>OY754882.1:5000000-7500000 GCA_963576445.1 Lithosia quadra
CGGAGATACAGGCATCTCATTTTTCTGTATCTCATTTCTGATACGAGCCTGTGCGTGTTTTTGTTACTATCGCAAAATTGAATTAAATCTAATTGTCGCATTGCTTATTCACAATTACCATAAGTGTAACTTGATAGAAAGATAAATATGACTTTGGTAAATTAAAATAAATCTATTATACTAATGACATACAGTGACTTATCCCATTGATGGCCTTGCTATTAGAATTTGCAACTTACAATTTTCAATTCCATAAAAAATCGTGTGTGACCATACTATCGGCTCCAAATTTAAAAAAGAAAATTCGAGATTCTCATTACTATTAACTTCCAATAGTCTCACTAGGTACTATAAAAATGGAGATAAATAGATATAGTAGTGAAGTTATAGGCGAGATTAAAATAAATACTAAAATGTAATGAAGGAGAATTTAATTAAATTTTAAGAATGATTATATCCTCGTAATTAATTTTGTTGGAAACTACACAGATATATCAAAAAGGATTGGAACAGTACCTACGTTTTTGAATAGATAGTTACTGAAACTTCTACGAGAGATATTAATTTCACTGAAATAAAGTTAACATTCCCAGACGAATATATCACTTTACAAGCACTCTTCGCTTTCAAACGGCTTTGTGTTTCAATAAGTGGGAAAAGGGATACTAGATTTTTTGTAGTACAGAGTACTTAAAAATTAGTTGACCTTATAAATCATTTTATCTATTTATTTTACGCATATTATATCTGAATGACTGACTTCGACTCGACTGCACAGGCTAAACCACTGATCGTAAAGAGCTAAAACTTGGAGGGTGTGTTCTTTGTATAACGTGGACATCCGATAAGAAAGGAGTTTTCGAATATCTACCCTTAAAGGGGTAAAATAGGGGAGCAAACTTTGTATGGGACAACGCGCTTCCTTGGTCCAATTTACTTCATATTTTGCATAAAAATTCTTTAATAGAATTGATGGAATACGTGTATCGTATTTTATTTCAAAAAATCCTAATGGTCGGAACATCTGGTAATTCAAAGGTATTATTATGCCGTGACCGCGTTAATTCCTGTTAACATTATTAAAAAAATATCCAATGTTTTCTTAAAATAGAAACAAAGCTGCTTAAATTAAAAGATTTTTTCTCAACAGGAAGGTTATCGAGTTTACCGAAGTGTTGTGTTATTAATAAACCGCTAACAGTACTCTTGTTTCTTTTTTTTTCCTTCAAATTATCCACAATATAGATAATGGACGTAAATGATAACTCATTTACGTCCATTATCTATATTGTGGATAATTTGTGAATGTATCGGATTTTTTGATAACGTCATCAGATAATTATTTCTCTGACAAAACGAATATTTGTATTCATATATCTATTTTTTCTCTGACAAAACAATTATTTGTATTCATATATAACTATTAAATTTCTTCTCTGAAAAAACAAATATTTGTATTTATATATCTATTTTGTTTCTAGTTTACGTAACATGGCTTCAGGAAGTCCTCGTGTCGGGTGTCAACCGTTTAACTGAATTTATAGCTTGCTTTTATCACGAGATTTCGGGGTCAATTCCTTGGCTGGATAAAGAATTTGAATTCTTATAAAATAATAATGGTTTACAAATGCCAAAATCATTACAATACCGACGCTTTTTAGCTAGGTATATTGTATATCATAGTGACCCAAATCTTAACAAATACCTACAATTTTTTATGCAAAAGTGGTAGGTATAAAAAATGACCTCTCTCAGTCCTTTCCCTTGAAAGGCGCGAGGAAAATGTATAAAAACGCACAAAAACCCGAACCGTGGTACCACTGCTAGATGATTACAATCCATTAGTATTCACGTTATTTATGTTTATAATAATGGGTTGTCATTCTCCACTTAATGCAGTAGATTCAAACAACATGAAAATACATGAATGTGGAATATATAAGAACTAAAAATCTATTTTGGTAGGTACGTAGAAGAAAAATTGTGTAGTCACTTTAATCTGAAAGCTATATCCATCATGTACATACCTCACAAGTGTACATACTTATAAGGTGTGACATGATGGACACATAATTATCACTTTATGTAGGAATAAGTTAGCATAAAAAATAAACGTTAATATATTTATTATTTTATCGAACTCTAAATAAGTATTGATACTAAGATAATAATAAAGGTAGCTTAAGGTTGCGTCATATAATAATATAATATCGATAATAAAAATGTTAAGCGATGATAGCTGAATAGATAAGGACGCGGCCATTTAAAGGAGTTTCTTACGTTATTCAGCTTAAGATCTCTTTCGAATGTCGTCAGATAATAATTACGTATTGGATTATATCAACCAATTAAACGTAGCAATACCTAAGCAAAGTTATAAGCATGCGAGGTAACCTGAAATGGTATCGAAGGTGTTACCACACCGATATAAAAAAGCTTTATTAAAAAAGTTGGTGTTACCAAAGTGAAAACATGGTAATAACTCTCGCTCATTTTTACAACCTCGTTTGAATCCTTTTTTCGGCAAGTTAATGAGGTCATTGTTAGGAATTTTTGCATGAAACTGTAGCCAAAATATTTTTGGATAGCTTCTTTCATTTCCTTTTAAAGTGAAACAAAGAGAAACGAAAACCAACTCATAAATTAGGTGATAGGATTAAGTTAAGTTTGAGTTTGCAAAAAGATATTTAAAAAATTTCCGCACGAAAAAAAAAAGATGTGTGTTGTACCTACCTACTTAAAGACGTTGAACGTGGCGCACGAGCCGGTGCTATTTGATAAAATCTTTAATTATTAATATCCCGTTAAGTTTACAAAATAACCCTGAAAAAGAAATGGGAAAAATGTTTATACGTAAAGGAAAATAATACTTGGGTTTTGTATGAATTTATTGAAATAACTGTCTCCGTGGAGCTATAACACTTATTCCGGGTAAAGGAAGAGAAATTATGAAAACGTAAACCAGTGGATTTTGCGTTAGGTTTCTATATTATACTCGTTTACGTACCTTTTGTAATGTTATTTCCCAAGTAAGTACATTTTTACGCTGCTTTTTAAGTATGTCGTAGGCTCTGTACAATAAAGGATAATTAAGTCCTTAAAAAAAATAACGACAATCAGTTCACTTTGAAAGTTTGACGTCTAAATATGTTTTTACATACATTACGGTTTAAAATAATCGCTAAAATGATACTGCAGTTATGAGCCTAAAAGATAAGTAGATTAAGAGGTTTTTATGTACCAATTAAGTGGCAGAGAAGCCACGGTCCACCTGAGCGGTTACCCTGACCTATGAACGTATGCGTCACACTCGTGCTACCGATTGCATAAAAACCTTCTAGTGCCTTCCTTAAAGAACCTAAAAATGATTGAATAGGTAGTTATAATTTTTACTGCAGATCTCTTGTATCTACAAAATTCGAATGCAAAAAAATAAATCTTGTACTAATTCCTATGAAAAAAAATTGATTTCACAAAAATAATTTGAGCATCAGCTCTCCAAAGTTTTTCAAAACGGTTAAATGATACATAAATTAGACCCTTGTCTTATTTTGTCCATTATTTTTATATATTGTATACAGAGAAAATGAAAAGTTAATATTTATTTAATCACATCACATTAAAAATCGGCAATTTACCAGGTAAAGGCTTGATAATAAGTTTTGTTGAGCAGAATGGGCGAGTTATCGTATATCAGGGGTATAAAATCAGACATAAATGAGATAATGGCCCTTTAACAACAAAGCGCTTTAAAATTTTCCAAATTCGAGTACCTACATTATTCATTTAATTTACAAAGTAATGCTTATGAACGTCAAAATTTACTGTGAAATTAGCACACTCACAGGCGCATTTATAAAGTTATAGGTAGCTTTTATGAGTAAAGATGGTCATTAAAAACTTGTAATTTATTCTTCATAAATCCATGTGCAGTACAAAAACGCGTTCAGAGTGCTGCTGGGCTACTCTGCTTCTGTTGCGCATCAGGGATGTTAGCGGAGGCCCGGATGGATTGCTTTTACGCAACCATGGTGTAAACGATGTGCGTTCATGGTGTGCAGGGTGCGTGAGCGTAAGAGCGGCAACAGCATACTGAATATGATCACGCAAAGACTAAACTACCTAACCATAAACCACTGCTGTGCCATAGTGGAAGATATGTTACAACACTGAGGTTTTTAGTTTGTGTCTAATTTTTGTACAATTTAATTTAACTGTTGTTTCTTAATAAATTATTCATTCATTCGTCAAATCACCAGATGTTGCATTGACTTTGTTTTAACTTAGTTTACAGTGCACTACAAGTATTTATTTTATGTCAAAAAGTAGACAAAATTTTATAAAAAGCGAAACACAAATTGCTACGCTACGAATATGTTGTAATACATTCATTAAAACGCATTCACAAGACAACCGCACATATGGGACTAATAAATTCGAATATTATGAAACAATACGGTACCACATTATATAATCAAATAATAATTAATTATATGAATAAGTAATAGGAAAATAAATCACGAAATTAAATGTCACAACTAAATATCACGAACAGAGTTCTGAGTGGGTTTCCAATTATAATCTTTCGCTATGACGCTAGCAACATTTTGCGTTAACGATAATATAAGTAAGCTGAGCATATTGGTAACAAAGAATAATTCATAAGTACTTAGAGGATGAAATATATTTCATCGCAAAACATAAGCCGAAAGTTAAATCACTTTTCTTTGTTCTCTCTGTTTCAATAAAAATACAAATTTTATATTAAGTAGCAGTTATTATTTAAAATAAGCTTTGCTAAATGAAGTCAAATCTTGCTATTTCTATGAGATCACAAAATAACGCTTATGTATATCATAACCCACAAGGTTAAGCTTATCGAAAAAAAAAATGTTATTAAAACTTAGATCTACTATTCAAAGGACTATAATAATAGTGAATGGGGTGTGTGCGCTGGGGTTGCATAACCTGATTCCTCCAAGCCCTTTCCATCACCGAACGACCAGACGTACGGCGATACGCCATCGTAAACATTCCGCGTAAACGCACTAATCGCTTCAGCAATACGTTCATTTTACGTATTGCTAAGAAATGCCCTGTATGAGTCTGTGTTTCTGGAAATCTATAACCTGGGAGTTTTTAAGTCAAGAGTGAATAGATTGCTTCTAGGCAAGCGTGCTACATGGTCGACCACATCATCTCTTACCATACTTCCCATCCTCTTACCATGAGATTGTCAAACGCCTCGGTCTATCGACTATAAAAAAAATTCAAGAATGTTTATCTTTCAGCAGTTCTTTCTCCACCAATTGTAAATAAATGGGTATTGATATGCGCAATAAATAAATAAAATAATGTTATTTTCACGCTGCATGTCGACTATATAGACTCAGGCAGGGCATTCCACTCTTTACTTCCTATAACAACCGCAGTAAATAATAGGAGCAGTTAATAGTTTGTCAATGTGAAACCGTGTTGCGAATTACTGTACAAGGTTCCCGCGGGAATTCGCGGCCACCTAATCAAATAAGTTTTACCTGAGTTAATATTTGGGGATAACCAATCTGAAATTGATGCGTTTAGGGAATAACGATGCCCATTTATGATGATGGTGAGTTTGGACGTTGATTGTTCTATCAGTAACATTATAATCCGGAGATTAAAGTTAGCAAACTATACAATTGTAAAGTAGCTATGTCTGTATAGTGAAAATATTAAAAATAAATGGAATTGATATTTCTTAGTCAGTTTATCCGCGATGGACGCAAAAAATCTACTGAACGGAAATAAAGAAATGATAACCAACCTCTGTGCGGACGGAGCCGCGGACATCTGCTAGTATTTTATAGGTATGAATGAATAGGACAAACACCAACCTGAGGATTCTCAAAAGATCTCTAAAGAAGAAAGAAAACAAGTGAAGGTAGGACACGACGCTATCTCCCGTCCGACTGGGGTAGTACCTCCGCCCTACAAAAGACCGCGGTTATAATAACAATCGTGTTGTGTTCCCGCCGGTGAGTAGGGTAGCCAGAGCTCATTGTATCCCCCCTTCTCCCACCCTTTACTAAATAAAATTTGCTGTCTATATAAAAACTGTAACCTAAATCTTTTCACAATGTTGCAAGAATGCTCCAAGCAGCAGCACCAACAAATTTATTTTAGTACGTGTGATGTAAACTCTTGTACGTACAAATTTGTCTGGGGAAGCTATTTATCAATCTAGAACCTAGCTAGTATTCAGCACCACCTTGCCGTTGAGATTTCTTTACAAATAAACTACCAAGTTGGGAAGGATGTCGAGTTTTAAACTTCAATAAGTTTTACTTTTTGAAAAATGAATATGAAAATTCACATGATTTTGTGTAAAATCCAATATTTTAAATGTGATTAATTTATACAAAATTCATGCAAGTTTATAATATAAACAGATACTTCACATAATACCCTTATGTAATCCAGTTTTTATACCAATTATTCATAGGTTTATTGGTGAAATATTCTACGTAAGCTCTCCTTTGTGTGAAACACTATTTGTATGCGCACACAAAATAAACGTTTATTTTATAGTTTTTACGAGAATTGGCACTTTGATCTGTCAACTATTTGTTACGAATCCATAAAGTTTATTAACTTTTAAACTCCATGATTATAATAATATGTAAACGGGAATTAACGCGATCATGGTATAGGTATATAGGTACATACAAACCTTTGGAATGCCTGACGTTTCGACCAGGTTACACCGGCTGTGGTCACAGGCTGACTGTCTCAGCTGCGCACGCCCTCCGTATGTTTAGTAAACTTATTTATGTAATTTAATTTTGGTACGTACTCCTTTGAAATATTTAGTTCTTTCCAATATGAAGGGCTACGATAAAATACCGAAGTTTAATCTACTGGGTATCGTTATAATGTAAAAAATATTATCCGTCTACGGGTTTCGTAGAACTCGTAGCAATTTCGTAGCAATACTTAGTTCACTTTTATCCAGACCACGTTTAGTCGTAAACATGCCACTTTTACGCCCACATTTGATCATATATCGCTTTATGAAAAAGTGAAAAAAAAAAGTAATCATACATCTATTTTTGTGAAGATTGCCTAAATATTAAATAGGTCCTTAAGTAAACGTTTTGTCACTCAAATTACTTTCATATTTAATTTTAAATAATGTACAATATTACTAAGAACTAGCTATCTGCCGCGGCTTCGCCTGATATTTTGTCCCCATGGCACCCATTTAAACCGTAAATACTCGTGATTTATAAGTTTTATATGGAAATTTTCCGGATTGGTTTACATATTTGATAACTGCCCGGTCCCCTAGGCAGTAGCTTGATAATATATGGCCTACAATCTTGGCCTATAAACATCGAAAATATTAGTAGGTAGTTCGTAAGGCTAGCGCGAACAATAAACTCACTCTAACAAATGACCAAGCTCTTTATCTTTGTACTGTGCTAATTTAGCATAGATAATCAAAAAAAAATTTTTAGTTATAATTGGTTTCAAATTGTACTGTCATCAAAAAAGAAAAAGTCTGATAGACGAAACCGATAATTGAAAAGGGGTCAAATTTCAATGACTAGATTTGACCCAAGCAAACAGGTCAAGTTAAATTAATCCATTTAATAAAAATACAGTGAATAACGCCAACACTTTAAATAGGTAACGATATTCGCTTTTTAAAATATTCAACACATAAAAAACGATAAACCTAGTTGAAAACAACCACACCGATTCAATTGCGTGCAATAACATTTTATTTACGAAAACAAAATATTTCGTTGCAAATTTGCGATCTGCGTATATTTGGACATCGAATCCACAAGAAGTGAGTCTAGTCACGAACTAGCCATAAAGGTCGACCACTTTGTTTATACTACTTTCATTTACGTCTTGTCCTCAAACTTCATGGTTTTATGACCTTCTTATCATATACCTAAAGTCACAGAAATAATAATACGTATAGAAGTGGGATACGCGTTATAAACTACTGAACCTACAGACGTTGCTTTAATTTTAAGTCTAATTTAAACATCTATTAACGGGTGGCACTCGATCCCGTACAGGTAACTGTGTATTTCGAGATCTGCACCCGTGCGTCGGTCAAAACAGCATGGAATGGAGATTAACTTCTGTGTGATTTTTGTTGTTGTTGCAAGAAAGTGGCGACATAGAATCTAGTAGTTAACACCAACGATGACACTTCTATTCTCTTGTTAGTTCTGTGAAAGCCAAACCAGGGACTCTATTCAGTTAAATTACGTTTCAGAAATAGTTGTTTCAACGTTCGAAAACTTGCAAAACTGGAATTTCAAAATTTAATTGAAAGTGAATCAAATTATGAGAATGTTAGAAGGCATAGATGACTATAGAATCTATGGTAATCTATAATGTTAATAAATAAATTAAATTTTTAATTTGAATTAATCCAAATATTTAATTAATGTTTGACACATTTTCGTTATCATTCGTTATTAGACAACGTTCCTTTACTCGAAATAAATTAATTTTACGGTTATTAAAATCTAATCTTTACAATCTTGGCCTTGCTCCACTGATGTTTACTTTATTAATTAATTCGTCTTCGGTTGTAGTAAAATCACACTAATATTGTAATAATAAAAGTATGTTTGGGTGTATGAATGCATGGATGTATGGACGTTTGTTACTCTTTTATACAAACGTCTGAATGAAACTTTTTTGTTTTTTTTAGAATATAGATTGAGTGTTTGTTTTGTCTGGTACTTACCGCTATTCAACAATCTGTGGTTTAAAAAAAAACTTTTTAAAAACAAGCTTTTATTATTTATAATATTGCATTCGCATTGGGACTTACATAAGTATGTCAAATTTCAGCTCAATCGGATAACCAGAAGTGGTCGAAAAATAGCTTGCAAAATTAGATTACAGACACCATTGATTACAGACAATGGAACAGATGAAACTAAATAAAAGTTTGGGAGACTCCCAAGTCCCTGTTTTTCGATGCTCTTATTTTCACAAAGCAATTTTAACTAAGAAATCGTTAAAACTACTATTAACATAAAAATATAAAACTTTGCGGCCGATTATACTTAGTTTCTGTTTGGTTCAAACTTAGCAGTAGTATGGGCCATCGTGTGTTTTGTAAGAAGCCAAGAAATATTTGTGACAATTAGCTAGCACGTTTTGAGACTAAGTCAGAGTTTTAAGACGTGCTGAAAATTTTTCCAACTGATATAATTGCAAAACGGTAAAATTGTTCAATATAAAATTTCAAATAGTTTTCTGAACGATAGTTATAAAAATATGATTGGTAGGTAAGATTTAGAATCTGACGGCTTATTGTATTGTTAAGTAAAAAAAAATATGGTGATACAATATTAAAAAAAAATGTAGGCATATAGAGAGTAAGACGAAGCGACTTACCTACGTTACAAGTGATTAGAAGACTGGATAGTTATCTTGAACCAAGAATTAGCGTAGTCATTCTAATTTTTATGGTATTTATAACCTTGCTAAAACTTTCATTGTTTTGTATGTATGACAGTTTGACAGTTGTCAGATATCGCGTTATAATACAGATTAAAAATATACTTAGATTAACTCATTAATTTAAGTATTCAAGTATGACTCCAAATCAAAGCGTTTAATTAAATTTTTTTAGACGCAGAATATAATGTTTTCTATTTCATTTTGTTCGCAAAATTTTTATACCCTATATCAGTAATTTTTTTTGCAACCCAACCTCCTTTAAGCAGCTTAAACCCTAAGTAGATACCAACAAAATATGTGGGCTATTTATTCCACAACTAATATCGCAAAATGAAAGAAACATTTCCTTTTAGCTATTCAATGAACCTCTTTAATGGTTTATATAAAAGAAACAAGCACTTAATGTACTATAACTGTTTGCTCATAGGGGTGATATAAGATTATATCTACATTTAAATAATTAATATTGAGTTTCATTTTTTTTATAATTAATTTATATATTCATACTATATGTTACAATTACTAGCACTTATACTCATGAATAACTGATTTAGGAGAAATAATTCTTGAAGTATACATGGACTACGTTTACCCTTTTATCCTTCAGGTGGCCCTTTAGAAGTACATCTAAGCTGCTTATAAAGGTGAACACCTCCTTGTAAGAAGTGCCTTGTGTATATCTTTCATATTTGATTCCCTACGTGTAGCTAGAAGCCGAAAAGATTCGTTTATAATATTACTAGCTGTCCCCAGCGGTTTCGCCCGTGGCATATTTTGCTCCCGTGCTACAAAAATTAACAAAAGTATAACAGTCAAAAGCAAGGATACATTTTTAGATAACAGTTATGATGATGGTGAGTTTGGACGTTGATTGTTCTATCAGTAACATTATAATCCGGAGATTAAAGTTAGCAAACTATACAATTGTAAAGTAGCTATGTCTGTATAGTGAAAATATTAAAAATAAATGGAATTGATATTTCTTAGTCAGTTTATCCGCGATGGACGCAAAAAATCTACTGAACGGAAATAAAGAAATGATAACCAACCTCTGTGCGGACGGAGCCGCGGACATCTGCTAGTATTTTATAGGTATGAATGAATAGGACAAACACCAACCTGAGGATTCTCAAAAGATCTCTAAAGAAGAAAGAAAACAAGTGAAGGTAGGACACGACGCTATCTCCCGTCCGACTGGGGTAGTACCTCCGCCCTACAAAAGACCGCGGTTATAATAACAATCGTGTTGTGTTCCCGCCGGTGAGTAGGGTAGCCAGAGCTCATTGTATCCCCCCTTCTCCCACCCTTTACTAAATAAAATTTGCTGTCTATATAAAAACTGTAACCTAAATCTTTTCACAATGTTGCAAGAATGCTCCAAGCAGCAGCACCAACAAATTTATTTTAGTACGTGTGATGTAAACTCTTGTACGTACAAATTTGTCTGGGGAAGCTATTTATCAATCTAGAACCTAGCTAGTATTCAGCACCACCTTGCCGTTGAGATTTCTTTACAAATAAACTACCAAGTTGGGAAGGATGTCGAGTTTTAAACTTCAATAAGTTTTACTTTTTGAAAAATGAATATGAAAATTCACATGATTTTGTGTAAAATCCAATATTTTAAATGTGATTAATTTATACAAAATTCATGCAAGTTTATAATATAAACAGATACTTCACATAATACCCTTATGTAATCCAGTTTTTATACCAATTATTCATAGGTTTATTGGTGAAATATTCTACGTAAGCTCTCCTTTGTGTGAAACACTATTTGTATGCGCACACAAAATAAACGTTTATTTTATAGTTTTTACGAGAATTGGCACTTTGATCTGTCAACTATTTGTTACGAATCCATAAAGTTTATTAACTTTTAAACTCCATGATTATAATAATATGTAAACGGGAATTAACGCGATCATGGTATAGGTATATAGGTACATACAAACCTTTGGAATGCCTGACGTTTCGACCAGGTTACACCGGCTGTGGTCACAGGCTGACTGTCTCAGCTGCGCACGCCCTCCGTATGTTTAGTAAACTTATTTATGTAATTTAATTTTGGTACGTACTCCTTTGAAATATTTAGTTCTTTCCAATATGAAGGGCTACGATAAAATACCGAAGTTTAATCTACTGGGTATCGTTATAATGTAAAAAATATTATCCGTCTACGGGTTTCGTAGAACTCGTAGCAATTTCGTAGCAATACTTAGTTCACTTTTATCCAGACCACGTTTAGTCGTAAACATGCCACTTTTACGCCCACATTTGATCATATATCGCTTTATGAAAAAGTGAAAAAAAAAAGTAATCATACATCTATTTTTGTGAAGATTGCCTAAATATTAAATAGGTCCTTAAGTAAACGTTTTGTCACTCAAATTACTTTCATATTTAATTTTAAATAATGTACAATATTACTAAGAACTAGCTATCTGCCGCGGCTTCGCCTGATATTTTGTCCCCATGGCACCCATTTAAACCGTAAATACTCGTGATTTATAAGTTTTATATGGAAATTTTCCGGATTGGTTTACATATTTGATAACTGCCCGGTCCCCTAGGCAGTAGCTTGATAATATATGGCCTACAATCTTGGCCTATAAACATCGAAAATATTAGTAGGTAGTTCGTAAGGCTAGCGCGAACAATAAACTCACTCTAACAAATGACCAAGCTCTTTATCTTTGTACTGTGCTAATTTAGCATAGATAATCAAAAAAAAATTTTTAGTTATAATTGGTTTCAAATTGTACTGTCATCAAAAAAGAAAAAGTCTGATAGACGAAACCGATAATTGAAAAGGGGTCAAATTTCAATGACTAGATTTGACCCAAGCAAACAGGTCAAGTTAAATTAATCCATTTAATAAAAATACAGTGAATAACGCCAACACTTTAAATAGGTAACGATATTCGCTTTTTAAAATATTCAACACATAAAAAACGATAAACCTAGTTGAAAACAACCACACCGATTCAATTGCGTGCAATAACATTTTATTTACGAAAACAAAATATTTCGTTGCAAATTTGCGATCTGCGTATATTTGGACATCGAATCCACAAGAAGTGAGTCTAGTCACGAACTAGCCATAAAGGTCGACCACTTTGTTTATACTACTTTCATTTACGTCTTGTCCTCAAACTTCATGGTTTTATGACCTTCTTATCATATACCTAAAGTCACAGAAATAATAATACGTATAGAAGTGGGATACGCGTTATAAACTACTGAACCTACAGACGTTGCTTTAATTTTAAGTCTAATTTAAACATCTATTAACGGGTGGCACTCGATCCCGTACAGGTAACTGTGTATTTCGAGATCTGCACCCGTGCGTCGGTCAAAACAGCATGGAATGGAGATTAACTTCTGTGTGATTTTTGTTGTTGTTGCAAGAAAGTGGCGACATAGAATCTAGTAGTTAACACCAACGATGACACTTCTATTCTCTTGTTAGTTCTGTGAAAGCTAAACCAGGGACTCTATTCAGTTAAATTACGTTTCAGAAATAGTTGTTTCAACGTTCGAAAACTTGCAAAACTGGAATTTCAAAATTTAATTGAAAGTGAATCAAATTATGAGAATGTTAGAAGGCATAGATGACTATAGAATCTATGGTAATCTATAATGTTAATAAATAAATTAAATTTTTAATTTGAATTAATCCAAATATTTAATTAATGTTTGACACATTTTCGTTATCATTCGTTATTAGACAACGTTCCTTTACTCGAAATAAATTAATTTTACGGTTATTAAAATCTAATCTTTACAATCTTGGCCTTGCTCCACTGATGTTTACTTTATTAATTAATTCGTCTTCGGTTGTAGTAAAATCACACTAATATTGTAATAATAAAAGTATGTTTGGGTGTATGAATGCATGGATGTATGGACGTTTGTTACTCTTTTATACAAACGTCTGAATGAAACTTTTTTGTTTTTTTTAGAATATAGATTGAGTGTTTGTTTTGTCTGGTACTTACCGCTATTCAACAATCTGTGGTTTAAAAAAAAACTTTTAAAAAACAAGCTTTTATTATTTATAATATTGCATTCGCATTGGGACTTACATAAGTATGTCAAATTTCAGCTCAATCGGATAACCAGAAGTGGTCGAAAAATAGCTTGCAAAATTAGATTACAGACACCATTGATTACAGACAATGGAACAGATGAAACTAAATAAAAGTTTGGGAGACTCCCAAGTCCCTGTTTTTCGATGCTCTTATTTTCACAAAGCAATTTTAACTAAGAAATCGTTAAAACTACTATTAACATAAAAATATAAAACTTTGCGGCCGATTATACTTAGTTTCTGTTTGGTTCAAACTTAGCAGTAGTATGGGCCATCGTGTGTTTTGTAAGAAGCCAAGAAATATTTGTGACAATTAGCTAGCACGTTTTGAGACTAAGTCAGAGTTTTAAGACGTGCTGAAAATTTTTCCAACTGATATAATTGCAAAACGGTAAAATTGTTCAATATAAAATTTCAAATAGTTTTCTGAACGATAGTTATAAAAATATGATTGGTAGGTAAGATTTAGAATCTGACGGCTTATTGTATTGTTAAGTAAAAAAAAATATGGTGATACAATATTAAAAAAAAATGTAGGCATATAGAGAGTAAGACGAAGCGACTTACCTACGTTACAAGTGATTAGAAGACTGGATAGTTATCTTGAACCAAGAATTAGCGTAGTCATTCTAATTTTTATGGTATTTATAACCTTGCTAAAACTTTCATTGTTTTGTATGTATGACAGTTTGACAGTTGTCAGATATCGCGTTATAATACAGATTAAAAATATACTTAGATTAACTCATTAATTTAAGTATTCAAGTATGACTCCAAATCAAAGCGTTTAATTAAATTTTTTTAGACGCAGAATATAATGTTTTCTATTTCATTTTGTTCGCAAAATTTTTATACCCTATATCAGTAATTTTTTTTGCAACCCAACCTCCTTTAAGCAGCTTAAACCCTAAGTAGATACCAACAAAATATGTGGGCTATTTATTCCACAACTAATATCGCAAAATGAAAGAAACATTTCCTTTTAGCTATTCAATGAACCTCTTTAATGGTTTATATAAAAGAAACAAGCACTTAATGTACTATAACTGTTTGCTCATAGGGGTGATATAAGATTATATCTACATTTAAATAATTAATATTGAGTTTCATTTTTTTTATAATTAATTTATATATTCATACTATATGTTACAATTACTAGCACTTATACTCATGAATAACTGATTTAGGAGAAATAATTCTTGAAGTATACATGGACTACGTTTACCCTTTTATCCTTCAGGTGGCCCTTTAGAAGTACATCTAAGCTGCTTATAAAGGTGAACACCTCCTTGTAAGAAGTGCCTTGTGTATATCTTTCATATTTGATTCCCTACGTGTAGCTAGAAGCCGAAAAGATTCGTTTATAATATTACTAGCTGTCCCCAGCGGTTTCGCCCGTGGCATATTTTGCTCCCGTGCTACAAAAATTAACAAAAGTATAACAGTCAAAAGCAAGGATACATTTTTAGATAACAGTTGTGTCACGTAAATGCCCGCAGATCTAAATAAAATCATGTCGTGCACATTGAGGCAATACTTTTATCTTGTCAACGCCAATTCCGTAAGTTTTACTCGGGGGAACACGAAAAATAGTAAGACACAAAAATAGTAATAGTAAAATAGTAAGTAATAGTAAAAATAGTTCGATTGTCAAACATAATCTAACTAGTCGGAACTTTTTTGTCCAAATAGTTCGATTGTCAAGCACAATCTAACTACTTGGAAATTTTTTGTCCAAATAGTTCGATTGTCAAACACGATCTAACTACTTGGAATATTTTTGTCCAAGTAGTTCGATTGTCAAACTCAATCTAACTACTTGGAATATTTTTGTCCAAACTGTCCGATGATCGAACTGTTAGTAGGACTAGTTGGAATAATCGCATCTTCCTTGTATAAAGCGTTTACCTTCCTATATAGATAGAAACCTTTGAATGTCTTAATATTATTGAGTATTCTAAATGCTAAATTAATGTGAGTGTTAACAAATTAAATACTCTCAGCGAATTACGATAATTATAATCTTTGAATGCTTCAATAATTAATTATCAATAATACGTTGGTATAATATTAGTTAAAAGCTGTAATCATTATAATAAAACTATTTTAATGGATTGTATCATAAATTTACGTTTGGTTTATTTTATTATTTACACTGATCCGTAATGTTTCGATTGCTTTTTACCCACCACGGCAGCAATATGGTAGTTATCTAATAGTTTGAAGCGTAAGTTAACTTTGAGTACCCGAACTATGTTAGGTTGTACTCAGATGATTATTTTTCTTTTTAGTATTATTATAATAGTAAGTGTCATTATTTTAACTTTTTGCGTATTTGTTATAGCTACCTACATTTGTTATCTATGCATATATTCGATTTACTATATTATATCATCATAATCTTTAAATCAATTTCTCAGTTTTCTGGGAGTGACTGCAGTCTGGCTTCTTAACTTCGAGCAAAAAGCCTGCGCCAGAGTCTCGTCCGACGTTTAGCTGGTACGTCGACCAGCAAGTCAGGTTGTGGTAAGGGCTTGTACAGTACACCTATAACTAGAATATAATTATATATAGCCTTTATAGGAAGTTGAAAACCTATCTCTGCATATCTATCTATCTTATATATCTTTGACGACCTCTGTGGCGTAGCGGTAGTGCATGCGACTGCTACGCAGGGGGCGCGGGTTCGATTCCCGCTCAGTGCAAATATTTGTATGCATGAATATGTCTATTTGCATTGGTCTGGGTGTTTATATGTATAATAAGTATGTATTTACAAAAAAAAAAAGTATATAAGTATGTTTATCAGCATTCTAGAACCCATAACACAAGCTAGTTAAACTATGCTTACTTTGGGTCTAGAGGGCGCTGTGTAAAAAAAAAAAATCTAAACTTTTAGAATCAATAAGCAGTTAATTACGATGCTCAACTTTTTCATTTTTGTTCGCAATGTCAATAAAGTCGAACGAATCTCTTCAGGCGAAGTTTGACACTCATTTTATGCCGATGTTATAATAAGGTTACGGCGACACAATTTAATGTTTAAGAAACTTCTTGGTGCGTGTTGACTGTTTGTTTATTTATTGCTTCATTTGTCCTTTAACGCGCTTTCATTTGGAAAGTTTTAATTAATATCGTGACTGAAATTATTTGAATTTGAAGTATAGGCAAAAATGTATTACCATATTCTATTATCACGCCGCTCGGCACAAATAGGGAATTCCTTTTCACACCTTGCGACCGACAATTTATGCTCATAATAGTGAAGTATGGGAGGAATTTCATACCACACACGGTTAGGCTGTGGAATACCCTACTGTTGATTTTCAAGTGTCTACAATATGGAATTCTTCAAGAAGGGCATTAAAAGGTTTTAAGTGTGCCCATTGGTCTTTCGGGAGGAGACAAATCAATATTGATATTATCCCTGACGGTGATAAGTCATTACATCGATTACTTTTAAAATCGTTCCTCCAGCTATACAGCTATTTATGGAACGAAAACGATTTAGAAAGACGTAGGTATAAAACAAACAAAACCATTATGCTGGTCTCTTTCTTCATGATAAATGAAGGACGAAAGGGTTTTATTACCAAAGTAATTCATTACTAAACAAAAGCAAACAAAGAGGGAATTAAGATAATTTCAAATAACAGATTAAATTTATATATAAATGTGATAAGACAACAATAGCAATAAGGATCAAATTTAGAACAATTCCAAGTCGAGTGTTTCGAAAATGCAATAGCTCAACAAAGGTTCATAACCGCAGAGCCCGACTGCAGCTCATATCCGTAGCGTGTCACAGGCATCTGAGCAAACGGAGTGCCCACGAACCCAACTTTATACAAACCTTTTAACATTTTCTAAAAACATATTTATTTTATACACTTACTTTGAAAAAAGTGCACGTGTCATATTCATATTCTTATATGTATTTTGTGATACATAAACAAAGGATATTTAGGTACCTACAAAGGCGAGCTTAACTTAATGTTGAGTTTATTTTCAGTAAACGTTAGAGTGATACAGGAGAATAAAATAGAGACACAGGGAACGTTTGTTACTTTTTCACGCAAAAACGGCACTTTTTCTCGCAAAAACGGCTGAACGCGTCTAGACCAAATTTGGCATAGAGATAGATTATCGCCTGGAATAGAATATAAGCTACTTTTTATTTCTGGCACAGGTTTCTATGGGTTGTGGGTACGGGATCAAAATTTCTCGATTGTGGACTCGCGAGCAACAACAGCTGGTAGATAAAGGTGTCAGATATTCTAAGTTAGATGCTACATACGTCAGACGTGGCGTGATGACGTACAACATCAGAGTTATATTACTTCCAAGAAACGTGTCTAATCTTCTAAAAACTTACGTTGTGCTATAAAACATAATGAAGAAATTCTTAGTACATTTCATCTATCTTGTGAAAGTAAGTGACACGGCTCTGGCAAGAAAACATACAAAGTAAGTAATCTTGATAAAAGAAAAAGTCATAACTCGCTCCTTTTGCAGTCACATTTAAAGAAAATATGAGATTTAGGGGCAATTTCATCTTACTCATATATGACGGAAACAAGATTAAAGGAATCTTGTTGAGGTGAGTGTTATTGACGCTACTTTACAAAAATAGCTTGCTAGTTGTATGTTATGTTGCGAGGGTTGTGTAGTTATAGTATTTTGGAAAATGGAACATGATTGGACTTTTGCGTGGTTGCATAAAACTATTTATTGTCTTTACTTTATAATTATTTATCAGTTGGTACTCACTAAGTGAAATTCTAATAAATTACACATTTATTGATATCTCAAGGCTGCCATTAATAAGTTCCAGTCATTGAGTTGCGACTGAAAATGTCCATGAATTTCGTAATACGAAGTTGCGCGCGTGATTACAGAACCAACGAGGCAGTCAATTAATTTCCATTAACGTCTAAACCGCAAACAGCAACGAGAATAAATCATAGTGTTATTATAAATTCAGTACACGAAATTCAGGAGAGCGAACGTCCACCTTCGGAATGTCCATTAATAAACTTTTCAGATTCATTTATGTCTTATGCGATCAGAATAAATTACTGGGAAAACATAAATTTTCAGTTTAAACCTTCAATTCTCCACTGTTTACGGTCTTTGTACATAAATTGGTTTACTGTGACTCGAGAGAGTTTTACGCGTCTATCAAAGAGATTATTTCAGAACTGGTCGTATAATGCCCAGTCTTAAAGTTGAACTTTAGGCAGCTTCAAGTTTACGCACTCATATTTTCTGCTAGCTCAGGTTATTATTATTTTGTATAATATATAAGGAGTGTATTAGATAAGAAAAAAGTTGGGTAAGTAATGGAAATATTGATTAACTATTTATAAAGAAAAATGGATAAAAACGACTAATGATCAAAAATATTCCTCCTTCCATTTACCCATCATCCTATCAAAAATATCACTTTTAGCATAGTTTAACTAGCTTGTTTTATGAGTTCTAGAATGTGGATGAAAATACCAACTTAAAGGGTATATTTTTTAGTGAATAAAATACAAATACCCATACCAATGCAAATAGATATACTAATGCATACAAATATTAGCACTGAGCGGGAATCGAACCCACGACCTCCAACGTAACAGTCAAGCGTTCAACCGCTGCTACACCGAGGTCGGCACTAGTAATTCATTGCCATTGTATATTTTATACAACATGGCAGCAGAGACTGAAAATATAGCGCCGTTATATAAATTAATACGTCACAAAGTTTATTTTTCGGTTTGAATTTATAGACATCTCAAAGGTACGATAACTGAAAATGAGTCTAACATTTCGCGGTAAACTGTCGAAATGTCACAAACATTGCATCTTTGGAGGATTTGAAAATATTTGCTGCTTAAAAAATATTTAATACTAGTGGCTTCACCCGCGTAGTAGGTATTTCGTTCTCGTTCCCGCTTTCCATGGGACCTACTAGGCATAAAAAGTATAAGCCTAGGTATGTGACATATCAAACCATAGTATATCTTTGTACCAAATTACAGCCAAATTCGTTCAGATCGTGATTGAGTAAAACAAATCTAAACAACATGACATCCAAGCATCCAAACATCCAATCGTCGATAAAATCGATTATAATCATCTAAATTTGAACTTGGCAGGTTTTTGCTGTACGTAACACTTGTTTAATTGTATAATAAAATTTATATAATTACAAAGTTCGAATTTAGAAGAAATTATTATAAAGAAACAAATCATATTATGCGATACATAGTTTACCCTCTCCGATTAGAGAATCGTTTCCTTAAAAAAGGAAAACAACATGCTGTTCTCTTTTCTTTTTCATTTTTCGCTGATTTCTCGTTTATGAGACAGAATGTAACATCGCGCTTTGTGCATTAAATTACAAGTATACTACTTACTTTGATCCGTAATAATGGATAAATGAGAAAAAATATATGGTTTTCGACATTTATCATTTGATGTAGCCACAATTGTACATAGAGATATGTAAGTAAAAGCTTTCCAAAAGTTTGGTATTAAGATAGTATTCTCACTGTAATACTTTAAGCACGGTTTTCCACTCAGTTATTTAATATTTCAAAGTTCTAAGTTAAGTTAGTTTAAGTCTGGAGAGGTTATCATTCTAAATACTTTATTTAATTAATAACAACTCACTTTGCACACATGGTGATTTAAACTTACGTGCATATTGCTTATAATGTTCATTGGGGATAATACCTATTATACCTTTCAAATGGTGAAAGAATTTTTAGCAGTGGTTCCCAAGATAACTTCAACATAAATTAACTCACAAAAGACCTATCTGTTTATAATATTAGTTACATCATCTTCTGAGCCGTTTCGCAACTTAATTGGGCTCCGCTTTTTCAGTTCAACTACGAAGCGGCCTGCTTCAATGTTATAATAATAATGGATAAATATGAATGTAGACATAGTTATATTAGTGAAATATTGAAAAAGTATAGTCGATGAAGGGAACTAATGTCGATGACTAGACTACTTTAAGCTAACTAAAACTTTGATTCACGATAAACGCGTCAATAACCTAATATACAGCATATTGCTTGGAAATAAAAATAAATCAAATAGCAGTTTGAAATATATACCCATATATTATAGAATCGAAAATATCGTTATTAGGCCAAGAAAGTTCAGTGAATCTTGAGTCAACAACATTTATATTTGAACAGTATGTTTGATCGTTTGTAGCGTATAAAATATTGAATATTATATGAATTCCATGATCGAATATAATTTTATTCAAGAATAAACACAAACATTTTGCTTTTCGCGCTTACAAAGTTTGTTAAGCCGTAGGTCCCGGATGTCATACATACATCTATAGCAGTCATTACGGATAGTTAGAGACTCAAAAAGTCCGATAACCGGAATAACTACAGAACTTCGATATCATCAGTGGTCAGAGGGTAGTCGTTTCACGGAAAATATCGAACTACGCCGCTTCGTAGTTACACTGAAAAGTCAATCCTGACTGATTTAGGAAAAGGGTCGCAGGATGGATAAGAGAGCAAAAGTAATGAAGGTTTTTTTATACCACTTAGGTGGCAGACAAGCACACGGCCCGTATGATGGGAAGCGGTCACCGTGGCCTATGAACGTGTGCAACACCAAAGGCGTTACCCACGCGCTGCCGACCCTGAAGGGAAAGGGCGGGGGTAGGAAAGGGTCGGGAGGCTAGGAAGGGGTGGGGAGGAGGAGGGGTACAGTGAGATCTGGCTACACTACTTACCGGCGGTAACACAACACGATGGTTATAATGGCCGCGGTCTTCTATAGGGTGGAGGTACTTTCCCAGTCGGACAGCTCATTTCGGACGGGACATACCGTCGTGTCCTACCTCCATCAAACCTTCTAGGTACCTTCTAACTTGTTCCAATGTAATCATTTATTTTAAAACGCATTTATATTCCAAGCTACATATATTTTATATTATATACATTACAATCATGCATGTATGGATACTGTGGAGAGCGTTTTCAAGTGAATGGACATGGGAAATCTATTGGATAACCATTACTATCAAATACAGGCCATCAGCTATTGTAGCTGTTCAACTATATAAATAACATACCTATATATAATTGCTGCCATTTGATGGCGAAAATCAACTGTAAATTTGCAAATAGTCATTCGACTAGGTCGAAATCCTAGCTTCCAAGATATGACCCATACTTACTATTAAACAATAAAGCAAGTTAAATAAAATTTTGTAATGAAAAAAATATTCATTCGTGCAATTTAACACTCGATTGTTATCTATCAAAATTACACATAAACTTAATTAACGGCCAATATATCAATAGCGATAACTAGAATATAATGTAAGTAGCAGCTTCATATTCTGATCATTTTGGTTTCACTTCAATATAGAGTATCGATAATATCGATAGAGATTGTAAAATTTTAGAGCCTACGCTTGCCGATGGAGAAACATAACAGTAAACCTAATCATCTTAAGTTCTATTGTATAAATAAAAAAGCTTGTACCAAAATCTACCTTCAAAGTCTTTGTCATTTTCTCCATATGCAACATTTATTTCATTGGCGTGAAAATCACTTGGTTGCTGTGTGCACGACAGTTTGGTTTACGTCAGTGTCTGACGCCAAAATTATTAATAATACGACCACATTCTTTTATAGGTGAGCAAACCCTCCTTTTCTAACACGAATTGATAATAGCTCCTTTACTAACACGCAAAGAGCGTAAGCTAGTCTACGTCTAGCCCACGGCTCTCTAATTTTGATTTCATTCACGCAATCTATGGGTTCCTTTTCTACGATTATTAAGCCTATATATTATGTTATTCCAGATTATCTATCTGTTCGTATACCAAATTTCAGCCAGATCTGATCAGTCGTTTGAGCGCGATTGAGTACCAACTATCAAAACATCTTAACAGACTTTTCCATTAAAAATTATAATAAATTAAGATTAGTAGAATTTTCTATGTACCTAAGTCCAGATAGTTTAGCTAGCTGTGTTAAGCTAGTTAGGTGTGTTAAATGTGTTAGAGTGTAAACAGCTTCGTTTAACTTAGCCCCCAATATGTACTGCACTTTACACTTTTGTTTGAAACGCGTATCGAACTAAGATGGGGACTTGAGCACGTGCGGTCACTCAGTGTGGATGTGGCCTGTCTCAGAACTCTCGTGTACACAGGAGAATGTGTTTGATTTTACATTGTGCACACAATTTGTATGTCAAAGTTTATGAATATATTATGAGTCTGTTATCAAAACTTAACAGGTTTGATAGGTACTTAAAACTTAACAGCGCATGTTAATCGTTTGTGAATGAAAGTTTTGTTTAAGTAATATTCTACTTCATACTATACAATGCTACCTAGACTCAAAGTAAGCATAGCTTAACTAGCTTGAAATATATGAGTTCTAGTATGCAAATATTGTCCTCCCTATCAGAAGTTGAGATTATTTCAAACTTAAGAGTCTTCATAACGCTTTAGAAGATTTATTAATTTAAATTAAAGTCTCGGGCACACACAATGAATACTCGCGTGAGTGTATCCACTGTAAATTGCTGCAGGCAAGTAGCGATATTTCGATTTAGAAGAAGTATTTTCAGCGCCAAATTACTGTCTGCCTGTCACACACAGCGGGATCTCGCTACAAACACCTAATCTAAGCGAATACCTATTTACTCTCAGTATGTGGCCGAGGTTTAAACCAGTGAAGTGGGCTAATCTAAGCCTTCTCATGTTAACCAAAGAACGGCAGCTCAAAGGTAGCTTATAAATAGAGGTGTAAAACAGTATTAGTTTCTAAAAAGCAGGTTTTGTTATACACGATAGCTATTGATGCCAATAAATCAAAGGGAAAGTGTTTCAATGGAATTTGCGTCAGTCATCAATTTGAAGATCAGTGCTTGAACACGTACGGTCACTCACTCAGCTAAAGGTTGGTTTCTCTGTTAATATCCTTGTGGTCACTATATCGCTATATATAGTTAAAAAATTTGTGTAGTATAATTAATTATGAATAATAATTTTTTTTTTCTTTTTTTTTTCTCTTACATACACTTGTCTTTACAGGATTTCCCAAGGCGACAGTATAGTAACATTACTTGTAAACAATCCATATTTACTCACATGCACATGCGTAAAAAACATTATGTAAGTAAATTAGATTTCATTCTAACCTAATCTTGAATTTTAAAATAAAAATAAACTTTATCATTTAACCGTTCAAAGCCATAATTGTGGAATAATAATTCAATACAAATTTAAAATAATAATAATAATTTTAAAAATAAAAAATAATAATTCAAAAATAATAATAATTTAATAATAACGACTTAATATATGAGATATTGATAGTGAGACTGCGAATATAGGTATTGATGAATGTCCTTTGTATTAAGTATATCTTTTTTCGTGCGGAACCCCCGCGCTTACCACCAAAAGCAATACCGTAGGTACTCTTCGGCATAGTAAAATAGCCCATAAGGCATTTTCAACTTGACTGACCCTGGGCTAACTATGGTTTCAATATGACCCCGTTAGGGTTTCCAGAATGGCCCCGATTTTTATACTACCTAAAAATTCAAAAATCTTGACATTAGCGAAGTCCATATATTTTTAGCGCTTTTGGTGGCAAGCGCAGGGCACGAAGGCTGGAAGCGTGCTTATCAAATAATCATAGATTAATGACACGTCAAAATCGTTCAAAGGACTCACGTCATTTGTTTGTTTAATTAGCCAGGTGCACATGCGCAAGTTTGTTCAAGATTTTTGGAACTTTTTATATTTGTGTCTTTATGTATAATAAGTACCTATGTATTTACAAAAAAAAAGTATAAAAGTATGTTTATCAGCATTCTAGAACCCATAACACAAGCTAGTTAAACTAAGCTTACTTTGGGTCTAGAGAGCGATGTGTCGAAAGTCGATGAATATTTATTAAAAAAAAAATATTTAACGTGTCCAATCGTGTCCAATACATAAAAAAAACCTAAAATATTATTATTGAGTCGAGAGTATTCTATACAATACATCCAGTTACATACCTAATGAATAATGTTATTTGTATTATTTGTAGTATTACTGATAATAACGTGTTTCATAATTCACTATTGCGAAATTGTCAGCAATATTGCAATGTATTTCAGTACTAATTCAATTGCCCAACAAAACTCAGTTAGCATACAATACACATGAATTTATTATGCATATCAATATGCAGCCGCAATATCAAGTATAAACACATTAATCTTATCAACATTGTTATGTTTGCAATGAAACGACCGAGTATCGGACAACAACTGATTTATTCTATATGAACTTATACCTACCCACATTATAATATATAAATATCACAACATCTTCCCCATAAAAAAAACAAAGGTTACCAAAATACAATTAAGTATGTACCTACCTATATCTTATGTTTACACAAATATTTATTATGAATTTGTTTCTTACATACATATAAACTTCATGAACACTTCCTTTTTTTTTTTTTTTTTTTTTTATACTATATATTATATTACTTGGTTGGCCATTCGTTCCCGAGCAACTTCTTTAGCTCTGCGGGTTAGCGGTGCGAGCGAGGCTGCAGAACTTATAGAACTCTCAGGAGGACCTTCGACAGATGGTGACTCATTATCTACATCTACATCCTCACACGCATCACTAAATTGGTCCTCATTGTATTCCTTCTTACAAGTATCTTGATCTACATATTCAAATTCATCTGGCATACATTTAATTAAGTGGCGCCGATTGCGCCTATACCTAGCCCCAATTTTATTCTGTACAATATATGATCTAGGAGTATTTGCCTGGCCGACCACAGTGGCCCTACTCCTCTTTTTGCCATCTACACAAATGACCGAATCACCCGTCTTTAAATTAGGTAACACTTTACAGCTTTGATCATAAAGAAACTTAGATTTAATTTGTTTATTGAGCATAGTTTTATGTTCTACTGGGTCTACAGGTTGAGGTTTTAAAAGTGTAGGGTGAACTGGCAATTGGCATCGCAGCCTACGACCCATAAGTAACTGAGCAGGAGAACTCAAACCGTCCCTCGGGGTATTGCGAAAATTAAGAAGAGCTAAGTTAAAATCTCCTTGCCCTCTAATTGACTTCATTAATAATGATTTTATTGTCTGTACGGCTCTCTCGCTTTTTCCATTTGCTTGTGCATAGTTTGGTGATGACGTCACGTGGTCAAACCCCCATTGCTCTGCGAAGCGCTTGAAGTCGCGACTACTGTATTGTGTTCCATTATCACTTATCAGGACATTTGGGACCCCGTGGCGAGAGAACACCTCCTTCATGCTTTCAATGACCGTGTTAGACGAAATTGAATTTAATTTGCAGACTTCAATAAAATTGGAATAATAATCAACAATAATCAAAAAATATTTCTTTTTATATTCAAAAATATCTGAACCAACTTTATTCCACGGTAACTTAGGAATTTCAATAGGTATCATTGGTTCCTTAGCGGGGACGTTTGAAAACTCCTGACAGATTTTACATCGCTTAACATACAGTTCAATGTCACGAGACATATGAGGCCAAAACATAACTTGTCGTGCTCGACGCTTGCACCGATCTATGCCTAGGTGGCCCTCGTGAATAATACCTAACATTTGAGCACGCAAGCTTTTAGGTATAACAACTAAATCATTTCTGAATATAACATTGTCTACAACAAATAACTCATCTTTGAAAGACCAGTAATCCCTACTCTCATTACTTACATCATACTTATTAGTGGGCCAACCTGAGTCTATATAATCTAAAAGCACACTTAACTCTAAATCTCTTTTCGTTTCCTTTTTTATTAAAGTTAACTTATTATTTGACATGGGCACATTATTGACTACCATTTGTACCTGGTGAAGGACATTAGTGCTTACTTCTTCACTGTATAAATCGGGCAGAGGCGCACGACTTAACATATCTGGGATTTTTAGGTATTTGCCTGGGACATAATTCACTATTAAGTCATAGCCCTGTATTCTCAACATCATGCGCTGTAACCGTGCCGGAACTGACATTAGAGGCTTTTTAAAGATACTCTCTAAAGGTTTATGGTCAGAATCTACAACGACACCCCTCTGGCCGTAAATGTACTGGTGAAATCGTTCACACCCAAACACTATGGCCAGAAGCTCCTTTTCGATTTGAGCGTACCTTTTCTGCGCATCAGTGAGGGTGCGCGACGCGAATTCCACGGGGCGACCGTCCTGCAGCAGCACAGCGCCCACCGCGAACGCAGAGGCATCTACCGCGAGGCGCACGGGTCGCACCGGATTATACAGCGCCAGTACGCCTGCACCCGTTACACATTCTTTTAGCCTACCAAACGCCGCACGCTCACTCTCTTGCCAACGCCACTCATTATCTTTCTTTAGCAATCTCGTTAAAGGAATAGCTATTTCAGAATAATTTGGAATAAATTTGGATAAATAATTGACAGCCCCTAAGAACCTCTCTAGGTCCTTTCTGTCAGACGGAATGGACATCTCTTTGATCGCTTTTATTTTCTCAGAATCCGGTCTCATTCCATTTTTATCAAACACATGCCCTAAGTACGTCACTTCCTCTACACAAAATTTACATTTTTCTTTATTGAATTTTAAGTTGATTTCCCTCGATCTTTCAAGTAAACGCTTTAATCTCTGATCATGAATTTCCTTCGTAGAACCCCATACTATTATATCGTCGATATAATTCTCTACTCCTTCCAGGTCTTCCAGAAGTTGTCGTACTTTGCCGTGGAACACCTCAGAAGCACAATTTACCCCAAAGGGGAGTCTCAAAAATTGATACCTGCCAAACGGAGTAGCGAATGTGCACAAATCTGCACTCGCCTCATCCAGCTGTATGGTCCAAAACCCCGCGTTGGCGTCCAGCACTGAGAAATAACGCGCGCCGTGCAGGCGGGCCGCTAGCTCCGCTACCGTAGGCAGCTGGAAGTGAGCGCGCTGTACGGCGCGGTTTAGCTCCCGTGGGTCTAAACACACACGAATGCCATTGTTCTTTTTCGCTACCAATACCAACGGATGAACCCACCTAGTGGGGTGACTGACCTTCCTGATAACCCCATTCTGTTCCATGGCGATCAATTCACTCTTTAACCGATCGCGTAACCCGTGAGGAACTTTTCTCGGGGCACAAATCACAGGTGGAACCGATTTATCTATTACCATATGATATTTCCCCGGTAGACACCCTAAGCCTTTAAATAAATCATTGAAGTCAGACATCTGAATAGATCGCAGACGTTTGACGAGCCCCATAGTTTCACACGATTCGCGCCCCAATACACTGCTACAGCGCATGTCGGCTATGACAAATTTTAAATCATAAACCTTATCTTTATAAACCCACGGTAAGACACAGACTCCCTTAGTGGGTATCACGTTATGAGTGTAGGACAATAAAGGAATATTTTTCTTTATTATCATATCCTCGCTGAACCCTAATTCTAAAAATCTCTTAAAAGCTAACACATTACAATCGGCTCCGGTATCTAATTTAAATTTTTCTTGTCCACTTTTACACAATAACACCTGAAACCAGTTCTCCGAATTATTCACCTTAGAATCGATTATAGATACGTAGAACGCGCCTCCCGTGTCCGACTCACTACCTTGCTCCTCGTTATCATAACACTCGACCTCATACACACGCCGGACTCGGTCCCGAGCTCCACTTTTAAAAGATTGAATAGACTTACACATGCGCGCGAAGTGTCCTTTCTTACCGCATACAAAACAGCTGACCAGCTGCGCCGGGCACCGATCCGCGCACAGCGCGCGCCCACAGCCGCCGCACGGCTGCGCACGCGGCGCGGCGCCTCCCAGCCCCTCCCGGTAGGCACTTCGGGCGCCCGCGCTGCCTCGCGCGCCCGCGTTGTGGTCTCGGGCGCCGCCGCGACTTGGCCGCGCGCGCCCGCTCTCTCTCTCACGGCGTCTCGCTCCAACACTATCGACACTCGATACCCCCTCACTCGTAATAGCACCGTGACTACCTATTTGTCGTCCGCTTTCCTGTGAAACCTCCTCGGCTTGACAAATTTTTATCGCCTTATCGAGTGTTAGTTTCTCATTACGTAGCAGGCGGTCCCTGACCGTGGACTGTCGGACCCCACAGACGATTCGATCCCTGATCAAACTATCCTCTAAAGATCCAAATTCGCAATTCTTGCTAAAAAGACGCAATGCAATCACATACTGCTGAATAGATTCCCCTTCCTCTTGATTACGGGTGAAAAACTTGTATCTAGTTAGTGTTATGTTTGTTTCCGTACCAAAATACTCATCAAACTTTTTTAACAATACTTTGACGTCATCGCGCTCCACGTCACTCTCGAACGTAAAAGTTTGATAAATGTCGAAGCCATCTGATCCTATCAGGTTCACCAATAAACTAGCCTGAACACTAGCCACTTCTTTGTCTACACCTGACGCCTTTACGAATAATTCGAATTGTTGTCTCCATTTTTTCCACGCCTCGGCACGGCCGGCGGGCCCACCGGCGCCGTCCATCTTTAAATCTGAAGGTGGTCGGGCGTGCTCCATTGCAATCACTGATTTATACGTGTACTACGCGCGAAAACTATATTACAACACTCACTTATCACTCTTTTAGTTTTTGTATACGTATTTCACTACTTCTAGGCTGTATTTATGCAAAATAATGTTAAACCGCTGTCACCATGTTATGTTTGCAATGAAACGACCGAGTATCGGACAACAACTGATTTATTCTATATGAACTTATACCTACCCACATTATAATATATAAATATCACAACAAACATAAACAAACTTATTTGAAGTGCAAATGCCCATCTATTTAATTTAATGGGAAATGAGACTCTCAGCGATTTCTCTAGAGTTTTCAATTGCGAGAACAAAACAATTGCTTTGCTACAGTTTACAGTACAGCCGTATGCTCAACAACGAGTATTAAATTCAACAAATTGCATTCAGCCTTGTTACGGAGTAAGTCTTTGCACTTTTTAACCCTGCAATTTATGACCTGCTTTATTGTGAAATGTGCTGAATGTTTCCGAAATTAGGTGAGTAGGGGAAATTTTGAAAATGGAACCGCGGTGTGCTTGCTATTGAGTTGTACAAATTGTTTTAAATTATTCATTCTTTTTTAAAGCTCAAACTGTGTTTTTAGAATTATTTTTTTATGTATCACTTTCTCTTTAAATAGAAATCAGTATTGCAATAATGTACCTATTATTATTTGCAGTGGTTAAATATCAAGCTCTTTACTTCAATGAAATTTGAAAGCAATTACTAACTATTCCTAAAACTGAACTACCTAGACCTAGGCAGCTCAGTAAATTGGTTCTCCCTGTAAGGGACTGGTCGCAGGTTCAAGTCCTGTCCTGGATGATCACTTTTCCGATCAAAAATCATCAAGTTCATTACTAATCTTATTTTTTTATACATTGGTCACGTCAATATGACCTCACCTCGCCTGATGGCAAGCCAAAGGCAAAGTCTCAGGACGGAGGCCTTCCTTACTTATCATACCAAGACTTATCAACCCAATTAGCACTGGCAGTTAAGTTACTCTTTAGACCAAGGCTCAAGACTCTAACTTAAAGTTATTTTTAAAAACTTTCAAGCGCTAGTTAAATGTACGCCTCTTAATGGCTGTCTTTACATTACCACCATCAAAGTGAGCCATTTTCAATTTAAAAGGACGGAGCAATAACGAGCCGTGATTATGCCAATTACTTTCTGGCACAGATATTTAGAGCTTTGCTTTACAACATCGTTAGGTATTTGCGTAACTGGAAAAATATTAAAGTATTTTTTGCTTATTGATGAATATAAAAGTATTCTAAGCCGTGTGAAAAATCATATCTATAAATGAGAAGGTAATTTGCTGTGAAATATCGTGCTAATGAGAGCTTAGAGAGAATATAAAAATGTTAAATTTTATGAAAAATGTTTATACTACTTTCTACTTTTTGGTTGAATTATATATAACTCTAATATATAAATAATACGTCTATTATATTTCATAATCTAAATGTACCTACATTTATTTCTAGATTAAGAACTCAACGGTGGTTTAAATGTGTAAACTATTTCATTTGTCATCTTTAGATTGTACAGTGGGCATCAGTATTAGATTAACAATTAACTTTTCAACCTCCAACTTAGCTCTTAATTTTACATAAAATAATCATCAAAAATTTAACGATGTTGAATTTGTCCTCTGAAGATAACAAAAAGAACTATATTTAGATTTTTTGTTCATTTATTTTCAATGTCTAGATTGTTTTCTTTGTTCATGTTCAGCAACTTATGAAGATGACTCATAAGTGAAAACTTATGAGTCATCTTCATAAAAAGTAAGTAAGTACATAAAAAAGAAACCATTAATAAAATGTACACAAATAACAAGTCATATAATTATGTACACACGTTAAACGGTAAAGGTGTATACTTATTTATTTTGCCGTGTGTACAAAAGCGAGTTTAACTATCTAAGAGTTCTCTTCCAGGAAACCTTTGAGTAAAGAAAATTAGAGGCAGAAAACATTACAAAGAAGGCAAATTATGTCTGTTTAAAAATAATAATAAAACAAAACCAAACATTTATAGTAAACATGACATCTTATTTCATTTCATTTTGATTGTTGATCACGGAGACAATATTATTATTTATTCATCTTATCTATATCTATACTAATATTATAAAGAGGAAAGATTTGTACCTATTTTTGTATGTTTGTAATGAATAGGCTCCGAAACTACTGGACCGATTTCAATAATTCTTTCACTTATAGAAAGCTACACTATCTGGGAGTAATATAGGCTATATATCATCACGCTACTACCAAAGGGAGCGGAGCAGTGAGCATTAATGTGAATAAATCGGGCAGATTTCCATACATCTTTACTAATAGCACGAAAAAATGTTGGAACAAAATCCGAATTCCACGCGGGTGGAGCCGCGGGCAACAGCTAGTTATAATTATAATTCTGCAGTGCATATCTAACGATAGATTACATTATATATGTACTACAATATATATATATTTTAGGTACTTTATATTTATCACTTAGCTTTCACACCCAGTTTAAATACGATGTATTTTATAAAACATAAAATGTATTTCCAATAACACTACGAGTAGTACATTTTAGAGAACTGAGAACTATTCCACACGATTTCTAAAGCATTTTTGTAAGTCAGCGTAGATACTTGATGTGTTTAACGTGAAAGAAATCCTTATACAATAGAAGGAAATCAGTTATGAATTCACCTGTCAAGTTGAATAGAGTGTCGAGGACGGCTCTATTGTCATGCTGAAATGGATTTATTTTATTCATAATATAATATTGCAACGGCAAGAATAAAAAACAAAATTGTACAACTTTTGTAACATCTGCAGAATAAAGTTGGTTTTCCATTATTAGGATTGGAGCAGTGAAAATCCGCATATCTGAACGAGTTTTCATGTTTATAAGAGTACATCGTGAAAAGTGAGGTTTTTTTAAATAGGAAAATTTTAATTGCCTTCTTTTTAAAAACGGATATTTTAATTGCTTTCTTTTTAAAACATTCATTACTATGAAGTTATTTTTTAAAGTGCCTAAAACAAAAACGTGCCTAATCTTTAATAAATAATAGGTTATTGGAATGGTATGTAATAATAAAGTTGATAATAGCCAAAAAGTGGCTTAAAGTAAAAATATTGTAAATACATTTTTGTATCATTTTTAAATTGATAGTTTTATCGATATAGATATTTATTACAAGATCCTTAATATACTGTACAGTAATGAGAACTTTTAACTAAGGGTACCGACTCACAAAATCTGTTCAATATTATACCTTTCCGATAGTTAGATACTAATTAAGGAATGAAAAAGCAAATTCTAATATTTGACCACGAACCGTATTCAACAAAATGTTAAATAACCATCCTAATAAAAAGACAAGCCCTGAATACAAAGAATAACAATTTCATCATCAAGAAATCTTTGTTCAGCAAATACTCGACTTCTCGTCAGTGTCCCACGCCTTCTTTTGTTATTTTAGTTCCAATTTCACATTGAACAAACATGAGAAAGCCCTCAGGAAAACGAAATGGGGGCGCAATCAAAACCTTGATAAATGTTTTTTATTCCCAACTTGAAGTGTGAGTAATGATAATAAGATGATTTATTACGGACAGACACTAACGAGTATAGTATACCTATAACTTACAATAGATACACGTTATGGGTGAAATGGTCCGAAAATGTAATACTGATCGCCCGTCCTGTGACCGGTGTCCCTATAGTATAATAATAAAATAGATACTTTTGAGCACTTGGATAGGTACCTATCCAAATATGTTGCAAAGGTGATTGACCATCTTTTAATATATTCAAGGCATAATAATGTAAAATATCAATGGGTTAGACCTAAAACAAGATTTTCTCAAACATAAGCAGAAATATTCAAATTTCATTCTAAAAGAGAATACACAAATGTAAAGACTGAATATAAACAACACTAATTTGAATGAATGAATAAAAATAAATATTTCAGCAAAATACTATTATTAAAATACTGTTTTATTGTAGGTACAGCTTAATTCTACAACAATTCAATCCAAAATAATGAGCAATTGACTTGACTCGTTGAAGAAGAAGAATTAAGCATAGCCTTCTTTTTTACTTGCAAAAAGCCCCTCGGGCTTCATCTGAATCGAATCAAATGAAGAGGTGTCCAAGGGGTCCGAGGGGGTCCAACATACCCACCTGAGTATATTTGACATTTACTGAGTGACGAGTGACAAGCACCAATCATCACATCAATTTCATTCAATTTCATCACATCAATCTGTGTGGATGGGGAACCAAGTATGCCCCAGAAAGATTATCCCTGATTCCCTGACCTGCCTTTATTAATTGCCAACTGCAGAATGGGGACAATTAGAGAATGTCTTAGTAATAAGACGGTCTAAGAATTATGTGTAAGCACTACATATTTCTGGATATTCTGTATAATATTATACCAAAATGGTAGTATAATAATTTTGTTACCAAAAGTTTCTTGGCATGCAATATATGTAGCTTTATCATCATCTTATCTATGATTTAGTGGCTAGTTTAGTGCTATAATGGTGGACAAAACATACAACTTGAGTTTCGAGATTACTAAAGCAATAAATAATAAAGGGTGTATTAAAGAGATTCGTGATATATAGGGTCGATGCCTGAAAGACCTCTATCCGTCTATTTATTTTACATTTTTCCTAAAAAAATATTTCATATATTTTTAGTGATAGTTCATATATCTTGAACGCATAATTTTTTTCATTTAAATAATGTAATTTTGCTTTACCACCACACACTTTACATACACTACTGAAAATTATAAAACTGCACAGTTGCCTGCAAGATTTGTTGAATCTTTTATCAAGTGCATTTTATTTTTACCTAGTACGCTGATTACATAAAAAATAAATGTTAAGAAGCATTGGAATATAATTATTGTTGGGCATTAACTAGTTTTGAATAATAATAATGCTTTGAAATTAGAATGAAACAATTTCCAAGCACGTTGATAGTACAGACACCAGCGTACGAAGGTTGACATTTTCGTAATTATACAAACGTCTCAATTAATTAATACGGACATGACTTGCCTTGACTCGTAAAATGCCAGAAATTTAATGAATCCAATTTATGTAAGGAAAAGTTTAGGTTATTTTCTATCTTAGAGACACTTTTTTGAACTCAAAGTACACGTTTACAGAAACAGTTCTACAAAAAGCTTTTTTCTAGAATGTGTTACTTCATTCTTCATATTATTTGCGCTAGGGGACTTTAAATCATAGGGTGGGGGCCCCGAAGATATTGATGGGTCTCAACACAAAGCTTCTTTGATTTTGGGTCCAAAAAAAATCAATAAAAATATCAGTCAATAATAGTATTTACTTGTAAAATATTGAACTTTTAAGTTTCAAATTATGATACCTGATGAATATTTTACTACCTAGATAGAAAATCAGAAATTAAAATTATTTACATAGTCTTCATCGGTTTTCGTAATTCAAACAGTCTTTGAAATAATATACAATTCTCAGTTTGAAGACTCTAGTTCATTATAAAACTTGCTAAATTATTTTCAGTAGGTGCAGTGTCCTTAGATGGCGTATTCACCAGTTCGGAGAGAGTGCGCATATAATAAACTTACTCGTATGTCTACAAAACATTGAAGTGTATGTTCGTATTAATAAAATAATAGGTTTTAAATAAAAGCATAATATATGAGTGTACTATCGAAACATAACAAAAAGCAATTGTTCAGATTTTTGTCTGCCTGTCTGTCTTTCTGCCTGTTTGAATGACGCAATCTCTGGATTGACTGGAGCGATTAAGACGAGACTTTCATATGCAGAAAGGTTATTTATAGAGTGTATTATGAGCTACTTTGTTTTAGAAAAAGAATTATGGTCTTGTGCAAAAAATTAAAGCTTTCAAAACCTAAATCCAAGCGAGTGAAGTTGCGAGCTCAGCTAGTTCTTTATAATATTGTCTAAATAATTCAAGTTTTCATTTCAACAGTAGGTATATTATGTGCACATAATAAGCTTTTTAATTAGTCTTGCGAATATAAACGTTACGACTTGAGTGATTAAACCTTCATATCTACCGTTCACATATGCTTAGACTATAAAATTTTAATCCTTAGAAACAAGAATTTAATGTTAAAACTCGAGTTTGGTACTAAAACTTGAATGAATGAAATAAGAAAACTGCGTATAAGATGCTACCTAAAGAAAATTCTTAATTAAAATTGTGACGTCGATAGCTGTAGGTACGAATTTATGAACTTTTGAACGTATATTCACTGTATAGAAACAGCTACATTATAATTATAATATACTAGCTGTTGCCCGCGGCGTGGATTTCGAATTCCTTAATTTTTTGAAAACAAACTAAAGCCTATGTTACTCCCAGATATTTTAGCTTTCTATAGGTGAAAGAATTGTTGAAATCGGTCCAGTAGTTTGAGTTTAATCGTTACATACAAAAATACAAATCTTTCCTCTTTATAATATTAGTATAGATAAAATTTAGATAGATACAAAAATATTAAAGAAGTAGGTATAATCCAAAGGACATTATGTTTCGTGGAATTGGGTACTATGAAATTTACCTCGATTTGCGAGACCAATTCAGTGTCTCAATATTTTGTACTGAGACTAAAGAATTATAGTCTGTAATAATTAGAATCACTGTTCCCAATGGGCTCGTTAACAACAGCCCAAATTCTATAGAAGTTTAAAATATTCATACTTTAATTGTTAGAACAATTTCTGAGAATAATATCTGCGAGTAGTTATAAATTCGCCTCTCGGGTGAAATTAATGAGAATAATCATCACTCATAAGTTTAGTATAATAATTATACTAGCTCTTGCCCGCGGCTCCGCGTGAATCACTGATCCTATTGCAGAAACCTATTATTCTAGGGATGCAAAACTATACTAGATTATAAATCTCTGTCATAAATTTAATTCATATTCGTTTCGTCACAGTTTTTAGTCCGCTTTCAGTCTAATTACGAAATTGAAGCGAAGAGACTCCCATTTGACCTCTACAACCCACTAGTGATATCGACTTTAGTTCTTCAACCACCTGCAAAGAGTCATCATTTACTAAACCTTTTTCCCAACTCAGTTGGGGTTCGGCGTGTCACCTGCAAAGATTGCCACAGATTTTATATTATAACAGATAGCGAGAGTTCAACGTGCTCGCCGAGGTTGAAAAAATGTTTACACGATAATGTGGACCCAAAGTTTTAAACAGAGAAGTAGAATATGTGGAAATTCAATTCCAATTTTACAAAAACCAAACTTGATGCCTAGTGTTAATTACCAAGTCTAAGTCTAGCAAAATAGCTAACTTGCTCTTCAACTTTCGGTCACGATTCAGTCACTATCACGTGATAATTATAGGTTGTTGAGAACTTTGTTACAAAAATATTCGGTATCGGATCGGAACTGAATTTTGAATACATTTTATTGGCGTATCCCAGTAGTTCCAATCTCTAGTTCTATTATGAAACTACTGGGATACCTACGGCGCATTTTATTAGGAGAATTGACCCTCAAATGTTGCTTATTATTTGTGAACAATAACATTCACCTCATTGGGATAGTATTCCGTGCCGATGCATTATTCCCGTACGTGACTTTAGGCGATAAAAGTACTTAATGATGATAGCGGTCGATTTTGCACACGCCATGAGAAGAGCAATGTCACAATGTTACAAACCTTTTTTACAAGCTTTTATGTATCTTACACTATTCGTATATAAACTTAGTAAGCGTTTGAAAAACATGTTTCGATGATTTGTTTGTATTACGTTGAGCTGAAATTTTGAATATCTACAATTGAATATAAGCTAGTTTTTATAAAATTACAAATAGGTATTAACAGTTTTTTTTTAATTTCTTTGCAATATTTTTTCCGAAAACAAGTTCAGTTTTAACTTTTATAATATCCCTTTCCACTATTATAATATACATTAAATGAGTACTTGGAATACATTTATCGCAGACTGTACATTAATCAAATAAATAAATAAATTTATAAAAATATTTTCGAGTTTTTGTACACAGAATCTCTACTCAAGCCACCCTTTCCAATCTTGCTATGCCTGCGAAGAAGCAAATCGTGATGAAGATAAGCATTCTGCTTAAGCAAAATATTATAATATTCAAGTCACTTGATTTTTTGTATAAAATCAAAAATTAAATCTCATAATTATTCTAAATGATTTTTTGAGTTTAATTTATCTGTTTCAGCGTAACCTAAATTATCCAATGGAGGGTTAATTCAGAAAGTCATGGCATGTCTTATCAATCCGAAATAATTCTAATTTGTGTAATGAGCAAATGTAATTAACGTCATGTTATCTATGACAAATCCATTTACTAATTACATTGACTTCGGTACATCACTGTTCCGTGACCTAAATATTGGGTTACCAGTTATAATGAGAGTTTTGAATTAAATTAAATTTTGTGAATGAGTTTTCAAATTAAATATAGATTAATAATTCACGATTGTAACAGACCAGAGTTTCTGTTACTTATTTGCGTGAAAATTTTGATATTTATTTTGATAGAAAGTAGTACGATATAAATATGTACAACCGCCATCTATCGGTGAAATAATAAATCGATATGACTGCATTGGGTTTCTTTAGGAAGTTCTAGCCGTTATACATATATGGCGATACTATAGCACATGATGGTGATGGCTAAGTTTAAAGTAATTTATTAATTGAGTAATAATTACCGTATATAGGCATGTTACCTTAGACTAATATTGTGTTACCTTAAAAATCTATTTATAATAAAGGCGTTTCTGATCACTGATTAAAAGTTAGTTGTCGTAGCTTCGAAATGTAAAAAAAATGAATTGTCTCGAGAGGAAGTGACTCGATTTATTAATTAGATAATAATAATTGAGTATAAATATAATGAAATTGAACAGTAATATTAGTTAAATAATGAAATAGGAAATTTCCACTTCTTTTAATAGAACTATATTGCGTGAATGAGATATGTATAGCTAAAAGAAATATCAAGTTGATAATGGCGTGGCTTGGTAAATTGGACGAAAATGTGTAATCATAATAGCATGAATTAATGTGATTTCCTTAAATATTAAGAAATAGGGAAATATAGGACTAGATTACGTCATAAATAATTAATTGAGTAATTTTTTTATTGGATTACACTTTATTGAAACAACGGATTAAAAGTTATCAAATAAAGGTATTATTCGAATAAGTGGAAGTGGTTGAGATGCGTTGGGGGGACCAATAGGAGGAGAGCAGAGTGTATAAGGGGTAAATAGGATCGTAGTTGAAACGGTGGAAATTCTCGTTCATTCGGCATCGGGCTCCAGCTGAAGAAAGTCGAACATATCTCTAAGATAGGTTTAGACAGCCATTTTGTAAGTACTGTTGAGTTGTAATTTATAGTGTTAATTCTAAATTTGTATTGCGATGGGTTAATTCTGTCATATTAACGGGGTAATAGATACGAAACTTGTTGTAGATTACATGTAATTTCTTTTAAAGTTCGAGTTTGGGTGGGATGTTCTATCACGTGGGATGTGAGTACATCCAATATATTGTAAAGTTGTGCGGGTTATAATTGCTATTAGATTAATAGGGGGTTGCATTAATAAATTGTTTTGTGGTTTCAAAGAGTTGAGGCGCGTAAGGGAAGTGGGGTAGGGATTGATCGTAACCAAGACACCTTTAGTTGCGGGAGGACTAATGTGAATGTAGTAGCATTTGTACTCTTGCAGGGCTGCTGAGCCTGGCAGTTCTGCGATCAATAAAAATCTGTCTTTTGCCGAGGATAGGTGGGGAATAGTTGTAGGTTAGAAATAGGGGCTGCGGCTGCCGAAATAGACTAGGGATGACCAAATAGGAAAACCCCAGTCATGGTATTGGGTTGTGGCGGAAACCTAACGGTGGCAACACAAGCCATATCCATCTTTTATAGCTAGGGTTCCGAGATCCCTCTAGAGCGGGTCGGACTTCGACTTTTCCTGTTTACAGGGTCGGAGAGCTCTCCAGATGGATGTATCTGAAGGGAGTGCCCTTACCTTCAGACGTTCAGTCTGGCCTTCTATGTATCTATGTATATATACACTAAAATAGTAGTTAGTTGGTTCATATTCACAACCTCAGCGTCAGCTGGTGGATATGGGCAAGCACACGGTCGTTACTAGGTTCAAGCCAAGCCTGACCAGCTTGCATTTTTACAGCGTAGTCAGGGTACATCACACACCACACGTTTAATTCAAATATGGAGGCGTTCTCCCAACTTGCTTTACATAATAATCTTATTGAAGGTAGGTTAGGTACTCATTCTTAGATTATTAGGGAGGTTATTCGTTAGTGAAAACTATAATCATTGTGTTTCTAATAAACAAGTGTTCAATAATAAACTTATCTAGTTGTGTCAGTGGAGGTATAAATGGTGTGGACTGTTGGTTACTATACCTAAGTCTTTATCAAGACTAGGCAGTGAGAGTGTTAGAGGTGACTTCTAGTGCTGGGAGGTATGTTCACGGTACTGAAGGTTAATGTTTTATTACGTTTCAATTACTAGTATGATGTGTTGTCATGAAATATTGTTTGTTGGACGTAGTTAATGTCTATAAATACCATTGACTACTCATTAAGAGTTAGTTATATGCGACAGAATCTGTAAGGGCTTACCTTGTTTAACTAAATCAATATTATTTGATATACCTAACATTATTTACATTAAGTTTGTAATTGTATTGAGTTTGTTCCGAAAGACTTAAGTACCTATTATCTGGTGACCGATCGATTGGACGTTTGAATCAATCATTAATCAAACTTGCTATTCTGCATTACTTGTATCGTAATAGTTAGAATGGGTCAACTAGATCTAGATCAACCCTCACGTTTAGCTGAGACCTCTCAAATCTGAGAACTGCATCGAAATCTATTGGCTTCAGGTTACCCACCTGTACAGATATCTTCTAAACCAGGGATACTGTAGAATTCTGCCTCATACGTGTCAAGTATTGAAGCGATCTAAAAGTCCTTACTTAAGGCAAAATACCTACACAAATACTATCCGTTTGATGGATTGGTCATTGGACTTAGTTTCATGTAGAACTAAATATTCAGTGTACCCTTACACGAGTCTATCGTATCTAGTTAGAAAGTGAGATTAATAATACCTACAATTGTAACACTATGTGTTCTAAACATAAAGATTATGTGAACACTGGGATGGGATTTCCGGCTGTCTCGGTTCTGTGCGACCCTTGCATATCTAGTTGTATAACTAGAATGTAATTCGCTAAAGACAGGGGGGAGATATTTCCATCATGTGTTGTATCTCATCGCGATAGGCGTGGTTTGGAGCCTTCGCCAAAAGGGGAACACAAATATTGTAAAGTATACTCATACAACTATACGCCAAAAGGGGAATCAAAGCAATATAAAAGAGTAGGTAGGCGTATATAATGATACACGCAAAAGGGGAAACAAATAACTTAATCAAATATCTTATAAGAATGTTTAGCAACTGATATTTTATAATAACTAATATTAAAACTAAGTATTTATTTCTAAGGACGCTCGTCTTAAACATAGTTTGGGTAGTGAGAGATATTGTGTGGGTAACTTTGACGAGATCGACTGTTAATACGGAAGGTCATAGATTATAAAAATGAACAGTAGGGTAGGTTTGTTGAGGTTTGCGGAATGTGAAATGGAAGGTAGTAGGAATATAGGTAGGTTATCTAGATTAATAGCTTGTTGCTAGGCGTCAGATTTAAGTAGTTGAGGGTAGGAACCGACTATTCCAGAGATCTTATAGAGTCAGGGAGACTTCGGATCATAATTGGGTTCTGTATACCGCTAAACGATCACATGGCCAAACTAGTAGTTTAACGGTAGACGATTAGTTGTAATTTATTCATAGGTAGATGAAGAGAGGTTATAGGCAGGGTACTTGTGCGTTCTAGAGGGGAAGCTAACACACGAACCGTTGCAGTGTAGGTAGGAATGTAAGTATGAGAGGATGTATGCGTAAGGTATGAATGTATATGAGGTGTATGATGATGTGTGAACGAATGTTGATGGGTGGATGAGATGTACGCGAGTGATGTATGCTATCTATAGAGTATAAGTAGGCTAGCTAGGCTAGTGCGTTACAATTTGGTGCCGTGACCAGGATTTTACGGTGCAATATTGCTGCCCAAGCGACCAGGATGGGTAGTTTAAATACTATGGTCGTATAGGAGATTTTGGTTCGTTTCAGGGTGGAAGACTGAGATCCTAGATTGCTACGGCTTCGTGTGGGGTTGTGTTAGTTTGCGTTAGGAGTACGGTATGTCGAATACCGTACAATTTGTTGCCGTATTTGAAGGTAAAGATTACTCTGGATGTGTTGGGTTGAATGTAATTTCGTGAGGTTAGTCGTTAGAATAGTAAATAATGGGGGTCGCTAGGGTGGGTTTGGTTGAAATCGAGGGGGGGGTTGACAGTACAAAAGGTTTAGAGTTCAGTTGAGGTTCGAGTAGTAGAAGGTTATTTTAAATACTAAAATTATTTTGATCTACCTACTTAGAATTTGTTTCTTAGGGTTGCTCCATTAGTTATAGGCTATCGTTGCAGGAACCGTGTTAACATAATGTTAATACCTACGTACCTATTAATGTCCATTCATTTTGAGTGTACTAAGGTAATGGTTACCGCTTTAAAAGTTGGTTAAAGGTGGTAAAATTAAAAAAAAAAAAAAAAAAATATTCAATTAGTTTAGTAGATTCAAAAGTCCTAGTGGGTATCGTTTACCTACTTCTGGTGCCAACAGGGGTTACCTACTTGCCTGTCTGTTGGGTTGCATCAGTGCCGTACAATGTTGCATTCTTGATAATACAAACACAACACAGGAATTAGTTTGTTCAAATTAAAATATGTTTGAATGATATTTAGGTATGGGAATGTTTGTTGGGTTGGAGAAAATAATCAATTTTAATTCAATTTATTAGTCCCATAACTTTAGTAGCACCTGGGTAGTAGCACCGATTACCTAATAGTTCGGGTAGTAGTTAACTACGTCTGCCGCTGACCGTAGGTACATATAAACGGTTATGTATCGTACTAAACCGTGACTGTTTACCATCGGGTGGGTGCGTGCTTGTTTGCTACGTGAGTGGCATAAACTAAATAATAAGTGCTAATAGGGTTCAATTTCGAACAGTAGTGAGGCGTTAGTGTGTTCAAAACTATAGGTATGATTGGTTGATTTCCTAAATAAAATAAAAAAAATAAAGGAAACAATCTTGCATACTAGAATTTGGTCCTAAATCAATTGGATTAAAGCGTATATTGCTTTGTATTTATGAGGTCCTTATCTCGCCTTAGTGACGTCACCTCAGACACGCTGGCATGGTGGTTGCGAATTTATTTCGTAAATGTTGTTGTCAACGAAAGAAAGTTGATACCTATTTATTTGTTGTGATCTAAATGTTGGTTTATTGTTCTGTAAGTTTGGTTGTTTCTAAGTCTAATATGATTTTATGGATGAATGGATTAGTTTACTCTAATCTATACGTAATAGATTACGGGTTCCAAGGTTATCGTTGTAATAGGTAGGAAATTGAAATAGTACGTCATCGGCTTACCATCAAGTGGGGTGGAGTCGTGTTGGTGTATTCAATGAATGAATGTGTTCGTTTACTCTAACTTAAACGTGATAGATTACGAGTTCCAAGATTATTGTTGGAATAAAGAGGAATATTGAGATATATGACTACGTCGACTTACCATCAGGCGGAGTGTTGTTGGTGTATTCAGTAATAACTGAAGGTTCGGGTTGCAATGTTAATAGTGACGTAGATAGGAAATGTGAATAGAAGAAATATGACACCATTGATTTACCATCGGGTGAGAGGAATTCGGGTTATATTAAGACACTGTGTACGAAAGGGATTAAGATAGATTTATTCAGGTTCTGTTGAAACTCAATCCAGAGTCGATTCAGTTATAGTCTAGTTCAGATTGGGTTTAGTTTAAGTTCAGTTTGAAGTCGGTTTGAATTCAGTTCGAATCTGAATCGTGTTCAAACCTATTTGTTTGTTAAAATATAGAAGTTGGGTTATGTTTGGATTGTTAAAACGTAAAGTTATATATGGAGATGGATTAATAATAGAAGTGGTTTGGTTGACAACCAGAGTTATCAAATCGGGATGATCTTATCATTATAAGTATAATTGAATGAAAGGAGATTTGAGTACGATGAAAAGAATTCTATTTAAAAGATACGGGGGCATGTTTGCTATTATGAGTTTGGATCAGTTGATGCAACGTTGCGCATGTGATAGACTTAATTTTACTAGTTGCCTTTAAGGTCATAACAAAATATAGATTATATAATGAACTAGTGATTATATCTAAATAATTAATTACTGTATAATATAAAAATAGGAAATGAAAGATTGTGTTCGATCTGCGTGAGGTATGCATGATCATGACGTACGAAATTGCACGTAGGGCTTGACTGTTTGCAAGTTGCAATAGTAACAGATAGCTATGGACGTTAGAGAATGTTTGGAGTCACTAGGTACATAATAGTGATGAGAATTGGAAGTCAGTTGTGTTATCTTTGGAGTTGGATGTTTTAGACGGAAGCTTAGAGTAGCATGAGATTAGTTAATTCTTTAATTTTAGAGTTAGGTTTGCTAAGATGAATGAGATATTTATCAAATAGGGGAATTATTTAAAGGGTTAGTTGAATTCAGATCACAGAGAATAATAGCATCTGTAGGTCGAGACTTAGTTGGATTACTAGAACGTGGAGTAGTTGCCCAACTTAAAGGTTAAAACAGATTTAGTTTCAAAATTAATGTAAAGAAGTAGTTGTTCACGTAAAGGGTCGAAAGGACGCAGCCTCGAATTATAATAAAGTGAGGGACCAATTGATCACGTAAAAGCTAGGGATAGTTATTTCAAGGAAGTAGTTGTTTAATTCGTTGTCAGATAGATAGATATAAATAGGATACGTTAAAACACGGTAGTCATAATTCGGGACAATTGTGAATTGGGATGTGTCATTGTGTTACAATGTAGCATCTCATTGTTACGGTATTGCTCTTGTTGTTAATTGGAATTACGAGTTCGGAATATAATGATGGTGACGCAACATTAAAATAGGTTTAGTCGGCCATTTTGTTGATATTAGCTATCCGGTCATTTTTCATTTTAACGGGAAAGGACAATAATAAGAATGAGTAAACCAAACCGGAAGAGGCGAGCTCCTGTCCGATATGAGGGAGGAGAGGAGAATGTTCAAGAATTAAGTACTCCTGGGACCCGAAGAAGTGAGGACCATGGATCAGAAGCTACTGCACCTAAACGATTAAGGGGACAAAGGGGATTGGTTAGCCAATCCACGGAAAGGATTGACAGGGAGAAGACAACATTAGCGAATCTTCGATATCGGAAATTGAATCGTACGATAGGGGAGTTAACTTCTAAATTAAATATGCTGAGAACCGAACTGGCGGAGACAAAGGCATCGTTGATGGAAAGGGATGGAAGAAGTCGAGTTTGGGAGCCTACGGTTCCGGAAGAAATTCCTGTGCGAGGGGAATTAATTAGTGACAGCGTAAGCCAACAACAAGAAGATAACGATCAAAATATAATAGGAGAAGCTAGTACGAGTCGTGACGGTACTAATTCGGAATTGGTTAAAAATGTAAACTATCATATTCGTAATTTGGCAATCGAGCGACCAAGGTTCGGGGATGCTGTTGCTGCGCACCCGGTGACGTTCTTGGAAGATATTTCGTCTTACTTAAGCAAAACCGGCAAAGATGGTAACCACTTGGATTTAATACAGGAATGTTTATTTGGAGAGGCACGTGATTGGGCCCGAGTCTATAGATGTCGTTGGAAGACAATGCAAGATTTTAAGATTGACTTTTTAGCGACCTTTTGGGGAGAAAGCGAGCAGAACGAGATACGCCGATCGATAGTACATGGGAGTTGGAATCGTGAGGAATCATCTACTATGCTAAGCCACTTTTTAAAATTAACCGGAAAGGCGTCAATGTTAACTTATAAATTTTCTGAAAAACAAATGATTGGCGACATAATTAGGCAGTTTCCTAAGTACGTACAACAAGGTTGGTACACTTCCAAATTAGGAGATGTAATCGGGACCGCAGAGTTTTTAAGGGGAATGGATGACATTGCACGACAAAACCTTGACTTTGTACAATCTACTTTAACAAAGAAGAGAGAACCCACAAACAAGATTAAGGAAGTACGTCGAGGCTATAATAATTGGCAGAAACCGAACAAACTTCACGTAACCAATGAACCAAAGGCTGCGGTGTTGCAGGGCGAGATGGAGTCAACGGTGGATTTAAACTGAGGAGGACTGGAAGCTTCGTTCCCGATCCAGTCTCGGTCACAGGGAATGTAGTACAAGAAATGATGTTGAGAATGGGTTGGAATCCAATGTTAGCGTTGGGGAAACGGGGGGAAGGCATTATAACACCGTTGAAAACTGAAGTTTACACTCGTGGTTTACGGGAGGGATTAGGATATAGAGCATTAGAACGGAAGGAATTGTATATTGATAGACAGGTAGTAAATGTCATTAAGTTAAAAGTAGAACAAACTTTATTAAATTTGGTAAACTTTAAATTTATAGATGTGGTTTTTGATGAGAGAAAAATTGATAATGAGAAAGGGGATTTTAATTCAGAGATAATGGTTCGAGTGTATGGTCGGGATGTAGTGGGATTGATTGATACGGGGTGTGAGATAACTAGCATTTCCGGGGAATTCTGGAACGAACTAAAGTCGGATAAGAGTCTTGATATCCCTTGGTTGCCCATTAAACCTTTCAATGTCAAAACAGCAGTAGGGCATAAGAGCGGGGAGATTAGTAGGGTAGTGCTACTACCGTTGGAAATTGGTGATTTCGATCAGAATGTAGGGTTTATAGTGGTGCCAGGTTTAGTGAATCCATTAATTTTGGGATTTGACTGGCTAAAAATGAATGAAATAACTATTAATACGGGAGGATTAGAAAGGGGGCTAGTATTAGGAAAAGATAAACAAAGACGTGTGGTGCCATTTTTAGAACCAACATCTGGAGTAGAGTTAATGGAGGCTAGTGAGCTAATGTTAGGATCAGGACAGCCAGAAAGGATAGATTGGTCAAAAATTGACACAGGTACAATTCTAGAAACTGAACAAAAGAGTGAGTTGACAAGGTTACTGTTTAAGTATAGGGACATATTCACACTTCGATTGGGTAGGGCCAATTGTTACCAGCATGAGATAGTGATGCGATCAGATGTACCTATTGTAAAGAAAAATTACCCTGTGCCTTACGCGTATAGAGAGCGAGTTGAGAATAAATTGTTAGAAATGGAAAGGTTAGGTATAATAAGTCGCGCTTCTACCCCGTATTGTAGTCCATTGACGTTTACCATAAAAAGAGATAATTCCATTAGAGTTTTATTAGATGCTAGAGAGATTAACAAGTATATGGTGGCGGAAACAGAGAAACCGCCGTTGCAAATCGATGTTATGAATTCTTTCCACGGAGCTAATTATATAAGCGTACTAGATTTAAATAATGCTTATTTTCAAATACCTATAACTCAGGATAGTAAAAAGTATACGGGTTTCACTTTCAATGGAAAATCATTTGTTTATAATGTACTACCGCAAGGTTTGAAGACATCTGTAGGAAGTTTTAGCCGAGCTATGGATAAAATTTTAGGACATGAGGTCAGGGAATTTTGCGTGAATTACTTAGATGATTTGGCAATAATAACTACAGGGACATTTAAACGACATATAGAGCATTTAGATATAGTGTTAGGAAAATTACAAACTGCCGGGTTAACTTGCAATTTAAAGAAGTGTGAACTTTGTTGTAAAGAAGTAAAAATGTTGGGGTATATTATTTCGACACAAGGGCTGCAAACGGATCCTGACAAGGTTAAGGCCATACAAGATTTCCCTGTACCAAAAAGAATAAAAAATGTAAGAGCATTTTTGGGTTTGTGTAATTTTTATAGAAGGTTTATACCTAACTTTAATACTAATGCACAACCTTTGTATGATCTATTAAAGAAGGGGAGGGCTTGGACCTGGAGTCCAAGAGAGCAGGAAACTTTTGATAAGATCAAAGCTTTGTTCATAGGCACTATTTTATTGCACCATCCAGATTTCTCTAAGCCATTTTACTTACAAACAGATTGTTCAAGCGTAGGGCTAGCAGGAGTTCTATATCAATTGGATGAAACGGGTCAACAGAGGATTTTGGGATTCTATAGTAAAGCGTTAAGGGGAGCTCAGTTAAATTGGACAGTTACAGAACAGGAGTTTTATTCGGTTATTTGTTGCCTAAAAAAGTTTGAGACATATTTGAGAGGGGTTAGAGTAATTATTAAAACAGACCATAAGGCGTTGTCGTTCGTTAAGACGTGGAGATTGTATAATGCAAAGATTACTCGGTGGATAAATTATTTAGAGAATTTCCATTATGAAGTTCACCACATTAAAGGGAAAGATAATATAGCTGCTGATGTGTTATCACGATATCCACCTAAGGGTGATTTGTTGCAAACAGAAAAGTCAAGATTGCCTAGTATTCTTTATATGGAGACCCGACGGAATGTAGAGTTGTTACAACAATTTAAACAGTTACCCTTGTTACAAAGGAATGATGAGGAAATAAATAAAGTAATTATTCAGTTAGCTAGAATAGGAAACACGCAAAACCAAGCAAGAGGGTTATTGAGCAGATGTAAGCTAATAGATGACATATTGTACGTAGACAGGGGGGAAAATAGGGAGCGAGTTATTTATTTGCCCGTGTGTATTAGAGAAAAGGTAATAAATCAGATACATTTAGAAATGGGACATCAGGGGGGTTATAAAATGCTAAAATACATTAGAGATCGGTTTTATTGGAAGGGATTGACTAGGGATGTTAAGCAATTTGTAAGGGTGTGTAACGAATGTCAGATTACTAAAGGTGCCAATATTAACAAAGTAGGACCTTGTTGTTCTATAATTACTGAAGAGATAGGGGATCTAGTGATGGTGGACATTTATGGTCCTTTACCAACGGGTAAATTTGGAATGAGTTATGTACTAATCTTACAAGATTCTTTTAGTAAATTTGTAAAATTTTATGAGCTAAGAAGGGCCACTTCATCGGCAGTATTTAATAAGGTCAAGGGGTTTTTCAAAATAATAAAGCCGAAGGTAATTATGTCAGATAATGGTTCTCAGTTCACTAGTAGAGTATGGAAGGAGGGGATGGTAACTTTGGGGGTTAAGTCAGTATATACCACGGTTAGAAACCCACGTCCAAATACTGTAGAGCGTGTCAATAGAGAATTGGGTCGTTTATTTAGAACTTACAATCGGACCAACCACAAGGGGTGGGTGAGTACTCTTCCTAAGTTGGAAAGGTTATATAATAATACTTATCATGAAAGTACCGGATTTACTCCCTGTGAAATAATGTATGGTAAATCTACAATGTTGTCTTTTGATAATGTTATTGGCAAGGATAATCTAATATCGAATGTATCGGAAATTAGAGAGATTGCACGAAATAATTTACGAACAGCTGGGGAGAAACGAAGGGCAAAATTTAATGGCAAGTATAGGTTAGTTGAGTATCAGATTGGGGATTTAGTTAAAATCAAAAGATTAAATAAGTCCAGTGCCAGACTTAAACAAACAAAGAAATTTGAAGCATTGTATGAAGGACCATATGTAGTAATTGGCATTCCTTATCAAAATGTGTATATTCTAATGGATCCTCAAACTAAGGAATTGCGGGGAAAATTTAATGCGATACATTTGTCAAGGTACTATATTTAGTTAAGTTGGCCAAGACTGGATTGGAGAACGAAGTATAGAGGCAAACTAAGTGAGGCTATTATGTTTGTATAGCTAGTTAGTAGGATTAGTGGACAAAATGAGATGAATGAGTATGGAAGCGAGATGTATAGTGAGTAGTGAGGAATGGAAGGATTTGTAGGCGTTATTGTAGCGGACGTTGTGGGTTCTAAGGGACGGTATTGAATATTGCAGAGCGGGTCGCTACAATAACTACCATTAGTAAAAAGGAATGGTTGAGTTAGTTATAATATAAGTTAGTTATACAACAGTTGAGATGTCGGGTCAGAAAATTTTGAATTTGACATAATGTTATATGTAAAATTCTCATTGTGTGTGAGATTGAATTATATTGTTAAACGTTAGAAGGAGGCGAATATAGGGGGGGGAGACGAATTAATATATAGTGGACTCATGCTAAAATTCGTTATTGTTTTGTATTAAATTCTGTAAGACGTGAGATAGAGTTAGTAATGTATCTACTTGTAGTTGGTTTTGTTGTTTGGTGGAGCACTACTAAGGTTAGCGACCTATATGGGTATGATCTATTTAAATTCAATAAATACTGTTGAATGAACATACATGTGCTATTGTATAGTCAGTAATGAAAACTATTGATGTAAAGCGGAGTTTATTTGTTTAAACTAATCGAGAATAAAAATAAATTGATTCGGAGGTTTGGGATAAAGCCCATCTGATGAGTATGAGAGATTTGGTTAAAATAAAGAGGATTTTTTTTATATGATAAACTATAATTACTACTGATTGACTAAGAACAATTGTCTTCTTACCATCAGATGGTGGGGCGTAGGGTGGCTTTATCTAAAAAAAAAAAAAAAAAAAAAAAAAAAAAAAAAAAAAAAAAAACGGTGTTGCTGAACTAGTTGGAGGAGGTTATGCTGGGGTCTTGATATTAAGTAGTAACGTTATTTGCTAGACAATAACTAAACTCGTTGAACCAAGTGCTGATCGGTTGGCTGTTTGAATGGCTGTGAAAGTAAGCTATGTAAGGGTGTTTGTTATATTAAAGTAAGAATGAATAGTTGGTTGGAGATGGTTGTGTGGTGAAAGGATGTAATATTAAACTCAGATTGGAGGGGTCGTTCCAACCAGCACTGTTTTAAATATCGCGGGGTCTGGTCATAGTCTAACCATTCTACATGCACCACAATTAGTTCTATGAAGGCATGCAAGGTGTTAGGATAAAGGTCAAACTCGAGACATACTCGTATATGCTCGAGGTTGAAGCATGTCGCCGTTAAGGTACCTTCATATTACTTCAACTATACACCATAGGTTAAAATGAGGCACACTCTACATGCGCCATTTCAAGTTCTATTGCTGTTTGATTTCGGCTATGTGTGAGATGAACTGGTCGCATTCACTATGTCTGATGGCCATATAAGGGATGAGCTTCTATATGGAGGATGGAATATTTGGATGCCAGAGAACGTAATGTAGGTTCCTCTTTCATACATTTATTCTGAGTCATTAGGACGAACTTGTCTCACAAACGGGTTTTCCTCACTTTGGATTTTCATATCCTGGTTTAAAGAAATAGTGATCTGTTACAAGGTCGTTAATTAGCATTGTACCGTGATCGGAGAGTTATAAATTTGAGGTGGTTAAAATTTACACACCACATATTATGTGTGGATGGTTGGATTCTGACTGTACCAGGTTATTGTGTGATGGGGGAAATGGAGATACATAATCAGCGTTTTCTCCTCCACAAGTGTTTTAAATGAAATTGTTCGGAATTTTAGTAGAATCTTTATTCCGGCCATTTTATTAAATAAAAGTACCTTTATAAAGATTCGGGGGTCGGATGTAACAGACCAGAGTTTCTGTTACTTATTTGCGTGAAAATTTTGATATTTATTTTGATAGAAAGTAGTACGATATAAATATGTACAACCGCCATCTATCGGTGAAATAATAAATCGATATGACTGCATTGGGTTTCTTTAGGAAGTTCTAGCCGTTATACATAGATGGCGATACTATAGCACATGATGGTGATGGCTAAGTTTAAAGTAATTTATTAATTGAGTAATAATTACCGTATATAGGCATGTTACCTTAGACTAATATTGTGTTACCTTAAAAATCTATTTATAATAAAGGCGTTTCTGATCACTGATTAAAAGTTAGTTGTCGTAGCTTCGAAATGTAAAAAAAATGAATTGTCTCGAGAGGAAGTGACTCGATTTATTAATTAGATAATAATAATTGAGTATAAATATAATGAAATTGAACAGTAATATTAGTTAAATAATGAAATAGGAAATTTCCACTTCTTTTAATAGAACTATATTGCGTGAATGAGATATGTATAGCTAAAAGAAATATCAAGTTGATAATGGCGTGGCTTGGTAAATTGGACGAAAATGTGTAATCATAATAGCATGAATTAATGTGATTTCCTTAAATATTAAGAAATAGGGAAATATAGGACTAGATTACGTCATAAATAATTAATTGAGTAATTTTTTTATTGGATTACACTTTATTGAAACAACGGATTAAAAGTTATCAAATAAAGGTATTATTCGAATAAGTGGAAGTGGTTGAGATGCGTTGGGGGGACCAATAGGAGGAGAGCAGAGTGTATAAGGGGTAAATAGGATCGTAGTTGAAACGGTGGAAATTCTCGTTCATTCGGCATCGGGCTCCAGCTGAAGAAAGTCGAACATATCTCTAAGATAGGTTTAGACAGCCATTTTGTAAGTACTGTTGAGTTGTAATTTATAGTGTTAATTCTAAATTTGTATTGCGATGGGTTAATTCTGTCATATTAACGGGGTAATAGATACGAAACTTGTTGTAGATTACATGTAATTTCTTTTAAAGTTCGAGTTTGGGTGGGATGTTCTATCACGTGGGATGTGAGTACATCCAATATATTGTAAAGTTGTGCGGGTTATAATTGCTATTAGATTAATAGGGGGTTGCATTAATAAATTGTTTTGTGGTTTCAAAGAGTTGAGGCGCGTAAGGGAAGTGGGGTAGGGATTGATCGTAACCAAGACACCTTTAGTTGCGGGAGGACTAATGTGAATGTAGTAGCATTTGTACTCTTGCAGGGCTGCTGAGCCTGGCAGTTCTGCGATCAATAAAAATCTGTCTTTTGCCGAGGATAGGTGGGGAATAGTTGTAGGTTAGAAATAGGGGCTGCGGCTGCCGAAATAGACTAGGGATGACCAAATAGGAAAACCCCAGTCATGGTATTGGGTTGTGGCGGAAACCTAACGGTGGCAACACAAGCCATATCCATCTTTTATAGCTAGGGTTCCGAGATCCCTCTAGAGCGGGTCGGACTTCGACTTTTCCTGTTTACAGGGTCGGAGAGCTCTCCAGATGGATGTATCTGAAGGGAGTGCCCTTACCTTCAGACGTTCAGTCTGGCCTTCTATGTATCTATGTATATATACACTAAAATAGTAGTTAGTTGGTTCATATTCACAACCTCAGCGTCAGCTGGTGGATATGGGCAAGCACACGGTCGTTACTAGGTTCAAGCCAAGCCTGACCAGCTTGCATTTTTACAGCGTAGTCAGGGTACATCACACACCACACGTTTAATTCAAATATGGAGGCGTTCTCCCAACTTGCTTTACATAATAATCTTATTGAAGGTAGGTTAGGTACTCATTCTTAGATTATTAGGGAGGTTATTCGTTAGTGAAAACTATAATCATTGTGTTTCTAATAAACAAGTGTTCAATAATAAACTTATCTAGTTGTGTCAGTGGAGGTATAAATGGTGTGGACTGTTGGTTACTATACCTAAGTCTTTATCAAGACTAGGCAGTGAGAGTGTTAGAGGTGACTTCTAGTGCTGGGAGGTATGTTCACGGTACTGAAGGTTAATGTTTTATTACGTTTCAATTACTAGTATGATGTGTTGTCATGAAATATTGTTTGTTGGACGTAGTTAATGTCTATAAATACCATTGACTACTCATTAAGAGTTAGTTATATGCGACAGAATCTGTAAGGGCTTACCTTGTTTAACTAAATCAATATTATTTGATATACCTAACATTATTTACATTAAGTTTGTAATTGTATTGAGTTTGTTCCGAAAGACTTAAGTACCTATTATCTGGTGACCGATCGATTGGACGTTTGAATCAATCATTAATCAAACTTGCTATTCTGCATTACTTGTATCGTAATAGTTAGAATGGGTCAACTAGATCTAGATCAACCCTCACGTTTAGCTGAGACCTCTCAAATCTGAGAACTGCATCGAAATCTATTGGCTTCAGGTTACCCACCTGTACAGATATCTTCTAAACCAGGGATACTGTAGAATTCTGCCTCATACGTGTCAAGTATTGAAGCGATCTAAAAGTCCTTACTTAAGGCAAAATACCTACACAAATACTATCCGTTTGATGGATTGGTCATTGGACTTAGTTTCATGTAGAACTAAATATTCAGTGTACCCTTACACGAGTCTATCGTATCTAGTTAGAAAGTGAGATTAATAATACCTACAATTGTAACACTATGTGTTCTAAACATAAAGATTATGTGAACACTGGGATGGGATTTCCGGCTGTCTCGGTTCTGTGCGACCCTTGCATATCTAGTTGTATAACTAGAATGTAATTCGCTAAAGACAGGGGGGAGATATTTCCATCATGTGTTGTATCTCATCGCGATAGGCGTGGTTTGGAGCCTTCGCCAAAAGGGGAACATAAATATTGTAAAGTATACTCATACAACTATACGCCAAAAGGGGAATCAAAGCAATATAAAAGAGTAGGTAGGCGTATATAATGATACACGCAAAAGGGGAAACAAATAACTTAATCAAATATCTTATAAGAATGTTTAGCAACTGATATTTTATAATAACTAATATTAAAACTAAGTATTTATTTCTAAGGACGCTCGTCTTAAACATAGTTTGGGTAGTGAGAGATATTGTGTGGGTAACTTTGACGAGATCGACTGTTAATACGGAAGGTCATAGATTATAAAAATGAACAGTAGGGTAGGTTTGTTGAGGTTTGCGGAATGTGAAATGGAAGGTAGTAGGAATATAGGTAGGTTATCTAGATTAATAGCTTGTTGCTAGGCGTCAGATTTAAGTAGTTGAGGGTAGGAACCGACTATTCCAGAGATCTTATAGAGTCAGGGAGACTTCGGATCATAATTGGGTTCTGTATACCGCTAAACGATCACATGGCCAAACTAGTAGTTTAACGGTAGACGATTAGTTGTAATTTATTCATAGGTAGATGAAGAGAGGTTATAGGCAGGGTACTTGTGCGTTCTAGAGGGGAAGCTAACACACGAACCGTTGCAGTGTAGGTAGGAATGTAAGTATGAGAGGATGTATGCGTAAGGTATGAATGTATATGAGGTGTATGATGATGTGTGAACGAATGTTGATGGGTGGATGAGATGTACGCGAGTGATGTATGCTATCTATAGAGTATAAGTAGGCTAGCTAGGCTAGTGCGTTACACGATGAAGGTCAAAGCACTTTTATTATTTATACGTATTTCACTCTTAAAATTAGTCAACGTGTAGAACAAGTTTTTAAACGTATGTATAGCATTTTATATTCAAATCATAATATTGCTGTTGTTTTTTTATATACTGAAACTCATTATCGTTATTCTCATAGCAATGTCTTAATTGCTTCCATTTTAGCATTAAAGGACCGAAAATTTTAATATGTAAGGCAATAACTATATTATAGAGCTATTCGAAAAGCATCAACTTTCAAAAAAAAAATCATCAATATCGATTCACCCAGTCGAAAGTTCCTAAGGTAAAAACATAATTCACTCAAATTGATAACCTTCTCTTTTTTTGCAATTGGATAAGAAGAAAGGTAAAATTTGCCCATATGAGATATTAAAAGTGAAAACAAATCTCGAGATATCTATATAAATCATACTGATTGTCAAACTAGAAATAGAGTGGATAATACCTACTAAATGTAATTGCTATTGTAATGTTCTATTGGAACTACTGTGTAGTACAAACAAAACTATGAACTGATCGTGAATCAATCAACTGCCACGGTGCTCAGACATAATTAGTAATGCTGTTGTCCAAAATTGGAACATGTGACGTCACAGAATAAATAATCTAGTACTAAAACAGATTACCTACTACGGTGACGTGTCAAACTGCGTTTAATCATTGATTTCTACTTCGAAACAAAAGATAAACATGATACCATTTTCCATGAATAGGTGAGCAAATAAAAGTGAAGATTGTTTTCTCAAACTTAGAAATCGTAGAATAAATAAGACTTGCTGGTACGTTAGACCTTTCTTGACTTTGATTATGTAAATCTTTTATATCGAGACTGAGACCTTGGCAGACTAGAATTTAGCTTGTATCTTACAAATGGTGTTTGTTGGATTTTTAAGTAAGCCTTTGTTTATTCAATACAAATCTGCAAAATAGAAAATCTTTGTATAAACGAAAACACGTTGTTAGTGCCTTTTATAGATATGTTTTATTTACATTCTAGTTTTAAACATGTATTTTTTATCATTTCTTTATAATTTGCATCAGATGACTTTCTTTGATCTTGGTTTGGCATCGTTATCGTCAACAGAATATCTAAAAATCACCTGATGCTTTAAGAAATTTCATTCCGCGCTCGCTTAGGCTGTGGAACGATCACCCTGCAGTGGTTTTCCCTGGCGGCTACAATATGGGGTTCTTCAAGAAGGGCATTAGAAGGTTTTTGCAGGGTCGGCAGTGCGAGTGTGACGCCCCTAGTGTTGCACGCGTCCATAGCCCACGGTAACCGCTTTCCATTAGGTGGGCCGTGTGCTTGTCTGCCACCTAAGTGGTATAAAAAAGTGAAGATACTGTGCCTGTGATTAATCACTTGATACTTAAAATCATACTTCACACGTGCTACTCATCTATTCATCATAATAAGAGTCGTCCATATCTGATATCTTAAAACTCTATGGCGTAAAGGTAGAGTGTTCGACTGCTAAGTTAGAGCACGCAGGTTTGATTCCTGCTCAGTGAAAACATATATTTACATGCATGAAATTACATTGTATGCATTGGTATTTATATAAAATTATATCTAAGTATGTTTATCCGCATTCTAGACTTACTTTGGGCTTAGTTAGAGATAACGCTATGTGAATTTCATAACATTAATTCGATGGTTCCTACGTACATACGGACATACCTAAAGCGTGATTTAATAGTCGTTTTGGACCCGAAAGGTTACTCGGAATAATATATGATATCATTTTAACATGTTCAAATTGCTGTATGAATAAAAAAAAATAACTTGCCGTAATCTATTATAATTATTATCTATTATAATTGTAGTGTTGCACGCGTCCATAGGCCACGGTAACCGCTTTCCATCAGTGTGGGCCGTGTGCTTGTCTGCCACCTAAGTGGTATAAAAAAAAAATTTTTTCACTTGTCGTTCGAGTAAAAACATTATTAGACCTTCGATAAAAATTCTGTTATCGAAATGTGTCAAAATGTGCCAAAATATTTCGGTCCATCATAAAATCAACGTGTATAAAAAATATATAGATACGAATGTAAAATCTGAAGTCAATATTCCTCCTTTATTGTAATTAATACTAACAATACTAACATTATTCTAAGTAAAATTGTAACTAACACACTAACACTATGGACTAAGTATTGGTCTGAAATAAATGATTATTATTATTATTATTATTCTCCTTATTTTTATGAGTCGTATGTTTTTGTTTATCTGTAAGGCATAACTTGTGAATGCATTTCAATACAAGCAATTTGTTTTGTTGTGTTGTTACTGTACACAGTCAAATGCTATTGACACACTAACCCAGTAACTTTGTTTGTATGTTTTACTGATAAGCCAGACTTGTTTACTGTTTGTGATTCTACTGCCGCAACTAGTTTTGATGGGACTGAGCAACTTTTCCACTTTTGAATAATTTTAGCATAAAGTAAGAATAGTTACTATTTTTCCATATGTGTTATGAGCATATAGATTCTATTGTACAGGAATTTAATTTTGAACATATTAGAGTTTGGACGAAACATATTTCAGTACTTAATAAAAATATGTTTCGTTCCACAGTGTAATTTATTCGAAATGAGATTGTTTTAACAATGGAAAAGGAATTGTGATTCATAATAAATTAATTTTTATAATAGGTAAGTACCTATTTTAGAAACAAGTCAGAATATTTTTTTCCGATCAGAAAGTCATTGGAAATAGTTAGCATGCAATTGCTTAAAAAATTTCATTCAAAAAAAGTCAGAATAAAATTAATTTTAATATCAGAAGGTAACATAATGACGTAGTTCACTTAGAGCACCCATCTGAATAGCACCTAGCCTAGTCCACGAAGAGCACCTAAAATATTTGACAGGTAGGTATTCTTCGTGGACTCAAATTTCATTTTGCATTTTTGTCTACGAAGAGCACCTAAGTATCAGTAGCCTAGTGCTGACCATTCATATTGAAGCCTTGAAGTATTACAACATACTAGGAGTAAAAGCTGCTGACTCAAAGGTGCTATTGTGGGCAAATATGTAAAATAAATTTTAGTCCACGAAGAGCACCTGTCAAAAATATTGGTGGACTATCTCAACAAAATAAATAGGTTATTTAGGTTCATTACTGAATAACATCATAATTATTCTAATTGATTTAATTCTAATCTCTTTACTTACTATTATTGCAAATGGTTGACCTCCACAAAAATTAATGGGAGGGAATATTTTCATTACGCTATAAATATCACTTATATGTGGATATCTTAAAGAAAATACTTATTCCTATAGTTAAGACATTACACGCGACATTAGCTTACGGAACGTTTAAAAAATACGTGATATTTTCGTATGGACTCTTATTTCATCGTATACTAGCATCGCCACGCGGTTTCATCCGCGTAAATCCTGATGCCGTTGGAATATAAGATAGTCAAAAATCAGTTAGACCCAAAGTACCTAAGCATTAACTTGCTTGTTTTGGGTTCTAGAATGCGGATAAACATACTTTTATACATAGAAACAACCATTGCAAATAGATATATTCATGCATACACAAATTTGCACTGAGCGGGAATCGAACTCATAAAGGTAATAAGAGGCTCGTTCGAGTAAAATAACAGAAAAGGTAGAATAAAATTAAGCCCTACCTCAAGCATAAGTAGAAAAAAACAATGATAGGTACTCTCACAGTTTTATAGACCTTTGAGAACCACTCACTGGGGAAATACAACGATATTTTATAGGTTGAAAGTATGTTCGCTTTGCTTTACCTCGCGTACTCAAAATAAGTTACATGTTAGATACCGTAGGTCTTCACTTTCATGAAGAAAAAACTCGGGAAAAATAAACTTTAGTACATTCTTCTCACGAACCTAAGAACCCCATGGACGAGACGTGTTGAGCTCGTGCTCAACGAGGCTGTGACACCAAAATGGCGGTTAACCATGTGTGAGTTAATTACGGGTGCAATACTTTTATTATGTTACCTAAATTTCATAGAAATGTTATTCCTTGGAACCGGCGAGCTTGCATGAAAGGTTTCATGACAGTAGAGAAAGCGCGTGAAGTATGTAAGGACAGAAGCAGATGGCAGTATGTTGTCTCTGCCTACCCTGGAAGGAAAAAGGCGTGAGCTTATGTATGTATTTATGTTATTCCTGGATTTTTATTCTTGCTGTCATTACGGATTTTACATAATTTCACCACAAAAAATTTGCTGTGGATATTTTTTTTATATTGTCACTACTTGCTGATGACGTTTATCGCATACGGGTTGACTAGTGTGCGAGTGTGTGCGTGCCGACTTGTGTGTATGCGAAAATGGGCCGAATCTAGTGTCGTTAGGTGTATTATTGTTCAACCGTTCCGTCCTCAGGTTTTTTAGGGTCACGATTGTACCAAATAGCTTCATAAATTTTATATTTACTACACATATAATCATTTATCTTATCGTATAATAAAAACTTGTATTTTGGCGTCCCTGGGTGACCGTTACCGTTTTTACCGGCTAAGGACACGCTGAAAATGATATTTCGGGAGTATTCACATGTGTTAATTAATGTAGAGTACCTACTGATATTATCCGAAATACACTATCTATATTCTCAGTGCGAATCGATATCAAGTTACTAATAAAACGTAGGTACCTCCCTAAAAATCAATTCTTACCGAAAATATTCAGTACAGTAGGGGACATTAACGAGAAAACTAATATTATTATTAGGTAGGTATTACTTCCTACTTATATTATACATACGAAAGTTTTTGAATTTTTTTTTTTGTTTTTTTTTTTTTTTTTATTTGTTGTTTGGATGTTTGTTACTCAATCACGCTCTAATCTGGCTGTGATACAGGGATAGATTGTAGTCTGGAATAACACAAATATAGGCTTTGTACCTATCCCTGAAACAGGTACCCATGAATAGGGGGAATGGTATCGAAATTCCACACGGGTAAAACCGCAGGCTTCAGCTAGCTCTCAAAAAAATGACTATTCGCATATCACATGAAAAGCTTTTATAAAATCACAACAGCTAAACGTGTGTGATATAAAACACTAATACTCATGTTGACCTTTAATTAGTTAATTAACAGAAACTCCATAGCGTTTAGCTATGAGCATTTTGTTACGTCACGGACGTCAAGCTAATTTTGCTCACGAAAATTCCCAATTCAATCACATTACCTGGTAACATAATCAGGGTTGCCACTTTCCCAATTTTGTCCTTGTCTTCGATTACTTCCGACCTCAAAATACAATTGAAGAAAGGTAAGGAAGATGTACATTCCAATACCATCTACCGTACCCTTAAGAACGAGGCAAATGAATTACTGTTCAATCATAATTTCGCCAAAGTAAAGAAGGAATTATTTATTTGAACCGATGAAAACAGAAATATTTTCCTTATTTTCCTTAGCTTATGTTATAGAAAAAAAAATGAAGTGAACTGGCATTCCATTTTTTTTGTAGGTAGGTATATTGAATACCATTTCACTTCTTTTTTTGTATGACAATGACTTTCTGTATGTATCAATATAGATATACAGGACGGTGCAATTTTTATTACCTAATAATAATTGCACCTGCATATTATCTATATTGATACTCGAGAAAATATTCAAGTTTTAATTTTGGTAGCAACAGTACATGCCCTGAATACCAAAAATACTGTGACATTTGAACGAAATAATTTAAGAGCTGTGAACACGAAATAAGATTTGAGGGTAAGTCGCTATTTTTTCTTTTTTCAAGATAATGAGCAATTTTTAAATAATAAGTTACTTGGTTACGGGGGACTCTGTAACTAAGTAATTATGTACTGATTACTCTATTCATATTTTTTCTGTTTGATCATGAGTAGACGTAAACCAAAATAAATAACAGATGCCAACAAAACTACGGTAAAATAATACGAGTATAATATCATCATCCTGTATTATGTTCTATTGCTAATATAGGTCAAGTTCAAAACTATTATAACTTAAATCTTTACCAGTTTAACTCTCCAATTTATACGTTATACTATCCAAGTCTTCTAAAACTATCTATCTTTTAATTGACGACCAGGTGAAGTGAACTAACTAAATTTATCTTTGTTCAAGATTAATGAATCAGAGAATCAGGAGATTTAGGTTCGTATTTTCCTCTCTATTAGCGCGCGCGAGACAGGAGCGCGTCACTTTCCAGAGCCTGTTAATAAAGCGACGAGCTATCTTATTACCGTTAAGCTATAAGGGTGATTCTTCACCTGCAGTCGTACGAATCATCGTTCCTATAAGGTCAAGTTTTTTGCATTGCTGATCAGCGTTATGAATTGTCTAGAGATGGCGATCTGACCATTCGAAAACACGATACTTAAATAAGCACGCTGTCCCTCCACTGTTACTCAATTCAATCCTCTGATAATAAGAGAGACTGCTGGAGAAACCGAATAACATAAAATATGGGCCATTCCCCATGGCAGAATATTAGTGGGTTATTATCTCCTCTACCTGATTTTTGCTGCATTTGAAACCCAGCGCGTACCTAATAGGCTATTAAAAAACGAACTGATACTCTTATTAATCAACAAAGTTATAAGTGATAACATGTTGGTACAAAAAACTAAATGTAATTCGTGCATAGGTCATTACAAAGGTGAACTTAATGTCTACCTACTTTCAGTAATATTCAACTTGCCTTTTCTACATTTTAATGTACCTATTAAAGATTTAATTTCCCTTAGGAGTATCTTAATCAGATAAGATGTGAAAATGAGAAATATTCTAAGTCGATATACTGCGTTACTTTGAGTACGGTGATTAATAAATGTATTTTACATTTTGGGCACCTACAACGAATGATTACCGAGCGAATGACATATCAAGTAAGTAGGTACTTATGTAAGGCACATGGTAAGTAAGCAGTGGGGTCGACTTCGTAGAACATACATTTATCAAATTGATTAGTTATTGAAAAAAGAGCAGGTCAGAAACAGATAGTGGGCTATTATTTCTGCCTACCCCGGGGTAGCCGTGAACATAATGTAAGTATGTATGGTTTATACATTGTTTTCCGTAAGTTATATTAAACAGTGTAGCTTAACTAGACTTTATAATCTTAGAAAAAACTAAATAAATGGTCTGCAAAATGTCGAATAACTTACTCGGAAAAGTGGACCTACGCGCGACGGAAATACTCGTAAATTGCAATAAAACACTTTCTTATCGGACTTTGCAGCCTTTAACAAATAATGTCTAACGTTGATTTACAAGAACAGTGTACAGAATTTTACTATATTTTATATTAGCAGTGATCCTTTTTAGAAGAAAATCGAGTTTCCTGATAAAACATCAAGAGGCTATATTATTGTAGTAGGTATCTAATGTTTTAAAATGTTTTTTTTTCTGGTTTATTTTCTTTTGTTGCTGAGTGTAGATGAGGCACCTAATTCGCAGATAATAGAAAACCAAATATTCTATCTTTTATAAAGGATTCTGCTATTAATATTCCACTTACGTAAATATAAATCTTTAAAAATATAAAATGTACGTTCCGTTCCAGGAAATTGCAGAATAAAGTCACACGACATCTTGCGTCCCATTACCCATACGTCGGTTACAGAAGCGTTGGAGGCCTAAGGGTAGTGACGTGACTGAACGATCTCAATTGAAATTTTGGTAATCTACTTGGAATATTTACATAATATGCTCAAGACTGAAAGGTAAACACACCGGTGATTTGCAAAATTGGTTTTAGGGTCGGAAGAATAGCGTATTATTATTATAGAATTTGAATAAAATTGGACCAAGCGGTTCGTTATATCTTTTCTTTGCCGCAAGACTTGAAATTCTTTACCTGATTATTTCCTACCTCTTACCGTTCCAGGTTTTTAAGCGGGGCATGAAAATGTAATGACCGCCCCAATCCATGAAATTTTACTTTTAGCTTACCATCAGGAGAGGTGAAGTTATATTAACATTTTTTTTTTATTTTTTTATTTTTTATACCACTTAGGTGGCAGACAAGCACACGGCCCACCTGATGGGAAGCGGTCACCGTGGCCTAGGGACGCGTGCAACACCAGGGGCATCACACTCGCGCTGCCGACCCTGCAAAAACCTTCTAATGCCCTTCTTGAAGAACCCCATATTGTAACATGTGCAATATTAAAAAAAGGTAACGAAATTTCATGTCCTGCTTTTTCAGTCTATTAAAAAATCACACTGTGATTGAATTTAATATTATTCTTTTCACGTAAGGAGTATAGGGTGATAAACTATTTTAGTATAAGTACAGGGCTCTACTAAGGCTTAGGGGGCAACTCGGACCTAAAATATCTGGTCCTTGGCCGAGTTTACTACTAAGTTGCATCCTTGAAGCTCAAGCCAATCTCACCGTAAGCCGGTTGCATCTTCTAAATAACTCACTTTTTAAATATATTTCATACTAGGTTTTTAAATTGGACACCCGACTGAGAGGTAAAGAGGGTTCAGAGACCTTTGATATTACTACCGACTAAAATTTTAGAACATAATACTTCACAAATGTATTCCTAGTCAGGGGTATTAATAGCGGCCAAAACTCTAACTATGAATTAATCTATGTCTAGATAGGTACTCAATTTCTTGGTACAGAGTAATTTAACTGTTCTAAACATCCATTCATCCTTTGTTTAACCTTCCTAATTTGAATTTATCCCAACAGTGAGATTTCATTCCATTTCAACATTTGTCATCATGAGTCACAGAAACGTTTCGTAACTCATTAGCAAGATTTGGTGTAAACTTTGATAATAAAATTCGTATTAGCGTTATAAAAACAACTCCAAAATGAAGTCCAGCATAATGTTAAAACAATTCGTATTCGGAGGGAGTTTTTCGACGATTATGAAATTAGAAAAAACGTAACGAAATTAGTTTTTTTTTATTCGGGATAGGCTTACGTTTGACCACTATCTCACCTGATGTTAGTTGCTCATTTTTCAGGGGGTTGACCATTTACGTAGAATCTTTAAAATAAAATAGGTATACATAGTCACTATGTAGGTAGTACCTTTATCTACTAAATGATACGAGAATTACTAAACTATACACTATCTCTGTGATATATCTAAATCCATTCGGCCATTTTTGCATGAAAGAGTATTTCGTAAGTCACTAAATTATATGTATTTATAGTATAAGGAGGATATTTTTTAACTTTTTATATACCTACACCTATTTTATTTTTAATACTGTTTTTTTTTCATGAATTCTTATTCATAATTCATAATTCATAATTATTTATTTCGTGGATCATAGGTTAGTTATAATGGTCTTAAGATTATGTTAAGTGCGCTATGTCCTACCATAAGTGGTGTACAAATTAACCTATGTCATCAAGTAGTACAATCCAAATAATCAACTTATCAACTTAAAATAATACAAAATATCACCTTATTACAAAAATCAAATGTCAAGCCGTGTATTATATGTCATGTCAAACAGTATAACCATAGATTAAAAATAAAAATGTCCGTCATAACTTTTTAAGTACCCACATAATAATAAGTCAATAAGAATTATAATAAAAAATTCTTGAAGAGTATAGGTACTCGTAAGTAGCTCAAGCCCCTTGTGAAGGATGCTCTGCTCAAATGCAAATAACACACTGTATTTTCAGCGATCCGGCTGAAATTTAATAATATACCTCATATATTATTATAGTTAGGAATAATAAATAAAGTACTCTCTATCCCACACAGGTTCCCAGGTGCAGTGGGAACGGGAACAGAATTCCGCGCGGGTGAAGTCGTGAGTAAAAGCTCGTAGAAATAATTATGCTTTTAAACACTCTCCTTTATGAGCATTTTCTGATGTATATAAAACTTAACAAACTACAGTCATAAATCTACAGCAATGTTCTAATAAACTATTAGTTAATGGAGTCTTTGATAGTGTTGCCGGTCGATAGTCGCCTATCGATAGTCTATCGATAGCCAACAAATCACTCAAGTATCGATAGGCCTATCGATAGTATCAATACTATCGATGGCTCAGAACGAGGCAATCACGAAGAATAAATCATATATAATCAATACTATCGATAGTTTATAGTGTATATCGATAGGCCTATCGATAGTTTAGCTTTTTTCAGATGAAAGCTATCGATTCAGCAGCAATAGTCTTTGATATGTCCACCTGGAAGAACCCGGTACATCACTGCTTTTTTTGATGGAGTAACGTGTAAAGGAAGACCCAGTGAAAACGTAGTATTTCTCTATGAAACTAATTCTTATTATTGTTGTTCAGGTAATTAATATTGTATTTATTTTAGGTAGTAGCTAATAAGTACTGTGATGAAATATTATTATTATTCATAATTGTCACTAAAGATACGCAACTTTACCAAATTTTAGTTCAATGTAACGCCAGGTTCAAATTGGGTTTCCAAGATTTGATCCATACTAACATACAACAGTGCAAGTTAAATAAAAGCTTATAAAAGTAGAAAAAGAAATGATAGAACATATCAGAGACCATTTAGGAGGTCACGTAACTCGATAAAATATCACGTGATTACGATACCGGTTACCCCTTAAATATGTAAAGCTGATCTCCCAAGTAGATTGTTAAACATTTTCATAGGCTTGTTAACGAAATTTTTGGTTCACTTATTTGATTTTCTTTTTCGCGTTGTGAAATTTACATGTCGGTGCACGCAATTTAGGAGCACAAAATATTTTGAGCATTTTTTATAACAAGCCGTTTTACAATACAGATTTATATTATAGTAGCTCGCGATTTTTTGCGTGGAATACTAATTCTTTTTCCAAAATTAATGTGACCAATGTTACGCTTTAAAATGAAAGTCCTATCAAAATCGCCCAAGTCATTACAGAGATTACCTCATTCAAACAGATCGAAATATAGATAGATAGACAGGCAAAAATTTTAAAATTGCTTTTTTGTTATAGTATCGTACCTATATATATATGCATAGTAGGTACATAAGTCAATGCATTTCTTTAAAATCTGTTATTTTAACAAAGTATATAATAAAAGTAAATAGTAATTTTTTATATAAATGGTAAGATATAAAATACGATTTCCTAGTTGCATCCAATACAGTTTAATACCCGTAATTCATTAGTTCAGACCAATTTCCATACATTATTGTAATGTATTTTGTCCGTTTGTTGAAATATTGGGTATGAACAACCAAACCCAACAAACATCTCGTCAATTTTATAATATTAGTATAGATAAGATAGTATAGGTTACAACACCGAACATTTTTTTGTTTTATAGGTTACAGATAGTGTTGACTTTATAAGTTTAATTCCGTATCACTTTTAAATCGGAACCATTTTTCAGAATGATCTTAGCATATTAACGTTTCATTTCATTCAGCGTTGTCTTTTTGATCTCGACCTAGATCTGTCACGGTGTTCGTGGCAGATGCCGCATCAGCAATCAACTGGAGTGCCGGCTTTAATCCTCTTTCATTGTCTCAATTTTGACATTCAATAGACTTGTCAAGGATTTTTAGCCGAGATCCGCCTAGATCAGTTTACATAAATATTCAAGTTGAAAAATCGTTCTAGTGCTTTGTGTTAAAAGTACTTATTTGTTTGAAACTTACATTCTATTATACTTATGTATACCATTATAAAATTGTAATTAGCTGTATCTACATTGGAGATATTTAAAAAAATCGACTAGTAAATATGGCTTATTGGACTTAATGTTAATTGTGTCTGTACCTACATTGAGATATTTAAAAAATAAAAGCGTTTAAAAATAGATTAAATGAACGATTCTGAACACAAAAACTATATTTTCGGAATTCTTAACTGTTTATCTGTTTGTTCTCGATGGATACAAAAACTACTAAACGCATATTGATGCGGTTTTTTCCTATTAAAAAGGTGTTAGTCTGACTTCAAATCTAACTATTAAAAAGGTGTTAGATAGAACCTGAGCCGCGAACATCAGCTGAATATACGTGAAGTATATTCAAAAACTCGTTTGTTTATCATTGTCGCACATACAAAGTAAAATAACAAGCGCATACAGGGGCAATATCGGTAGCAAATTGCATTGTCTTCATGAATATTTCATCGTGTGAGGCTCCATGCCAACGTGCGATATTTACCTGAAAATTAAACGTGACTTTGGTTTCTCTCTATAATTTATAAATTAGTAGCCCTCTTCAACAGTTCCTGTTTTCAAAGAGATTTAATACGCTAAAGATAAAACTGAAATTTATTTCCCATTGTATCGTTCCATTTGTTTCGTTTTAAATATTGCGAACACTGAGTGTTTAGCATAGAACCACTACAATAGCAACATTTGAACATTTTCGAAATCGTTTTCAAAAACTACTATACATGTGAGATAAAATCTCACTTTTAATATGCTTGTACCTACCACCTTTATTCCTGTAATAGTCCTGAATAACATTACTACAGACTATTAGGTAAGCTGTGATATTACATCAAAATTTTAATACGGACTTGTCTTTGTACCTGACTTCTTTTAAAAAATCACTAGGTACCTACTTTTATTATCTAGAATTGTACGAAGTGAAGTGAGAGTGGAGTGGAATGAGAATTTCTACTATCACCAGATTTACTGGAATCCTGAACTTGAATTTACTCTCAACTTATCAAAAAACGGGAGACTGCATTTGATAAAACTATTTAAGATTGAACAACGCTGTCGAACCCATGTACCAGTTCTCAATTTTGGACTTGTCCGTTAACTTTAGCTTTTGTAAGCAATTTTGCTTACAAAGTATCTTGAGACCTTTGAAGTCAACAGTTTCTTTATGGAAAACTTTACCTTTTTCTAACAATTTGGTGATAGAAATTGGACTCTCTGAATCCAATCAACTAAACGACTATTGTTCGTATTGAATAAATATAGTCACAAACAGATTTATTCATCTTAATCGTGGTATCTAAAATCTAGCTCTTGACACATTATTGACCAGTGGGTTTCTGAGTTTACGAAGGCCTCTTTAAAATAAACGTAAATCATCTTTATTGGTTACTCTTATTTAGGGATTTTTTTGCGAATTCGATTGCAATGTAGGCATGAGTTAGATGGCAATTGAATATTGGACATTATTTTATGAAATGGTTTCAATCAATCAATCAATCAATTATTTATTTGCGAATATGTATAGGTACAGAGTAATGGTGTTTAAACACACGAGTAGTATGTCTACATAATTATGACCAGCCACATTCCGCCTCCAACTTGTCAACTATTTGTCTACTATAACAAAATTTGTCTTCTATTAATTAAATTTTCATATTGTTATTCAATCACTGACACTGAGGAAAATATAGCAAGCTTACATTGTTGATATTTTTCCTGATGGTCTTATCTTGACTTTACGGTAGCGACTGTCATCTGAGCCCCTACTGTGAACGGCGTCTCCAACAGGGCGTCGTCAGTCAATCAGTGTACCTACCAACTTGCGGGTGAGATTGGTTTGAAGATTTCAGTGGACCGTCCTGAACACACAGATAACACTTACTTATCCAAAAAGATGCTATTTACTACATAACGTAACATAACATAAACTCACGCCTTTATCCCCGCAGGGGTAGGCAGAGGTGCTAGCACCCACATTTCGCCAGTTTATGTTTAAGTCCAAATGTAATAGGTGGCGAGCCTATTGCCATTAACCGGGCACTTATAAACCTGCGATAAATACATACATTACTTCGAAAAGCATTGAAAAGTCATTGGTGTGTGCCATGGTGAACCTGGGGTCGAACCCGAGACCTCGTCTCAGCAGTCCATTACCCAGACCACTAGGCTACCGCGGTCTTTTTTTAAAACCTTAAATCCCAAGAGTTGTTTCATATTTCACATTTCAACATTTGCCATTCATCTCATTACTTAAGCTGACATCGGTCTCAAGCCATTAAAGTCTATTTTTTTTGCCTAAAATGATTTCCCACAGCCCTCAAGAGGTTTTCTTTGAATAAAATGTACTTTTATGTGCCGGCATTTTCGTTACTTAGTGAAAACCTAAAATGTTATGGTAAATGTAATGTTTTTACTAGTTAATTCCTATAGCGTCCAAAAACTCGTGGGTAGCTTACAGTTTTTAGATGCTAACTAACGTCACTTGGATCAAAATTTCCAGTTGCCGCGACTCGCAGCTATGATGCACTCTAGACTTGCGTCCTATCTATTTGTCCCAAGCCTAAGGTGGTAGAGAAGCCCACTGCCCACCTAATGAGGCATAGTTACCGTGACTTACAAGGGGCAATACAAGGGGCGTTACCTTAGCGCTGCCGATCCTATAAAATCCTTCTATTACCTTTCTTGAAGAACCCCATATTGTAGTCGCAAAAATCACAGCAGGCAGAGTCAGTCGTTCAGTTTAAAGCGTGCGCAGAATAAAGTTTTTTTCATGCCTTACTGTACGCACCGATTCGGTTTACGCAATTAGTTGTGATAAACAAACATTTTTATAATGTTTAGAAGTTATCTTCAAGGTTATAGTGATTAATGTTTATTACGTACCTACAACCGAACGCACTAAGGTTCATTTTTCAGTGAAAGAGCGACGGTCGGCAGCGGTGTTAAAATGAACGACCACCATTGTGGATAAGGATTGTAGGGTTGAAACAGTTGTTAAATGTGACCCAACTTTTAATTTTATCACTGTTTATAATATGGGTATAAAATCTATGGACGAAACGCGGTAAAGAATACAACTGACGACACACACTTACTTATAAGTACAAGTCGGCACGCACATACTCTTACACTAGTCAGTTAATACGCGGCATTTGATTCAGTCAGTTTAAGAAGCGAAAAAAAATCCAGTATATCTTGTGTAGTGAAATGGTGTACAAACTGTAGAAATAACGAGAAAAAGTATCCAAATATTTCAATCTTTGGTGGTTAGACGCTGTCGTTTTGTGACGTGACACGGTCTCGTCTTCAGCGCTTTCTGTCTATAGGTTTTATATATTCACGCTGTTTATCTAAGGGGTTGCTGGCAATAAAATTCGTAATCTATTCGTCATTTCAAAACTTGTTAGTTCCATTTATATATGGATAACCCTACACTGTTACAACTACGATAAACAAAGATTCTAGAACATGTGTAATCATCGTGTTGTGTTCCCGCCGGTAAGTAGGGTGGCCAGAGCTTACTGTACCACTCCCCCCTCCCCTTCCTAGCCTCTCCACCCCTTCCTAGACCCTTTCCAGGGTCGGCAGCGCGAGTGTGCACACGTCCATAGGCCACGGTAACCATTTCCCATCAGGTGGGCCATGTGCTTGTCTGCCTCCTAAGTAGTATAACAGTACTCACAAATTTCCACGCGTCTATAGTTTTGTAGGATTTATTCTTCTTTCTACTTCTAGATACATGTATTAAAAATGTTGGGACGAAACCATGCGATATTTCTGCAAACATATTTTCATAACATTATTAATAAGTAAGTCAGTGTGCGGAAACAGCGGTGTGGTCTTATAGCACATGTGACCTGAGCAGCTGTATTTGTATATTTGCTCTCGTTTATACCTCAGGGAGGAAAAGTAAGCTGAGGTTTATTTGTTGAATGCTTCTATTGTTTTCGTAAATAAGATTAATTTGGAAGTCTGTTGTTGAAGCTCCGACTGTCGATTCAATAGAAGATAGAATTTTTTTATACTACTTAGATGGCAGACAAGCACACGGCCCACGTAATGAAAAGCGATCACCGTGGCCTATGGACGTGTGCAACATCAGAAATGTCATACTAGCGCTGCCGACCCTGCGGAGGGGGGGTAGAATATTATTGAGGGACTCTAATGCAGTCGAATTATTAACTAATAATAGAATTAATTACACGAACATTTTTTATGCACATGACTGGCTTCTGGTTCCATTCACTGGTGTTCTATTTGTTGTTGTGCTTTCAAAGAAAGTTTACTGCCCGACATTCTTTCAACCACAAAACCAAACTCTATAGGGGCGATAACTAAGTCTTGTCTGTATTCATTGATGGTCGAAGTGTTAACATGCCCATTAAGTAACTACGAACTTGTTATACAAGTTACTCAATCGTATCTGTTAATTTCCTGAGTGCTCGGGACGTCTACTTCATTGGTAACTCTGTGTTGTCTAAGGGCAATGACTCGATTATAATATGTACTGTCATTATCTCATATTATTGCGTAGGTATTATTATAATACTCATAACGATTAAGTCATTATTTCAGAATCGTTCACTATAACTGAAGTATTTTTTTTAATGTACCTATCTTTTTTATATTCAGCCCATTGTTTATAGAAGTCAGTCATAAACTTCACCCCGCTGGATGGTAAGAAGCTAGGCTAAAGTACAATACAATACACAAATACAAAAGAATTCAAAAAAGACCACCTATTGTACCTGTACAAATTTTATTATATTGCTATCATTTATTCCTGGTATACAATAAAGCATTATTCTATTCTATTCTATTCTAAAGTCCTGAGGTTATGGGCTGCCATTCCAGATACCATCCGTCCCAAAATGGCGGCCCCTATCTTGAGGGCCTTGATGCCTTTTCACGCCCTCTTGTAAGCAGAATGAAACACGTGTGCGGGTTGATAATATTCTAGTTCTTTATCGTGCGGCAAAGAAAGGAAACACCGAACCGCTTAGTTCGGAACCAAATTGTCTCAACTATGTACGGGTAGCATAGTAGCCCAGCACAATTCTGGATCTCAGTTCTGGATCGGAAGAGACACGGTGTGATCAATTGGAAAAGCTCCTCAGAACTCGCCGTGGTAGAGGTGATTAAATTCCCCCAGAGTTTTTTTTATTTTATTATTATTTATTATTACCATATTACAAAATCATTACAAACATTGTTTATATATATTGCATTTAAAAAACCACTGAGGTTTGTTAAAAATGCAACCGATTCCACATCAAGCAAATTAGTTAAGTATACATCAATTTCAATAATCTAAGGCAGTCACAAAATACATTAAGGTAGATAGATATAAACTACATTCGACTTCGTGTATGTAGCTTGAAATGGCGCAGAATGGTGAAGTGAACTCCAAGTCGATAGCGAGGAGGGGCTACTAACAGAAACATTTAAAAAATATTTTGCTACATAAATAATAATAATAATGATATTGCCTATGTCACTACGCAACTGCAGAGTACAATCTCCAATCTACAGACATAGTTCATTTATAATAGTATAGATAGATAGATGGAAGACAGACAGATAGGTACCCTACTCAGTACATCTCAGCATAATATAGCATCTCCAAAATCAACCCAATGAACTCCTCTTTAATGTACAACACATTTTCCATAAATAGAACAGGGAGCTCACTAAAGTGGTCCAAATGGCCTAAAATTTGTCAAAAAGTTAAGATGTAAGTTATGATATCCATTGTCAAAAGACCCGTGGGGTGTAGGACGCACTTATCAAAACCTAACGAAGATTTATTTTGTGACGGCCTTTATTCCTGTCCCCATGATATCTTTTTATGGGAATAATGTTGAAAATATTTTTTCATTCCCCGGAAATGTATTCAGTTTGAGTAATATGTTTGTTTACATTGTTAGATAAAGTGATTTCTATGCGGTCAGGAGCTTGATAATATTTGATTACTGTTTACTCAGGTTTGCGGAAAAAAATATTGTCTAAATTACAAATTATGTACAGTAGTATAGTCTTAATTATAGACGTGATCGTAGCTGACATTAATTTCAATTTAGGGTGTCTGAATTCCTACGAATTATGACCCAATAATTGAACAATTTTTTAAAGTTTTTAATTTCTTAAAACATTGTTTTTGGTTACTCAAACAATTTGCAATAAATGCACGCAATCGTGTATAATTCTAATGAAAAACTACGTAACTCACTGAATTTAAATGGGACCACACGGTAAACGCTAGCTAAAAAAACCATCTAAATCTATTCACCCAGTCGAATGTTCTGGGTAACAGAAAAAAATACAAAAAAAGAAAAATATTCGAATTGAGAACTTTCTCCTTTTTTGAAGTTGGTTAAACTGTGTAAAATGCATGTTAATTTTTTCTTATAAATTTGGATCTTCTGGGGCTACCTAGGTTCAAGTTTCATTTTGGTGGGTATAGGTGCATAAATACTTAGGTACATTTTCCTTACCTACTTCATACTACTACACTTAGTACTGTTAGGTATTCTGTGCTACTACTAATACAAATTGCCTCACAGAAAAACCCAATAAAGCTTTGCAAGACTTTAGAAAAATTTGACGAAATAACTTCGCCTTATCGAAATAAAGAATAAGCAAAACACGAAGTCTAAAAGATTTAATTTTAAGTTTAACAAATAAGAAAAGCTAAATTTAACTGAAATTCAAATTCAACAAATTAACAAATCTATCCGCAAGGACTGTTGTAAGGTTGAAACATCAACGTCGCAAGGAAAATAAATTGCATGAGTTGTTGCCCGGCCTAAGCCGACCCTCAAGAGGATACTTCAGCTAAGGGCGTATACAGACAGGGTTAAACAAGAAAAGTGATAATGGTACTTTACGATATGACCGTCAAGATTCATCTCAAGCGGAAGCATAAACGTGAAGAATATCGTAGTGTAGCAGTTTAAAGACTTCGCAACTGTGAATTATTTAGTATTGCAGTTACATATTTTGAGGCTTGTGAAGTTTGTAGGCTCCAAAAAATTAGTTTTTTCCAGGTTAATGGTATATGCTTTTTTAACAAGCTCCCTAATTAAATTAAGGATTTACCTTTAAACGAATTAAAAATGTTATTTAAAGTAAACTGTCCCAAAAAGGCTTAATTATAAAGGCCAAATTATAAACAAGACCCCCGGTGGCTGACGGAGATGGTATCTATGGGGATTTCCGTACGATAAAAAAGGGCACTAGGACAAAATTGGCAGAGGAACTAACTTTTTTCACAACATTTATGAAAGTCATGCCCGTTTTACAAACCAGGTTTAAAGAAAAGCCTCAGAAGAAATAAGGTAAACGACGTCAGAACTGAAACTTAATAATACATAATTAGGAGTATTTAATGAATTTCCGCTTACCAATAGAGTCATTAGGTATGTAAATTGTTCCAAAATATATTAAAGCTCTAATTACGATGGAAAATGTAAGTATTTTAAATGTAAATATCTCCAAAGTAAAAATTATCTTTAAAAATATAAAATTGTAGCAAGCAACAGTCAAGCGAAATTGAATGGCCCATTTAACACAATAGTGATGATAGATATTAAGATAATAGAGTGTAAATATATAGTATCATTTCGCTACAACCCAGGAGAGTGGAGCAGTAACTATAAAATTGTCGATAAATTTGGCAAATAAGGTAAGTACAATATTATTATATAACTAACTAGCGACCCGGGACCCAGCTTCGCCTGGATGTAAATTCCAGTTTTCCAATAAAATATATAGCCTATGACACTCAGCAATAATGTGGCTTTCTATTGGTGAAAGAATTTTTTAAATCAGTTCAGTAGATCCTGAGATTATCCCTTACAATTTAAGAAATATACAAACACACAAACTTTACTTCTTTATAATATTAGTATAGAATAGATAAATTGGCATGTATGGGATGAACAGGTGCCACGGGGGCAAAGTATGCCACGGGTGAAGCCGCAGACCATAGCTAGTTTATTGTAAAGAGGGAAAGAGAAACATAACTTTATTTAATAAACGTAATGAAAGAAAACTGACAACAAAAATACTTTTTTGGAATTCTTGTCTGTTTGTTTATTTGTTCGCGATGGATTCAAAAACTACTGATAGGATTTTAAAGTGGTTTATTTTGTAAAAAAATGTTTAGAAATATTGTAATGTTAATCAACTTAACATAATAACAGGCTATAACTAACTATCTAATTTCTTCCATAAGCTGTAAGCAAAATTTCCTGTTTATGTTAAATTAAAAGACTTCCACAAAGCCGGAAAGGAACAATAAATGGCTTTTCATGGCTTCTTAATTATGTTCACCGAAATCTACCGACATCGACCTTGACAAAGCGTAATTAAATTACTAGAGCACTTAAAATTACGCAAAGAAAATTGTAAGGAAATTAGCGGTGTCTAGTAAATTTAACTTGACATAATTAAGTTTGCACTTTCCGTAGTGTCGGCGCGAACTTTTAATGGGATGCCTATCGTTTGTTGCTTGTGACATTATTCTTAGCAAGCTATGTCATCTAGATAATAGATGACATTGTATTGTTGAGATGGCAATTACGAATTCAGATAACTTGTTTTTTTTTAATATGTCATTTATATTGAAATGGTTTACAATTTTTGCTTTTACTTAGGTATGTAATATAGAGCACGTCAATCTACTTAAGCTGAACGAGGTAGGATACGACGGTATCTCCCGTCCAAAATGAGCTGTCCGACTGGGGAAGTAGCTCCGCTCTACAAAACACCGCGGCCATAATAACCACCGGGTTGGGTTCCCGCTGGTAATTAGAGTAGCCAGATACCCCTATTCCCCCCACCCCATCCTAGCCGTCCCTCCTTCCCTTCAGGGTAGGCAGCGCGTGTGTGACACCTTTGGTGTTGCACACGTCCATAGGCCACGGTGACCGCTTCCCATCAGGTGGGTCGTGTGCTTGTCTGCCACCTACGTGGTATAAAAAAAACTTCTTTTCAAATACTGGTAAGAAACTGAAGTTGTAACTCAGACGGTCAGAGTATTCCGCTTTTTTTCCTTACGGAATACCCCACAAATACCACCACCGTTGGCCATCGGCGGTGTTTATTTCGGACTCAGACCGACTAAGATCGCTTCGGGTCTTCAGAGGCCGAGGCGTAAGGTGATCTAAGAGGCATTTCTATCAAACCCTGGCTGACTCAGGGCCAATCTCCATCTTCGAGATGACCACCTCGACTGTAATTAACCGCTGGCGGCAGTGCCTCACCGACAATTGGGCAGTGCCTCACCGACAATTGGGCAGTGTTGAGGCCTCTATTGCCGGGTGCGCTGCATTGAGGTTCTGGCCCACGCACCCTACCGACCCACGCACCCAAAGTTTTCTCCTACGGAAGGCCGAGGGTTGAAGTCCCATCTCGCTTGTTCTCTTCTCTTGATCTATAAATCTATAGGAAAATTTAGGCTACGAATTGCTTCGTTATTTCATTGAGTTCTTCTTCTTTTTATGGCTACTGCAGAATCACCGCAATTTTGCCAATTTCAAATAAGTATAATATAGTAAACTAGCTGTTGCCCGCGGCTCCGCCCGCGTGGATGTCGAAATCCGTTTCAAAAACTATCCTATCTCTCAAGTTGGATCGAACTGCACATGGTGTGCGAATTTTATTATAACCGGTTAAGTGGTTTAGGAGTCCATTGAGGACAAACATTGTGACACGAGATTTATATATATTAAGATGTTTATAAAATATTGTTAATGGTGAAGACGCCAATGTCAAGTTTTTAGTTCCTTACATTTTATTGTTTACAACGATAAAATATTTCATTGGGTTTATTAATTGTACAACAGGTTTACAGTTAGGTATACCGAGGACTTTTATAAATAAATTGATATTAGTGAGAGAGTATTATAAATGCTTTGAAAAAATAATTAAACGTTATTAAAATATTATGAATAGAAAACACCACTAAATGTTTAATTTATAAGAAAATTAATTACGAAACTTATACACAAACTTAAGAGACTTCAATCGAACTGAAGTGTTGCCAAAGTAATAATTAATCGAATGTTTAAGTTAGTAAAAGTACGATAACGTAGATTATTAAGTGTTTACTTATTTAAACATAATTACACAGCTTATTAATTAGAATAAAAAGAAAAATAATGATAATGAGATGAATTTATCTCGTATAGAGTTCAAGTGGTTATGAGATAAACGAGTATTAAGTTTACTTTTTAGCTTATATATTCAAACAGTTTCATAGATGGCCCATCACTGGTAGCCGTACCTAAATGGCCCAGTGTTAGTCGACGTGGGCCACCTTACACCCCGGCGTCTGTAGCCCCAACACGTTATGCAATTTTAGTCGGTTCAAGTCCGAGGGATATCCACAGGTGATATCCACAGGTGAAAAAAAAATAGGTACTCAATGTGTATGTGTCAAGAACTTCATACCGGTTTTATTTCTAAGCTCTAATCGATTGTACGAAAAAATCGAGTTCTTTATTTATGAGCAAATGAAACCCGTTAAAGTAATATGTTACATTCAATTTATGTGCCTACTTATTATCAATTAATGAACTAATCGTAATCCACAGTTGGACAGGAGACATTTCCTTCATTTCTTCTTAATATTATTTTGCTTAAGATCAATTCATGCTGAGGCAGAATGGAAGCGCAATAAAGCATTAATTAGTCTTAATGTAAAAATAACAAATTAGATAATGTAATACTCGTGAGATAATGAGCATTACATTCGCATGACGTCCCGGGTCTTCAAACGCCGGGGTGTAAGGTGACTCAAAAGGCATTTCTTTGGCCACAGATGGTCCCATCGGGTTCGGAAACCACGGTATCCCCGTCTTACCCCCGGCACATGACGAGGAACCTTTGAGATATCAGGATGAAATCAGTTTCATATGTATCAGGTAGGTGTAGATAGGTATACGAAACTCATGATTAATGCTATTAAAAAGTTATAGAATATACTACCGTTGTATCATGCTGGTGCCTCATAAAAATAAATAGAGGCACTTAATTAAAATATAAGGTTGTTTGACCTCGAGACACTTTGGTTATGAGATTTTTATATGCTTTCAGAAAAGCGATGGTGTACTAAAACACCGTAACTTTCAAAGAACTTCTATAAATATTTTCGTCATGGTGTATCGAGAATAAAATAAAAACGATAGAATGTCTGATAATAATATCTTCTTCAACCTAGCGTTTATCTCAGTCGTATCCAAAGCTTTCACCTCGGAGTCTGGGGTCCGCTTTGCCAGTCTTAACTGCGGATTTGGCTGAACCTCGATATTTTCCGTGAAGCGACTGCCATCTAACCTTCACAACCCAATGGTGACATTAGGCGATATTGAAGCATTGCAGCTAGACCGTTGTTGTTGGACTTTTTAGGGCTCCAACTACCCGTAACGACTGCCATAGATGTTTGTATGGCAACCGGGACCGACGGCTTAACGTGCTCTTAATGTCTGATAATAATTATATAGGACGAAAATGTCCGTTAAAACGATAATTTCACTGTTCATTCACTGTTCTGTTGTAAAAAGATCTTCACTGTACAAGTGTAAACATGTTCAGATGTTTGTTACTCGATCATGCTCTAACGGCTGAACGGTCTAGCAAAAATTTTGGCAGGGATAACACATATATTATACATAGGCTATTTTTTTTTTCTTAGAATAGGTTGCCATAAGGAAGCGGAAAAATGAACAAAATTTCAGGCATGTGAAGCCGCGGGCAACAGCTAGTTTTAAATGATTATACTTACCACTCATTAAATTTTTTTTTTTTTTTTTTTTTCTTTTCTATATCTTGCGATCAGTCATAACAAGACTATAAGCAGATGAGGTGTGAGTACTGTTGTCGTTCAGGGCATTGCTCCCAACGGAACCTGCCTTATCTTTATATTTGCTTGGAATTCTCTAGGTGTCAAATATATCGCGCCGCTTTTTGAGCCGACGAATGGTTTCAGGGATAGTGAGCTGTCCCGCTAGCTGGTTCGGGTGCCTTGATAGCCTTAACTTGTAGTTGTCTCCATGGGTTTCGATTTCCTCTCTGATCATTGGTATATCCAAAATTTCATGGACCACTGGAGTTCTTATAAACCAGGGTGCATTGGACATTTGTTTTAAGATATAGTTTTGTACTCTCTGTATGATCATTATGTTGGAGGCGCTGGCCGAGCCCCACAACTGTATGCCATATGTCCAGATGGGTTTTAGGATCGACTTGTATATAAGCAATTTATTGTCCATAGATAGTTTTGAATTGCGTCCTAGTAGCCAATAGAGACCTCTATATTTCAGATTGATTTCCTCTCGCTTTGTTTGGATATGTTTTCTCCAGGTGAGTCTACGGTCCAAATGCATGCCCAAGTATTTTACTGTGTGTTGGTGAGGTAACTGTACGCCACTTAGGTAGACTGGGGAGCAATCTTCTTTTCGGAGAGTGAATGTTATGTGTGTAGATTTGGACACGCTAACTGCAATTCGCCATTTAGCTAGCCATTTGTCGATTTCATTCAGACTGTTTTGTAAGACCTGTGAGGCTTTAATAGGACATTTATTCGAGGCGAGTATGGCTGTGTCGTCAGCAAAGGTTGCAACAGTTACTCCTGGCCTTTGTGGTAAGTCATATGTATACAGTGTATACAGAACAGGTCCCAGCACCGATCCTTGTGGGACTCCTGCCAGGATTTCATAGAAGTTAGAGGCACAGTCTTTCTCTCTTACCTGGAAAATTCTGTCGGATAAATAGGATTCCAGGATGCCATAGAATGTGTGTGGCAATATTGATTTTATTTTGAACAAGAGACCTTTGTGCCATACTCTGTCGAAAGCTTGTTGAATGTCAAGAAAGACTGAAGAACAGTACTCTTTTTTTTCCATTGCTGTCCTAATTTCTCGACATACTCTATGCACTTGTTCAACTGTCGCATGTTCCCTTCTAAAACCAAATTGGTGCTCAGGAATGATTTGTTTTTCATTTATGACATTCATCATTCTGCTGAGGAGCAACTTCTCAAATAGCTTTGACATTATCGGCAAGAGGCTGATTGGCCTGTATGACGTAACTTCGTGGATTGGTTTTCCAGGTTTGTGGATCATTATAATATTTGAAACCTTCCATAGGTCCGGAAAGTATCCAATTCTCATTATTGCGTTGAATACCATTGTTAAGTAAACAGTTACTTTACGAGGCGACTCCGCAAGTACCTTCTTGTCAATAAGGTCATAACCCGGTGCCTTATTATTTTTGAGTGACTTGAGGCTCCTGATTACTTCTCTCGGTGTAACCAATTTAAGGGGTGTGTCCAATGTAAGGTCCTGATTCAGAGTCGAGTCAATGCTAGTTTCATCCTCATTCGGTGCTGAGTCATTTGGGGTAAAAACTTGACTGAGATGTTTTGCAAAGGTTTCCGCTTTGTCACGAGCTGTTCTGATCCACTCGCCATCCTCCAACTCATTAAAATAAGTATTTTTTTAATGGACGGAAAAAATACTTTTATTTCGATGAGTGATATTCGTTCAAACTGTCAACAATATCACAAAATACTTGTCACTTACATTAAAAATGAAAAATGTAGCAATATAAGGCCCATATGTACATGTACTAATAAATCAATTCTTAGTGACTTCGCCCTAGGGAATATAGCACGAGTAAACATCAAGCTGACATTTGATAAATTGCAAGAAATAATAAAGTCCTGCTGAAAATTGTTTCAAAAGACAGTGGGTAATCGTGGAGATGCAATTTTCTTCCAACACTATATTTTTTTTTGCAGTGGTACATTTTACCGACGTGACACAAATTTTCGTAGTTTTTTTAAATTAACAATTAACACGTCGCCAAACTTGCTGCTACCACCAGCCTACAATTTTAATTTTACCTCCCGATAGTCATTATACCTTTCATTAATAACTTTATGTCTTATGACATAAGGTTCAAATTTAATCTTAATTCTTATAATGCTGCCTTTTAGAATTGGATTGTAGAAGTATAAATTCTTTCGTATATTTACCAGCCAGAACCGCTTTTAACACATTTACTTCATGATTATTACTGCGTTGTAAAAATATTTTTTAAAGCGTACTCGGGTGCTAACTCTACGCACTTTACAAAAGGCAAAAAGATTTCGTATAGGTACACAAATTAATGAGACTATTTAAGAAACTATAAGATAACTATAGTAAAGACTACAATCGGGATGACCAATTACTCAATTTATAATAGTGTACATCCTCTGTGGCGTAGCGGTAGTGCAGTTAACTGCTACGACAGGGGGCACGGGTTCTCCTCTCTTCCCTTACTCCTTCCTCCCCTTTTTAATATAAATACTCTAGTTTATTTTGTTATTAATAAATTCAATAAAAGATTTCACAACGAAAAGTATACACATCTACATGATTAGATACCTACCCTACAAAGTTGTAAGATAAAATTTAAGTACTTTGAATATATTTGTCAAAGTCATCACACGAATCTTCAGACAGAATGAACTGCTATGGACTAAGAGCCCATGAACGCCAGACCTTCGTTATTTTATAAAAGCTGAAAGTTTGTCAGCGCATGCTCCCAATACAGGTAAGAACGATGGCCCATTATGAAGTTCGGGTCATAGTGGCTTTGGCAGATAAACGGTACTAAAGTGTAGCAAGCGCAAGGCAGTGGGTGCGAGTGAGACGGCAAGTCAGGTCTATTACGACCCCTCACTGCGCATATTATGGAATTATAAAATTGGAATTCTAATTCCAGTTTTAGGTTATTACGATCCCTCACTGCGCATGTATTGGCATTATATAAATGGAATTATAATTCCAATTGTGTAATTCCAATACATGGGCTGTGAAGGATCGCAATAGACCTGATTCGCCATGTCACTCACACCCACTGCCCTGCGCTCGCTCCTACAGCTATCCTTTAATACCGTGTATCTGCCAAAGCCACCATGACCCGAACTTCATAATGGGCCATCGTTCTTATCTGTATTGGGAGCATGCGCTGACAAACTTTCAGCTTTTATAAAATAACGAAGGTCTGGCGTTCATGGGCTCTTGCTCTACTAGGTTCATAAATATTTAATCATCTTTAGAGGTGAGCATCTTGTCAACCAGTAAGTTATAATATAGAAATTAAAATAAAACATTTCTTAAGATTTGAATGTCTACACAATGAATTATATATTTCTCTTTGCTAAAAACTATTGAAATTTAGTTATTATTTACTCGGGTTATAAATTGAGCAACTAAGTCTCAATTATTTAGGTAAACATCGAAAGAAAAATAAATTAAGTCTGTCTCATATTGTGATCATAACAATATAATATAATCTCTATAGGTACAATATAACCGGTTGAATGGGCGCATTAAAATTTTACGTAATAGATTAATTACTACCTACCTACTTCACTACTATCTCCATCTTGAGGAATTCACTAACAGTGTTCATGCGTACGTAAGAAATTAGGTCTCAGGTGCAATGGTTTGAAAATTTCAACAGATATTTCTCACACACCTGGAGTCTGCTTATCTTGGTTTCACCGTACATAATAAGCCTAAATTAGACCTTTACGAGTTACGAAACTGACGACTTGTGTTTGCATGACTACTTGTTACAAATCCCTCATTCCTACAAAATATATCATTTCAAAACTAAGGATGTGGTAAAATAAATAGATAATGAGACGTAAACTCTGAAGAAAACATAAGCAAAATTTACATTTCTTTTTTGTTTCATTATTTAACAGAAAATATACAACCAACTTATGCACTAGTACCTAGTGGTGTAGAGTTACCTAAAAGGTAGAAATCGATGAGGTAGGTAAGGAGTAAGTACCCCAGGCTATAGTAAAAAACATTATTTCAACTGGTTATTATATGATCAAAACAGGAGGGGGCTAAAAATAGCTCAGCACTCAATTAACGTTAATAAAATATTACAATATTATTAATTTCTGATACAAAGTACATCAATCCAATAGTTTTCGAACAAGGTTCAAAAGATACCTAATTATTGTGGAAATGCCTGTCGAAACTGTCACCTACACCCGTGACATGGGACTCTTAGTTGTAACTTGCTAACTAATTATATAAGGTGGTTACATTATGCTTTTGAATCAAAATATACAATGAACTCGCAGGTAACGAAATATTTAGCACACGCCGTAGTTACCAGTAGTAAGACCCATTATGGAGGACTGGCTAAAGAGGCGACACGTTAGTCTGTCGTACTGGCTGACCCAGGTGATCTCTGGGAAGGGGTGCTTCAGGGATCGGCAGTGTCTGATCAGGCAGGAGCCAGCGTCTGAGTGCCATTACTGTGATGCTTAAACGAAAAAATTGAAACAGGTTTACCTGATTTCAGTTTTGCCGATGATGGTAAATATGGTGCTGCAGAAATCGTTCTGAGTGGTTTAATTAGTAGGTGTATGATTTTCAGTAATGTATCATCTTCAAGCTCAAGTTTGTCGAATCGAACTTTTCCATTGATATTTCATTTCAGTTTTCCCAAAGAATTTTCCCATTCAAAATTCATACTTATTGATACATTATGATACAGTCTAGAATAAATGTATCAACTATTGTTATTACGTTAGTGTTATAATTATTATGTATTTATATTGTATATATTATGAGAAAGAAAACAGATATAAGATACAACAGCAGATGTTAAATGATTGATTAAATACGAATAACAAAGTATGTTACTCGTAAAAGAGACGCTAGCGTCCCATTTACAAGAAAGATACACATTATAATTACTGTATCACTTCATATTATGAGCCATGTTTTTACATTACAGATGGATACAGTGGATAACCGCGGTAGCCTAGTGGTTTGGGTAATGGACTGCTGAGACGAGGTCTCCGGTTCGATCCCAGGTTCACCGTGGCACACACCAATGACTTTTCGATGCTTTTCGAAGTTATGTGTGTATTTATCGCAGGTTTATTAGTGCCTCGGAGAGCACGTTAAGCCGTCGGTCCCGGTTGCCATACAAACATCTATGGCAGTCGTTACGGGTAGTTGGAGCCCTCAAAAGTCCAATCAGTCTAACTTGGAACTTCGATATCGCCATTGGTCATAATGACCATTGGTTGTGGAGGTCAGATGGCAGTCGCTCCACGGAAAATATCGAAGTTCAGCCGCATCACAGTTAGACTGGAAAGCCGACCCCAACTGAGTTCAGAAGGGTTCAGAGAATGATGATTGTTTATTATTTTTAGGCGTTTTGTTTTTATATACATTCCAAGACTTTTGTTAACAGTACAACAAGTTGTGCAATTTGTGCGCGTTGTATACACCGAGGCATGGATAGAATAGTTACTATTGTATAACTTTGACCGCGGACTTTGGCCCACTTGTGTTTACACAAATTGCGAACAAATTGACTTGTAAGTTTATGTCTTGCTGTTGTGGTTGGTTTCTCAGATTAAGTAAACAGTGTTTTGTTATGTAATAATTGTATAGTTATCAGTAAATTTTGTTCAGTATCCAACTATTGAAAGTTACTTCTTACTGAGCCCATAATAAAAGTGCAAATAACTCTTGTATTAGCGCTTTTATTGTGGGCTCAGTAAAAAGTTTTCCGGTTGATAGACACTATGTTGTTTTAGCTAAATAACTCTTCTTCAAGTTTGACCCATATTGAGTCCTATTGAGTAAAACTGGAGGGTTGTGTCATCTCACACATATCTTTTGTACTCTTCTTCTTCGTCGAGTCACTGCCAATTTCTCTGACATTAGAACTGTCCAGTCTAAAATTTGGTCACATTGACAGTACCGTCAGTCACTTGGTTTAATTCCTCAATTATGCAAGTGTTGGGACATAGCGGGGCCATAAACAAGACAAGAAATAAAATATTAAAATACATGACCTGGCTATGACCTTTAACCTTTTTCCGTTCACTAGAATGCCATAGGTAAATTTAAAATTCATCCGGGTGCCTACTTGATTCACGATTTTCGAAGAGATTATTGCAAACAGCTGAAGTGATTTAGGGATACGATTCAGTAACATCCATAGGCCACGGTAACCGCTTCCCATCAGATGGGCCGTGTGCTTATCTGCCACCAAGGAGGGAGGGCTAGGAAGGGGACGGGAGGTTAAGATGGGGTGGGGGGAGGAGGGGTACTACAGTGAGTTCTGGCTACCCTACTTACCGGCGGGAAAACAACACGTTTGTTATTATGGCCGTACGGTAGTGTTCTGTAGGGCGGAGGTACTTTTTTTTGTTAATACATACGTAATAATAGATATACCTCTATTACTACATACGTAGTAATAGAGGTATCTGGTAAGGTCGATCTATTTCCTTGTCCGAGGAGTGAGTTCACAAGGGCCATATTGACTTATCTATGTTATTAGAAATAAGTTAATTGTAAGTTAGTTTAAGTTATAAGTGTCTACTACCATAAATTTAGGTTTAAGTACTTAACTGTAAAAATGGTTGCTTGGTTGTATCACTTATAAATAAATTAATAATTATTATAACTGTGATAAGATAACTGATAGTCGCATAATTATGCAAACCCGATCACCACCCTCGAAACATTAAACATGTTTTACATCCACGTTGACGGCACAATCGAGAGCGTTGAAAAGGAAAAGGTAACAGGATACATTAAAAATGAAAAATAGCGAGGCTTATCAAAAAATATTGCACCGCTTGATGATACTGAAATGTTAATGAATGTCCTAGACTAATTTTGAGGATCTCCGGGTGGGAAAGAGTGATATCATTAATATTTATACTTGAATGATATGTAGCAGGAATTCTGCAATCAGTATACTAAAAAATACTTCAGAAGATAATCATGCATGCGCTTTTTAAACTTTTACTAAAACGTTCCTCGAGAACCACTCTATCCATTGGTGGAAAGCATGAAAATTAATGCAGTAGTTTTTGAGTTTAAGATAACAGATAGACGCGGGAGGATAAGATAGTGATACCAATATTACATATATAAAAACAGAGGCCGAATTTTGTGAGACTATGTATATATTATTTAGGGTAATACTTAGACTAATAACGCTAATTTCTTTGGGGTAATCTTCAGAACCTTACCGGAAAAACTCTTTCACAATTTCATACCTACCTATTATTATACAGTTATAATTATACAGTCTATGTCCATATTATTTTAAGCTATTGTAACGGACGTAACGTAAGCCTACGTATTAGCCAGCCATAGCCAAAGCCAAAGCCGCCATGTGACCTTCTTGATCCGCCAGCCAGCCAGTATGTCAGCCAGCCATATATATGTTTATGCCTTATGGAAAGAGATGTGTCACATGGAGCCAATGCCAGCCATTAGCCAGCCATTTTTGATATAATATGATTGCAAATAAAAAGCGAATAGTCAGCGTTCTGTTACTTTTATTTACCGCCCGTTTTACTCAGAAGTGGGCTGAAGATGAAAAAATGTTATTAATTGTAATAAATCCACACCACAAACCACAACAGCAAGATGTTTTTTTCGTGGTTCCAAGTTTCGAGTCTGAAGAGGATGATAGAAGTACTTCTTCACCTGCGAGGGAGTTGTTGCAGTCTTTTCGTCAAGCGGTGGACTAATTATTATTAACCCAGATAATGTAAATTTTCAGTTAAGTATGCATCGATGGAATAACCCAAATGTCAGGTGTACCTATTCCAATGACTTGTAGAATGACGTCTCTGTCATTGATAATTTTATAAATATTTATTGTATTTTACTAGAGATTGACAAAATTGCGGCGATTCTTCCGAAAACAGCAGCCATTAATGTAAAGCAAGAAGGAGAAGAATACATAGAAGTCAATAGAAGCAATGACCTACACTACCCAATATGAGTATGAGTGCTATAAACCTGCTTGGAGCCACAGCCAGTTAGCCACGTATGTTGCGATTTGCTGCCATAGTTATATATTAAACTCTAGCCCAGCCATTGCCACTGTTTCTCATATAAGTGTTAAAATAGAGAATATTAGAATGGGCCGTTGAATGACATTCAATTTAAACTTATAGGGTCGTTTCACCAGTTCGCCGTCTCCACTTCCCGATTTATATTCAGATTCAATATGTAATGGTTAAGTACTGGGTAATGATAGTTTTCGCATAAGGAGTAACAAGGACTTGCGTGGAAATACGTGCTTTGGTGATTCACATGAAGGTCTTATAGATGTGGGTACCTGTGGTTTTTATGTCTGACAGCGGCAATAGTTCGGTCGAGCAGTTAGAGACCGAAGATTTGATTGGTTTACTGGAGAGTTAACCTGTGTTATTTTCCCATTGCGGGAGCAATTGTTGCAGGATGGCCGACTGTAACGGACGTAATGTAAGCCTACGTATTAGCCAGCCATAGCCAAAGCCAAAGCCGCCATGTGACCTTCTTGATCCGCCAGCCAGCCAGTATGTCAGCCAGCCATATATGTTTATGCCTTATGGAGGGAAAGAGATGTGTCACATGGAGCCAAGAACATTAGAAATTTCCTTGCTTAGCTGGACGATTCATTTCGAACGAGCGGTTGTCTCCAGGATTTTTGAATCTCGGCCGGAGGTCATCTCTCTCGCACACTGCCTAAAATTGCCATGATACGTTAAAATTTCCCAATCCAAACCTGTCAAAGTCAAATTTACGCAAAGGCTAAGTTCTTCGGAGCTTCATTTTGATTCTAGTTGAGCTTTATGAAAATTCACAGAACACCGTACATATCAATTATTATTAATTGAGTAATATTTATAGAAATTAATAAAAAAATTGACACATATTCGCTTCTTAGATTGTGGGTGACAGCCATTTTAATAAAGAAGCAACACTGTTTACCAAAAATTCGTAAGGTGACCAACCATCCGTATTTTGCGGGATAGTCTCCTACTAGAAGCTCCTGCATTGCAATAAATACATAGCATAGTCCCACAAAACGTCAAATGCTTTCTGCACGTTTACAATATCCATCATAATATATTACAATATTAACTGTAGAGAGGTCAATTCTATACATCCATACTAAATTATTATAAATGCGAAAGTAACTCGGTCTGTCTGTCTGTTACGCTTTCACGCCTGAACCGCTAAACTGATTTTGATGAAACTTGGTATAGGAGTAGATTAGACCTAGATAATGAACATAGGCTATGTTTGGTTGCGATAACCGACATCCACGTGGGTGGAGCCGCGGGCAACAGCTAGTTGAATATATTTAAAAAATAACTACATATTGGGAAATAATTAGTGATCGATACTAATGCAAAAAATGCAATCAGTATTTTTTTTGTCTTTCTGTCTGTCTATCTGTATGTGCACGCATGGATCAAAACTACTGGAGGGATTTTGATCAAACTTGATACGATTATAGTTCATACTTCTGGGCAACATATAGGCTACTTTTTATACAAGCTGATATACCCATGGCTTCACCCGCGCTTCGTTTTTAGGTCGCTTTTGGTCATATCTCCGGTTGTACTTAACCAATTGCAAGCAAACATACGATAAATTTTGAGTCTAAGTAAGACCTTTGTAATAAAAAAGCCGCATCAAAATTCGTTCAGTACTTTTTACGTCCATTGCTAGGAAGCTGGTCATAATAAGTATATAGTTTCAACTTTGACGCTTATTATTTATTGCTTTCTAGACATAACCTATAACTACTCAAGTAGGTATTAAGTTATCGTTTCTAAAAACCACTACATTTTTTTATTTGTTCACGACTGTACATACTTAGACCACGGTAGTATAAACTTACTGTATACAGGTTGACTCAAAATATTATTATATATTTATTATTCTTCACATACAGACAGATAGAAAGACAAAAAATTTACTGTTTGCATTTTTTGCATTAGTATCGATCACCAATCATCCCCCAATAGTTATTTTGTAAATATATATGCAATGAACAGAATTGACCTCTCTACAGTTTTATTATAAGTATAGATCATGTATTTGTCTTATTTTATTCCTTAAATTTACGAAAGAAAGTATAATAATGGGACAGGGATTCACCTGACGATTTTTAAAATTCACATTATCTTTCAAGGTCACCTCATTATGAATATAAAACTGACAAACGTCAAATGTTACCTATTAATGTGACGCTACTATAGGAAACACCCTTTTGTTGCTACTCTATCGCATTGGGTTTGCCTGTAATGACACCGTATGTATAAAATAAATAAATACATAATCCTTCATTTAATGTAAATAATTTATTTTGTTATTACATGCTTACATAAGTAAGTCTCAATTAATAAATAAATAAGTTACAAAATTACTGTTTTCATCTTTAATAGCTTTTAAATATATTATAGTAAAATAACCTTTTCAATGAATTTGGCCTCTCTTTATAGTATTAGTAAATATGGAAACGTAGACTATACCATTTATTTTCATGAGCATAGACGTAAACTACATCATATATCCCAACCTTGCAATTAAACATGGTCACCGCAAAGAAAGGTACGCAACCCAACCAACTAGATGGAGACACTGCAATGTATGTCCTTGCAGTATCCATTGGTTCTAATATTCTTGCATGGAGCCAATGCCAGCCATTAGCCAGCCATTTTTGATATAATATGATTGCAAATAAAAAGCGAATAGTCAGCGTTCTGTTACTTTTATTTACCGCCCGTTTTACTATAATATTTGTTACGTGTAAAAGTTAAACAAACAAATAAATAAACCCAGAGAATCGAAACGAAGTACCTAATGGTGGGTTGCTGGTTAGTAATAATTTCCCGCGGTGATTCTAAGAAGCTTCTTATATCTTGTTTTCATCTATCTTTTATGATTGGAAAATAAAAAACGTTTTTATATTACTGAGTGTAAGGCGGTTAACGAATTACTTGAAGAATATAAGGATTAAGATGAGAAGTACGGCCGATTCAGATCAGACGTTGATGGATGAACCACTGTCTTGTTGATATATTCTTCGAAATTCCATTGCAGAATCTTTCCATCAATTTTTCTAGGTTTACGATATCTGCTTTTATAAGTTATTGATTTAATGTGGCACTTAATTATTTGCTGATTTCTATCTAACTAGACTGAATTTCAGAAGATACGGTTAACCATTTCAGACACTGTCGATCCTAATTCTACTTTGTTATTTCTACTTTGACGAACTTAACAGGTGCTTAATGCAATAAAACTATTTTAACGTTGTATTACATAACATAACAAAATCACGCCTAAATACCCGAAGGGGTAGGCACAGGTGCTAGCACCCACATTTCGCCAGTTTATGTTTAGGTCCCAATGTAATAAGTGGCGAGCCTATTGCCATTAACCAGGCACTTATAAACCTGCGATATGTGCCATGGTAACCTGGGATCGAACCCGAGACCTTCGTCTTAGCAGTCCATTGCCCATACCACTAGGTTACCGCGGTACTTTGTTTTATGTATTATGTATTGTTAACACAATTTGTTTGGTGTTATCATTATGTACGTTGAGCCCGACGTTTCAAGTAGGTAGGTACTTTTCAGCATGCATGGTCAGACAGACTACTTTTTCACCCCCCCGCTTAAAATTCTCGAAACATTGATCAATTGAATAAAAAGAAAACATTGAACAATGATTATAAGCAATTTCCGATCATTAAAACAGTACCGTAATTTATACACTAGTATGCTTAGAGTCCCTGAGAACATTGAAGTTGAAGTTTGTAATATAAACCAAGTTTCTGTAAGCTTGCATGCATATGCCCCTGAGCGACTGCGGCCAAAGTTATTTCTATTAAGTTTCACTTTGTGGTGTCCAATTGGTCCTTTGTCTGTCCAAGTAGTAAAAGGAACTTTCAGTTGAAGTGTCTGTGAGTACTTTAATTTGTTTAGCAATGTAATGTTAAACCGCGGTAGCCTAGTGGTCTAGGTAATGGACTGCTGAGACAAGGTCGCGGGTTCGATCCCAGGTTCACCATGGCACACACCAATGACTTTTCGATGCTTTTCGAAGTTATGTGTGTATTTATCGCAGGTTTATAAGTACCCGGTTAATGGCAATAGGCTCGCCACCTATTACATTGGGACCTAAACATAAACTGGCGAAATTTGGGTGCTAGCACCTCTGCCTAACCCTTCGGAGATATAGGCGTGAGTTTATGTTATGTTATGTTATGTAATGTTTCTTTATCTTGAAAATGGAGTTGGTTGGGGTGGAAGAACTAAAGTTTGTCTACGTTTTAATTTCAATTAATAATATATAATTTTTTTAAACTACATTCATAATATTAACTTTTAAACTTTCGCGTTCCATGATATGTATTTACCTATGTTGTATGTATATACCTATACCATGCTCGCGTTATATCCCGTTTATGTATAATACATTCATAATAATCTTCTATAGGTACGTACTATTATAAAATTGTAAAGTAACTGTGCCTGTAGGTACATTGGAAATATTGTTTAAATTTAATATTTTTAAGATTTCAGTTATTTTGCGCGGAACTCTAATACTTATCTGAAATTAAAATGGAGTCTTTGTTACGCTTTTAATATTGCCTTTCTCCCTTTAATATAAATTCCGTCAAAATCATCTCAGCTGTGCCAGAGATTACCTGATTCAAACAAATAAAAAGATATTTAAAAAAAGAAAAATGCTTTCTTTTTAATATATAGAAAATATTTATCGTACCTACATACTACTTTCATATACCTACTTACTTATTATTTTAATTTTAGAAAAGAAGAAGGGTTCCGCGCAAACTAATTGTTTGAGAAGTTTGAGAAGATTAAAAAAAATGATTAGAATTTTTTATTAAAATTTAACATAACCCAAGTAGGTATTTATTTTTTTAAATATCTCCAATATAATATACCTAGATATAACCAAGTAATTTACAATTTTCTAATAGTATAGAAGTGTTATAAAAAAAGATGCCTCCAGAGTAAAGATATAAAATGTCAATATAAACGAGACAGTATTACGTGTACGGAATCAGCCACTGCTTTGTCAAAGTGTGAGCATAAGGTTACTTTTGAAACATAAAGATCTATATTTAAGACGTGCCAGAACACAAACGCACCAATATTATGTATATTTTATCTTTACTAATAAATAATGTATTTTTTATATATCAAGTACATAAATATTATAAATATGGCTTAAATTAAAAACATAGATAGGTATTTATTTTACTTTTCTAAAAATTTTGTTATTTAGTTTTAGCTACGAGTATTATAAGAAGTGGTAAGTGGGCGTGGCACGCGTGTCACTGGTATGCGTTGGTTTGCAAGGTTTGCATAGTGAGATAGAGCGAGAGAGATTATCTGAAGTTTTTCTTAAGTCAAAGTTTGTTTGATTCAAAATACGAATCGCCGTAAATATTTTTTTTATCTAGGTATAGCAAAGAAATCTCTAACACGAACTATTAAGGTGTATTTTCGTTTTGCAGTATGCATAATTTAGGTTCATTTGGTATGGAAGATATGCGACTGGTTGTATGTGTGAGTTTGGCGACAGCGGTTCCCCTTATGATAAGTAGTATCACACTTCCATTGTAGTAGGTATTCTTTATTCCGTGTATTATAGTAAATTGATTGTAATTATGGGTGGTTACCTAAAGATAAAAATATGAATTCATTCATTCATCCATTCATCTACTCATTCATTCATTCATTCATTCATTAGTGACGTCAAGCTCTAGAGCCGGATTGCATCGACATTTAAACGACAATTTATCGAAGTCTCTTTTCATGAGCATATTATTATTATTTTTGTATGACTCAATCTACGACTTCAATGTTTAAGTCCCGATGTAGATTACAGTTTCGAATGTGCCAGATGCATTGAATATATCTTTAAACACTTTATTTTGAAACGTTGGATGTTCTAATAATTGCACTTACTGGACAGCCCCATAACTGAATATAGTGAGTCCATACAGGCATCAGAATCAACAAACTCATCAGTTTTGTATATTAGTATAGTCGTAGATTCAACGCCGCCGCGCGCCGTACCGCTACAATTTTCATTCAATAAGTTTACAGCACAAAGGAAATTTCCCACCACGCCTCCAGGTGTATCCGTGACCGCATTGCCAACGTGTGCTCATATGTTGCCCATTCTCTTTCAGTACGTGAGTAAAATAAACTTTAACAGCAACTTTTACTTAAGAATTCTTGTACAGTGTTCGCGGTAGTTTACAAAACGAATAGATTGGTAACGGATTTTCGCCAATAAAAACGTTTTCTATTCTGATTAAATTTTCAGCTTTCATTTTAGTGAAAATCTCTGGTTTTATGTCAAAGTCAAAATTCTTTCATTTTAATATTACAAACAGACAGTGCTGCTAATTCTGTTGTTACATCTCTAAACTTCTTTCTTTCATGATCAGATAAAAAAGGATTTTATTTAAGTTAAGACCTGTAAAATTAAGACAGCGCCTTGTTGGTGCGTAGTAAGTAAAGTCGAATGTTCGTAGATGTCGACTAAAATTGGAGGGGACCGTCAAGGCGACAACTTAATTTGGCAGGTGTTCACTAACATAAATCATCTGTCCTTTTCTATCTGATAATGAAAGAAACAGATGCAATTAGAACATATTATTTAATTTTAATATTATTTAATTTTCATTGTATTTTTATCATACTTAATAAAGAAATTTCTGAATTTTTATAATAAGAATCATCAACTAAAATAAAATTAGAACATTTTAGAGAATTTTAAGTTTAGAGATGTACCTACCTAACAACAGAATTAGTGTCAGTCTATATGTAATAAGTGTATACATGTTAGTGTAACAAGAGTAAGATGTATGAACTATGAAATATAGTTCTCATCAGAAAAATCGAAATACCTTGCAAGTTTATGTTTTGTAAGGATTATCAGAAAAATGTGTATATTTAGGAAAATATTATGTTAAATGACGTTTGAAATTTTCAAATTCTTATATTAATGTTCTAAATTCAAATATCATAAAATAAATAATTTGTGGTAGGTACCTATTGTTTTCTGATTATTTATTATCATAAAAAACTAAAGTGTTTCAATTTTTCTGATGAGAAGTGCTTATTTTGATAAACACGAAATAAGCTCTAGTACAAACATAGCTAATTAATACCCAAGTCTACTAATCCATTCAGAACAGACGATACCGTTTCCTCAAAAAGGTCCAAGCGAGAAAATACGAACAAAGAGATTTTAGATTGTTAACACTTAAGAAAATTGCCTGTAATAAGACAATCGACAAAAAGAAATCAGAGAGCCAATTCTTGTAACAAAAATATGGTCAAAATTCAGTCTCAGTCTAGTCTTGATTTCATGTCGATCTCTCAATTGTCAAAAAAAAATTCCTATTACAGGTAACAAAATCTGAACGATAAATTTAAACCAAAAACTACCTAAGTTTCTGAGACAAGATGTAGGATTTCAAACTGTTTTTGATGCCAAGCGCCATCTATTAGCGGAATAAATAACTTAATACTCACTTGCTTCTCTACATCTGGCACCATTGCTGTCCTGGTAAGTATGTTCATTCGTTCATAGATCGCGTTTATGTAAAACAGTAAAAGATTTTGTAACAGTTACCCACCAAAATATTATTATATATTATAAAAACTGTATTTGGGGCCTAGAAGGTTCACTAGTACCGAATATAAAAGCGGTCAGCACACAAACTAAGATGCGTTTATAGCAATATTTAGGTATACACTGCATGTATTTCTGTCTCTCTCCCTCTACTTCGCCACCCAAAACTGAATTGATATTAGCGGTCACGGTTAGCCCCCAGTACGCATTTTCAGATCGTTGGGTGTGTCCAGGTGCGTCAATCAATCAATCAATCATTTAGCCTCTACTGCTGGACATAGGTCTCTCTCAACGTACGCCATAGCACCCGATCGTCCACTTTGCACATCCAATCTATCCCAGCTACTTTCTTCAGATCAAGTGAATAATAAAACAAAATACGAACAGAGTTTCAAAAAATTATAATTTTCTAGATATTGACATTTTGCCACGCAAAAATTTGAAGATGAAGAAAGCCCACATCAGTTGAATCCTCGTCTGCAAAAACAATACAGTTATTGTGCATTTTATATATGACATAAATTATATTCTATCGATAACATAATCTTATACTATATATAATTCAAAGTCCTGACAGGCTGACTGACTGATTACAACGCACAGCCTAAACCGCTGGTCGTAGAGACTTGAAATTTGTAGGGAGTGTTTGTTTTGATGCGTAGAGGTGTACTAAGAAAGGATTTTTTAAAATTCGAACCCTAAAGCCCTAAAAAGGGCTAAAAACGTGCTTTTGCCAGAACTCAAGAACGGCTGAATAGATTTTCATGATCTATGATTTTTTGGATTTGTCTTCGCCTCGAATAGTTATTAACATAATTAAAAATATATGATTCATTCAGGAAATTTAGTAATAAAAAGAAAATTAGATGTTGCAAACGTTTTTATCGCCATCTATAATAGTTGTCATAGCAACAGGAACTAAAATTGACTTTGTCTAAATTTTCATAGAGTAATATCCTTTACTTCTTTTTCCTCAAAAGTAAATAGAATATATAAATTTTTAGGGTTCTGTGCCTGATTAGAAAAAAAAAAATAAGGAAATTTCTAATGTTCTTGGAAAAAAACCCTTATCTCTTCGTTATCCGTCTGTCTGTCTGTCAAGACCTCTTTCTTAATAACACGTAGAGGCATCAAGTTGAATTAGATCAAAGGAATGCTGCGGATAATGCTTGGCATTACACGAAGCGTAATATCCAAACTGTGGTCTCAATATCGACTAATAGGTGGCTTGACCTACCATCTCCAGGCCTGCACTCATGGAGAACGGAGGTCGTCAAGTTCCCTTCGGCAACGTTCCGCAATCGGAGAGTTTTAGGAAGCCGTACCTTCTCCCCTCCTCTGGCCAGTAAGGACGTAATATCGGGCTAGACTGACTAAAGTCAAACTCCATCTTGGGTCTACAGACGCCGAAGTTTAAGGTAACCCTTGACCCTCAGCTATCCAAGGCTTACTGATGGCTGTTTTGGTGAGTGCCTGCATTGCGTAGGCAGGGTGCTGACGTTTGAATGCCACCATTGCCGGGGCTGATCCGTGGGCACACCACCTCTTCATACACTGGTAGAGTCTCCAGAGTGGATAGAGTGGCGCCATGTCCTTAAAACAGACGTCGGTGGGGTTAGCCTCATGGTGAGGGCCCTAATGCCGACCATGGTCACCATAGAGAGTATGTGGAACGCCGTCGGTTTTTTTGCGAGGCAGTAATGCGCGCAGAAGTGGTGGTGGAAAAGCTACGGGAGAGATGTAGCACTCCCCCGTGCCGATGAAGGTGCACCGGGCGGCGTAGTTTGCAGAACCATCTCCGTCCGCCATGAGTGCGGGCCTAGGGTCGGACGGACGGACGGTCGAGGCTAACCGTCACCCTAGCAGAAGTAGACAGAAGCAGGGTGGCAGGGTGTTATATTTCCACACGCGCTTTTTTATAGAGATGGGGGATTTAGATTCCGAATAACTGGGTCGAGGTCGAGGTCGCCAGTGCTGGTGGCCGGAGCCGGGTGGGGCTTCTGGGATATCCTTTCTAGGACAGACCAGATTCCTCGATCACACAGGCATTGGTAGGACTCTGACATACCAACCTCTCCGTTGGCTCTGTTGAGGTGAAGCCCAACGGGGTTTTTGCGCACGAAATAAAGGGATATTTCCCTTTGGGCTAGAATCCAGATATTTTGCAGAAAGTAAAATCTTATAGCATAAGTACAGGTAAAAGTCCGGAAAACGTAAATATTACCTACATTACCAAAAAAAATTGTATGTCTGTCAGTCAAGACAAGAAGCACTGCAACAAAGATAAGTTCGCTCACTTTTTTATCGTGCGGAAATCCTCCTCAACCCAATTTTGTACGGAACCCTGCGTGCACGAGCCCAATTCGCACTTGACCGGTATTTATTAGTATATAAGATAATACAGATCAGTGGTATATAGTATATACTCTTTCTTTACTTTCATGAACTTCTTGAATGTTAAATCAGGTTGTCAAATGTCAATGTCTGTAGCAAGATTTTAATAATAAAAATCAGATTTTCGGAAATAAATAATGTTCACTAATTTGAAATGGTGCATCGAATGTGAAAGTGTAATGCAACTATGATGAAAGAGTTTTTCAAAGGGCCTCTTCCGAGTCATACATACTTTGGCCATCCCCATATGACTCTCGAAGTTTAGTTACAGACCCCCAAATCTAGAAGACAATGAAAAACATGAAAAAGGATAATGATGGTAATAGACTGGCTTTGGCCGCGATGCATGGCACTGTAATTTGAAGGGTTTGATAGAACTTGAGATGAAATGAATACGTTTAGCTGCAACCACTGATTGCGAAGGAATAGACATTGAAAGTTAGTACGGGAAGTCCCTCAGCTTAAAAAAGACTTGGTGGCGATAGCCAACATTCACGCGGGCGGAGCCGCGCGCGGGTACGCTAGTATTATATAAAATACTGTGTCGTATCGTATAAGAACCGTTTTTTTACCAAATGGTAGGTAGTGGTTACACATGCATTTTGCAATCTTGATGCACGACTTAAGATTAATACTTACCATTGCGGGCAGGTACTGTCACAGGTGCCTGGACGCCCCGGTAGGCCCTGAAAATAGACACAGATTATATAATACCTATTAAGTGCTGTGACATAACAATATGGGCAAAGAAAAAATTAATAGCAACTACCTTCGACGTTACATCGCGTAAGATTATATAGTAAAGCGTTACCTTAAAGAAAAGTAAACTGAGATAGCTATCCTTAGCAGACGGGTTTTTTAATTTTGTTTTTCGGGATTTTTATAAAAAAAATACTTACAACTGGCCCAAGATCGCCCATGTCACCTTTTTGCCCCGGCATTCCCTGCAATAAGAGTTGAGTATATAATTATAACAATTTTATTGTTCACATTGGGAGAGGCCTGTGTCCAGCAGTGGACGTCGATAGGTTAATTGATTGATTGAATTGTCGTCAGAAATTCTATTACGTCTGGTGGCCTTTAAAATATAATTTAAGTGAATATTACATCTTTTTGGGATCTAAAATTCCCTTTTTTCTCTCTCGTTCTATACTTCTCGATCATAAATTTATCCGCATCTTATAATTCAACATACAGCAGAAATATCCACACAATCCGTTGAATTAAAAAATAAATTATTCGTTTTAATTTTTTTTAATAAGCTTTCTTGTAAGTTCATAACCAGACAAATCAAACGAGCCCAATAATCACGGGTTCATCTTCTTTGGTTCCGAACTTCCTATGACCACTTCCCGTTGCCATCTTCAGGACCTTTTTTATCGTGTGGAAATCCCCACGGATACCACCCCCGTCGGTCATCGAGGGTGGTTATGTCGGGATCGAAACGACTAAAACCACACGCCGTCTCGGGTCTTAATTACCGGGGTGTAAAACTTACACCCCGGTAATTAAGACCCGAGACATCCCCTTCCCCCGCACCCCAGCTGACCCCTTTTTTTTTTTTTTTTCGTGCGGAAATCCTCATGGATACCCACCCCGCGGCCAGCGGGGCAGGTTATGTCGGGTCTTCTGACGCCAGGGTGTAAGGTTGTTACGTAACACTGGTTCCGGGATATCAAATTGTAATCGGCTGAGCTCGCGGGAGTGCAACGCGCGTCGCGGCGCAGGCGAGCTGAACCAAAGATCACCAAATAAGGTAATCGAACGCGCGAACGATCAAGTGAATCCTATGGAATTGTAACCAATCAGCGCGCGCCGCGGTCGGAGCGCCTCATTAGCTGAGGCGCGCGGGAGGGCGCGAGGTACGGTGCTTGGACCTCTGATTCATTCGATCGCCTCACCTCGCAGCGAAACAACTAGTATAGCAGAAGATTACAGTACTCCGAGTTAGTTTAGAACCTAGGTACTATCAAATAGACCTAAGTCCGCAAAATAGCATAATAGCCGAGTTTCGGAAGCTACAAAGAGAAGCTGTTGTTCCCTATAATAGGGGTAAGTCTTAGTGTCCTTATTAAATAGTGCGCGAGTGTTCAACGATAGGCGCGAAGATTATAATCAGAATCTGAGAACATAACATCGGCAGTCGCGTGAGACATTTCTGCTTAACCCTAGGAGCTAAGCGTGATGCTAACTCGTTAGTTGGTACCTGCCTACCTTCGGTCGTGAGTTCGGTAGTTATCTAGTATTACTTGTAGTCTTTGTTTTTATAAATGTAATTAAATTAAGTGCGGTTTTAGTCGGGTTCACTAAATTGTTATTAAGATAGAAATCACTAGAAGGTCGGGTCGTAAGACAGTTATTGTATGAGGTGTTTCCAAACTATATGTCGCCCGTATACATGTCGACAGACAGCCGAATATAATAAATGCTTACGAACTATTTAATTAGTTGCAGAGCTGTTTGTTTAAAATTTAGATCGGGTTAAAATTTTACGGATACCCACATTTGGTAAAAATATTAAATGTTCGAATTTTAATATCGTTTTAAATCCACGGTTCAGAATATATTAATGTTGGAACTGGAATAGTTCCAAATCATTTGTTTATGGTTGATCGGAACCGTGGTTAACGACATTAAGGATTCGAAATATAATTAAATACAAATATAAATATTCTACGACATTCTACTCAGTGCCTTCTAGAACCAAAGTAAACATAGTTACATAGCTTGGGTATGGGTTCTAGAATGTTGATAAAAATTTAAAAAGTCTAATTGTTTATCGGGTGCCGGCTGACCTGCGCAACCCTTTTGTTTTCATTTGATTGTGTTTGTTATGTGTACCTACCATTGTACAGCGCCGCCGACCTTAGGGCCCATGTAGAAAATTATAGCTCGGGGCCCGGCGCTGTTGCATTGGGTTCACGCACCAGTGCCTAACTGAGTGATTGTCTCCCCAGAACTTCGCCCCGGCTGAACTTCGCCCCGGCTGAACTTCGCCCCGGCTGAACTTCGCCCCGGCTGAACTTCGCCCCGGCTGAACTTTATACTGGCATCAAATTGATTGAAGCGACAACCGGCGGACCGGACTAGCGGCCGAGACGCCTGGTGGAGTTCCTGCGGAAGACACATCACCCTCGCACGGGACCAGCCCGGACCCCAAGTTGAGTGGATTGCTCAGCCTTCCGTAAATAGTGGCGTGTACCTATACCCAAACCGACACTCGAATTTGAATTGTGTATAAAATAATAAACCGGACCTACGGAATTAAGTTTTTTTATTCTTGACCCGTAGGGCCCCGTAACAAGGTGGCCCAAAGATTTCCCTCGCACCCCGGCTTGACCCGGGCCATCTCCGGATTCGAGATGGCCCCCTCGGGTTTGGGAACCGCATGGTTCCCGTCATACCCCCGGAATAGGGGGAGCGCGCTGCCGCGCGCCGCCGCCTCGGCCTGCTTCTGCTAGGGTGACAGGCGGCTCCACCCGTCACCCCCAGGCCAGCGCTCATGGAGGACGGAGGTCGTTAGACCTCCGACGCCTTAGGCGTCCGCGCCTGCCGCCGTTCGGGAGAGCTCTGTGCAGCCTCTCCCGAACCCTTTCCGCCGCTTCCTTCTCGAGCATCACTTGCTCGCAGAAGGAGGCGGCGGCCGACCACGCGTCCGCACTCTGCACCATCGCTGCGATCAACACCGGCAGTGTGAGGACTCCCACCCCGAGGGCTGCCAGGAGGGCCTGTCTCGGCACCTCCCACGCCGGACACTCGGCCAGCGTGTGCAGCCCTGAGTCCTCGCCCGCATCGCAGTGATGGCACTCGGGCGTTGGCTCCTTCCGAATCAGACACAAGTGATCCCCGAAGCACCCCTTACCAGAGATCACCTGCGTCAGCCGGTACGAGAGGCCCCCGTAAGGCCTCTCCAGCCAGTCCTCCATGACGGGTCTTACCGCCGTTATAACGGCGTGCCCCACCCCAGCTGACCCTGGGCCATCTACGGTTTTAAGATGGCCCCCTCGACTTCCCCAGAGGGGAGTGCTGACACTGGGGTGTAAGGTGACAGATGGCCATCCTGTCACCCAGCCTCGGAGTAGCCCTTTAGAGGGTCACTCCCACCCCACCCGGATTTGCCACAGGCAACAGCGCCCCTCGTGGTTAGTGGGAGGCGCTGCTCGCCTCCGTTATCCGGGTGCACCGCGTGAAGGTCCCGGCCCGCACCCGCCATCTTCAGGCCCTGGATATCAATCGGATAATGGTATATAAAATTTCTGTTGTAACAGTAATGTTTTATTCTATAAGTGCATACCACTTAGCAAAATAATTTCTTCGTAGAGGGAGCAATCAACATAAAAAAAAATATTGAGCCGTATTAGCTAATTGAACTAATTACTCACATTGAGCCCAGGATCTCCCATCGGACCTTTATCACCACGTCATCCCTGGAATAGAAATTAAAGTAGATGTTTCGTATGATAAGAAATACAGTGTATCACTCGATGATTATTGAATCAGAAATAATAATACGAACTTCACTAAAGGAGAAAATATTTATATCTATTCTCCCTACTCTCTTCCCTATAATTATACCCCTTTAATTTGTTACATACAGAACGCTGAGAACGCTGTTAGAATAGTTTAATGTTATTCGTTTATTTTATTACTTAGAGCCTTAATATGTCTTGCGTGCCTTAAAAATATTGTTTATATTTCAAACATTCTTCAGGGGCAATTTTTTTTTTTTATACCACTTAGGTGGCAGACAAGCACACGGCCCACACTATATACTTACACGGCAATAGTTCAAAATGATGCCTAAGTACAAATAAATATGATTCAGTGTGTATAACAATGATTTAAGGATTGACATTCTTTTAGCTTGGCTTTTAACCGATTTATCAGTATAATAATGCTAAATTAGCAGTATATAATAAATTTTTATTTGTCAGCCTCTGAGACGTAGCACTAGGAGTAGTGAAGTTCTGTGCATTCGACTACTAGACGATTGCTACGACAGTGTGCAGGTTCAATACCCGCTCAGTGCAAATATTTTCATGCAGAAATATGTCTATTTGCATTGGTCTGGGTGTTATCATGTATAATATGTATGTACTAGCGTACCCGCGCGCGGCTCCGCCCGCGTGAATATTGGCTATCGCCACCAAGTCTTTTTTAAGCTGAGGGACTGCCCGTACTAACTTTCAATGTCTATTCCTTCGCAATCAGTGGTTGCAGCTAAACGTATTCATTTCATCTCAAGTTCTATCAAACCCTTCAAAGTACAGTGCCATGCATCGCGGCCAAAGCTCGTTTATTTACCATCATTATCCTTTTTCATTGTCTTCTAGATTTTATGTGGCTTAGATAGCTGCTCTGGCCAAAGTATGTGTGACTCGGAAGAGGCCCTTTGAAAAACCCTTTCATCATAGTTGCATTGCACTTTCACATTCGATGCACTATTTCAAATTAGTGAACATTATTTATTTCCGAAAATCTGATTTTTTTATTATTAAAATCTTGCTACAGACATTGACATTAAATTTGACAACCTGATTTAACATTCAAGAAGTTCATGAAAGTAAAGAAAGAGGATATACTATTAAATACTGGTCAAGTGAGAATTGGGCTCGTGCACGCAGCCTTCCGTACAAAATTGGGTTGAGGGGGATTTCCGCACGACAAAAAAGGGGGCGAACTTAACTTTGTTGCAGTGCTTCTTGTCTTGAAAGACAGACATACATTTTTTTTTGGTGAAGTAGGTAATATTTATGCTTTCCGGACTTTCCCTGTACTCATGCTATAAGATTTTACTTTCTGCAAAATATCTGGATTCTAGCCCAAAGGGAAATACCCCTATTTTTTCGTGCGCAAAAACCCCGTCGAGCTTCATCTCAACGGAGCCAACGGAGAGGATGGTATGTCAGAGTCCTACCAATGCCTGTGTGATCGAGGAATCTGGTGTGTCCTAGAAAGGATATCCCAGAAACCCCAACCGGTTCCGGCCACCAACACTGGCGACCTCGACGTGTTATTAGGAATCTAAATCCCCATCTCTATAAAAAAGCGCGCGTGGAAATATAACACCCTGCCACCCTGGCTCTGCTTCTGCTAGGGTGACGGTTAGCCTCGACCGTCACCCTAGGCCCGTACTCATGGTGAGAGGTGGTGTGCCCACGGATCAGCCCCGGCAATGGTGGCATTCAAACGTCAGCACCCTGCCTACGCAATGCAGGAACTCACCAAAACAGCCATGCCCATCAGTAAGCCTTGGATAGCTCAGGGTCAAGGGTTACCTTAAACTTCGGCGTCTGTAGACCCAAGATGGAGTTCGACTTTAGTTGGTCAAGTCCGATATTACGTCCCTACTGGCCAGAGGAGGGGAGAGATTCGTGGGGATTTCCGCACGAAAATCCCCAAGGTACGGCTTCCTAAAACTCTCCGATTGCGGTGCAGGTGACTCACTAACGTCGCCGAAGGTAACTTAACGACCTCCGTCCTCCATGAGTGCAGGCCAGGAGATGGTAGGTCAAGCCATCTATTAGTCGATAGTGAGACCACAGTTTGGATATTACGCTTCGTGTAATGCCATACTGTAATGTGTGTGTAATGTAATGCATTATCCGCAACATTCCTTTTATCTAATTCAACTTGATGCCTCTACGTGTTCTTAAGAAAGAGGCCTTGACAGACAGACAGACGGATAACGAAGAGATAAGGTTTTTTTCCTAATCAGGCACAGAACCCTAAAAATTAATACATTCTATTTACTTTTGAGGAAAAAGAAGTAAAGGATATTACTCTATGAAAATTTAGACAAAGTCAATTTTAGTTCCTGTTGCTATGACAACTATTATAGATGGCGATAAAAACGTTTGCAATATCTAATTTTCTTTTTATTACTAAATTTCCTGAATGAATCATATATTTTTAATTATGTTATATGCTATTCGAGGCGGAGACAAAACCAAAAAATCATAGATCATGATAATCTGTTCAGCCGTTCTTGAGTTCTGGCAAAAGGACGTTTTTAGCCCTTTTTAGGGCTTTAGGGTTCGAATTTTAAAAAATCCTTTCTTAGTACACCTCTACGCATTAAAACACACATATTCTGCAAATTTCAAGTCTCTACGACCAGCGGTTTAGGCTGTGCGTTGTCTCTAGGTCAGTCAGGACTTTGAATTATATAGTATAAGATTTACAAAAAAAAAGTAAGTATATCAGTATGTTTATCCACATTCTAGAACCCATAACACGAGTTAGTTAAATAATGCTTACTTTGGGTCTAGAGAGCGTCAGTGTAGAATCCCCGATTAGGTAGCTTATTTATTTATTTAAGCGAGTACCTACATTAGTTGTAAGAGGGAACGGGCAGTCATTCGCTGTCCGCTGTATGAATCTGTAATATACGTATGGCATAACAGACTTAGTGTTTTGTTTATGAACTCCTCGAGGACAGTACCTAAATAGTATTTTATGAAAAAACTTGTTCTGTACAAATTTATTGAAGTATCTCACCAGAGATCCTGATTCCAGCAGAATTATTTTCTCATTGAGTCTTTCGAGCTTCTTTTCAATCTCTTCTAATTTACGAGCAAGTAATAAATCTATTGTCGAGCTTACAATGACATCATCATTCTGGGCCGTTATATGTATTGATGAGCTTGAAGAACTGCTATGTTTTCTGTTTACAAGATCTGGAAATGTTAAAATAATGTATGGGCATAGGGGAGAGGGGGACATAATGGGGACGTTAAGAAAAATACACAGTAAAATAATCAACGTAATGTATTTATTAATTAAAACTAATCACAATACTTTGATTACTTATTAAACTATCATTTGGCATAGTATTTGGTTTTAGCTTCTCTACCAGTTCGCTTTGGTGGGCTCGGCGTTCGCAAAATCACTGATGTCAGTCTACCAGCCTTTTTATCTTCGATCCATGGCACAGAAGAATTAACCAGGAAAATCTTATTACCTACACTGGTTAATTCTGAAGTGCCAGGCAAGATCGAAGCTATAAATGCTTGGAAAATGACTTGCCCAAATACTGATTTGCCCACCAATCTAGTCTCCCAGAGACAATGGGATGAGCCGCTTTGTAGCACTGTCAGACAGTATTTGTTTAATACATCTGGTAGTGTTGCTGAGCGCGCTCGCCTTATGGCTGTGGGGGAATGGGAGTCTGGTGTCTGGCTGCAGGCTCTTCCGTCGCCCAACATAGGCACTATGTTGGACGACACGACATTCAGAATTGCAGCTTGTCTTCGTTTGGGTGCTCCTTGTGTTTCTCCTCATCGGTGTCACTGTGGAGAAGCAGTTGACAGCCTTGGACATCACGGCCTATCATGCGGCAGGAGCGCAGGACGCATGTCACGTCATGCACACCTAAATGATATTATCCGTCGGGCTCTTGTCACCGCCGGCGTTCCAGCTGCGCTTGAACCTGCTGGTTTGGTGCGCGACGATGGCAAGAGGCCTGACGGTATGTCTTTGGTGCCTTGGAAGATGGGTAGACCTTTGGTGTGGGATGCAACTTGCGTCGACACCCTCGCGCCTTCTCATCTTCCAAGTACGGCGGGCTGCGCCTGCGCTGCTGCGGCATCAGCGGAGACCCTCAAACGGCGCAAATATAGCAATTTAATTGACAATTATATTTTTGAGCCGTTTGGGGTCGAAACATTAGGTTCGTGGGGTCCGAGCGCACGGTCGCTTTATAAAGAAATCGCAAAGCGACTGGTCGACGCTTCACGTGATCAAAGGGCTGGTTTCTTTCTTGCTCAGAGAATTGGCATTGCCATCCAACGTGGCAATGCCGCCAGCCTTTTGGGTACGTTACCAGTCGACATCGATGGGGAGGAATTCTTCGACACCTAAACTTTTTAAAAAAAAAATTTGTACATACTTAATATTTTCTAAGATAGTTTAGTAAAGTTATAAAATATATTATAAAGAAGTAAAAAAAAAAAAAAAAAAAAAAAAATGACGTTATAATTTTAATTTTTTGAAACTATAACCAAAACCCCATTGTGCCCCAGGGTAGGGGCAGTATGGTGTACGTATTTATGTTGCGTCACTGAACAAGCAGAAGTGGATTTCTTCTGTATTGTCTTCGTCTACACCAGCACAAGTTGTATGAGCCCACCGTTCACAACAAGTGGGCAAGCCACCCAACCTTCCGAAGACTTTAAATAAGTGTTGTTCACGTCAAGGCAGTACAGGCACATGGTATCCTCGTCAGTATTCTCCACATCAAGAGCTTTTTGTGTCTTCTGTTTCTTAGAGTTCTTCTTTAATTTCGGGTCATTTGGATTAGAACACTTCTTCGTTCTCTTTGCTCTAATGTTATCTGGGGTACACAGGTAGGAGCTGCTTTTCTAAAGCCAGCAGTTTTGCTTAAGACTAAATTTCGAACATTTATTTTTATAAGTCCCTACCATTTTTATACCTAAAACAAAATATTTTCTGTCATCAAGTGAATAAAAACGATCCTTCAGGTAATTTACAAAACCGGGGGAATAATGGAGACAATGGTTGTGGGGCATAACGGGGTACCCCATCGTACCCCGTAACCACGTCCCCGTTATGCCCCAATTCTCAAATTATATAAAATAACAAATCAAATAAAATGAGTGACGGTTAGAGTAAATTTGTTCAAAACATATCAATAAGTAAGTTATCTGCAAAAACAAAATAAATACATGATAGTAGCAACATGAAGACTTACCTTTTTATACGCGTATTCGTAGTCACTCAAAATTACATAAAATTACAATGGAAATTGGTTTTTGTTGTAAAAATCAAACGTGCGCAGTCTAGTCGCCCGTCACTGTCAGACTATAGAGAGATATAAAATGGCTACCTATTGGCGAAAACGACACAAATCTAAAGTGTATAGTTTTTTGGAAACATGGGTGGCCCCGTCGTGCCTCGCGACCCCGTCATGCCCCCCTCCTCCTCCTCCCCTAATGGGTTATTGGACATTGATGTAAGTGTGGAGTCACTCCACAGTCCATAGCCTACTATCCGGTCTCGATTCCCGCTCAGTGCAAATATTTTTGTATGGATGAATATGTCTATTTGCATTGGTCTGGGTGTTTCTATGTATAATAAGTATGTATTTACAGAAAAAAGTATATAAGTATGTTTATCAGCATTCTAGAACCCATAACACAAGCTAGTTAAAACTATGTTTACTTTGGGTCTAGAGGGCGCTGTGTAGAATGTCGTAGAATATTTTTTAATACTGTATTCATTTGACAGTGAGACAAAGCATAAACAAAGAAAACAGTGTAGTTGTGAAACTTTTTTAACGCTTTTTAGCTGACTTTTCTATCTGTAAAAATGGCGGTTATAACCCAGCTAAATACGGAAACTATTATTCTACTATCATTACACAGAACAAAGAAAAATCCTTAGGACTAGAAATCGTATGGGGCGTGTTTGTGTCGCCAAAAACCTAAGTGTACCTAATTGCATTTACCTCACACATATACACTTGTGTATGTGCATGAAGCAGGCTAAAATATAAAGAAATACTTTCTTCTAATCAAAAAATAAGTTTATGCGATTGATTTTAAGGTTTGTTTTCCTATAAGTTTTCACGAAATATTTACTTCAATATTCTAGAAGTTTCTATACTCTGTCCAATTCAGGATGCTAAATGATAATGTTGACAGTTCACGTCTATGAAGTATCGTATTTTTATATACAAAATAATACCTCTAAAATTATCATAGCACATGGACAAGTACCGCCCACTTTTCGTAGTGAAGCGTCTTGCAAGAATTCAGCACAAAATTGACTATGACACAAAGGAATCGAATGAATCGAACTTAAATTAATTTATTGAAATTTTTAAGTACTAGCTAAGTATAATGCAAAACATAATTACTGTACCATAAAACTTCTCTTTTATCATCTATACATATAATAAATCTGTAACTGATCGGTGTCTGTACATGGAAGATATATGAGAAAATAAATTATTAGGGGACTTTACTTTATTTACTTTATGAATGAATGTAATAGATGCCAAAACAATGATGTTTTAGAATTTTTGTCTGTTTGTCTGTTTGTCGGTTTGTCTGTTTGTCCGCAAATCTTTGTGCGCGCTAAAATCAAAAACTACTGGTGGGATTTTGATCAAACTTGGTACGATTATAGTTCATAGTGCTGGGCAACATATAGGCTACTTTTTATATAAGCTGATACCCGTGGCTTCGCCCGCGCTTCGATTTTAGGTTGTTTTTGGTCATGTCTCCGGTTCTACTTAACCAATTACAACCAAACATGCAGTAAATTTTTAGTCTAAGCAAGACCTTTCTAATAAAAAAACCGCATCAAAATCCGCTCGGTATTTTTTACGTAAAAAGTACTGAACGGGGTTTTATGCGGTGTTTTTCATTAGAAAGGTCTTGGTTAGACTCAAAATCTTACGCATATTTGATCACAATGGCTCATTAGAACAATCGATATAGTAAAAAAACGCGAAAATCGACGTCCACGCGGGCGGAGCCGCGGGCAACAGCTAGTCCTGAAATTATAAGTTACCTTATATAATAAAAAAATAAATGCTTTTGTGTTTTTGTAACTATCGATTCCATATTCTACGGGAACGATAATCGAAAATCGATTAGATTCATTTTCGATTATACTATATGGGGTTCTCTACTTAGAGCTGTCAAAATTATCATTTTAGTTAAGTTTGTGAAAATGTACAACAGAATCGACACCATGGGGGTCGATTCTAGTGTAGTCCGTATTTTGAGTTAAATTAATTTCATCCTTACCACTGTTATATTTAAGGACTGATTTGCAATCCCATACAATAATTTTAGACATCTATTGTTGTATAGCAAAACTATAATGTACTATCACCGATCATATATTTGGGTTAGCACCTTAAAACCTTTATTTTCTTGTGCCATTAAACGCGTATCTATGTGTATGTCATGTTTCAACGCACACATTTATACGTCATACCATAGACTTAGGAAAAGTATGGACGGAGTGCCTAGAGTAACTAGTCTGTGTCAAAAAATGGCGGGCATCAATCATTGTGTGAGTAAATTGTAGGGATGCGAGGTTTTACCTAAATTTCCCCATTTTTTATTATTTTAGTTGAGGAATAGGGAGAATTATTTGGTAAATTTTAAAATATATAAATGAACAATCATTAAAGGTGATTCGTGCATTATTATTAAAAATATTATTTTATCATAAATTAATGAAAATAATATTTTAGAAAATATTTTTTTTTTTCGTTATACCTATATAAAAAATACCTACATGGATGGTAACCGTGGGAAATATTCACACGATTAAACTAGGTACCTACCTAATTAACAAAAAAAGTTAAAAAATTCATATTAGTTACAATTTGTATTTTTGCGTTCCTAATCCCATATATTTATAAAAAAGAAGTTAAATCACTACGGTTATCACTACTAATAAATAGTTTATGCTATTTCATCATAAAGTCACACAATTTACAGATTTCCCCAAAATATGGGGAAATTTGCACACTTTTATATTGGGATCACTGGTTTTGTACCGAACAATTGAATTTTGTTTTGAAATATTGAATGAACATTTATGTATAATTATTAGATAAACATTAAGTGATTGAAATATTGATTAACCTGTGAAATGTGATCCCTGGATTTATTTTCTTCCTGTCACTACGGTTTTTACACCATTTCACTGCACAAGACATGTTGTATTTAATTTTTTTTTCTTCCCGCTTAAACTGACAGATCGACCGATTCGGCCGACGTTTGCCGCGAAGTGGCTGACTATGATGTGAGAGTGTGCGTGGCGACTGTATACGTATACGAAAGTTGGCTGACTATGCAGCGTCACTTTTTTGTTCCCATGGCTCCGTCCATAGTTATTCCTAGGTCCATGCGTCATACAATATCAATATGAGAAAATATATAAATGTGTGTGTTGCGAAACAAAGATAACACTATGCTCGCCTCTTCACACTATTATGTTCGAAGCATTTGCGCTGAATCTGTGTAAAGTGATGCAAAAATTTGTAGTTTTGTGTATGGCAGTGCGTAGCTAGTTCGGTAACGAGGCAGGCTAGTACGGTTAGTGTTGAAATGGGATGTTCTGGGTTCGGACCTTAGTTTTATCCACTTTTTGTTTTCATAAAATTTTAGGAACAAGTTAACGGATTTAGAAATAATTATTAACAAATAGAAAAAATGTTATACTTAATTTACAATAGATTATAAATAAAACAAAAGTTTTCAAAAAGTGTTTATTTAAATTTGAAAATTAAAAGAATTGAAAGAAATAAAAAGAAGTTAATTTGTGGTTATAATATTTTTATCCAAAAAATATACTTTTATACTTAATCAATATTGCATATTGAGGTTATAGCTTAATTATTCATTTTCTCGAGGAAAAGAGGATCAAAACTTAACCTCAACCATACAGTCTTATACCTACTAATTACTGTACAGGCCAGCACGTCAATAAGCTCAATAGGCTCAACTGAAATTAAACAATAAAAGTATTTAAACAGAATAGCTTAGCGCGGCGATAACAATATCACGGGAGTGTTCATTTTAAATTGAGCCTAACTTTTATATTTAAAAAGTATACTTACATTTTTATTTTATATAATATATATATATATATATATATATATATATATATATATATTATATAACTTTTATATATATATAATTATATAAGCCTAAATTTTATATAATTAATATTTTGTGTGACCTCCGTTATTCTCAATACAACTAAGAAAACAGGGATCGTGCTGGCCAAGAAATAACTTTAATACTCATAAATAATATATGTTCACTAAACAATTCACGAACTACTTATGGTGGCTCGATGGATGGAATAATTATCGTGCACTAATCTTCCTTTTTGAGATGAATCAAACGTTTTTCATCAGGAAATATTGTTGATTCCCAGTTAAAGTCTAAATACTCTCGTGCAAAACGTAACCGCTCCTGTTTATGTCTTTGAGTCAAAAACGGTTTTTTCGCTGGCGCTGATGTAAACCTTCAGCATGAAGTCCACTACGAACGGTGAGTAATGACATGACATATGAAACTCAATGTCCTGTTAATGATAGCAGGTCTTCCACTTCTCCTCTGACTTTGCAAGTTACCATCTTTCTCCAATCGTTTCACCCAACGACTCACCGTATTCGTCTAAAAAACAACAACACTATTACGCAATTTGCAACCAACGAACAAAATTGCACTACCTACAACAATATTAATTAATTAATTAATTAACTTACAGATAAGCCCGTCTCGTTAATAATTTGAGAAATATTCAGACCATTCGAATATAGGGCCTAAATATTACTTTTGCTTTAATACTTATATTTGACATATTGATTTATTATATATTATCTCTAATCGCGCTAATAGTAATTACTTAACACAAACAGTCGTAATGACTTCACCAACCAACAACCTCACTCATTTATTATTTCCTAGACAATAAATTCATTTTATTTCAAATCCACCCTCAAATAATTATTTTTTCGCTAAGTTTAAAATTCAACTTTATAAATCATAACTTTTGAATATAAAACACAAAAAGTTTTATAGTTCAGATATCAGGTTCTGAACCATCACCCGACCATTATCTTTCGCCAGCCACTAAGCCACGAAGCAGCTTACGTATGAAATTGAAATTAACAATATCAATCAACGAGTGAACAATATCAATGTGTGTGTGTGTGTGTGTGAATTGTCTTCAAAGAATAAGGTCATAAGTACGACTAGTATTGACGCACCAAAGTTTTAGCAATTTGATAACCCACTTCTGAATCTATGTAAAACCAATGTACTATAACATTGATTTTGCTATTGACCGCTAGATGGAGTATTTGTGATAAATAAATTTGTGCTCTCTTCCAACGTGGCTTAAACATAATTTTGTTGTATATTACGTTAAAATGGGGGCAGATTTGATGGTACTCTGTAAACATCATTGAAGTTTATACCTTGTCATAACCTGCGTTAAATTCATTTTCAGTAAAAAAAGGTGTGTAGTTCTGCTCTTCTTATATTTTAAGGTAAAATGTATGCAACCAATAAGACGTCCTATAAGTCTGTGTGAGTGTATTTTTTGGCGACAGCTATCCCTTTGTATTTTACTTAATTACTACTTCTATGGTTTTTTAATGTTCTGTGTTTCATTACTTAAAATGACTGTTCACCTTCATTTAGTGGTATTAAAATGCGTTCATAGCTTGAGATTCACACAATGATATTATATATAAGTAAAAATGGATTCACAACATTTTTAGGCTTTTTATAAGGTCAATTATTATGGATATGTATTTAAATTATGTGACTTAAAAAGTATAAAAAAATTGACACGACAGATGAAGAATTATAATGAGCGGTAAACCTTGTGGCAATATACTCTAACTGCGCAGGAGCATTTGGTGATAAGGGCCGTGATCAGCCCTTTTATCGACTTTTTGGTTGGATTGGACCAGGATTGAAACAGAATTGGACAGGACAGGAACAGGATTAGGCCAACATGATTGCATCCATCCAGATATGGTGCCGTTTAAAATCAATTCAATAATTTATACGACGTTAACTTATACTAACGTGGTGACGTTGCTGTACTTCCCTCAGCTGAATCCTAAAACAATAAATATATATAGTTGAATAAACAGGACTGTCATAAAAAACCTTTTGATTCAAATTAAATAACTACAATTGACTACAATCATGAAAAGAGAAAATTCACTGTGTAGTTGAACAACATAATATTATATTATTTACTTACTGAGTCACTATATGATGATGTTGATGACGGTTCTACAACAAAATAAAAATCAATAGCAAATGTAGAATACATTTTTAATTACATACTCGTTCCTGGTACAAAGGATGGCCATATTGGCCATCGCAATAATATAGCGAGGTAACGATACGGGACGGGTTTGAAACCCAGGACAGGTTTATTATGTGACATGATTTGACTAGATTATTAATATGGTGTGCCGTTTAAAATCAATTCAATAATTTATACGACGTTAACTTATACTAACGTGGTGACGTTGCTGTACTTCCCTCAGCTGAATCCTAAAACAATAAATATAGGTACGTACTTGAATAAACAGGACTGTCATAAAAAACCTTTTGATTCAAAATAAATAACTACAATCATGAAAAGAGAAAATTCACTGTGTAGGTATTTGAACAAATAATTATATTATTTACTTACCAAGTCACTATATGATAATATTGATGACGGTTCTACAACAAAATAAAAATCAATAGCAAATGTAGAATACATTTTTAATTACATACTCGTTCCTGGTACAAAGGATGGCCATATTGGCCATCGCAATAATATAGCGAGGTAATTCGGCTAGCAATATGGGTACCTTTGCATCGGGAACGATACGGGACGGGTTTGAAACCCAGGACAGGTTTATTATGTGACATGATTTGACTATTTTCAATGTTGTTAAAATCTATATATAAAATACTAGATGTTGCCCGCGGCTCCACCCGCGTGGATTTCGAATTCCTTAATTTTTGAAAACAAAATTATAGCCTATATTACTTCCAGATATTGTAGCTTTCTCTATAGAAAACTACTGGACGGTCCAGTAGTTTTCTATACCTATGTATAGAAAACTACTGGACCGTCCAGTAGTTCGACAAACAAACAATCAAACCTTTCCTCTTTATAATATCTTATACTATATAATTCAAAGTCCTGACAGGCTGATTGACTGATTGACTGATTGACTGATTGACTGATTACAACGCACAGCCTAAACCGCTGGTCCTAGAGACTTGAAATTTGTAGGGAGTGTTTGTTTTAATGCGTAGAGGTGTACTAAGAAAGGATTTTTTAAAATTCGAACCCTAAAGCCCTAAAAAGGGCTAAAAACGTGCTTTTGCCAGAACTCAAGAACGGCTGAACAGATTTGCATGATCTATGATTTTTTGGATTTGTCTTCGCCTGGAATAGTTATTAACATAATTAAAAATATATGTATCATTCAGGAAATTTAGAAATAAAAAGAAAATTAGATGTTGCAAACGTTTTTATCGCCATCTATAATAGTTGTCATAGCAACAGGAACTAAAATTGACTTTGTCTAAATTTTCATAGAGTAATATCCTTTACTTCTTTTTCTTCAAAAGTAAATAGAATAAATTCATTTTTAGGGTTCTGTGCCTGATTAAGAAAAAACCCTTATCTCTTCGTTATCCGTCTGTCTGTCTGTCAAGACCTCTCTCTTAAGAACACGTAGAGGCATCAAGTTGAATTAGATTAAAGGAATGCTGCGGATAATGCTTGGCATTACACGAAGCATAATATCCAAACTGTGGTCTCAATATCGACTAATAGGTGGCTTGACCTACCATCTCCAGGCCTGCACTCATGGAGAACGGAGGGCGTTAAGTTACCTTCGGCGACATTAGTGAGTCACCTGCACCACAATCGGAGAGTTTTAGGAAGCCGTACTTTCTCCCCTCCTCTGGCCAGTAGGGACGTAATATCGGACTTAACCAACTAAAGTCGAACTCCATCTTGGGTCTACAGACGCCGAAGTTTAAGGTAACCCTTGACCCTGAGCTATCCAAGGCTTACTGATGGCTGTTTTGGTGAGTTCCTGCATTGCGTAGCCAGGGTGCTGACGTTTGAACGCCACCATTGCCGGGGCTGATCCGTGGGCACACCACCTGTTCATACACTGGTAGTCTCCAGAGTGGATAAAGTGGCGCCATGTCCTTGAAGCACGCGTCGGTGGGGTAAGCCTCATGGTGAGGGCCCTGGTGCCGACCATGGTCACCATAGAGAGTATGTGGAACGCCACCGGTTTTTTGAGAGGCAGTTATGCGTGCAGAAGTGGTGGTGGAAAAGCTACGGGAGAGATCTAGCACTCCCCCGTGCCGATGAAGGTGCACCGGGCGGCGTAGTTCGCAGAACCATCTCCGTCCTCCATGAGTGCGGGCCTAGAATGACGGTCGAGGCTAACCGTCACCCTAGCAGAAGCAGACAGAAGCAGGGATTTAGATTCCTAATAACTGGGTCGAGGTTGAGGTCGCCAGTGCTGGTGGCCGGAGCCGGTTGGGGTTTCTGGGATATCCTTTCTAGGACACAACAGATTCCTCGATCACACAGGCATTGGTAGGACTCCGACATACCAACCTCTCCGTTTTGCTCCGTTGAGGTAAAGCCCAAAAAAATTTTATGTCTGTCAGTCAAGACAAGAAGCACTGCAACAAAGTTAAGTTCGCTCCCTTTTTTATCGTGCGGAAATCCTCCTCAACCCAATTTTGAACGGAACCCTGCGTGCACGAGCCCAAATTGCACGTAACCGGTATTTATTAGTATATACTCTTTCTTTACTTTCATGAACTTCTTGAATGTTAAATCAGGTTGTCAAAATGTCAATGTCTGTAGCAAGATTTTAATAATAAAAATCAGATTTTCGGAAATAAATAATGTTCACTAATTTGAAATGGTGCATCGAATGTGAAAGTGCAATGCAACTATGATGAAAGGGTTTTTCAAAGGGCCTCTTCCGAGTCATACATACTTTGGCCAGAGCAGCTATCTAATCCCCATAAAATCTAGAAGATAATGAAAAAGGATAACGATGGTAAATAGACTGGCTTTGGCCGCGATGCATGACATTGTAATTTGAAGGGTTTGATAGAACTTGCGATGAAATGAATATATGTTTAGCTGCAACCACTGATTGCGAAGGAATAGACATTGAAAGTTAGTACGGGAAGTCCCTCAGCTTAAAAAAGACTGGTGGCGATAGCCAACATTCACGCGGGCGGAGCCGCGCGCGGGTACGCTAGTAAGTATATAAAATTACATACAGTAAATTGCATGCTATCCCAAATATATTAAACCTATCCAGAACAACAGACTGCAAGACTGCAGTGTCACTCACAGAAACAATAAACTGTAACATTTCGAACCAAGCGGTTAGAATACAAAGAAAACTAACATAAAAAAAATTAAATGAATGAATATCCGTTTTAGTATTTCTTGTGTATTTACAATAAAGACTTGTATTATTAGATATTATTAGTTATTATTTAAAATCTTTATTTTATTAACTTCAACTAAAAACAAAATTATAATAACTGAAGAATGTTAGGCTAATTTTTTGCACAAAAAATTGACATTTCCATCCAACGTGACTAGCCTTTTGGGTACGTTACCAGTCGACACCGAAGGTGAGTGGATCCGAGTGGACGGAGGGGAATACCTTAACTTTTTATTCTGGATTTAAATGATGACTATTCAACTAAACTATTATTTTATCTCAGTAATGCTTAAAAATAAATTTGAATCAACCTTTTCCATTTGAATGCGCTAACACAGCAAGCACAAAAAACCAACAACACATTTTGACACCCATTGTAGATTCTCTAATAACTACTTTCAACTAACACAAGGATTATTCACTTGTTTATATTATGTTACTTTACTCAGTAGAACACATTTAGGTATATATGCTCAGTTAAATAAAAGCAAATTGAACATAGATAAATTACATATAGAGTTAAAATTTAGTAAGTAAATCGAGAGCGCAATACATTCATACCTATCCATTTCGTTCGACTTAAGTTCGAGATAAGACTCAACTTCAATTCAGAAATTGGTCATTAATCCTTCATCTGAGCACCAATCACAATTGCATGCGCTTTGGAATCCGCCGAATTGCTTTGGCTGCCTTTTACGAGAACAACAACATCAATTTAGCAAGTGTAACGACATGAAGATGAAGATGAGCGTGGCAAGTGGGCCCAAGTGTACACTTTCGGGGCATCTCAACTTCAACTTCAACTTTTGATAGTGGCTATGGGGGATACCACCACAATTTCGCCAATGTTAAGTGTCAGAAAGACAAACTGTCAAAAGGTTATCATACATAAAGGGCCAATGGTATTAAAAGAAAAAAAGCGAATTTCGGGGCATCTCATTCAACTGTACAAAGCCTGGTGCTTTGTTCTGACGTGTTAGACGGTAGTCGCTGTCATGTAAGTCAACAAACCAGAAAATAACCGAGAAATCTCTTCCGACAATAAACAGGTATAACAACATGCAGGTGAAATTAATGGGGCCCCATACGCCCAAAAATTTACGAAACTACTACCCAAAAAATGTAATTATTTATTTGCTCTACTTAGGTCTATCTCTATGGCATTCATTTATCAATGTATACATAAAAATGATAAACTGTTGAACTTTAACCACACGAGGGTAGGTACTCAACTCGAAAAAAATGAAACTACTTGTTACCATATCAACGACATTGCGTCATATCATCATATCAAGCGTCAAACCGACTCGGTTCTAAGATAGCAGGCTCATACAGAGTATGGTTTACACAATTCTCTTGCATGTGCATGTAGCTGCCGAACCTTAGACGTCTTAAAGACGCAAACTTACCCCAATATGTTAGTAGATTCTACAATCAAGCGGGGTTGCAATAAGATAAGATTTGGGAAATAAATTTATGGCAAGCATTATCTCACTTCTTCAACCTAGCGTTTATCCCAGTCGTATCCAAAGCTTTCACCTCGGAGTCTGGGGTCCGCTTTAGGTACAAGTCTTAACTGCGGATTTGGCTGAACCTCGATATTTTCCGTGAAGCGACTGCCATCTGACATATCACAACCCAATGGTGACATTAGGCACTTTCAAATCTCAGCTGGCAGACTACTTAATGGATTGAAACAAAAATCAGAAAAAAATACTTCTGAGACTGAAACCGCGAAATGAGTAGGTACACCCTCTGAATTATCGTTACTGTTTACTCTATGTTTAATTATTGTTATCTTTGTTATGTTCTCATGTAAGTGACCTTGTATCTCTTCTGTTTGAGATAAATTCTTTAAACCTTAAACATTTTTATATCGAAGCATTGCAGCTAGACCGTTTGTTGTTGAACTTTTTAGGGCTCCAGCTACCCGTAACGACTGCCATTGATAGATGTTTGTATGGCAACTGGGACCGACGGCTTAACGTGCTCTCCGAGGCACGACCAGACCAATGCAAATACCCATACTCATGCATACAAATATTTGCACTGAGCGGGGATCGAACCCGCGCCTCCCTAAAAAGTAGAATCAATCTCACTAAAAAGTAGAATCTAAAAAATTGGTAGGTTAATTCCACAGAAAAGAGAAGTAAGTAGAAGTGCTAAGTAGGCAGGGCACGCGTGTCACTGGTAAGCGTTGGTTTGCATAATTGGGTAAATTTAACGCTTAGTCATGTCTAACATGACATTGTAGTGGTAGTCTTGCGGCATTTAATAAAGCAAATATGCCATTGTGCGATTTTACAATGTAAAAATTATAGTAGGAGAAGAAATCTCAAGAACGGAGGTGTTTCATACCAGCGGTAAGTACAGACATAAGTAGTAGATTCTCTAACAAATGTTATTGAATTCTGTTTAATTAAAATTCAATTATAATTTAAACCAATATCAACCTATGCTACTTAACAATGAAGCTTGTTTTGAATTGCACATAATTTTTAGAAATTATGAAAAATTCTTTGCCATTCAATTAGTAAGGTACGCACGACGACATAGACTGGGTCTCAACGCACACAGACACAATTGTGCGTGTGTGGTTCCGATAATGCTCTAACGTAGCATACCTACGTTTACATTAGCATTTACATGTGTGTGTCAATACCACCGGCCGCGGCCGCTACAATAAAATATAAACAACGATTGCATATGTGTTAGTGTGTGATTTGTCTGTCATCCAATTAGGTAGTATAATTTGCGCTGCTTAACAAGGAACCTCGTGGCCGAATGGTATGAGAGGCGTGCTGACACGGACGTAGTACAGAGTTCGAATCCCGCCTTATTTCCCTAAATCGTTATAATAATAACGACTTTCTTTTTGTTTTATTATTCATATTTTATTTGTAGTATTTATTGACTTTTATAGCTTAAAAATGTATCATAGTCTCAAAAAGAATAAGCGGTGGGTATAAGTAAAACATCTGCTTTCAAAGAGTAGGTATAATATCAAAGTAACATTGTATTTATAAATAACAAATTTCTATTATCACAAAATAATGTAGGTATCTGTATTTGCAACTACCTACTTACCTAAAATGTTTTTTATTCAAAATACAATGAAAAAATATTATGTAACAATAGATCAGTTATATTTATCCTTTATTTATCCTTACTAACGTTTTAACCAAACAAGGGTGGACACTTCTAACTTAGGTAGTAGGTAAGTAAAGTTTAGTGTTGTGAATCAACATGTTAGCTTAAAGAAATTATATTATACGTAAATAATAATAATTTCTAATTTCGTTAACAATAACATCACACTCACTTATGGTTTACTTACCTAAGTAGGTATATCCTCCTATCTTTTCTTGAATATTTTTCATATAGGTAACAAAATACCTAAATGAACAATAACATAGTAGATTATTATAATTATATACTTACGTATTAGATGCTATATTATTTATATTTTATATTATACCTAAAACCCGAAAATTAAAAAAAAAACTATCAGTGACGAATTGGTGCACCATCATTATTTTATCACTTCTTGTAGTCTTTGTCACATGCTTACTACTAAATTCAAACATAGATTTGAACCTGTATCCCTCAGCTGCTTTTCTCCATAAAAATTTTCGTCCATCCTTGTCTGATTTAAAACATTTCTAGACACTAAAAATAACAACATTGTTGCACCAATCAAAGTTATAAACTCCCTGGCGAATTTTAATCTATTTTGACGATGAAGATCAGTAGGTATTCTTCTAGCCGGTTTGCGACACCTTATTCCAGCTGCCTGAAGATGTCTCCTTATTGTTGCTAAGCTGATATCGTGTTTGATGGCCATAACGCGAGTGGACATAAAGGGGATTTTCCACCACCTCTTTATGCCTAGAACAGGCATCGGTGTAGGCAGGCAAAAGCCTTGGGGCCAGGCCGAAGGCGGTCTGTGTCTCCTGATTCGCCATAACGGCGAACCCACCGCTGCACAGCCTTCCTCTAAAAATCAACATACAATTGGGTTAGTATATTATAATAGTATGTTTAGGTATATATTTACAATTTTTTAAACTTATATACTCATATACATAGGTATTCTATATATTATATACTCAACTCTTATACTCATCAATATACTTAAATATATAACATATACTTACTTATTTATATATACAAAAGAGAATAGGTCCTATCAACACCTTTTGGGAGCAAGCCAAACAAACGGGTTGAAGGTCAGGTGGCAATCACTCCCATAAAAGTCACTAGTTAATCACCAATCAAAAACAATAATGCATTAAACGTAGCAACTCTCATAATACATAATAAATAGTAAAATACCACTGCTTACCGATATATTTAATCTTCTAGATATTTCACTTAACGAAATGTTTAGCTCATGCAAAATAACTAGGTAGGTATAATGAGCTCTCATTACAGTTGTAAGATGAATATAAATAATATTCATTTTGTGAATAAGAAAAATACTCGTAGGTATATTACTTTATCCAAGAAAAAAAATTTTTGAACGTTTGGAGCACCAAGACAAGATCCAATAGTAAATCTATAAACGTAAAATTAGCTTAATAAAATAATCACCAAAAAGAGGGTAATAGGTATAAATTGTATATCATGCAAACAACGCATGATACTTGCTCAGTAATAATTCTCTTTCAATAGTTACTACTGAATTGTGTGTTAGGTGAAAATACTGATTTAAGTTATTGTATAAAAATATCACAAATATTATAAAAAAAACCTTATAAATAAAATATATACCGCAATATTATCTTTTGAAATAAATGATTAATAAGAAGATAAAAACGTATTAAAATGTTCAAAAAGTAACATATGGTACTGGGATTCGAACTCAATAACTTTTACGATAAAAAACTCAAAAACGTTTAAAGCGAACCCGAGAGCTCCCAGACCACAACAACTTATTGAAAACTGTATAAAATTAACGGTCTTATAGCTTCATTACAATAATTTTATGAGCTATTACTTGAGAAATTGTAAATAATAAATACGAATGGTTTAAATCTATTGTCATTTGCTAGTGTGAGTGGACAAACAAGTTATTGACACACACACATCATGTAAATTATAGCTGCGTTGGAGCATATCAGAATTACCCACACGCGTGAAGTTTACTGTGTGGGTTGCCCCCCCATCTCTGTCGCTTTGTGTACCTAGTGAAATTGGATGACAGCTTTATCGATATCTACATTTTGTGTTAAAGTTCTTAGAAAAATTTACGAATATTTTGAAATGGTTTTTTATACTGACTTAAAATACTTTTAGGTTTCCCAAATAACTACGCCACTATCAAAAAGAAATAAATGGATAGATGCGACTGGTACGGTTGATCGTATGCCAACAATATCCAGTATCATATTTATGTTCTGTATATTTCTCGGAAGTCGATTTCTTTATATCAAAAATGGCTTGAGTTTCACCAAAACAACCGCAATTCCAACTTCAAGAGTCGTCAAGTTTTTTAATCAGGTAAATATTATTTTTATAGTGATTCTATCACAAAATAAATTAAAGTAACCACATAATATAATGTAATCTCTCTTATTTAACACGCTTTTATTTTACTCGTTCTGTATGCCTGTAATATTTTTCGGCTCAAATCCACTCACTGAATTAAGACAAAACTATCAAGTTTGGGCTCATTTGTTTTGTTTATACAAACTCTCCGTGATAACATCGGTTGAATGAGGTTGAATAGTATTCAGGATCTGATCATGGGGTCCATAGGAACTTCTTTTTTGTATTTATATTTAGTCAACCTGATTGACTGCACATCGACTGATAGTACCTAAGCCGGGGAGGAATCCCAAAAAAAGTGGTCATCATTCCTAGGGCACGCCCTTGAATGATAACCTCTTACCAGACGGCCTTGACTAGTGCTTTTTCATGCCCCGCGTAAAAAACCACGTAAGAGGAAGGGGACACGTGCGCTTCCACCAAGCGTTTCCAGTTTTCAGTTAAGCTTGAACCAAGCTACGACAAAGGAAGAAATCACCGAACCGCTTGGTTCACGTTGGTATGAACTGCACCGTATGTGAATGATACCTAAGTCCTGCGCTTGTTGTTCAGGGAAGAAAGTCAAAGGATGGAAATCAGTTGAAATAGCTCTTAGAACACTTATCATCGTACAGACTATAAAACACTAACGATCCTTAAACATACTTACCTACAATACTAAGTATATTGTTTCAGCTACAAAATTCAGATAATTATTTAGATAGTTGTCACTCAACGCTATCCAATAAGAAGAGGTACCTAATCCAGTGAAGATTTCGAATATGAACCTACTGCAGATAAACAAGAAGATGACATTCTGTATAATGTATACTCGAAGAAATAAAAGAAAATATAGTATATACTAGCTGTTGCCCGCGGCTCCGCCCGCGTGGACGTCGATTTTCGCGTTTTTTTACTATATCGCCGGTGCTAATCAGTCGATTGTGATCAAATATGCGTAGGATTTTGAGTCTAACCAAGGCCTTTCTAATAAAAAAGCCGCATCAAAACCCGTTCAGTACTTTTTACTTACTACTTACTTACTTTTTTTATTAGAAAGGTTTTGCTTGGACTAAAAATTTACCGTATGTTTGGTTGTAATTGGTTAAGTAGAACCGGAGATATGGTCACAAACGACCTGAAATCGAAGCGCGGGCGAAGCCACGGGTATCAGCTTGTATAAAAAGTAGCCTATATTATGTTGCCTAGAACTGTGAACTATAATCATACCAAGTTTGATCAAAATCCCTCCAGTAGTTTTTGATTTTAGCGTGAACAAAAATTTTGTGCGGACAACAGAGGCACAGAGGCACAGACAAACAGACAAACAGACAAAAATTCTAAAAATCATTGTTTTGGCATATCTATTACATTCATAAAGTCCCCTAATATTTTTTTTTCTCATATATCTTCCATGTACAGACACCGATCAGTTACAGATTTATTATAATGTATAGATTATGCTATAGCCTATTTTTTATTTATCCTTAGTATAGGTTCCCATGGGAAGCGGGAACAGAAACAAAATTCCACGCGGGCGTAGCCGTGGGCAATAGCTAGTAGATCATAAATCACACACGCCGATTTGTATCCTCTAACATAACTCTTAGACTCACTACTATCGATATTGACCAATATTGTCATTATTTTTCGTCACGCACTGGCTGAGTTGCGGTCAATATTTATAATGCTTCAAGCACTGATCTCTATTATCTATAGCACTTCAAGGCAATGCCAACCTTATGTTATGGGTTTCAAGTTTGAAATAACTTTCTCAAAATATACTGACATCTAGTATAGAGAGAAATATAATCCCATCAAAAACAATGGAGATTTCCACACTATGGTCATTTTAGCACCTTGGTCATTTCTCCCCGAAAGGTTAAAAGGGGGCCAAGTTAATTTAATTTAATTTAATTATACAATTAATCGAGTGTTACGTACAGCACGAAAACCTGCCAAGTTCAAATTTTGAAGAAATTTAGATGATTATGATCGATTTTAAAGTGCATCTAAACTTGGCATTGGATTGGATTTCAATCCTTTTGTAGGCGAACCTTTAGCTGATAGGAACTTGGCCCCCTTTTTAACAGGTATGTTTTTGGTGGGTGTTCAATACTTTTTTTCAAGAATTTCAAGGATTTGACTAAGCCAACTCACGCTTGACCAATTTCTTATGTAATATTTTATACCCCTCCCCCTCACCTCCCCCCTCCTCTTCGTATTCTCATTGTATGACATGTAAATAAATATTTTTTTATGAAAATTCGATATTAGATTGATTGCGCTACCTCACGCTTGACCAATTTCTCAAATTTCTTAATTTTTTGTTAATCTACATATAACATACGACCTGTGTACCAAATTTCATAACGCCAGGACAATTGGAAGTGGCCTAGAGGTTTTGATTACCGGTCAGTCAGTCAGTGCCAAAATTAGCTATATTCACAGGGTCATATTTCAGGATCTACTGGAGCTATATCTATGAAACCATTAATGTGGTACTGATTTTTCTCATGTTTCAAAATAAAATTACTATCAAAATTATTTTCTTTATTTTTGAAGTCACTCGGCCACCAGAATGCTGGTTTTGAACCCAGGTTTTCATTTAAAACATAAAAGATGTTACATAGGTTTTTTGTTTTGATATTTGTATGACAAAACTATCTAATGAAGCCATAAACTTAGAATTTACTAACGATTTTTATGATTCAAACGTAGTGGTTATATCCTTTTTGCTGTCTATAACGCTGTCAGTACTATTTGAGTGTGATCCTGGACTATTGTTTTTAAGTGTACAATACTACAATAGTATTTCTCTAACCACGGACATTGGCGGAAGTCTGGGTGAATGTCTAAGTTCGCCATAAATCAAAATTCAATTCAATACAATACATTAAGTAGGTACTTGTTTTTGTTACTGAAAATATCGAGTACGTTGCGTGAGAGGGCTACTAGAAACAGGTGTGTATCAATAAAATTGTTCTGTTACGATCCCAAGGAACCAACGAATTTACTCCTATGAACTGGCGACTACTCCAATGATCACTTTATTACAAACATGGATAGCTCCTACTCAGGTAACTATACTTAGAAATAAGCTTTAAGCTTTAATTCACATTATTATAAATAGGTATGTGAAGAGAATTATTACGAGTTACCTCACCAGAATATTTACCTACAACATAGGTATTTTTAGTGTCCATAATTTTTTGAGGTTATGTTGCATTTTCTAAAAATACTTGGAAACCCGGATTTTGATTCTAAAAATGGCAACATAAATAATATTTCGCTATTTTATATACCGCCTATAATAATAACTTTGAAGTTGAAGCAATATCGTACGGCGCTCCATACTGCTTAAGTACTAGTATATGATTACGTAGATGAAATTTCATCTCTGTACTTGCAATAGGAACTGAGCTACAGGGGAGTCAAAAATTCGTCGAAACCGTTCGTGTAAATAGTGCACGGCATGCGCGCGGCCTGTTGCTGGAACTTGTCCTGCGCACTGCCGTGCGCTTTGATGAAGTTTTTATTAAGTCAAAGTTTGTTTGATTCAAAATACGAAACGCCGTAAATATTTTTTTTATATCTTAATATATATAAATCTCGTGTCACAATGTTTGTCCTCAATGGACTCCTAAACCACTTTACCGATTATAATAAAATTCGCACACCATGTGCAGTTCGATCCAACTTCAGAGATAGAATAGTTTTTGAAACGGATTTCGACATCCACGCGGGCGGAGCCGCGGGCAACAGCTAGTAATAATATATATAGCAAAGAAATCTCTAACACGAACTAGTAGGTAAGGTGTTGTATTTTCGTTTTGCAGTATGCATAATTTAGGCTAATTTGGCATCGAAGATATATGCGACAAACCAAAACAATTGTTTACTAGTAGTGCAATGTATTATTAATGGTTGTATGTGTGAGTTTGGCGATAGCGGTTTCTCTGAAGAATAAGTAGTATCACACTTCCATTCATCATCTTCCTGCCCTTGTCCCAATTATTTGGGGTCGGCGCAACATGTCATTCTCCGCCATACATTCCTGTCTGATGTCATCTCCTCAGTCACTCCCTTCCTTTCCATATCGTCTTTCACGCATTCCATCCATCTTTTCTTAGGCCTACTTCTGCCCCTGAAACCCTCCACATTCATACTTTGAACCTTTTTAACAACATTACTTTCATCTCTTCTCATAACATGTCCATACCACGACAGTCGCTCGCTTCTCAATTTTTCATTTACTGGTGCAACTTTCAAACTGCCTCTAATATACTCATTCCTTATTCTGTCCATTCTTGTCACACCACACATCCATCTTAACATTCGCATCTCCGCTACATGCATTTGTTTTTCATCCGTCGCTTTCAAGGCCAGACATGACGATCCATACAAGACGGCAGGTCTTATCATGGTTTTATAAATTTTCCCCTTAAGCTTAAGGGGAAATTGTGGATCGCATATGGTTCCTTTGACCTGTCGCCATTTCATCCAACCTGCGTCAATTCTGTGCTTTACTGCACGATCAATTTCCCCATCGGCCTGGATAAGAGAGCCGAGGTATCGGAAATTGGAGCAGACTGGTATTGGTACACCATCAAGTACCATGGGTGTAAAACTGGAGAGACCGCCGAAATCAGAGAACATATATTCAGTTTTGGCTCTACTGATTTTCAAGCCTACCCTCTCCAAGCTACACTGCCATTCCTCCAATCTGCTCTGGACCTCAAGCCCGTCTTCACCGACCAGTACAATATCCTCGGCAAATAGCATACACCAGGGGCTCTCTTCCTGTATCTCTAGTATCACACTTCCATTGTGGTAGGTATTCTTTATTCCGTGGTTAATTCCAACAAAAATGAAAATAAAAATAAAACCATATACAATTTAATCATTTATTATAAGTAATAATTACAATAATCTCCTATTAAAACTGATCATTAGTATTTCATAAAAAATGTGCTACAAATAATAATTCTAGCACCCATTTCATTTTCATTTATTAGATAATTTTTCACAATTATAAAATAACATAATAAAAATAATTTATACTGAATAATATCTTTGAAAAATTCCATTCAAATCAAATTTAATATTGCACAAACGATGAGACTGTATTAGAATTGAATTATAGTTGAGTCAATTTAATAGGCCACATTTGACGTTTGTCAGTTTTATATTCATAATGAGGTGACCTGTTAAAAAAGGTCGATTAAAACGAATGAATCGATACGGACTTGAAAGATAATGTGAATTTTTAAAATCCTCAGGTGAATCCCTGTCTCATTATTATTTTTTCTTTCGTAAATTTAAGGAGCAAAATAAGACAAGTACATGATCTATACTTATAATAAAACTGTAGAGAGGTCAATTCTGTGCATTGAATATATTTACAAAATAACTATTGGGGGATGATTGGTGATCGATACTAATTCAAAAAATGCAATCAGTAAATTTTTTGTCACAACGTGGTTATTAATTTTATGATGATATTTCTTCACAAGTAATCATTGCATTCGATTCTACTTATCAGCTTTCGATTTTTAGAGTAACATGCCTAGTGTTTAAAAAGAAAAAGGATTAACTGACACAACATTGTAATGACGAGGTAATGACGTTCAGTTCTTTAGATCAGAAATTGTTTATTATGTTTTGAATGGTTTATTGGTGAAAGCAAAACGTAAAATTACTTGTATCTGTCATTATTACAATAAATATGTAATAGTAATTGAAAAAAGTTAAGCAATTGTGCAGTTCTAACAAAACGAAAAATATATAATTTGATGCCCACCGCGGCGGGCCGTTACAAGGTTGCGATGGGGAATTTTGATGAATTGTCAAATGTGGCCTATTAAATTGACTCCACTATAGGTATTCAAATGCAGTCTTATTGTTTGTATAATTATATTATCTGATTAGAATGGCATTACCACAGCAGTAGTATTACTTCAATACATAGTAAATTACTTACATACTTACCTATTATATAATTATGAAATAACAATAATAAATATTTAAAAAAATATTGTTTTAATCTTCAAACGATAAGACTGTCTTATTGTTTGTATATGATTTGATTACAATACTAAGTATTTATAAAGATATAATATTGTTCAAAGTAAGTATTTTTTTAAGTTATTTTATAATATTATAAATTGATGTAATAAGTGAAAATTAAAAGGGATTGACATGAAAAAGTATCTGTTAAGAACTGTTATTGAGGATATTGTGCGTATAATTGTAAGTTGTTAAATACGATGATTCTAAGATGTGCTTCATAACGAAAATGTAACTTATCTTTTACTGTTTTAATTTTAATGATTGCTGTCTAGAAGTTGTCTGCAAGCTATTTATGGATTATTATGAATGCTAACTATGTTTACTTTAACGCTGTGACAATCCCTACAAATTTGCTCGTTTAGCTAACCATCGTAGAAATTGCTTTAATACTACTTACAAGTAAGCCAAACCAAGCCAAGTTATAAATTAAACTACTACCTACTTGACCTGACTTGACTTTTTTGCTTTAGAGTTACAATATTGTAAATGTAAACTTACTGTTCATAATACTTATTTATTGTTGTAACTCAGTGTCTTTTGCCAAATATTAACAAATTAACATTTAAATATCACAACAAGTATGGAGTCACGAAAACGTTTGTCAGGTCATACTGAATACCTACTAAAGTTTTTTTCACGAATTGAAATCGAATGATTTGAAAATACAGCGGTACTAAATCGGACCACAGTGTAGCGTCTTGTACTGAGTTAATGTATTATGATAGAGGATTTACAATATACTTAGGTTAAGTTAAAATTTGTACTAACACTTCAGATTTATTTAAACGTTAAAAGAATCTTCTTGATTTTTTATTTAAACGTCATCAGCCGGCTCTTCATCGGATGTACATTTTACTTCTGAAAAAGAAATTTAATTTGTGAAATTATAATAATACACGATAATTTTTTTGCCAATTTAATTTATCAATAAAATTATATCAATAAATTTATCAATTACTAGTTAATAATTTATCAAATGTACTTACGGTTCGGAAGTAATGAACCAGCGCATTTTTTACCACCCGGTTTACCCGGTGGACCAGGGGGTCCCTGAAATATAAAGAAAAATAATAAATATAACATAACGAACTGTGTACCGTAGGCGTAGCGATTGGTAGAACGTTCAACTGCTAAGTCAGAGGTTACGTGTTCGATTCCTGCTGAGTGCAAATATTCACATGCATAATTAAATAGTATATTTATTATTTGTTCACTTACAGGTAATCCGTCTTCCCCATTTTTGCCTGCTGGACCGCATTTGCCTGTGGTACCTGGGGCACCCATTAGACCCTGGAAATTTTTTTTAATGAGTAAGTAGATATGTCGATTTGGCTGAAATATGGTGTAATGCATAAATTGTAATGACTGTGTCCCATATTATATCGCAATAAAATGAAAAACAAAAGCTTAAAATCAAATGACAAAGAGTGCTTATACAGATGCAACGGGTACCTATATAAATATTTTAAGCAAAATCCGAAAATTATATTAACTTTTAAACTTTCGCGTTCCATGATTATCTACCTATTATACGTAAACGGGAATTAACGCGATCATGGTATAGGTATATACCGGCCGTGGGCACAGGCCTGTGACCACGGCCGGTGTAACCTGGCCGAAACGTCAGGCATTCCAAAGGTATGTATATAAATATACCATGATCGCGTTAATTCCCGTTTACGTATAATAATCCGAAAATTATTTTGAAAATTTGGTAAGTAGGTATAAGAAAAAAAAGTAAAGTAAAATAAAAATAAAAATTGAAAACTGTTCGCATCTTTACATTGGAGACATTAAAAAAATACTAGGCTGTGTAATGATTTTGAAACTTTAAATACCTATTATATAAAATTTTTGTCTGTTTGTTCGCAAATTAACGAACGAGAAACTAATGTTTATTAATATAAAAATCTTGGTCAGACTTAAAAACTTCCGTATATTTAATTGCAATTCGTTGAGTAGAACTGAAAAAATGGCATTGGCTAATAAGATAATAAATAGCATTATTAGAGTTTTTCATACTTACTTTAATGCCTGGTATACCGAGCTCACCCGTTGGGCCCTATAAAAAAAAACAATTTTGAAATTTTCATGGCGTTATTTATTATTACAAAGCACATGTTAGTGGGCAGGTAAGCCGGGGTCGACCTTGCAGAACATAAATGGCCTCGCGACGTGCCATCCCGCTGGTGTTCGCCAGGAAGGCACAGAGACGGTACGGGGGGAGGGCCGGCCCTACCCCCGGAAGTCGGGTCCGCCGCCGGGCAAAAAACGCCGGTCAGGTCAGATTGCAGTGAGCATACTAATTGCCTATCCTGCGATGTGACTAAAGCGACCAGGTGGACATAGTGAGGTTTAGTGGGTATGCCCTTTAGGGAGAGTCCCACATAGGTCTATGGGTTTTCCCCAAACTCGGAGGCATCATGCATAAGCACGCATTCCTCACTTAAAAAAAAAACTGGTTAAATTAATTGGGAGCTGAATAAAGGTCAGGTCAATATCACTCGAAACCAGCGGGCGTGCATGAAAAGTAGAAGAAGCTTGACAAGTATGTATGTAAGTAAGAAGCAGATGACGGGCTGTTAACTCTGTCTACCTCGGAGGAAAAAAGGCGTGAGTACATGAATGTATCCATGTGTGTATTAAACTGATTATTATTTTTAAATCTTCCAATTTTTTTAAGGATTTTGATTTATTCAAGGATTGACACGATCTCCCTTCCGAAACAAGCTGTCCGACTGGGGTAGTACCTCCGCCCTAAAGAACAACGCGGCCATAATAACCATCGTATTGTGGCCAGAGCTGTCTGTACCCCTCCTCCTCCACCCCTTCCAAGTCTCCCACCCCTTCCCAGTCCTCCCCCCTTCCCTTCAGGGTAGCCAGCGCGTGTGTGACACCCTTAGTGTTGCACACGTCCATAGGCCAAGGTGAGCGCTTTCCATCAGGTGGGCGGTGCACTTGTTTGCCACCTACGTAGTATAAAAAAATATTACTTACAGTAACACCGGTTTGTCCTATCTCACCCGGTGAACCATTTTTGCCTGATAATCCTGGAGCACCTTGAGGCCCCTGAAATAAGCAATAAATAAATAATGTGAGAAACTATAACCAATAAGTATAATTGTTATCTGTGAAAAATATTATCTTCTATACTTAAATAAAGACTAATAGGTACCTATTAATCATACCTACTCGTAGGATTATAAAAAGGTTATTATTAGTAATGAAAAAAATTATAAGCGATACTAAAACAATATAATTAGATAATACTTACTTTTATGCCGGTGAGACCAGTATCCCCCTTCTCTCCCTATAAAAGAAAAAGAAAATAAATATGATTCGTATCCATGTATAATCTTAAAGGGAATATTAAAAAAATGGAAGGGCAAAATATTATTAGATTCAATATTGTTATTGTTATTATAAACATTCATATTACTTACTGAATCTCCTGTGAAGCCATTGTTTCCAGGTAAGCCCTTAAATTAAAAAATATTTTTTAATACTAAGAACTTATTAGGTATCTATTCTTATTAGATTAATACAAATGATTTACAAAATTCAATTTATTCTATATCTATACAACTATATTATTAAATAATACATAGGTAGGTATATTATTATTATTAACATATAATATTAATGATAACAGGTTGTAAATAACTGGATACGAGCACACGTAATGATTAAGTACGTAATGATTAAGTAATGTATTATGATTAAGTATTAATTAATAATATAAAATAACTTACTCGCTGTCCCTTTTCTCCTTTGGGACCCTGTGGGCCTTCATAGCCAGTATCTCCTTCTTCACCTTTTCGGCCCTGAGTACAGTTAATAACGTTTAAGTTTAAGATCTTTAAAAAATATATGATGATGAACGGAATTTTGAATTAATGTTACAGTCCTCAAAAGCCACAGCAATTCAAGCTTCAAGCTCACTGTACCCCTCCTCCCCTCTCATCTTCCTAGCCTCCCCACCCCTTCCTAGCCAACCTCCCTTCCCTTCAGGGTAGGTAGCGCGTGTGACACCTTTACGGCCGGTTTCTGAAAGGGCTGTCAAATCATTGATCAACTAACACTGCTGTTAATTAAACATAGATGTCAAATCAATTTGAGTTTCTAGAACGTTGATCAGACCAAAATTAACTATACCCCGATTTTTAATTCTAGGCAAGAAAATGACATTTGCAGTGTTGTAGGTTTTTTGTATCAAATAAATAGTGATGTGGTTGAATCGAGTTTTCCAGTTATAAGTTAGTCGTGAGTCGAGATTATAATTCTTTTATTAAATATATAAATACAATTTTTATATAAATAAAAATATGAATTTACGGTAATTAAACAGAAAACATACACAGTTAGTAATTAAATCTATATATTATATAAAATCAATTGCTGTTCGTTAGTCTCGCTAAAACTAGAGAACGGCTGGACCGATTTGGCTGAAAATTGATGGGGAGGTAGCTTAGAACTAGAAGAAGGACATAGGATACTTTTTATCCTGCCACGGGGACAAAGTATGCCACGGCCGAAGCCGCGGGACACAGCTAGTATTCTATAAAAAATATTTCCGTCGTGTAATGTACTAGGCGAGCATAAACTGCAAAGAGGTTCATTCACTGATAAAAATAAAGAATGACTAAAATATCTAGTCTATTGATTGCCGAACATCACTATTGTAGCGGGTCACACTTTTTTGTATCAGTGACAGTTGCAGTTGTCATTTTCTTGCCTAGAATTAAAAATCGGAGTATAATCTATGATTATTTTGATTTGACATGCGGTTTGTTTTATATTGTGGCCACACTGCTCATTGTTGTTCATTAGTTCATTCTTATCAGTCGAAAATGACAATATGCCTGGTTCCAAAGCGGAAAAAAAAATTACGGACTGTTATTGCTGACAAAATACTCGGAGTGCGAATTTCAAATAACAACTCTCAAGTTCAAGTTTACCTAAGTTTACCTATATTCTCAAGTATATATTTTCTAACAACTCTGAAGTTCAAGTTTTAAATTTACCTACCTACCTATATTCTCAAGTTTATATTTTCCGTATCCCGTATCCCGTATTTAAAATAAAACAAGAAACAATAATAAGCTTTAGCAAGATGTCCGAAATATACAATTTTTACAACTAAAATCGTGTAGGTAATTATTGCAAATAAACAAACATGTTAATGACATACCTTAATAATGTAGATTTGAAGAGAAAATGTAGATTCACGTAGAAAAACAATTTGTATTCATAAGTTAATTCACCGATAAGCACCGATTAGTTGACAAAACTTTTGACACGAGTTTAATCTATGATCACGCCTTGACAAGCTTTTCAGAAACCGAAAATGACGGTTGACATACGATTCTCGAGTCAAATTAGACAGCTATGTTAACTGACACGATGATCAAATTAAACTATTTAACCATGCTTCTAGCAACCTAATTACTATTTGACAAGAGATTTAACAGCCGATTAGTTAATTTTAGCGTTGATCAGCCTTTCGGAAACTGGGTGTTAGTGTTGCACACGTCCATAGGTCACGGTGACCGCTTCCCATCAGGTGGGCCCTATACTGGTCTGTCACCTACGTAGTATAAGAAATAAGTAAATAATTTTTCGCGCAGAAATCCCCTTGAAAACCTGCTGCCCGCCAGTGTAGGTTTTATGTCAGACGCGAACCAACCAAAACTGCACGCTTTCTCGAAATTTCAAGTTGAAAGCCATTTCCCTCGTAATCTGGCTGACCCAGGGCCATCTCTGGTTGCGATATGATCCCCTCGGGTAATGGGAGCCACAGAAAAAAGGGATCTGCCCTCATAGAGGACGGAGTTCATTGAGCTTCTTCCACTTCCAGCGTCTGAGTTTGAATCTTGCTAGTTGAGCGGCCCGGCAAAGTTCCGCCGTACCAGACCCACTTCACCGCCGGTGCCGGTATCATACCTATATTATGTGTAAATCAAAATTCATATTTAAAAGTACTTACTTCATCAGTGGAGGTCTCGCCTTGAACGCCGTGCGGACCCTAAAAAAACAAATAAATCAAAATTAAGATAACCAAGGTCAAATTTAGTTCTTTTTGAATGAATTTTTTAAGTAATTGCATGCTAACCATTCCCAATGATTTTCTTAAAAAACAGCATTCTCAGTGTAAGGGACTGGTCACGGACTCAAGTCCCGTCCTGGATGATCATTTTTTCCCGATCAGGAAATCACTTAGTCCTTTTGTTACAAGAAGGTCAGATTACACGTAATGACTTAAAAGTCTTCCTCTCTTCTTTTTTAAAAGGAAGCTTCCTTTGCGATACCAGTATTTAATTCCTCATTATGACTCATAGCAACACCTTACGGTAACTCTATCTAGTAATACCCGGGTGGACAACGCTTAAAAATTTCACAGGTGTGAATGGGTTTGCCATTTGAAGGGTACCTACCTACTAAAAGTTGAAAATGAAAAAAAAAATTCGCAACAAAAACAATTATTTCATCAAATTCTGATAGGCAGAAATGGGAAAAAGCACTCAGATAGGCTGATAGAAGCAAGTGAACCCAGAAAACTTAAACACCTTAAAACCCCAGAAAACTTTTCAGAACCGTATTTTGTGCTAGAATACATTTTTTTTTTACTTACTGGAGCCCCCGGTGGACCTGGAAAACCTCTCGGACCCTGTATGGACAGATAGAAAACCAATGTTATTGCTTTTTTACAAGTTATAATGCCGCCAGCCTTTTGGCTACGTTACCAGTCGATGGGGAGGAATTTTTTGACACCTAATCTTTTATTTGTACCACAGAACAAAGAAAAATGTACATACTCCTTCTTTTAATGAGCGATGGACGTAAAAGTACTGAACGGATTTTGATGCAGTTTGTTTTATTAGAAAGGTCTTTAAGGTTTAATTGCATTTAGTTGAGTAAAACCGGAGATATGACTAAAAACGATAACCTACCTAAAAACGACGCGCAGGCGGAACCGCGAGTATCCGGATTAATTAGCCTATAAATGTTGTCCAGAACTATGAACTATAATCGTACCAAGTTTGATCAAAATTCTTCCAGTAGTTTTTGATCCATGCGTGCATATAAAGATAGACAGACAGACAGACAGAAAGACAAAAAAAAATACTGATTGCATGTTTTGCATTAGTATCGATCACCAATCATCTCTCAATAGTTATTTTGTAAATATATTCAATATACATAATTGACCTCTCTACAGTTTTATTATACCTAAGTAATATTATTATAGAAGATAAGACTAATAACATCCATCGCAATAAATAAGTATAAAACTTTTTTGAATTTACTAAAAGTATTAGGATAGAAGCTTTATATTTTTATTATAGTTTTGTATTTTTTGTCCATCCTGAAACATTTTTTTTGTAATATCCTTTAATTTTTTTTAAATATCAACTTACAGATATCAGCCCTCGATGCCCTGGCGGTCCTTTAATTCCTTTAGGTCCTGTAGGACCTGGGGCACCATCTTCTCCCTGAAATTTTTATGATGACGAAATAATTAAATGAAATAAAAAGAGTAAGTAATAGTTTTGGAAACTTAACCTTTTCATTCCAAAATAGGCTTGTGTCGATCAAGAATAAATCGGGTTGGTATATGTGCGGCTATTCTTGTTATAAAGATAGCAAAAAGAAATATACAGTTTGGTATACAAAATAAAGATTACTTTTATTTTCATAAAATAAATTTGGAGAAATCAGACATTCAGTCACGTGGAATCAAACACCAATCAAAGAATGTGACGTCACATCTTGTATTATTGTTTATGTTAAGAGTCGTGTGTACGTCAGCTTACGTACAATACAACACGATTCCATTATAAAAGTTCGTTTTGGGAGGTCGTGACGTCAGAATAAACGCCATGACAGTTTGGAGTGTTTTCGACATAAATTCAAATCGACTTTTTAAATCTCAAAATAAACTATGTAAATGATTCTTTTAAATCAAAATAATATATTTTTGGGGTCATTTAGGTATGGAAGTATTGAATTACCCATTTCTTCAAATTTAGGACACAAGCCTATTATTATAATATAAATAGACACCTATACCAGGTAATTAATAACGAATAGTAGAGCCATTAATAAATAAATTTAGATAAATATGGGGATTTAACTACATTGTGTAATTGGATAGTTAATGTATTCAAAACTAATATCAGTATAAGTTTAGTGGCTAGGTCTTGGCAAATGTATATCTTATCTTAATATATATAAATCTCGTGTCACAATGTTTGTCCTCAATGGACTCCTAAACCACTTAACCGATTATAATAAAATTCGCACACCATGTGCAGTTCGATCCAACTTGAGAGATAGGATAGTTTTTGAAACGGATTTCGACATCCACGCGGGCGGAGCCGCGGGCAACAGCTAGTAATATATATAAATCTCGTGTCACAATGTTTGTCCTCAATGGACTCCTAAACCACTTAACCGATTATAATAAAATTCGCACACCATGTGCAGTTCGATCCAACTTGAGAGATAGGATAGTTTTTGAAACGGATTTCGACATCCACGCGAGCGGAGCCGCGGGCAACAGCTAGTGTATAATAAAATAATTATGTGAAATATCTACGTGGTTTTTTGTTGCTATTATTGTTTGATCGTAATGTAATATTTTTATTAAGAATTAATTTTAAAAAAAACTTCAATAAACCACCTTCTTTATTCAAACTGTATTCAATACTTACTGCTTTTCCACTGTGTCCTGATTGCCCCGGTGGACCTTGCATTCCCTTGTTACCCGTATTGCCCCTATCTCCCTGAAATCGAAACTTTTTTATACATTTTTCTTTTCAGAAGTCCGAATTCGAATATCTAGGACGCGTCCAGGTAACTTAGCTGGTCATATACTTGAACCCGTGACCTGTCCCTAACAGGAGGTTAGGGTCTGGTCATGGGTTCAAGTTCCGTCTTGGGTTTTCCATTTTCAATCTAAACCATACCATATTATTATATATTTTAAAGACCAGTACTGCTAATTCTGTTGTTACCTCAGACCAATAAAAAAGTATAGACGGAGTATTGCGCATTTTTTTTGAAGCCCACCAACATAAATAAGATGATTTGGTAATCTTTTATGACGGACTTATGACGGACGTTCGGTTCGGTAATCTTTGGGTAGTCGGCCGAAGAGCTATTGTCAGCGTGTGACGTGTTTTGACTTTGCACAAGAAGCTTCACTTATTTCGTCGCTATTATTTACAATAATGGCTCCGTCTATACTTTTTTATAGGTATGAAGGTTGTTACATCTCTAAACTTTAAATTCTCTAAAATTTTCTAATTGCATCTGTTTCTTTCATCATCAGATAGGAAAGGACAGATGATTTATTTTAGTGAAAACCTGTCAAATTAAGTCGGCGCCTTGACGGTGCCCTTCAATTTTAGTCGACATCTACGAACACGCGACTTAACTTACTAGGTACGCACCAACAAGGTGTTGTCTTAATTTCACAGGTCTTGGTAGGACTTCGGTTTATCCCCACACGATATAAGGGTTGTGAGGGGGTGGGGAGGGAGGAGGGGGGATGTACAACCCCCTCTTTGAAGGATAAGTTGAGAAACCTCCCCCTTTTTGAGATACGATTTTTTAAAATATTGTAACCTAACTTTCGTAAAAACAAGATTAATTCTTGATGGTTTAAAAAAAAATACCAACCTAACCTAACTTAACCGAATCTATCCGAGTCGGGGTGTTGAAAATTTCGTAAAAAACAAGATTTCTTGGTGGTTTAAAATAAAAATACTAACCTAACCTAACCTAACCTAACCTAACCTAACCGAATCTATACGAGTAGGGGTGTTGAAAATTTCGTAAAAAACAAGATTTCTTGGTGGTTTGAAATAAAAATACTAACCTAACCTAACCTAACCGAATCTATCCGAGTCGGGGTGCTAATAAAGTTAGTGTTGTGTAAAAAAAATATGAACTCCGAACCCGTGTGGGGAATCTAAAGTTAAGCCCAGGTCTTAACTTGAATAAAATCATCTGTGCTTTTCTATCTGATAACGAAAGAAACAGATGCAATTTGAAAATTTTAGAGAATTTTAAGTTTAGAGATGTAACAACGGAATTAGCAGCAATAACAATATTTTCATTCAAAAGGTGAAATACCAACGGAACATTAGCAAAAGTTGCTTGACAGGCTTCCTTTACAGTCATTGAAACTGCATTTTTCTGTTTTAATTAGGTACTTAACTTACTTATGATAAATGTAAACGAAAATGCCAATTAAAAAATTAAGAAGTTTAAAATCTAAAACCACGCGAACGAAGTCGCGGCCACGATACAATTATGTCTAGTTATAAATACACTTTTCATCAGAAAAATCGAAACACCTTGCAAGTTTTTGTTTTCTAAGGATTATCAGAAAAATGACATTTTTAAAAATGACATTATAATGTTCCTAAATATACTCATTGTGTATATTTAGGAACATTATATTAATGTCAAATGTCGTTTAATACTGAATAAATATAATATTGACGTTCTCAAATTCTAATGATAATGTTCTAAATTCAAATATCATAAAATAAATAATTTGTGTATTTTTTGCAGATATCATTAAAACTAAAGTGTTTCGATTTTTCTAATGAGAAGTATAATATATTATTAAATCAATTAGGTGTAATAGGAGAGTTGGTAACCACAATCTAGGATAACTAATTTTAATCTTACCTTAGGGCCCTGTGCACCTGGTAATCCCGCCAAACCCTGTGTTTATAAATAACAATTATTAGTATACATTTTGCATTACCGGCAAAGGCTCTTTTGTCAATATCAGAAATATAACATTCCACTTTTAATAAAAAAAAACTATGAGGCTGTTCAGCTGAGAGCCACGATTGTAGCATTATTATCTATAACGGTGAGCCTCATTTCTCAGATTAGGTACACCTTTAGCTTACTATCAGACAAGGTGTAGTCATATTGACGTATAGACTTAAAACAAAACTCTTTTTGCGATGATGTAATAAGCTTATAATGTTTCCATTTAGGTTACCATAATCCCCACTACGACATACTGTGTTTCAACATTTTCTAGCAAATTTCATTTTTTTATATCGATCACGTCAATATGACTTCACCTCGCCTAATGGAAAGCTAAAGGTAAAGTCTCAGGTAGTAGGTAAGTACTTGAATAGTACTTTATGATAATGATTATTGACTGCGTAATTCTTTATCACTATGCAACAACGAAACGTGTGTTACAAGCAATATACTATTAGTGATTCTTACCAAAATAAATGACGGGGTGCTTTAGTGGTACAATGAACCGTAAAGAGGATGGGCGAAATGCAATTGATAAATAAAATATGGTGAAATAGGCCTAGGTATACATTGAGCTATAAATACATAATATAGAAATAGCATAAAAAAATGAAAAAATAATACATTAAAATATAATAATGATAAAAAATAGAACTAAGACTTATGGTAATTACCGGGTTGCCTCTTTCTCCGACGTCACCAGTTACGCCCTGTGTATACAAAAAGATGACATTATTTTTTTAAATTTACTATTTTACAATTCTATCTATTCATTGCTTTAAGTAACATTGTGATTTCAGATATAATCATTTACATTCCAGATACAGGCAAACGTTTCATCGAAGACTTATTAATAATAATTATACTTATCGTCACTTACCACCAGGGGCCTGATCCAGTAAAATTAGATACCTACCTATGTAAATTAAAAACGTGTGATTTCAAAATTTGAGAAAGATTATAAGTTTAATATTACTAAATTTAGTTGACAACGAATCAAACTAAGAGCGAGTCTAAAGGTTGAATAATCTCACAGAAACGTTTATTTCGACAGATTGTGAAGAATACCAAAGCATTTTTCTTTCGAAACGAATTGAAATCATGCGTTTTGAACATGTGGCGTTACTGAATCAGGCACTAGGTGTGATAGAGGTCAAACGTAAGCCTATCATAATTAACAAAAAGATATAGTTTTGTCATATAATTATCTACTTACTGAGATTCCTCTATCTCCTGGATTGCCGGTCAAACCATATGTTCCAGGACTGCCTATTTCTCCATCAGCTCCCTGAATTTAATGATAAGCAGCTATTTAAATGTTTGATAAAAGAAAGATAAAATTGATAGACTAATTTAACAAGTTGAATCAAAAATCTGTATTATTATTTATATTATTATACGGTATTAAATTGTTGTTATTCTCAAAAAACTTACTCTTGATCCTTTATCGCCTGATTCACCCTTTTCTCCATAGTCTCCATAATATCCTACCATGCCCTTAAATCCCTGAAATTTATTAAAAGTTAGACTTTTAGTTTCTGTTTTTGATTCTTTGTTATAGAGTAGAATATCATAAAAGTAGCGGTTTGGTTAAAATGCACTTGAAGTTTTGTGATTTAGTTATAAGTATGTACACATTTTGTATATGATAATATCTAAATAATATTATTATAACGATTATAATGATCAGTGAAACAATTTCACGATCGCTCATTTTCTTTGCAATACGTAGAGAAAGGAAAAAAATAAACTGTCATGTTTGTAAATGATTGAATCGCGAAATTCTAAGTAAGGAATTATTACTTACCGGATCACCTCTGTTCCCTCTGATGCCTACAGGGCCCTGTTTCAACAAATAAAATATCTTATTTGTATCAAAACAGATTAAACTTGAAAATTAAATACTTATTCGCTTTTATTCGTAGACAGATGCTCTGTGTTGATGTCCACAAGCTAGCTCCCTATTACATGGAGCTTGTGCATGATTAAGAATAATTATAACTTTGTAATTTTTTAAATTTAATTTAATTTATTTTGTATTTTTGTAATTGTAGCAGTAATAGGTTTTTTTTATTAATTTTTCCTCCTAAATTTTAAGGGTAAAATTTAGAGATGTTATTGCATATTCCATAGGTGGCCAAAAACTCTTTTACGGAAATATATTTGCTATTCACTTCTTCCAAAGTCCAATCGACAAAAAATAACGACGTCCTACTGAATACGTGGTTATTAGACAAGTTGCAAACGGATAATGCCGACACGTTTTTCACACCGAACCAAAGTTATCAATCTGTCAAACTCAAAATGACATTTTTTACTTACTAGATTTTTACTTTACTTACTCTGAGACCATTACTGCCTTGTATGCCAACTTCACCCTATTAAACAATAATAAAATATTAATTAGTTTAAAAAATATTAAACTGAAATTTGTAGGTTTAAGTATAAAAATAACATTTAAACAATTTTATCATTGCATTCATTTAGCGGATTCCTGTCATGTCAGGAAATAAACACTAATACTTTAATAGATAGATTACGATTTAATTACTTACTTTTTCTCCTATTTCTCCATTCGGCCCCGGTGGCCCTCGAAGCCCTTGCAGTCCTATTGCACCTGTATTCCCCTGAAATTAGGAAGAAATATTACTTCTTTTAAAAAATACCTCAATAAACTTCCACAACTTAACACACACCCGTAATTTGAAACAGTTAGTGCACCACGTTTGGGCAAGGACACGCACCACGCGCTAATCCAAATATGAACCGTTGTGATCACGCAAAACCAGGAGAACGTGGATGATGACTGCCTCTTTGGTAATATTTTGCACCTCTACCATGACGAGTGTTTTAATAAGCTCTTCTAATTGATCCCACCCTCAATTCTCAGGTGGACGGATTAGCAACTGGACAGGACATGTACTATTATAACAGTTCCGTGACATAAACCATGTTACACGTGAAACTCCTTTATGCCCACTATAGAATATATAGAAAATATAGAATGAGCTAGTGAAACACAACGTGCAAATCTGAGTCTTAACTTATATAAAATCATCTGTCCGTTTTTATCTGATCGTGAAAGAAACAGATACAATTAGAAAATTGTGGAGAATTTTAAGTTTAGAGATGTAACAACAGAATTAGCAGCATTATTACACTATTGGAGGTCCCCCATCTCAAGACTGAACTAGCTAGTATTACTTACAAAATACTAACCTACTTGGTTTACATTATGTATTGACCAAAATGTTACTTACTTTGCTACCATTTTTTCCATCCTTGCCTGGATTACCTCTTACCCCACTTGGTCCCGTATTGCCTTGAGGTCCCTGAAATGAAAGAAAGTTGGACATAAACTTGGCAAGAAATTGAAATTATCCCACTAGAATATATCTCCATACATCCTGATGTGGTACCATGCCCCTTTCCTCAATCACTTATTTTGCTTACGTAAATGATAAGTGATATAATTGCGTAAAGTTCTGACATTATCAATTATTAATGTTCAGTTGTAACTATCGTTCAATTCTATGTATAATAAGTATATGTATATACAATGAAAATATATAAGTATGTTTATCAGCATTCTAGAACCCATAACACAAGCTAGTTAAACTAAGCTTACTTTGGGTCTAGGGCTCGATGTGTAGAATGTTGTAGAATATTTATATTTACATATATAACTAGGTATATTTCCAAGAAATTCTATAAAGTACGCTGATTTTGATTTCAATTTTGGCATTACATTAGAGATGACAGCTTTTTTATACTATTTAGGTGACAGACAAGCGCGCGACCCACCTGATGGAAAGCGGTCACCGTGGCCTATTGACGTGTGCAACATCAGAGATGTCACACTCTGCTGACTTTGGAGGGGAAGGGGCTTGAGGAGTTTGGGCGGGGTTGGAGTGGAGATTGAGGAGAGGGGTGGAAGGGGGGGGGGGAAGGTGTTGTGAGCTCTGGCTACCCTAATTACTGGTGGGAACACAACACGATGGTTATTATGACCTTCTGTTGAGTGGAGGTAGGTACTACCCCAGTCGGACTGCTAAGTTCAGACGGGAGATACCGTCGTGATTTAATATCAACATCAGTGGCATAGGGCTCTAACTACCCGTAACGACTGCCATAGATGTTTGTATGGCAACCGGGACCGACTGCTTAACGTGCTCTCCGAGGCACGACCAGACCAATGCAAATACCCATATTCATGTGTACAAATATTTGCACTGAGCGGGGATCGAACCCGCGCCTCCTACGCGGCGGCCGCGTTCACTACCGGTACGTCCAGAGGCTGTCCTAGCGTTATAACCTAGCGTTAAGATAATTGTTTCAATAAACAAAAGTAAATATTATGTTTGTTAGTAATATTATGATCTATTCTAATACTTACTTGTTTTCCCGGTTCTCCAGGAAGGCCCGTGTTCCCTCGGGGACCGTTTTCTCCTATAGTGCCTTTTTGTCCCTGTGTCAAAATAACAATGTTAATTTAAACTTAATATTACAAAGTGGAAGACTTTGTTTGTATTATAAATAATAATATACAGCGTGATTTTATAGTCGTTTTGGACCCGAAAGAGGGTTACTCGGAATGATATATGAAACCATTTGAACATCTCCAAATTGCTGTACGAGTTATAATAAAAAAATTAACTTGCTGCAATCTTTTTCACTCGTTCGAGTAAAAACATTATTAGAGCTTCGATAAAAAGTCACTGTCAATTTTTAACGAATAAATGTGCGCTCGTAGGCATATTTCGAGTGATGACATGTCGGTGCTGGCATTTTCGCGGTCGTCCGGGATGTTTTGTGATTGGTCAGGGTTTGAAATTTTCACAAAAAATAAAACAGTTTTTTAAAATAAATGTCTCTATAGGTAGGTATATGTGATAATAATTATATAACCTATAACCTTCCTCGATAAAGAGGCTATCCAACACAAAAATATATTTTTTCTGTTAAATGATAATTAAGAACTGTACCTATTTATGCGATTTGTTACCTCATTATTACGTAAATTGAAAATAATGGACACCCATTGCATATGTTTAAGACTCAATATATATATATAAAGATAAATTGGTTGAAGAATCATTATACTTACTTTTTGGCCTGTTGGACCCTGGTTTCCGGGATCACCCTGAACAGAAAAGAATACCTAGTTATCTTCGGAAAGTAAAAACAAACAAATTTTATAAACAGCGTATAGCATCATCACTCGCCCTCAATTAAGCAGCTCGAAACTGGAGCCCGATTTCGAACTCAATTCAGTAAAATTAAGTTTTTAAAACGTGTGATTTCAAAACTTACGACAAATATTACATCTTAATGTTTCAAAATCTGATTAAAAATGAATGCACAAAAATGTAGGTAGATTTTATTTTGACAGATTTTACCTTCTCGTATTGAAATCACACGTTATGAAAATTTGACGTTACTACAGGTTACTGAATCGGGCGCCTGATCGATTTTTAAGGCGTCGTCGCCGTCGTAGTACGATTATTAAATACCTACTTATTATTATTGTTAACACTTGACTATTACTAATAATACATAGTTTACTCACTTGAGCGCCCGTCCAACCCCTTGGTCCACGAAGACCCTGTTTAAAGTTAAAATTAGAAATACTTTAGAATAAGTGTCTGTCTGTAATATTAAAATAACTCTCTCTGTTTATGCCAGCTAATCTCTAAAACGGCTGGACTGTTTTTGACGGGACTTTCATAAACAGAATAATATAAAGTTTCATGGCGATTTTGTCCAAAAATGACGACCTTTCATACTACCTTTCATTTCCAATTTAAACCTCCTCTCCCCCAAGCCGTTTTTAGTAACAAATGGTAGCGCAGGTCCTTTCCCAAGTTTTAGTCCATTTTCGTACCATATTTTCTCAAAACTGGTTCAGTAATTTAGACATGAAGACGTAACAAAAATACATTATACCATTATCTAATAGATTAACGACTTGTATAATATATGAAACCACACTACAGGTATTTTTTATGAATACCTGGTTTTGTATTTTATGCCTTCTTAGTTAAGTAAAAAAAACAGACATACACTCAGACAGACAGAGCTACTTTCACATCTAAAATTTTACTACGGAGTGTACTATTATAATAATAGCAATGTCCCACTGCTGAGCGCGGGTCTCCTCTCCTCTGACGAGAGAGCTGAGAAGGTTTCAGACCTTAATCCAAACACGCTGGCCTAATGCGGTTTGGTCGATCGGACCTTAGAATTTCTTCTGGGACATGTGGATTTCCTCATGGTGTTTTTCCTTCACCGTCAGCAGATGGTAAATCATGTGATAAGCATTTATAAATTCCACAAAGTGAAATTCACATTGGTACTGTCCGGCCGGATTCGAACTCGATACTATCGCCGGCCGGTATCGAGTCGATACCTCTAAATAAAGGCCGCGTCCTTGTCCATTCAGCAACCATCGCTTTTAATTGGAATGTTGTGGATTGTAGTATTGAAGATATTAAACTACTTACCATGTGTCCTTTGATTCCTTTGTCACCTGCTGGGCCAATAACTTCAAGCCCTTGTTCACCGACATTTCCCTAGATTAAATTAATAAAGTAATTAATTTAATTTGAAAAAAAAAAGAATACAAAAGTTTTGTTTTCAAACTTATTTATTTATTTATATATTCTATGAATACTTACGATATCCCCTGTATCGCCTATTGTGCCTTTTAAACCAATCATCCCTGGGTTTCCTGGGATCCCTTGGAATCCCTGAAAATAGTTCGAAATTAGATGAAATTTAACCAGATTATGGTGCAGTGACATGATTTCACTTTGAAATTTAATAATACGCAAACTTTACTGGTAGTGTAGTAGTAAGATTTCGTGATTATTGTCACAAATTTCAATAAAATCCAGTCAATTGCAATTTGGATTCACGCACGAAGAGTTCCATATCAATAGCAAAAGTCGCGTTTGTTCACCTGGGTGAATCAAGTCAAAGGTGAACAAATGCGACATCATGTGTCCACTCATTTCACCTGGGTGATAAAGCGTAGGTGATATGATTCGCAGGTGAAATGAGGACACTTAAAAGTCTACTTTGTTCACCCGGGTGATATCACCTAGGTGAACAAAGTGGAATAAACCACCCAAAAAAGGTTTTGTACAAAAAAATCACGTTTATTAGGTATACAAGTGTGGGAGACCCCTTAAATATATATTTTTTAGTTATGTCTATCACGTTGCCGTTATTAAAATAGAGCCAAAATGACAAAATTTTTTGGTTGTTGTATGGGAGTCCCCTTAAATATTTATTTTTGCCCTAAAAAGGATTCCCTCACAGTTTCATAAATTTATTTTTGGGTAAGTTATGAAAATGAGTTTTTGTGCACTCGTATATTATGTAAGAATAAAATTATTGTACTTACTTTATCGCCAACAGTTCCTGCCGGCCCACGCCTACCCTGTGTTGACAAAAAGATAATTTTTAGCTGATAAATTTAGGAAATATGCAATAAAATCTATGTGCTATGAATCTTTGGCTCACTGACAAAACTGAATTCAGGATATTGAATTGGGCGACAAAATTTGCCTTGATTTTTTTTTTTGCTCTTTCTCATACAGACATACAAGCTTACAAAATTACCACTTTCTTTACTTTCTGCCTTTTACTCTTTATGATATAATCAGTTTTAATAATAATATATTAAAATATTTAAGAAAATTGAATAAAAATAAAAATGGAGAAAATATTTAATACTCACAGTGTCACCTATGTAACCTTTCGGTCCTGGTAGACCCTATGAAAAAAAAGCATTTTATTTTATTTTATTTGAAAAACTTACAGTTAACACAGTTGATATTTACAAATTATACAATGTGTTGATTTGCATCTGATCATCTTTCACAGGGGGGCTCGAGCTACTTATACTCTCTAAGAATTCATGAAAAAAAAAAACAGTCTTAAAAAAACATAATTCTTTTTTAAATTTCACTTGTCTATTATTTACGGAGCTACCTCTATCGAGTTTAATCACTAGCACACAAAAAATGAAGTCGTAAAAAAACAGTGTTATTTTAATAGTACTTTCATGAATTCCAAAAAATAATTCCAATAAAACAAACCGTGTATATCCGCCCCAATCGACGCAATCCAAGCGGTATGTTTACGCGCCTCTTGCGCCGATCGCGCTGCATTCAATTTTGCACAAACTAAGCAAGTAAGTACCATTTCGTTAGTGTGTGTGTGCGGCTATCGGCTATCGGCCGAGCGCGGTACAACTGCAACCCCCCGCACAGCCCCTTGGGCCTCTCGCTCGTTCCCTGCGCGTGCGCCGGGGGCTCAATCAAAACTATTTTTTGTGCTATTTTAGTTGCGGAAATGCGCGCGTCGAGAGATAACGCTTACGTTGCATTTCTCCCGTGGCCGCAATAATGACGACGGAGCGCTATACTAACATTGAGTTAGTAGAAATGGTGCGCTTGTACGCGATGTCAAATAATAACTTAAGTTTAGCTGTGCAAATGTTCAGTGATATGTATCCTCATTCCCCGACCCCTTCAAGACGTGTAATACTGGCTGCAACGCAACGATTAAGAGACCATCGGCAGTTCGATGTGCCAACCCATGCCCAAGGACGAGGCAGCGCGGGTCTTTCTGCCGATTTACAAGACCAAATACTTGATTTGCCTGTGGCATGGCCACCAAGATCACCGGATTTAACTCCTTTAGATTTTTATTTATGGGGAGATATTAAAAGGATTGTGTACAGTGAAGAAATTACGTCTCGTACACAGTTGCGAGAAAAAATAATTAGTGCCTTTGAACAAGTCAAAACACAGACATTCGTGTTATTGAACTTGAAAAATAACTTAGTGCGTCGGGCTAACCTGTGTTTGCAAATTAATGGTGGTCATTTCGAACAATTATTGCGTGTGACGTGATTAATCCCAGACAATTGAAAAACGATCTGTAAGTAGTGTGTGATTAATAATTAATTCTGTAAATACCTAAGCTAATTTAAAATTTTTAACTACGCCAGAAATACCTACAACTACCAGGCGATATTTGCAATATCAGTTGACCTTACTGACTTAGACTTAGGTACTAGTTACTAAGGTATTCTGCCTGTCCTAAGCCCATAAAAGTAGGAAGGAAAATTTTAAATCAGCTTATCACGAGAGCATCCGATGGACACCCGAGCACGGACGAACCAGCGCGGCGGCGCCGCGCCGCGCGCCGCCTACCGGGCTGTGCGGTCCGCTAATCAAGGTTATCGGCCGTAAACGTGGGGCTGATACATACGATGTGCTTCTTTTATGTCATATTTTTTAAAACTTGTGAGCTATGAAAATAATGAAATTTTTTAGTCTTAATATTCAATGCACTAGTGCATTTGTGATGACTATAAGTAGCTCATGCCCCCCCGTGAAGGATGCTCAGATGCAAATCAACATATTGTATAATAGCTGAAGGCCACTTAAAAGTTTTCACGAATACAATCCTTAAGCAATTGCAACCAACGTAGATAAATACTATTACTAAAATATATTTCATTTATTTGAAAAATATCATAGGATTTTAGATCGACATGGTCATTTAAATTACGATAGAATATTATAGTTGACGGGGATTGGATACTCAAAATAACAAACAAACATGACAGCGTAGAAATATTGTAAATATGGTAAATATTTTTTAGGAGGAATGACACGACGGTATCTCCCTTCCGAAATAAGCTGTCCGACTGGGTTAGTACCTCCGCCCTACAGAAGACCGCGGCCATAATAACCATTGTGTTGTGTTCCCGCTGGTAAGTAGGGTAGCCAGAGCTCACTGTACCCCTCCTCCCCCCACCCCTTCCTAGCCTCCCCACCCTTTCCTAGCCTTCCCACCCCTTCAAAGCCCTCCTCCCTTCCCTTCAGGGTAGGCAGAGCGTGTGTGATACCTTTAGTGTTGCACACGTCCATAGGCCACGGTGACGGCTTCCCATCAGGTGGGCCGTGTGCTTGTCTGCCACCTACGTAGTATAAAAAAGTATCCCATCAACTGCTTATTATAACAGTAATTTGAAAAATATTATTATCTAATAGCAATAATAATTATCAAATTGTCATCAGACCGCCAATCCTGGCCGCATACAAAGTATACACTTTATTGCCCGAGATCCTTATAGGCAATATTTTTTATTATGATCATTTATCGGTCAGTAGCTATGCCTTTCAAGTAGGTATGTTGGTATGGGTCCATAAGGCCCCATACACCCGTGGATAACATAAACAATAGGTACATAAAAACAAAATGATACATAAAAACTATGAAAACTCTCGATGAAGAAGGATTATAGGAAAATAATAGCACTATTAGGTATTCAAAAATGGGTCTTATACTCACTTTTTCACCAATTTCACCTTTTGGACCCTTGGTGCCCTGTAAGAAATATTTCTCCGTAAATAAGGTGCTTGCAACAGTGTTAAAATATCGGATACCTACTCAAAACATAATTATTATAAATGTCCTATTAACTCGTAGTTAGATGTTATTAGATAGATTCCATTGTACATCATTATACTTAGAATAAAAATAGAATTAGAAAAAAATGCACTTACTTCAATACCCATCACACCGTTGTCTCCGCGAGGTCCCTATATGAAACAAAAACATAACTGTAATACCATACTTATAATTGCATAATAAACCTATTATTATATAGACCGCGGTAGCCTTAAGTGGTCTGGGTAATGGACTACTGAGACGAGGTCTTGGGTTCGATCCCAGGTTCACCATGGCACCAATGACTTTTCGATGCTTTTCGAAGTTATGTGTGTATTTATCGTAGGTTTATAAGTGCCCGGTTAATGGCAATAGGCTCGCCACCTATTATATTGGCACCTAAACATAAACTGACGAAATATGGGTGCTAGCACCTCTGCCTACCCTTCGGGGATATAGGCGTAAGTTTATGTTATGTTATGTTATTATAAAGCCGATAGTTTTAGTTTCCATATAGAAAATGTTACTTACGGGATATCCAGTTTGACCTTCTGCGCCATGTCCCTGTATAAACAAATACATTTAAAACTTATTAGCGTAGTTTCTAATTCCAGGTACAAATTAAGCAAACGAAAGCGCATAACTGGTATCGTACTCAGATAAAACCAGTGGACGTCGAGTTAGACTTGTCACACATATTTAATTGTTTTTTTTTCGATTTGTGTGTACTCGGCGTAATGCGACTGGCAATAATAATAAGTACTTTCCAAACGTACTTACATGGACCCCATGTTAGTCCGAGACTCCTTTGAAAGTTTTTCGCTATTCCCATAGTATTGCTGAAGAGTGTGAGTAAAACAATTTTTCCAAAATGGGACAACTAAAAACTAAATTCACCAATACAGGCTTATCTCAAAATAGTGGAACGAATTACTATTTACATTCTTAGGCAATAGGGTACTAATACTAAAAGTCCAATTATCAGCCCCAAAATAATGATTGTAGGACAAGATTCCCTTATATTAGGTATATTTTAGTTAAGTGCATAAAATATACTTAATTCTTATCTGAAAAAAGTGTTTTTTTGAGTTAACACCTTTTAAATCTAGGTGGTCGATATTGGCGTGCCCCAAATAAAAAAGTACTCGGAACTAGCGTAGTTATGATTTAAAGGAAATTGTTAACAAGGTAAGAGTTACTTACGTCTTCACCTACGTCACCTCTTGGACCCCGCTTTCCCTGTATAAAGAAAAAAATTTTTTTAGATATAATAATATGTTACACCAATTATATTTATAGGTATTATATAAATAATGACATTTTCGCAGCGAGCGACGGTGACGTTAAGGATTTCTCTTTATTTAATTTACCATGTTAGTTAGAGAGATTTGATCCTTATGATTGACCCTATCGATAGATGGCATAAAAGTACAGAATGTTGTTTTTTTCTGTTAGCCAGTTCGATTACCAAGTGTCGCAAAAGAATCATCGAAAATCTTCGAGTGCAATTTAAATTGTTTTTAATAACAAAATGAAATCTTCTTTCAGTAAAACTGTCTTTTCACATTATTTTAGACACTTCCCCTCCTTGTGGCATCGCAGTGGGATATCCCCAGTTTTTGTACAATTGAGCCTTGTGATACAATTTTTTTCTGACAACCAATGTTTTATGTGGTATTATAATACATTAGGACAACCATGTGTATTATGATACCACATAACATAATACATTAGTTTGTCGGAGAAAAAATTGTAGGTACCGCAAAGGATCAATTTTAGGGTTAGGTACTTCTTTTTCATCGTATACCTACATCGAAATGTCGTATGTAATAAAAATAAATTGATTTTATTTTCCTAATTATAATTACTTATGTGAATGCAATTAAGTGGAAATGACAATTCATTAAATTTATACTTACGGGAATACCGTCTTCACCTGGTATCCCTCTTGAGCCCTGTAAAAATAATAAAGATATAGAACAAGACCTAATTCATTGTACGTATAAGATACTCGTTGTAACATGTAACTAATTGTTATTATTATTTCGTTACATGAAAATAAGTAGGGTAAATTCCTAGTCATTGGACACTTAAGCGACTTGAAATAGTAAAAATTATTTTGAAAAAATTGGAAATGATTACTGTGTCTGGACATTGAAGATATTTAAAAAAACTTGGGTTATGTTATATATGAAAGATTCTGAACACAAAGATATATTTTTTTGAAATGTCTGTCGGTTTGTTTGTTTGTCTGTTTGCTCGCGATAGACACAAAAACTACATTTAGTAGAATCGGAAATACTTAACTATGACCAAAAGTTGCAATAACCGACTTTCACCCGGGTGGAGCCATTCATGAATAAAAAATTAGCTTAGATAAGTTAGACTCTCTGAGCTCCAAGGACAATTTTATTATAGTTCTAGTAATTAAAATGTGTATTTAACTGAGTTTCTGATAATAAGTTTTAATCGTTGGAATGAAAACTATTTTAGGTACTTACCGCATAACCTCTGTAACCCTTCAATCCTTTTGCACCCTAAGTAAACAAAAAAAATATTAGAATAACCAATATTTAGTATTTTGAAGAGTCATTTATTTAAATTGAAATAATAGGTATTTTAACTCATTCTATTGCGAGAAAAATAGATCATATCTTAATTAAATAACGAGGAACTTAATAAGAAGTTTTAAAGATTCTCAAATAATAAAAATGTATAAAATATATCATATCTATAAATGGTAGTATTTAAAAAATAAAATATAATAAATTATAATATAACTGTACTTACTGAAAGGCCTGGCTCACCCCTAATTCCTCGTTTGCCCTGTTACCAAATTAAAATTAAGTATATATCTACTACCAGTGAAACTTGGTTAAGTGGGACCTGGATAAGTGAGAAACCTCCATAACTGGAACTCATGCTGAGGTCCCAACACTTTGGCACTGAATTACCTCTGTTAGTTTGACGAGGTAAACCTCTATATCTGGGATTTGTTCTTTCGATTTATCATCATAGATAACATAGTTTGTTTACTCATTCTTATTCTACCCACAAATTCCACACGTAATTCCAAGTACGTTCGTAAGTAAATTTTGAGCTTCAATTACCTTCAGTTTTAGTTTCGCTTTACTATCATACAGATGTTTATTTGAAAAATGTCAAAACGAAAGCTACAATCGTTATCATTATGTGAAAAACTGAAATTAATATCCGTTTATGAAAGTGGGAAGACACGCGAAGAAGTTTGTGCCGAATTTAATGTGCCAAAATCTACTCTTTGTAGAATAATTCAGAGTAAACATAAAATTGAATCACAATGTTCTGAAGGACAAGGAAAACTAAAACGTGTACGTTTATCAGAATATCCTGAACTTGAACAGTGTTTGCTAACATGGGTTAAGCAACTTCGTAACAGAAACGTTCTGGTATGTGGACCGATGATTAAAGAAAAGGCACAAGATTTCGCGCGAACCCTCTGTAAATGAGACAGATATATATTTATACCTGTATATCTGAGACACTGGGTAAGTGGAATACCTCTATAAGTGAAACGACATTGCAGGTCCCTTGATGTCTCACTTAACCAGGTTTCACTGTATTTTGATAAAACATTCATAATATAGAATTAATCAATACAAATATAGGTATATTTATACGAGAGTGAGGAGTTGTTTCAAAAATCATCGTCTTCCGAGTCTTTGCCCAGTTGGGGTCGTTTTTCGGCCGAGTTCTGACGTTTTCCTTGAAGCGACTGCGATCTGAACTCAACAACCCATTGGCAATATCAAAGTTATGTAGTTAGCAAAGTTATTAAACTTTTTAGGGATCCAATTACCCGTAAAGACTGTCATTGGTGTTCGAATCACAACCAGGCCGACGGCAATATGTGCCCTCTGAGGCACGAAGAGGTCTCAATGTGTAAGTGTTAACTAAGAGCACATTATTATTGCTAGTGTACGTATGCAGGGTGCGGGCCAGAACCTCCACGTGGTGCACCCGGGCAACGCAATCGTGGTGGGAGTGGCCCTTTAGAGGGCTGCTTCGAGGCTCTCCACGTGTCCCTCTGACCAGCAGAGGGCACAGTGGGGAGCGAGCGGAGGGCCAGCTGATTGTCCGCCCGCCGAGGGTGACAGGACGGCCGCCTGTCACCCTACACCCCACCGTCAGTGAAGTGGCGCGATCCTCGCCCCACGCCCCCTTTCGGGGGGTCGAGGGGGCCATCTTAAAACCATAGATGGCCCAAGGTCAGCTGGGGTGCGAGGGATATGCCTATTGGGTAACTTACACCCCGGTAATTAAGACCCGAGATGGCGTGCGGTTTTAGTCGATTCGATGCCGACTTAACCACCCCTGATGGCCAACGGGGTGGTAACCATGGGGATTTCCGCACGATCAAAAAGTGTCCGTATGCAATTATATAAGGTACCCAGGTTAAAGTAGCAGAAATTTTACTGACTTTTCTATGTCAATTTAAATAAAAGTGTTTCTAACCAAGACGAAGTTCTTGAATCAGTTTTTATAATTAGAGTAACTGTCGTACTTACTTTTATGCCTGTATCACCCGCAATCCCTGGGAGAGCCTGTGGACATTTTTAATAAGTATTAAAATAGAGAACATTATCATTAAGATCGAAGATAAATGAAACTGGAGTTCCTGAAACTATTACCTATTCACAATCAGAACAAAATGAAAACTCCATGACGTATTTTATCACCTCTTTATTCGTAAAGAAACCCCTACTCAACGTTGTAATTGCAAGCAAATATTAATAATTAACGCGAAATTTTGTGAGTATGAATGTATGGATATTTATTAGGCTTTCGTGCAAAAACGGCTGAACGAATCTGGTTTAAAATAACACAATTGCTTACGGCTTAACGTGCTCTCCGAGGCACGACCAGACCAATGCAAATACCCATATTCATGCATACAAATATTTGCACTGAGCGGGGATCGAACCCGCGCCTTCTACGCAGCGGCCGCGTTCACTACCGCTACACCACAGAGGCTGTCCTTCATTAAAAAAAATTAGATATAATGTGTGGCTCTGAGAGAGAGGGAAATATTTATCGCAGGTTTATAAGTGTCCGGTTAATGGCAATAGGCTCGCCACCTATTACATTGGGACATAAACATAAACTGGCGAAATGTTGGTGCTAGCACTTCTGCCTACCCCTTCGGGGATATAGGCGTGAGTTTATGTTATGTTATGTTATATTATATGGCTCTGAGATCAACTAAAAGTTGTAATTAATTGTGGTTGCAAATCTTTACCATTTTTATTACGAACAATCAATAGTGTAGTTTAGGTAGGTACTTAAAAGTCATTATTCATAGAAGTCCATTAGCATTTAACTGTACCTGTGTGAAATGGGATTCTTTACAAATATTAATAATTCAAAAGCAAAGATAAATAACGTCATGGATTATTTTTTGTCACGATTTTCAATAATAATTTGAAGAACATCGGTTTTGCTGTAACTTGATCTTCTTTTTTAAATAAATTACGATTACTTACTGGCCTTCCAATGTCACCCGGCGGTCCAGTCAAACCCTGTTTTAACACATGAATATATTAAATATTGTTATTATCTACTTTAGGTACTATGACCACGTTAATTTTTTAATACCTATTATAGAATCGCTGAAAGAATGCGTTCCTGACAGGTTGTGAGCGAACGGGCGATGTAACTTTGAACTGGTGTATAATTTACGGCAAAATTTTAAATATCGTTTATTGACCTTATTAACGAGTGATAACATTAAAAATTTAATTACTGTGCCAATTTACAATACACAGATTAATTTTGGGCTAAAATGATTAACAATTAATTAATTAAAAATATAAAATCAATAATTTTTAAAAGTCATACACGTCAAACTGCGCTGTTTAAGGTTATGTCAAATGTTCGCTTTCATACGGCTTTCATAGTGATGAGACAAAATAACAAGGCAATTGTAACCACGTATTTTAGTAATCTTAATAATAATAATCTGTTGGTTGAAAAATATAAAATAGAACGTTATTTTGTATTTTTGTTAATGTGTGTTAATGTAAAAAAAAATATGTAATTTTGTAATAAGCCCCTACCCAAGCTAATAGAAAGAATGAATCATATTTTTATAATGAATGAAATGAATATGATTTTTTTTATTATTTCAGGCAATAACCCATCATTACAATTAATAATCACATAAAATTAAATAAGAATGAAACAAAGTTAAAAATATAAAATTGGAAAAACAAATAGGGCGGATAGATAGCCAAATTAGAATAAAATTAAAATTAAAATAAAATCACGTTGTCACAATTGCTGACTGTGATTATTATTATGTTATTGTAAGTTGGGAACAGGTTTAGAGAACGGTTCTAGGTACAAGTTATTTATTGTACATAACTAGTCATGACGAATTGACATGTGTCAGGAACGCATAGTCTCAGCGGCGAAACTATAATTACATTGACTTAATTAGGACTAATATTTATGGAAGCGTAGAAATATTTTGTAAGTAGGTACTAGGAGGTGTTTTGCTTAAATTATAATTTCGAATCTTGTATCTTACCGGTGGTCCTCTTTCACCTCTATCGCCTTTAGAAGTAATAACCTGCAATATTTAGATTTATTATGTTATTTATTTCCTTCATTATGTTTTCATTATATTCTATATAATTTTATTTTTATATCCCTGTAGATATTAATTCCTATACGTGATTTATCAATAACGTTTAATAGTTTGATATTTAGTGAATATGACACTTCAGTGTAGTTACTAGATGATATGCGATGGAATTGATAACTCTATCAAAATTTCACTTTATGTATTCTTATGTTGTGTAATATTTATATACACTACAAAAAAAAATATTATTGAATAAACTTATTGTATTGCTAAATATATAATGTAATAATATAAATTTGATTATTCTCACTTGATCACATGGAGGCAACGATGTACAATGTTCTTCCAAGTCCCATAATTTTTCGTGAAGATCTTCAAGTATCTGTTCAAGATGACTATATTTTTCGGAAAATATGGCATCTATTGACAAGCGAATTTTTGAAAACGGTAAATGTTTGTAATCTATATCTGAAAAAAAAAAATAACAATATGGTATGGATATGCTATACTGGAGTGAGTGAGTTGGATGAGAACTGGCAAAAGTGATATTCCTCGTTTCGATCTGGATGTTCACTTTTTCCGATCTTCGATTTGTTCATTGAGAGTTAGGAGATGTTAGGAGGCCTTTGAAGCATAGGCATTAAGTCCAAAAAATAAATGGCTTGCGTGAAACATGATGAAAATCAAATAAAGGTATTAGGTATGGATACGCATTTTACTGTAAAAAATTCTTTAGTCATTAATCAAGTAAGTAATTAAAGAGAATATTTTTAAACAAAAATGAATCACAATTTACAAAAATGGTATTAAAGCTGATCGTGTAAATAGTGCACGGCATGCGCGCAGCCTGTTGCTGGACTTGGCCTGCGCACTGCCTTGCGCTTTGATAATTATCTTTAGACCACAATCAATCAAATTTCTATCGAACCCCATACCTGTAGGTATAGCTTGAAAATTGGTCAAAATATTGCATTTTTCTCATATTTTTATAGTGAGCTTAGTAAATCATTTATATCTATTCTTATACCTACTCATCCATATATAAAGCTGAAGTTCTGCGAACTCTCGACTTAAGCTGTCATAAAACATTTAGCATAATCTGGAGGGGTAAAACAGAATACTAGTAATGTGTTGCACACGTTACTAGTATTAAAAAAAACACGAAATATTGGTTATGAGAAAAACTTGTATTTAACTATTTTTGAGTGATGTACTGTTTTTGTATACATACAATAAAACAAATTGTGAAATTAGTTAAATTCAATTAGTATAATTATTATTAGTCAGAGTTGGTTAGAGTGGGATATACCATATTCTGTTTACATACCCATACATGAATACATGAATTAAATTAGATTAATTTTTTGTTTTTGTAGATTTGCAACGTAAAGTCAGCGACAAAAGTCTATGATGATTGCACTGATTTCAAACTAAAAAAAATCGTATAACAATGGTTCATTATATTGTAATCAAAGTTTTTGTAATTAAAGTTAGTGCAATAGAGCCAACTAAGTAATGAAACATCATTTGGATTAAGAACCATAAGTGATTGTGCTCAAAACTACTGTTCAAAATAATAGATCTGATCATAGACCTTTGACGTTGACTGTACATCCAAGTTTGTATTTAAAATCATATCCATGAGAATGTGTACAAAACCATGGTAATGAAGTTATGCATCCTCACAAGGTACACACGGCCAAGGAATTATTTTTTAAATAGTATACCCCAAAGTGTCTAGTAAAGTATAAACTTTTAAATGTAGAGGTGTTTCTCAAGGTATAGGTTTACTAATTTCCTTAGCAGTATGTAGGTACATACATTTAGGGTGAATTTGAAATTTGGTGTATTCAATTGATTTCCCTGACACCCACTACTTTGAAGAATTTTAACAAATAAAAGTGAATAACATTAAATTTAACACATCGACACATAAATAAATTAATACAGTATTCTTATTTTTTAATCATCTTCAAGTTTGTGGATGCCCGGGGACTCAACTGAATACCTACGCCAAATTTGAAAATTCACCCTTTACTGTTTTATTGTGACTCCAGCATCGACAAAAATTAATGCATAATACTTATAATTCACTATTTTTAATATATTCAACACGAGCTGGAATTCAGAATTTGTTCATTGATTTTTCCCTCTTGGACTAATGATTAATTGAACTATTTGACAATACTTCAAGTAAGTACTTTATAATAAATATTTATAATTAGTATTTTGTTTTCCAGTGACGGTCGGACAGTACATACAAATAATGAGCAGTATTAAAAAAAACATGAATAATAATAAAGTGCAGGTAATATTAAATTGAGTAATTTTAACAATTTAAATCGTTCTTAATATTTAGATACGCAAATGTGCCCGTAACATCAGCTGCATAAAAGCCTCTTCCCCTCTCCTGCAAAGACAATTTTTATTTATCAATCTTTTGATGTACTACTAAAAATTCTGTAGACAAGTCCTAATATATCCACATTCATTTATAGGGTAAGACTCTGAATCCCAACTCTTATGTTGAGTATATTAGTAAAGCATTACTTTAAACTTTTAAATACCATTACAAAATGAAGGTACGTACCATTAGCAAAATCTCCAATGCCGCATTCACTCATTGCTGGCTGACCTGGGGCACCGGGTTCACCCTAAAAAAAATCTGTATTTTTCATTTGCTCAAAACAACACACCTATGCTTTTCTGTTAAGTCTTGACTACTCACTATATAATCATAATTACCTATTGGGATTATAACTGTCCATTCCAACTTAATATTACATAATATAACATAAACTCACGCCTATATCCCCGAAGGGGTAGGCAGAGGTACTAGCACCCACATTTCGCCAGTTTATGTTTAGGTCCCAATGTAATAGGTGGCGAGCCTATTGCCATTAACCGGGCACTTATAAACCTGCAATAAATACACACATAACTTCGAAAAGCATCGAAAAGTCATTGTTGTGTGCCATGGTGAACCTGGGATCGAACCCGAGACCTCGTCTCAGCAGTCCATTACCTAGACCACTAGGCTACCGCGGTTAATATTATAAATATAAAAATTTCTAAAGATACAAAATATCTTCAGAATTTTTTGTGTGATTGTTACTCAATTACAATCTAACGGCTGTTTTGTTTTTGCTGATTCTTATATAGCGTACGTCTTAAAAATAAATTTATTATGTTAGGTTATGAATTTAACTATTTTAATACTTACACGAGGACCGTCTCTTCCCGGTATGCCTGGCACACCAAACCCTCCCGGTAATCCTACTTCACCTTTTTCTCCCTGAAATAAATCGTAAACATCTTTTTAAAAATTTCAATACGAGTCTTATTCTTCAACTTAGCGTTAATCCCAGTCGCGTCCAAAGCTTTCACCTTGGAGTCTGGGGTCCACTTTACCAGTCTTAACTGCGTATTTGGCTGGACCTCGATATTTTCCGTGAAGCGACACTGCCATCTGACCTTCACAACCCAATGGTGACATTAGGCGATATAGAAGCATTGCAGCTAGACCGTTGTTGTTGGAGAATTTCAATAAGAGTATTCTATGATAATTATTACATCTAGATCATACTGCCTACTAATATTATAAACACGAAAATTTGTAAGTATGGATGAATGTATCAATGATGAATTTGGTACATAAATAGGTACCTACACCAAAACGACATTTTTTTACAGTTTCTTACTAACTGGATCGATTTTGACAGGACTTTTACTAGTAGGTAGTTAATGTAACAAGGAGTAACTTAGGCTATTTTGATTTTGGAAAAATAATTAGTTTCGTGTAAAAAAGAAATCACAATTAATAACAATCTAGAACCATGCGGAAGAAATCGCGGGCGCAGTTAAAATAATAAAATTGTGAAAATGTTTGTTACTCAATCTCGCTCTAACGGCTAAATGTATCTGGTTGACATTAAATAAAAAGATAAATTACAGTCTAGAATAACACATAAGGTAAACACACGGGAAAAGGAACAGAATACCACGCATGCAAAACCACGAGCACCAGCTGCTATTTTTTTTCCTATAGATCACTGTAAGGTTAAAAATAAATCAGCTTGCCCCCCGCCTGCTCCCCACTGTGCCCTCTGCTAGTCAGAGGGACACATGGAAAGCCTCGGAGCAACCCTCTAGTGGGACATTCTCACCCCGGCCGGATTTTCCGCATACAGCGGCGTCTCCCTTGGCGAGTGGGAGGCGCTGCTCGCCTCCGTTGCCCGGGTGCACCACAATGTGTTGACCCCTTCAGTTTCTTAAGATATTTTGAATGCATAAAAGTTTGTATTGCTACTTACTGGAGGTCCCATTATTCCCTGAGCACCTTGTGGTCCTATTGATCCTTTAATACCTTGGCTACCTTTCTCGCCCTGTAAGGAAGCAAATAAAAATTTAAAACAGGAACCAAAATATCGAATATCGCGTAGATACAATGTACAACGCTTGGTACGTATGATGCTTCATGCCATCTGTGATATGCGTCGACAATAGAGAAGCTGCTAGAGTGGCGCCTTAACGCATATTGCCGGCTATTGATAGCCGGCAATATGCGTTAAGGCGCCACTATTATGAAGTATGCATCCAGTCCACTGCTCAAAATAGACCTCTCCCAATATATGCCATAGCGCCCGATTCTCCACCTTGCGCATCCAGTCTATCCCAGCTAACCTTTTCGGGTCGCCCATCCGTCGTGCTGGGCGACCTTCTTTCCATTTTTTTGCCGATTTGCGGTCTCCACTCTAGTATGCATAATTTTGTGTTTATTCATGATAGGCTTACGTTTGACCTCAATTCCACCTGATAGTAAGTGACGATGTGGTCTACAATGAATCACGCTTGCCTAGAAGAAACCTATTCACTCGTGACTTGAATACTCCTAGGTTATAAGTTTCCGGAAACAGACTCGGGCAAGGAATTCCACTCCTTAGCTATACTTCCTATTGAACGTGTCGGCGAAGGGCTTCATGCGTATGAGTGGTTAATACATAATGACAACAACGCATAGTACACGTCTAGTTGAAGAGCAGTCTTACTCTCAGTATAGGTTAATTAATTAATATATATTATACTGAGATGGAGATACTGAGATATAATAGGTGTTATAGTTATTTCATAAAATTTATAAAAGGTGTTGACCCGGCGGTAAGTAGGGTAGCTACAGCTCATTGGAGGGATTCTGTGCTTTCAATGGGGAGACCAAAGTCCCCTGCGTCGTCAACACAGAAACTTACTCAACTCCCTTCCTCAATCCCCCACCAGGATCGGGTGACACCCCTAGTGTTGCACACGTCTATAGGCCACGGTAGCAGCTTCCCACCTAAGTAGTGGTGCTTGTTTGTCACCTAAGTGGTAAGTATAAAAAAAGATGAATACTTACAGGAGATCCATCTTGTCCTGGTTCGCCTGTTTCACCTGGTGGTCCATCTGCACCTGTATCGCCTTCTGTTCCCTAAAATAGTAGATCATAACATTTTTTGATTAATAAATCATTAATTAATACAATCACTAAGATGATAAAAAAGGCTGAAGCTAATACCTATCTACTACTATTTATTACACAGGCCTATTAAATAAACACAAAATATATTTCTACTTATGTCTTATTGTACACTTTAGAAATGTTCGCCTGAAGTGCTCCAAACCGGTTTCATTGTAACATTATATTAAATACTAGCCACCCGGGACCCGGCTTTGCCCGGGTGTAAATTCCAGTTTTCCAATAAAATATATCCTATGACACTCACGAATGACGTGGCTTTCTATTGGTGAAAGAATTTTTAAAATCAGTTCAGTAGATCCCGAGATTACCCCTTACAATTTAACAAATATACAAACACACAAACTTTAACTCTTTATAATATTAGTATAGAAGATGGATGTGTATAATATCATAAATTGATATAATAATGACTTACTTTATGACCCCTTTCTCCCTTTTGTCCAGATTGACCTTTGTCACCCTGAAATTTTAAAAGATATGTATAAATTTGATGGCATGTTATTTAATTATGTTTGCTATAAGTATAACTTTAAATAACGAACTTTAAATTCTAATCTAATAGTCAGTGATTGAAAGGCACGAGTCATAAAACTAATTTGAATTGTAATTTGTAGAGAAGAAGAAAATTTTTAAACAATATTTGAAATAATTTTCAAATATAATTATTACCTATTATTTATATTTTTTTATATTAACATTAAAATCAACTTAGGAAATTAACATGATTAAGTGGGTATAAATAAATATTTAATTATACATTATAAATTAGGATCTGCAAGAAAAAAATACTTACCTTTTCACCTATCGGGCCCTCTCGCCCTCTAGCGCCCTGAAAAAATAATGTTGAGATAATATAGTAGGTACATCTGTGAGGGCATTGTGTTGTACAACTGTTCTGATGGACGAATGACAGGAAGAGTATTGACGTATTCAATCGATTCCCCTGGCACCCACTATTAAAAAAAAAACAAATAAAAATACATAAACACATAAATTAACATAATATTTATTACACATCTTCAAAGTAGTGGGTGCCAGGCGAAACAACTGAATACGCCAAGCTTTTAAATTAATTAAGGGCAGGTATCAACCGCAGTGTTTAGCAAAAAAATTGAAATTTTATTTTAATACTTACTGATAATGTGTTATCAGTAGGTTTTAAAATAATATGCAAAATGTATATATAACTAAATAACATAATAAAATTCATCAAAATTTCATACAATTAAATAACATACTCGTAATTCCGCGTACTATGCTTGCTTTACTTTAGGAGATCATATTTATGTACTATCTAAAATTAATAATTTTAGTACTTACTTCCACACCAAGGTCACCTTTCGGTCCTGGTGGTCCCTGTAAGAGAAAAAAAATGTTAGTCAACCCGTTTCAAATTATCAATCTTAATAAATCAAATTAGAATCAATTAATTGGCCTAAAATAGGCAATTACTGGATATGAGCCTCTCAAATTGTGTACCATTTGGATTTCTGCTTGCCGCATCTAGAATATTCCAGCTATATTTATCAGGTCGTTAGTAATTTGGGCTGAAGGGTGTCCTACCATCCGTTTCTATAGGTGATTCTTGAAATTTGACGTATTCAGTTGATTCCCCTGGATCCCACTAATTTAAGTACTTTTAAGACTCAGACTAAAGACTTATTCTTCTAGTCTAAGTTTTAACAAATAAGAACGAATGTGCTAACTAAATACACATGAATTGACACATAATTGAATACATTATTCTTATTTACTAAAAATTTTGTAAATACCGCCAGGGAAATCAACTGAATATTTACGCCAAACATTATTCACCCCAGCAAGATTCAACCTCACCAATAATTTCACGGTCGCAACTCTAGGACTCGGTTGCTCTAACGGCAGATATAGTCAAGCATCACCTTCACCGATTCAAGGTCACCACTAATAGGACTCGGTTGCTCTAACGGTAGATAATAGTCAAGCATCACCCTCACCAATTATTCAAGGTCACCACTAATAGGACTCGCTTGCTCCAACGGCAGATATAGTCAAGCATCACCCTCACCAATTATTCAAGGTCACCACTAATAGGACTCGCTTGCTCTAACGGCAGATGTAGTCAAGCATCACCCTTACCAATTCAAGGTCACCAGTCTAGGACTCGCTTCTAGGATATAGTCAAGCAAATAACACCTCAGTTTGCTTATTCTGAGAGCTGTGACAGTATCTTTGTTTGAAACAGAATCTATATTTTATAACTACTTACAGGTAGTCCTTTCTCTCCTTTGTTTCCTCGCACTCCTTCTGGTCCTGGCCTTCCTGGCTCACCTTGCGGTCCCTGTAATGAACAATAAGTAATAATTTATAATACATAATAGGGGTGTGCACGGTATCGAATTCAAATCCGGCTGGACAGCACCAATGTGAATTTCACTTTGCAGAATTTATATGTGCTAATCACATGATTTACCATCTGCTGTAGGTGAAGGAAAAACATCGTGAGTAAACCCGCATATCCTAGAAGAAATTCTAAGGACATGTCTGAGCCACCAACCCGCATTAGGCCAACGTGTGTGGATTAAAGTCCAAACCCTCTCAGCTCTCTCGTTGGAGAGGAGACCCGTGCCCAGCAGTGGGACAAAATGAGTTGCTATCATGGTGTATAAGGTCTTATTAATCGGGGAGAAACCGACCTCACATGCAAGCTGGTGAGGTTGTGATATCGATCCCATGATAGCCAAATAGGCTGAATAAAAATTATGGTTCCACAAGGAAGCAGATCCAGGATTTTGAGGTGAAAGCGTTGGATGCAAAATGCCCATTACACTTTTTTTTCAAGTCATCACATAGGGTTTTAATCCCAGCATTACGTTCCTGTTGGCTGCGGAAATGTTGAAGTTTAATAATTAGGTACTAGCTGTTGCCCGCGACTCCTGTCACCTAACATGGATTTCGAATTCCTTAATTTTTTGAAAACAAGTCATAGCCTATGTTACTCCCAGATATTGTAGCTATCTATAGGTGAAAGAATTATTGAAATCGGTCCAGTAGTTTCGGAGCCTATTCGTTACAAACAAACAAACAAACAAAAAAAAAACAAATCTTTCCTCTTTATAATATTAGTGTAGATATACTTACACTTTGTCCGTCTTCACCCCTGTCGCCCTGTATACCTTGCACACCTTGGATTCCTTCAATACCTTTGTCTCCCTGAAACACAGGCAGAAAATTATTTTATTAATAATACCGTATTAAGTACAGAACAGTTTTTCATCGGAGACCAACCCGCCGCCAGAGGCCTGTCACCCTAGCAGAAGCAGGCCGAGGCGGCGGCGCGCGGCAGCGCGCTCCCCCCTATTCCGGGGGTATGACGGGAACCACGCGGTTCCCAAACCCGAGGGGGCCATCTCGAATCCGGAGATGGCCCGGGTCAAGCCGGGGTGCGAGGGAAATGCTCTTTGGGCCACCTTACACCCTGGCGTCAGAAGACCCTAGACGGCGTGCGGTTTTAGTCGGTAAGAGTCCGACATAACCTGCCCCGCTGGCCGCGGGGTGGGTATCCATGAGGATTTCCGCACGAAAAAAAAAAAAAAAAAAAAAAAAAGAGGGTTTGGTTATAATTATCGATTATATATATGGGACTTGAATCATCGATGACTTGGGTTTTCAAACGCCATGGTAGTACCTAGTAGAGTCATAAGACATTCCAGAGTACAAAAATGCCTCAATTCTTTTGTTTTATTTTTCTACCTGTCTATGTTTATAATGTTAGAGATTGAGATCCAATTTTATTAAGTCAAGTTGAGGACCACCATTATAGCCCTGTCGGTTTATGTAATGGGGATCCCCTTCCTGAGACTTTTTTACCTTTGCCATCAAACGAGGTGAAGTCATATTACGTCAATATACCTTCCGACCGACATAAAAAAAACCAATTTAAAACTAATGTGAGATGCCAATCTCATAATCTTTTTCTAGTCATAAGATTTTTAGGATAACTTATAATTTTAATGATGCGTTATTCTCACTGATATACCTATATTATAATGATCTATAATTATGATATCTATATTATAGTTATTCTCCATAATAATATACAAGTATTTACATTTTATTATTATAAAACTAAATAATTTGTTTCTTGGGTTTCAGACGCTAATCTCAGGAACTATTAATTCGAATTGAAATAATATTTTTGTGTCATAGGGTGATTATAGGCTTTATCATCACGCTGCGGCCCAGAAGAGTGGAGTAGTGATCATATAATATTATGTGAACAAATCGGGCAAAATCCATACATTATAGACAGCTAGTATAAGTATAATACAAAGGTACCTGCTTTCCGTCTTTTCCTGGAATGCCTGTTGCACCTATTTTTCCTCTTAATCCTTCATCACCTTTCACACCCTGAAACAATATTAGTTGTTATTTTTATCACAGAGGGAAGATGAAATAAAAAAACATGTATTTATTTAAAAAATAGTTGTATAATATAATTTGTTGTATGGGGCTCTCATTAAATATTATTTATTGATTTTCAATATTTATGTTATAGCGATAACGAAAATATTCCTGGTTTATATTATTATTTATTTATTCATTGCAATATTACACTGTGAATGAGATACATCCTATTACAGACAGACAAACAAACGGACAGCGTGTTCTTTGTAATAGGGTCCCTTTTTTACTCTTTTGGTAAAAACGTTCATTAGACATAACCCAACGGTTATGTAAACGATTCAGAATACAATTTTTTTTTTTTAATTTTTGTGAGTTGTTTATCTGTTTGTCTGTTAGTCGCAATGGATGCTAAAACTACTAATCAGTTTTTAATGCGGTTATTTCTCTTAGAAAGGTATTGGTCAGATTAAAAATCGTAAAGGAACCGGTGATATGACTCAACCATAAAATACGATGTTAAAATTGTAAATTATATTAATTAATACTTACTTTATGCCCCGTAATACCTGTGGTACCTCTGACTCCCTAATAAAAAAAGACATCGTTAGAAATAGGGTAATAAAGTCATGGTTTCAGTCAGAGCAAATAAAAGTCATACTGTCTAAAGGAAAAGTTTTCTATACAGGGTGTCTGACGGTATGTATATTAGAGATATATTTTGATTCATATGATTTACCCTATCCTTTGAGGAAATAAAAATACAGGTGTTATTATGTGGATTTTAGCCGAATTGATTACCGAGAGCTGCAAGCAAATTTTTTTAAATCTTTGAATAGGTAAGTACAGCTTAAATTATTTATAAAATCAAAATGAAGTTTCTTTCACAAAAATTATCTGTCCACATTATTTAAGTTACTTCCCATATGTGGCATAGCCGTGGGGCACCCTGTATATGGAAATAAACGCCTTCATTTATCTATATGACCAAGTCAGCGATACCAAAAAACTCGCTCCATAATAAGTGGCTGTTCAAGTAGCAGATTTGTTACGTGTTACAGATTGTTATAACATATCCATCCATTAGATATTTAAATTCAAAGCATTCTTTAGTTTTCTGAAGGAAATAATGCTCATATTATTTCGCACATACATACATTATGCTCACGCTTTTTTCCCTCCGGAGTAGGCAGAGACAACAGCCTGGCATCTGTTTCTGTCCTTACATACTTCACGTGCTTTTTCTACTGTCATTATAACCGGTTTCATGTGCTCACTTATCTTTCATTAAAAAACAAAAAAGCCTTTGTAGTCAAATTTTATGTAGGTACTTACATCTTCACCTTTAGCACCTTTCTCTCCAGGCCATCCCTGTAAAAAGAATATTGGCAAAATAAAAATATTCAATAAAAAAAATATAAAACTGAAGAATTCGTTTGTTTATTCGGCTGAACACGCTAATCTTAGGAACTACTATGGGGCGAGCACGAATTTTCTTTCGAATCAAATTCAAAACGTGTGCGATAGAAATTATATGAGATTAGTACGGTTCCTTTTATGCACGATAGGGGCGCTGTATAAATTTCATACAATTTTTGTCACACACGTTACGAACTCGAAACGAAAGAAAATTCGTACTCGCCCCACCGGTACCAATACTTGCGGCGCCACTCGCGTGAATTTCATACAACAGCCCGTTATATGTTTATACACTTGACGAGCTTCCACCACTGTCGTGAAACCCTTCATGTAAGCCCGTCTGGTTCAAGTGCTTTTAACCCGTCCTTTCATCAATACATCATTTCAATTTCAATTTCAATTTATTTATTTCTCAAAATAGTGTAACGTAATTACATCTTTTTGACGTCAAAAATTACTTAATACTAAGTTTACCACCACTTCCTAGGCGCTAGTGGAGAAGAAACGGCGCAACAAATTGATGGCGCACATTGATCAGTGTTATGTCTTTCGAGATCATTCCAGGCCTGCCTGCCCAATTAACTACTTAGAAAATAAGTATCAGCCTCACACAGTGCAATCAATTTCATCAAGAACCAAGCTGTTCGGTACCTCTTTTCTATGCAGCACCATAAATTTTCATTTTTTTCAATTTCTTTATTTTCAAAATAGTGCAACGTAATTACATCTTTTTGACGTCAAAAACTACTTAATACTAAGTTTACCACCGCTTCCTAGGCGCTAGTGGAGAAAAAACGGCGCAACAAACTCCACTGCTGCATTTTCAGACGTCAGGTAATACATAGATATCTTAAGACTAAATATGAACGAATGTACATTTTTGTCTCGTGTCAAAATAAATAAAGGTATATAAATAAAGATATAATAAATTTTAACCCAAGTTAAACAATAAAATAATTGAAAATGTCAAAATATAGTAATGTCAAAATATAGTACCTAAAAAAAAAGGGTCGCGTGCCTACCACAATATCATTATTCTGTAGTAGGCAAATGCCACAACTACAGCATTCCGTAGATGATAAAGACTTGGAACTATTTACCAGTGCATGTATTTCCTTCCTCCTATAGTCCCGGGTCCTTTAAGCGGGGCGTGAAAAAGCATTTGATGAGGCCGTCAAGCTGAGGGTCACCACTGTAGCACTATCGGTGTATGTAGTGGTGACTCCCAGTCCTAAGACTTTACCTTTAGCTTACCATCAGGCGACGTAAAGTCGTGTTGACATGTTTAATGCAAAAAAACCTCAGGCTATCATTCGTGCTTATTCATTCTACGTGCCCAATTTTGTTAGTTAGTGAGGTAATAATTACTTGTGGTCCAACGACTCCTGAGTCACCTTGTGGTCCTGGTACACCTATAGGGCCAGTCAAGCCTTGGTCCCCCTGTAATTAATTATGTTTTATTAATATGTTAGAGTGTGTTAAAGTAATCAATCTGTTGTTACCCTAAGACTTCGCCATACCTTGTCAGTGCGAATTGTAAGACAATGGATATTATACCCTTACGCCACGTTCACACGGCGATTATTTGCCCGTATACCGTATACGAGATTTTATCGAATAGAGTAGTGACAACAGAATATATATGAAAACTTAAAAATTGTTCACACGGTGTTCACACGGGAAAATCCCGTGTTCGAGAAATATATACGGTAAAAGTATACGGTAAAACCGTATACGGGAAAAAATCGAATCGAATGGTCGCCATGTGAACGTGGCCTTATGGCTCACCAAATTAAACTAGCGACTGACTGAAATGGCAAACGCCATAAATTAAGGTTACAATATTATAAAAAGTTAATAAGTAACAATTTTAAAATTGTCTCATCTTACACGCAATTTTCTTATCTTTTTTTTTTCATTAAAACTGCTGATAATAATAAACACAACTAAAAATTAATAGTAAAATAGGTCTTCAGTTCACGCGTGATGCCGTGACCAAGGGTATTAGGGATGTGCATTATATAATATACTAGCTGTTGCCCGCGGCTCCGCCCGCGTGGATGTCGAAATCCGTTTCAAAAACTATCCTATCTCTCAAGTTGGATCGAACTGCACATGGTGTGCGAATTTTATTATAATCGGTTAAGTGGTTTAGGAGTCCATTGAGGACAAACATTGTGACACGAGATTTATATATATTAAGATTTCTTTAATATACCAGCATGATACGGCAAGTCTTTTATCCTTTTTATGAGACTTACGCTTTCTAACTAATAAATTGTAACATTTTGCAATTTATCGTACTTACTTTAGCTCCTCTATCGCCTTTATGCCCACTGATGCCCTATAATAATAATAAACAGTAATTATTAACAGGGACTAAGAGTCCTTAAGTACGTAAGTTAGATTAAAAAGCTGACTCTAGTGAGTTCGAGAACGGCTCATTGGGTGATCACGGAACCCAAAAATTTAAAAGTTAAGTAGTTAGTTTTATAAAAACTGAAAATTTTAAAACTAGTAACAGTACTACTTACTTTAAGACCTGTGTCACCTCGTGGTCCAATTACACCCTGTTAAACATATAAAAATAATTTAGTTACGTTAAAATGTGTTTCTATTTTATCAAAATAATGTAATTAGTACCTAAACTGGGTCCGTTCGAACTGGGGCCGCCAACCCAGTTGTCATAATGATTATATTTTTTTTTTAAATTAAGTAAAGCGGACGCAGCGTACGGAATATGTCGTAATTCGGCTATTTCTTAGTTAACTTAAAGTCAACCCTGAGTTCTTGCTCTAACTCCCTAATGGAGGAAGCTCAGATGATGTAAAGATACATTGAATCATTACTTACCTTTGGTCCTTTTGCTCCTTTGTAACCCCGTAACCCGGTTATACCCTGTTTTCCTTTTTCACCTATTTGCCCCTGAAATAAAATATAGTAATATAGGTTTTGAGTCCTATTAAATAATAATCAACTATGATTCCACCTGATTACATGAGTAACGAATGCTATAGCACCTCCGCCGGGTCCTGCTAGAAGGGACAGGTTCCAAGAAGTGCTGCACTACCATAGATGTTCAAGGCTCAAAGTGGAGAAGGAAAAGCAGGAAAGTGAACCCTGAACTCTAAGGTGTAGGCATCAGATGCAATCAAGAAACAACGCTAAGATGATGAATAATGTTATCCTACTTCCTATTATTATTTCCTTTATTTAATTAGTAAACATATTAATTTACATTTTTAAATATATTATATACATAAAAAAAACAATACATTTAAAAATATAAAAATAGTGCTCCATTGGCGTCGGGTACAGGGACCAAGCCACCGGTGGTTAGGGCTCCAGGGAGAGGAACTTCCTCACAATGCGTGCCGTGCTTAGCAAAACCGCCTTTTGCATCACGCCCTTGAGCCAGCTGCCTAGTGAGAGCCTCTTAAGGTGTTGATCGAGGCTCTTGCTCTATTATTATTATTATTATGTAAAATTTTTAAGCATTTCTTTAATTCTCTAGATTTCGGCGTAAAAAGTGAGTGGTCAACATTGGAGGAATATTCATAGTCAGCACGGGGTTGAAAAAGTGCCCAAAATGTTACCAAAAAGTACCAAAAACAGTTTGAATTAAAAATCTGGTTTCTGATTAATAGAAACTATTATTAATGATTACTTACAGGCAATCCCGTTGATCCCTTTTCACCCGGTGGGCCGTCAGAACCTGCTGGTCCAGGGTCACCAGGCTCTCCCTGAACAGAAGATTTACTCTTTAATTCTATAAACTTTAACAATTATTTTTATTTATATAACGCATTTTTTTATTAGTTAAAAACCCAAATAAAAGTATGATGATAAATATGATATACTCGTATAATTATAAACGTATAACTCAACCCCAAGAGGATAGCCAGTATTAGCTTGCAAGTGAGTTTAACATGAGCTCCAAAGAATTTGGTGAGGCTCCGCGTCTACCGTACTACGTACGTACGGTTTTACTTTGTATGGAATAAAGTAAAACCGTTTCCTAACCTGCCACCACTCATGGCGGTTGAGAACAATTTTTCCCAACGACCACCGGTGGAAGACCATTAGCGGTGGTCGTTGGGAATAAACCTAGTAATCTATTATTTTCTGTCACTTACATCTTCACCGTCTATTCCTGGTGCTCCATCAATGCCCTGTGGTCCTCTTGGTCCCATAACACCTTGCAGTCCCTATAATATAATCGTAAATTCTTATTACTCATCCTATAAGAGTAAGGTTTAAATCAAATTACATTCAAAAAACGGTAGTTAACTGACAGGAGAATAGTAATTTATACGGGAACTAGCTGTTGCCCGCGGCTCCGCCCGCGTGGATGTCGAAATCCGTTTCAAAAACTATCCTATCTCTCAAGTTGGATCGAACTGCACATGGTGTGCGTATTTTATTATAATCGGTTAAGTGGTTTAGGAGTCCATTGAGGACAAACATTGTGACACGAGATTTATATACCTACATATACTAGCTGTTGCCCGCGGCTCCGCCCGCGTGGATGTCGAAATCCGTTTCAAAAACTATCCTATCTCTCAAGTTGGATCGAACTGCACATGGTGTGCGAATTTTATTATAATCGGTTAAGTGGTTTAGGAGTCCATTGAGGACAAACATTGTGACACGAGATTTATATATATTAAGATAAGATAGTTAGATTTTGCTAGATAGAACTTCGTAGCGTGGCGCTAAAGCGTTCGACTGCTACGTCGGAGGTCACGAGTTCGATTCCCGCTCAGTGCAAATATTTGTATGCATGAATATGTCTATTTGCAGTGAGTGTTGTTTCTATGCATAATATGTATGTATTTACAAAAAAGTATAAAAGTATGTTTTTCCGCAATTTAGAACCCATAACACAAGCTAGTTAAACTATGCTTTAAAGTAAGCATAGTTTAACTAGCTTAACTAGCTGTGTAGTGGTCTAGAGAGCGCTGTGTAGAATATCGTGGAATATTTTATTTATTACTATTATTTATCTAAAGAAGTACTCGGAGGGTGAGTTAGATGGATCATCTAAAGAAGTTTGGAATGAATAGGACCTGGGCCTCGATTCTGCTAAAGACAAACCACTATATTACCACTGACTCTCTAAAAAATGCCATTTAATTGTATATTTTATCGTTATCATTTTAAAGTCTAAAGTCAAATGACATTTCGTTGAGCGAATGAAAAAGATAAATGAAATCTTTTCATTTGATTTTAGACTTTAACTGTATTACGGTAAAGTCTACAAATAAATAGCATTTTAAGAGTGTCAGTGGTATAACTGTTACAGTGGTTTGCCTTTAGCAGAATCGAGGCCCAGGTAATATGGTGTAAAATTGTGAGTTTGACTGTATGGCAGAATAACTTACTTCTACTCCAGGATCTCCTTGAAGGCCATTAACACCAGGAAATCCTCGAGATCCTTTATCTCCTTTCTCTCCCTGAAATTTGTAATTTCAAATTTACTTTCTACTTCAAACTAATCGCTTAGATGAGTTTATTTGAAGTTTTTTTGTGGTTTTTTTAAGTTGACATTTACTTTATTTGCAGCAGATTCTTATTAGCAGCAAAAGTTAATAATCTGCTTTTGGCGCTGTCTATTTGTTTCTATACTTGTTGCAATATGCTAATGCGGGCAGGCGTCTCATTGAAATTCACCGATTTCTCACGTTTTTACCAAGGGCAGAACACCAGGGCCTCACACTCGCGCTGCTGACCCTTTAAAATCATTAAAATTTCCGCCTTACTTCAAAACGTATAGTTTTTTCGGAGCTTATTACTCACAGACAGTCCCAGTGGTCCATCGGCACCTTTTGGCCCTTTCTGTCCCTGGTAACCTTGTTGACCCTTCTGTCCCTGAAATGAATAAAAAATGTACTTAAGTTTTTATCTTAATTATTTTTAACTTAATTAGTTCTACGTATTTCTAAGTATGTTTTAACAAAAATAATTCTTATAAAAATAAGTTATAAATGCACAAAAAACTTTTAAAACAAGCTTTCTAGTAAGTATTAGTTTATGTCATTTAGTTCAGAAGTTCCTATGAACACCTTCCGATTCCTCAGACCAGCTTCATAGTACCATATTATTGTATTGTCAACCAAGATACACATAGTATACTAAATTTGAGCTTAATCGTCAGGAAGTGTTTCTAAATGGGTTTCCAAGATTTGACATTATGTTTGCTAAAAAGCCTACAACAAAATTAAAGATTATTTAGATGATAAACAAGCTTGGAAATGAACTGTATTTCGATTAAGAAAATGATTGTAAATAGATGAAAAATAAAACAGCCCGCTGGGTTTCTTGCCGGAGTCTTCTCAGATCTGTGCCGTCTTTCGAACCGGTGCACGGTGGTCCGTTTGCTTGTCTAGTTTTAAATATTTTTCATTTTTATGTTTTGTAAATGCCGTCTAATGGTCTATACATAATAAAATGATTTTTGACTTTGACTTTTGACTTCGACCCATACTAACGAACTAACATAAAAACTAACAAACAACAGAGAAAATTAAGTTAGGTACTTACTTGAAGTCCCCGCATTCCGGGCATGCCTTTTGGTCCTAACTTCCCTGGGGGTCCTCTATAGCCCTGTTCCCCCTGAAATAATGATACCCGTATTAGCTATAGTCAATTGAATTCGGATGTCATAAATAAAAAAAATCCTGGTTGCCTCCGAGACTTGTGCAGAACACACATTGAAAGGAGATTTTTCATTTTGGGCCCCCTTATTGTACACAATACAGAAAAAAAAGAAATAATACCGGTTATTGCCAAAAATACAATTATTTTTATTCGCCTCCGAAATTCAAGGGCGCAAATTAATAAAATATGAGTACATTTTTATAGTTTTAGTCCGCCATGTTTGTTGTGTTGCAAGAAAGTGTTTATTTAGTTAGATTCCGCCCATAATACGAGGCAATGTTATAAGAAATGAAAAATGAAAACTAAATAACCTAGCTATTTTTCTAAGTGGTGTACAATTATCGGGCCGAAGGTCTATACATTTGTGAAACATCTCCTTTGATGAGATAATGAAAAATGATCTTCGAGACTAAGACTAATAACACTCGTACTTACTTTAATGCCTTTATCCCCTTTGCTTCCTGTTGGGCCCTGTGTCAACATAAAAATATCGGTCGTTATTAAACATAATATTAATATATACATAGAATATTATTGATTAAATACGTAGAATATGGATTTGTTCTAATCTTTTGTTTTTATTTTCTATTACTTTTTTGTTTATTTTATTTGTAACTTAGGTACTAGGAATCTATACTTATAATAAAACTGTAGAGAGGTCAATTCTGTACATTGAATATATTTACAAAATAACTATTGGGGGTTGATTGGTGATCGATACTAATGCAAAAAATGCAATCAGTAAATTTTTTGTCTTTCTGTCTGTCTGTCTGTCTGTCTGTCTGTCTGTCTGTCTGTCTGTATGTGCACGCATGAATCAAAAACTACTGGAGGGATTTTGATGAAACTTGGTAGGATTATAGTTCATACTTCTGGGCAACATATAGGCTACTTTTTATACAAGCTGATACCCGCGGCTCCGCCTGCGCGTTGTTTTTAAGTAGGTTATCGTTTTTTGGTCATATCTCCGGTTCTACTCAACCAAATGCAACCAAACATATCTCAAATGTTAAGTCTAAGCAAGACCTTTCTAATAAAACAAACCGCATCAAAATCCGTCCAGTACTTTTACGTCCATCGCGATTAGCGATGGACGTAAAAGTGCGAGTGGAGACCAGTGGAGTGGCGAGTGGAGAGGAAAGTGGTATGGAGTGGAGTGGTAAGTCGAGTGACGAGTCGTTTTATTAAATAGACTTGGTGGCGATACCGATTTCCACGCGGGCGGAGCCGCGGGCGGAAGCTAGTATAATATAAAAGTACTACTCATATTATAAATATACTCGTACACATAGATAACCATTAGATACTTAGTACTATAACTCCAAAAAAATTTGGTATTTAAATCACAATAAATTTTAATACACACGGCCAAGAAAATAATATAGGTATACTTTTGCAAATGAAGTCTATATACCTTCTCATGTTCTTAACTATAATCATAATTTATTATGATTATAGTTAAGAACATGAGATTTATTATAATCATAATTTATTTATTATATTATGTGTTACATGATTTTAGAAGTGTGGACATTCCATTTTCCACTCATATGGCATGTAAATCTTTATTTAGAGTACACAATACAAGTCAACTTAGTAGCAGCTGCACAACTGATTAAATACCTAACAACAATAAATTTCAATTAAAGCAATGTCTAAGGATACAATATAAAACATACATGATTCATCTTCTAGACTATGTGAGTAGGTATTAACTAGTTTGAAAATAATGAAATTATGATTTTATCAAAATAGGTTATATCAAAATACTTTAAGTACTTACACGTTCACCCATTTGCCCCTGAGCACCATCTGAGCCCTGTTCAAAAATTATGAAATAATAATAAACAGGACAATAATATAACATAAATTTTCTAAATAATACTATTCGTATAATTTTAATTAATAATGAAGTTTTAAGGTTATCTTCTCTACAAAAAGTGGGATACTATTCATTAATAGAATTAAAGTCTAATTTTAATATATTGTATAAAAAATACTTACACGGTCACCTTTGTACCCCTGAGGACCCATAGCACCCTGTATAATAAATCAAAATCAAAAATATTAATAAAAATGAAAAACTACCACACTAAAATTTTTATTGACTTTCCTTTTGATAAATCGGTCTCTTGGGTCTGATTCAATAAAATAAAGTTTTTAAAACGCGTGATTCAAAAACTTATGAACACTTCTAGATATTAAGTTTCCAAAATCTAATTGAAAACTTTGATGAATTCTAAAGGAATTGATTAATTACCTCACAAATGGTACATTTTATTTTGAAAGATAGGTACATAATTTACAATTGCGCTGGTTAGTTGGTGAATTTGAGGGATAATAACTATATTGCACTTACTTCATCGCCGTTTACACCTCTATCTCCTTTGCAACCCTGCATAAACAGATACAATTAGTATATCTTTATTTTAATTTTATTTTCTTTAGAATTATTTTAATATAATTATTATTGTACATGTACAATACTGTAAATTAATGAAATAAAAATACATTAAGCAAATTCGGTCTATATAAAAAGTTACAAAAACTATCATTACCTATATAGATAATTTTATGAATATACCTAATCGTTTATTAAGGAGAATAAAAATAAGAAAGTGAAATGGTTGAGTTGAGGGGTAAGGACTCCGGGGTGCGAAGGAAATACTCTTTGGGCCACCTTACACCCTGGCTTCAGAAGACTATAGACGGCGTGTGGTTTTAGTCAGTAAGAGTCCGACATAACCTGCCCCGCTGGCCGCGGGGTGGGTATCCATGAGAATTTCCACACGGGAAAAAGGGGTAAGGACTTGCGATACTTACGCCTTCTCATAAGTATAAAGAATAAAAATAAAAGACATAGAAAAATGTGGTATAAAATCACGACACGTGGTAGATCGGATATGAAAATTTACGTGCTAACTCTCTCTTGTTATGCCTTTTTACTTCTGGGGTATTCTTTCAGCAAAAAGGCAGCTTGTTTGTAGATAAGTGATCACTGATGCCTACCAATACTTGCAATATTAGGGAGAGTATCTATACAGTACCACGTTACTCTCTTCATAAGTAATCATGTAACCCTAACCTTAATTGATATCGTAATTATATATAGAGGTTATTAAATACTTACTCGGTCACCTGCTATACCTTTCATGCCGATCGGACCCTATAAAAAGATAAAAATCCACTTTAGCCCCTTTTTTTTTTTTTTAAATACTCTTATCTATTTTCCAAGCACTTACTTGTAACCCCTGTTCACCTTTTGCTCCTTTTTCGCCCTGTGAGAATAAACTGAAGTTAAATGATATGCATATTAAACAAGTCCCTTGAATTTAAACAGTGGTTAGTATGTTGTACTTTTTTGTGATAAGTAAAGATATCAAAACTTACTTCTCCCCAACAAAACATCTATCCATGTCAGCATAGTCAATAACCATGACTATGCCCATCATTCTAGCCGTAAGACTATAAAACCTGAAAATGTGCTTTTTTCGCTGCTAGTGAGCTAGTGACCCAACACGGGTAGCATAATGTGACAGAGCTTAGATTGCACCACTTTGGGCAGAGTAACCCAATACGGGTAGCATAACCTGGCAGAGGTTAGATTGCACCACTTTTTGCAGAGTAACCCAACACGGCTAGCATAATCTGGCAGAGGTTAGATTGCACCACTTTGGGCAGAGTAACCCAACACGGGTAGCATAATCTGGCAGAGGTTAGATTGCACCACTTTTTCCAGAGTAACCCAACACGGCTAGCATAATCTGGCAGAGGTTAGATTGCACCACTTTTTGCAGAGTAACCCAACACGACTAGCATAATCTGGCAGAGGTTAGATTGCACCACTTTGGGCAGAGTAACCCAACACGGCTAGCATAATCTGGCAGAGGTTAGATTGCACCACTTTGGGCAGAGTAACCCATACGGGTAGCATAACCTGGCAGAGGTTAGATTGCACCACTTTAGGTAGAGTAACCCAACACGGGTAGCATAATCTGGCAGAGGTTAGATTGCACCACTTTTTGCAGAGTAACCCAACACGGCTTGCATAATCTGGCAGAGGTTAGATTGCACCACTTTGGGCAGAGTAACCCAACACGGCTAGCATAATCTGGCAGAGGTTAGATTGCACCACTTTGGGCAGAGTAACCCAACACGGGTAGCATAATCTGGCAGAGGTTAGATTGCATCACTTTAGGCAGTCACTTACTCTTACTCTTAATATGATAGATAAACAGCTACTTAATCTTAATATGATAGAGATGGATTTTATTATGTTTATAACTGTTTCAATGTTTTTTATATTCAGTCCGTCAATTGACTGTACCCCGCTGGTTACACTTCTGGATAATTTCGTTCCAAGAAAATTTTAATTGTCCCTGAAACTTCCTTAGTGTCATTACTAGGTGTGTTCGTGGCCTCATGGGTCACTATTGTTGACTATTGATTTAGAATAATTAGTGTCACATAAAATCACGTTGAGCATGATAGGGTTAGAAAGATATTCGTCGATAAGAGTATAAACCTCTAGTAGTATTAGTTGCGTTTAAAAAGTAAATTAAACATAATCTTGTATAAATGAATGTTTGCCACAAAATCAAAAATAAATTGTTATCATTTTTTTAACTGATGGTAACGAGCTTACTGATGAATGATACTCACTGGAAGGCCTGGGCTTCCTGGTGAGCCTGGAGAACCCTGTATACAAAAAAAAATACCAACAATATTATCTAGAAATTAAACTAACTTGGTAATATAGCTTACTACGATCATGCTACTGTATAATCTGAAAGGCTTTGCAAAAGCAGGCTGATATGCAAAAGTTTGCAAATATTGATGCATTTTTGCAATTCTGTTTACTAAAGGTATATATAAGTTCAATTTCGTTATAAATGCCATAATCATCTTAGCAATGTTGCCGGTTGCATTTGAGGCTTTCACCTCTTTCTTTTATCCATCAAGGTCACAGCTCATTACAGCCACTTGGCACCCACCCCGCACAGCCTCGTCGCACCTATGGTGGTGTGCGCAACAGTTGGTCCACTGGTGGACGCCTGATATCACCAATAAGCATTTCTTACTACTTGATTAACGTGTTTAATTTCTATATTGATGTCACGTAGGTACAGATCATGACATTACAGATAACTATTAACTATAATTATCTACAAAAAGCTTGTTTTACTCACTTCAGAACCTTTCGTGCCTTTTGCTCCATCGTTACCCTGTAAAATTAAAATGATGGTATCGAGATATATGATTTCATATTATATATTTATATAAGCTAATTTTGATAATAAATAATTAATCTGCACTTTAAAATTGTGCGCTTTTATATCATAAAGATATTTTCTTGAGATGTTTATTTTTTTCATTAGACACCTTATTGCATCACAATTTAGTGAATATAATTATCTTATCTATTTATACAAAAAATAGTAAATATTATATTATTGCAATGTTCTGATATTTCTATTGGCAGTCGCTTCACGGAAAAGATCGCTTCACAGTTAGACTGAAAAGCCGGTACCAACTGAGTTGTGACAGAGTTGGATTATATTATATTGTAACTGTCATTATCATTTAATAACAAAATATTACGTTGAAAGTAAACTTACAGGTCTGCCGCTTTCACCCTTAGGACCTTCTGGACCCTGTAGAAAAACATTGTAAGTAAGATTAACGAATAATAGTATTATGGACATGCTTAAGTATTTGTTACTTTATGCACGATTCAATCCATTGTTTAGAAATTGAAAAAAAAAAATTGAGCACAAATACTTACAACATCACCGCTATCTCCTCTTTCTCCTGGAGTACCCTGTGTCGTCAAACAAAAATTAATAACTTCTTAAATTCTTATAGTTTATAAAATATATTAATTCACATTATTTTTATTTTAATCTATTTGTTTCATTTCGTTTACATGACAACTTAATTGATTCCTGACCATTAGAGAAAAAACCTATCAACCATTTTTAGTAACAAATTTTTAATTATCACTCCTTATTTAAATAGATCATCTATTAAATAAATAAAACAAAAAAAATCACAATAATGTTTTGGCCAAAAAATTGTTTCACATAGTCACAGTAGTAAAACAAAATGTAAAAATTAAATAATGAAAATTGCCATGTTTTGATACTAACTAATAATAAAATTCATCCTTGAAAAATAATGATTTTGCATTGAAATTAAATACAATTTAAATATTTAAAAACTGTTTTCAGTACTATGATTAATTATCTGAATATTTTAATGTATTGTGTGTGCCTGCAATATTTTACTTTACTTACTCTATCGCCTTTTAGACCTTGCTCCCCTGTCTGTCCCTGCATAAACATAGGAAAAATCATTAAGTAACATTAAGTCAAAAACTAACAAGTTTTTTAAATATTCATTATTTTTTTACACAGTTTTTAAGCACTTAATAAATAGTATAGTTAAAACGTAACAAATATACTTACAGGAAGTCCTCTGCTGCCTTTAGATCCATTTTGACCCTAAAATAAAGAAACATTACTTTGTACTATTAGCTTCTACGATGAATAGGAAAGTTTTTTTTGTTATTCTTGTAATGCCAATCGGTTTATAATAAATTTAGTGATGTATCAAGCCCTTTAACATCGCATTCTGCCAATGCAATTTAAAAAAAAATACAATTTTTTCAAGAAACTAAACTAACAATTTTTTCCATTTTTTTTGGGTACCGTATGTCAATCAATTTTTATTGCAAATTTTTAAAAACTATTATCTTAAATCGCCTACATATATTTTTATTTTACTTTAATGCTTGCTTTCTCATCAAATGTGATCTGAATTGGTCAATTTCTCCAATAGCAAAGAAGAAAAAAGTGGGTGGTCAATAAAATTGTGCCGGTGGGTGTATGTTTATCTTATTGTGATTAAGAATGTGTTGATAAAATTAACAGAAGTAGAAAATAGTAAAATAATAACTTACTGGGGTGCCGGTGTCGCCTTTAGCTCCCTGCTCGCCCTTAAAATGTGAATAAAAAAGTAAATTAATAATGGTTTTTTGTCAAGACGTTAACTAGGAAATAAATTTCCTTCAATTCATTACTCTGCAATTTTATTACTCCTGTATTAATATAATTATCAATTTTCAATGATTCAGGGTTCAAATCCAGTCCTGGATGATCATTTTTTTTAGCATGCAATTAACAATGGAATTGCCTAAAAATTTCAATTATCAAATTTGTCTATTTAGCAAAAGCTAACAGTTTATTCGATGACTTTGACAAAAGATTTTCGATTGATATGGTCATTAAAAATTAACAATATTGATGTTGATGGAATATTTGAGATATTTGTGTGTATCGGATACTTATTAAATATCCCGTCAATGATGAACAAATGATGACTTTGATACAACGTTCTTACCCAAAAAAAATATCTAAACCAAAATATTTTATATCCTAGAAACAGGGAATAGGGAAAATACTTAAAACGGTTCCTGTACCTAGACGATAATGTGCGTTAGCATAGAATATAATTGAAGAAAAAAGTAAGTTAAGTTTTCGATTTTTTTTTTCGAATAGAAACTTCTGGGTCTGAGTTACACAGTTCATTTCATTAACTATTCCAATACCTCCTGTATGAATACAACAATTAACTATAAAAGTAAACGTTAATGTACCTTAGATTTAGCATATTTATTAGTTGTGGTACATCCTGCCGTGCTTTTATCGTTTGAATCCAATGTAAATTTTGGCGTCACACAAAATACTCAATAGTGTATTGATACGAGTATAAGCTAATATTGATTGATTATTTAATAGTTACTTACCCTTGGCCCTACATCGCCTTTTCCCCCTTTAATCTGAAAGTAATTATTATTATCATTATGAATAACTTCTTTATTAAAAATATTTAACTAAGCTCTTTTCTATTTATGGATATAATATCTTACACATAACGATTTTATCCGACAGCTTGTTTCCATCTGTCTTATTTTCTCATTAATTTCTTGAAGATCCCGGACCAGTTTATTGTATCTGCAAGATAGAAGGAAGTCTATCGCGTAGCTCACTGTTGTGTTTACCGGCTTTTGGTTGTAAATAGCTGCAAACAGAAACCAAAATATATCTTAAAACTTGTTACACTAGCGACTTTTTCCGCGTAGACCTCGATGTTAGTAGGGCAGGGGTCGGCAAACCCCAGCCCGTGGACCGGAAGATTTTCCTCTTATATTAATGAATTATGGAATAAACGTGTTTCAGAAAAGTATAAAAGATACTAGAAATTATCTATGAATCCACATGCGAATCATCTTTCGCAAATATTCACATAATTATCTACAAAAGATTATCTTCCAAGATTTAGGCAGGGACGCCGACCTCTGATCTGATATGCCGCCGAAGGGGTCTAATCATTTACGCGGAACTCAAATCATTTTTCCAAAATAAAAAAAGGGTTAGATTTAATGCCTCATAACACCAGTTATTTTGTTAAAATTGATCCAACTCTTTCATAGATTTGCCAAGTCAAATGGACAAAAAGAGTTTTAATTTTCGTTTAACTTTACATTTATAATTTTATTTAATTGTACCTATTATATAGGTAATAGGCAGTACCATTCTGTAGATTATGGATATCATTTCAGTTATCAGCACACTATGATAATTATTATAGTTATGACACATGCTTTCGAACAGTGGTACTATTATGATAGAATAGCGTAGGTACCTTTATTTTTATGAGATTATGTAGCATTTATAATTGTAATTTAAATTATCAAACCTAGTCGGAAATCCTAATAGAGATAAAGCACTGTGAGAAACTTTAGCTTACATAGTAAGTAAGTATACTTAGGTATAATGAATGGGTGATGGGTGACTAAGACGTTAAATCGCCATTAAACATAAACGGTTACGTTTAATAATGATTTTCAGTCAAAATCGCTTGTTATATACAAAAACTGAATTTTAAGAAAATTCGTATTAGGTACATTCGACTTTATTAGGTTATTGGAGTCGATATCTCGTGACTTATAATTATAAAGTCTTTTTAAAAGATTGCGCGTATCTAGGTACCTACCTATGTTTTGCTTTTAATCGCATAACGGGTTTTGTGGAAATATTATTAAGTAAATTTTATTATAGTAAATAATAATGATAAAATTATAAACTTACCTATGTCAGTAGAATCCTCCTAAAACAATTAAGTTTTGAGATTAATAAAATTAATTTAGTAATACTAAGCTAAAACTTAAAAATAATTAAGTAAAATTAGATCATTAGTAGATTAGTAGATACAATCATTTGATAAGTACTAAAATAAGGGATCACCTCGAAAACTTTCACGAATTTTGAAAATTGTTGATTATTTTTATTATTCATTCTTTTTTTACTTATTTTCAATTTTAATATTATAATATTTATCATGCATCAATCTATAAACTATAAATTATCATTGTTTCATGGTTGGTCTCTATATTTTAAGAAAATTTAAAAATATAATAAAGGTAGGTTAGTTTGTTAGTTAGTTTAGGTAGGTAGTTTAGAACTTATTTTTTTGTATCAAAATTTTATCATTTACTTACGGGGTTTTCAGTTGCTGGATAAGATAAATCTGAAACAGAAAAAAATATATTATCACTATTTTTTTTAAAGAATGGAAACTTTTTTTAGATGGGATGTATTTCTTTAGTTATATTTTCTAAAAAGAAACAATAGGTATGTACTTACCCACATCTTGATCTCCTCTATTATTGTCAAAAAGTTCATCATATTCCTGGAACAAAAATATATTTGTGAACAAAAGTGCTTCAAGTCCTATAAATATTAATAGGCAGATACCTATTAGTAGGAGGAAGTAGGACATGACGGTAACCCCTCCATCCTAATTGAGCTGTCCGACTGGGGTAGTACAGAAGACCGCAGCCATAATAACCATAGCGTTGTGTTCCCGCCGCCGCCGGTAAGTAGCCAAAGCTCACAGGATCCCTCCTACCCTTTCCTAATCCCCGACTCCTTCCTAGTTGCTCCCCCTTCAGGGTCAGCAGCGCGAGTGTAACGACCCTGGTGTTACACACGATCATGGGCCAAAGTGACCACTTCCCATCAGGTGGACCATGTGTTTGTCTGCCACATAAGCAGTAAAAAAAATGAATGTGAAACTTTGTGAAAATGTTTGGCTGCGTGTAACTTAATTACGCTCTAACGGCTAAAGGAATTTATTTGCCTATAGATGCATAGCAATACGGGTAAGAGCATACTATAAGTACTCATCTAAGTATAATATAAAAATGAATCGCAAAATGTGTTGGTAAGCGCATAACTCACCAACGGCTCTACCGATTTCACTAATTCTTTTTTTGTTGTGTTTGTTATTATCGGGAGAAGGCTCTTACGAAAAAAAAAAAAACAGTTGTACAGAAAATTTCAGAAAGTAACTTTTCTTTTTCTCATACAAACTTTTTCTATTATGTGAGAGAAGTTTATGTTTACGTTACGGGATTAGTATTTAGTAGTAGTAGGTAGTAGTAGGAATGGGAATGGGAATGAGAATAGGAATAGGAATGGGAATAGTAATGGGAATGGGAACGGGAACAGGAATGGGAACGGAATTGCACGCGGGTGGAAAATATGGCGGTACGAAGTTCGCCGAGACAGCTAGTAGATAATATTTTTTAATTTACTTACTAAAATGCTCTCAGTTGTTGCCTTTATAACTGAAACAAATAAATAACATTATTTCATTAGCTTTTTGATTTTGTGTTTTAGTTTAGTTTAAATAGTATAACCGCGGTAACCTAGTGATTTGGGTAATAGACTGAGCTGAGACGAGGTCTCGGGTTCGATCCCAGGTTCACCATGGCACACACCAATGACTTTTCGATGCTTTTCGAAGTTATGAGTGTATTTATCGCAGGTTTATTAGTGCCTCGGAGAGCACGTTAAGCCGTCGGTCCCGGTTGCCATACAAACATCTATGGCAGTCGTTACGGGTAGTTGGAGCCCAGAAAAATCCAACCAGTCTAACTTGGAACTTCGATATCGGCATTGGTCATAATGACCATTGGTTGTGGAGGTCAGATGGCAGTCGCTCCATGGAAAATATCGATGTTCAACCGCATCACAGTTAGACTGGAAAGCCGACCCCAAATGAGTTGGGAAAAAAGGTTCAGAAAATAATGAGTTTAGTTTATATAGTTAAGACACTTTACACTATACTTGTTTATATGCGACGTTTTTTGCCACAAACAAGTATAGTGTACAGCATCTAACTTGGCAAGGTTTTGGAGTAGTGGGGCCCACACTACTCCAAAATCTCTCCCCCCCTTTCCCTTCAGGGTAGGCAGCGCGTGTGTGACACCCTTAGTGTTGCACACGTTCATAGGCCACGGTGACCGCTTCCCATCAGGTGGGCCGTGTGCTTGTCTGCCACCTACGTAGTATAAAAAAAAAAAAATCTTGCCAAGTTAGATGCCGTGCACTAATATAGGCATTATATGAACCCGTTCACATACAGTGTCTGGACCGACGACGGAGCTTCCTTGCCTTGCCTGATCACGGCCACGGCCCGGTCACATCCCGGCCGCGGCCCTTAAATCGTAAATCCTAATTCAGTCCTTTAAATTTGTATTGGCATAGATGTATTCTTGTTTTAATTTTTACACATTTTATCGTGCGGACACGGGGAATACCCGTCAGGTTTGCCGCACGTCATTTCGGATTCGAACACAGTAAAACAGCAAGCTGTTGTCTCCACATCATCAAGCGCCGGGGTGTACGGTGACCCAAAAGGTATTTCCGTAGCACCCCGGCTGACCCGCGCAGCATTATTTTATTTAACAGAACTGATAACGTAACGTAAAAGAAACGTTTGTGGTTAAGTCCCATGTTCGTGGAATATTTACTATCGTATATTATAAGTTTTTTTACTTAATTTCGAAACAACTTTATCGAATTGGAACGCACTGGCTGCCTGGTCTCATTACATAAATAGATCATTCATCTTGCGGAAGATGGCGTATCAAATAGTCGTGTGAACTTGGCCTAATTTATTTTATCTATCTTTTATTCATACTACTGGTTATCTCCCGCGGCTTCGTCCGTGAAATATTTCGTCTTCGTAGCGGCCTCGTCCTGGTGGTGAATAAATTTGCACTAACGTACCTATCGAAAGCCCGATTCGTTGACATTATGATTACTGCTCCGCTTCCCTGGGTAATAGCTTGATGATATACCTGTAGCTTATAACCTTCCTTAACAGTTTATCCAACACAAGAAGACTAATCAATTCGAGCCAGTAGTTTCTGAGATTAGCGCGTTCAACCAAACAAACAAACTCGTCAGCATTATAGTATTAAGTTTTGATTATACATTGTAAAGTAGCTATATTATCTGTTCGTTGGAGATTAAGAAAAGTACTTCGGTTATATTATATTATAAACAATTCTGAACATAAAAATATGTTTTCGGAAAACTTATAAGTTTGTCTTTTTGTTCGCATTTAAAATCTTACGTATGTTTAATCACAATTGGTTGAGTAAAACCGGAGATATGATAAAACCCGAAAACCAAAATCTAGACTAGTTTAAAAAAAATACATACCTTCACAATCTCTCTCGTCCTCCCCATTTTCACAGTCTCTTATACCGTCACATCGTTGCTCGATAGATACCCTACAGAACGGGTATCCATACACTAAAAATGGGGAAATAATACCAATTATTATCTGTACTTACTACAGTACTATAAAATTAAAGCAGCTGTGTCGATACACTGAAGATAGGTATTAAAAAAAAACTTGGCTTAGATAAATGAACGATTATAAAAACAATAAATAATTTATAACTACGTTTGAAAAACCGACTTCACAAACTAATATTTTTTACTTTTTAGTGTACAGAAATAGAAAAGTACCTATTTTTGACGTTTATTACGTACAATGGCATCAAAAACAGAATTTTTGCCGTAAATTTGATGATTTTCAAGATCCCAGCATCAAATCCTGATACCCTGGATATGGGACCACCTCAGAAGTAGCCTCTTTCAAACAAAAAAAAAAACAAAATCCATCCGTAATTGGCGCCGCTATCGCGTAACATACATACAAATAAATGAAAATGCCGTACGAATTGAGAACCTTTTTTGAAGTCGGTTAAAAATATATATTTTACTGAGGAGTATTTACGCATGCTTGATCACAATTGGTTGAGTAGAACCGGAGTTATAATCAACAAACACGAGAACTACGTGGGTGGAGCCGCAGGCGTAGGCTAGTGTAAAGTATATTTACGTTAGATATAAGAGTAACATGATCATGATTGATAAGTAATATCACGGTCACATGGTGATTCGGCATAAAATGCGCCTTCTAACCAAAACCTTTCGTACACATCTTTATATAATAGGTAGGTATAATAGTGGGTATCCATGAGGATTTCCGCACGAAAAAAAAAAAAAAAAGGTAGGTATAATAATAGTTAAAGCTTAAAGTTATCGTTATTATGTACCTACAGAGCTTTCCTAAAAAAAGAGTCTCAAACTTTTTAATTATAATAAACTACTCGTACTAAACTTTACTCATTGTACTCTTCGAACTCTTCTTGTTAATAATTTTTTTTTTTCAATTTTTTTTTCATTCACTATAATTTTTTTAACAAATCACAAATCTTGTATGGCCTAGATGAATTTATAAATTTAATAAATTTTGAACTTAAAATACATCACGTTAAGTTGGTTATTATAAATTATGTAGAAAATAAATACCTTCATTTAACTGTGATTGGACAATCAGAGTCACAACGGCGACGATGAACAGATCCATAGCCAAGTGGCTAGTTCAAGTCACTCGTTACAACTGAAAGCAAACATAGATCTCTCCTGTTTATATGTAATTATGCCACTACGCAATGTTCGGCAGTTCTATTCGTTCTAACGAATAGAGCTTCTGCCCAATAAAGTTGACATCTTTAATCTTTATAAATTCGCGATAATCTTTATAATTTGACGGCCTCTTTGGCGGAACAAGTTAATATTTGTATGCATGAATATGTTTATTTGCATTGAGTTGGATGGTTCTGTTTTTTTTTTTTTTTTTTTATTGCTAATAGGTACGCGTTTGACCACGATCACACCTGTTGGCAAATGATGATGTGGTCGACGGTGGAGCACGCTTGCCTAGAAGAAACCTATTCATGTAAAATTATACTTATAAAAGAGATCCGATTCTCAACATTCCATGGATTGCGTCTGGACCCGTGCGGTCGCCGAGTCCATGGCATGGCACAGAGAGGACTTGCGACTCAGAAGTAGATTTAGAGAGGCCACCTTGCGACGCACAAAAAAAGCATATAAATATTTTTATCCGTATTCTAGAACCCATAACACAAGCGCTGTGTATATGTCGTAGAATATTTGATCTCGGATTTACGATTGAATATAAGGTCGAATTACCAGTGATAATCTAATAACTGATTAAAATAGTTGAACTTGAATGAAATAATTTTCACTAGTGAAATCAGAATCAGACGCGAATATACGACACGTTTACGTTTACATAGCATTTGCCATTAAACACAATATTTATCTGTTGCTAGGTCGTCTCAGGTCTTCTAGCACCGGGGTATAAGGTGGCCCAAAAGGTATTCCCTTCGTACCCCGGCTTCGAAATGACCCCGTCGAGTTTGGGAACCACAGTGTCCCGCCATGCCTCCGGAAAAAGGAGTGGCGCGGAGAGGTATATTATATAGCCTAGGAGTCTTAAAGTTTAGAGTAAATGGCAAAGCTCATGACCAGATCATCAGAGAATGTTGATCCAAATTTCAGCTGAATCTCTTTATCGGTTATTAAATTTTATTAGGTGAAACCTATAATATACCTTATTATATCATAAATAATAAACAGTTACATTAACTTGGTCAACATTGTTATCTTTAAAAGTAAGCCCTCATCATCCTGTGTGCTTTATAATGTTGTACAGTAATATTATTACATCCGTGGTAGGTACAAAGTAAACAGATATTGATACCTTCTAGGAACAATCTTGCATACATATCATTTAGCACAATAGTAACTCCAGCAAACAGTGTTACTTTTGCAAGGTATCATTTTAGAGGAATGCTATGTCTAAAAAGACAAAACAAGGGAATAACTAAGGTGGCAAACAAGCTTACGAACTATTTAAATAGCTCATGGTTATTCTAGCCGGTTACGTATATTAATGAAGTTATTTTAATTATTTTCAAGATAACAATGATCCTAAGACACATACCTACTATTTCAAATAACCGCGGCCGTTTCGAACAGCCGCGCGCCGCCCGCCTATCATAATAACAATTCATTCATTCAAGAAATCATATTTCTTTGAGCAATTACAATTATTGTTTTTACTAATGTAATCATTAACAATTCTTCCAATATTTCAGTAGCTTTTGCGTCCAAAAATCCAAAAAATAAATGGTTTAGAGTCGTTCATTCAACGTAATTTCCTTTTTTGAATATCACCAATGTACTGTACATAGGTACTTACACAACTAATTTTATATTTTTATTGGTATAGAAATAAAGATGTCAGCATCCATTCCAAAATAAATATTTTTTTTTATATAGGACACGTCAAAATGACTTCACCCCGCCTGATGGTAAGCGAAAGGCAAAGTCTCAGGACTGGGGCCACCACCACATACACCGGTAGTGCTACAGTGGCGGCCCTCAGCTTGACGGCCTCATCAAATGCTTTTTCACGCCCCGCTTAAAGGCCCTGGGACTATAGGAGGAAGGAAACACATGCGCTGGTAAAGAATTCCAAGCCTTTATGGTGCGGCAAATAAAGGAGGCACCGAACCGCTTGGTTCTTGATGGAATTGATGCCACCGTGTGCGGGTGATACCTCAGTCAAATATACTTAAATGCTACTAAAATCTGAAGATGGATTCATAGCGTGAAGGTTTCAGAATTTCAACCTGTTAAATAATTCAACGCAAGTCTTTTTAAGGTGTGCGCATATAAAACCAACTGTTGTTTTATTCAAATGAATAATTTCGTATTTTTTTTATTGGTATAAGCTCGCGTTTGACCGCAATCTCAACTGATGATGTGGTCGACGGTAGTGTTTTACTTTAGACTAGTGTCAGTGATTTCGTCCGCATTAAGTTCAGAATAAATAAAGCTAAGTTTGATTATGTACTAGGTACCATCAAAAACTTGTCTTTCGTCAGCCTATTTCTTTGATATAATAACTTGATGATATTATTGAGTCTCTAATCAATTGAGTGAGTGGGCAAAAACCCCCACGCGGTGCACCTGGGCAACGAAGGTGATGATAACGGGTGGGCTGGTTCTCAGCGCAGGGGGGGGGGGGGGGGGCTGGTTAAGGGGGTGGTGACAATGGAGATGTCTGCATTTAAAAACTTGTAATTGCAGTATACAATTTTATTAGTGTTTATTTTTCGCGTATTACAGCGGCCATGTTGGTTTTTTTTTCGCGTCACCTATCTAAGAACACTTGGGTTACCGGGACCAATCTAACGATATGTTAATTAAAGAAATCCATTCAGTGGTTTGGAAGATATGAGGTAATAAAGAATCTTACAAACATACATAGGTACAACCTACATACAAGATACGCGCGAAAAACATAACCCTTCTTGGCAGTCGGGTAAAAAAGGGTTATTAAGATGATGAGATGTTAATAAATTCTGCCAGGAGGTAGATATTAATATGTTGTACTATGTACTTATCAAAATATAAAACACAAAACGGCTTCACCATAAAATGTAAGGTTATTATAGTAGGGGAGGCCGGCCCGCTAAATTTTCAGTTACTAAAGCGTCATGGAGACCGATTAGATTGTGAAGATTTAGGCCTAAAACGAAAAATAATTTGTTCATTTTGCCATTTTAGTGAGGAGGAGAGCGTGTGCTAATTTTCAAAAATGTTAAAAAAATCATTCACATAAAACTACTCGAGCGCGTCAGACATTCACGGTGTTTACCCGCTTTGTTTTTCTAACAACCGAGAGATATTATTCTGACGAGTATATAGGGGAGGATGGCTGTAGAAAAGGGTAGAAAAAAAATAAGAAAAAAGTTATTCGAGCGTGTCAGATATTTGAAGGGAATATTTAGAAAACTCAAAAAAGTGTCTTATTAAAATATCTGACGATTTGGATGTGGTCAAAAGTTATGGTAGATTTTTGAAAATGTAAAAAAATAAAGTGACCTTGAAATACTCGAGCGCGTCAGATTTTTACACAAACGGTTCAACTTGATGTTCTAGTCGTCCCAAATGATAATCTGACAAATATATGAAGGAATATTCTTAATCTGATAATTTGAAAGAAAAAAATTTTTTTTCCTGAATGGAATAAATTATTACGCATATTATGTAGGTGAAATTACACCTACAAATATAAATTATTTTTTTTTAATCTTCATCCTCACTGGATTGATCTTCAAAATTGATTCCTCCTTGGTCAATTTCTTCTTCATTTTCTGTTTCTAAATATAATATAATAAATATAATAATATATAATAATAATATAATAAAATAATAATATAATAATATAATAATATAATATAATTTTCTATTTATTTTGTATTATAGTATTAAAATAAACGTACCTGAATATACAGTATCTCCTGATATGTAAGGTCGATTTTTAGGTCCCCTTTGAGGTATGAGCATATGATTGGTCCGTCAAGTGAGGTCACTTGACGGACCAATCAGATGTCTCCGAGAGACGTCTTGTAGCGAATCAACGTTCCGTTCGTTCGTACTTTGAATCATTTGATTGGCTCAAAGTGCACGATGCGCGAACTACTCCAAAACCTGGCCAAGCTACGTGCGATAATTATGTGATGTGATGGTGCGAGAGAGTGAAATATAAAGAAAAAGTGAGAAGGAAACAGAAGCGCGGAGTTTCAATCCAGTTCTCAGCAGCTGTATAACACCACACTTTATTTATGGTTTAAGCTACATCGCCCCATGAAAATCGTCAGATTATTTTATTCTGTAATTCTAAAAGGATTTCCTTCAAAATAAAAAAAAAATTAATCGCGCTCGAGTATTTCACAGCGACGTTTTTTTTTTACAATTTTGCCACTCACCCATTTCCTTATGCCACGCAAAAATCATCAGATTATTGAAATATAGTCTGTTCTGTATGTATTTAACTTACCTGGCCTTAATCTGACGCGCTCGAGTTTTTCTGAGGTTTGATTTTTTTTTACTAATCTGACGGGCTGTCCTCGGAGCACGCCCTTATATAAAGGGTTTATATTTGGTAGGAGTACATTACAAGTAATAAGGTTTCTCCTCATATAGTTTTCTGACGCGCTCGAGTAACTCTTCAAATCCCTTCATGGGCTCCCCTACCATTACCTCAATTCGCAGACAGAGTAAACATTTTATTTGACTTTAGACTGTTCTAGTTTCTTCTGGAAATAGAGGAAGTTAGTGTTTCTTATACTACGTAGGTGGCAGACAAGCTCACGGCCCACCTGATGAGAAGCGGTCACCGTGCGCGGCCTATGGACGTATGCAGTGTGTGACAGTGTGCAACACTAAGAGTGTCACGCACGCGCTGCCTACCCTATTCATTTCCTAAACAATCTATTGCGAATAAAGTGTTTTAATAGGTTAAGCTTCAAAAAAATTTATCAGTTATTTTGTTAAAAATAGATAAATTATAATAGTTGACCCGCGGAAACACGGAAGTCGAACTATATCGCTAGTGTACCGTAGTTAGAAGGTAGGGAGAATCACGATGTATGTTGTTTTGGAGCTGAAAACTTATTGGTCTTAAATGGGTTGGATAAGCACATCCCAGCTGACCCTGGACCATCTGCGGTTTTAGGATGCCCTTTGCGATCCTTAGAAAGAGGAGGTTGGCCTCGCTGACAATGAGGTTTAGGGAGATGGGTGGCCAAACTGTCACGCCTCAGGGAACTAGCCCCTCCGCCTGTTTCCCACTGTATGTACCATCTGCTTAGTTAGAGGACACGTGAAAAGCCCCCGAGCGGCCCTCTCCTCTATAGGGCTACTCCGGCCACGGCCGGCATAATGTCACGGCAGCATGGCTCGATGGCTAACTATGTGACAAAAATTTTCGAAACAGCTCAAAGGCTAAATAATATGGGATTTATAATAAACGACTATTGACTTTAATCGTTATAATATTATCAGCTGGTTTTTCCGATTGCAGCTATTCTACAATGATCATGACAATTCAGGAATTTCCATAACCGCTTGTCATTAAGTAAAAGTTGGAGTTTTGGCGCCAACACGGAAAAAGTCACATCGGGCCATTGTATCATTTTCTAAAATTAGTGTAAAATGTAGTTATTATGTGTAAAAACATAACATCTTCGACAACGTGCACAAGTTTGGAAAAGTGGTATACTACCGTGAATTGTGCTTTTCAACGTTGATTCCAAAATTCCATAGAAGCCTCTAGTAAAAAATAATTATATTAAACAAACTATCGTATGTTATACAAAATGAGGGCCAGGCGACGGCCACCAAATGGTGGTCCTCAAGTTTTTGTAACCATTTTGAACACAAAAATAGTTTTTTGAAATTCTTGTATCGATCGCGATGGACACAAAAACTACTGACCGAATTATGTTACGGTTTTTATTAGAAAGGACTTGATCAGGCTTAAAAGTTTCCGTAAGTTTATTGCAATTGTTGAACCAGAGATTGAGCAAAAGTTGCGATAACCTACATTCACGCGAACGGAGCCGCTGACATTGGCTCTAAACTATGAAATTGAATTTAAAAAAATAATTGTTACCTTACTAATAAATTACTAGTGTGCCCGTTAATCCCTCATTCTAAGCTAAATTGTTTGTATAAGGAGTGGTAAACCCACTCGATAGTATAATAGCCAGAAATCTAACCCTCTTTAATCACTAAAGTACCTACCTAAGCTAGGAATGACCATATTACAATCAGTTACCATTTTTTATCTTTAAAATTGATAATATGAGTTAATTACGTATTTAGTATTGGTTATTTTAATAACGTTACGTAGGTACGTAGTACATTACGTTGCGTAACAGAATAGATAATAGTAAAGACATAGTTACGTATTAGGATCGGTGGTATTCCTTGAGTGATTTGCGTATTTCGCATTTAACACAGACGAAGTCTACTCTTACTATAATTAAAGCGATCGCGATATTATTTAGTTTTATCCGTATTATAGGGAGTCCTAATGTCACCAATAGCCATTGCAATTGCGTCAAGATATTGCTTCGTTGGCATTATTTTACCGCTTCTACCGGTGAGTGTTCCAATGGGCTCTACCAACTAGTCCCTCTCCTTTCCTATACAGAACAACACGTGCATTGCTGAGATATCACTCTCATACCGTGCAAACAATTCCATCCAGAACTAAGCGGTTTGGTGCCTCTTTTTTTCGCCGCACCATAAAGACCTGGAATTGTTTTTACCAGCTCATATGTTTCCTTCTTCTTACAGTCCCGGGTCCTTTAAGCGCCACTTTTAAGCCATTTAATTTAGGGCCATCATTATGGCACTGTCGCTGTATGTAATTGGGACCACCTTCCTGAGACTTTAGCTCACCATCAGGCGAGTTTGAGACATATTGACGTGACCGACATAAAAAAGTATGACATCTATATCTATATCTATATACATATAATAAATCTGTAACTGATCGGTGTCTGTACATGGAAGATATATGAAAAAAAAAATTATTAGGGGACTTTATGAATGTATAATAGATGCCAAAACAATTATTTTTAGAATTTTTGTCTGTTTGTCGGTTTGTCTGTTTGTCCGCAAATCTTTGTGCGCGCTAAAATCAAAAACTACTGGAGGGATTTTGATCAAACTTGGTACGATTATAGTTCGTAGTGCTGGGCAACATATAGACTAGACTAGACTTTTTATACAAGCTGATACCCGCGGCTTCGACCGCGCTTCGTTTTTAGGTAGTTTTTGGTCGTATCTCCGGTTCTACTTAACCAATTACAACCAAACATACAGTAAATTTTTAGTCTAAGCAAGACCTTTCTAATAAAAAAGCCGCATCTGAACTGGGTTTGATGCGGTTTTTTTTTATTAGAAAGGTCTTGGTTAGACTCAAAATCTTACGCATATTTGATCACAATCGGCTCATTAGAACATGCGATATAGTAAAGAAAACGCGAAAATCGATGTCCACGCGGGCGGAGCCGCGGGCAACAGCTAATCTGTAATAGTTTTTTTATACGGTAAGTAACTCATACTGGCATTAGAATACCGATAACATTGGCCTTTGATAGCCCCAATGTTATCAGTATCCATCCATCGGTATACTTACTGAATAAAATTAATCTATAGCAGTGCCGTACTATTGTAGGTAGGTAGGTACTGAGTAATCACGTGTGAATATTGTTGAATGATCCTATCCTACTAATATTATAAACTAACCTACACTCGCGGCACCGCCCGTGTGGACATCAGTTTTCCCGGTTTTTGATTATATAATATCTCCGGTTCTACTATCGATTATGATCAAACATGTGTAAAGTTTTAAATCTGACCAAAACCTATGAAAAAAAAAAGTATCAAAATCCATTTTTAGTAATTTTTGCACCCATCGCGCAAACAGTCAAGCATTCCAAAAAAAAGTATTTTTGTGTTCAGAATCGTTCGTATAACATAACCCGAGTTTTTTTTTTAATATCTTCATTGTAGCGGCATAGCTACTTTAAAATTTTGTAATAGTAATACATAGATACTAAAGTTTGTGGAGAAGTATGGATGTTGTAATATTTTTTACACAATCACACTCTAAGGCCTGTTGTCCATTACACGGTTTCTCGCCGTGAAAATCTACGGTTAATTCGCCGCGTGTAGGCACGGTCGTCAGTGTTGTATGGATCACTATAAGAGCTTGTCGACTTGCACGGCGGCGCAACAGCACGGCGCGGCGGCCGTGTGCGCCGTGACTACTCCTCGGCGCGCCGCGTCTACGCACGGCGAGATTTTCACCAGTGTTGTATGGGAGTCTTCGGGAGTGTGTCGACGGCGCCGGACGTACGCACGGTTTCGTGACCGTTTATATACGCTGTTTCGCGATTTTTTTATAAAATGAACATAAATCAAGAATTATTAATTACGTTAAACGCGCCATATTCCTCCCTTTTTTCTAAAATCGAATGTATCCAAAACCTTACTTCCCTTTTTTTTCTATTTTCTTTTTCCTATATATGTAATAAGCAACTATAATCTTTTTTTTCGTAAGATAATTCATGTCGCAGCACGTCCTACACAGCCCGGGTAAAAAGCGCTACTAGCCAGTACTTTACCAATGTCTCACGCGGTGATTTTGCCGTGTCATGTACAAGCTAGCACGTTTTTTCAACCGTACGGCTTACACACCGTACGGTTGAAAAACCGTGTAATGGAAAAGAGGCCTAACGGTTGAACGGATCTGTCTGGAATTTGATAGAGGGATATAATTATAGTCTGAAATAACATATAGGTTTTCATCCCTAGAATATGGAACGAGATTAAATTCCGCTTGGTAATGGTAAAGGTACCCCCTCCCGCCCCCTCTCGAATTTAATCGGTGGCCGACTAAAACCACACACCACCGTAGTTTTGAGGGTATATCTGCACGAAAAAGATCACGTGTGCTTAAAAGTGTTTCAATACGTATATACTATTTCAAACAAGTAAGATAACGCCTTATCTATAACTATTTATATAAATGTAAATTAGTAGTTTTTGGGCGGCATTGGAGATACTATCTACGTAGTATAAAAAATTATACGTACGCTTAATACGCTCTTTGTCTGAATGTGCGCAATGGACGCAAAATTAAATCGCAAAATACATCAGCTATCTGCCAGTGAAATTTTCGTCAAAATCGTTCCAGCCATTTCAAAGATCAGCCGGAACAAACACAATTTTTTTTTCTCGGCATTATGTAACGTGTTCCTCCAAACGTACTTGGTAAAAAGCGGTTATTTTAATATTACAAACAGATACCCCAATCTTATTAGTTTGTATAGATGTATAGATAATAATTATTAATGACGATAAAATAATATTTACAATACTACCAAATGAAAAATGTGATAAGCGCCATCTAGCCGTACTTACTTAAACTCACACGGTGGCTTTATTTACCCATGAAAATTTAGGAACCGTACTCCATACGATTTGGGAACTGTGGTATGATGTAGATTTTCAAAACTCATACAGCAGCACACTAAGTTAACACTGATTAGGAACAGAGGGCACTGTTAACAATCACTACTAGCCTATGCCCGCGGCTTCACAGTGGACCTCGGTTTTCGCGTTTTTTAACTATAGCCGGTTCTACTCATACGATTTTCGTTTATAGACTATAATATATAGGTAAATTATTTGTGATGGGAAGACCGTCAAATTTGGTCAAACTCAAAACTTGGACTATCTCAAAATAATTACTTTCATAAAACTTAGATAATTAGGAGTAAGCAAGTCCTAAAATAAATATTTTGTAGGAAAAGTATTTTATAGAAGTATTTTTAATTGAAAATATATAAAATTCTTAGATCATAATTATAGGACCTAAGAATTATTATGAAGAGTTGGGTAATGGAGACAAAAACTGGCGAAAAAGAGAATGCTTCTTTTTATGACACTAAACTCTTGGTAATGAAAGAAAAAAGATTCAATCCCTGAGGGGTTCGATAGTAAAATTAGTATTTACAGCTCCTTAGCTGGATCATGTTAATAGACAGATTTTTTTTTATACCACGTAGGTGGCAGAGAAGCACACGGCCGACCTGATGAGAAGCGGTCACCGTGGACCTATGGACGTGGGCCAATGGCGTCACCCACGCACTGCCGACCCTGAAGGGAAAGGGCGAGGTTAGGAAAGGGTGGGGAGGCTAAGAAGGGGTGGGGGAAGGAGGGTACATTGAGCTCTGGCTACCCTACTTACCGCCGGGAACACAACACAATAGTTATTATGGCTGCGGTCTTCTGTAGGTACTTCCTTAGTCGGACAGCTCATTTGGGACGGGAGATAACGTGTCCTACCTCTATTACAATAGAATGAATTTGATCATAATTTTTCAGTTCGTCTCAATACCGTTCATTTCACATTATGATCATGCCTTTAATTGTCCCTTAGGCGCTTGCCTTACAATATTTCGTGTACTTTGCTTGGCTGGTCTAAATTATTCATTGCACGGGTCTGTCCGACCGTTCTGTCGCACTCAACTTTAGTATTCTCATGTGTATGGTACTAACAGAATAATGTATAATGCTGCGCCGTACTATACACGTAGGCAGACATTATTATACCTACAGTTGTGTGAATAGTTATGCAGATAAAATTTACAAGAGATAGAGCCTGATTTATAAAAAAATGATATTTTGTATTCTTTTTTTAAACAACAGTCTAATCACTACTACTTGTCATCCTAAGGTCATGGGTGCCAAAACCTTACGGTGCGTCCACGCTAGGCGAGGCGAGTACGAGCGGAGCACGAGCCGAACACAATTTTTGTCTAGTATGGACCGAATTACAAGCCTCGAACGAGCGTGCTGCGAGCATTTCGTTCGTACTCGGTTGCGTTTCGACTTTTGTCGGTTTTTTGACGAACACAAAGGATTTCGAGGACAGTGATCGTTTTAGATTCGTTGTACGTCCACACTTGACACGTGAACGACGAAGCCAAGAACGGCTCCGCTCGTGCTCGGCTCGCCTAGCGTGGACCCACCTTTAGCAGTCTATCTATCTACATCTATTTGATTTAGCTTTGCCAAAGGAGTTAACTTTCCAAAAAGAAGTCTTAGGCAAAATGTAAGTGTTATTTTGTACTCAATGACGCAAGAACCATCAAGTGGTGTCATATTATATGCCAGATATAATAATTTGCACACAAGGAAAGTAAGTACAGCTGTAACTTAAAGTTTATTTTTATTTATTTATTTACTACCTTGTTGTGCACAAGAACGTTATATTAATACCTACACTTAATTTATAGTTAAAATGATATACAAAAGCGAGCTTATCTCAATACAAGGTCTTTTCAAGCAAACCTTTAAGTTATAAAGAAATAATAGTTCTAGAAAGTAAATAATCATTAGATACCTTGGATTGAAAAATTTAGCTATTTTTAAAGTTCTCTAAAAAAACTATTCTAAGAATATTGTTCAAACGGCTACTTCCAATTCTAAAATGTAGATTTTAATGGTGAAGATAAAGCAATAATTTCCTTCATCTAGAACGTTGATTATTCATCTTGGCTAAAATTTATTAGCACAAAAGAATGCCTCATGAAAGTAGCGATGAGCGTACGATATTCATTTGTTTTCATTAGCGAACCAACCGAAGCTACCACTGAAACTCACATTAAACCGGTGGTATATTTTATTATCGGCTAATAGCTTAACATATTTAAATAGCACGGTGAGACTACTACTAGAAAAAAGAAATGGACTGAATGTTAGGCATGTCAATTTTCGTACCCGCCAAGATCATCAAATTCAAATCAATTTATTTAATTAAGAAATGCAACGTGAAGGTTAATTATTTAATATTATATTCGCAAACTTGAGCGGTGTGGCAATACTACTGCCCATGGTAAGTAGCTAATTGAAAAATAAAAAATAAAACTCTGAAATTTAAATGATATTTTCTGCTTGAAATTTTATACCTTTTTTCCAATATCGAAAAAATTCTTCAAGTAACGCAGTATAGGTATGTATTTTGTGCAAGTGGATTTGATAATTCCTCCTAAAATTTAGACATACGAGTACATGTTGAAAAAGAACATAATACAAGATTTTTTAAACTACTAAGTATATGCACAATTTTTTCTTAGTCCGATAATTTTAGTATTTATTTAAACTAGATACCTAACTAGATTTGGGGATTATTCCACGAGTTCCTTTAGTACTACTGAACTGGTGCAGGCAAGATTAATAGCATATTACGCTTTTGTTTACTGGTAGTCATTATTCAATTAAATATTATGGGCAGCGTTAATTATAATTGTTTGAGTAAACAAATATAATATATAATAACTTTTTCACATTTACCAAAATCGAACTTGAAGTCTCGCAAAATATTTTCAGGTCGTGAGTCTCATCTTTCATTGGAGCTGATAACCATCTCTTAATTTTATAGTCTAGATGGTGATTTCCGAGACCACCGGGAGGGGAGAACCCGCCGCACGGAAAAAAAGGCAGTTTAATAGTGAATGGAATAATTTTATACGACTCATGGTGTAGGCAGGTAAAGGAGATGTTTCACAAATGTATGGACCTCAGACCCGATAATTGTACACTACGTACTTAGAAAAATAGCTAGGCAATGTAGCTTTCGTTTTTCACTATTCAATTCTTATAATATTGCCTCGTATTATGGGCGGAATCTAACTTAATAAACATAACAAACGTGGGCGGACTAAAACTATAAAAATTATACTCATATTTTATTAATTTATGCCCTTGAATTTCGAAGGCAAATAAAATATAATTTTATTTTTGTCAATAACCAGTATTATTTCTCTTTTTTTCTGGATGGCCCAAAATGAAACATCTCCTTTCTGATAATTCCTGTAGTAAGTATATATATACCCATATCCAAGCGGTGAACAAGTTAACTTTAGAATTAATCTTTGGAATTCATTATATACGCACGTGTACGAGTACATCAAACTGAAGTTATGTGAAAATACTCTTATTGTCAGGCCCGTATACTAAAGATTATTATCATTTGTGCCGAAGTAAGGACAAAATTTTCTGTAAACTTAATTAAGCTAATGATTATGCTGGTATGAGAAAGATATTATGAGAAACTTTTAGGTCATCTATACGTACGAATCAGTACCAGTACCTATACGTTGGTACTATATTATATTATTACACATACGATGTCAGTATTATAAGTTAAGTAATGCGTCTTTAAGTGCTTGTTTCTGACTAAAGTTAGTCAATTAGTGAGTGACGGAAGTTCCATTTTTGGTATATTATTTGTTAAGTTTTATAAACATGCCTTTACTTACAAGTTTTATTTATATCCATAATACTGGTTAAGTCTGAGCAAGTTAGCAGGATATTAGTAGGATTTGTACAAAAAGCTCTAAGTTTTTTTTTATACCACTTAGGTGGCAGACAAGCACAAGGCCCACCTGATGGGAAGCAGTCACCGTGGCCTAGGGACGCGTGCAACACCAGGGGCATTACACTCGCGCTGCCGACCCCGCAAAAACCTTCTAATGCCCTTCTTGAAGAACCCCATATTGTAGTCGCTAGGTAAGTAAGTAATAAGTACCTATATTTATCTGCACTCTATTTCTACTCGTAACTTTCTAGTTCAGTTATACGTTATTTGAATCTATTGCTTTATTTGAGCCTATTTAGAATGTCCTAGAAAATTTATTCGAACAATTCTGTATATCTGGACTTTGGTAGTGGGGTTGCCAGACAAAAGACAATTGACGCTACTGTCAGGATCGTTCGAGCGTGTATTCAGGGAACTAAGCCGCTTAGACGTCACTTTTACCCACATCACGGCACTGTGTAAACAATCCAGCGAGTGAATCCTTCAGTCCTTTCCTACGGTCCAATGGACGTGGTCCGCCGCCTCCATAAATTATTTTGGTATGGTTCAAATAGAAAACAAAGCATGCTAATGCCCAATATTTCTCTCTTAGTCGGTACTATCCAGGTTTGGTAACATTTTCATGTCAATATGACTTTACCTTGCGTGAGAGTACATACATATATACATACCTACATACATACATACAAAATCACGCCTTTTTCCCGAGAGTAAGTCTCAATGAAGGGGGTTACCATCACATACATTGATAATGCTACAATGGTGGCCCTCAGCTTGACAACCTCATTAAATACTTCTTCACAACCTACTTGAGGGACCCGTAATTGTAAGAGGAAGGTATGTACCTACACGTGCGCTGGTTAAGAATTCCAAGTCTTTAATGCGGCAAAGGAAAGAGGCGCCGAGCAGTTTGATTCTAGATGGAATTGCTTGCACCTCAGGGCGATACTTCAGCCTAGCACGTGTATTTCTGTATAGGAAAGGAGACGTTGCATAATTGCTAGAGCTCTTTGGAACACTCGCCATCTTAGAGGTAATATCTCAACGCAACTGCGAAGGTTCGAGGGCGTTGATCATCTCTGGATTCCCAATAATGCCGCACGTCACTGCAACCTGTCGAAAGCATCTAGTACGTACTGTGCAGAGCCATCCCAGAGATGAGAGCAGTATCTGTCACCACGGATTTATGTCCGCTGCTAGTGTGAAAAAGCGTCTTAGCTCGTTCAGGACTCGAGAATATGTCTTCAAAACTTAGGGTGCCCGCACACGGGCCACCGGCCACAACCACAAAACGCCGCCACTGGCATATTTCCTGTCATTTTCATACATTTTATATGGACTCGCCGCACACGGTTGTCGCCGGTGGCGGCCACACGCCACAAATCGCCGCAGCTAGCTTCTTGTGGCTCGCACCGGCCACTAAACGCCGACACAAAACGCCGCCACACGCCACTCGCGCGATTCCGCGCCCCTCTCTCCCTTACCTCAGTTAACCTGTTATAGTACGATTTTAAATTCTAGTCAGTAAAATGACATTTTAAGTATTGCAGGTTTTTTGTATCAAATAAATAGTGACGTGGTTGAATCCAGTTTTACAATTATAAGTTAGTCGAGATTATATTCTTTTATTAAATATCAAACTGCGTTTATTTAAATAAAAATAGGTATGTAATTTACGGTAATTGAACAGAAAACTTACACGGTAAGTAATTAAATCTATCTATACATATAAAAGAAAGTCGGGTTTGGTCTATGGACAACAGTTCTTTTATCGAAGACATGTTCCGTGATGATGACGAGTGATACCAAATTATAATAAACACATAATAAATAAATACAAATACCTACGTGTTTTATTTGTTAACTAGCCATTCTCTAGTAGAATAAACAATGCAATTGTGCCCCATGGGTGAACTATCAGAAATCCTATATTAAAATCGGATCAGCGGGCGGTCTAGGTGTGTAAGTGTAACAGATAGACAGACAAACAGGCCTAGATTTTAATGCGCAGTTATAATAATCATAAGTACCTAGTGATTATAAATAAAGTGGCGCTGGTGCGATGCTTTTCCGCATGTTGGTGTCGTGGTGCTTTAATCCAGCATATAATAGAGCATGTAGTTCCCAAAACGTACCTATACTTAAACGAAAATGTTTGAAAAACTTTTTTGGATGGTTTAGAAGATTATCGAAATGTTCGTTGCATTTGTGTACATTCGTTAATATTGGATGTATCCAATAACTACGGTTTCGTCTTCTACGACGATATCTTTTTATCAAAAGTAGCGCAATTAAACCTTCTTCGTCGGAGTCCATTATGATACTGCATGCCAGGGTTAAAAAAGTAGCAACCACCGACCGCATTGTGGCAAGAAGCGGCCACAAGTGGCTGTCGCGCGCTTCAGCTACTTTTGTGGCCGCTTCTGGCCACTTGTGGCGGCGTTTGTGGCTGTGGCGTGTGGCCCATGTGCGGCGACACTTAGGACTTGCATAGGGAGACAATTAAAAAAACCGCGCAATTCGAGTTGGACACTCGTACGAATGGTTCCGTACTAATACTCCTGCCATTTTAACCACCTCAACTATTCGTCTAGCCTAAGAGAACTCTGCTAATAATAATGTGAAAATAATCATAATTCTTATCATAGTACAGTTAATCTCGTAACGAAGGCGCGACCCCTGACGGGTAATTGAACGCACGCCAAACCACATAGTAATAGAACATTATGATAAGGTTTTATCTAATACCTACCACTATCACGTTCTCAATGTATATCTATACAGTAAGAATAATATAGTAGGTATATTCTATATTCGGGTGAGCTTGGGCCGGAACTTCCATGCCGTGTAACTCGGGTAGGTATAAACTGACGGAGGTGCCTCTCACTTGCAGTAGATGCTACCACCAGCGGCTAATTACCTACGGCCGAGGCGGGAGTAGGCCTGTATAGGACCTCCGCTCTCCGCGTGTCCCTCTAACTAGCAGAGGGCACGTGGAATAGCAAGCAAGGCGCGAGCTGCTTCTCCTAGCGCAGGGAGGGGGGGAGGGGGGGGGGGGCTATCCTGTCGGATGTCGGACACGTACTGACTAAAACCGTCTTAGGTCAAAATACCGTATCGATCTCAATGATACTAAAAACTACGCAAATGAAACTAACAGTGGTACTTATAAACACAGAACAAAGAAAAATCCAATGTTCTGTGGGTATAAAAGTAAACTTTATGTATAAAAAACTATTCATAACAGAAAATATAAGCTAGGTATAATTAATTTTGAACTGAGAGGATCTATGAATTAAGTTCAGTATAGATGTAATATTAAATCATTCCAAGATTTAATTTAGATCGTCCAACCCTCAAACATTCTATAACTTACAAATCGAAATTTCAAACCGTTTGTAGAATTCATTTTCATGAGAACTTACCGCAGCCTGCAGATCTGATATTAAACTTCCAAACCCTGAATAAAGGATAATAACGGAGCTTAGTAGGGCTTTTTAAAAACCCTAGCTTTATTTTATAGGGTTCCGTACCCGTAAAAGGTTAAAATTGGGACCCTATTATTAGTAATAGGGTCCTATTTTTACTATTTTCTTAGGACTCCGCTGTCCGTCTGTCTGTCACCAGGTTGTCTCTTGTCAGGTTTAGGTTTATGGTCAAATTAGAATAAATGATTACTAAGAATAAACAAGCAGGCGAAGCCGTGGGCATTTGCTAGTGTATCTATAAAAATAATGTATGACATGTCCACATTACGGTATCCGTAAATATTTATTAATGTTCCATTCACTACGATACACGCAGCAAAAGGTATTAAGGTTGCAGGACCCTTTAATAACCTCTGCTGTGTGTAATGGAATTATAATTGGCCCCGTATGCCTACAAATGACGCCCACATAACTTATTTATACTTTAGGTTCCGTACATCTGATAAAAAATGGAATTCAAATATGATTACTTCCGAATACCTTTTACAATCACTTTCTCGTAATCTATTTGACTAAAAGATTTTTTTTGTAGTATGTTAATTGAAAGGGTTAGCAAGGAAAAGAAATTTGGAACCTATAGGTAATAAATGCTTACTTTGAAATATATACTTACATACATAATTATAATATATTATAATACTATCTGATACCTATGGCTCAGCCCGTGTGGAGGTTGATTATGGTTTTTTTGGTCATATCTCCACTTCTACTTAACCGATCGCAATCATCACAATCAACACGTACCTACGGCGAATTTTAAATCGAACCAAGTCCTTTCTAACGAAAAAATCCCCATCAAAATCCGACTATCAGTTTCTATCCATCGCAAAAAGACTTACAAATAGACAAGACTTCCAAAAATTATAATTTTGTTTTGAATCGTTCGTTTGAAATAAGACAAGTAATTTTTTAAATGATGAATTTACAGACACGGTTATTCTACAATAATAATATAACTCATACATACATACCTATGCTCACGCCTTTTTCCCTCCGGGCGGCGTAGGCAGAGACAACGGCCAGCCATCTGCTTCTACCCTTACATACCTAACGTGCTACCTATACTGTCATTAAACCTTATAAACAAGACCGCCGGTTTCAAGTATAGATAAATAGTATATTTTTCATTATAGGTTAATATATTTTTTCGAATAATACAACGAGATATTTGAGCTCACCTGCTTCCATCATGCGAAAGCTGAATGCTTATCCATTTAGCCATAATTTTAGCAAAATGTCTGTCGTAATTATATCCAAACTTTGAAGTTTACTCTGAACGCAGGCCCACAAAGGTTCTAGCCATGCCTCGGGCACTTGGTGTTCAAACCGACTTATAATAAGTAACAAGACGAAAATGATTACAACACTATTTTATACGTTACCAGCGGCTCCGCCTACATGGATATTGATTTTAGCGTTTTTTGACTATATATCTCTGGTTCTACTTCACCGATTTTGTTGAAAAATGCCTAGGATTCTAAATCTGAGCAAGACATTTAACGCGAAAAAATCTTATCACAATAGTTTCAGTAGTTTTGAGTCCATCGCGCTCAAACAAACCGACAAACAGACAAGAATTACATTTTTTTTCCATTCAGAATAAAATTGTTCATTTTTTATATAGGGCACGTCAAAATGACCTCGCCTGATGGTATGGGATGGATTTTTTTTTAAATATCTCCAATTTACAGACACAAATTATTCACAATTTTTTTAATGGATAGCTAGATTTCACAAGTTCTAAATAAAAAAAGAAACCTGTAAGAAAAATATAAATTCCGATTTACTCGAAGAATCTTAAAACGTGTAGTTTAACTTCGATCTCTCAATTTCTACGTGACTTGACCACTAATAGCTAGTCAGCTGCTGCTTTAGTGTGAGGCAAAATGTCATGAAACTGTGAATTTTCATTAAAGCGAATGGTACCTATATTATGAAAATAGTCACAGGGGCCTTACTCTGAAAATCGAACATGAACGTTTCGGATACGAAAACGGACCATTTGTCAAACAACGACAGCGAAAACGTCAAATGTATTTTGGGAGTAGGAGGTGTACTGATAAAGATCGAGAACCTCAATGTCAAACGATCGAAGACGGATCCGAAATCCGAAACGAAACACTTTCGGGGTAGCTAAATGGTCAAAACGTAAACGGATACGAATATTTTCGTTTTTTGGAGTAAGGCCCCTAGATCGTCATTCACGATCATATTCAGAACGATCCAAAAATTAACCCTATCCTACGCCACGCGCCATAACTTAATTAACGATTTTTCCGATTTTTCAGAAATCTTAGCAACTGCTTTATTCTCCACGTGGGTAGAGCTGCGGGAAACCACTAGTTGAAGTCAATTAAACCTAGCTAGGTTTTATATTTAAATTTCATTGACCAATGCAACTAGCGAAATTGAAACTACGGAATGAAAAGTAGGTATATGTAATTATTGCTGCTGCTGCTTTTCATAGTTCAGAAAACTGTTTTTGGGGATTCCAAGAAAATTATACGAAACGAATAATATTCCTTCGCCTAATGGTTAGTCTTCTATCTTCTGTCAGTACCACTATCAGTCAAAATATGATACCTAAGTGATAAAAGGGTATAGTATTCAATACAACCAATTTCGTGAACCGCAATAAATCGATTTTAATGGTGAAGCGAAGTACAGTCGGCGTCAAAAGTAAATGTTCATTTTTAGATTTTCATTTATATTTTATGGGTAAAGTACCTACCTAGTATATTATACTTAGAAATATTACTTAGAAGTGAAGCAAAGTTGAATATAATAATATGAATATATTAAAATCTTTTTGACATTCGTTCATCATCTCATACGACGTCTCATTCAATTTCAATCTGAAACGTTTAGGTAGAATAAAAAAAAAACAATTTTATTAACTCTGATATTTTATTTTTCTATCTCTTCGACAGTAAAAAGGGTCTTTTACATTTGTTTAGCTGATATTCCATATAACTTGACACAAACAAACCAAAATCAAATACTTCGATGTCCAACTTGTAGTACCTGAAACAAGTTCAGTAAATTAAATTTATATAATTTGTTTTTAACCCCTAAAAAATTCTTGTGAAAATTCGCAAAAATTTTGAGATGTTTCGATATTTGGATGTTTGTTACTCAATCACGCTCTAATTCCTAACCGGATCTAGAATAACACGTTAGTCACTTTTTATACCTGGAATAGGTGCCCATGAGTTGCTGGAACGGATTTAATATTCCACGCAGACAAAGCCATGGCCAACAGCTTGTTCAAGTACGTGAAAAAGTACCAATATCCATACGTCCATGCATATATCCATATTCACAAATTTTCACGTTTATAATGATAGCACCCAGTAAAATTCTCAGCAGGACAGTAAATAAAGATTTTGTAGGCTTTTTTGTCTAGTCATGAATCTGGTTCCTCTTAGCGTATTTTTGTCACAAACTAAGTATACACGTACCTTTATCTATAGTATTAGGCATAGTCATAGTCATTTCGGAAGCACTCAAGAATATATAATTGGCTTTGAATCCCGTACCATCCAGCCGGTCATTAGATTTGAAGGTTACTCTTAGAAAGTTTTTTTGTGAAGTGACTTGCAACTCTTTGATCTGTCCACAGTATCTGTGGCTTTGGGCTTCGATCATTTGGTGTGAAAACTGTAGGTAATCGCTAGCAGATACTGCTTCACATCTGTGAATGAAAACATCGTTATTAGATTGAATGGCTCCCTTGACCCCCCGAAGGGCCCTTTGTGATACATATAAACTGCTTTTAAACAACAAATAGATAATTATAATATAGATATAATAATGTGTTCTATTTTATTATCATCGTGGTGCTTATAACACATACAAGCGAGTAAATTAATAGTTTTACAGTTAATGTATGAAAACAACTGATTTTTTTGACATAAGTATATGATTATTTTTTCGCTCCCCTGACTAGTAGCGTAATGATATATCACATAACCTTCCTTGATAAACAGAGTATCCAACACAAAAAAAAATCGAACCAGTAGTTCCTGAGATTAGCGCGTTCAATCCAACAACAACTTTATAATATTATCTACCTCCTCTCAACTACGAGAAAAACCGAATTATTCAAAAATACTTACGGGACCACACCTTCAACATCGAAATAAGTGAAATGTAAATGTACTTTCTCGTTTTCATTTGCATAAAAGAAGTAATTGCACTCTGTATCCCTTGGATAGAGGCCGGGGTGATTCGGTGACGTCATCACCCCCTTAGTTCTCTCACTGCTATTAAATACGAAGGCACATGGAAATTCTAAAAGTTGTCTCCCCGTAGCAATCCCGTAATCTGGAAATTAATATAAGTTGTTTCTTTTTCAGTGAACATGAAATTTGTAACACATATTATAAAGTGGTATGTTTCGCTTAGTTAATATTGCAAAAAGTTGTGAAATATTACAAAATGTCAAGGGTTAACCCTGATAACCCTGAAACTACTAACCCTAAAACTAAAACTATTTGTTATCATAGCCAGCTTATATTTTATAATTGGTTGTAACGTAGTAGTGTGTAACATGTAGGAAGTTAAGAAAATAAATTATTGTAAAATTCGGATACACCCAGGAAAACTGGAAAATGGGCAGCGCTAGACAAAATTTTCTTTTTTGGTGCTGAAATCCCTCCGGATATCAACCCGACGGGGTTGATACGATGAACTACCCCCGATGGCTGACGATAGTTTTGTCAGATTTGAGCCGACTAAAACTGTTCGCCCGTCTCGCGTCTCAATTATCGGGATGTGAGGTTATCTAATAGGCATTTCCTTCATTCCATTTTAAGGTGGCCCCTTCCACCCCCAGATAGGGGGGTGGGGCGAGCATCGCGCCGCTTGACCACCTCACCGTTCGCCACCGATTGACGATTCACCATCATCGTCACCTTAGCGTTCAAGCGTGAATTGGCTCAATCTAATATCGAATTTTTCACTGAGAATACGAAGAGGAGGGGGAAGGGGTATAAAATATGTCATAAGAAATTTAAGAAAACGGTCAAGAGTGAGTTGGCATCCAAGGCCTTGGAATCTTTAATTCAGAATTTTAAGGATGAAATCTGTGCAATAAGTAAAAAGTAGATAATGTACTTTTGATGTTGACTGTACATGAACAATAGCAACTAATTTCAGTGTTCAGCTATCAAGCGTTTTGGGAATAATCTAACGTATTTTTGATTACAGTATAAACTGTAATGGACAAAGTCTTTAAGCATCTTCTTGTACAATAATCTTATTAATCCTAAGGGCATTGAAGTAGCTAGATTTAGCTGAGTACAAGAACTAGATATTATCTTACCAAAGTCCATAGTATTCTATAGTTACCGATGCGGTTTATCACTGTAGTCACCTTTAAGTCTGATGATGATTACACCGGCTCTATGATCATCATTCTCCAACCCATTTTCCAACGCAGTTGGTCGGCTTTACAATCTAAATAATTATGAAGAAGCCGAACTTTCATGAAGCAACTGCCTTGTGACTTCCACAACCAATGAATGATAGTATTTCTGTATTTAGACAATTGACGGACTTATTAGAGCTCCAACTACCCGTAACTACTGCCATAGATGCTCATATGATACCCGAGACCGACAGCTTAACGTGTTCTACGAGATACGAACGGATCTCAATTTATGTTAATAATGGCCACCCATCCTAAGACTGGCCTTGATAGGATTGCGTAACGTTGCAATATGTTCACATTCTTCACATACTCGGTTACCGCTTAGCTACGAGCCCTTATACCTGACTTTTGATAATATTACTAAATCAGCCTGTCTCACGATTTTTCCTCCATTGCTTCGCTTTATAAACTTACTTAAGAATAATAAAACATAACAGTGAATAAATTTCTTGGAAATATATTCCAGACTTCGAAATTGAGTTTATCGGAACGGAAAGGTACAGAATATAATAAGGAAAACAAAATACCTCACTGCTTGCAAATGACGGGCAAGAAAACACGTCACAACTTGGCCGGTCTTAAAACTGCTACGTTATTGTACCGATCACATACAGTTCACAACACAACATCAATGCATGACCGCACATATAAAATTAAGATAAAAAGGAAAACGTACCTTGAACAAAAGAATATGATATCTTAAACCCCCTGGCATGTCTCGAGGAGTATATTCCACGGAATTCGATAGATAACTTGGGTCCATTCGACATTATTGGCTTCGGTATATCGTTGCCGCAAAACGATGCCATCTTTTCAAGACGTCCATCTACATACAAAAATACGTCGAAAGAATCCATACTCTCGCAACTGTAACAAAGTAAGTTTGCTTACTCGATGTCATTTGGAATGTTTGTTTCCTTTTTAACCGACTTCAAAAAAGACGGTTCTCAATTCGATTGTATTTTTTTTCTTTTATGTTTGTTATCTCAGAACTTTCGACTAGATGCACCGGTTTTGATAAGTAATTCGTTTTTTAAAGCTGGTGTTTTCCGTGAGGTTTCGTTTCTATTGGTTGGTTGTAGTCGTTTTTTTTTTAATCATTGTTGTTGGAATGTGGATACTATTTTTATAATCCAATAGTGTAACTTTTGTGAGTTTTTATAATCTTATATACACTTTATCTCAAAGGTACATCTACATAAAAATATATAATTTGTACATAAAAATTATGTCTGAACTAGCTGTCCCCTGCGACTTCTCCCATGATATACTTAATCCCCGTGGTACCTACTTAACCCATATGCCCGTAGTTTAACATTTTTTCAATATGTATGGCAGTATAGATTTTCTCCATCAAAAAGGTTTTGCTTCAGACTTAAAATCTGCCATATTATATTTGCCGTAGAAAAGTAGAACTAAAAATATGACCAAAATACGATAATCGATTTCTGCGTGGTCTTTAGCAAGGTTTTTGACTGCACCCAGCCTGATGGTAAGCTGAGGTGGAGACCAAAAGGTAAAGTTATAACTCACTCAATAATATGTTCCGATATTCTCTGCAAGCTAAAGTCTTCGAACACGAGCCTGACACGTTCTCTGCCTCTAGCCAGGAAGTCATAGTGACATTGCGTTTTCTGAGGATACGGCGCTGGATAGAGAGGCGAAATCAGTTTACCCGTCTTGCTCTTATCGCTGCTGAATACTTGATGGCAAGACGACGCTGCAATAAACGTGTTACATTAACGCCTCGCGAAGTTTCATAAGTATCTTTTTAGTACTACAATATAAATTCTACAAGTAAACACACCTTTATAATTACTTAGTACGGTCACATGAATAGCTATGGTACGGTAATAAGGTCAGAAAGTAAAGGCTTGTGTCCACTACAGAATAGAAAAATGAATTATTATAATTTTTGAGCGTTACATTTTACTGCAGTGTGTTCAGGCTATTTTATTTTCAAAGTTTATTTGTAGGTTTGTAAGTAGATGAAAATGTTGTTATTTTTGGTGATAGTGCAAAGTAAGATTTACAAGTTTAGTAACTCGTATAAGATGTTATTTGAATAATGAGCTAAATCTCTATTATCTATTTATATATTTTCTTACAATTTGATATCACGGGATTCAAACCCGGAATTTCAAATACAGCTGCCGTACTTATTATAACTGAGCCACCTAGGCAGCCGCTATATTTATGTGTTTGAATAAATTTCCCAAACATTTCATTTTTCTCTTCACACCAATTTATCATACAGAACATTGTTACCATTAAAAATGTTCAACAAAATGTAACATCAACGTATATTGCAGAAATTACCAAACTTTTGAACATTTTTACGCAAATAGCCTCTCCAATTATAATATATGAGGGGTTATGCTTCAAAACCGCTAAAGTGGTGTTTTTAAATGGTGGCATTATTTTAATACTTACTGGCCGCACTTACAGCCGGTCCTAAGCCGGATATCCCCTCTGCAGTGCTTGATTTCTTATTTATATCTCCATCTGAGTAAGAAATTATTGTTCCGTTATACCGCTAGCTATGAAAATTCAATTAACTAGCTTGTGTAGGATTGTAGAGTTATGTTACGTGTGGTAGAAACTTGGTAGATAATTAAGCATTAGTTACGAAGAACTTAGTGACAAACATGTTGTTGTGATTTTAATTCTATTAGAAGGAAAATAAACTGTTTTATTTGGTATCTTCCGTCAAAAAAATCTGGCTACGCAATCTTCAGATTATCAAAGATTTAAAATCACTCATAGTTTGTTTCATTTTCGTTTGGTTTTTCAAAAATTAATATCTATAAGTTATCTTAAACATTGAAATCACAAGTTTTAAAAACGTAATTCTCCTGAATCAGACTCCAGAGTCGATTAAAAACTCACGCTATCTTGCATGAAAGGAACGCTTCGTAATCATAATTATTGTGAGCAGACAACAATGCAACCAGTGAAATAATATATGAGGCGAGGGGAGTATAAAATATGTACACTTTGCACGACTTGTTATCTGCTGGACGTAACTCGACACGAGAAACATTACTAACATTTATAGAAGTTTTATTATACCTCGAGACAAAAATCTTGAGCAAACTTCAAAAATTCGCGCATGTGCACTAACTGGCCAATCAAAAACAAAAAAGAAACTTCTCAACCAATGACGCAAGTTCTTTGAACACGTGATTGTTTTTATATATAATGTAATAGGTTAATTGGTGCGCTTAAGCCGTTGTACCTCAAGTTTATCTCCAAAGAGACCTATAAACTCATAATTGCACATCTAGAGTACGTTGTCAAGATTTTTGTTACAATGTATATAGGTATCTGATAAACTGAGACCTGGAGTTCGATACAGTAAAGTTTCAAAAACGTATGATTTTAAAACCTACAAAAACTTGACAATACTATTACAAAATATATTTCAAAATGCAACTGACTATTTTTCTTATCGTACAAAAAATCCTACAAATACCACCCCATCCCCACCCCAAGGTCTTAGTCTTCCTGGGAGTCTTCAAGTCTAGAGTGAATAGGTTACTTCTAGGCAAGCGTGCTCCACCGTCGACCACAACGTCACTTACCAACAGGTGAAATTGTGGACAAACCAATAAAAAAAAATTATAGGACCCCCAATATCTATATCTTACACTGTTATAATGCTTACTAAACCTGAATTAGAATTGTCGTCCATTTGAAACTGGTAGCTTGCTTTGAACCCTTGACCCGGGATGTTGGAGTTGGCCGTAAATTGAACCAACAAATCTGGACCAGAAGATAGTATCTCATAACCTGCGGGTAATGAAAATGATTTAAGCGTTTATTGCTCATGTTACTACCACTCTAAATACTAGTAGTAACATCGGCAACTCAATAACAGTTCTTACTACTGCAGTTGAAAGTAGTTAGAACAGCAATAAAAATAAATTAAAATAACAAAAACAAGATAAATTATTAAGGATTTGTATTTGAAACAAAGTTTAGGTATTGTGCTTAAGAACTAGATTTTTTTTTCATAGAGACCTAATTCTTTTCCAAAATTAAAATAGCCTATGTTACCCTTGCAATATTTAACCGTTGTAGTAATTACTGCGAATTCTGTTGTTACATCTCTAAACTTAAAATTTTCTAATTGCATCTGTTTCTTTCATTATCAGATAGAAAAGGACAGATGATTTTATTTAAGTTAAGACCTGTCAAATTAAGACATGTGTGTAACAACAGAATTAGCAGCTTTATCTCTTTTAAATAGACAGACAGATAGTTTAAAAATGCCTTTTTGTTATATACACCGTACATACTCATAAGCATTGAATTAAAACCTGTTATTTTTAAATTTAATATTACAATCATTTCAATTTTATTTATTCGTATAGATCACTTACCAACAACTTCGTTACATAACAAGGCGAGCACAGGCGCCGTTGAAGTACGTCCATCAAAAACTTTTATTATGTCTGCGCGATTGAGGCAACTGAAAAGTGCAAAAGTTATAACACCAGAAGGCGAACGCAGTGGACGCTTTATGAAATGGCTACATATCAAAACCCTGAATCATATTTAAATGAAATCATTTATTACGATCTCTAATACGAATTTTTCTGTATTATTATTTTTTACATTGCTCCTGACATTTGGTTACTTTTCAGCAGTTTACAGTCATGTATGGGATTTAGATTGAGGTTGACTCCTATACCACACTATTTTACCATCAAAAGTATATCTATACTAATATTTTAAAAAGGTAAAGTTTGTGTGTTTGTAAAATTGTAAGGGGTAATCACGGGATCTACTGAACCGATTTTAAAAATTCTTTCACCAATAGAAAGCCACATCATTCGGGTGTGTCATAGGCTATTACATTTGATAGGAAAACTGGAATTTACACCCGGGCGAAGCCGGGTCCCGGGTTATTAGTCTAATTATAAACTAACTATGCACATACTATGCGCAAACCTTACATTAATCAATAGAAAATAAACGATTATTAAATTTAAAATGTTTATATTTTTTGTAGTTTAAAAACTGAGTCCGTACATTACGATTTTCAGAGTTTTGATGTGCACCCATGTGTACCCTATAAAGGAAACCAAGTTCTAAATACCTCTCATCGCCTTTCTGGAGGAATGATTCTTCGAAAACTAACTTGATCCGTTCGCTGTGCCTAAAATAGTAAGTTTTGTTTTAGTGTGTTTCTAATTACTTTCAGTTGTTATAATTATTGTTGTTCGAATCTTATTAGCCCTTGGATTACAGTTTGAAGAACTTCATATTTGGCTTTTGTTACACTTATAAAATATAGTTATTTATGGGTAATAAACCTAGCATATAAACACCGATGATATATTTGCCTTTAGTGAGATTAAATCTGTGCGTCCTGTGAAAAGGGGTACAAGTCAACTTATATCGAATTTGATATTATTATAGCACCTCAATCAGAAAAAAATACTCTATTTTTCTATCTATTCACCATTTTGATACGTCTATTAGTTTCTGAGATAGTGTGGTACATCTAAGACGAAATGGCGTGATTTGATAAAATATGACTGTGTAAATAAATATATGTTGACATCTATCATTCATAATATTCAAGTTATTTGTGTGTAAAAATGTATCTCAAGTCATATCATTATTAACATTATATTTATTACCTTCTAATAAGGTGTCATCTGGTACATGTTTAGTTATATCAATTGACACAAAGTAAATTCGTACACTGCATCGATACAACTAAAGTTGTATTGTTGCTCACATACATAGGAAACTAATATTTTTGTGTAAACTAATTCAACTAAAATTATATCAATAATGACGAGAAGATTAAAACGGTTTTGATCCAAAATATTGTGCAAAGTAATACATGTTACGAACGCAAGCGGTGCGCGGGATACAGGGGGCACTACTGCGAGGGTACCGCCACCCGCGCGGGGTCAGCGCCGTAAAATACTACTGGACAAGGTGCTCGCGCGCGCTCTCTGAGCAATCCAACATGGCGCACAATGTACCTATTAGATGTATCATTTTACACAAATTCTGTTTTATTATTCGTATATTCATAATAATAAGAACTAATAACCATTTACACAAAATAATTACTCCACTTATATCAATATACAATAAATCTATTTATTAATGTGTAAAAGTGAAAAACATTGCAATTTACGTAGATGCACCCCAGTATTGCTCCTAAACACCTTATTATATAATAAGAATAATAATAAAACTCTTTATTGTACACCAAGGGTATAAAAGTAGTAACAATAATACTTAAATTAAAGTATTAACAATTGGCGGCCTTATTGCTCCGTGGCAATCTCTACCAGGCAACCATATATTGTGCGTATACTTCGGCTAGTATTTGAGTGTTATCGGTATACCTACACTATTTATCTATAAGTGCACGCGCACACAAACCGCTGACAGTTGGCGGATGACGCTAGTGTCTATCGAACTGTACCCCGCGATCCCCCCAACCGAAAATAGATGGAGCAAAGCGTCTTCGTGGATTGCACTATCTGTAGGTAATGAATACCGTTATTATTTTACTTAGTTATTTATGTTCTATGATAGTCTATAATGTAAAATTTCTTTGTTGCAGCATCGTTCTTGCCGTGCAAATCGCTTGTTGACTATGATGCTCGTAGCTGCTCATGATCTGCCGAATATAATTTCCATATACCACAAGTTTTTAACCCCTGGTTATTTTTTATATACTATGTAGGTAGCAGAACGGCGTAACTCTCACGTCCACGCTTAACTTCGGGTCATACATTGAAGCTAAAGCTTAGCTGGCTTCAAAAAAGCTGGGCATCCTATCTAAGGTGCGACAGTACTTCACACCGGAGCAATAAAATTGCTTAAGTTTTTTTAATTTCTATCGGATAAATTTCGGAGAGTGCGCTCTGGAATTGCACAACCTGATACCCCCAAATCTTTCCATCAGCGAACGACCAGACGAACAACGATGCAACACCGCTTTATGGTCGATATTCCACTCATACGCACAAAGTGCTTTGCCGACTCGTTCATCATGCGTACAGTTAAGGAGTGGAATTCCTTGCCCGAGTCTGTGTTTCCGGAAAGCTATAACCTGGAAATATTCAAGTCACGAGTGAAAAGATTCCTTCTAGGCAAGCGTGATTCATCGTAGACCACATCGTCACTTACAATCAGGTGAGATAGTAGTCAAACGTAAGCTTATCTTGAATAAAAATAAAAAAAAGGTAGCAGACAAGCACACGGCCCACCTGATGGGAAGCGGTCACCGTGGCCCAAGGACGTGTGTCACACTACTGGCTTCACGCACGCGCTGAACCTACCCTGAAGGGAAGGGTAGCGGGCTAGGAAGGGGTGGGAAGGCTTGTCTTCCAACCCTGTGGGGGGAAGGGGAAGAGGGGTACAGTGAGCTCTGGCTACCGTACTTACCGGCGGGAACACAACACGATGGTTATTATAGCCGCGGTCTTCTGTAGGGCGGAGGTAGAAACTGTTTTTCGTTTATGTTGTATTGTTGACTTATGTTCTTGATGTTTATTTCCTTTTTAATTAAATTAAAATATTTCAACTTTCAAATCAAGTGACACTCAATAACACCTAAAATAAAAGTGATTATGTATTTTATTTTCTTTTTTATTCCTCTATTTTTATACCTTTTTCTTTAGATTGTTTTTTGTATCATATTACACAAACTTAAGTTTATCTCATTTAGAATCATTATACGCGAGCATCCATATGGTGTGTTTTGATACAACAAATAGTTTTTTTAAAATATCTCGTCCTATATTGAACACTCTTGAGCAGGAACCTAGTAGATTGTGAACAATACCACAATAAAATAAAATATGTCACTAGTTTTGAAAACAAATTATTCTAACAAATTTTATGAATTTTTAAACACAAAAACTAGTCTACTGTAAAGTTGACTTTTTCGACATGTACCGGTTTTCACAGGACACACAGAAATACTTAATTCATTGTTTTAGTACAAAATTATTTTATTCATTTTTGGTGGTTAAGTAATTAAACTGTATGTATTACTATAATAGTTCATTTTAAACATATATTATACCGTCAAATCTTACCTTGCATTGAATTGGTAAGTACATCTTACATTACTGGGGTAACTAGACGGATATCTCGGACTGTACAGCCGTCCGTGAGCGGGCCTGTTCGGCTGGGAGTGAAACAAGTAATCACACCACGTCTCCGGAACTCGCACGCCATCTGTCTCGAAATTTCCTAAGAAACAAGACACAAGTTTTATAAAATTGGAAAACTTCAGATATCGACGAATGGGACACGATATGCTACGTGATTGAAATGTTGTTTTATACGAAACCAGGACACAAAATAGGACATGAAAAATTGGTTATTTGCAATTTAAAGCGTAAAAGGAATCTGATGTACTTATAGTTAATAAGTAAATACGCAATAATCTTTACTGGCGAGAACATTGTATAAGGATGGTTAAAGTAATGTCTTATAACTAAGTGCATCGTGTTCTATCTAAATTGGGTATGCAGTAATGCAGTGGGGGCAATAATTGTAATGATAGCAAGACGAAAGGGACATTTTGAAAAACTATATTTTGTATACCACGGCATCAACGAAACCGTTAAATATGTAATTATTTTATTCTATGATCTGCTTTGCATAAGATGAAGTCCTTAGTGATGATGGGTTTCGATTCAGAGGTATCGAGTTCGAATCTGGCCGGACGGTACCAATGTGAATTTCACTTTGTGGAATTTACATGTGCTAATCACATGATTTACCATCTGCTAACGGTGAAGGAAAAACATCGTGAGGGAACCCACATGTCCTAGAAGAAATTCTATGGATAGATAATGTCCGATTCACCAATCCGCATTAGGCCAGCGTGTGTGGTGGTGTCTAAACCCTCTCAACTCTCTCGTTAGAGGAGAGGAGATCCGTGCCCAGTAGTGGGACATAAATGGGTTGCTATTATTTAACATCCTGACAGTAGTAAATAATAGTTTATTAATACTATTTTATTTCCTTTACGCTTTCACTCTAATGAAAATATCAAGCGACGCAAAACTGAGACTAATTTATATCAATTTATCAATAAAGACTGGGGTGTTTTCAAATCATTTATTTAATACTAGAATTAATGAAGTCATTTACAGAATTAGCGAAATTAATTGGTATATTTACTGCTACTGAACCGAGCGCTGATTGGATCGGACAGAGACGGACAGCTGAAAATCAGTCGGGAGGCGATTGTAATCTGATACTTATAAAAATCTCGTGTCTGACCATTTTTTTTTGTAGCATTGGTTGTAATTTTGTTTTCTATTTTTTTTGTTGATAAAATTAGATGGCTAAACAAAGTTTGTAAAGTCAGCTTATGAAAGAGTATTATACACAATGTACACTAAAAAACAAAACTGTACAGATAGGTGCTAAATTAAAGTGTATCCCAATTTTATTCTGCAGTCCATACCATAGTTTGATTTTGACCATACCTTATAATATAATGTGTATGAAATCTACAAGATTATCCTAATGTCTTTTTGGAAAACTTCCCAAAAAGTTAAAAAAAATACTAATTACCTATATTTTTTATCTTACAGCTAAGTAGTAGGATAATTGAGAAATAAACTTACTTCTATCTATAAATCTATAATTCCCTACAAAACCCGTTGCATTTGTTGCTTTAGTAGCTGTATGGAATTCTAACACCATCAAAGGTCCATGAGAATAGAGAGCTGGTGGAGCGTCCACTCTACTGCCACATAGAACCCTTAACCACGCGGAGTACTCGTTCACGCCGGGAGGCCCTGGCCCATGTACGCCACCCTCTGAGTACACCTTCAGATAATCTCCTTGGGCGCAACTGTGAACAACAGAAAAAAAACATACTTTAATCAATCAATTAATCAATTAGCCTATCGAATTCCACTGCTGGACATAAGCCTTCCCCAATGTGCGCCATACCACCCGATAAAATATATTAGGTAATTATACAACTTTATCTTCTACACCATACAATTTCATGACCATTTTGACTAGATCGATGCGTTTATTGGTATATTGGCATTTATGGGAGCGACTGCGATCTGATTGCCCAATTCTGAGCGGAAAGCAGGTGCCAGAGCATTGTCAATTATTTAGCAGGTGTATCGAACAGCAGTGAGATTAGATTGGGCCCCAAATATGCTGGTAGGTCCCTGCACAACTAACACTCCCTTGTACGGTTGAAGTCCCTTGAAGTAGTTACGGCTTCAACCCGTCTCTGGTAAACTATGACTTACAGAATTATGCCGATATCAGACTTGACGACGTAAGACACAGTTTGTTAATCAAGCAAGTTTGTCCAGATCCATTTTTATATTAATCACTTTTACATACAAAATAAAGTACCGTTTGACGATGATAAACAATCAACGTATTCTAATTGTATTTGTGATATTGTATAATCAATCATTCACGCATTACCTATCGTTTTTGTCAGGATCTTTTAATACCCATTTTGAAACGCCCCAAGTGATTAATAAATAAAAATACATTTTCATTTTACAGCGCAGTTTTCATAATAATCCATTACATATTACGGAACAATTAGCTGATGCCCGGAGTTCCACTCACGTGTAATCTGATATTCCCATGGGTCCTATTCCGGGGATAAAAAGTACCTAGTCTATGCGTTAATCCAGATTATAATAATGTATCCCAGTAAACAAAAGTTAGCACGTTTAAACGTGGTTGAGTAACAAATATCCAAACGTACAAACATCCAAATATCTTCACAAACTCAATATTTAAAGTATTAATAACTAGGACAGTAGGAATAATAGGAACAGTACCTAGTAGTATTTATAATATTAGTAGGATAATGGCATAGTAAGAAATGGAAATGAGATAGTAGGAAGTCGGATAGTAGGAAGTCGGATAGTAGGAAATGGGATAGTAGGAAGTGGGATAGTAGGAAGTGGGATAGTAGGAAGTTGGGATAGTAGGAAGTGGGATAGTAAGAAGTGGGATGGTAGGAAGTGGAATAGTAGGAAGTGGGATAGTAGGAAGTAGGCTTATTTTGTATTGTAATATTCAGTTACTCGTTGGTTATGTACACGTTTTTTGTGATGTAACTATAATAGTCGTAACTTAGAATACCTACGTAACTTCAAGTAGTAAATGCATCACTATATCAACACTGAATATAACGCTGTGTAAGGTAAGTGCTGGCATAATGTCGTTACTTTAGAGGCAAAGTACCTACAACTTTTAACATAAAAGTTACTCCTCCAGTATAACTGGACGCGTTTGACCGCTAAACCGTTTAGAGCTAGCTAAAATCCCCAACTCGACTAAAACGTTAGGATAATGTAAGCGCTTAGAACGTGACTACAGCCTCTAAGAGCATACTTTTATGCATAACTTGTAATAACACAGAAGATGAAACCGACAGAAGTGAATGCTAAAAAGTATAAAAATATTTTATTACATCTATACTACTTATTATAAAATTATGAATTAGCTGTGTCTGTAAATTGGATCGCCACCTATTACATTGGGACATAAACATAAACTGGCGAAATGTGGGTGCTAGCACCTCTGCCTACCCCTTCGGGGATATAGGCGTGAGTTTATGTTATGTTATGTTATGTACATTGGAGCTATTTAAAAAATACGTGGGTTATGTTAAACGATTCTGAACACAAATTTTCTTTTTGGGAATTAGGTATTGGCTGTTTGTTCACGATCGACGCAAAACTACTGAACAGATTTTTCTATTAGAGAGGCTTTGTTCAGACTTATAATCTGCTGCATGTTTGATTGCAATTAGTTAAGTAGAACCGGAGATATGAAAGAAAAACGATAACTGACCTTCTAGCGGGCAGACTAGCAGCCATACGCTTGTGCTAAACTCGTTAATCTAGTTTTCTCGCTGGGTTGTCTTTATTTTATTTTATTTTTAAATTAAATAATACGAGTCTTAGAGGCGTTACGGTAAAAGAAAAGAAAATAAAATAATGTGTTTATTTTCTAAAACTGCGTCGTAAAAACACATAACAGCGTATTTTCAGTAAAATATACTCGTAAACAACTATGCCAGTTTTAGCTAAATAATTAAAAAGAAAAACAACTTCTCCCAAAACACATTTTGTTAGGGCATAAAATTTGACCAAGTAAAGACTAAAATGATAAATAAAACTGGAGAAATTGAATGAACATAGTATTACTATCGAGATCTCTATGCTCATGAGGACACATCATCATACTGGGTCGAATAGGGGGAGACTGATGCCTAAATTAGATTTTGTGATCTAAAGTTTAGAATATGGGATTTACTAGCCAAATTACCCTAAGATTAATGAAACAAATAAGCGCGGATAATTTGTATCTATCGATAAGTATGAAGCTTTAGTTCTTATAGGCATATATGGTTTCCTATATCTTTAAAGGCCTATTCAAAACTAAGCGGTATTCGCTACCATCTACGGTAGAGAAAGTCGTCGTTGCAGTAACATCAACTATTCCGCATCAGCCGCAGAACTTTAAAGTAGCAGTGAATACCGCTCAGGGATTCTAGACAAAGTCACATCATACCAGAGTGGAATCATTTCGAAGCGAATTGTCAAAAGTCCGAAATCTACAGGGGTGACATTAGGTACCTATTTGTTACACGTAGAATGCGACTGTGTCTAGAGGCCCAGGTTTGAATAGACCATTATAACATTAAAAGACGGCCTCTGTGGCGTAGCGGTAGTGCTTGCGACTGCTACGCAGGGGGCGCGGGTTCGATTCCCGCTCAGTGCAAATATTTGTATGCATGAATATGTCTATTTGCATTGCATTGGTCTGGGTGTTTCTACGTATAATAAGTATGTATTTACAAAAAATAAAAGTATATAAGTATGTTTATCAGCATTCTAGAACCCATAACACAAGCTAGTTAAACTATGCTTACTTTGGGTCTAGAGGGCGCTGTGTAGAATGTCGTAGAATATTTATAAAAAAAAAAGACAAAAAATAATTACCCGTTAGAAAATCCCATTTTAACACGCGTTACTCGGATCTACTTCAACTAGTTTACCCGTTCAATGCGCATTTGTACTCTAATTGCCAAATATAATTATGATACAAAATTTATCATATTGTTATTTTTTCCTTTCTTAAAGCTATTTTCCACAGTCTATCATAAACATTTTTTTATAAATCACCGATTAAAATATGAGGTCACATAGAATTATTTATAAAAGCAGTCGTTGCCGACAAAGTTCGAGTAAATTGGGGACTGGTATTTTGTTTTTTTAGCTACGTACGAACGACGGAACATTGCGACCATATCCGAACACATGCGGTTTAATCTCATAACATGTCCGGCACAAATGAGTTTCTTTTTGTACTATCCAGTTGAACATTCAATTAGAACGGTTCATATGTAGCAGTTTGCGATTATTATGTTTCGCGTTGTAGTGCTGTGATTTTTCTATACTAATATTATAAAGAAGTAAAGTTTGTGTGTTTGTATATTTGTTAAATTGTAAGGGGTAATCTCGGGATCTACAGAACCGATTTTAAAAATTCTGTCACCAATAGAAAGCCATATTATCCGTGAATGTCATAGGCTGAATATCATCACGCTACTGCCCAAGGGAGCGGAGCAATAATCATAAATGTGAACAATTCTGGTAGATTCCCATACATTTTTGGAAAACTGATAAATTAAGAGCATATTATGTGAGTTAAAAAGGGTGCATCGGGGTTCGAAATAAGCCCCGGGCGAAGCCGAGGTGGGTCAGCTAGTATTAAATAAAAATCAATTAGATATCAAAGTTCAAGTTTATAATCTGATTAAGGAATATTGTTCCTTTGTATACGGATGAAACAAGTACTTTTGAAAAAAAAATCATCAAAAGTATATTGGTGTATAAACGATGGATATACATTACTGTATATACTGCATCCATCTGCGAGCCCTGTAACGCCTACAGGCGTGATATTATATTTTGGAATTGCATAAGCAATGCCTAATAGCAGAGTCGAAATTAAAAACAAACGTAAAGTATGAAAGAAGGGACATTTGTTAATCATCATGGACTTAAAAGCAGTTTGTAAGCCTCTACTAAAGATAAAAACAGCTTCTGCATGACCGATGGGTCGAGTGACTGTGATTATTATTACTTACAAAGGCAAAAACTACTTAATATAAATTCTTCAGGGAATATTTCAAAGAAATAATTCGTCTCTACATTCCCTCTAAGCTTCCGCTAGCAAATAAGATAAAGCTTATTTGCTAGCTCTAACTTTTACTGCCCAACTTTAACATAAGTTATTAAGTAATAAAGTTACTTAGACTAAATCATTTCTCCTTGTGGTAGAAATTTAATCGCATATTCTGAGACTTGGTTACATTCATGATGTAATATTAAATGTGTATGCTCAAGTCTAAGTATAAAAATGTTATGAATCTTAAAATTTCTTTTAATTTTGAGTTGAGAAATATACGGTTTATTAAAACACTAGCTGTTGCCCGCGGCACCGCTCGTGCGGAGGTCTGTTATTGTTTTTGCATATATCTCCAGTTGTACCTGACCAACTACAATTAAATATATGGCAGATTTTAAGCCGTAAGTTGAAGAAGCGAAAGACGTAAGCCAAAATCATAGGAAAAAGGTGATTTGTTTGTATGTATGTATTTTATGCCTGATCAAGAATTTTCTAGTAGGAAAATACTAAATTACCTACTTTTTCAAGTCAGTTCAGTTTTCTGAAAATGATTCAATTAAACGCGAGAAAATCGCGGACAAATATACAGTCCAAACAGTGAACCGCCTTTAATTGAAGTTAAATTATATACGAGAAGTACAAGTTAAAGATACAAAAAAATACTAAATGGAAATATAACATCGCAAAAAGAAAAGTAAGATAGGACTGATTTACGTATTAACACAATTGTTAAAAAACCTAATCATCAACAATCAAAAAGCACAAGTTTTCAAGAAACTTAGCATGTTTCAAAATATTACTTCAATTTGTATAATATATGTATATTTTTCATTTTGCCCAACATTGCCAACGGCTTGACACGCTGGCGTTGAATATTACCATTTCCTGGCAATGGACTGACCGTATAAGCATTGTGTGGCCGTTCATATACATAAAGTAACTGTCCTATTCAGCATGTTATTCATTATTCCTATTATTTCGTGTCACTCCACAATGAAAAGATACAGGACTCATTGTTCGTGTTCCTCTTTGTGCATATTTTAGATCGCTTGCGCTTCATAATATTCTGGGAAAGAAAATACTGTATAAGAAAATAAAATAGTGTAAAAGAAATGTTATGTCCTTTATTGTTATGATGGATTTCTTATTTGATAAGTGATGATGGTATCATGTCTCGGAGAGGACGTTAAGCCGTCGTCGGTCCAGGTTGCCATACAAACATCTATGGCAGTCGTTACGGGTAGTTGGAGCCCTAAAAAGTCCAACAAAAATGGTCTAGCTGCAATGCTTCGATATCGCCTAATGCCACCATTGGGTTTTGAAGGTCAGATGGCAGTCGCTTCATGGAAAATATCGTTATAGGGTGTGTGGGATATTATCTTTGGGTATGGGATATTATCTTTGGGGTCAATTCAACCTCACCTGCAAGCGGCTACATACCTACTGCTTGACATCCTAAGTTCTGGCGCTGGTTATGCTTTAGTCGTTTTTTTAATAGCACTTAGGTGGTAGACTAGCACACGGTCCACCTGATGGGAAGCGGTTACCGTGGCCTATGGACGTGTGCAATACTAGAGATATAATACTCACGCTACCGATCCTGTTACAACTTTCTAATAAACATCTTGAATAACCCTATATTGTTGACGCTTGGAATAACAACAGCAAGATCATTCCACAGACTAAGCGTGCGCGGAATAAAAATCCTTTCATAACTGTGCGCGCCAATGTCGAGTGCAACGTGTGAGGATGAATTCCTTATCTGTGGCGAGCGGTGCAATGATAGAATCGGTCGAATGGAGGTTAGACGCTCCCATAAAAGTTATATAAGTCAAATCAAAAGGAGGAGAAGGAATAAAATGACCCCAGAGTAGAACGTGAAAGCCTTGAGTGTAATCAAGAACGAAACTAATACTGAGATTATGACGTTTTTGATATCAGAGAATTTATGAGTTGAAATAAAGTACGCTTTATGGACATAAACTCCAATACACATCTTGTTTAGATGCAGCTTTCGTGCAAATTTATGTGGCCGTATGTCATGCCGATAGCCGATGCGAAATACCTGTGCAAAGTATCGTGTATTTGCCGTTACCTTATATCAGGTACCATCCAAATATATTTCATTGGAATATGTTATGTAGATTTGTTGATTTATGAATTCGAAGACCTGCGGTCTTACTATGAGCACTTATAGCAATTCAAATGCTATGCAGTTCAACTCAAGGAGAGAGATAGCGCTATGCACGACGCATAGCTCCATCTCTCTCTATGAGTTGAGTTGCTTCGCATTTGAGTTACAGGCCTGATAGTGGTTAGTGTACCCGTGATAACAGTAGATTAAAATGGTGTAGTCAAATCTAGCAATGGTTGAATATTCAAATTCAAAATCAGACAAATTTCCAAAGGGACGTTTTAAAAAGTACTCACCAAACCTTAAAGCCATCGAAATGATACACAGTTAAAAGGTGGTAGGTACGTTTTTTTATATAGGACACATCGATTTGACTTCACCTCGCCTGTTGGTAAGCTGAAGGTAAGGAAAGAAGATAACCATTACATACACATACAATGTTAACAATGGTGGCACTCAGCTTAGTGGCCTCATCAAAAGAGGATTGTCGTCGCAGCACCACGTAACACCCACCGGTCCCACTAGTGCTGCGACCATAATCCCCCCTGCCCGGCTATGTACCTACTTGCTGACCCCTGAACGCAATCCAACCGAGGGTTTTTCGCAATCGTATACGGCGGTACCTACCCGGCAGAATTTTGTGACTGCCATCAAAAATGTCTACCACCAATAAATTACCGTACGTATTACCATAACACTAGCACTATAAAAGTTATCAATATCTGATCCAGTCTTTCATAGCTTGTCACTCTGAAAATAGATGCTGAATCATAATATGTTCTCAGAACTTTGTGAGTAGAAAACTACATATATTTCGAAAGTTTCTTAATACGGCCTCTAACATTATTGATTTCTTTTATGCGATGGGTATCAAGTTACTGGGATAATACTTCAGTAAACTTTGAAACATTTGATGAGATTGCAAATAAAATATAGATAAACTTTGCGCTTTTGTGACATTTGCCTACATGTATAAAACATAATAACTACTGAATGAAATTTTTAAGCAATTGCATGCTAACTATTTCCAATGATTTTCTGATCGGAAAAAATGATCATCCAGGACGGGACTTGAACCCGTGACCAGTCCCTTTGTATTACACCTATTGATAACTCTTTAGAATACGGTACTATTATATATTTTGTGATTACGGTTTGACTTGAATGATAGATTTCATTACATACATGAGGTTTTTGGACGTACAAATGGCAGTCGCTACCGGAATAGTCAACATGCCAATCAAAAACTATATTCGATTAAAGTTTTTGATTGTCATGTTGGCTTCGGGATCCAAAGTACAAACTTTAAATGAAACTGAGAAATCACTACGCTCTCTATGAAACCTCTCTATGAAAAAATAAACAATAGAGAAATAAGTGATTTAAAATCGCTTACGAACTCATTGCTTAATTCGTTAATAGTCTTCTCTAGGATCTCTTAGTACTTATCCTTTTCGATACTCAAAATATTTTTTTTAAATAAATATTTTTACATTTCGATAAATATAGCATAAAGTTGATTGATGTACCTCAGTTTCTTTGGGTTAGAATGAGCACAAAACTACATTTGAATAGTAAACGTATTGTGACGAGATGCTGAAGACAGTCAATATATTATATCGCGATACGATCAATAATAGGTACCAATAATACTGAAGTGCAAACATACACTCCACAAACACCGAACCACAATATAGGATTGTAATATTATATTGAATGTGTCCAGTCTCTCGTTATGAATACTATACCTATGCTTACTATTCGAATGTAAGTTCATTCTCGCTCTACAACAGTATTATAGTAACTCACGTATGTTACCAAAGGATCCCGAGCGTTGGGAAAATAAAACCAAAAGATAGAACTGCCTGTTTGTTTACATTCACAATTATCAGATCGTGGTTCTTATTGTCAAGAGATAACATAAGGGCTATCTAGGAATCTAATAATGCGAAACTTTTCCCAAAAGTCCACTTGTGAGTGCTTTTGTTTATCACATCTATAGCTCGAGGACATCTCTCCAGAACTGTAGTTTTAGAAGAAACTATATTATTTTGATATATAGCTCTTTATATAATCTAGTAGCAAAAGAGGTGAAACTAATTCAGAATTAAAAACCAATTATACCTTTGCTGATAAACACAATTAAAGAAATATTTTGAACCACGACCAAGACAATAATAATTAGAAAACCTTCGGTTCAATAGACTGAAAATTTTTAAATTATTCTTTGATCGTTATTAACTTGAAACATTTCCCAACGTAATTTTATGTACAATATCTCAGCATACTCAAACAATAGATACGAAATATTCAAACAAAAGGGCCACTATAAGATACTGGAAACTGAAAATTGTATTATTACATTAAAAGCCCCTTTCTATGTAATGGTAACATTTTAATCTAAATAAGTACTCGCAAAGATAAAGCGTTGTGAAGTAACCGAAAAGAATCTACATAAATACTTGGTAAATTAATAGAAGTACTTTCGTTGAAACTAGACCTTTTTACAAGCACTGTACGGGCTGTTTAATGCATAAAACATTAAAAAGATAAAGAGTCACTTTGTGAAACAATAGCAAAAAACATTTCGAATGCCACAAAACAATAAAAATGGTTGAATTTCGAACAATGTACGCCACATGCTCTCGTTTGGGTGTAATTTGTAACAACGAGGACTTGCGATACATCGGACACCTATTTGGGTAACCAGAAAAACAAGAGACAAATACGTTGAAGTTGTAGTATAAAATGCCCAGCAAGCTGAAACTGAGATTGTGAAGAGTCTATAAAAACGTTACGGCCTTTTAGGTAGTACGTATCTATTAATGAAGATAAAAATATAGTTAGGTATGTAGGCGTTTTCAAAGTTCACCAAATCAAATCTAGTATTGAAACAGGTTGTATTATCGCATTATTTTTTCTCTGGAAGTAATTCATTCAAAAAGAAAATCAACTGATTTGAATCATTTGGATTCAAAATTCATATACAGTATCAATTTAAAATTGCTACTTCAATTTAAGTAAAATAAAAGGTCAAAAAGGAAACATTAGAAAACACAATGAAAAAACAAAATACCGAATTACCATCAATGAACCGAAACGATTGCTGGGTTTTAAATACCCATTTAAATGCTATCAACCGACCAAATAAAAGTCGCCAAGAAATTTTAAGACTGGTTAAGCAACTCATGCTGAAAATAAAATATTTTGGTCACCAATTTTGGGGCCCAAATCTATCTCACCTGCGAGGCGGTTCATCTACTCGAAGGATGGTCCAGGTTTTTCTCTCAGGGTCAGGCAGTAGTTACTTTCATAAAAGCCAAAACATTTCATATATAGAGCGTACAGCAGTGTGATAATTATAATTATTTGTGTATTCACTGAGCTACGTGCTAACCGCCATAAGTCTTATCATGATTCAGTAAATCATATCATGTTTAGTAGATAGGAATAACGAAACAATCATATTCAAGCTCGTAACTCTATTGTTTTCCTATCTTAACATAACAATCTATCTTACTCGAAGTAAATCAACTAAAATATCAGCCTCTAAACTGATACAATAGGTAACTTAAATCCATCATACGATTAAGTTTCGGAATGATGGCATATCATATTACAGCCGCAGGTGTATTCTGTGGGTGACGATGATTGATGACGAATATGACGTATGAGTTGGTATCGCTTACAAATTATTCATGCATCGTATACTGTACGAAAAAATATGCTAATCGATTAAATGTGTAATCGTTTTCATAGATGGTGGAAGTATGCTTTATACGCACTGGACCATTTGTAGAAGCTTTCATTTAACTTGCTTTGTTTTTTTGTGAGTATGGGTCAAATCACTTCTTAACGTTAGATTGAACTCAAATTTGCCATACATGCGTATACCAAATGAAGCTGGTTTGATTATGGAGTTGGAAGGTGTCAATAGCAACTCCTGAACTGAACAAGATAAATCAATCGAGGTTGGATTAATTTGTTTTGTCTTGGCAAATACTCTAGTGCTCCAGGGTCTGAAGTTGGAGACGGTAAGTGGTTATAAGAACTTCTGAACCATAAAATAAACTTGTCTAGTCATTTACTAGAAAGTTGTTATCTTCTTAAATTAAACATTAATCTTAAACATCACGGTATAATAATAATACAATATACCAATAAAATCGTAAATATTTAGAGATTCAATTTAATTTGTTTGGCAAAGTCTTAAAAAATGCAACGATACGAAAAACAAAAAGAGTTTTACGCTTCGCATATCGTTGTAAAACTACAGTATTAATGTTCGGAATAGGGACTTTGACCACGGTTTGTCGGTTTTCTCCACCACAGTACCGGCTTTTCTTTTCTTTGTACGCTGTTAGGTATATGGTCGTACACGATATTTTTGCATTATTCTTTAAATTTCCAACTTAATTCATTTTAAAATATGTACCGATTTTTTAGTTAGAAATCTTCTCAATCGTTTTATTTGTTTCTATTTGCTAAAATTTACGAAACTAAGGGCTAGTATCGCTACTAACTGATAAATGTAGTTTTTTGCGTCCACCGCAACCAAACAGACAAACAAACTAGAATTGAAAAATGTGTATTTTTGTGTTTAGATCCGTTAATTAAATACTACCTTAGTAATGTTGTTTAATATGTTCAATGTACAGACACAATTTACAACCTTGTATAGATAGATGATTTTATTTTTTAATAAAAATACTCTTCATTTACCATTCCATATATTTTAACATCCCGAATGGTGTGTATTCATGCTATTCAGTAAAAAAGTAAGCTGTGGACAGTAGAACTGGACTGGCGATTGACAGCAAAATGGATTTGGACTTTTGCAGTATGTGGAGCTTTTGACAGCGAATGCATTGTAGCCACGCTTTGAAGGAAGCTTTTATTTCATACAGTTAAAAGCCAGCCAACGATTTAATAAAGGATTTTGTTCTACACTAAAATATTTTAACATTGTCTGTTTTAACCTACAAAATTGCTTACTGAATTTATTTTAAGCAGGTATATTTTTTATTTTGTATCTGTGTACTGTTTGAAAATCTGCTCGTGTTAAGTCAAGTAGAATTTAATTAGGAGAAACAATTATTTTAGAAAGTTTTTCTTTACAAAGGTCTTTTCTTTATTATAGTTACAGAGTTCACAAGCACTCGAAACCGGCGGGCTTGCATGAAAGGCTTAATGACAGTTGAGGAAGCGCGTGAAGGTATGTCAGGGCAGAGGCAGATGGCGGTCTGTTGTCCCTGCTTACCTCGTAGGGAAAAAGGCGTGAGCATAATGTATGATGTTTTTACAAAGAGATTGAAGCATTTCAGACCATAAATCTCAAACATGGGTTTGTTGGAATGTCAGTTTCGAGGGAAACATACTACTTATTATGTACTTTTTTCCTTATTCAACTACACCCAAAAATCTCTTCAATTTAGAGCTAACCCTTTTTCTGAATAATGATCAAAGTTTTAATGTAAGGTTCCTTTTTTTTCATACCTACTACGTAGGTGGCAGACAAGCACACGGCCCACCTAATGGGAAGCGGTCACCGCAGCCTATGGACGTGTGCAACACTAAGGGTGACATACGCGCTGCCTACCCTGAAGAGAATGGGGGAGGCTAGGAAGGGGTGGGGAGGCTAGAAATTGGTGGAGAGAAGGGATACAGTGAGCTCTGGCTACCCTACTTATCGCCGGAAACACAACACGATGGTTATTATGGCCACGGTCTTCTGAGGGCGTAGGTACTACAGGACAGCTCATTTCGGACGGGAGATACCGTCATGTCATAACTGTCAAAATCGTGTACGAAGTGAGAGTCATGACATCATTATAGCTTGGAAGCTTAACCAAAGCCATAGAAGCAAAATAGCTTGAAATTGATACAAAATGTTGTGAAAAAAAGTAGCTTCAGGAGAATAGGAAAATTGCATTTTTTTCCTTTCGTACTTATTAAACCCATCAATTACTTATATAAAGCATTTTCTAACTTATATAGAAATATATTTATGTATGAAGATACTAAAGAGGACTCATCAATCACCGGTAATCGTTCAGTAATTTGTTTAATAGCGCCTGTGTAGTTCATGGATGGATGATCATGACTATCAATATTATTTGATTAGAACGATCAATAAAAAACGTTTTATAGAGGTTACAAAGGAATATACTCGCATATAATCACTTTTTAGGGTATGCGTATGTCATAATTATGTGGGACCGCCACTAAGATCTTCGGAATCCAAGTCCAACTCATATGCAAGCTACATGCTTATAAATTAACCAATTATCTTTTAGCGCAGGCTTTAACTTTCGGAGTAGAGAGGTCATATAGCAGTGGGTATCAAGAAACCAAAAAAATATAAAAAACTAATAGACAGATATAAAAATATAGTTAGACAAATAGATAGATAGATAGATAGATAAAAGGAAGAAGCGAAAAACGGGGGCTCCAGAAGAGAGCTCCAATTTTGCTCTCAGATTATTTCATGATCATTTATTATTTTATATAGATTTCAAATTGTGTACTTATTAAAAAGCTAAGGCTCCAGAAGGTTAATTTATGAATATTTAAAACTCTCAAGTTAGAAACAGATGTTAGGAATCGTTAGGTTAGGTAACGGTCACGTTAGGAATGAATTATTTACTAAAGTTTTACTTGGCCTTAACCTAGCCCACCACCGCGGCAAGTTAGAAATAAATCGCATATAACTACTACTTAATTTATTTTATTTATGCATTTGCGAAAATGGGTACAGAGTAATATTGTGTTTAAATATAGTGTAAGTATGATCAGCCGCGATCCACCTCAAGGCGTAAACATTTATTTATTGTTAATTTAAATATTCGATTGTTAATCCAATTAATTACAATACACTGCCTACCCTGGAGGGAAAAAAGCGTGAGCATATTATGTATGTATGTATGTACATAAGTATAAACAAATGCAAATTTCAACAAAGCAACTTTCTATAAATTCTCGTAACCATTCTAAACATGCGTAATATTTCATATATGCGTAAGGCGCTTGATGGTTTTATGTGTAGGTACAAAAGCATCGGGAGAATTCCGGGAAACGTCGTCGTTTGTTAGTAACGCACGATTAGTCGCAATGACGCATACGACAGACATGTCACCACAACCCGTCATGTGATCTATGAACGGACACTTTAATTTGACAATTTATTGTAGGAATATTGTGGGTTGTTGGTTACGTTAATGTATATTGAATGCCTTTGATGTCATAGGTGTTACCTTTTGTATGGAATGTTTTAGAAGATATCAATATCTATAGTATTATTATAAAGTTGCGCGCAACCCGTCATGTGATCTATGAACGGACACTTTAATTTGACAATTTATTGTAGGAATATTGTGGGTTGTTGGTTATGTTAATGTATATTGAATGCCTTTAATGTCATAGGTGTTACCTTTTGTATGGAATGTTTTTGAACATAATCAGTATGTATCTATACTATTATAAAGTTGTAAAGCAGACTGTGTTCGTACATTGGAGATATTTAAAAAAAACTTAAGTTACGTAATATGATTTTTTTTTTTATTTCAGGATATTTTGAATTTTAAGTTATCAAAAATGTCTTTCAGCACTGCTACATTTACTTAATTTTCTAAAGTATCTAGTTGAATTATCAAAGTGTTATAAATTAACTATTTAACATACCATATACATTTTTTTTACTTTTAATTTATAAATATGTATGGAGAGATGAAAGTGGTTTTCTTTTTTCAGCTACGCAGAAAATTATATTCACGGCAATCACGACTGTACATAGGCATTCTTAGGTAATCCAATTTGTAATTATGAGCCTCCGTTCCCTTGAAGTGTACTATACACTACTAGTACAGCTTATACAAGCAAGGAAAATATTTCCGACCCAACCTTATCGTGAACCTGCAGAAGCCAAAACAAATTGTATCATTCTGAACGATAATTGAAACTGCAGATGATCTAGCAACCAAGTAATTTTTACATTTTTTTGTGGTAGACAAGGTTGATGGAAAGCGGTTACCGAGGCCTATGGACGTATGTAATAATAAGGGCGCCACACTCACGCTGCCGACCCTGTAAAAAGCTTTCAATAACTTTCTTGAAAAACCCCAGTATGGAGTCAGTCGTATTGAGAAAACCATAGCATGAATTTCACAGTTTGAATTAAGTTTCTTTCATACCTAATAATAAAACATTTTAAAGAATTTTCGGTCAAGGTTTGAATGTGGAACACAAAAGTAATTCAAATCTCTACTGGCTTGGTCTGAATCGTCAAAATTTCAATAAAACATTGAATAAAATAAGAGAACTGGGGCAGGACTATCTCGGCCAGCAAGGCTCACTTTAGACTGTACATAGTGTACATCACACTGTACATAGTGTACATCACACTGTACATAGTGTACATAACAAAGAAAAATCTTTTTAAATGTTCTGTGCTGTACATTCATTTAGCAATTATCGAATTTGAATTTCATTTATATATCTTTCAAGTTGATTGAATTTAAATTTCAAGTTTATAAATAGAATGAAATAAAACATTATTATATTATTTTATCCACTCGATTTGTGAGAACTAAAACTTATTTTATCAAGAAGTAATCCTACTAATCTTGCTAATATTATAAATTTGAATGTTTCTGAATATGTTTAGATGTCACTCAATCACGCTTTGAGGACTGAATGGAAAAATGAAATGGAAAATTTATTACAGAAATAGATTATAGACATCTGGAATACCTAACACATAGTTCCCATGGGAATGAGAACAAAATTTCACAGTTAGTTAGCTATAAAAGTTAGTATTGGGTATACTAAGCACTCCTAGAATGAATATAAAAAATGAACACCTTATAAATCGCTATCTTTTTTACACGCACAAAGAGAAAACTTATGAAAATTGTTACTTCACTATCATTCGTTCTGGAACACTTTTCTATTTCAAACGAATAAAACAAAAGGACAGTAAATCTTTCAAGTGATGACAGACAAAGTTACAAAAATACTTTTTTGTCGCAAAAACTACGTAGGACAGTGAGATACCGATAGTTTATTAAAGTAAAAAGTTTCAGGAAAAAAAAATACGGAACAGTTTATAAGAACACGAAACATTTTTGCCGCGTTATATGATTGTTTTTTGTTTCGGAAAGTTCTGACAGCGCACATTTTCTTCGGAGTACTTTTACTTGTACTTTTAACTAATGCATAAAAATATACCTATAAGTCACTTGGCCGACTAATAATACGCTATCAGCCCAGATAGTCAAAGACCTTTGTTGTATCTAGTTGTACCATAGCAGACTGCTAGTGTACACTCATCATTATATTGTATGTTATGCATAATGTTAAGTACCTACGGAGCCCGCGCTAAGGTTGGTTCGTATTTTGATCATATCTCCGGTTCTACTTAACCAATTTTAATCAAACGTTCGGCATGTCCAATACCTTTATCTATAACAGAAAAACCGGAAGAAAACCCGTTATGTATATTTTGTGTCAACGCGAACAAACTGATAAAATATAAAGAAGATAATGTTATTACTGTGAATTTCATATTTTAGTAGGTATTTATTTGGCGGACTGTACAACAATAAATGCTTAATTCAGGGATAAAATTCAGAACTTTATGTACAGAAATCGCAATTGCTGATAATAGTGTCAGCGATTGAGATTGCTGTCAGTTGCTGTCATAAAGGCACAGGCCTTTGAGATGAGAAAAGCTATGTTAAAATAATGATAAAATAATTACTTAAATAATAAAATTTTATTAGCAAAACTCACTAGGTTTATTGTTCTGAACATTCTAGAACGTTTTATTACCGGCTTAAACAATGGACCAATGAATTTAAAGCTCTTTTAACAAAGGCGAAGACACCTTCCTGTCTTCAACACAATCTTCTCGTCGTGAACAATTTCCGCTCACTTCCACATGGACATCATATTTATAGCGAACAATAACAGTGTGCGACAGAGACAAACGACGATCAAACAAAAAGGTACGACGGGAGAAATTTATACGTAAGTAGGTACTTAAAAATATATTCTAAATAGGACAGCTAATTACAATTAAAATTTCTTATTTTACTGCCTTTGGACCTCCCCAACTAGGAGAGAAAAATATGCACGAAAGCCTAGAGCGTTATTCAGCTGGTATAACGGCTATCATGAAAACCAGTGCTGTGGTGGGTAATCCATCTCAGTGTATACTGAGTGCCATTCCTAATTTGTGAACACAGCGTACATGATGCGAATTTTGTAATACATGGTATTTGATTCTTATTACCTACTCAATTAACTTTACTCACTGGCAGTCCGTAACGAAATTGCTGAACATGTGCTTTGCAAGTTGCCACGTGGCTGCCACATATTACATATCTTTTATATTACACGTGTCATAATTGTCAATTATAGTTTATGCTCACTATGTCAGTTCGCGTCCCACCAACTCAGGCGCGGCGTCCATCCACAGACAAACAGAATAGGGACGGATTGGTCTATTGGTTGGTGGGTCGCGGATCGTGGGCTTTTGCGTCTGTTGGTGATGACATAATATTGTTTTTGAATTGCTTTTTTTTAATCTGTGTACGCTTTGTGTTCATGAATAAAGTTAGTTTTCTTTCTTTTCTTTCTTTCTTTTCTATCAGGTAAGGTTGATTCGGGCAAAAATAAGATTCGAATAAGAATCTCCTACAAGATTTAAATTAATTCAAGAACCTACTACACACAACAGACACAATAGTACGTTAGATTAGTTCTCAAAGTATAAGTCCATTAACAATCTGAAGGAAACCAGTATTGTATGCCAAAATTACACAACTCGACAATGCAAATAAAAATACCAACAAATTTCTTTCGCCAAAGGAATTCAGAATCTAGCTCCTAATTTCGATAATGAAGCAGTATCCAAAAGCGAAGCAATCAGCGAGATTGGAAGCGAAGAATTGGAAGGCGCAAAAAATCACACGGTTAAATACTTTTGCTGATGTTATTTTACGCTCACCTACCACACAATAGATACATCGGAAGCAAAAAAATCTTATCTTAAAACTCATCCAGAGGAAATTAAAAACGAAAATAATGTTGTCCCTTACTCGCTTGTATATTATACTACTATTAAATTTATGACTGTATCGTAACTCGCCTTTTTCGCTTCGGTTTATAAATTACTAGCTGTTGCCAGCGGCTCTGCTCGCATGAAATTTTGTGCCCGTTACCCGTGTCCCACGGGAACCTCCGGGATAGAAAGTATCCTATATGTTATTCAAGATTATAATCTATCTCAGTACCAAATTTTAGCCAGATTCATTCAGCTGTTTTTGCGTAAAAGAGTAATAAACATACATTAAGACATCCAGACATTCAGACATACATTCTTAGAAACTTTCGCGTTTGTATTATTAGTAGGATTAGTGGGATAGTTTTTTTAACTAAAGACATTGTAATTTACAAATTACGGTCCATCGGGGATAATCTTAATCCAAAAACAATACAATAATCTAATAATAAAAGCACAAAACTGATTGTAAAGATCCTAAAATAACCCTATCATAAATTCCATTAATAATTTGGAAGGCTTTCAAGAATATTAACTAATTTACAATACAATCTATAAATGAATCAGCTTAATTAACTCCGTCTTTCTTCAGATTACCTGTATAAACATTATCGTGACTTTCTGCTCTTACTTTTTAATAAGACTCATGATTTGGTAGACAATAAAGAAAATATTTTAATATTAAAGAAAAACGTTTATTATCTTCTTCTTTGTTAAGTTTAGCAGGATTTTCATCAATTTTAATAACCCGCTAAAATGAAGTTTTCAGGTTTTAGTTTCTTAAGTTCAATCTAAAAAAAAATCCAAAGTAATGTAAGTGAACCCTGTAGGTTGTTTACACTAAACAAACAGTGTTAATTTTATTCTATTTGGAATAAAGCTTCTTTGGCACTGAGCGTTTTACCTCAAGCAGGATATATTTTGCATCTTTTTAAAAAATTATGTCAATCCCAAAGATCTCGAGATAAGGAAAATTTAATCTTGAACATCACTCGATTATGAAGCGGAAGAAATGCCGGGATTACGATATTCGGGATCCGGTTTCTACCGCTTTTTACACAGTCTTAGGGCAAGATTCATAGACCGGACCAAGACTTCACTTTGCTAAGCAAGGAAAGCGTTTCCTTATATAGATGTGAACATTACAGTAAAGTTTAAGTGGAGTCTATAAACGTGAGAGTTATGGATTAAATATACAGACCGCACTAAGACTTTACTGCAATGTTCGTGTTTATATGAACACGTTTCTTGGCAAAGTAAAGTCTATTTACCGTCTCTGAATGTCTGCGAATGTTTTATTACCATAGGTAAAATAATAGTTGGATCCGATTTCTGTCATAGTTTATGCAATAAGTTGTTCGTCCGAGTGCTAATACTGGTTGCATCCATGTTGAGTAGTTTAGAGACTAGGGATTTTATCAGAAGCGAGCGAGAGGAAAGTAACGTTAATCACCTGAGCGGTCATAAAATCTCCACACAAGTTTAGTTCTGTAATAAAATCTGTACTTAGAACTAGCTTCAAGTCGATATTCATAACTGAGTATGTCCTATTAATTAGCTTCTTATGGGTTGCCTTAAATGAAATATTCTAAACAGAAACATATTTTTTGAAAGTTTTGTCTGTTTGTTTGCGATAGACATAAAAACTACTGAACGGAATTTAATGACAATTTTCCATTAGAAAAGTCTTGGTCAGACTTAGAACTCTGCAGTATGTTTGATTGCAATTTAATCAATTGTAGTAGAATCGCAGAGATGGATCTACCGACCGAAGCTATAGTCCTTCCACGTCACGCTCACCTGCTACACAATAGCAAAAAAGAAGTTTATAAAAAAATATAAAATATCCAGTAGAAATAAAATATCAATGCCAGAAATCGATTGTAACTTCAGAGATAAAGTCGATTATTGTTTTGATTAAATCGGTCAGGTTACGCATTTGGACAACTATTTGACAGAAAATTGAACTATCAAATGCAAAATAACAACTCGGAAGGACTATAGTAGTTTGTATACTCAAAAGGTTTCAACTACTTTATAAAGACATTAAACTGTCAGACCCACAGAACATTAAAAAACCAGGATTTTTCTTTGTTCTGTGGTCAGACCGAAGTACGTTATAGAAAAAGCTCTACAAAGTCGATCTTAGTGAGACTTTCACTCTGTACTGTATGTACTTTGCTCATTTTTATTCCTTTTACAAGTCTTAATTTACGTTTAACTAACCGTTGCCAGTAATAATCAAATCTCGCAAGTTATCCAGTTTTCCCGATTTTTGATTGAGGTGAAATGTTGCACACATAATAATATTATAATAGCGCGTAAAAATGTAATAAAAATAAGAGCCTGTTTCTTTTTTTAAATTTAGCTGTTTCTTTTGGTCACTGAATGATACCAAAACACGGACAACAATGAATTTAGCTGAATAATTTTAAAGTTGCGCATTCAGGGATTCCTTACACTTAAATGAACATTATTACGTTCCCAAACTGCTGTCTTCAAACATTTACATCGGCAACTTTATTGCTACAAATGTGACGAAAATGTAAATGCGTCCTTTCATCCATTTCTTGAACTCCCAAACTGTTTATTGTTGAGTTGAAGGTTAGTAATATTCTATTATTGTAAGCGTTTCATTTGGAAAGGGAACTCTCATTAATTTTAATGTTGGTTTGAATACAAATATTGTTTTATTTATAATTACAGATGAATGAGACAAAACAATTTGTTTCATAAATTGTACAACACTGTGAGATGAAACAGAAATATGTGGGACGAAAACTCAGGATGAACAAGGAATACATCGTGTAGCATTGATTATTATTATCTTCTACGGAGAAGAAATTTTGAGGGTTATTGCGGAAACGATGGGGTTATCTTAAAACCGTAGATGGTCCAAGGTCAGCAGGAGTTCGAGGGAAATGCCTTATTGGGTAACTTTACACCCCGGTAATTGTAAACTAAGACAGTGAGTAGTAGGTCTAAGTTTGATATACCACATGTTTCAGGTTATTATTAATAAGATACATATAGATATAAGTTATTATGGGTCAAAAAAAAGTCAAAAATAATTTATTCTGTATATACCATTTTAAGCGGCACTTACAAAACGTCAAAATCAAAATTATTTAAAACTAGAAGCAAATGGATCACCGGTTCGAAACGCGGCCCAGACCTGAGAAGACTCTGGCAAGAAACTCAGCGGGCTGTGTTTTTTTGGTATATTTACACCTAACTATACTTACATAACTAATAACCAAGTTACTTCAGTCACATTTACTCACAATAACATTATGCTAGATGCATCAGTTGTTGTGGACTCCAAATTGAAACGTAGAGTACACAATCTGGTATTAGAATTCAAATCACTTACTCGAGGTGTCCTTTATAGATATCGAAATCTGTGAACACGATTTCGACAATCTCGTGCGGCGCCGCAACGAACGTGTAAAGGAGGCAGTCGACGCTCGGTGGGTAGGAGCGAGGGTAGTCGGGGCTGCTGAATGTTCCACGCTCCTTGCCGTACGTCGATGTGAAACGGAGACACGTACAACCTGGTGATTGAAATAAATTAAATTGGATTTTTTTAGCTTTTCTTGGTGAGTATACGTTTATAGGTATATTATCAGTGAATCAATTTTGACTAGGTACATAATGTACCTACCATCTTGAGAGGTAAAGTCATGTTGAGGTGTCTAACATAAAAAAGTAGGTACACATAGAAATGTACCTGGGGTGCCATCCGCAAACCTGCTGAGATGGCGACCCTATTTGTACTGGCACAATAGATCTAAGATTAGTATATAAGTTTTAGGCCATAAGTAATTTTCTGTAGTGTTTGAGAACATTTTATTTTCTTTCTTTCTTTTTTTTGCCCTTAAAGTTAAAGAATATGACAATTTAACGGCAACACCGCTACTTACGGAGAGGCTACTTACGAGCATAGGTATCGTATAGGTATTCTTTGAGAAGGTTGGTTTAGGTATTATCACCCCGTAATCATGGTACAACACATACTATACTGTAACATTAAACCGGTGCGCGCTGAACTGAATACCGCAGTTGTGCAGATGTGCCATGCCCAGATGAATAAAAACAGCGTACCAGGTCAAATTAGAAAAAGTTTTGCTAGCTCATGGATATAAAATCGCAAGTTAAAGAATATGACAATTTCACGGCAAAACCACTACTTACGGAGAGGATCCAAACATAGGTAGGTATCGCTCGTATTCACAGTATAACATAGGTACTACATTGTAACATTAAATCGCTGCATTAAATACCGCAGTTGCGGGAAGAGATCAATGTGCCATGCCCAGATGAATAAAAACACCACAGCGTGCCAGGTCAATTGGAAAAAGTATTGTTAGCTAATGGATATAAAATCGTAATCAATTGATGCAGCGGACAGATTCAGTGAGAAAGTTTTTCTATTAGATGACTTATCACAAAAGTTGGTAAAGGATTTATTATTATCAGATAGATATTTATCAGCGAGGGATGAGGCGAGCCCTACATCTTTAGCTTATTTTTATCAATTAAATCTTTAAAAAAGTTGAAGCGTCGGTGGCTTAGTGGTTAAGGAGCCTTACGATCAAGAGGTCTCAGTTTCAAATGTCGCTACACTACACCCATGCCTAAAACAAGTCCATTTAGTTTAGCTAGGGAAACTACCAGTAATTTCAGTTAGGTACTTATTTTTTTTAAGAAAAAGAATGTTGTAACGAGAATAGAAAAGGGTATGCTAAGGTGGTTTGGACTCGTGGAGCGAATGAATACTGAGCGAATGACATACCAAATATGTAAAGCACATGTAAGTGGGCAGTGGACAGGCAAGCCGGGGTTGGCCTCGCAGAGTATACACTGACCAAATTAATAATTTATTGTAAAAAGGTCAGGCTTGCATGAAAGGTTTAATGACATTAGAGGAAGCGCGTGAAGTATGTAAATACAGAAGCAGATGGCGGACTGTTTACTCTGCCTACGCCGCCGCGCCGTAGGGAAAAAGGCGTGAGCATAATATGTATGTATGTATGCATGTATTTTTTTAAACAGTAGTATTCTTTCAATTGGACTCGAGGTGCCAGTTATTCATTCGAATACTCGTATATAGATTGATCTTCTATATTAACACGTAGTTATTAGATGAAAGTAATCTGTGTAATTAAATTTTCAATTTTCGAAATAATGATCAGAAGTCAGACCTACAGATTTACTGAATTCATCTATTGATAAGAATAATAAATTAAAGGTGACGTAACCTTTAAACACCCATTCACTCATTCAAATGATATTCAATGGAGATTACCAACATTACAGGGAAAACGCAAAAAATATGAATCCTTTGTCCTAAATATATGACATTTGCCTTCTAACATAATAAAATAACAAAAAAAAACACAAAGGTCCTCATTGTGCACCGTAATTACCTTTCAACGAAATAATAAAAGGTATAACGACGATGCTTAATGAAACAGAGGGAACAAATAAAGCGTCAAAAAAAAGAGGTGACGAACATGGCACGCGATTCAGGGCTTTGCCAATGATGAATATTTTATGTAAAAATCCTCAGGCGTCGACTTGGAGTTCACCCTAATCTCCAACGGCGTCAAATGAGATATTCAAGACGTTATTTTGAACGAAATTGTAGATAAACTTGCGTTACACCAAATTTTATTTGCGGTATAATTTTTAGGGAAAATATCCCGCTGATGCTTTGACACCCCATCAACGGTATAATCTTCTGGGAACAAATGATAATTTGAAATGGGTGTATTCATCATAATGTTTACTTTGTAATACCTAATGTTTTTGTTTAAGAATAATTTATTTGCTTAACTAAGTTTGATTTTGTTCTATTTCATATCTCGATACACGAATACCTAAATGTTTAAGTAGGAAAAAGGTCAGCAACGAATAAGTGAATGATGTGATTCTGCTTGCGTTTATAGGTGCGTTGCCGAATCAAATTATATTGTGTTATTCTATAATATTACATTGGGACCTAAAAACATAAACTGGCGAAATGTGGGTGCTAGCAACTCTGCCTACCCCTTCGGGGATATAGGCGTGAGTTTATGTTATGTTATGTTATTCATTTAAAATCATGACATTTCAAATTCAGTAGCTGGAAGTAATCTCATAATGTTTATCGTACATTTTTATAGTCGGCTATAAAAATCTGTTACTTTTGTGCACAATCACTTTCACGACAAAAATCAGAACAACTCTGCAATTAAGATGATTTTTACAATAGTTTCCGATTAAGGAAAAACAAATTGCAAAGAAGCTCTTGGCTAAGTGGTAACCGAGTAAGTTAACATACTGCAGAGTTAAGTAATACTAGACAGGTCAGTCTTAGAATGGATGAGCATTCTTAATGCATTAAGACCCCTCTATGTATTGAAGATGTAGCCTTTAGGGTAGATAGTACACCCTTAGCGTTGCACACATCCATAGGTCACGGTGACCACTTCCCATCAGGTGGGCCGTGTGCTTGTATGCCACCTATAAAGTATAAAATAAAAAAAGAATACTAAACTTTAAGCCGTCAGTCCTGGCCATACAAACACAATTGTCATAATACATTGTCAATGCGGGTAGGTGTCCTTTTTTTCCCATCCACTTGAGTCTTTCATTAGGGAACCCGGGTATACCCTAAGAAGGAACTCCCCAGGAGCCCTTTGAGACTTCGACCACCAGCCACAGCGCAGGTGGTCTCGCCCTCAAATTTGGTCGTAACCACTTTGAACGGTGCGCGCGTGGCACGTCACCCTACCGTCTCGGCCCCGGTTTTGCTAGAGCGACGGGCAACCTTACCCCTCGCCCTCAGGTGCCGCACTTATGAAGGCTGGGTAGTTGGTGTCCTAAAAATACCCTGATCAACTACAGAAGTCACTTCACAGAAAATATTTAAATTCGGCCGTTTAGGCTCTTCACCTTTAGACCGAAAAGTCGACTCCAACTGAGTTTGGAAAAGGTTCGGTGAATGATGATGTCCGATTGTGGGAATCTAAATCTAATCTTAGATTCAATCTCATAAAGCTACAAGTGTGTGTGTTTACTGCCAAGAAAAAATCTATGTAACTCAACAAATTCAAATTCTCCTACTTGAAGGTTCAGGTATCCATTGAGGCAGAATGTATACCAATATCATAGTTCATGTTGATCAGATTAATAATAAAAATGATAAACTTTCATGAAGAATATATTATACTGTACTTATCCTAAAAGACTATACCTAGACTACTTTAGACTATAAGACCAAGTTTGCCTTAAAATAAACTATTTTACAGACGAAGTTTTATAATACTTGTTTCAAAGTTTAATCTTATTTTTATTTTTTACTAAATAACTAAAGGAGCGTAGTCGTTGCACCTATGTATACTTTACAAATATGTTTCCGATAATTTCGATTGTATTTGGGAATATTAAAGGACGCGGCCTCTACTCAGTCAGAGGTATCAAGTTCGAATCCGGCCGGACAGTATCAATGTGAATTTCACTTTATGGAATTTATATGTGCTAATCACATGACTTACCATCTGCTGACGGTGAAGGAAAACATCGTGAGGAAACCCACATGTCCTAGAAGAAATTCTAAGGACATGTCCGATCCACCAACCCGCATTAGGCCAGCGTGTGTGGATTAAGGCCTAAACCCTCTCAGCTCTCTCGTTAGAGGAGAGGAGACCCGTGCCCAGAAGTGGGACATAAATGGGTTGCTATTTTTTTATTGGAATAGTTGAACTTAAAATATCATCATCCTAGCGTTTTTCTATATTGTATCCATATTTATATTACCTATATCATAATATAATACATCATGTATTGTATTGTATCATATGAAAACTTTTACGTCGCCAATAAAAGAGTTCACACTGACGTGAGTGTTATCCAAACAAAATGGGATCGTAAAATCTTGTTCGACATCACAAAATATATTGAAGACGCAGTTTGAAGTAATGAATCTTTGATGTCTTTCTAATATCATATTACTCAAAAATATTGCCTCCAGTGATACAAATAGGCGTCAAATTGTATTAAATATAAATAGAAGTGTGTATAAATATAGCTGGAACATTAGTCTCTCTGATACATCTATTTTAATGAAAGTGTATTATGCTAGGTTATATTGTAGCTATTTTGTTTATTTATTGCGTTATATCAGACCGCCTTAGACATCTATTCTGTCATCTATATTTATCGCTGTAGGTATATGTATTATGACGTAAATTAAAGAGACATTACCTGAGAGTAATTGCACATTTATTATGTTTAAGCGAGAAGCACGTCAAAAGCAGATAAGCTGAGATGAACTGCTAGTAAACGCTTTAACCTGACACTAATTTAATTAAGTTAAGCTACTACTTAGCTATAAAGATTTGATTTTATATCATGTCAACATATTTTAAGGGGTACAAGAGCCATTTTCGCATTCCTTTAATATGACTGCTTCTTTTTAATCGAACATAAGGTATACGCTACATGTGTTGTGTAGGTATATGGAAAACAGAAACTTTGGCAAATCTAAATTTGAATTGCGCTATTCAACGTAGGTACCTGCTACCGCATTGAGAGGTGAAGTCATATTGACGTGACTGATATAAAAAAAATAGGCGAGACTAGCCCCCTGCGCAAAGCCAGTGCACCGCATTATATGTCCAATTGGCAGTTAAGTGTTAAATCAATAACTAATTATGTTATGGTCAATATTTATGAAAGGCTAAGATGATTGGAAACTTCAAATGTGTTACGCTACTTCTAAGGCACTGTAGGTACCTACGCGATATTTTTAATTCAAAAACTGGGTCGGAACGAACATCTGTAACCTTGACAAAAATCTTTAGGCTCCATGAATTTATAATTCAAGCCTTGCGCTATCATATTGGTGACCTAGTCACAGTATGAAGTCTGCGGATATTTTTGCCCCAATTTTTATATTTCCTAAAAGTGTCACTAAAAGTCTCCATTAACAATTTGAGCAAATATAAAAATGTGAATATACTTTATTACGGTCTTCTCATAAAGTATATTTACATTCTGTTTACAAATTTAAAAATTGTTTTTAATAACATGTGGCCTGAAACTTTGTAAATTAAATTTTAGTAATGTTAGCAGCCATTTTTCCCAAAATAAATGGTTTAATAGTAAGCTCATTCTTATCAAACATTGCGGGGTTGAATATAATTATGCGCTTGTTCATTAAATGTGAGATATTAACATCTTTTAATAAGCATGCGCTCAAAGGATAAGCTTACTCTATATTACCAAGACCGTATTTAAGACTCCGTGTCATGAAATTATTAATTAACAACGTGTTAAGTTAAATAAGTTTTTGTAATGTAATTTGTGGAAGGTAATTAACGACAGCTCATACCTATTTTCATATTTTATTCTCGTCCTATCGTATATTAGCGTAGGAAGGGAGTATTTTATGTTACGTAACTGGTATTTGAATCCAAAGGGCTATTGTCCCATTGCAGATGAAACTGATTATGTGAGATTAGAGTTGTGACGAGTTCAGTAGGCGGTATAACATTCGAAGTATTACAGAGACTAACTACATAATTGATGTCTGTGTGTCTGCCACAAATCTAACCCGGTGCTACTGTGGTTAGCTTCAACGAATATACTAACCCAGTATTTCTATGGGAGAAGTATACTAATACTTACATATGAATTAACTTTAAGGCTTGTGAGGAAGAGCAAAGTGAAACCTCATAAAAAATTAATTTAAAAAAATCAAGCACGTTTATCCGTAAAAATCCATTATTGATTTACTTTAAGGCAAAAATCGTTTCGTAATTCCCTGTCCGACTGTACCCACTTAATATATTTCGAAGAAAATTTCATATAATTGTTTATCTTTTATTTAAAAGTTGTTCATATTTTTCATGACCTTTCTCTTTCTTTCTCATTCAACTGTTTATTCAAATTGTCGTTACAATCTTTTATTGTACTTATGTGTTGCTCCGAGTCGTTTGTTCCAAGCTAATTACATTACCAAAGAAAAACTTGAGCTAATCGCCGATGGCAACATCGGACACTTAAGGTCTCTGAAGATTAAGGTACAAACATTCAAAGAAGCGAAAATCCCTTTTATTACGCTACAAAAGTTACAAATTAGGGTCGCAGTAAACAAAATGATATTAAGCTAACAAAATGAAAGTACTTTTATACTCACTTGGATTTACCGCGTGGCCTTCGTCAACTGTGTGAAGAGATAAGTGGAGGAGCAGGATAAGCGTGGTTGACGTCTGAAATATAAAATTAAATGGGTTTATAAACAGTTAATTTATTAGGCTGTGAATAAGTGTGTACCTACTACTCGTTCGCGCTAAGTTTGCCGCTGTCAATTGTCACGCGTTTAGCATTGTCTCACTCACTCAGTTCTAGTCCCAGTGAGAAAATGCTATACTGACGTCATTTGACAGCGGTAAACTTAGCGCGAACGGGTAGTAACTACGTATTTATCCCATCACTTCCTGGACCGCGAAAACCAAAATGTTGTTCGAGATTGTGTTGTATTACCGAGAAAAGGTGTGAATGCTATGTAGACTATAGTCTTATATCTTTGAGTAGGGTTTTAATCTATACTAATATTATAAATCTATACTAATATTATAAAGAAGAAAGATTTGTACCTATTTTTGTATGTTTGTATGTTTGTAATGAATAGGCTCAAAAAGTACTGGGCCGATTTAAAAAATTTTTTCACCAATAGAATGCTACATTCTTCCAATTTGACATAGGCTACATTTCATTTTGAAAAAAATTAGGGATCCTTGGAAAAACTGGAATTTACACCCGGGCGAAGCCGGGTCCCGGGTCGCTAGTTATGTAATAAAGTGGCGAGTAGTTGTACTTACTTTACATTTCATGTATACCTTTATTATGTTGTGCATGGTATATTCGGATTACTGTCAGACTTAGTAAATAACGGTTTCTAATAATTGTTTCCTGTCATACAATGGCAGTAATCTGTAAGTGTGCCTATATACTTACACCAACACAAAGTACATTACACATACATACTCATATGCTCACGCCTTTTTCTCTCCGGGGTACCTAGGCAGAGACAACAGACCGCCATCTGCCTCTGTCCTTACATGCTTCACGCGCTTCCTCTACTGTCTAATACATTTCATTATAATAAATCACAAGTATTATGCAAACAAAAACATCCCTTATAATTCGTAATAGCCACTATACAAATATGAATAAGCTCCAAAATTGCCCATTAAACTTCCACAGTAAAAAAGGGTCAGCTAAATATTAGCTCCATAATCGAATTTGTACAAATTTAAACACGGAAATCCTTCTAAACAAGTTGACATATGCACTCAAGCGTTCAACGACGGTACTTGGAAACAAAAGGGTCTCTTTTGAATCGAAAAAACTGTCAAACGGAATCCTTCCGTAAGAATTCACAATTTTTGTCCACACTGTGAAGCTGTGAGCTCCCAATGAATGCAAACGCATCGTAGAGAATACGAACTGCTTCATTTGAAATCCAATGCGCTGACTTATCTGCTTCATAGCTAGCTTTCTGCATTCAAACGACTCTTTTTTTAAACTTAGCTAGGTACTTTGGCATATTGGCTCGTCTATCTTATTAATTTGGTCTTCGTATTCAAATTGAATGTCTAGTATTCTGAAGATAGTTGATATTGTATTTGACATACAGAAGTGCAACATACATTAAGTAAAAAACTGTCTAACTGCTAAATACAGTTTGTAACTGTAGGCCCAAGACGACGTGCGATTTTAGTCCATTCAAGTCTGATATAGCCGCAGGTCAGCTAGGGCGGGAGTAGGTATCCGTGGGGATTTCCGAACGAAAAAAAAAGTATATAAGTATGTAAAGATAGAGAGGCATTCCCTACAGTCACTAAATTCAGTATCTTTCATCGATTTTCTTAAGTTTAAACTGGTGTTGGAATGCCGTCGATGAAGATCTTTCATCGCAGGAAATTATTTTAAATATTTCAGGCGCGCCGAGAATTTCGCCTCTGAAACTGTAATGGAACGTATCCTTAAACGGAGAATGTTGCGATTCCATTAACTTCCAACAGGGGTCTGATTCAGTAAAATTACGTTTTTGAAACGTGCGATTTCAAAGTTTAAGATACCTTATAGATATAAATTTATCAATATAATTGAAAACGAATCAAATTTTAAGTGTTTTAAGGTATGATCTCACGAAAGTGTAGATAGATTTCCTTTCCTTTGCCGCACCATCAAAACCTGGAATTCTTTACCAGCTCACGGGTTTCCTTCCTCATACAGTCCCGGGTCCTTTAAGCGGGGCGTGAAAAAGCATTTGATGAGGCCGTCAAGCTGAGAGCCACTATCGGTGTTTGCAATGGTGACTCCCATTCTAGAGACTTTGCCTCAGCTTACCATCAGGCGAGGTGAAGTCATGTTGACGAGACCGACATAAAAAAAAAAAGATTTTTTTTTGACATATCATACGAAATAAAAAAGTTTCTTAAGTTTTTTTCCTTTTGATTGTATTGAAATCGATAAGACAATGTCTCTGTAACGACGAAAACATTATTTTTGGATTCGTCAGATAAAAACCAGACCAGGCTTCACAGATGGCGGTTGCTCATCAAGTCATTAAATAAGGTTAATATGCGACCAAGCACATTTTGACGTTATTCTAGTACAACATATTCAAAAAACGGATAGCGTGGGTCTTATGAGAAGTCAATTTGAACACTACCTATTACTGCGCCAACTTGCTTACCATTCCTTCCACAGGTTATTACCTACGTTCATGGTAACAATATCATTCATCTTCATTCTCTGAACCTTTTTCCCAACTCAGTTGGGGTCGGCTTTCCAGTCTAACTGTGATGCGGCTGAACTTCGATATTTTCCGTGGAGCGACTGCCATCTGACCTCCACAACCAATGGTCATTATGACCAATGGCGATATCGAAGTTCCAAGTTAGACTAGTTGGACTTTTGTGGGCTCCAACTACCCGTAACGACTGCCATAGATGTTTGTATGGCAACCGGGACCAACGGCTTAACGTGCTCTCCAAGGCACTAATAAGCCTGCGATACAATATCAAGAAATAGAAAGCAATTTTTGGAACAGACGCAACTATTTTCGAATCAAAATTAAAGGAGTATACCTACTTAAATTTACTTACACTGAACGATATGTAACGTTAACTTCCGAAATGAGCTGTCCGACTGGGGTAGTACCTCCGCCCTACAGAACACCGCGGCCATAATAACCATCGAGTTGTGTTCCCGCCGGTAAGTAGGGTAGCCAGAGCTCAATTTACCCCTCCTCCTCCCATCCCTTCCTAGCCTCCCCACTCCTTCCCAGCCCTCCCCCATTACCTTCAGGGTAGGCAGCGCGTGTGTGACACCCTTAGTGTTGCACACGTTCATAGGTCACGGTGACCGCTTCCCATCAGGTGGGCCGTGTGCTTGTCTGCCACCTAAGTAGTATAAAAAAAAAAAAAAAAACTTGTATAAAATGAAATTATTATTCAGCTTTATTTAATCAATCGGAAGTAATTACACGAGTTCGTACAAAAAACTTCAACGCTATGGCGGTAATGTATAACCTCTAGCATTTAGGTCGCTTTAACCTCAGTATATGAATGGCCCGATAACAGCACTGTAACACGACTAATGCATTACGTCGCTCTACGAAACCTTACAAGTACATGCGCTGTTTGTACCTTTATAAGTACGCGGTATAATAAGATTATTATTAAGCAGAATTTGAAGTGACATGTAAGGTCGTTTGTATATTATGATACCTTGCATACTTCATTAGATTTAAATACCAGTATAGCCAGAGAACTACTGAAAATACTATAACTAATAATATGATTAAAAAGAAGGAGGAAATCAAGTTGGTTTTAGTTCAACATAACCAATTTATAGAGGCTAGTTTTGTTGGCGATTGCAATAAAGTATTGAATAAATAATAGATGCAAAAAAAATTTGAACCGGTACTATTACTAAAGAAGCTTAGTGGGTAAGCAGGACTATTTTATTATTAGCATTTATAGTGACAAAAATATTAAAATAGTTCATCAAACAAAAAGAAAGGATAAATCTTTGTAGTTTATTTGCACAAGTATACAACACGTTTTGTATATAAAGCTGATATCAATTGAAACTTACAGACCTGCTGTATTCTCCCTTTTGGTTACCTAAAACGAAGCTATAGGTACGCTTTCTAAAGTCAAATAATACCCTCAATAATGTTTTAGGAAACAAACAAAACTTAACAAGCAAAGCTAGCTACTTGATCAAATGCGCAGAGAGACTATAGTTACTGCCCAACAAAATTAAACACAACAATAGTTAATTAAAACAGTTAATTAATAATATGCAAACCTAAATAGGTTGTGTTCAAGGATTAAGATCGTCATATTAAAGACGAAGCAAATTTAATCCTGTATTATATAAATCCGTTCATTTCAGCGTGAAACCGACAACGTGTATTAGCGTATTACGTAGAGATATAAATGCAAGACATTATAGTAATTTGCATATTATACGTCATAGGTATACGCACCTATTAGGTTTATTGTAACAAATTATCTAATCTAGCGCCACAAATGAGTAACTACAACCTATGTTGAAGCTCGTTTGTAGGGCTAGATATATATCTATTCTTCTATACAATGCTTTATGGAGGAAAAGTTTGTAATCGATAATAATCTGTGAAACTTTTCGAACCGATTTCTAAAATTATTTGGTTTATTCCAACTAGTCCTAAACAGCTCGATCATCGGACTGTTGGGACCACAGAACAAAGAAAAATCCTTAGGACTAGAAATCGTATGGGGGCGTGTTTGTGTCGCCAAAAACCTAAGTGTAATTGCATTTACCTCACACATAAATACACTTGTGTATGTGCATGACGTAGGCTAAAATAAAAAGAAATACTTTCTTCTAATCAAAAAATAAGTTTAAACAGTTCAATTGTCAAACTCAATCTAACTACTTGGAATATTTTTGTCCAAACTGTCCGATGATCGAACTGTTTGTAGGACTAGTTGGAATAAACCGTCTATATCTATAATATAAAAATGAATCGCAAAATGTGTTGGTAAGCGCATAACTCACCAACGGCTCTACCGATTTCACTAATTCTTTTTTTGTTGTGTTTGTTATTATCGGGAGAAGGTTCTTACGAAAAAAAATAATAAAACAGTTGTACAGAAAATTTCAGAAAGTAACTTTTCTTTTTCTCATACAAACTTTTTTTATTATGTGAGAGAAGTTTATGTTTACGTTACGGGATTAGTATTTAGTAGTAGTAGGTAGTAGTAGGAATGGGAATGGGAATGAGAATAGGAATAGGAATGGGAATAGTAATGGAAATGGGAACGGGAACAGGAATGGGAACGGAATTGCACGCGGGTGGAAAATATGGCGGTACGAAGTTCGCCGAGACAGCTAGTCATTATTATAAAATTGTAAATGAGCGGCATTTAAACATTGTAATTGAAAGTGTCCAGAATAGTTTATACTGAATACATTTTTTTTTGAAATTCTTGTCTATTTGTTCGCGATGGACGCAAAAACTGCTAAATGGATTTTGATTAAATTTTTTCTATTAGCAAAGTCTTGATCAGACTCAACATCTGCCATACTTTTGATTATTACATTTAGTTAAATAGGATCGAAAACATGACCAAAAAACAATAGCTGACCTCCGCTCTGGTGGAGTCGTGAGCATCAGCTGTGAAAAATATTAATCAATGCCCGAGAAACTACCAACGTGGAATATTGATGCTGTCGGACGCAAGCCATTCTAACCTATTCTCGGTATACCTACAATAATAATGAAGTGGCAGTTACTTCGTAGCGTTCGAATTCAAATAAAACTTGCTTGTTTCAAGTTAGCGAGAAAAACTTCTTAGCAGAAAAACTATTGCATTCTAAATTTCGAAAACTTTATGACGCTTTGTGATTTAATTTTCAATTGCTTTTGAATTCCATGAAATTTTGAATTCAATGAAGTTATTATGCTAACTTTTTCTGTAGATTTAGTTCGGAAAAGTGAATATCTAGGACAGGATTGAACCCGCCGTCAGTCCCTTACAGGGGAGATACTCTGACCTACTGAATTACTTGAATATTATGTCCTAGACATTCGAAATTCACCGATATATTAAACGTCTTTCGATAGGTCAGAATTTTTTACTCTTAAAGGGATTGGTTACAGTTTCAAATCTCGACCTGACCTATATAGACCAGTGCCGATAGCTATGAAAATGGTAAAAAGTAAAAGAAATTTATAGTAGGATGAAACCTGTTGTAAAAGGAAGAGAATATAATAAAAATGATAGGAAAAATAAATTACGGGCGATCTGAGCTCGGGAAGGGGGGAGGGGGGTGAGTTTTAAGGGTAAAAACGGTTTATCTCGATTTCCGGCAAAACTACAAGTCCTATGGAAAAAAGTTAAATGACAAACTTGTAGGTAATAAAGAGACCTACAACTTTTGTATTTACACTTTTTTCACATAACCTCAAAAAGTATGTGAAAAATTCAAATAATCAAGTTTTTGGTTTTTTATTTTTATCTTAAGCAAAACAAATTTGTTTTCCACGAAATTTGGTGAAAACTTAGCTTTTTATGTCCCAAAGACACTGTAATTTTTTTGATTTGAAATACTCTTTTTTTCAGCTTATTTTGACTAAATATCGAAAAACGACCCCAATTTTCAATCGAAAAATCTCACGTCAAAATATCAGCTTTTTAAAAAAAGTCAAAGAGATTTTTGTTCTTTGAAATCTCTTCTTTCTGATAATGTAAAAATATATATACATTGCTATGGTAAATGTTCTCAGAAAATGCAAAGAAGAAAAACTCGAATTCGAAATTAACATTTTTGTATTTAGTCATTTCCTCGTTGAGGTGGGATGAAAAGTTACATGTTGCACTATAACTTCATGGTTGCACTCGAGTGCAAAGATTTTTCACCTTGTGCACTTTTGATTCCCTCGCTAAAGCTCAGGGTTCTATTTTGTGATTATTGTATTTAGTCATTTCCTCGCTGAGGTGGGATGAAAAGTTACGTGTTGCACTATAGCTTCATAGTTACACTCGAGTGCAAAGATTTTTCACCTTGCGCACTTTTGATTCCCTCGCAAAAGATCTGGGTTAAATTTTTAGAACCCTTCGCGTGCTCAGTTTTGATGACCGAGCAAGCGAAGGGTTCATAATTTGAATCACGAGCGCAGCGAGCGATTCACAGAATAGAACCCTGAGCTTTAGCGAGGGAATCAAAAGAGCACAAGGTGAAAAATCTTTGCACTCGAGTGCAACCATGAAGTTATAGTGCAACATGTAACTTTTCATCCCACCTCAACGAGGAAATGACTAAATACAAAAATGTTAATTTCGAATTCGAGTTTTTCTTCTTTGCATTTTCTGAGAACATTTACCATAGCAATGTATATATATTTTTACATTATCAGAAAGAAGAGATTTCAAAGAACAAAAATCTCTTTGACTTTTTTTAAAAAGCTGATATTTTGACGTGAGATTTTTCGATTGAAAATTGGGGTGGTTTTTCGATATTTAGTCAAAATAAGCTGAAAAAAAGAGTATTTCAAATCAAAAAAATTACAGTGTCTTTGGGACATAAAAAGCTAAGTTTTCACCAAATTTCGTGGAAAACAAATTTGTTTTGCTTAAGATAAAAATAAAAAACCAAAAACTTGATTATTTGAATTTTTCACATATATTTTGAGGTTATGTGAAAAAAGTGTAAATACAAAAGTTGTAGGTCTCTTTATTACCTACAACTTTGTCATTTAACTTTTTTCCATAGGACTTGTAGTTTTGCCGGAAATCGAGATAAACCGTTTTTACCCTTAAAACTCACCCCCCTCCCCCCTTCCCGAGCTCAGATCGCCCGTAATTTATTTTTCCTATCATTTTTATTATATTCTCTTCCTTTTACAACAGGTTTCATCCTACTATAAATTTATTTTGTCTCAAAGTCTATCGGCACTGGTCTAATAACTTTTTTCGAGCTGATTTTGTACTTTTTAATTCGATATTTGAATATTTTATTATTGCTTTTTTCTAACGCATAAGGGATAGTTTGTATAATTCAAAACAACAATAGACCTTATGAAATAACTAAAGAACTTCGTACAATAATTACCCAACGTATTAGAATACCTTTCCACCTCCCACAAAGTAAATATAGGACCATTACTGCCCCAAATTTCCATACGAATAAATACGTTATACCAACATAGCGTTTGGTAAATAACGTAGGTAACCTTCGTACGCCATAATTACAGACCACCCGTGGTTTCTACTGTAAATATTAGATTACACAGCTTTCCTCTCACAAATCAACGTTAAATCGTTACATTTTCTAGATCTTTTTATGAAATTACAATGCAATGATTATTATGCTTACATTCGCCGCGTATTGGTCTGTCAGATTGACGATACAAATTATATAGGTATACCTTTTATTTTTAATAAAGAGTGTGCTGGCATTTTGGGCTAGTTTTCCATATTAAAACCAGATTTCAAGTCACCCAGTAAAAATATTTGTTTTCATTTTTGTTTAATTTTTTTTTTTTTTTTTTTAGATACTTATATTATTTTAATCTAGCATTTTGACAGTAATTTATGGATTTATGGGCTAATCACCTGAAATATATCACACATTTCATAGTAATTAGCCAAAGGAACCAATCTTTCCCTTCCTTTTATAATCCCGGGTTCTTTAAGCACGGGTGTGAAAAAATCTACTCACCATTCTAGGGGCATCCCATGGGGATGGTGACCACTACTTTTTAGACTCCATCTCAGCTTACCATCAGGTGGGGTGCAGTTAATCATGCATAATGAATACAAAAAAATGTATTAAGTACCTAAATCAAACCATAATAAGCCATTTCCGTATTATTTTATATATATTAAATACGTTATACCAACATAGCGTTTGGCAAATAACGTAGGTAACCTTCGTACGCCATAATTACAGACCACCCGTGGTTTCTACTGTAAATATTAGATTACACAGCTTTCCTCTCACAAATCAACGTTAAATCGTTACATTTTCTAGATGTTTTTATGAAATTACAATGCAATGATTATTATGCTTACATTCGCCGTATTGGTCTGTCAGATTGACATTGATTTAAACCAGATTCGTGAGCCGTTTGAGCGTGATTCAATAACAAAGATTCAAATATCTTCATAAATTTACAACATCTATAATATATTTGTAGGATTTTACTCGCACTACAAAGAAAGAAGCGACAAGGTGATTAAGATCTATTTTTTGTATTCTGATTTCCTTTTACTTATTTTTCGCTTTTGCGCTCTGTAATTGGCATTCTGTGTTTGTCTTATTTTCTGTGAACTTCCTTTCACATCCAAGGCGACTTATAAAAGTTACATTATTAACAGTGCATTGTACCATGCTCTCTTTTATAAAAGGATTGCTCTTTTATGAAACATATTATGTGTAATAAGAAAGTAAGTAACATGAAAATAAAGTATACTTTGAAAAAGTTTCATATCATTAGACCTAGTTTATTTGGTAAGTAGATACTTTGATACTGTGGGAAATTTACGTAAATGTCACACATTGAATTACCTATAACGTTACCTACTTTAATGACATCACCATCTGAAAATTTGAACTCTTAATCATTGTTCGCTCTGTCCAGATCGAATTTCTTAAGGGTAGGTATAAAAATACAGAAAAATGCTTCGAAGAAAATAAGTAGTGCCTTATGTTTCTGCTTCCTGATACATTACTTGTAAAAAGAGGATAGTAGAGGAAGCGCGTGAAGTATGTCAGGACAAAGGCAGGTGGCGGTCTGTTGTCTCTGCCTACCCCGGCGGGAAAAAGGCGTGAGCATAATTATTTATGTATGTATGAACGTATGCTTGTAAAAAGATTTCTGTTTTTCACAGAAGATGTAGAATAGAAAAGGATTTCAGTATAAATTTGAAACTACGTAGCGCTAAATAGTTGTAATTATAACGGCATCGGCAATAGTAATACATCTATACTTTTGAAATAGGCACTAATCTTGTAAAGATAAAGTCAAATTTAATGCGTCTGAGTCATCTTTGCAAGCTTCTTTCACAATTTGAAAGGTATATAATCCCTGATAAACAGGCTGTATTACCTATGTGGAATTAAAAAAAAAACTCATATAAACCAATAGGAAGCGAGGGCGGGAAGCTACTAGCTAGTCGAAAATAAATCTTAACTACACTCGAGAGCAATGAATCCGGGTCACTTAAAGAATGTTAAAAATCTCGGAAACTAAAAATGATAGGTTAATGCAATAAATCGCGAGTGTATATAATTATCAAAGTAGGTACGATACTTAATAATTACAGTACCTATGTGATACCTACCTACTTATGGTATATTCCACTTTGTTCACCTAGGTGATATCACCCGGGTGAACAAAGTAGATTTTTTAGTGTCCTCATATCACCTGCGAATCATATCACCTACGCTTTATCACCCAGGTGAAATGAGTGGACACATGATGTCGCATTTGTTCACCTTGGACTTGGTTCACCCAGGTGAACAAACGCGACTTTTGCTTTTCGTCTTGTGGACTTTTATCACCTGCTAATTAAAATGAGAAAGCTAATAAAAACTTTGAGCTATATACGTATATTAGCTACGTATAAGTAGCTATATACGTACAGCTAGCTATATACGTATAGCTAGGTACGTACCAAAAAAGCCTCAATAGTTGAAAAGACTTCTAAGAATTGAGGCACACTGTATGGCGTTACGTATTCATGTCATAAAACAGTCGAAAACCGACAATGTGTTAGTTAGACCCTTCGACCTGCGAGGGACTCGGATTTCACGACTGTCCTTTATCTAATAATAATGAAAAATCGTTCCTTACCATAGAATATGAGAAAGACGGTTTTGGCGTTGTAACATTATATTTATATGACACGTTCATTTTTCTTGTATCATGGCAGACGAAGTATGTATTTTATATTACACAACAAAATTATAGCTACGTATCTATACTATTATGAAATTGTAAATTACCTGTGTCTGTTTATTGGAAATATTTAAAAAAATACTTGGGTTATGTTACTGTACTCTTCTTTGGAATTCGTCTTTCTGTCTACTGAACGGATTTTGTTGAGATATTTTGATTTGAAAGGTCTTAGTCAGACTTTGAATATTACACATGTTTGATCACAATCGGTTGAGCAGAATCAGAGGTATTCAAGTCACGAGTGAACAGGTTCCTTTCAGGCAAGCGTGATTCATCGTATACCACATCGTCACTTACCATCAGGTGGGAGTGAGGTCAAACGTAAGCCTATCATGAATTTAAAAAAACGCGAAAACCGAAGTCCATGCGGGTGAAGCCGCTGGCATAGGCTAGTTAATTGTATAAATTTAACATTAGCCGCCAGTAATTCCATTCCACCGTGATTCAATAGTGCCGAAATATCGGACAGTCAAAAACAACATTAATAATGCTAAATATCCCTGCTAATTATAATAATTAAAAAAAAATACTTAACTTAATATTGAACCTTTGAATACCATAATAATATCAATGATTTAACCATTACCTAATACGAAGCAATACACAAAGCGATACAAATAATTCCACTCAAAATACAAAATCGTCTAATAGCCATCGGAATTGCATGAATCAAATTCAGGAACGCCATGTTGAATTTAAATGTGCTTAGCCGTGATGTATGGCGAATACTCGAACATAGTGGGAAACAAATCTCGAGTAAATTTGGACTGATTTACTGTAATACTGTGAGCACGTATGTATCTAGGGGATTGAGATGTTATTATCGGTCTAGGTATCTCTTCATACCCATCGTTACTTAGAGAAAATATACTTATTACGGAAATACAATATTGTAAATATCACTATCACATAATAAAAAAGTCCCCCGCCGCGTTTGTCTCTAGTCCATGTCTGTACCAAATTTTATAGAAATTAGGTCAGTGGTTTAGGCGTAAAAGCGTAGGTAATAGACAAATAGATAGTACGGACATAGATTTCATTCCCCTAAAACTGCATGCAATAACTTGTAATTTATTGTCGTTCTAAATTCGAAAATCTAATCACCTACTATTTATGTTGACAGCATTAACCGACAAATTGATGTGAAATATTTTGTTTGCCCTATCAGTGAATGAACCGAACCGTAATGTGCAATACCATGCACCTAAGCCTAATGCATTGCTGTTTGCTGAACTTTATTAAAAAGTGATGTTAGCTGAATGGCTGAGAACGCAGCCTCTACTCAGAGGTATCGAGTTCGAATCCGGCTGGAAAGTACCAATGTGAATTTCACTTTGTGGAATTGATAATTCATCACATGATTTATCATCTGCTGACGGTGAAGGAAAAACATTTGTGAGGAAACCCACATGTCTTAGAAGAGATTCTAAGGACATGTTCGACATGCCGGTATTAGGTCAGTGTGTGTGGATTAAGGTCTAAACCCTCTCAGCTCTCTCGTTAGAGGAGAGAAGACCCGTGCCCAGCAGTGGGACATAAATGGGTTGCTATTATTATATGCCGTTAGTTTTAGTTTTCACCAACATCGGCCTTAAGACTCTTTTGAGCATTTATCGCTTTTCCTCATTGTTTCAGATTTGCCCATAAAAAATCGCCCTGTATACTGGCAATAATAATTATATAGGTGTAAATATAAAGCTTATTTCCATACGAAATTATTCAATTTCTTATTCAAAATGATCCATCAAAGGGTTTGAAAGGAATTGTTTGAACGAAATTGGCAATATGTACGATCAAGAGATTCCTAATAAACGGTAGACAGAATTACATCAATGTTGACAATTTTCTACTTAATTGCGATTGTTATTTTGTCATCTGAAACTCAAAATCTCCTTGGAACAACACTAGTGTATATAGGTAATTTAATTTAAATTTACATTCACATTCAATGTTAAAAGTAGATGATCATTGCACAGATTGCAATTAAAAAAAACTAGCCACAAAAATAGCACTGAGAGGATAGTAAGATTAGTATTGCATTTGTTTTTACCTTACTCGACTCTACTATACAGCTCCGCTCATCTTTGATGTGTTAACTGCTCATGTCAGCTATACAGTGCCACATGTCTCTACTTCAAGGGAAATATCTATCTCTTTTCACAGCTTCGCTCATCTCTGCGTCAGTAGAAACGCAACTTAACGCATGACGCATGTGATACAGCTATACAGTATTACATACATGATGTATGACATTATATACTGCATTTTCTTTTAGTATGATACGTCATATTATGTGCTTAGATATATAAAAAAGGTTTCCACCATCCTCATATTAGGATAAGAGGATTACTTTTGGTGTCGAGTTGCGTTTCCTCCGAGCGGCATGATTCAGGCCTCTTTCAGATATTCTTTTTTTTATTAACGCTGACACGTCTCAGAGGGCTTAAAAGAATTTAGACATCGCCACTCATGATCATAGCGTGATATTATATGTATATATGTATGCTTTTGAGATTAGAATCGCATGTGCTCTTTTCAATTTTACATAACGTCACTCACCTAAATGGCATTTATTTTCAATAGACGAAAGGACTCTCAGGTGCTTTGATCAGTATCAGTGACATTATAGAGTGCTTTGAGATTAGATTCGCATGTGCTCTTTTCAATTTTACGTTACGTCACTAATCTCAATTTATTTTTAATAGACTAGAGGCCTCAGTTGATTTGATAAGTAGGTTATTTCAATGATTATAAAGGTTCTAATTATAACAAATCAAACTAAGATGAATTCACAAGATTTTTGACTAGCAGTAATATTACAACTATATGGATATCCTCATATGCACCAAACTTTTTGACAGTACCTAACTACGTTCATTATGCGTAGTACTGCTAAAGAGTGGAATGCCTTGCCTGAGTTTGTGTTGCCGGGGAACCTAACGGAACCTGAGAGTTCTCAAGACTAGAGTACACGGGTGAGAATGTGGTAAAACAACTAAGAAATTTACTGCCTCCAACCTAACATTTCACAATACATAATTTATAAGAGACTCCACTTGCCAAAGTTTTGAAAAACCGTTAAGCAAATGGCTTGAAATGATACTCTCGACATGCCTGATAGCTAGATCGTAAATTTTCTTGTTATAAACTAATACAAATGGTTCTTTGTTTTAGAGGAACTGAAGGGTGTCTTCAAGAGTTTTTTTATCATGCATACTTTATTCATCGAGACGTTATATAAATGCAGGCTCTTATACGAGATTTTGGGGTGTTTTTTTTTTCCTTATTCTTAATATTAATGACTGGATTGAGGTACAATCACCGTCAAAAGTAGATGATCGTTTTAGTTTTTGAGAAAAGTAATTTATATTTTCTTAGTAATATAGGTACTCTATAAAAATAGTTAAGTTATGATTAAATTATCATTTTCAGTATATTTCAAGCAGATTTTTAAGTTCGAAATTTTTGCAATCATCATCTATTTTTGACACTGACTCGAACATGCCTAAGCATTTAACTCAATCCAGTCCACCTTTCACTTGAATGGTCTTTTAGGTAGGAATTCTATTTCATCTTGTCAAGATCATAAGGCCCTTACATTATTATTATCATTCAATGTTACATACACCTTGAACCCATCTTATCTTGTATGGCTTGCGGCAGTCGAGAAACATAAACAGAGGAACTTTCTCGTTTAGTTACGAGTCAGTGTCAATAGACGTGAAATCTGTTATGAGCACGTAACTGATTATAATATGAGAGCAATATTTTTTTTCATTGGCTCCTATTCAAATTACACCCTGATTTCAGGTTCATATGAAAGTTTACTACTTCATAAGTAGAGATAGGTATTTATAAGCTCATTGGTGTATGTCAGTTTTTGCGAATGAATGTCGAAAATTTGCAGCAATTTGCAGCATAAACAGCTGTTGGCCTAGAAGTTTGATTTTTTCACAGCTTTAAGGGTCAGTAGATCAGAGTATTTGATATAAATTTTAGCTTGATACCGCCACGTATTCCTGAGAAGAAGTATCTTGACACAGACAGACAGACGGACGAACAACAAAGTGATCCTATGAGGGTTCCATTTTTTCCTTCAGAAGTACGGAACCCTAAAAAGGAATAAATATATCCCTAATATGAACCAAGTCTCAAAGGACTAGTTTCTAAGATAGCAAGTTTTATTTGAGCCCATCCACATCCGTTACGGTTTGTTGTCATACTTTCAGCTTTTTCACAGAATGCATCACAATTTGTCATCTCCGCAGGGCATATATTAGCATAACAAAAGATCCGGGACCATCAGTTTCCCCGCCATTTAATTCCGTCCGATGCCCATTTGTTGGACTGAACCAGTCAAACTACCTTTGTTACACGAAGCAAACAGTACCAAAGTACTTTAAAAGTTGGCGAAACTAACGTTCAAGTGAATAAATACCCGAAGTTTGGTTTGTACGAGATACTAAAGATGTTAGTAAGTACATCGGTAGACATAAGTGGTTGGTTTATGTAAAACAGTCTGAATATTTAGTGGTTGAATTAAGTTACAAGTTCAACATAACTTTGAGTATAACTCATAAATCAAGCAACGCAAAAACATGTGTTCAACCTACCATTATGTCTCTTAAGATACGCGGAGAATGGGTATTTTCTGTGTAAATAGCAATATGACTTTACATACCTAGTCATTTACATAATTCATCTTCAAGTTCACGTGGTTATAATTTATTGATCATATCTGTCTAGTCTCCTTACCTACACAGAACTACATGTGCCAGACTGAGGTATCACCCTCACACGGTGGCATCAATTCCATCAAGAACCAAGCGGTTCGGTGCCTCTTTTACTTGCCGCACCATAAAGACTTGGAATTTTTTACCAGCGCATGTGTTTCCTTCCTCCTAAAGTCCCGGCGCCTTTAAGCGGGGCGTGAAAAAGCATTTGATGAGGCCGTCAAGCTGAGGGCCGCCACTGTAGCACTACCGGTGAATGTGATGGTGACCCCAGTCCTGAGACTTTACCTTTAGCTTACCATCGCGTAAAGTCATTTTGACGTGTCCTATATAAAAAAAGTCTAAATAGACCTATAAAAGTATAAGAAGCAAACAGCATGTCATACTGGTGGAACGATGTTACCTATGCTGAATTCAACAAGAAACTCCCTGTATATATTATCTACTAGGTTGTGTTGTATCAATGTTTAAAAATATATATAGTAACATGAATTTCAATAGATAATTCCTCCGTGATGATACATGACGTGACCAAGTAACTTTTTGGTCAGAGTATTGTCTCAGATAACGACTGGTCATGGACTCAAAAACCGTCGTGGAAACTGAGTTTTCCTTTCTAAATCTATTAGAATTTAGTGTATTTGTGAAATTGGCTCTAAAACTATTGTAATGTTATATTTTTATTTGATTCATAAATGTTATTTGATTCCAAAATATTGAAAAAATACGCTGCATCTATAGAGATACAAAAGCCCGTTTATAATCCGACAGGTTGACGTTGCAGTGTTTATGTATAGCCTGTAAAAGTCCTAAAAAATGGTTCCGTAATCCGTTGAAAGTATATGGCTGTCACGCCTGTAATCCTTCGATAGAGTTTAAAAGGGTAGGTTGGATTATAAGTTACTATCGAAAGCCGAAATGGTATTTTGTGTACCGGTCTATATGTCGCTAAACCACAACGAGTTATTACTATATTAAGTAAGATTTAAGTTAACTTTATGTTACTGAAATTAACAACGAATGGAGTTTATAGCTTATTCGTTTTTTGATAGTTTACCGCTATGTATCGATGAAAATATATATTTTAGTACACATTACACTAAGTTAGGGAGCAGTAAATGTCTTTTTGAATATATTCTGATAAGTGAGGACGGAGGTCGTCCGACATTTTTTTTAATTTATTCAATATTAACAATAATTAATTAGGTACCTACTCACATAATTTATTTTCTACCATACAAATTTATATATGGTGATATTATTAATTATGCCTTAAATTAACAAATACATTATTAAGATAGAGTAAATGATGTTGCTAGTGTAAACTGTGTGAAAGACATCTGATTCGCCACCGCGCTTGGTGCACTGGTGGTCGGGAGATACCTCAGTCTCTCTCGGACCCGCTCCGCACATTAATTTAGCTCTAAAAGAGCATCTATATTATACAATTCTATGACCAATTTGATAATCAGATCCTGTCATGTGGATAGAAGATTGACCGAAATCGACAGAAATTGGTCAATCAAATTAGTCAATTTCTACACACTACACCACGAAAATGAGTAATGTGATTGACGACGACGCGTTTTGATTGTCAATCTAGTCAAATTGGTCATAAAACTATATTGTGTGGAATGGTGTGGGATATCAATTGAAAATTGAGATGGTACAGATGGATAGTATTTAAAAAAAAATTGATATCTAGCTGTTGAGGTTACATGATATATCATCAAGGTTTATCTAAATAATTCAAAATTGAAATCTAGTACAACGAAACTGTGTTGACAACCTTGGCTTTTAAGAATATCATTCTGTTTCCCTGAGGTCGAGGAATGGCGGGAGCCGACACTGGCTGGGACTCGAGATAGATAAAACAAGGATTAAGTCCGCCTTAAGGCTTTAAATAATTTAAAATAGTATTCAGGGTTTGTCCTGCGTCATCACTTGACGGATAATCCTATTATGATGGTAATAATTATTAAGGTTGATTGCGTATATTTTGATACCTGCGATCTTTTACGTAGTAATTCTGTATTTTTTTCATATGTTGATGCAGCTTTAGTACGGGTAATATAATATTTGAGTGACTTACAGAAATATCGTGCGTACAGCTAAGGAGTGGAATTCCTTGCCTGAGTCTGTGTTTCCGGAAAGCTATAACCTGGGAGTTTTCAAGTTACGAGTGAATAGGTTTTCTTCCTTCTAGGCAAGCGTGATTCATCGTAGACCATCGTCATCGTCACTTACCATCAGGTGAGATTGAGGTCAAACGTAAGCCTATCATGAATAAAAAAAAAATATGATTTGTAAGTACTTACACATTTATTTGATTGATGGCAATTGCTGGAACTTGCTTCACATATTGAATGAAATTACTAGTAGTTTTCTACAATATTTATTACCATTAAACCTGACCTGTTACGCCTCACGGCATTTTTTTGCTCAATAAAGATTTATTATTATTAAAAAGGGTCTTGGTTGACAGTTACAAGTACTAGTTTCTAACTATCCTAAGTCTTGCATGTGTTGTTCGGGACAAGAAGGATTTCATTCAATATAGGTACTTAATCTAGATACTTTCATCATCATAGTTAACATGTTGTGTTGATATAGTAATTCACTAAGAATAAGACTACATAAAACAACCAGTAAAACTTCTCTGACTTTTAACTGAATAAAGCGGTAACTTTCAGCCGTAAGTCCGTCTTTATTAGTTTACGAATTTACTTTTGTAACAATTCAAAATTCTTGTACCTACCACCTAAAAATATTACAACTTTGTAATTTCATCTTCAAATTCTCATAAGAACGTTCAAGGTATGAACGTTCAAGAAGTTGGTATCAAATACCTCAGCGAATTGAACAAGTCATTCAACAAAATGGTGAGGATTCAAAGTAGACACTAAACTTGGCGGTATTGGGCTCCATTCATCAAACCGGAGAATTATTAACTGTATTCTAACATATAATTATGTTCAGTACAAGATTATACTATGGAATATGGTTCAAATTGAATGTTAATAGATATGCGGGTATTTCCTAAGTGACTGTCGGGCTCCATTCGTCAAACCGGAGAGATAAGTGTATTCTGTATGTATGTTCAATTATGTAATTAGGTATGTTCAGTTAACGACTATGCGAATAAGGTGTACTTAAATAAAATGTTAACAGATTTGTGGGTAGTTTGCCAAGTGCAAATGGGGACCATTATTTTATTAACATTTAAACTTTTTAGTAATAGTAGGTACTTGGCCTGTGACCACGGCTGGTATATCATTATACCAGTCGTGGTCGCATCGCAGGCTAACCGCATTGGGTAATGATTCGAAGAATGATGCTGATAATGGTGACCTTCTTTGAAATATTTCTTATATACTACGTAGGTGGCAGATAAGCACACGGCCCATCTGATGGGAAGCGGTCACCGTGGTTTATGGCCATTGATACGAAGTATGTAAAATATTTAAACATTCTATAAGAACGAACCTTTTGATGTACTTATATTAATTGTGTTTATAAAAATGCTATGCAGTATGTTTGCAGTAACATTATAAATGTTATGTGAAACTTATAAGTGAATAAAGAATGTTCTTCGTCTCGATAGGTACCTACTATATACCTAAGTTATGTCGATAACTTTAAAACCATTATGAACTTGCTAAAACCAAAGTTGGAATATTGTTAATCGTAGCATCGAAGCCGTTTAAACTACTTTAAAGACCTTTAAAGTGCACTAAAATGAATTACTATCGTCATTTGAGTAAAAGCTTGGTGAACCTTGGTCATTAATAAATTAATTACGAGAGTAGTTACCAATTTTATTACAGTACCTATCGATTTTGATTGATTTTTCAACAAAAGCTAAAGGTTATTAGCGATTTGAATTATACATTTCCTCTAGCTTTTTATGTGGTATCATCTACACTAATATTATAAAGAGGAAAACTTTGTTTGTTTGGTTGTAACGAATAGGCTCCGAAACTACTGGACCGATTTCAATAATTCTTTCACCAATAGAAAGCTACATTATCCACAAACAGTATAGGCTATAATTTATCTCTAAAAAATTTAGGGATCCTTACTAAAACTTCAATAATGTAACCCAAGGTGTAAAAAAATGACCTAAATAAATTACTTACATCGCGTGCGCTGCGAAAACTATTGAAGATAGAACAAAATAATGTACTGTGGAAATGTATAACTTAAAAAGGTCTACATAAAAGTCCGCGATAGCATATGTCTACCTAATAAGGGTGGCCCACAGTAACCATTTTTATCTTTACAAATTACAAAAAAATCATGTGTCATTTTCGAAGCTAATTTTACCAATACAGTATTATTCTTTATCAAATTAAATAAGTTAGATACGTTGTACTTTTAATGTAGATCAAAATTGCCATTCACACTATATAATTACCATAAATAGTTTGAGAGCTATCGCAATATGAAAAATAATGCGCGGCGAAATTAAATACAAGTTGAAGTGCGGACGTAAATCAGACCAATATACTTCGGGACATTATAGGTACGTAGGTAGGTATCTATACTGTGCTCAAAATATCATGCAGAAAACTGTTACTGCGTGTACAGTAACAGTTTTCTTGGGTGCCTTTGAGGATAGCACGGGGTGCTACAGCACTGGACGAGCTTAAATTCACCAATCATGGATTATTGCAAAACAATCCACTCGCACCAGGACGTCGTTTGTCTCGCGAATTATACCTATCTAAAATTATGTTTCCTGAGGTATATCTTTGTATTCCCATCCAAATAAATTATATCTTAATCAAGACTTTCAATTGTGTAAAAATTATTTAAAGACTGTTTGAGTTATTGAAATCGGACATCAGAGGAGGGGATTGGGGAGATGGGGAGGAGGTTGTGAGCTCTGGCTACCCTTCTTACCGGCGAGAACACAACACAATGTCTATTATGGCTGCGGTCTTCTGTACCCCCTGTCACCCCATCCCCTCTTTTTCGGGGTTCGGTAGGAACATCATGTTTTTTTTTATACCACTTAGGTGGCAGACGAGCACACGGCCCACCTATGTGACCTATGCACCTATGGACGTGCGCAACACCAGGGGCATCACACTCGCGCTGCCGACTCTGCAAAATCCTTCTAATGCCCTTCTTGAAGAACCCCATATTATAGCCGCCAGGGAAAACCACTGCAGGGAGATCGTTCCACAGCCTAAGCGTACGCGGAATGAAATTTCTTTAAAACCTTACAGTACGTACTGCAGGCGGATGCAACGTGTGGGGATGAATTTCCCTGCCTGTGGCGAGCGGTGCGATGATAGAAAGTGGCTGTAGGCATCAGAAATCAAACAATTCCCATCCCAGGGTCAACTGGGTAGCGCGGGATATGCACTAAGTAATCTTATACCCCGGCAACTGAAGACTTGAGACGGCGGCGTGCGGTTTTTATCAGGTCTGAGCGAGACTTACCGCTCCTAAAAAAGGAATTTGAAACAGAATCTGAAATCCACGCGGGCGGAGCCGCGGGCAACAGCTAGTCATAAATAAAAAAGAAGTTTCTTAATGTACATTTTGCTATTTATAATAAACTAACTGACCCACCCCGGCTACGCCCGTGGCGTATTTCGAACCCCGATGCACCCTTTTTAACTCACATATGCTCATAATTTATCAATTTTCCTAAAATGTATGAGAATCTACCGGAATTGTTCACATTTATGATTATTGCTCCGCTCCCTTGGGCAGTAGCGTGATGATATTCAGCCTATGATATTCATGGATAATGTGGCTTTCTATTGATGAAATAATTTTAAAATCGGCTCAGTAGATCCCGAGATTACCTCTTACAATTTAACAAATATAAAAACACACAAACTTTACTTCTTTATAATATTCGTAAAGATAAATAATCAATTCAAGCTTACCTTCATATTATTTTTGTATCCCATATTTTTCAGCATGTCGATTCTGAAACAAGGAAAAAAATCACCATTAAACCAAATTCTTATATTCCTACTCCTAAAATTATCTAATATAGCGTAATTTTTTTTTAAATGTTGGAATCGAACCGACTAAAACCGTTTCGGGTATTCAGATGCCAGGCTATAAGGTAGCCCATACATAAGAAATTTCCTTCGTACCCTGGGTGACCCAAGGCCATCCCCGGTTTCAAAATTTAGGAACCACGGCATCCCGGGAAAGGGGGGGACGACACGAGTGAAAGTATAGTAGTGGCTATTTCTTTATTCATATCATAGTAGTTTTTCAGTTATAAGTTCTTTTTTGAAATCTAAGTAGGTACTACTTATTCTTCTTCTATCGTGTCGATGGCATTTCTACTCTAAGAGTTTGTTTTCCTAGTTTGCTGCTATTTTGATTGCGTTCTGAGAGGTGCTCGTATGCATGTACATCTGTGACATTTAATGAAGGTACAAGTACTAAACTTAAATATTATTTTCATGAAAAATATTTTAGTTTAGTACACCTCACCAATGTGTAGTACAGCAAAATTGTTTCTTGGTGCATAAAAAGCCCTCAAGTGTAAAGCCGTTAAGACTATAAAGCTTCTCATTAATCGGAGGCCTTTGACCAGCGAAGTAAGTTTGGATAGGGGTCAGACACTATCCAACGTCTTATATTAATCTCCAAGTTGATGGATGTTTTAAAGTCTTTGAGGTCAACAGGATATTTAGTTTTAAATTGAGCTACTTTTGAAGGATTAAAGTTGGGAGCTATTCAGCTTGTATTTTAAGTTATATTCCTTATCCTATTTAAGAGGATAAACGACTCCACTGCTAAGAAAGCCTTATTTCGCATTTATACCTACTATTATAAAATGGTAAATTAGCTCACATTGGAATATTTAAAAAAAAACATGCGTTATGTTGAATCTGGCTTGTTTGATTTCAATTGGTTAAATAGAACCGGAAAAATCACCAAAAAATGGGAACCAACCTCCGCACTCGTTAATATATTTTCAACAAGAAGTTATAGTTCCAGATAATGTTATAAGCATTTTTTTCAGCAATGGTTTTTTAGTACTTTGTTCCTTATTATCAAAAATAATATCAATCATTATCGGTTTTCAAGGAAAATGAAATCGTTTGAAGATCCGTTTATTCATTTGAGAGTTATGATGCCACAGACAGACATGCACAGAGACACATCAAACTTATAATACTCTATTGTTTTTGCATCGGGGTGTTTCAAAATACTTTACTCTTCCTTTGTTAATAATAAATCAATCAAATTGATAAACAATTAAGAATCACAAAGAAAAAAATATTGAATGTTAGTTTTGTTTGCAAAGTCAAAGTCAAAGTCAAAGTCAAAAATCATTTATTCTGTATAGACCATTTTAAGCGGCACTTACAAAACGTCAAATTATAAATATTTAAAACTAGAAGTAAATGGACCACCGGTTCGAAACGCGGCCCAGACCTGAGAAGACTCCGGCAAGAAACTCAGCGGGCTGTTTTTTTTTTTGGTCTATTTACAACAATTGCCTTAGTCTAGATACAATGTTATTTCGAGTAACATAGTTGAGTGAACAGTTCATTTCCAAGCTTCTTTATCATCTAAATAATCTTGAATTTTATAATAAGCTTTTTGGGAGAGTTTTCTTTTAACAACATTTTTAAATTTACTTACATGTAAATCTCTAATTTCGCTTGGGAGTTTGTTGAAAAAGCGTATACAGTTACCCCGAAAAGAATTACTGATTTTTTGGAGCCTACTATCACAGGCTACAAGATTGTTTTTGTGCCTGGTATTTATATTGTGCCTATCACAAAGTCTTGGAAATTGTGAAATATTTTTCCGCACATACATGAGATTTTCAAATACATATTGTGAGACTACAGTAAGAATGTCTATTTCTTTGATTTTTTCTCGGAGGGAGACTCTTGGGCCCAAGTTATAAATAGCACGCACAGCCCGCTTTTGCAAAACAAAGATCGTGTTTAAGTCTGCGGAATTACCCCAAAGGAGAATTCCGTAGCTCATGATGCTATGGAAATAGCTGAAATAGACGGTTCTTGCCGTGTCCACGTCTGTTAAAGTCCTAATCTTTTTTACGGCGAAGGAAGCCGAACTTAGCCTACTGGCTATTTTTTCTATGTGTGAACCCCACTGTAGCTTCCTATCAATGCTTAGACCTAAGAACACTGTCGATTCCACAAGGTTTAACACCTGTCCATTGAGTTGTACATTGGTTTCCACCTGTGCCACATTAGGCAGAGTAAATTTTATGCATTTCGTTTTGTCTCCATTGAGACAAAGATTATTTATACTGAACCAATGAACCACCCTTGCGATTGCACCATTCACTTCGTCGTAATTATTTAATTGTCTTTTAATTTTAAATATTAACGAAGTATCGTCAGCAAACAAAACAATACTATTTTTATCTTTTATATAGTACGGCAGATCATTTATATAAATTAAAAATAAAAATGGTCCGAGTATCGAACCCTGTGGAACGCCCATTGAGACCACAGATCCTACTGATCGTGTACCATTAACATCGACCCTCTGAATTCTATTATTCAAATATGAAGTCAGAAGCTCGAGTGCTTTTTTCCTTATTCCGTAGTGTTCCAATTTCCTGACTAATGTGTCATGGTGAACGCAATCGAATGCCTTGGACAGATCGCAAAAGACACCTAATGCATCATGCTTATCTTCCCAGGCCTCGTAAATACAATTCAATAATTCAATACCAGCATCAGCAGTCGAACGTCCCTTGGTAAATCCGAACTGTTTATCGTGAAATAATTTGTTTTTACTAAAATGGGTCAGTAGCTGCCCAAGGATCAGTTTCTCAAATACTTTGCTCAAGGTCGGCAGCACAGAAATGGGCCGGAAATTAGAGGGATCCGTGGAGCAGCCGGCCTTGAACAAAGGTATGATTTTGCTATGTTTCATTAAATCAGGAAATACACCACTAATGACACAGTCATTAAACACAGCTGCCAAATGGGGAGCAATGACATCAATAATACTAGATACAGTTTTAACTGATAATCCCCATAGGTCCGTGGTCTTTTTAATATCAATAGATTTAAAGGCTTTTGTGATGTCAGTGCTATTAACAGCTGAGAATAAGAATGCGTCTTCACACTTCATTACTGATTCTATAAGCAATGACTCAGCGGAAGTGGAGGATGACTGGAGAGTCCTAGTTGTGACTACAGGTATATTAGCGAAGAAATGTTCAAACTCTGTCGCAACCTCCAGATCCGCCGTGACATGGCGATCTTCTATTTTTAAATGGAAATCTCTTACAGCTGATGAAGATTTACCACATTCAGAATTTATTATGTTCCAAGTAGTCTTAATTTTGTTGGTAGAATTCGATATTTTCTTTTTAATATAGTTTGACTTTGCCAAGGAACAGGCTCGCTTAAATATTTTAGAATAATTTTTAACATAATCCTGGAAGGCAGGGTTGAAATTGTATGATTTTTCTGAATACAGATCATACAATCTCCTCCTGCTTTTGTAAATCCCTGATGTTGCCCAGCACTCTAGTGCGTCTAGCACATTCGCATAAATTTTGTTAAAAACTAAACCAAGTTTAAAATTAAGTCAGCGTCCGAAGATTATAATAAAAAGAACACGGTGATTTCTAAAATGCCGGGTAAGTTATTAAATTCGGAGGCACAGTGAAGGCAATATCGGAAAGTCATTAATAATGTTACAGGGTGCGCCTAATTTCACCGTGACTAGGGCATATTTACTTAAATGGATTTTTTTGCGGATTCTACAATCCCAAAAGAAAAATTTTAGTCGAGAAATTGAAGGGAGACAATTCAGAGACCAACTTGAACGCAATTGACTTTATAGTCAGATTGATATTTTTTATACCACTTAGGTGGCAGACAAGCAGGCGGCCCAACTGATGGGAAGCGGTTACCATGGCCTATAGAGGTGTGTAACATTACTGGCGTTGACCCTGGAGTAGGGGTAGGGAGGTTCGGTGGTGACAAAATATATTAATATCGCTCTTGATGTATTTGTGTGTACCTAATAATGCAACAAAAGATTTTTCTTGACAATGGATTTAATTAAGTTCTCGGAGAGGCTGAAAGGAATCAGCTGAGAGTACCGCACGAAAGGGCTTCAAATGGCAAGAACTACACCAACAGACCGGCAATCAGATACTTATGCTACCATATTAGGGGTTACTTTGATAACGTGATCCTCACCCGCCCGTGCAGTAAAACTAAATGTGAGAAACTCTCCATAGGTACGCGCCGCGTCTCTTTGATATACTTCAACACAAGCTTTAGGTAGTTAGTAACATTCAAGCTACTCTTCTCTTCTCTCTTCAACCTAGCGTTAATCCCAGTCGCATCCAAAGCTTTAACCTCGAAGTCTGGGGTCAAGCTACATCACTATGAAAATAAACTTCAATACTGATTCCACCTAGCACAAACTCACAAAGTCACAACGAAATTTGTAGTATAATCGTTGTAGTAGTTTAAATTTCGATGTCATTTTTATCCTATAGCCATTTTTATATCTTTGTTTACATTTTTTTACTTTTGCACAAAAACTCGTCAAAACTTTTGAATCGAGCAGCGCAACCTAGTTAGCTGGTTCTAGCGGAGTTTGAAAGTAACTTCGTTTAATAACTAACGTGTTTTATCATTGATCTCTACAAAGTATATTTTCATCAAGTATTTCGGTATTTTCTTTTGTGTTCACAACATCTGAATTGAACAGTATAAAGTCTTTTGATGAAAGTAAAGTTTAACAGGATTTTTCGTTTTCTGCTTGTAGATCAAGCAGAAAACGAAAAAGAGATTTATTCATTAGTGTTATACGTTTTTAATATTTTTTGTTTTTTTTTTTATACAAGTTTAAGTGCTTTGTAATGTTATCGTAGTAGTTATATGGTCGTGTCTGCCTCCTTTTTAGAGATACATAGTTGTGAGCATTTGTCGACCTCTATGACGTGGCAGTAGAGCGATCGATGCTATGATGGAGGTTGGAGATTCAACTACCGTTCAGTGCAATAACTTGTATGGCATACATGACGCCATTAATGTCTATTTGTATTGGTCTGGGCTGTCGGTCCCGGTTGCCATACGATCCTCTAACTGGGTCCTGGATCATATTTCTTAACGGAACTACAAGAACCTAGAAAAGAAGAAAGCATCCAAGGTATCATTTTCTTTCTTCTGCCAAGTCTTAAGAATACATCACTATAGGAGAATCACTATACTGCAGCAAATTTGAAAGTTTGTTATAATGAAGAAGGCTTCAAAATTGATAAATTTACCACAGAAATATGTTTACAGATTATGCCACTAAATAGGACAATGAATCACTAGCATCTCATCAATTTACATTATCTAACCTCTAGCCGGGAAAGTTTTCGTTACATATACTGACCTATCTTGATTAGACTTCATAAATAAGCCCGAAGGTTATTTAACCAGGGTTAATGGCATTATTCCCCAATGTACGAGAAAATTTATAAGATCAAAACAGAAATCATTTTTTCATTTATTGCCAATGTATTCCAAGGAAAATTGCAAATTGGATAAGTATGTCCCTTTCAACGGCGGTGTAATAACTGATGAAGATCGATAGGAAATGGGATCTGTCAGTATGTTCGAAAATGTATTGAATTTTTTGCTAAACTTGGAAATTGATTTGGGTGTATCCTATTTATGTTTTCAGAATACGGTATGTTTTATTCCGCCTTATTTATGTTGATAATGTGCAAATCGGTCTAAAAGAAGTCAATTTACGCGAATTATTTCGGTCTCCTGTCAGCGACAGGAAATAATTCCCGTGTTGACAGAGCTGATATTATATTCTGAAAGTGTCCTGAAGATTTATAACATGAATATTTTCTTACTTAATTCTAATTTATTCAAAGGTGACAGGAAAGAAAGGGAGGAAGGAAGGTTAAATGTGAAAGCAGAGAATGCCTTATGTGGTTATTGTACAGACTATAGAGATGTGAATCTCTGAACACTTGCGATAATTACACAAGGTAACTTGTAGCGCAATGAAGAGCTGAAGTGGAATCAAGATCCGTGTCTCATAAATTCCAAATTGAAACGAGGTTTCAAAGTCCTCAACTGAACCTGTAATATTACTGTATTCATCGTTAAATTTCAATGTTGTTATTAATTAATTTTCAGAAAAGGAACATCAAACCCTTCTGACGATAGTTAACCACTAGAAAAACGAACAGCCAAGTTTTTTTTGGTTCCCTTAAAGCTTTAACATTTTATATAGAAAGATTTATTAGATATGACTGTTCGAAATATTATTTTTTTACACAGGCCACACACAACCGAAAACAAAAGCTAAACAATGACGTGAGATATAAATTCACAGTCCGAAAAGTAACGGCCACAGTTTTGAAAACTGATATTAAATAAATAGTGGTTTGTGATGCAGTCAGTTAGAAATGAAAATGCAATGATTTGTTAACTTTTAAACTTTCGCGTTCCATGATTATACCGCGCAGAAAAATATAATAATCGGTGTTGGATAGACACCGAGCCGTTTGCTCAGATAATAGGGACCCTGTGAGTGTGGTATGCGACGGTACCTGAAGAAAAAATAATACAAAAAATGACGAAAATGTGCGGGTAGATGAACAACCGGCTACCTCACGGACTCGACGACGGAGGGCGTGCGTGGCTGAGACAGTCAGCCTGTGACCACGGCCGGTGTAACCTGGTCGAAACGTCAGGCATTCTAAAGGTATGTATATACCTATACCATGATCGCGTTAATTCCCGTTTACATATTAGTGCAATGATCTGGATAGAATATTGCATCAGTTACAAGTTGCTGACAGGAGCCTTTGAGGTTATTACTTACAAGTTAACTAGGGTTGTTACCGTGTAAGTAATAACTAACTTTAATGTCATAAACAATGATTAAGGTAACCCTATGTTTCTCTATGCATTAACACATATCGAGGAGCTAGGGTTTTACTGCAACTTTCTTTAGAACAAGATACCCTATAGTATATAGTCAGCATTTTTTTTTATGAGAAGCAATTTGTACTGATCCATTAGAATGTGTCAACTTGATCAAGTGAGCGGGTTCCACGAGAGTCAATTGATGAATAAATCCAAAATTCGGATTCTTCAATTTGTACAATTATAAAGAAGATTGTCTCTTTGATTTAAAAAAAAGAAAAAGTAATTTCATTTGACCTACTTGCTTTTATCAGATCTTAAAATCGATATATTCTCATAATCTGGGTTCCATTCGACATTTTTTCATTCCATTAACGTAATCATATCAGATCGACGTTTTCTCTTCCAAAAGTCAAATTAAATTAGTTCCGAATTACCATTCAAGTTACACGATGAGCCAACGTACTCCAACTGTATTAAATTGACACCATTATCCTAGTGTTCCGTGTTAAGAAGTCATGAACAAGATTAGCTTAGTTCCTCATGAAATGATAAAGGGTCGTGTGTGAAGGCTTCCTAATTAGATTTGAGTGTAGAATGTATACTGTTAGGCTTAATATTAGTATGCACATAACGTAAGGAACTTTTCACAAATTAATTTTATTTTTTTTATTATAAGCGGATGTAGTATTAAGTTATGATTCTCGTGCCTAGTCTTTTTTTCTTTTTCTAGTCTTTTCTACTTCAAAAGTTCTAATAAAATTGGCTTATCAAATTATTTCTTTAAACATTGCAAGTTAGAGTATAAGTAAAAGATATGCGATATTAGCAATTAGAGCAATATTTTATTGATCAATCCGTAATTAAGGATGCATTATTTTACTACTTCAGAGATAAAGTCGTTAATTAACAGAATAATGTAGGTACTGATATTTGAGACTGGAATGAATAATATAACTTTACTTATAATGTACTTAATATACAGGCTGGGTAAACGCCAATAGGCTTTTACTTTTTTTAATTAACGTAGGTTGGTTCACTGCAAGGAGAAAGTCCCTCCTTTACTTGCGTAAACCACCTCGGGTTTAGTGAACATAGGTAAATTAGCTCAAACACTACGACTGTCCCATTCGTTACGGGTAATCATGTTTGTTGGGTAGTTGGAACCCTAAAAAGTTCACAACTAGTCTACCTAGAGAATTCAGGTGGGTTGTGAAGGTCGATTTTCAATTAGTATGTCGACTTTGCCAGGAATGACGGCTGTCTGACCTCACAAACCTGACAGGAAAGCCTGAGTCAGAGTCTCGTCCGTTGATTTTTAGCATTTGCACCGACTTGCAGGTAAAATTGGCTTGGACTTCAAAGATGTTGATAGGGTTCTGCACACCCAGGAGTTTGAATATATTAAATAGCTTCTATTTTGTGTAATAATGTTAGCTATATTTCTATGCCTTTCTGCTGCTAAGTTTACATTTAATTAAAATTACCCATGTAGAAATTAACAACTAAAAATAATTTCCTTTTTAAATTCGGTGAGTAATTTATTATTACAATTAATTAAGCCGGAAGTAAGATGGTTATTTTACGGAAAACGAGGCAATTTATTTTATAAAGTATAGCTGTAAGCTGATAGCGCTATATTTAAGTGGAACTATAAATAAAACATGTAGCTCGGAAAATATGAATATAATAATGACAGAACTATAAACAGCAAAAACAGTAGAAAATAATAACCATGGCAACCGCCACACAACCCCCCCCTTGAGACCGTCTCTACGGGCGATAATAGTCGGGGAACCGTACTCTACGGCCCGACCGTGTCGTCCTGATGCTACCTCCTACGGCATCAGGTGACTTGGTGGTGGGTGAAATTGGGTGTGACGGATATGTGCAGAGCTGATTTTGAATATGTGTTGATGAGTGAGTGAGTGTGTTGTCTGAATTGCTGAGTGTGTAGGCTGGCTTCAAGCGGTTAATCGAAACAGAAACAATTTTACCCTTAACCATCACGTGGAAAAATTTATCTCCACGTTGCGTAACTTCATATGGCCCAGTGTAGGCAGGTTTCATCGATCCCGAGGTCTCATCCCTAATGAATACCCGGCTGGATGATAGGAGATCTTTATGAATAAAAGTAGCCCTACTACCGTGCCTGGCTGTGGAAGATGGCTGTAAGCGTTTGGCGAACATTCTCAAACGTGCGACATAATCGGTCAAGTCGACCGTATCGTCAACTGTAGGCTGAAATAACTCGCCTGGCAGACGGAGTGTTTCACCGTACAATAACTCAGCTGGCGTTGCTCCCAAGTCCTCCTTGTAAGCATTCCTGATGCCTAGAAGTACCAAGGGTAGTGATTCAACCCAGTTGACTGTGGCGTGGCATGTTATCGAGGCTTTAACTTGCCGATGTAGGCGCTCTATTAAGCCATTCGATTGCGGATGGTAAGCCGTTGTGCGCCTGTGCCTAAAGCCTATTACCTCGGAAAGGTTTTTGAACAGCGCGGATTCAAATTGACGGCCGCGATCGGTTACGATGTCCGTGGGACAGCCGAACCTGGCTATCCAACCGGTCACCAAAGCTTGGGCCACTGTGTCGGCAGTGATGTTTTTCAAGGGAATTACCTCAGGCCAACGCGAGAATCGGTCAATGGCTGTGAGGCAATATCGGAATCCTTGACAGAGTGGCAAAGGTCCAATAAGGTCTATGTGGATGAATGTAAACCTTGCCTTAGGAAGTTTAAAGGTTCCTAGTGGTGCAAAAACGTGACGAGTAACCTTGCACCGCTGACACGCAATGCAAGAGCGACTCCATTCTCTGCAGTCTTTTTTGATACCCGGCCAAACGTACCTCTCGGTAACCAATCTAATCGACGCATTGGCGCCCGGGTGACTAAGTGAGTGTAAACTCTGGAAGACCTGGAAACGTAACTCCTTCGGGACATATGGTCGGGGATTCTTGCTACTCTCGTCACAATACAGTTCAAGCTGCAATCCCGGCAGTTTGACCTTGGCAAGGCGTAGTGATGTTTCACCTGCAAGTATGCTTTTGAGTTCAGGATCGCCCGCTTGATACTGTGCCAGTTTGGCCAAGTCCAAGGGTTGCACAATTTCCTCAATCCTGGAGAGACTGTCGGCAACAACGTTGTCCTTACCTGAAATGTGCCTGATATCGGTCGTAAACTGCGAGATGTAATCCAGGTGCCGGAACTGTCTCGGTGAGCAATTTTCCTTTCGCGAATGAAATGCGAAACTGATCGGCTTATGATCTGTGTAGACCACAAAGTGCCGGGCCTCAACCATATGTCTGAAATGTTTAATTGCCTCGTAGATTGCAAGAAGCTCACGGTCATAAGGTGAATACTTCTTTTGCGATGGACTTAGTGTTTGAGAGAAGAATGCCAGTGGCTGCCACATTTTATTACCATCCTTACGTTGCTGCAAGACGGCACCTAGCGCTATGTCTGAGGCATCAGTCACTAGAGCGAGCTTAGCATCGCAGTCTGGGTGAGCAAGCAATGCGGCTTCAGACAAACCCATCTTGCAATGGTTGAAGGCTTCCTTTTCTGTGTCAGTAAAATGCACTGGGTGTGAGCCTTTTACGGAACCAGTAAGCAAAGCGTTTAGTGGAGCTTGATGTTGAGCTGCTTTGGGCATGAAACGACGGTAAAAATTAATCATACCCAGAAATCTGCGAAGCTCCCGCACGGTCTTGGGAACTGGGTACTCCGCGATAGCCTTTACCTTATCAGGCAGTGGCTTAGTGCCCTCGGCCGAGATACGGTAACCAAGAAACGTTACCTCACTGGCGCCGAAGATGCACTTACCTGTGTTGATGACCAGCCCATATTCCAGAAGCCTGGCGAAGAGCTGGCGTAGGTGATGAGCGTGTTGGGTGGGATTTTGAGAGAATACTAAAAAATCGTCCAAATACGCGTAGCAAAAATCCAACCCACGCGTCACCTCATCAACAAACCTCTGGAAGGTCTGGCCAGCATTTCGGAGTCCAAATCCCATAAAAGGAAATTCGAAGAGCCCGAATGGGGTGGTTATAGCAGTCTTCGGAATATCCTCAGAGCTAACAGGAATCTGGTTATATGCCTTAACTAAATCTATTGTTGAAAATATAGTACAACCGGCAAGACTATGTGAAAAGTCGTGGATGTGCCGAATTGGATATTTATCCGGGACTGTTCTGGCATTTAACATGCGGTAGTCACCACAGGGTCGCCACCCATTCTTCTTTGGAGCCAGATGCAGCGGTGATGCCCACGGTGAGTTGGATGGCCTGGCTATGCCATCCCTCAGCATTGCTTCAAACTCTTCCTTCGCAATCTTAAGCTTGTCAGGGGCTAGACGACGCGGTGTGCAAGAAACCGGTTGGCCAGGTGTAGTGTGAATATGATGGACTGTATTGTGTGTAGGTGTGCGGTGTATGCCATGAGGGCGAGTGATGTTAGGATAGTCTTTTAATATGTCATGAAATGTAGACTCACCAGTAATCACCTTTACCGAGGATATAACATCGGACAACTGCGCAGGCAAAGCAGGGGCTGCAAGCATAGTATTACTATCTACTAGCCGCTTATGCCTGCAATCGACAATCAGGTTAAAAAAACTTAAAAAATCAACGCCTATTATTGCCCGCGAGACGTCTGCAACGATAAATCGCCAGGCGAAATCGCGGCGCAAACCTAAGTTTAAATTTAAATGAATATATCCATAAGTATTAATTGCCGTTCCGTTAGCCGCGCACAACACATAGTCCGTCTTTAAACGTCGTGGTCCTGGTGTAGCCGACCGTGGGAAAACACAGAGGTCGCTGCCGGTGTCGACCAGAAACTGAGTCTTCGACTTAAGATCGGTTACAAATAAGCGACCAGCACTTTGACAATCGTCTGTCGCCATTAACGACTGCCTCTTGCATTTCCCGCCGGAAAATCGCAGGGTTTTGTACACTTCGTTGCCCGATCGCCGAATCGCCGGTGATACCAGCAGTGAGAGTACTGCTGGCAACGTGGCGATCGGGAGTTAGAACGATGCCCGGTACGAGAGTTGGATCGTTGACGTCCCCTGCTACGGCTGCCCGAACGCGACATGCGGTCCAATCTGCTCGCTAGAATCGCCACCTGCTTGGTCAACGCCGCCACTTCAGAGCATTCGGAGCGTGAAGAGTACCCGGGTAAAGCTGGCGGTGCGATAGGGGTAATAGCGGCGGTAGCCGCAACTTGAGAACCAACCACATCATGAACACGATCCGCCAGTTCTACTAACTCGTCCAAGTCAGCCTTTGTTTGCGAGGCTATGATGGCTTGCGTACTGCTAGGCAGGCGGCTTGCCCATAATGTCCGCAAGAATTCGTTGGGTACTCCGGGTCCCGCCAGATTTGACAAGTGACGGTAAAACTGTGAAGGTTTCCGATCGCCTAGCTCCTCGTGTACCAAAAGTTGCTTCACTTTTTTTTCTCGTGACGCTGATAAGCGCTTGATAAGCTCAGCTTTGAGCTTGTCGTTCTTACCGGAGGCGGGTGGCGAAGTGATGATATCTTCGACTTCGGCGGCGTACTGTGGTTCGAGTTGGGCGATAGTGTGGTAAAACTTTGTGGAGTCGCTTGTGATTGCGGCCAATATAAATTGACCCTCCAGTTGCGCGAACCACAATGCCGGCTTCTCGGCATAAAAGGGAGGCACCCGCACTCCTACACGGCATGTCTCACCAAAAGATTTAGCAGATGACCACTGCTCTTCTTCGGTCATCCCGTCGCCGTCGGTTATAGTTCCAATAAAATTTTGATCGAGTCAGAATTCTAATGCAGCGACGCTTCCTGAGGCTGCTATTAGTACTAAGACAAAGTCGGGGTCACCAAAAATATAGCTGTAAGCTGATAGCGCTATATTTAAGTGGAACTATAAATAAAACATGTAGCTCGGAAAATATGAATATAATAATGACAGAACTATAAACAGCAAAAACAGTAGAAAATAATAACCATGGCAACCGCCACAAAGTGTTACTTCCTGTTTGAGAATTTATATGACCGTCTTCGAAAAAACCATTATTCTAGTTTAATTGTGTAAAAATATTAAGTTGGTTTGTGTAGGATTAAGATCAGAAATTTACACGACATACAACCCGCTTCAAAGATAGTCTTTATTCCATTCTAATTATTTTTTATTCATCGTTAATTTATTGACGGGCGAAGCTGAAATCCATGCTGCCAGTTGGCCATAAAACTGTAAAACTCATTTAGTCCAAAATACAACCAAGAATCATTGCTAGATCTAATATAATTTCTTGCTTATTGATTAAATACAATAACTAACCTCTTTGTGAAAACGAAACAGTGAAATATTATTTTTAACGGATTTCGTCACGTTTCATTTCAGGTTATTTGCACCGGTAAATAATGAAATAACATTAATTCTCTGCTTACCCCAGAGGAAGAAAGGCATGAATATATACCGTATTGTACGTGTTCTATAATTAACTAGTAAGAAAATCGATACTATCAGTAATACAAGATATTAAGACTGCCAAGACTTAATAATTAATTTGGAAACTTTAGCTAGTTCAGGTAAAGTGAGATTAATGCTGTATTGTTGTGAACTATATTCGGAAACAATAATTTGACCTTATACTGTATTAGTCTTCGTATTAAAATGATGTAAGTACTTATATTATCTTTAATCTGGCAGATCAATGTAATGAACTTCATTTTATTTTTTCAATCTTCAAATTTTTTATCTAACTACCCACAAAACAATTCAAAACTGTATTATATGAAACATAAGAAGCAGAGTACATTATTTTTTTAGTTCAAGTCACACTTTGGAGACATAAAAAAGGACATACATACAGAGAGAGACGAACTTCTTAGCATTCCATGGATTCACCGTGTGGGTGCCGGGTCCATCGTGTGGCAGAGGGAGAAACTCCGAGCAGTTCCCAGGACTTGCGACCTAGGTGTAGGTTTAAGGAGGCCCCCTTTGAGATGCGCATCAACGCTCACCTTCACTGCTCGAGTTTCCCGCCCTGCCTAGCCAAATTTGGAAGGAATCTGTTAATGCAGCCTTAGATACTCGTTCTAAAACAGAACTTACTGCAGTTCTCGACAGGCCAAGGTCTTTCAGAAGATTATAGAGAGATTTTGCTGGTATACCTCTCGTTTAGTTTAGTTATTCAAAATATACGTATGAATTGGAATCACATTTTAGATACCTACCTAAATTTTCATGTACAATCACAATAGGCCCATATCGCAAATGTGGCACAAACGGCACTCTCGCCAAATTATCTTGATAACTTGTATTAACGATTCTAATCACTGCCCTAAACAGATTGCGAATATTGTTGTTGTATAACTGTAGAGGAGCCGCGGTAGCCTAGTGGTCTGGGTAATGGACTGCTGAGACGAGGTCTCGGGTTCGATCCCAGGTTCACCATGGCACACACCAATGACTTTTTGATGCTTTTCGAAGTTATGTATGTATTTATCGCAGGTTTATAAGTGCCCGGTTAATGGCAATAGGCTCGCCACCTATTACATTGGGACCTAAACATAAACTGGCGAAATGTGGGTGCTAGCACCTCTGCCTACCCCTTCGGGTATATAGGCGTGAGTTTATGTTATGTTATAAGACTAGCTGTTGCTCTTGGCTCTACCCGCGCGAAAATGACAAACTATCATACAAAATTTCGTCCCCTATTCGTATCCCTTGAAAACTTTCTTTCTTAATAAACCGTAGACTATGTCCGACAACACACAAGCTCTAGTACATCTCTATGTCAAATCTCATCAAAATCAATTCAGTCATTTAGGCGTGAAAGCGTATCAGACAGACAGACAAACAGAGTTATTTCACATTTTGTAATATCATGAATTGTCGAATAGAAGCAATAATAATGTAATTCCTGAAGAAGACTGATACCCCCAAGTCCTTTCCATCAACGAACGACCAGACGAACAGCGACGCGACATCGCTTTATGGTCGATATTCCACTCATACGCACGAAACGCTTTGCGGATACATTCATCATGCGTACAGCTAAGAAGTGGTATTCCCTGCCCGAGTCTGTATTTCCGGAAAGCTATAACCTTGAAATATTCAAGTCACGAGTGAATAGGATTCTTTTAGGCAAGCATGATTCATCGTAGACCACATCGTCACTTACCATCAGGTGAGATAGTGGTCAAACGTAAGCCTATCTTGAATAAAAAAAAATCCTGTAATAATTAATGTATAACCTTAATTGAGAAAGTTTTGACTCTAATTTCGACTAAAAACATATTTTAAAACTGAACTTTGCATGATTCGACCTTGGCCCTAACTCTACTTGAAACACGCACATTTGTACAAACCAACTCATTTAAAACAGTTTAGTTTTATGCGAGTTCTTTGTTATATGTTAACCAATTGGCATTTATCAAAATAATTACGTTATGAATAGTAGTTAAATCATTCAGGAATCGGTCTATGGATCTAGAAGTCCCGGGTCCAAATTCGAACCTTTGAAAAGGCTTTTTAAAAACAATAACTTCCTAATAAGTGCATAACATATATCTTGATTAGTTTTAAAGCTTAACTATAACCACTGCCTATAACCACTTAACGTCTCCATCGACCCTAGATATAGGACATGACGGTATCTCCCGTCCGAACTGAGCAGTCCATCTGGGGAAGTACCTCTGCCCTACAGAAGACCGCGGCCATAATAACCATAGTGTTGTGTTCCCGGCAATAATCTCATCCCCCAATCCCTATCTCCAATCCCTTCCCCAAAACCTCCCAACCCTCCTCCTCCAGGGTTGGCAGCGCGAGTGTGACGCCCTTAATGTTGCACACGTCCATAGGCTACAGTAAATATTTCCCATCAGGTGGGCCGTGTGCTTGTCTGCCACCTAAGTAGTATAAAAAATAGATAATCATGTAGCATCAGAGTATTTGCCATGAAAAAAAAATGAACCCATGACTGTTATCTTGTTAAGTTCAAAAGTTCCTATGGACACCTTTCAACTCCATCACTAGACCAGCTTCATAGTACTATAGCATTGTACTCGTATTATGCAAGTATGCCAAATTTGAGTTCGATCTAACGTCAAAAAATTGTCCTAATAATTGAGCTTTCAAAATTTTTCCCATACAAACGAACGAAATTTTGACATTTTCAATTATTTTATTGTTTAACTTGGGTTAAAAATTATTATATCTTTTTTTTATATACCTTTATTTATATTGACACGAGACAAAAATGTAGATACATTCGTCCATATTTAGTCTTAAGATGTCTATGTATAAGCTGACGTCTGAAAATGCAGCAGTGGAGTTTGTTGCGCCGTTTCTTCTCCACTAGCGCCGAGGAAGCGGTGGTAAACTTAGTATTAAGTAGTTTTTGACGTCAAAAAGATGTAAAAATTAGGTTGCACTATTTTGAGAAATAAAGAAATTGAAATTGAAATTGAAATTGAACAACAGAGCAAGTTAAAATAAAGCTTGTAATATTATAGTATGGACGTCAAAATGTTATTAATATCGTCATCTTTGTTACTAAATTGCGTCAACGTTTATTTATGAGGGTTGATAGATAGATGTTATTAATCCGTCTCCTGTTCTGACAAATTATCTCAGATTAGACCAATTTATGGGCGCAAACATTGCGTAACGAGTTCAAGTGATCACCGTGTTGAGTATTACGGGTTATTTAAATTAATCCCGCGGGGGATTAATATACAAAATTACAGGGATATGTATACGCACTGCTAACTGGTAAACCGGCTGATAATTAGAAGCTCAGTTATGAATTTTTATACCAGTGGTGTTGCATACGTCCATAGATGGTGACCGCTTCCCATCAGGTGGGCCGTGTGCTTGTCTGCCACCTAAGTGGTATAAAAAACCAGGGTTGGTGATCAAACAGCAGTTGCTCCCATAAAATCCATTTTAGCCAAAACAGAAACATGTCAATTTTTCTGACCCTATTTTTTATAGTTGATAGGCTCACGTTTGACTACAATCTCACCTAATGGTAAGTGATGATGTGGTCGACGATGGAGCGCGCTTGCCTGGAAGCAACCTATTTACTCTTGACTTAAAGACTCCCAAGTTATAGCTTTCCGCTCGAGAATGAGGCGGCGGAAAGGGTTCGGGAGAGGTTGCACCGGCTGCAGACGGCGGCAGGCGCGAAATCTCAAATCTGGCGATTGCCCGGGTCAAGCCGGGGTGTGAGAGAAAGCTCTTTGGGCCACCTTACACCTTGGCGTCAGAAGACCCCAGACGGCGTGCGGTTTTAACCTGCCCCCCTGATCACGGGGTAAGTATCCATAAGGATTTCCGCACGGAAAAAAAAGGGTTATAGCTTTCGGGAATTACAAAAAAAATCCTAAACAAGATAATTCTATGAATGTATTCTAAATATAATTTTCTAGATGTAAATTAAACATCTCCTTCCTATTATGGATTCCGTATATACATTATAATATTATGCATAGAAACACCCAGATCAATGCAAATAGACATATTCATGCATGGAAATATTTGCATTGATTGTCAGACGCTCTATCCCTGTGCAACATCAGGGCCTCGATTCTGCTAAAGACAAACCACTGATATACCACTGACACTCTAAAAAATCCCATTTAATTGTAGACTTTATTGCTATCATAGTAAAGTCTAAAGTCAAATGATATTTTGTAGAGCGAATGAAAAATATAATGAATTCTTTTCATTTGATTTTAGAGTTTAACTGTATAACTGTAAAGTCTACAATTAAATAGCATTTTTAGTGTGTCAGTGGTATTACAGTGTTTTGCCTTTAGCAGAATCGAGGCCCAGTCATTGTATAACAACACAAATCAAGCATTTTTGGATATTTTCCTTTACTTGGATCAAAAGGCCTTGGTTCTTGCCAACTTTAATGATTATATGTCCACAAGAAGAATAAGTTATGATCCCGGTGAAGCAGATTACAAGAGCCAGCCCGTCTTTTCCTCTGGGTGTCGTATAAGGGTCAGTTCATATTAGGCGAAAAATTTGCTCGAGTAGGTGATAATATTTGGTCCCTGAAGTCATAATAAGTACAGACAGTATCTTTTTTTCATATGGAAATGCCCACTGATACCACCCCCATCGGTCATCGAGGGTGGTTATGTAGGTTCGACTAAAGCCGCACTTCAGACACCAGGGTATCCCCGGTTACTAAGGCCCGAGACGGCGTGCGGTTTTAGTCGGTTCGATCCCGACATAACCACCCCTGATGGCCGACGGGGGTGGTATCCATGGGGATTTCCGCACGATAAAAAAAAAAGGGTATAAGATGGCTCAAAAGACATTTTCCTGGAACCCCGGCTGACCCAGAGCTATCTCCAGATTTAGCCCCGTCGGTCTTGGAAACCACAGTGTCCCTGTTTTAACCCAGACAAAAGGGGGGGAGGGGGGGCGAAGGCATCGCGCCCACGTAATGGCAAACAGACAATAAGTGTGCAGAGTGGCAAGTGCCCGCCTAACAGTGAGTAATTAATATTAGGCGGGTAATTGCCGTTACCTTACAGAATCAGAGTTTACTTACAACCCTAGTTTACCCGTGAAAATCATCGGTGAACTTTCAAAAACCAAATTTTAATCATGAGACTACTTTGAACGATTTTAAAAATATTTTATTTTAACATCCTAGTAATTCTATTACTGTAAATTACAACAAATTATTTTTAAACAATAAATGTATTTAATAAATACATTAAACTCAGTTCAAACATAAAATATAATATATCAAACTAATAATTAACTTAATAGCTAATATCAACTAATAACATTAAAGATAAAAATAATTCATAAATACTTACTTTTATTCAATTAATTTTACGATAAATCAACACGACACGATCTAATTAGCACACTAACAATTAGTACTATAATACTTCTATGTATTTTCTACAAGAATTTTCTATCACTGTTTCGTAGCGCGTGCTACGGCTACGCGCGCTCGTGAGCTACGACGGAGACGTCCGCACCCGAAAGCATTAACGCTACACTGACTGCAGTCTCGCTACGAGAAAGTAAACGCCTACATTACCAAGCAAAGTGGTGACATTAGGCGTAAATTTTATACTTTGTTCCTAACGTGGGTACATTTTTTTACAGGAATATGCGAATATTAGGACCAAAAAATATTAAGTCATTAAATTATTTCTTATCGGGGTCAGAAGCTTTTATTTTTGCAAAATAAAATGTTTTGTTTATTTCGCACGTGCCTGTGAAAGGCAGCGAGTTAGTAGCAAACTTTACGGGTATATTTTGTAGGATTTGTTCGCTACTGAGGACGTCTCGTTGTTACTAGAGCTTAGGCTTAGGTATTATCTCGGTCACTAGTCGTATTTCAAATTACTTGAACTCGAAATATAAGTGGCATGTTTGTGTTTATTGTAACGTAGAATATGTGTGTGGAATAGATAGATGTTTTTAGTATTTGTTATAATGTTGTAAGTATGTAAAAGTTTGTTAGAATAGATGAATGCATGTTAGATAGATACTTTTTATTGTATATCAAATAAATGATGAAACAATTAATAATTTACAAAAATCAATGTTAATTTTTTCCAGGTAACCAAAATAATTTCACACGAAAAATGGTCCCGTGGATCTGGATGGAACTATGCGCCGATATGAATTATAATCTGGAATAGGAGGGATATAAGCTACTTTTTATCCCAGCAATAGGTTCCTGCGATCCAGGAACAACATTATACATGCCAAGAGAAGTTTGTTGCCTAATCACCTTCAGATGAAGAAATCATTTAAGACCCTAGTGTGAATTCAAATACGTTCAGGCGTTAAAATATGGGTTACAATAACTTTCACGTTCTTTACAGAAATTTTAACAGAAATTAACGTGAACATGGTACAGGTATATTACCTATGGAATGCCCAAAGTTTGGACTAGGATACACTGGCCGTAGTTACAGGTGAACTGACTCAGTGGTGCATGCCCTCCGAGTGGCTGAAGAACCTTCTACCTTACGGATACCTATGAATTGCCCAAAGTTTGGACCAGGATACACTGGCTGTAGTTACAGGTGGACTGACTCAGTGGCCTCCGAGTGGCTGAAGAACCTTTCTACCTTACGGACTCGACGACAAAACACGGAAAATTCGGTCCTTATCATTAAACTCTCCAAGTAGAATTTACTTAAGTTTTAAGCTTGTATGATAAAAATTGTTCAATAATCGTTATACCAACCACAGTAAATGAAAGCCCACAAAATTATTGACTTTTATATCGTGAAATATTATCCACTTGGGAAAATAAAGACACACTATTTTGCTTAAAGCAACCATATCATAACGAGCTTAATTGTACATTAGAATATGTACATTCATAATAATAATGTATCGTATCATATCCCCAGGGATTACTCTGAGCAACATCAATTACATTAGTTGTAGGTTTTATTTCCATCCAGTTATGCGCGTTTGCGTATAAAAATAATATTTCTATCTTGAAAAACAGCTACAGTCAATAGAAGAGAATTGGTTGCTTAATTATATTGGTGAAAGCAATTTGTCGTTATTTGCATTTCGCTGTGTGTTTATTTGCGTTGGGTGTACCTGGATGTTTTTATTCAAATATTAGCTGATGGCCGCGACTCCGAATGTGGAAATGTCGGTTATGGCGACTTTTGGGTATATCTCTGGTTCTAATCCATAAATTGCAAACAAATATACAGCAGATTTTAAATTTTACTCAGATCTTTCTAATGAAATAAAATTTATCAAAATCCATTTTGTAGTTTTTGCATTCATCGTGAGAAACAGAAAAACAGATAAAAAGCCTAAAAAATATACTTTGTGTTCAGAATTTTATTATTCATATGAAATCATCAATCCAACCATTTTCTTTTTAATATATCCAATACACAGACACTTTAAAATTTTTATAATTCAACATTTTGAGAATTCTACATTATGTTCCGGAAGGATACTGGCTACTTATAAAAGTAATATAACTGTAAAAGAAATGTTTATCTCATTGGTATTTTTTTCCTAATGGCAATATATTATATCTGAAAACACCTTTACCTATTGAAAATTTAGTTAAAATTTTTAAGTATTCAAATTAGTTAAAAAAACAAATGAGCTGGTAATTAGTTCAATAATTTTCTGGCTTGCAATTAAACGGTCAGATTATCCAGTTTCCTATTTATCCAAAAACAAATTACCTATTTGTGCAGTACAACAACTCCTAGAGTCAAAGCAAAATAAGAAATACATGCCAAATAAACAAAAAATATACACCAACATTCCTATTTACCAAGATCCTCATACTTCTATTATATGAAGAGATCTTATCTATTCCGGTCAGCCAGATTGGCTCTTATGAAGCCAATATGTCCGAGTCATTTGCCGATAGCTTATTTGATCAGTGATTTGATCCATATCAGTGTATATGGATCATTTGGCCAATGTAATAATACATTACTCATTAAAATCGTGCATAAATACTTCAAATATTAACATGAGGTGTGTTCACACATCAACAAATCAGTGTTGGTATTACACTAATTGTGTGAAAAGCAAACGAATACCAGATAGGGTGTGGGTATATTTAAGTTGCCAATTTCATTGAAATCTGTAGTAAGTAATATTATAAATAATCTAAGTTTGCCAGTTAGTTTTTTTTTTCATTCTACTTAGATGGCAGACAAGCACACGGCCCACCTGATGGTAAGGTGTCACCGTAACCTATGGACATGTGCAACATTGCTCGCACTGCGGACCCTGGAGGGGGGAGGGTTGGGAGGTTTTGGAGGGGGTTGGAGATGGGGATTGGGGGATGAGGGGGGATTTTAAGTTCTAGCTACCCTACTTACCACCGGGAACACAACACTATGGTTATTAATTGCGGTCCCAGTCGCTGGAACCCTCTTATGGCCGAGGACCGCGGTATTATGAAGGTATTGTTTATATGTTTGAAATAATCATCGTAACTACTTTATTTATTTTAAGAATCTGTCCATCTATCTTACCGGGTCCGTCCTACTTTCTATTTGCCGATTCACTGTATCTTTTACAACACATTCTATCAACTATGCAAAGTTACATAGGTCCTTTGCCTTCTTACTGCGTCAACTAAAACAAACAAAGCAAACAAATGACCAACAAACTATTCCAAACGATCAGGCCTATGGTTAATCCGGTGCAGATGGGGCATTCTTCAACAAAGTTAGGTGATTATGCGTTTTCGACCTCTGGCCGAACGGCATGTTAGATAATGAAGCTTGGGTAAATTTGTTTGTGAATGAAAAATTAGTGCTTCAAGCACAATTTGCTCCGTTGTTGACTGATATTAGATTGATTTCATTCTGAATCATATATTAGGTGCGGTTGGAAATTGCGTGTGGTCAGAATGTATGTAGTGGGTCAGTAATATTTGATGATTCAACAATGATTAGGATAGAAAGGTATGATTATCATACCGAAATATGTTTTTAGTTATATCTAAGTTATAATTCAGTAGCTGTCCCTTGCAGCCGTGATATAATTTCGTCTCCGTGGTACTTATTTACCCCGAGCCACATGCCCGTTATTTCTTAGTTTTGCAATAATGTATGGAAATTTACCTGATTCGTTGATATTTATTATTACTACTCTGCTCCACTGGGCAGTAGCGTGATGATATATAGCCTATAGCCTTCCTCGATAAAATATCTATTCAAATCAAAAACAATTTTTAAATTCGGACCAGTAATTCCTGAGATTAACGCGTTCAATCGAACAAACAAATGAATAAACTCTTCTTTATAATATTAGTAATTCATAAGTCCTGTACATTATAGATACACTTTGGATACTCCCCTCTGTTATATTATTATCCTCTATAAGTCAAAGGTTTGCTGGTAGAAAACTCATATTGAGTTAAGCTCGCCTTTGTACATAATTTCTTTATATCTCTTAGCTTTAATGATGTATTGTTTTGTGTATAATAAAGAATTAAGAATCTACATTTAGGTATTGTTTGAAAGAAAAACCCCAGATGGGTAATTAACCCGTATTAGATAATAATATCATAAATATTAACTGGATATTTACCATGTACGCGGTGCTGCGACGACAATCCTCTTTTGATGAGGCCGTCAAGCTGAGTGCCACCATTGTTAACATGGTACGTGTATGTAATGGTGACCCTCTTTCCTGAGACTTTACCTTCAGCTTACCATCAGGCGAGGTGAAGTCAAATTGACGTGTCCTATACAGGGTGAATTTTTCAAAAGGGCTTGGATGGCCAAAACCGAAACTATAAGGAATAGCGAAAAATGCTCAAAGGAGTCACGAGCCCGATTTTGATGAAACTTAAAACCTCATCATTAGATTTTTGAAAAATCAATAAACTTAGCTGAGAATCGAACCTGTTGATTTTGAAAAAAAAAACACACCCTTTATTATTACACCATACGATAGTGTCGCTGTTAAGGAACAAATTCTGCGAAGTAATAATATACGGCAAATTTAAGGAAAATTAAGAATTTAATAAAATTCATGTTTTATGAACCTATTTGTTCCGTTCGAAATTTCGTTTGAAATCCCAGAAAAGATCGTAACTATTCCATGTTTCAAATTAAACTCAGAATGAATATAATGATTAATGTGTTTTTTTTACAAGATGGAGCTCCAGCCCATAATAGCCGTAAAAGAGATTTTGATTCAGCAGTTTGACGACAATTTTATTGCAAGGCATGGTCCTGTGCCTTGGCCAGCGAGATCCCTGGATCTTACTCCCTTAGATTACTTTCTCTGGGGGTATGTCAAAAACGAAATTTACAAAGACACATAATGATACAGAGATACAGTTAATGACTTGAAACGTTCTTTGGAAAATATTCTAAACGCAATCAATAACATTCTAATATTGAATTCAGTACGATCCTTGAGGTCTCAAATCCAGCTATGTACCTATTGAAAACAATGGTCTACATTTTGAACAATAAATCAGTTAATGTAAGAAAAATAAAATGTATTTTGTTAAAGATGAGCTCTTTCCTTTAGTTTGCGGTATGTCATTACTTCCCAGAATAAGATCCTTTATAGCAACACTAATGTATGGTGTAATAATATAGGGTGTGTTATTTTTTTCAAAATCAACAGGTTCGATTCCTAGCTAGGATTATTGGTTTTTCAAAAATCTAATGATGAGGTTTTAAGTTTCATCAAAATCGGGCTCGTGAGTCCTTTGAGCATTTTTCGATATTCCTTATAGTTTAGGATTTGGCCATCCAAGCCCTTTTGAAAAATTCACCCTGTATATAAAAAAAAGTGTTTATTGTTGTGCTCTTGCTAAGCCGACTAATAATTCACTTAGTATCTACCAGGGTTAACCGTGTCCAAATTAAATACACACACATTTCAGTGAATTCAGAATTACAAATATCTTCAAGAGAGCGAAAAAAATTAAATAAAAACAAATACCTACTTGAACTGTCTAGAATAACAAATATCCAATTTTATTCGCCTATAATTGTGGTACATACAGGTAAACCACTATCGTACTCCGCAAATCCCAAATATTAGCTATTTATCTCACGTTCGATCCGACTCTTGCAGTAAAAAGTGTACGTGTGAACGAATCTAATAATTACATTTAGTATACATTAGGTTTGTATTGGGGGTTAAATGGAAAAACTCGATTAAAGTGAAGATAAAGTTAAGAAAATAGAGATTAAAGGAGTAATTGTATCGATATTCAAGATACAAGAGACTGAACGTTAGAGTTTGCATAAAGTGATTTTGTCACTGCGGAATATCACTAGCTAGTGCCCATGGATCTACCCACTTGGAAATCGAAATTCATGTGTACTTACTAGACATAGTAAGTTAATAAGAATACTAAGCGGTTCGGTGCCTCTATTCTTTGTCGCACCATAAAGACCTGGAATTAATTACCAGCTCACGTGTTTCCTTCCTCGTACAGTCCTGAGTTCTTTAAGTGGGCCGTGAAAAAGCATTTAATGAGGCCGTCAAGTTTAGGGCCGCCATTATGGCACTATCGGTGTATATAATGAGGACCCCCTTCCTGAGCCTTTATCTTCAGCTTACCATCAGGCGAGGTGAAGTCATATTGACGTGACCGATATTAAAAAAACTAACATCTATGACAATCGTTACGGGTAGTTGGAACCCTAAAAAGTCTGACAACTGCTCTAACTACACTACTTGGAATCGCCAAGAATTGTGGAGTTCAGATGGTAGTTTCACGCACGATAACGCTTCACGGTAAATATCAAAGGTCAACCGCTTCGTAGTTAGGTCGCCAAATCGAATCCAACGGAGTTGGGTAAAGGCCCGGACAATGATAATCATCTCCGATGGACATAGGCTGTATATTATGTGTAAAATTCGCTTAAGTTTTTGCAGGGTCGGCAGCGCGAGTGTGACGCCCCTGGTGTTGCACGCGTCCATAGGCCACGGTAACCGCTTTCCATCAGTGTGGGTCGTGTGCTTGTCTGCCACCTAAGTGGTATAAAAAAAAAATAAACCGAACCGAAGCAAAGCGGGTTGCTAGTTGTCAGTAAAATTCTACACTACAAAGAACTCTTATGAACCTATTCACTTGCAGGAACTTATTCTACATATAATATAGGTACCTATATATTATTTCTGTTCAATTTATTTCTTCACTTATTTGAAAAGGTGAATTTACTGAGTTAGGCGTTCTTATATTTTAAAAGGAAGTCCTATAATGAAAACTTTCTAACAAAGTTTCATTCAAATTATACAAGTCAGCAATATTACTGCATGACCTAATTGTTTGGGTCAGTAATTATGAACGCTGTTATTTATTCAGACAAATATAATAATGGTAATGACCAAAAAGCGAATTTATACATTTAGAAGTTATAGCTGTCAGTTGTAATGACGAAAGTAAAAGTGTGGTCAAAATACAATTAAAAGACTGTCAACCTTTGTTCGCTCAACTTCATCAAATTGAAAAAAGTTACCGCTGGTTTTGTACAGGCAAACTTTAAAATGTTTTGTTAACGGTTTCTATATTTCAAATGACAGAATTATGAATATGAAAGTTTAAATATTTATTTGTTCAAGCATCACACAAAAGAAAGTAAAATTAATTATAATTCGATTAAAAAATGTACATTTTATATTTCTATATTAACAAAAAAATATTTTATTTATTCCGCGGATATCACAAGCAAAATTTATGCGACATAAAATTATTACCTACTCTTAATTTTATAACGTGATCTTAAATCATACATACTGTTTAGATACCTATGATATAATGTAATTTTAGATAATCATCGGTTCTTAACTATTTGTATAACTTAACAAGCACTCTATTCATTGGCTTAGTTTTTTTATTCCATGCAGTGTATTGCTGTAAACTTCAGTCTAATATCTTTAAACATTCCTAAGAAATAAAATAGTAAATCGGTAATATATAAGAGAAACATAAGGAGTGAACCTGATATAAAAATCAAAAGAAATTCTAAATAGTTCCTTTGCAGATCATAACAGTTGTCTTACAAACAGCGCAATACTCAACAGAATGCCGTTCACTATTCCCTACTTTTATGTTCCCTTTGAATTTATGTTCCGGTTCTGTCCAATCAAAGAATCTAGATGCGACAAGCAAATGAAAACGTATCGTCTGCCGGGGAATACTCTGTATTCCAACTTTATCAATTGATTTCCTTCCTCTCCACAGGGATCTACCGAGATACGAACATTTTTATTTACTATAAATATTTATTTTATCACCTGCGCGTGTGATACAGAATTTTGTGTTTACTATGAATGGGTTGTGTGATAGTAATATTGTTTATTTTTAGATTTTGTTACTTATCAGTGTGTACTAAAATAAAAAAAAATTAAACGATTAGAAATAGACACTATCGGAGTAAATTAGTTTGTCGTGTAAATTAAAACATTGTAATAAAATTGTACCACAATGAAAGTACCTACTGGAGTAAGATGAACAAAAATTTAGTTTATAAATATTTCTTAAATAACTTATTTTGTACGAAGCAGTCGTTCGAAGTAGATCGTTTTGCAGTTTACTTTTAAATACCTAAAATGATTTTAGGTTTCGTTTAAACTATGTACAAATAAATTAATTGAATGCTGATGTGTAGGTGAAATAATTGGCAAGTACTTTTTAACTTATTTTAGATCACTTTTTATATAACTGATCTTTCATACTTCGCTAAAGTCAATTTATGTAAATTCGCTTTCAGTTTCCTATTCCAATTTCTTAGACACTGTACCCAAGCTTCGGTATTTCCTACAATTTATAAAATTATTAGTAATTTCTAATAGTCACAAAAGCCTTTGAACCGGCAACTGACGGTCTGTGAGACACAAAAAATAAGAGAAGAAAAATTTCTAACAACCCTATGAAAACAATTTTATTATTCATATAATATCTTGGTAACAATATTTAATATACATTAAGCAGTCAGTCTTGTATTTTTAGAATTCAGTACCTAAGTATTCTCAACAAAACCACAGAACCCAAGATAAAGCTATATTATTATTATTATCTTTTTTTCTTGTTAACCTTTCTCGGATTTTGTTTGTACAAAATGTACATCTAAAACATTATAAAACTGAAGAGTTTATTTGTTTAGTTAAAGGTACTAACCTATGGAACTAGGTACTGATTTTAATTGAAAAATATTTTTTCTAAATTTAAATTCAATTTACTTATTGCTTTTTTTGTTGGATAGTTCATTTTAGAGCAAGAGCCCATGAACCCCAGACCTTCGTTATTTTATAAAAGCTGAAAGTTTGTCAGCGCATGCTCCCAATACAGATAAGAACGATGGCCCATTATGAAGTTCGGGTCATAGTGGCTTTGGTAGATACACGGTCTTAAAGGGTAGCTGTAGGAGCGAGCGCAGGGCAGTGGGTGTGAGTGACATGGCGAGTCAGGTCTATTGCGATCCTTCACAGCCCATGTATTGGAATTACACAATTGGAATTATAATTCCATTTATATAATGCCAATACATGCGCAGTGAGGGATCGCAATAAACCTAAAATTGGAATTAGAATTCCAATTTTATAATTCCATAATATGCGCAGTGAGGGGTCGCAATAGACCTGACTTGCCGTCTCACTCGCACCCACTGCCTTGCGCTTGCTACACTTTAGTACCGTTTATCTGCCAAAGCCACCATGACCCGAACTTCATAATGGGCCATCGTTCTTACCTGTATTGGGAGCATGCGCTGACAAACTTTCAGCTTTTATAAAATAACGAAAGTCTGGGGTTCACGGGCTCTTAGTCCATTTAGCAAGGAAGGTTATAGTGTACATCTTTGTGCTACTACCACTACTACTAAAATCTAATCAATAGGTCAATCAAATCGGGCAAATTTTGAAACCGTTATTCAATTTGCCAAACGGAAGTTTTATTTTTTGATGTTTTGTAGTTTGGCTTTGTAAAGATCGTTTGTAAATTTGTTACTGTTCAGCTACTTTTGACGGCGGATAACTTTATCCTTAACGTTGAGACCCAGACTAACACAATGTAATTATAACTGTGATCTTCTGCAGCGGAAGCACTTCCCAAGTGCCCGACTTGATGGCTCCAATTTCCGCATGACTTCGACAGTGTCCATCGCTCTTCAAATTTGCCATCTTTAGGGTAATCATCTTAATGTTGAGTAACTGTATTTTAATTTACTCCTTTTACAGCATTGCCAGCCTTTTAACTATAGTGGAGTCAATTTAATAGGCCACATTTGACAATTCATCAAAATTCAACATCGCAACCTTTTACGCGACGCGCCGCGGTGGGCATCAAATTATATATTTTTCGTTTTGTTAGAACTGCACAATTGCTTAACTTTTTTCAATTACTATTACATATTTATTGTAATAATGACAGATACAAGTAATTTTACGTTTTGCTTTCACCAATAAACCATTCTAAACATAATAAACAATTTCTGATTTATAGAACTGAACGTCATTACCTTGTCATTACAATATTGTGTCAGTTAATCCTTTTTCTTTTTAAAAATTAGGCATGTTACTCTAAAAATCGAAAGCTGATAAGTAGAATCGAATGCAATGATTACTTGTGAAGAAATATCATCATAAAATTAATAACCACGTTGTGACAAAAAAAATTACTGATTGCATTTTTTGCATTAGTATCGATCACCAATCATCCCCCAATAGTTATTTTGTAAATATATTCAATGAACAGAATTGACCTCTCTACAGTTTTATTATAAGTATAGATCATGTACTTGTCTTATTTTGCTCCTTAAATTTACGAAAGAAAAAATAATAATGAGACAGGGATTCACCTGAGGATTTTAAAAATTCACATTATCTTTCAAGTCCGTATCGATTCATTCGTTTTAATCGACCTTTTTTAACAGGTCACCTAATTATGAATATAAAACTGACAAACGTCAAATGTGGCCTATTAAATTGACTCAACTATAAGAGATTTGCCCCTCAGGAGCATCACCATGAGCTCTTAATAGCAATCCAAATGTAATGCAGTACAAACACACACATACACACACACACATACACACATGTAAACACACTTTAGGAAATAGGTACATAAGTTACTATTATTCATTTTCGTTATCCTAAAACATTTTTTATCTGATCAACATCACAGGAAAACAACATACAACCAATGTAGAGTTTCATAGTTTTATTATCAATAGGTACTAAACAGAAAATACTGGCAAAGAGTCTGAAGAAATCGCAACGATAACACTTTTTCCGATACTTCATTAATTGTTGTTGACTACTTAGTTCCTATCGAACTAAAATTGGAATGACAGCAAGGTCACAATAATTTTGTGGTGGGCGTCTAACAAAACAACGAAAACTTTAGTGATTTGTACGTTTCGCTTCCAATTATAATGAATATCAATCTAAATAAATGAGTTAAGATAAAACACTCGATACCGACGAGCTTGCATGAAAGGTTTAATACAGTAGAGGAAATTCGGGAAGTATGTAAAGACAGAAGCAGACGGCAGGTCCGACTGACCCTGTCGGGAAAAAAGGCGTGATTGCAATTTGTACATTATGTATAAATGAGTTGTATTCATTGTTTCCATTTCATAAAATGTAATATGTATTCAGGTGAGGATATTATTATAAAATTGTAAACTAGTTGTATCTGTAAATTAGAGATATTTAAAAAAAATGCGTACCTACGTTATGTTTAGTCAACGATTCTAAACATAAAAATATTTTTATGTGTAATGCGTTCAGCTGCAACCTATTGCGACTAGCCACAAATGCGTTGTGCGTCTTACACACAGTGGCCAGACACACGGCTTCTTCGAGTTTTTTTTGCCACGTGTTTATTCATTTCGACTTTCAAAAATGAGAATTCAAGTTATAAATACCTTTATCTGACTAACATGTAGAGAAGCAGTCGAAAATGCTATCAAATATGAAAAAGGTCACCAGACGCAGCAAATTTGAACTGCAACACGCTAACGAAGTCATCGTATCGTGTAGGTATAGTGTGCCATTTATTTTCTGGAATATGGCTCGTACGTAATATACTGTCCAGTTTGGCGGCCCCTGCGGCGTAGCGGTAGTGCATGTGACTGCTATGCAGGGGGCGCGGGTTCGATTCCCGCTCAGTGCAAATATTTGTATGCATGAATATGTCTATTTGCATTGGTCTGGGTGTTTGTATGTATAATAAGTATGTATTTACAAAAAAAAAGTATATAAGTATGTTTATCAGCATTCTAGAACCCATAACACAAGTTAGTTAAACTATGCTCACTTTGGGTCTAGAGGGCGCTGTGTAGAATGTCGTAGAATATTTATTTATTTATTTATTTAACAAAATTAATTTCATTACAAATTATGCGAGAGCTGATATTGATATTGTGATATTTTACGCCTCATTTATGGTAATAAATTCGATCCTGTTCTGCTTTCTTCCAAATTAGATGTGAAAATTTGTAAAGATGTTTGAATTTTTGTCATTCAATCACGCTCGAATGGCTGGACAGATTGGGATGAAATTGTGTACAGATATAGATTATAGTCTAGAATAACATATAAGTTACTTTTTCCCTGGAATAGGTTGCCGTGGGTTGCGGGAACGGGATTAGACCTACGCGGGTAGAGCCGCGGGCAATAGCAAGTTATAAATAAATATTCTAGAACACAAACAGTCTTATTCTATACAGCAATATCTAGACCCAAAGTAATGAAAATGATGAGCCAGCTGCTGTGTTCTATTTAATGTTACCGAGTTGTTATTATTGGATTTTTCTATTAGTAGTTAATTAAAAGTAATCTTATGTAAGTATAGATACAAATCTACCAGAAAAATGCGAATCTCAGACAAATAGAATACTTATCCTTCCTATTTGTTTACTTTATAAGTATGAATTGCCAAATTAACATCATTCTGTGATTGAATTTCATGAGCTCTAAATAGCTCATTCCCTATTTCACGAAAACAACCTCCACTATATCAGTCTCGTATCGAATTCACAATTTCATTAAGGCCGAAAGTACCAAACATATGACAACAATTATCCAAAATAAAAATAATCATATCAAATAATGTACCACGTGAGAATACCATACTGCACTTGACGGTAGTCGGAAAAGTGGCCACTTAAACTATTGCGTCATTTGCTGAACATTGTGACACAATACACTAGGACTTACTGCTGCATTACATTTAAGGGCGGGTACCCACTTTGTCGTGACGACAGATAATCGTGCAGTTTGAAGCGTCGTTACCGTTTAAATGAAGTTTTTACTGTGACGTCAGATCGTCAAGACAATTAGAACGGGTGATACGACAATCATAAGGCGAGTATCTATCGTAAAAATATCGTCTTCTCGTTCGCACGTGGTTTTACTTTACCCATACACATTTATAGTCTAAAATTAAATGGCATTTTTAAGTGTCCAACATTACAGTGGGTTGCTTATGGCTTCAACTGAATCGAGACCTTGATGAATTGTCGTCATGATTCACTGGAAATAGCTATATATTATAATATTATTCAATTATGTAAGTATACCTAATAATTTTAATGATGATATTTGTATTTATTTAAAGTTAGAATCACTTTGTACCGCACATACAGCTCCAATAGCTTTCTACGTGTTCGTTAACATAATAAACAAAAGAGTTATAGATACACGATAGTCTTTCGTGATAAGTGGGAACGCGCCCTTATACATCAATTGTTCATTGTACACTTGAGTACACTTTCTCTACTTACATCATATCCTATGGTAGTCATAGTCATAACGTGGGTAGCAATTTAACTCTTAATGTTTTTGTATAATACTCTTCCATTTTCACGGAGCTCAGTGTTAGCTATCATTTAACCTGAAAAAACACAGACAGGATAATATTATTCCATAAAATTTGTTAAGCCTGAACGTATCACCGTGGGCTTTATTTACGTTATACTCACACAGGCAACTCAGAAATGTTTAAAATATTCATATAGGTAGATATGTTGGTTCAGCAAAAACACTTATCATCCGCGGCGCCAAGATATTACAATGAAATAGTTTATTTATTCATATAAAACCATACCGAAAAGTGTGCCATAAATCCTGATTGTTCCACAGATAGTGAATAATAAATTACACTCATAAATTTTGTATGAAAACTCAATAAATCTAAACGAATACTTGGTACAGGTTAACCACTGACGGAGATGGGGAGAAACTGACCAATATGCAGGTTAATTAACGTTTTAATAGTTCATTTTTGAGGTACCGCGCTGCTGCGGTCGTTCCGTACGGTTAATGAATCATGGTGCCTACTTATTTAATTAAACATTTTTGTAGAAATGTTACGACTACGACGAAACATTAACAAATGCGTTTTCTTTTGTCTTTCTTTCTTTCTTAAGCTGTTGATTGATGGCACTTGGTAGACCTTGCTACACACATTTTGAATGAAATCACTTGTATTTTTCCACAATATTCATTATATTGAACCTGACCGGTTTCGCCTCACGGCAATTTTAAAGGTTCGCAATCTATAAAATGCGTAAGGCGAAATCAGTCAGGTTTAATTTAATAAATGTTGTGGGAAAAGTACAAGTTATTTCATTCAATATGGAATACATATCTCGAATGGAATATGCAGTCACAAATCACATTTTTTCAATATTTTTAATAGACTTCAAAAGAAGGTTCACTGTGTGTAGGTATGTATTTTGTCCGCAATTATATCGCGTTTGGTTACACCGATTTTGATGCAGTTTTCAGAAAGTATTTTTACGTTCTGTATAATAATCTATATAACTTTTATAACCGACTTAAAAAGGTCGTAAGTCGGATCTATTCCTCATTAAAAAAAATTAACATCATTAATTATTTATCATAAACTTGATGCTCGGCTATCGACGTTTCTTTCGAAGTTCTATCATTTTGTCTAACGCGCCGCCCCTACTATTAAACCTCGCTGTGATGTGGGTGTACCTATCTAGAATCAATTTATACGATACAAGAATTATTCCTCCAGCGTACACTCGTCACGTGTTAGATGGCAATTTGACACGTAACATCGCTTTTTCTTTGTCGCGACGACGACGTAACGTAAACGGACAGTGTACTGGGAGTAGGTATTCGTTCGTCAAAATTGTGTAAGTAAAAGTTTTTTTTATACCACGTAAGTGGCAAACAAGCACACGGTCCACCTGATGGGAAGCGGTCACCGAGGCCTATGGACGTGTGCAATACTAAAGGTGTCACACCCGTGCTGCCTACCCTGAAGAAAAACAGGGGAGGGCTGGGAACGGGTGGGGAGGCTAGAAAGGGGTGGGGGGAGGAGGGGTACAGTGAGCTATGGCTACCCTACTTACCAACACACAACTCAAGGTTATTATGGCCACGGAATTCTGTAGGGGGGAGGTACTACCCTAGTCGGACTGCTCATTTCGGACGGGAGATACCGTCGTGTCCTACCTCCTACGAGTATTGTGTATAAATAAATTAACAAATATTCTAAGACATTCTAAATAGCGCTATATTTTAACTAGCTTATATGAATTCTAGAATGCGGATACATATATGTATTTTAAAACCTTAGCTGTATAAAAACTAATTGAAGAGGAATAATAAGTACGTAGTAAAATTTTCAGTAAACATTTCCATAAATAGTATAAACAAAAATGTTTCACTTGACCTGAATTTTCTGAGCTCAATTTTTTTATATGGGACACGTCAAAATGACTTCATCTCGCCTGATGGTAAGCTAAAGGTAAAGTCTCAGGACTGGGTCACCACTACATACACCATTTCGTTTTATGGTCATATTATGCGTAGGTATACATTTTAATTATTCATATTAACAAACAGATAAATATGAGTGATCTTTAAAAACATATGTATTGAGCTAAAATCGAAATTCAAAGGAGATTTGGGTATTTGTCGTTCTATTGTTAGATGAGTTGTTACAATAGCTCTTGGTTTCCGACTAGTTGAGAGACAATACATACTATGAGGCAAACCCCAAGCCATTGCGACCAAGGTTTATACCGCCAAAATGATGAAAGGATTCAGTGGCTCTATTCAAAAGATCTATTCCATAATTCTGTGGCTCAGTTGTGTATCTATTTCGAAAGAAACAACTGTATAATCTAATTTTCCTGCTCATGCTAAATTTAGTGATAGACGAGTTTAATATCTACCTCTGTACTTTTTGAGTTTATTACTCGTATACTTCTACCCTATCAGTCCGGAAAATGATGACACAAGTTTCCCATCTACTCCAGTATGTTCAACTATCTGTTCAACTGGTTGAACAAATTGGACAACTTTTCTCCAGGTTTTTCAACTTCAAAATATAGTTTGATCTAGCTCCAGGTCCTTTTTCTTTTTTATATCGGTCACGTCAATATGACTTTACCTCGCCTGATGGTAAGCTAAAGGCAAAGTCTCAGGAAGTGGGTCCCCATTACATACACCGACAGTGACATAATGGTAGCCTTTAACTTGATGGCCTCATGAAAGAAGACCATTGTTTTGTACCTGTATTTGTTTCTTTTTTGTGCCTGTACATGTATATGAATTTGTACCAGTATGGTGACTTTTAAGGAGTTTAAGTAGGTATTATTGATAAAAAGAATGAGGTTTATACAGGTGCTGGTACTAAAGACCAAATCACAAAAAAAATCCATTGCGGCTGTATGAACCATTGAAAAACTATGACATGGTGACCTTCTTGAATGGGTACTTAACAATGATAAGCTATGCGAAAAATGATCTGGTAAAAATGGTAGAATTGTTTTTAAATACCTAACAAATCTCGTCGGTATGGGCGGCAAAAAATCATTCAACCATTTTATACCAGATTAATTTTTTATAGCTATTCATTGTTGAATGGCCATTCGATTAAATTCAAATTTTCTGACGATTCATACCATTGCACAGAAGGTAATTAGACCCGTCTAAAGTCGCCATACTGGTACAAGTGACCTGAAAATTTGTGTCATCCTATTCCAGTCTTTAAACTTAAAGTATATTGCTTTTCTATTATCATTAAAGTACCTATCTACTTTCACACGGTTATTGAGTTTAATTAATTATTTCGTTCCAACACTAAGCCCATCATTTGAAAGCACCTTTTGTAAGAAGTATTAAACTTGCTCAAATAAAAGAGCGCTCATTCGTACCTGCCTACATAAAAGGCAAAATTCTCTCGCTTCTCATAAATTAATAGGAATGGCCTCGACGAAAACGAATATAAACCTATATTATAAAACAACGATGACTTATTACAATAATTGTCACATCACTAGAAGAAAATAAAAAGAGTTTCTTCTTAGAAACACGTTCAGCAAGAGCTAGCTTTTACAAGCTTTTATTTAACTTGCTCTGTTGTTTATTATATTTTGGTATGGGTCAGATCTTCGAAACCCAATTAGGACCACTTCCTGATGTTAGGTTAGACTCAAATTTGATGATAAACTGGCGTATCTGCGGTGGAAGTGCGTTTGGCCTGGAGGAAGGTGTCTATAGAGACTCCTGCCTGAACCAAACAAGATAATAATATAATCGAGTATCGGTTCATTTGTTTTATTTTGATATACTCGTATATTCTGTTGGCACATGGTATCCATAATTTAAATATGGAGTGGGTGAATTGTCATAGGAACTTCTGAACAAAACAAAATATTTTATGAATTTTTTTTTTAAGTAAAAACAATTTTAAATTGTATTGTCATCAGAACTAAAGACTTCTGCTAAATATCAGACAGCTGAAAGGGGTTCAAATTAGGTTGAGTTAAATAAAACTATTTAATAAACCTGTCATGTTTAAGTTCATTTTGATTTGTCTGGTTTGCACTTACTAGATAGCTTGTTGTATTAAAGTATTATATATTTACATAATAATTACAAGGTACACGGACAAATAGAAGCCAAACTTTTGTATTTACGAGTACATCAGCATACTAACAATTTTATGACGATGTGAAATGTATACTTAATCCATAAAAACGCCAATTAGTCTGAGTAAAAAGTATACTTTTCAATTCCACGGTTAATATTCAAAGTTATGTTAGCACTTTATTAAAATTAACTTTTCGCCTCCCTGTTTTTTTACTTAACCGTTAATTGGATTATCGGGTGCTCATCACAGCTTTGCGATAAGATTAAAATGGTTGGACCTACTTATGGAAAGTGGCTGTCAGCAACTTGAGGTTTTCTGAACAAGATTAATTTAATTTAAGACTAACGTGAAGTGTGAAAGTAATCAAAGGCACGTTTTAATCAAATAACATTTTACTGCAAGTATATTATTTCTTAAAGAGAAGATAATTTTGCAGATAGCAAAAGAGGAAATAATTTACGAAATTTAAAGAAACGGCATTTTTTGAAAATATACTTTTATCGTTAGTTCAGTAACATGCACGTACAGTCAGCGGCAAAAGTCTTGATTGCACAGATTTCAAACTTAAAAATTCTAATGAAAATGGTTCATTATATTGTAATCAAAGTTTAAAGGTAGTTCAATAAAACCAACTAATCCTAAATAAAAAAAAAAACTAAGTAATTACCTAAGCATAATTTCCATTAAGAACCATTAGTTACTTTGCTCAAAACTACTGATTAAAATCTGAAAATGATCCTAGACGCTGACTGTACTTAATTGAAACAAATGTAACTAATAATCTTAAATCTATGCAGCAGTTGTGAGGGAACAGAATGACGGATTTACAAATACCTATAAACTACAACTATATACCAAGGTCAAACTCTTAGTAAGCCTGCTTTTTAGACTTCGCCACAGTCGGATAATCGAACCAAAGCTTATCATACTTCATGCTGCCACAAAAATTTCTTCTACACATTTTCATTCATATTTTCATGCAGGTAAAGGCTATAATTATGTGGCATTTCATAGAGTGTCAGTGAACAACAGTGACTTGCTTCAACATAAAATTGAGACCCTGCTGAATCACTGTAGACGTTTCCGTGAAGATTCTCTAGGGTTAGAAGATTTAATGGCAGTTGTTTTCTCTAAAGCCAAGATAAGCCAGATTGAGAGATTGAGTAGAAGAGCAAATCCCAGTCTTCATATCATAGTACAAGCTTTGGATGCAACCTAGACTAATAATAATGATGAAATTGTCACTTTGATTATTATGTTACATCATAGATAGATAGATAGATAACACTTTATTGTACACCAGAAGTTTACAGGGAAAACAAACAGGTAGTATGTAATAGTAGAGTGTACAATGGGCGGCCTTATCACTAAGAGCGATTGCTTCCAGGCAACCTTAATATCATATAGGTACTCGTAAATAAATACGGCTTGATTTTCAATATTGACTGTAAATATATTACCAAGCAGTTTTACCCAAATTATATAACTAAAAGCAAAGTCATGTATGATAATCCATTATAATTTCAAAGTCCATAACTTTGAAAATCGTGGGATAGTATAAGTTTCCTGCCCCGAGGTAATTGATCAAACTTAGGCAGTTGCAGGAAAGTATGTGTACTTTGCTAACTCATTTTGTTAATGCAATTCACAAGTTGTGCACCCACATTGTTTCCCAAGAAGTGTCGGAAAACTTGAAGACATCGAAGACGCTCCACTTGCAAGGAAATATCTCGAGACGACACTTTCGCGTAAGTGTTAATTTGCTTTACATTCTCTCTCTATCTTATTGAATGCATGAATAACACACACACACACACGTACACACACACACGTACACACACACACACACACACACACACAAACGTACACACACACACACACACACACACACACACACACACACACACACACACACACACACACACACACACACACAATTCTAGAACATAGGTACTATATGGCGCTATTTGGGGGTCCAAATTAAGCATATTTATAAGAACGCGGGAAAACATAATTTTAACATTTTTCTTTGTATTTTTTTATACCCAAAGAGCAATAGAGCAGGTACCTAATGCAAAAGATATATTACTTTACTATTGATATAACAATATCATGATGATGATGATGATGGTATTGATATAACACTTAGAATGCTCACTTATAGGTTCTATGATGGTCAAACCATTTAAGTAGATGTCAAGTTTCTGCACCAACGAAGTTCTCTCTCAGTTTATTCGCAATGTCACTGAGAACTAATTCATCTCTGCGACATACAGCTCTTGCTTGTCATATAAATCCTAATGACAGCTTTATATATCTGCGTCTTCGACCTATGCGGTACTACCAATACGTGATACATTTAACTTGAACCATAAAAGCCACCGCAATATCACTCAATATTAAAATGCCTTCCCTAGATAGCGAGACATTTTATTTATCTGTTTATTATAAGAGACAACAAAGTCCGCAGGGAGCCAGCGTCGCTCCTTTTGTACCTTACGAACTGCAGAAACATGCGATAATAATAATCCTATTTACACTCACAAACAAACTCAAAATTGATCAAGAAAGTGTAAGCTGCTAAAATATTAAGCAAGTTCATCCGCTTCTAATTAGTAAGTTTCTTTTGAAATATCGTATTCATCATAACAAAACTTTTGTTAATGAACGTTCGCAAAGAGATATAATTATACTTCAGAATGTTGAGGCGTTTGAATTGTTTCGCACACTTTGGTTCGAGTAATAATATTAATATAAATCTTTAGAATTTCACTCATGAGAGAATTGAAAACGGCTGTTAAAACTTTGAAGTTGTTTGAGACGTTCCTGTTAAATCATTCATTTACTTCTTTAATTGTAATTTATTATCCAAAATGTTTCGTTTTATACTAACCGTAACCGTTGCTAACTACATAGATGTACATACATTCAGTTGCTATATATTAAATTTGTTTAAAATTCAGTTCCGATCTCATGTCGACATAACAAATATCAAACTTGACGTATATACTTATAGAGGAAAGAAAATACGAATAACGTTTCTAAGTCTAGCAGAATAAGTTTCTTTTTTCAACTTTCGGTCACGATTCAGTCACAATCATGTTGGATGTTGAAAATAAGAAATGTTAAGAACAATACGAAGAACTGGGTATCCTAGTGTAGAGATCAGTATCATAACTTTAAAGAAAAATATTACCTATACAAACTTATGATGATTTCAATAACATAATATTATTGACGTAAGTCTACTTAAATAAAAAATTTTACCAATTTATAGTTACCTATATTTTTGATATAAATATAAACCGTGTGCGACCAAAAAATTGTATCCTCAAAAATCACAAAAATTGACAACAAAATCCGCTTACCAAGGTAACATAAAGTACCGCGGTCAGAAATAATATTATTAACTTGTTTACTAAACCCTTTAATTATAACAAACTCTGTCCTTTATAAACATAAATTATTTTGAAAAAGCTAAATTTTTGCGAGGTCCATCCCCTATCCAAATTTATTCCCGTGAGAGAGAAAAGTAGGTTTTATTAAAAAAGTTTCATCGGCCCAACAAAACGGTCATCGGTCAGTGGTCTTAATCACTTGGGTTCACCGGATTTTCATCCGTGTGCGTATATTTTTAGTTCAACTTGATCAATTGCGGCACTTTTGCCTTAGGGATTGTAATTCAATGAAATTGAAATGTGTCTCAACTGACGCTTTTATTGTTTCAATTATTTATGGAGTCAATTTCGATTACCATTGGCAACTTCATAAGGCCGTATCATAAGTCAACATCGCAAGCCAAACTCGCAATATTGAAACCATTGTTTCTGGAATTTTTTCCTCCCGCCAGTGAAAAAGGTCTGACACTGCGCATTTGATTTAAGAAAATGTCCACTACCGAAGTAGTTTATGTTGCCCGAAGTGCCCGGTTGATGCCAATAAACTCACCCCATATTACGTGGGATCAAAAATATTATGTAAATATCAATATTTCAATATTTTTCCTCTATCTACGTTTTAGTTCGTACTAGCTGTTGCCCGCGGCTACATTCATGTGTAATTCTGCTCCTGTTCCCGCTACTCAAGAGAACCTATTCCAGACTATAATGTATTCCTGTACCAATTTTCAGCCAGATTTGTTCAGCCGTTAGAGCGTGATTGAGTGACAAAAATCCAAACATCAATACATCCAAAATACTTCACTAATTTTCACATTTATTTTATTTAATGTTGGAGTATACGGAACCCAAGTTTGATAACATTATTTTATGAACAAATTCGAAAAGTTCCCACAAAATTTTAGTCCCAAAAGTCCTAATCTAGAAAACATGGTCAGAATTTCGAAAAATATTTCAGCTCAACCTAAATTGATATTGAATAGACGTTGTTATCGGCACCAGTCCGTAACGAAAGATTTGAAGTTGTATCATCGGAATTCTTTTGATGCAATTTACGGTGTGAACCGAGGCGACGGATTTTAACGAACGCCATCAAGGAATCAAGGAATGAAGTCAATACTATGGGTGAATATACTCTAATGTTGTTGGATGAAGCTTCATTGAAATAAGTTCCTTTTTAAGCAATCTTCTTTTGACGTCTTCAGACTTAATCTTGTTCTTATCGCTTGTGACATACAGATCTTGATGATAAGGCTTGATTATTTGGTTTATCTTTTCGGTGAGTGTTATCTTTCATTTTAGGTTCAAAAGATTCTTGTGCAACTTTGTTTTTGTTCTTTGTGTACCTAACTTTGTTGTTGTAGTAAACTATTTACGCTCACTTTTGATAAAGAACTTTCTTAACGGAACTTGGCTTTACTCGACTTTTAAATCTTGCTTGAAAAAGATAGATGGCATAGACTGGATGCCGAAAACGGTAGATCGAATAATATAGCCGAAGACCTGCGTCTAGTAGTAGACTAAAATTTTGAATTACCTACGGAACCCTAAAAATATATGTGCTCCTAAAATAGAAAGACATTTAATTATAATACACCTGGGGCATTATTCTGTTTGACATTGATGTCTAATCACATACGTAACGTGAGAAATCAGTAGATTTCAATAGGTTAACATCAGCGACTAGTTAACATAGAGGAAAGAACCGGTGTAAAACTAAACCAACCTAAATGTATCGGCTAATACGGACGTGGATAGTTACGGTACGATTTGTCAAACAGAATAAGGGCCCTGCGCATATAAAATTTATTACGTATTATCCCCAACTCAGAAATCTGATGCCAAATCAAAACAATCTTGATTCGGTGAGTTTTTAAAAAATATTCTTAAGCCCCCATTTCATTTTATTTAAAGACGAGAGTCTAACCGCACGTTAAATTAAACATCCCTTTTATGTCAAAATTATTTCGAACTGCCTCTTCATTGTGAAAACTGGTACAAAAATGTAAGGAACGAACCATCGTAATAACGTCATTACCAGCGAGCCTTGATCCAAATGTCTCCATTGTATTAAAACGGCCACACCTCGGCCGAAATTTACATTTAAGGATATGTTTCATAGATTGTGAACATTTTACTACTGTATTTACGTGGAATTAACCATCATCATCATAGGAATTTCACAATTGCGTCTTTGGAATGCGATATAAGTTTACTGTTTTTGGTTGGCATATCATAATATTGTAAACACTCCCATCAGGTGGGCCGCGTGCTTGTTATAAAAATTGCCGTCTGACCTCACTACTCTGAGAGAAAAACCTACGCCATAGCCTCGTCTGTTGTTTAGCAGGTTCACCGACTTGCAGGCGAGGTTGAGGTTTGAGCCTCAAGGAAGTTGCGCGCGTTTATAGGTTACGGTAATCGCTTCGCATATATGTCTATATGTGGAACCAGACATCGTTTCAATCTAATCATTATGTTTTATCACTACTGTCATCAAAATCATCACCTAGTCAAACGAAGTATGTTCACTCATCATCTACCGAATTATTTTTCGGTGATTTAAAATTACCTTGACCATTATAAAAAAAATAAACCCTGTGTGATACTTCCATCTAATAAAGCATAGCAGAATATTTGCCAAATGTGAAAATACCCTTTTCGCATAAAATCTGTCTGAACGATGTGTAATTCAGTAGAATGACGAATAAAATTTGCACGAGGATGACACATTTTCATATTCTACACGGTTATGCACATTTTTCGTATGTAAATCATTGCTTAATGTTTTATTGCTACGGTTCCTATTATGGAAACGTATATTGGAAAGTTAGCAATTTTGTCCTACAGATTTCATATCTTTTTAAGACTTTTTATAGTCAGTCCATCAATTTACTGCATCCCACTAGATTCTAGCTAGAAAAGATATCTAGCTAGGAATTCAAGAAATTACAAAGATGGTAGAAGATAGAAAACTGAGCTGACTGACTTTCTGTTTTGTAACAGTCAGCGGAGCTGAGATTACGCTGAGAGATAGGTAATATTATAGGGCACAATATAGCCTACCTTGATTTTAGAAAAATATAGGGCTCCGCTGAAAAATTAAAACTCTAAACATCTAAGGAGTGGAATGCCCTGCCTGAGTCTGTGTTTCCGGGAAGCTTTAACCTTGGAATCTTCAAGTCACGAGTGAGTAGGTTACTTCTAGGCAAGCGTGATTCATCGCAGACCACATCGTCACTTACCATCAGGTGTGATAGAGGTCTACAATAATACAATGATCCATAGCTAGCAGATGGGGTTATATTTTATGTCTACCGTTGTCTACAGCCAATCTTAGACAGGAAATGGATTCAATATGGTTATGGTTTTCTATTTCCGACCGCAAATAACATAATCGCAAGCTTTGTGACCTACAAAGCTCGAATAGAGGACTAGAATCTTGTCAGTAGGTACCTAATATCGACATCAAAAACTCACTAAGAGCGAAATTTCCTGTCACTCTTGTCCGCAGTTGAAAATGTATCTAATCTATACTTTTATAGTTGTTTTGGACCAGAAAGGGAGTTACTCGGAACGATAAATAATGATACCATTTTGAAATGTCCTAATTGCTGTACTAGTTATAATAAAAAAGTTAACTGTCTATTATAGTCGGTACTCTTTCTCAATCGTTCGAGTTTTTAGCGCATCGAAAACATTCATTGTTAATTTTTAATGAATAAAGGTACACCCGCGGGTGTAGTTTGGTAATGTTATTATTTTTTATTCGTGATGGATGCAAAAACTATTGGACATATTTGGATGTGTTTTTATTGGAAAGTTCTTGGTCAGATTTAAAATCTGGCGTATCTTTGATAGCCATTGGTTGAGTAGAACAGAAGACATTACCAAAAGTTCCGTGGCTGACATTCACGCAGGGGGAACCGCGAGCAACGGCTAGTAAATAATTATATAAATAATCAGAGTTGCTCTTCAATTTATTTTAGTTAACATGCATCACGAATTTGGCTCTGCAAATAAAAATTCAACAATAATTTACTTATGATAATCTCTTCAAAATCTTACCCGTATAAAACATACAATACCTCGGGCTATACTTATTTATAACACGTTTGGGACTAGATATTTTATGCAATATGGCATCTCACACAGTGAGTTATATAACGTCAATCACGTAGACAGGGTTGGTCCTAAACAAACAGAGATGTTAAACATCGATCAAACGTCTGATTTAATTGAGTCCCTTAGAGAATAATCGCAAACAAATAGATGTTTTTGGTAATAAGCCTAACTTTGAATACGTACTTTGACCCGATTAGTTATTATTAGACGCTGTAATATGTTCTGAGGATTACATTAATAGGGATGTAATTATAAGGCTACAGTCGAGCACTCAGTAATAATTAATTTAATAAAGCCACTTCACCGTTAGATCTTTTATACAATAAGTAATGATTGTATAGCCCTCTTAATTACATGTATAGTTCAAAGACGGAATAAGCATTTGAGGAGACGAGTGGGTACATAGTGCGAATTTTAGGGGACCAGTGGGTTCTAACCGTTAAGGTGAAAGTACCTACATCAATTTAAGTGTAGGTACTTCCGTTTGTCGAGACTTTTTCGTGACTAGGAGAATATATTAAAGCATCGGTCCCGGTTGCCATACGATAAGGTCTGTAGTTAGACTGAAAGCCAACCCCAACTAAGCTGGGAAAACACTCGTCGGATGATTTCTCGCACTCGCACCCTTTATGGGATTTTATCATCATCTTTGGCTAACACTCACTTTAATAAGTAGGTACGTAAAATGTAAAAAAAAAAATATAGCGTATTAAAATAAAGGGTGAATCACTACATCTATTTTGAGATGTGATAATTCAAACGCTAATAAAATCACCATGTGCAAATCGCCTACTAAAAAAACAAATATTAATTTTAAAAACGTATTCGCCCAAGAGGTACGAACATTTTATTGCAAATCGACTACTGGGGCCTTACTCCGAAAAACGAAAATATTCGTATCCGTTGACGTTTTACCATTTAGCTACCCCGAAAGTGTTTCGTTTCGGATTTCGGATCCGTCTTCGATCGTTTGACATTTAGGTTGTCGATCGTTATCAGTACACCTCTTGCTCTCAAAATACATTTGACGTTTTCGTTGTCGTTGTTTGACAAACGGTCCGTTTTCGTTCGATCCGAAACGTTCATGTTCGATTTTCAGAGTAAGGCCCCAGAACCATAAATACGATAGGTACTTCCCTTTTATATCTACGAGTATCTATACCGAGAAGTGTCGACGTGATTTATTCAATTAATTTACATTATACATTCTAAAACACGGGTTCGTTGAAACTAATTGTAATCTTACTAATTCTAACCGTAGTGTCACGTTAAATAACGTAACAGCTTGTCACTGTTAGTCTTAACATAAAATGTTTGCATAATTTATCACTCACTTTCATCGTAACAGCGCGGCGGAAGGGTTAGGGACTTTTGGGGTGCTAGGTTGAGACCTCCACGTGGTGCACTCTGGAGAACGGAGGCGGCAGTGTGTTCCCCCCAGGGTGGGAGTCTGCCGTCGACGGCTGACGTCAATCAGCGGACCCCATTGCACGAGGGGGTCGTGGTATGGCGGACCTGCAAGGTCCGCGGTCGCCGCTTCCAGTACCCCTTTAGAGGGGAAATGGGAGACGGCGACATCAACAGCCCTTTTCAGGGCTAGCTGACCTAGGGAGGGGTCGTGGTATGGCGGGCCTTCAAGGCTCGCGGTCGTCTCTCCCGGTATCCCTCTGTCTATCAGAGGGGACATGGGAGACACGAATGGATCCATAGGGATCAGGGACGGGTTGGCCCACTGCTCACGCAGGGGCTGACTGGCTTCTGTGCCACCGTCGGAGTTGGGTGGGTTGGCTGTCCACCCGCGTCGCGTAGCCCCCTGGCGATCGACCGTGACCTGAGTGCTAGCCACACTCGGGTAGTCGTGACCTGGAGGAACGTGGGGCTTGCCTTAATTGGCCGGCCCGCGTCAAGGAAAAGACTTTAAGACCCGACAGCGAAGTCGTAAAAACCTACAGACACCTGGGGCCCTCTGTTAGTATTTACCCCGCCTCCTGGAATGAGCGTCACCCGGGAGGTCGCTATTAATTCGTCTCTACTCGTGGGAATTATATGGAGAATTTTAAACCTATAAAACCCCCCCCCCCTAGCGAAACAGTCTGCGCGAAGGCCGCGCAGCACCATGGCGTGGAGTTCACGCCCCCCACCGCGGCGGTGTCGGAGAAATTCGACACCGCAAGCGAGAGAAGTGGGAAGAGCGGCCCGTCGGGATCTGCTGCAAAGCAGACCCGTCGGGCAAGCTTAGTGGAGAGGAAGCGCAGATGGCGCAAGCCCTCCAAGGCGACCGACTCGGATTGGGACAACATCCGGACCGGGTCGGTCGAGTCTTCATCCTCAAGCGGCGATGAGGTGGCCAAGCCGGCACGTAAAGTGTCGGCTGGACGCCAAAGGACCCGAGGAGGAGGCATAGGGGCTGGGCTAGTCGTCCGGACCGTCCCCAAGAGTGCGGAAAAGCCGTCGCTACCGAGGCCAACCACCTCAACGGCATCAGCACCGAGCGGGGGCGGAAAGACCCGAGACCTGGTGGAGGGGCTCAGGGTCAGGATAGCCCAGTCCTACAGGGGGAAGCCAAACCCTGAGCAGGAGGAGATGCTGGACGTCATGTGCAGACTCGCCTCCGAAAATGAGGCCCTCGAGAAGCGGCTAGCCGAATCCCATCGCGAGGTGGCACGGCTGGCTGCGTCTATCGAGGAGCTTCGCAAGGAGATGGCGAGCGCGGCTGGGAAAGCTGCGCAGGCGGAGCAACCGGCGCAGTCGGCGCAACCGGTTCAGCCGACGCGAGTTACTCGCTCTTCACGGGCGAAGCAGCCGGCGCAACCGGAGCAGCCGGCGCAGCCGGAACTCCCTGCGCGGAAACCGGCATCGCCGGACGCGAAGCCGACACGGCCTGAGGCTCAGCCGCAGGAGCCGTGGATGGCATACATGGTGGCGCTCGAGGAGCGTATGTTGAGTCGGATGGAGGCCGTATTGGACTCCACCCGCCGACCGCCTCTGGCGCCACCGGTCAGCTACGCGGCCAAGGCAAAGGCGGGTCCGAGCCGTCAGGCTGTGGTACCGTCCCAGCCGAAGCCGTCCCAGCCGAAACCGGCTCCCCCCCCTCCTGCTCAGGGTAAGGGGAAGGGCAAAGGGAAGGGCAAGGGCAAGGGCAAAGGGAAGACGTCCCCAGCCCAGGCCCCAGCCCCAGCCCCAGCAGTGGCTCCAGCCTCTCCCACGCAGCCCCGATCAGCTGGGGAGTGGGAGGTAGCCGGAGCCGCTAAAAAGAGGCGGAAGGCCAACAAAAAGGCAGCCAAAAAGGCCAGGAGTGCCGCTGCCGCCGCCGCGAAAGGAGCGCCGGGGAAGCTCCGTGCCCCTCGATCTGCGGCAGTCGTCGTCACCCTGACGGCGGAAGCTGCGGAGAGAGGCATGGGGTATGCCGAGGTGTTGGCCCGAGTGAAGGCCAACGTAGACCTGAAGGCCCTCGAGATCCCGGGTGTCCGGTGCAAAAGCACACGGACGGGAGCCCGGCTTCTCGAGGTTCCCGGCGCCACCAGTGGCCCCAAGGCTGATGCCCTAGCGGCTAAGCTCAGGGAGTCGCTGGATGCAGCCGACGTCCGGGTGTCCAGGCCCATCAAATGCGCAGAAGTGCGCATAACGGGCCTGGAGGACTCCGTCACGGTAGAGGAGCTTAAGCTCGCTGTGGCGGAGGCCGGAGGCTGCTCCCCTGACACGGTCAAGGTCGGAGCTATACGCTTCGGCCGCGGTGGACAGGGGGCAGCAGTTGTCGGCTGCCCTATCACGGCGGCCCAAAAGGTTGCCGATGGGCGGAGCTTCCTGGTAGGAGGCTTCCTGAGGGTGCAGGCACGGCTCCTGCAGGCCCGACCGACCAGGTGCTTCAGGTGCCTGGCGGTTGGCCATGTGGGGGTGCAGTGCACGGCGGAGGTGACGGTCGGTGACCGCTGCTTCCGCTGTGGTCAACCCGGTCATAAAGCCGGCGAGTGCGGGGCTCCGCTGCACTGTTTCAGGTGTGCAGCGGGGGGCAAGCCGGCTGACCATAGGGTTGGCAGCAAGGCCTGTACCGGAGTGGAGCCGAAGCCGGGAAGCCGGCCTTCCGCCTCTAGTTCGAGGCAGAGTGCGGAGGTGGGGGTTCCATAATGGATCCCCAACTCCGCATCCTGCAGGTGAATGTGGGCCACGGTGCCTATGCTCAGGCCCTTCTGCTCCAGAGCATGGCACAGTGGTCCATAAATGTAGCTGCTGTCGCCGACCCGTACACGCATCGGTTTCTCGGGCCCGCTTGGGAGACCGACGTGGACGGGCAGGCGGCACTGGTCCACAACGCCGCCGCCGGCACCCCTCCCCTTGTTGTTCTGGCAAGGGGACCCGGCTGCATTGCGGCGTTGGTGGGCGAAATAGCGGTCGTGGCCGCATACTACATGCCTAGCCGAGGCGTGGGGATAGACGCGTACGAGCGATGGCTCGTACAGCTGTCCGTCGTCGTCAGAGCCTGCCAACCCCATCCGGTTCTGGTGCTCGGGGACTTCAACGCCTGGTCACGGGCCTGGGGTTCCCGGTACACGAACCCAAGGGGCACGGCATTGGAGAACTGGGCCGACAGATCCGGTCTAGTTCTCCTCAATCGGGGAGCCGAGGACACGTTCGTGACCTCCAGGGGCAGTTCCATCGTGGACCTTTCGTTCGCGAGCCCCTTGTTGTTCGACCGTGTCCAGGACTGGCGCGTCGTCGTGGAGGAGGAGACAAAGTCGGATCACCGATACATTCGGTTTGATGTCTCCCCCCCTGCAAACGCTGCGTCGGTCACACCGGCTCCTCAGGCGCCACGCTGGGCGCTTAAGCGACTAGATCGGGAGCTCCTCCTGGAAGCCGCCATCGTACAGGCCTGGGCCCCTGCGCCGGACAGGCCTGTCGACGTAGAAGATGAAGCGGAGTGGTTCCGGGAGGCCATGACCCGTGTCTGCGACGCGGCGATGCCTAGGGCTCCGCCCTATAATCCGAGGCGTCAGGTCTACTGGTGGTCGATGGAGATCGCGAGGCTGCGTCAAGCCTGCGTGATCACACACCGCCGGTGGGCCCGATTCCGTAGGAGGCGTCGCCGCCCCGCAGATGCGGAGGCCCGACAGGCGGAGTTATACGCGGAATACAGGGAGGCCCGAAAGGCCCTCCGAGTGGAGATAAGGCGGGCCAAAGCCGAGGCCCGCCGCGAGCTGTTGGAGACGTTGGAGCGGGACCCGTGGGGGCGGCCCTATCGCATGGTGCGGGGCAAGCTGCGCCCTTGGGCCCCGCCGTTGACCCAGTGTCTCCAGCCAGATCTCCTCGGAGGAGTGGTTAGCTCCCTGTTCCCAGCGAGGGCGGTGGAACAAGTTCCGCCGCAAATGACTCCACCTCGGTCGCCTGTGGCGCCCAGCGTGGATGACGACGACGTACCCGAGGTCGCTTGGGTAGAACTGGAGCTGGCGGTGCGAAGGCTCAAAGCCAAGAACACCGCCCCGGGACCCGACGGCATTCCAGGCCGAGCGTGGGTCCTGGCTCTAGACGACGATGCTCTCGGGCCCCGACTGAGAGGGCGTTTCAGCGCATGTTTGGAGCGGGGCCAGTTTCCGAGACTGTGGAAGACGGGGAAGCTGGTCCTCATCCGAAAGGAGGGGCGCCCGGCGGACTCACCGTCCGCCTACCGGCCCATAGTGTTGCTCGACGAGGTGTGCAAGCTCTTTGAAAGAGTGATCGCGAAGCGCCTCGTCGAGCACCTCTCCAGAGTGGGGCCGGACCTGTCGGATGGCCAGTACGGCTTCCGGCAGAGGCGCTCCACCGTGGATGCCATCATGCGCGTGAAGGCTCTGGCGAAGGATGCAGTTGCCCGGGGTGAGGTGATGTTGGCGGTGTCCCTGGACATCGCCAACGCGTTCAACACCTTGCCCTGGAGTTGCGTTAGGGAGGCGCTCGTGTATCACGAAGTGCCTCTCTACCTTCGCCGCATAGTCGGGGCGTATTTGTCGGAGAGAGCCGTCATCTACCCGAGCATGACCGGTCTCGGCAGGCGGGAAATGTCGTGCGGTGTTCCGCAGGGATCGGTCTTGGGGCCGCTCCTGTGGAATATCGGCTACGACTGGGTGCTTCGCGGTGAGCTCGTGAACGGGGCAGCCGTCACGTGTTACGCGGACGACACGCTAGTGACGGCGTGCGGGGCGTCTCACAGCGAAGCGACCCTGAAGGCCACGACCGCGGTTGCCCAAGTCGTGGGTCGGATCCGGCAGCTGGGTCTCGAGGTGGCTCTGCATAAAACCGAGGCTCTGTTCTTCCATGGGCCTCGGAGCGTGCCACCAGCGGGATCCAGCATCGATGTGGGAGGCATATCCATCGGCATTGAGCCCCAGATGAAATATTTGGGGCTCGTGCTTGACGGCCGATGGGACTTTGGGGAGCATCTCCAAAGGCTGGCCCCTAAATTGAAGGGCACGGCTAACGCTCTGGCGAGGCTGTTGCCCAACATGAGGGGGCCGGATGACTCCTGCAGGAGGCTCTACGCGGGGATCGTGCGGTCCATGGCCCTGTACGGGTGCCCGATCTGGGCGGAGGCCCTGAATAGCCGTAACTGGCGCACGCTGCGAGCGCCACAGCGCGTTATGGCTATCAGGGTCATCAGGGGGTACCGCACGATCTCCTTCGATGCGGCGAGTCTCCTTGCCGGGACTCCACCGTGGGACCTGGAGGCGAGAGCCCTTTCGCGCCTATATTGGTGGCGAAAGGAGGCGCAGGAGCGGGGACTGGACCCGGAGCCTCGAGTAATCGAGGCCATCCACGCCCAGCTCCGCCGGGATACCGTGGTGGAGTGGAAGGACCGACTTGGGCAACCAAGCGCGGGGCACGCCGTTGTAGCGGCGGTAAGACCCGTCATGGAGGACTGGCTGGAGAGGCCTCACGGGGGCCTCTCGTACCGGCTGACGCAGGTGATCTCTGGTAAGGGGTGCTTCGGGGATCACTTGTGTCTGATTCGGAAGGAGCCAACGCCCGAGTGCCATCACTGCGATGCGGACGAGGACTCAGGGCTGCATACGCTGGCTGAGTGTCCGGCGTGGGAGGTGCCACGACAGGCCCTCCTGGCAGCCCTCGGGGTGGGAGTCCTCACACTGCCGGTGCTGATCGCAGCGATGGTGCAGAGTGCGGACGCGTGGTCGGCCGCCGCCTCCTTCTGCGAGCAAGTCATGCTCGAGAAGGAGGCGGCGGAAAGGGTTCGGGAGAGGCTGCACAGAGCTCTCCCGAACGGCGGCGGGCGCGGACGCCTAAGGCGTCGGAGGTCTAACGACCTCCGTCCTCCATGAGCGCTGGCCTGGGGGTGACGGGTGGAGCCGCCTGTCACCCTAGCAGAAGCAGGCCGAGGCGGCGGCGCGCGTAAGCGCGCCCCCCCTATTCCGGGGGCATGACGGGAACCACTCGGTTCCCAAACCCGAGGGGGCCATCTCGAATCCGGAGATGGCCCGGGTCAAGCCGGGGTGCGAGGGAAATGCTCTTTGGGCCACCTTACACCCTGGCGTCAGAAGACCCTAGACGGCGTGCGGTTTTAGTCGGTAAGAGTCCGACATAACCTGCCCCGCTGGCCGCGGGGTGGGTATCCATGAGGATTTCCGCACGGAAAAAAAAAAAAAAAAAAAAAAAAAGGGTTAGGGACTTTTCATACTTTATAGAAAACAAGAGAGGCGAAAATGAAAACATCGATGAATTTCGTCCTTACTAGGTCATCTCTAAATTTGCCAACATAACGCATATATTATAAATAAATACTCGATTTGGACGAAAATAGATATTATAATTCGATACAGTAGTGAGTAATAGCTGTTGTGAGTACAGATGGATGTTTCTTACTCTTAGAGCCAAAAACGGGTTAACTAATCTGGCTGAAATTTGATACAGGGATAGATTCTGCATTAACACATGGGCTTTTATCTTTGTAATAGTTTCCCATGGGAAATGGGAATGGAAACAGAATTTCTCGTGGATGGAGTTGCGGGAAAAAGTTCAAAGTGTATGTACTGACCGTTGTCGGACTACTATAGTACTGAAACTCACAATTTTGTGGAAATGACCTAATGTCGTAAAAAAGAAATACGAAACTAACCACTACTTCGGACCAACTGATCCTGATAGAAAATTTATAAAGCAGTATAGCAGAATATACAAAATCATAATACTCTCACTGAAAAATGAAACCGTTTTTTTTTTCTTTTTTTTTTAGGTAGGTACCTACTACGAGTATTATAAAATTTACCAACATTGGAGATTATTTTTAAACAATTACATTATTATTAATATTGAAGACAATTAAAAAACCATTTTTAGGTTATGTTAAATGAACGATTTTGAATACAAAAATATTACTTTGGAATTCTTGTCTGTTTTTTTCGCGATGGACGCAAAAACTAATTAAAGGATTTTGATGCGGTTTCCATTTAAAAGGTCTTGGTCAGACTGCATTTGCACTAATTTTCAGGTTTTATAAGTGCCGTATAACGATCTATACAGAATACCTAAATAATTTTTCATTTTGACTTTGACTTGACTCAGATTCAAGGTCAACTACCTCTACAAGGTCAATACCTATACAAAATAAATACGGTTAATAAGCTATTGAAATGGATGAATAATATACACTTACACGTATTTGAGTTTTTGACTATATTTTGCAGTTTCAGTAAAAAGAGAGAAATTTCTGCCTGCGTATAATTCATTCTTATCATCTTTTGGGTCGTGGACCGCTGGCTCTAACCTTCTAGTACGGTTATTGAATCTCTTTATGTCGAAATAACTCCCTAACCCGTTGGAGGCATCTCATCTAAATTTAATATTTGCCCGTTCACTCTCACAAAGTAACATTATGCGTTCACCTTAATATATTTGTAACCTTACGGATTCACCGTTCCGTTATATATATATTTTTTACGTTCAAAAACACAGATAACTAAAATTTATGGTGTACTTCAACTTACTTACTTACTTAAAATAAATATATAATTTATACGGTAGAAATATAAGTTTTTAAAATATTAAAAATTATGTCGGTTTTAACCTACTCTTAGAAGATATTTTACTTAGAGCTGTAGAGATACGCTGTGCGATATAAAACCAATTTGAAGCAATCGGAGGACCTATTCTCGCAAAAATTATGTTCAAAATTCAGTCTCAGTCTAATCTCAATCTGTGGATCTTTCAAATATCAAAAATATTCGTGTAACCGAAAGAATGCCCTCTTTGCAATTTAGAAGATCGACATGAGATCAAGACTAGACTGAGACTGAATTTTGAACAAATTTAATTACGAGAACTGATCAGAATAAGATCGGTTTTGTTAAGCGTTTTCTAACCGATAATTAACCGATCTTAAACGAAGCAAGACGATATTAATAGAAATCTGACTTCTACCCGTCGTGTTAAATCGAAGTGGAGCAGTATAACTATTGTTTAGAAACAAATTTAAATAATGCTTAACTAAGTAGTTCTCTACTACTATAGTACAAAACTCAGTCCAAACAATGCCTCAACACAAATTAAGTTGCTAATTTGTTTGAAACTCTTTCAACAATTCCTACTGTTAATACTGGCTGCCCGTTTAAAATGTGGTTTGTACCGCACAGAACACTTTGAATGAATAATTAACTTTAATATATTCTCAGTTTTGTTCGTTGCAGGTCTTGTAAATGTACTGGTTCATATTACTTTTAATGAGTATGCGTACCTACTAATATTAAATTTTATTCTTTAACAGCATTGCTGGGTCTCTCAGCCTTTTCTTAATTTATTTTGGATAAAATTATGACAGTTTTGTATATTTGATCTTAACCAAATGATATGTGATGACTCCTAATTTAAACGTAAAATGTGTTTTGATTACCAAATATTGATTTAGCTTTTTCTGATCAATCAACTATAATATATTATGTGGAACTTAGGCTGACTATCCAACAACCCAGAGACAATCCACATAGAAAATCTAATGTGTTAAGAAAAACTTTGCATGATTTGGATTTTTTTACCAACACACGTGTTTCATTTTTCCTAGAACCCCAATGTATTAATTCACGCTTAACAATGGCTAATTTATGCCTAATTAATGGAACCTAATGATATAAAATCAAGTAAATCTTCTTAAAATTATTTTTATTATTTATTATTTTTTTAAACTTTTATTTAAGCGAGTCTTTATACACCAAAAAGCTTTTCAGTTGCCCAAAACAATGTTTCATTTTTATTTTATCGCTAACAATTGAATCCTCATTTCAGTTTGTTTTATTGAGGTCGATTCGTCTTTTGTTGTCTTATCGGACGGCGCTCAACAAAATTTAATTTAAACTAACAACAGGAAAAACAATTCACTTCGTGAAATAAAAGTTAAATATTTTCATTACTTTTTACGATATTCCACTTCTCAATTTGACCGAACAAGGTTGATGTTGTTGACACTTGGGAAAATATATCCAGTGCACAATTTAATCTATTTATACGGGCAAATATTTTATGTGCTACCAATTAAATGTAGTGCTCATTTATTTAAAATGTAATACATTTAAAATGTAAGTAATAAAATTGTGGGTAGTGGGATTTAGTAGAAATATACTTGAAATAAATAAATTGAACTGAAGTCAAACTGGAAATCAAACCCATTCATAAGGTTTTTCTTTGGACAATATAATAATATATATGTGTCAATATCAGCGTATCCTGTCATATATAAAACAAAATATATTATTGAACTAGAAGCCAATACGTCCCGGAATTTTTTCCTTTTGGAGGGGTCTCAGCCGTATTACATTTTTGGCAATCTCCCTAAGAAATATGAAGTCACAAAAATTCATAAATAAATACATCGTTGCTTATCTGATGGACAATTTTCATAAAAAATAAGTTCTAAATTCAGTCTCAGTCTAGACTCGATCTCATGTCGGTCTCCCAAATAGGTATCATAAAAAAATATTTTTATTAAAAGAATACCTTTTTTGACATTTGGAATTTTGTCATTACACGTTGTACAATTACGTTATGCACGTAAACGTTTGACGTATCCAGTATTAAAAAAAATGTGTGCAATACAAGGATTTAACACTTTAAATATTTCGGTAGAAATTCACAATTTTCACTAGCGATCGATTCATAAATGTGGGCTTCCATTTGCCTACATTATGGAAGGGTACCGACAAGACGTTAGAACCCTGAACGTGATCAGAATACGGACAGCCTCATAATATCACTTTAACCAATTACTTTAATTATTTTAATTGAAATAGCCCATAAAATGTTTAAATAGTTATAGTTACAACCATTTTTCTTTCGGAAAACGTAGGTAACGAAATTAATTTTATTGAATCATTGTGAGCCATTACATTATAACTTTTAATAAGTAGTTCTTTTAATAGTTAAATGCGATGTAGTTCAATTTAGGGAGAGAGACGACGCTATACAATGTTACATAGCTCATGCTTCTCTCTGTGTTGAACTGCATCGCATATGAATTTGCTATTAAGAGCTGATAGTAAGGCTCCTGCACTCTCGAAAAGAATGATGGTAGTTAGCATTGAAACGCTGTTATATTTTTATGATATCAGATCTTTGATATATAGAATTATGTTCGGTATAAAAGTATACGCACGATAGTCAAAATGAAAATACCGGCAAACATCATATTTGGTACAAAAACTGCAAATCCTACTAAATTAACATTCCAAACTCGTAAGTCTTTACTAAGGCTGTAAAACAGCGTGAGTATGAACCAAGAAAATAAAATCAAAGACCTATCTAGATAGAAGTTGTAAAATATATAACCTCGATCTAAAAGTTTATCGTTTCTTTTCACGTGCTCAAATATTACGGTACTTATTTTAAAAGAATACCTTTCAGCAGTAAAAGAGATACTTATAACGGCTGGGTAATAAAGATGCTCCTAATATCTTAATGCTTCAATATAGTTTCTTCGCTAGACTAGATACAATATTTACTTCGAAAATGAAATTGAATGAGCAACAATCAACAATTAAATACCCCTGACACTTTATTTGTAGTTAAGAACAATCTCGATCATATCGGTTTTCGTAACCCGCATCAAAATCGGTTCATCTCTTTGGTAGCTATGATGCCACAGACAGATAAACACAACACATAGACACATTAAAGTTTGTAACACCGTGTTGTTTATGCGTCGATGTTGTTAAAGTAAACTATAATAAAATATACCTACACAAACAATCTATTTTTTTAACTGTTTCACAAAGTAAGCCAGAATCATCATTATCACCCTGAGGTCTACGTACTTCTCCTTCTTATAATTTCACTTATACGGTTTTTATGGGAGTGACTGCCATCTGTCCTCCCAACCCAAGAGAAAAACCTGTGGCAGAGCCTCATCTGACAATCAGTAGGTGAAGCTGACTTGGTCCCAAAGGTCTCGGTGTAGCCGCATACACTATATTTATTACCCGAGAATATTGGTGTAAATTTCCCCAAAGTATTCAATTTACGGTTTCAATTTTGTGTCTGAACATATTTCACAAGGGGTAATTAACACTTTAATATCATGCAGTATATCTTTAGTAATAATGTAATTTTAATTTGCAAATGAGAATATTTATTATCTCTTAAGTTTTCTTAATGAGATAGTGAAAACGATATTAATTGTCATAGGAATACTCTCTTGCTATTATATAGTCATTTAAAAGTCGATGTTTTTATTTATAATCTCCTTGAAATAACTTTTTTATAGGTGGTAGACAAGCACATGGTCCACCCGATGGGATCCCGGCAAAAAGTTTTACATCAATAGTCAGAAAATAATTATATCTGAAATCTGTAAACCAACAGTGGCTAACACGACCCACCTGATGGAAAGCGGTTACCGTGGCCTATGGACGTGTTCAACACCAGAGGCGTCACACTCGCGCTGTCGACCCTGTAAAAACCTTCTAATACTTTTCTTAAAGAACCCCAAATTGTAGCCGCCCGGGAAAACCACAGCATGGAGATCATTCCACAGCCTAAGCCTAAATTTCTTTCATACCTTACTTAACAAGAAGCTAAGACTTATACATAACAGACAGACAGGTAGTAGTTATTACTGATTGCGACTATAAACTCGTAGCACTTCGGTTATATGGAACTATAACAATAAACAAGCTGTGAGACTAAGGTATCAGTCGTAAAATTTATTAGGGATTTGTAATAAATAGGTACGCGTGCCAAAACTTTTATATTAGCGTCGATAAAATTAATCTAACTAGACATGATTAAGGATACGAATTAACATAACAATTTATATTTTTAATATATTGTATTCGTTCCCGGGATCGAATAAAAATTTTCTTCACAATTTTGAGAAAAAAAATTGAATCCTGAAAATTGGAGTTATTCAATAAATTCCATGGTGCTCACTACTTTGAAATTTTTTTAACAAATAAAAATATTAAATTATGTGTTTAAGTTCTTCAAACTATTTTGGCCTCAGCAGAATCTACTTCATACGTCAAATTCACCCAAACAATTTAATTTTAGTCAATTGAAACCTGTTATTGACACAACAAATCGGTACTCAGTTAATACGAGAGATTATATTACATTTACATACATCCTTGGACTGTTTGATTGAGCCAAACATAGCAATAATGTACTCTGTAACTCAATAACCGTTAAAGTGAAGTGCATTTGGACTTAAGTGCTTCTAAAGTGTTTGTGTTTGCTTGTTATGTACATACAGTTTCAGTGGTAGCATCTTAGTTGAGATATGGACGTCTATATCGAGATGGTACTCTGCTGTGTGCTCAAATAGTATCAAAGCCAGTATTAGTTTTCATCATTTTGGTACAGCTAGTTGATATTAATATAATTAATAAAATAGTACTCCAAGGAGGTAGGACACGACGGTATCTCCCGTCCGAAATGAGCTGTCCGACTGGGGTAGTACCTCCGCCCTACAGAAAACCGCGGCCATGATAACCATCGTGTTGTGTTCCCGCTGGTAATTAGGGTAGCCAGAGCTCACAGTACCTCTCCTCCCCCCTACCCCTACCAAGCTTCCCCGCCCCTTCAGGGTAGGCAGCGCGTGTGTGACACCTTTAATGTTGCACACGTCCATAGGCCACGGTGACCGCTTCCCATCAAGTAGGCCGTGTGCTAGTCTGCCACCTACGTAGTATAAATTGAATTACTTCATATAATTGACTTCTCATTAATTTCGAAGCGGATTCCAAGACAGTTTAAACGTTCCCTGAGATTTCTCGAGTGTCGTTACTCGGTGTGTTCAAAGGTCAATACTGTTAATCTTGGTGTACAGGAGTTACTTTACTGGGAAAGAGGGCGGGTTAGGCCAGTAACTGTAGTGGCTATTACCTAATAACAGCATGTCGATTGAAGACTTTATAATGATTTCTTCTTCAAATAGGACGTGTGAAAACCATCTATCGAGACCACTTTAGTAACGACTGTTTGAAAATTTAATCTTCATGGTAACCCGTATCTTCTGGACTTCATCCTAGCTTCTTATCATCCAGTGAGGTGCAATAGCCAGGTTGATTTTAAAAATTTAAGTTTATTTTGACTGCAATACTTAGCTTGAAATATAATAATACATTGTGGTAAGCAAGAAATTTTCGCATGAAAATCCTACTTCCCTCGCTGCGGTATTGACTCACCAAAGCAACGCCTGGAGTTACGAGCAGAATTCCTCATTTTCTTTGACAAACAGACACTCAGATGACTTCAATGTGAAATAACACCTCAAAAATCACTGTCGTGATTGCTATCCTTACTTGTACATTACTTAAAATATATCATTAAGTACCTCTGAATTTTTAATCCCCGATGCTAAAATGATCGACATGTCTGTGTGAGTGTAATGTCTGTGGCGTCGTAGCTCCAGAACGGATGCACCGATATTGATGCAGATTATTTTTGTTCGAAAGCTGATATGGCCGACTTGATTCTTAGCTGTATGTAAGTAGATTTGTCTCGAAAGTTTTTAATTTCTTAGTTATGTTCATCATTATCAGAGCGACGATTCCAGTTGCATCCAAAACTAAACTACATAAAGTTGGATTCCAGTTTAATAAAAACTATTATTTAAAATTCTTATATTATGTAATTCATATGAATTTAAAGGTATATAAATCCTGTAGCACATGCAATAAAACCGCCAGCAGCCAACAAGCCATAACTTGTAGAGTTTTAGCTTGAATAATGCAGCTTATTGTTCCTTAAATTTGAACTTTGCTTATGCAAATTACGCAGGCCGCTCCATTGAAATCCAACAATAGAAACGTGCCTATACCACATAACATGTGGATTTCTGAACGTGCACCGTTCAAATAGGATGAATAATACTTTACCTTTGCCGCTAGTGAGCAAGCCACAAGTGTATATTTCGACAGCTGTCACTTTCAACCCGAAATAGAGACCTTAGAATAGAATGTTGAGCAAAATTCAAATATTCCATGTCGCATCGACCAATGAATTGGATAAAAATCTGTCACGTGATCAGAACGACTCATTTCATTGGTTATGGAGACTCGAGAGACGATGAGTCTATTGTGCTGTGTGATAGGGACTGCAGTCGCAGTAAGGCGGGTAAGATAAAAAATAGTAGAAAAATTTACTCGTGGCCAAAAATGACTCATTTTATTGAAAAAAAAGAGACTTCAGAGACATGCGGGAGCTAGGAAAAACGTATAAAAGGATTATAAAAGGATCAAGTAATACGCGGGCTCTTTGAGTCCGTGATTAGTTTTCTAGATCCATGATTGGTTGATTGGCATGCCTCCGCCGTCGCACCCCGCGCTTACAACCAAATAAACCTAAAAACTAGTTACCAAGCATCTAAAAACATTGTCAAATTTTCTGTTCCTATCTATGCCATCGACCGACGATCCTATACCGCAATTCCAGTACGCAAACTAACTTTTACTATTCATGAAGCAATTTAAAATATCTCGACCGTTACAACTGACTGTTTATGAATATCACGAAATATTTAAACGGCTCCACTCACGAATGTACACAAAATTTCGTGTTTTGGTTCGCATTCCAACATTCATACTGTTGACGCAGTCGGCTGGCGGTTTCAAAAAAGTTATTTTTTCTGCGGTGGCGTTGAGAATGAATTAAAAATGTTGATTTTGACAGGAAAGACAGGAAGGGTCTAAAATGTGAAGAGGAAAGTTTACTAGTTTACAAATTGGAATAATGTTGACAGATATTTTTGCAGGTAAAATGATGGATTTCCACAGTTGTCACTTGGAGTAAAAACAAACTTCTTCAATATAATTTGTTTCAATGTGTTATAATTTATTTTTTCTCATATCGGAGTCCTCGCCAGTAACTGTAGTTCTGTAAAGGAAATAAAAATGAATGATTAATGTAATTCAAAAAACTAAAAACGACCATTTCGTCGAATTGAGAACTTGTTTAATGGATGAAAAGGTTGACAGGTGAGTAAGGGAGGTTACGGAAGAGGAAGTTACACACAAACAAATAAATACTTCAGCTTTATAATAATATTATGGATAAGTAATAAGTATGGGTACTAAGTAACAAATGTAACTCAACATTTTAATAAAAAGTAATATCCAGACGCTCAAAGAAAAAATTATAGCAACAGGCCTTTATTACTTTTTCAATTTGTGTTGCGTGCGGTATTTTATTTCACTCACCTACTAATCTGATAATAATAACAAATGAATAACATTAAATGTTATGGTTATATTGCTATATACGTTAATATAAAAATTAAGTAGGTAATCTGCGAATTATCGCAAGATACCCGAAAAAATATTAATTTTAACTTAAAGTAACAAATTTCTCTACTTTATCTAATTAATCTGCATAGTTATTAACAAACGGTAGGTACCTACATCGTTAAATCGCAGATGACAGTGAGTTACATTTTTGATTAGGCATAGGTATTTTTTTTCTATATTTCTATATCACCTCAGCTTGGCGATGAAAGAAACAGTAGAGAGGTGAGTTTTACTGGGCGATGTGAAGCCATAAACGATATAAAAAATTGCCCAATTGAATTTAAAGTTAAAGAAACTGAATTAACTTACAGCATTGCTTTACAGGAATGCAAACTCCTTCTGCATTCCTGAGGAAGTCGTTTTTACATAAACATCCTGGAATATAACACCCTGGTGCTATTGACGGGCAAGGTGGTGGACTCTTGAGGTCTGCACATGTCTTGGAACAGGCTGCTAAAGTACATTTATAGTACTCCTCATTTTCTGGACAGTCTGTTCAAATAAAAGCGGTATTTTTCAGAAATGTAATATTATATTAGTTTAGTAGCAAATTTTGATAAAACACTTATCAAAGAAAAAAACTTCAATGGACCAAATTAAAAAAGCACCAAACGAAAAGCGCCAGCTATCAAATGAAAAAAGATTATTTAAAATCGGTTCAACCAGTTGAAAGTTCTGAGGTAACCAACATAAAAAAATACAGTCGAATTGAGAACCTCCTCCTTTTTTGAAGTCGGTTAAAAAGTAAACCGGCTTCAAAAGCATATCGGTACATTACATAAACGATGGACATAAAATTGATTATACCTACTACATACGACTGGTCAGAATCGGTTCAATAGTTTTTACGTGTTGCTTGCAATTCTATATGAGTTATATTTTAGATATATATATGGATATATTTCTCATCAGAAAAATCGAAATACTTTAGTTTTTACGATATCTGAAAACAATACACAAAAATTATTTATTTTATGATACTTATTGAATTTAGAACTTTGAAAACCTCATATTATTCACTATTAAACGACATTTTACTATTATACCATTTATATTCCTAAATACCTATACTCATTTTTCTGATAATCCTTAGAAAACATAAACTTGCAAGTTGTTTCGATTTTTCTGATGAGAAGTGTATATTATATTATACAGTCGTTCCAAATGCTGCAGTAGGCACAGCTTATGTTCCAATTGGTTGCAATATATCCTCTCAGTGGATCCACTAATTAAGTGGCCATAACTCACAAATGTTTCATGCCACGATGCTACACTCAGATAAGGCAAACACAGATTAGAATGTTTAGTTATATATAAAAGCTTAACTTACAAGTTGTAATCGATTATTTTTATATTTAATGCGCCGAATTGACTGCAGCCCGGCTTGATGGTAAGCTTGTGGTGAAGTCCTAAAAGTAATGGTCACCATTCCCAAGCGATGCCCTTAGAATGGTACGCAGACGGCCTTGACAGATGCCTTTCATGCCCGAAGAGAAATTACCAGTATTTCTTCTACTAGAAGTGGGTAGTGGGTTCACGTCGGTAGTGTAATAGTCAGGGTTCAAACCCAGGACCAGGACCAAATCGAAAGGTTAACTACTAAGCTACTGACGCTCTGTAGCAAAACTTATGAATTACTGGAGTAGTAGGTACTTACCCAGGGGTTTTTCGTCAACTGGTGTAGTAACCACGAATGTGCTAATTAAAACCAACAAGCAACAAATATGGAGGACGCGGAACATCGTGATCACTGTATGGCGCCAATGTTAATAATGTCTCAATGTCGGCCGGTTTCATTGCTTTTATAATACAAAAAGTTAATTGATAAATCAACAACTAGTCTTACTGGTATATAATGATGGATGAATTAATAACAGTAGGTCTACCACGAAACGTACATCCGCAATTGCTGACCGAAATTTCGGAAAATTGGTACCGTGAAATGCATAATAATATAATATATCTCAATCGGGAACGAAGACAGCACGTATTTTGTAAATGAAAACCTCTTTGATTCAGTCTCGAACATACTTTATTATCGCGACCAGTGATGTCACTTTGGACCGGAGACCGGACATTTATTCAATCCGCCCGGTTAATTTCGAGCATAGATCTTTCTAAATAAATGGGTTTAATCCTGGCAATTTGGACATAAATAATAATTACCCGATGAATGCCAGAAGTGTCAAACCTATCACTGGTCCCGACCGAAAGAACGAAATCCAAATTAGGTAACTTGAAGGTAGGTACCCAAATGTCACTTCTTTCATTCGTGTTTCGTGCGGATGTACATTTCATAGTAGGCCCACAGATTGCACGATTCCTATTATTATCTTTAATTAAGCCGCACGTCACAAAACTCCACGTCCGTGCCTCGCTAGCATCACTTAACTGCAAATGAAACACTACCATTAATAATAATATTAGATAAAGTGATGTCATTGTTATTATCTTGTTGTTTTGTTAATAATAAATTGAAGTTAAGTGTTTCCACGCTTACTTTTTCTAACCTCGGGCATTGGTAGGGGCCAACTGGCGTGATCGAGCGAAATCTACGCGCGTCAGTTGAAGATAATTTACATGCTAATGAAGTAAAAGTTTGAAAATTTTTATTACTTATATAGTTTTAATTTTAGCTCATTCAAGAGTCAAGGAAAAGAGACAATTTTTCAGTTTCTAGGTCAGATTTTCTAGCATTCAAGACTATGAATGCTAGAAAATCTGACCTAGAAAGTAGTAGTATAGTAGTAATTATTGAAAACTACTGTAGTTATTGCAGTTTTTTTATATAGTGTAGGTACAGTTTCCTTGTACTGTTTTACTTTTATACATAACTTTTTATACAGGGCACGTCAACATGACTTCATCTGATGGTAAACTAAAGGGAAAGTAGTGCAGTCATAATATATGAAACACATCACACGAAAAGTTCCAATCATACAAGATGATCCAAGCACAAGAAAACATTCATATCATACAATTGGATTGGAACCTTCCGCATAAATGTATGATAATGATTATATTACACGCATCAACACGTTTGTATATTAAACTAGCACCCGGGGGGATGTTTTTGTGCCGCTTTTTCCACACCTACATATAAACAACGGTCCATTAGTGAAATGATATTCCTCTTAATGTGTCCATGGGGCGACAAATTGTAGCATATGGACACTCGATATAATAGTTTACTGGAAGAGCAGGCTGAGTTGTACAAGTAATTTGTTACAAGTTTGTTAAATAATGTTAATATACAATTCTACTGAAAGAACAATTTATTTAGATTTTAAAAGCATTTAAAGAAATCTAACCGAGCTAAAATCCGAAAAATTAACATCTTATAATTTTATGGCATCAATCGATAGGGTCAATCATAAGGATTAAGTCTCTTTAAAAAACATGTTATCATGCTATAGATACATTTTAATAAATCCAGCTGTATCAATAACGTCTGTGGTTATTTATTCTAAGACCTCTCATTCGAGAGTATCCAGGCTTATAGCAATGTAGTTCAATATAGCAGCGCTCTGCTCCGCTACCCAAAATTGAATTCTCTGAATTGTACTTAATTTATAAAATGGGACCAATCTCTAATACCCACTATTGGAACTCCTATACACCTAGATCAACAGTACCTAGTGATCCATGAACATCGAGTAACGACACTCGAGAAGAAGAGAGAAGAAGGAAAGTCAAGTTATCAGAAGTAATTTATCGGAAGGAAGTATTGAAGGAGTTAGAAAGTGACCTGGTTAACCTACTGATAATTATATACAAGTACTTACATATACTGTATAATTATGATATATTGCCTTAGACTGATGAAGCTAATAATCACTTGAACCGCCTGCAGAAAGCAGAAAGTCTAAATCAAGTTAAATAAAACCGTTTAAAAAAACAGTTTTTTAAACGGTTTTGTTTAACTTGACCTGTTTGTTTGGGTCAAATCTAGTAATTTAAATTATACCCCCTTTCAGTTGTTGGATTGGTCTGATATTTGGCAGAAATATTTATTTCTGATGACAGTACAATTTAAAACCGTTTAACTAACAAAATATTTTTTTTAATTTATTTTATTTTAACTGAACAGGCCTATCCAGCACAATATAACATCCAACAGTGTGTCATAACACTAATGGGTTTTGCCGAAGAAATTGCGAAGTGATACCTAAGATTCTACATTACAGTGTCATGTCTTACCAGGATTGCAACTTTTTCTCTCATAATATGTTTTTCATTTTATTACACCAACATAAAGGAGAGCTATAAAACGCCGCTCAAAATATCGTAATACTGTAACGTTTATGACTTAAATAGTCCATCTATAAATCTATGGAATCCCTAGGGATTTATATTGCTGGTAATAGTAGAATGTGGCTTAGATTGTTAGGTTTTAATTTACTTAGGTTCCATTTTGTAGCCTCTATTTTTATGTTTACCATCTATCCTAGTCTATCCGAGTCAAACTAGAACCATTTAGTCAGAAGTAGTTTTGACTAGCGCGTTAGTATAAAAGTGGTTTTTCGTGATTTCAAAATCAAATTTTCTAGGTTTTCGGACAGTGTAGAAAATAAAAAAGTAGAGGTTTTTAAAGAAAGTATATTCATTATGACCATCTATCAATCAAACTATTTTGGGTTGTTACAGGACTGACAATAAGCGAATCCAACCCTTGTCACGGAAAGAATTGAAAGTCCACAGTAATTGGCACAAACCTGAGCATAACCTTTCAACAAAACTGAATAGGAACATCCTTAACTTAAACATTTTATTCACACCCAACTAAATATAAAATTCACCCCAAGGATGCAAATCTAAAAATTATGTTAATAAAACTATTGACAGACATGACCAAATACTTTCCGGCCACCCGAGTATTTCAGATACAAAAGCCACATTGGTTAAACAGCTTTAAGGTTTTATACAATTTAATATTCTATTTGTATTGTCATAAAGCTTTGTTTTGTTTGATATAGAATTTGAAGGAAATCACGACCATTTCATCTTTTCGCAAACAATAGATAGAGGAAATCGACGAAACGCAAGATAAAAATGATTTATAATTTTGATAATGGGACCAAATATATTTCAGGGAAACTTGATTGCCGTATTTTATCTTGCAGATAGTATAATTGTAAGGTTATATTCGTGACTTCTTTTGTGAGAAAAAGTATAATAAAAGGTACGATAAACGATGCAATTTGGTTTCTTTATATAAATAATGCGTTAATTTGTATTTACACAGGGGTTGGGACTTACACACAGACAAAAAAAGGATAAAAAATTCGCGCATTTTTAAAACTACATTTACATGTAGGTAATTTATAGAGCCTACTCTATCGGATTTAATCATTTTTACTTACATCAAATATCACAAAACTATCATTAAAATAGCAATTTTTTTATATCTTCATTTTCAAAGTGTATACTCGATATGTGTGCATAATCCCGATATGCAAACCGCCGCCGGAGCCTCATCGGTATGACCTGGTGAATCGCCTGGTAGGTGAAAGTGGCTTGGGCCAGAAGGTCTTGGCGGACCATATACACACTACATTTCTTTTATGTAAGTAGTCCTCATACAAGCGGACAGTGTAGTAGAATGCCTTCTTATGAAGCCCTATAAACTCTATTCAGTAAAAGTTTGTTTTAATTGCTTTCCTCAAATTCTAATTTAGTAATGAATTCAGATGTCTTATAAATACATAACAAATAATTCCAATTTAAGTGTTGGTTACGCTATTTTGAGAAACGTTGACTTCCGTTGACGTCATATTGCACCACCAATGTAAGTGGCCCAGCACCAGTTTAGATAAACTCGAAACTAGTTAAGTAGCTATAAGCAAAATAATTTAATAAATAAAATTGAAAAGTCTGTTTATAGTATCATACATCCGTACTCACAGCGCAGTCCGACTGGGGTAATACCTTCACCCTACAGAAGACCGCAGCCATAATAACCATTGTGTTGTGTTCCCGCCGTTAAGTAGAGCTCACAACCCTCTCCCCCCCCCAATCTCCCCAACCCTCCTCTACAACCCCGCTCAAACTCCTCAACCCCCTCCCCTCGAAGGCCAGCACCGCAAGTGTGACATCCCTGATGTTGCACACGTCAAATAGGCCACAGTGTCCGCTTCCCATCAGGTGGCGCTTGTCTGCCACCTAAGTAGTATAAAAAAAACTTTAGCGCTCATAATATTAGAAGGATATTTAACATGTACATAAAACATAGATACGATAACCTTATCTCTTCTGCCATATATCTCGTATATCTTACATGGGATCGACCACAATGTTCCTCTATTTATTTATCCTTTCCGCCTAATCAAAATGAAACAATACCTTTTGAATTAGATTATCTAAATCTATCTTAAACCTTCAGGTAAGAGCAATAAATCTCACTTTAGCTCGTCATCATGTTATAAGTAAATAAGAAACTGTTTATTCTGAAAATGAGAATTGGATTTTTTATTATCCTACTGACAAAGTCGTTTGATTAAAAATAAAATTGGATTTAACCGGTGAAAAAAGTTAAAACAACTTGAATTTACTACGTTTTATAGTCATCGAGATTTATCACTGAAACGTACCTGAAATCGGTTCTATCTAGCTCTGATTATACCGGGTATTAGGGAAACGCTCCCGGAAACGAAAATAGGCGAATGAAGATAAAAAATTTGAGCTGTTTTTTTTGGATCGATTTGATCAAGTATATTAATTTTACGTAATGTAGATACTTTGGAGAAGTTAAAAAAAATACTTGTGTAGTAGATATTCTGGACACAAAATATATTTAAGGATTTTTTGTCTGTTTCTGTTTTTCGCGATGGAATTTGATTGCAATAAAAAGAACTACTAATATGACCATAAAACGATAAACGGCTTTCGACCAGGCGGAGCCATGGGTTTCAGCTAGTTCAGTTACATTTTCAGAGAGCATCCTAAAATTAAGGTATATTTTCAAAATGCATTCAACCACAACGAGGCAATTAGCCAACCAAATGTAATGGTCTGACGACCTCTACGTGCACACAGGTTATTATGTACTACTCATTTTGTGCGCTTATTACGGCAGCTAATACGTTATTTAAAATGTAAGAGCTCTCCAGCTACGAATACACCATTTTGGTCTTGTTATGGTTTTGCAACGAAATAATCCGTTTAATTGTATCTAAGTATGTAGAAATAAGTAGATTTTTTAAGGAGTAGCATTGTGGCACTATCGGTGTTTGCAATTGTGACTTCCATTCCAGAGACTGTACCTTAAGTTTACCATCAGGCGAGGTGAAGTCATATTGACGTGACATATAAAAAAAGAGTAGTAATCAAAATTAAAAGTATTCCCCTTAACCCCTTCCTCCTCCCTAGCTAAGCTAAATGCTCGTATTAGGAGATCTGGATCCTCCCGATTTTAAGGTCGTCTGACATCGTCATCATTACAGTGTTATTGATTGCGCTTGGGAGCCCAAGGTTTTGATATATTATTGTTTCTATTGATTTAGTTTAGTTTGGCATTTACGTCCATATCCGAGAGAAAAGTTTTTTCTCTCGTTACTTGTCTCGTCCGTCAACCAACAGTTAGACCAGTTATCGGACTTTTAGGACTCCAACTACTTGTAAAGACTTCTACCGACGGGATAACGGGCTCTCTGAGGCACGGAGAGGTTTATGTTAATAATGGTCACCATCCTAAGACTGACCTTACTATAATTGCTAACTTTTGCTATGTTAACATAATCGGTTATCACTTAGCCGCGAACCCAAATAGTAACTATACTATTTTTATTACCTATATTACTTTGCTTATTACTACCGAATGCGAGTTCCATATAAAATACGAGTATAAATCTTCTCGTCTATAATTCACTACGCTTGTGCCCGTGCCAGCTAAGCGAGATCTTTACTTGCTTAATTTAACAGAATTTACCTACTTACACATGTTATAATCCGCGCGCGATCAAAATGTGATGCTACCTTTTGGAACTGAGACGTAAGGGGGCCGCCGGCTAGCCGTAGCGTCGGCAAACTCATGTAGAAGCTCACAAAACGAAGCTGTATTTTTAGTGCGACTAGATTTCTAAATGAGTTTAATTTTGAATGCGAGATTTATAATAATTATAATATTGTATGATTGTCTGTTTGTCCGTAAATTTTTGTGCGCGCAAAAATCAGAAACTACTGGAGGAATTTTGATCAAACTTGGTACGATTATAGTTCATAGTTTTGGGCAACAATAGGCTACTTTTTTATTCAAACTGAAAGCCGTGGCTTCGCTCGCGCTTCGTTTTTAGGTAGTTTTTGGACATATCTCCGGTTCTACTTAATCAATTACAACCAAACATACGGTAAATTTTTAGTCTAAGCAAGACCTTTTTAAAAAAAAAACCGCATCAAAATCCGTTTGGTATTTTTTATCGCTATCGATGGACGTAAAAAGAACTGTGCGTTTTTTTTATTAGAATGGTCTTGGTTAGACTCAAAATCTTACGCATATTTGATCACAATCGGCTGTTTAGAACCGGCAATAAAACGCGAAAATCGATGTCCACGCGGGCGGAGCCGCGGGCAACAGCTATCTTTAATATACCACCTTCTCATTCTGATCTACATGGATCTACATGTACCTAATCGTGCCAAAAATACAGTTCAACCGTTCTCGAGTTTTTGCAATAGGTACCTACTAACAGAATTGCAATTAATTTTTATTTATATATATTAAAGATTAATAATGAGTGGAAAAGGGGGTAAAATCTTGAGTAGTCAATCTCGCGAAATAGTTCGGGCATTGATAGATATTTCAATCAAGAACAAAGTCGGTGTTATCACGCTAACGCTACTTGAGAACTGTCATTTTCGATTTACTTTGACAAGGTTCCTTCACATTTTCATCGCGCGCGGATTATACGCGGAAATTGCTAGAACTGTCTTGTAAGGAGCTAGTAAATATAGTGTTAAGTTGAAAAATATGGACTGTAGTAAAAACATTTTATGCTAGAAAAATGAATAAAACAATCTTGGGTCATGGTATTTGTGGTCGAACCGTAAGAATTGTGGTGAATAGGAATTGAAGGGTGAATGGGGATTGAGAGATAAAAAGATCATATTATATTTTTTTCAATTATTTTCTTTTAGATAAAACTATGGACTACTCAAAGGTTACAGAAAATAAACAGAATCATTAATTGTCCGGGTAAATATTTGAATATTCTAAAAGAAATTATGAAACAAATTCTTATGATCATTTTAATTTTATTGACTTTGATCCCTTTTCACCCCGTTTTGCCTCTTAGAAAACAATTTAAACGATTTTAATCAATATTGGCTAGTTTTTGCACATGTTGAAGCTATTTTTGTCAACTTATTTGTCGTAGACTATTGGGTGGCTGCCAGTTTTTTATTCTCAGAATATCGCTACTTTGTCAGCGCTTGCAAAGTACTTTATCACATTTTATATGCAAGCATTAAATAAAGGGGAATTTCTGCTTGAAACCTAAACCTTAATGGTTTGATACAATCTCTAGGAAATATTATAAGCAACCCACAGTAATGCAACAATTACGTAATGAGGCATTTCTGTTTGAGACCTTCTTCAAGGTTTAATATAATCACAAGGATATAAGACACCCAAAATATCACCATTATTTTCACTCTCAACTTAAGAAAATGAACACGAAATACAGGAAAATAATGTACAAATTGCTGTCGGGTATAAACGCAAAATAAGTTATGGGTATAAGCCGTGAGGAGACCGTAATATATTTCTGTCACCTTTGGCTAACTGTATTTTCTTATCACGAGAAACCATAACAGCCGTCACTTAGTCACTGAGACACCAAGTGTTCGCAAATATAAACTGAGATGGAAGTAATTCTGTTTACTTGGTTGACTTCATTTTGTATATTTTTTAAATTCTTTTATGTTTTAAATGCTAACGCTTAGTTTTTTGTATATTTTAATCCGTCCGTGCGATCCTGTTCATATACATACATTATATACTCACGTCTTTTTCCCTTTGAGGTCAGCAGAGAAAACAGCTCGCCATTATGTTTTTGTTCTTACATACTTCACAAGCTTCCTCTACTATCATTAAACCTTTGATTCAAGCTTCGATTATCCTATTAATTTGATCAGTGTATGTTCTGCAAGGTCGAGCCCGGCTTGCCTGCCTACTTAGGTACATACTTTGTGTGTTATTCGCTAAGTAATCATTTCTAAGTTGTAAATGCCCAAACCACCATAGTATACCTTTTTTCAATTCTCATCACAACATTCTCCATCGTATTGATATTATTGATGTGCAAACGCAATCTGTCCCTATATTCACACTAAATTACAATATTAATTGGATCGCAATATTTGTTAACTGTCTAGTGACTTCGGTTTGATTTGCTCTGGCAAAGTGTTATATATTAGACGATTCCAATAGAAAAATCATAACAAAGAATATTTTAAGAGTTTGAGTACTTACAAAGAAGGTCTTAGCTTTTTCATCTATTATTTAATTTTCTTCATTCCTTTTGATCTCTCCGGTAAAATAATTTCTCTACTCAAACTAATAAATAATAGTCAAATTATAATTGACACAAACACAAAGAAACGACCGCCTAGAACTAGAACGAAAGGTTATCGGGACGTAAAGGTTATCCTAAAACCGCATAATCTTAACACTAATGGAATTAATCTATACCTACTTAGTTACTAATATTACAAAGAGGCCGAGTTCACACAAGGATACAGGATCATTATTTCAATAGAATTCAATTTTTTTTTAATTTATTCGAGTCGAAAGTTATGTGTGTGCACACTTACCTACATATAAAGTAAAATGGAAGGTGAAGGTGTAGGTAAAATATAATGTTCATAATGAAGAGGTATTTTTTTTAACAAGAAATCTGTTAAACAAACGTTTAACCTTATTTAACATTTAGCAGATCGACATGAACTTTTTTTTCGAGACTCTCTGCTCTGGTACAGTACAGACTAGCGAAGGTTCACCATAATTAAAAAGATGGGAAATCTTTTAATCAGCTCAGTGAGGATATAATTATTAAATTCAATTAGCTGATATCATTCAATATCAGTCCTAGAGCTTCAAGACCACTGCGCAGCCACTTCGGTGTAATCACATTTGCCGATATTCAATCACGATACTGTGTATCAAGTGATTGAATTACGCGGACAATGCAATACGTCAACATTCCTGTTTGCACGGGAGTGGACAGGACACTTGAGGAGGTTGGAGCACTCTTGACGTAAGGTAACTGGGTTTATTGAGATGTTATTGGTTAGAGTTCGTTATTGTATTTTACAAGTAGGATTATTTAAAAAAAATTAATAAAAATAAAACCAGTCAAGTGCGAGTTGCACTCGTGGACCTGATGGGTTCTATACTATTATCAACACGGCACAAATCGTGTTTGTTGTATGTAATTAAAATAAAATAAATATTTTAATAAATTGAAACCCCTTAAGCATTTATTTTATTTTAGTTTAATTATTTATTTTGATGTGAATAGGTACATAACTAAATGCATTCACTTCAATGTTCTGTGAAGATTTCAAATATATAACCTCGTGGCGCCCATGGATTTTTTGACACATTCTTGATTGCGACCCGAGTGTCCTTTTCATAGGACATAATTACTATACCCATAACAGCCCAGATATTCAAGTCGAAAATTTTATATGTTATAGTTCTCGGAATGAAACGAAACTTTTGGGGTATAATATTGAATATAATCTGTTGTGATTGTAACTAAGAAAATATACGTATATTTTGTTCTTTTAAAAGGACAGTGGGCCAATACTATTACATTTTATCTTGATGAAATAAAATAAAAACTTAATTTTCGTTATTTATTATATATATTTTTCACAATTTAACATTTTTACTTAAATTTCTACTACAATCAGTTTCTTCATCACCAGTCTTGATTCTCTACATTTATAATTATATATCTTCTTTAACAATTTAACATTTTTACTTAACTTTCTATCAATAAATTATTAGCGTATTGCAATCCACTACTGGACATAGGTCTCTCCCAATGTACGCCTTAGCACCCGTTCCTCCGCCTTGCGCATCCAGTCTATCCCAGCTACCTTTTTCAGGCCGTCTGTCCATCGTGCTGGGGGGCGTCCCACTTTCCGTTTGCCAATTCGTGGTCTCCACTCAAGGACTCATTTGCTCCACCGGCCATCCTTCGGCAGATGTGACCAGTCTCTTGCCACTTTAGCTTGCTTATTCTGCGAGCTATGTCGGTAACCTTAGTTCTTTGTCGGAACTTGATCCATCAAAGAAATTCCAAGCAAAGCTCGCTTCATAGGCCGCTGCGCGACTTTTAAGTAGTGCACCAGTCTTATTGTCAGTGTCCACGTTTTGGCACCGTAGGTCTTATCAGGTAGGACGGACTGATTGAAGACCTTCGACATTCAGAGGATAGGTTATTTCTTCTATTTCGGAGTCTCCAAGCGTATTTAAAATCGCCTGCTCTATTTCTTCGTCTCACAATAGGTACTAAAAACAAATTTTTAAATACAGTAACAATAAAAGATGAGAAACCAATTGATTTTATATTGAAGAAGAAGCATTAAATATCCTAACATCAATAATACAAAGCATTTCCTATGCTCGTAGCATCAAAATAACTTTATTTATTAAAAATAATTCACAAGAATATCGTACAATATTATATTTTTTATTACATTACGACCCACGGTACTTTACAAAGAACATATTATTTCAATTACGAATATACTCTAGTTATTGTAATATAAAACACTAAATAGCTATATAATATTAATAAGTCACCTTTATTTAGTAAAAATTCACATTAAAATATAAAAGAAAAGCAAAGATTCATACAATTATAAACGATTAACTTACCGCGTCCGAGTGAGTCAGCCATGTCGCCTTCCATTCTGATGAATATGACGTTTGACACTTGTCATTGACAATAAAAGCGTTCAAAAAATCGATCGTTAACGTTCAGAGTATAGCTTTGGCTACACTAGTACGGAAACCCGCGTAATTTTAAACAGCTAGATCGGTTTTTTGAATATGTCCTTTTAAAAGGCCATTGGGTTTTTAGTCGAAATTAGTCTAAAAGTGTTATGGGCTGTAAGTACTACTTCAAATATGGGTTATGAAAAGGACCTTGGGCGCCAAGAGGTTATTCTATTCTTCTTTCAGTACGTATTGGTTGTTAAAGCGGCAACAGACACACATCATCTGTGAAATTTTTAACTGCCCAGCTTTATTCATGAGTTACAGTCTAGTGACACACAGACAGACGGACAATGGATTCAAATTAATAGGGTCCCTTTTTACCTTTTGGGAACGGAACCCTAAAAAACTAACTAGTTTTCAGATACATAGAAAATGTAAATCAAATCAGTTTCTTCTTACTAAATATCAAAAGAATATATGAGGAACTTTGTATGGTACTCAACTATGACGTCGTAGTTTTTCATATAAAGTCCTTTTCTTTTACCATTTGCTTTAACGTTCTTCATCCTTTATTCAATGAATTCTTTTAAATATTTTCTATGTCTATACCTATGAATCTACCCAATTATAACTTAATTGCAAATACACTGAATAAACATTATTAACGGCTATAACAAACTATCAAACTAACTTATCCAAGCTTGTTATCTAAGTATTAAGAAACTAAGTAGACTTATAAAAATGTAACTAACTAGTTTAATATATTTTCACAGTAGTCTTAGTGACTCAGAGCAAGTCGTAAAGCTAGTTACATTTTATTAAGTTTTCTGTGGAGATCCATAATTTACTAACATTTTAGGACATGGCTCGTTTAACGATAGATTTCGGGTGTCCATATAACATAATAAATTCGTATGTGATAGTACGCAGAGATTGTAAACAATATCTTCCAAATGACATTCGTATCTACATATCTATTTAAAATACACTTAAGAGCAAAAAAAAAACAACTCACTCAAAACTGGGTAAGTAACAAAAATAATATCTATACAACATAATTTTTGAAATCAACGAAGACATTCAAAGTGGTGAATTTAAACCAACCTCTGAGTCGCCCCACAAAGCTTCAGAGGTACAAAATAAATGAGCACATTAATAATAAACTTACTTAGATATCACCTTAAAAATGAATGAATAAAACCCGGACGGTGTGAAATGAGGTTACACCATCTCGATTTGGACGTCCTCGACGCCTGTCGCAAGGGATTATTAAAACTTTCCATCCTTCATAATAAAGTTTCATATTGAAAGAGCTGAGTCGGATTTTTACAGCGAGAGTCATCTTTAATTGCATCAAGTTATGCAATTTTGTAACCGGTGCACTTTTGAATGAGAAAAGTTTAATCTTACTATTATTCTATCACTGGATGGATGAAATGGATGCCGTATGAAAACATTAAATATTTTTTTAGACTAATTTATGTATGTATTGTATGTCCATTTCTTTGGCACGGCCTACAGCCTAAACGGCTTGACGGATTTTGACATGTTGTGAGGTATCATTTTTCGTCGTGATTGTTTGTAACGGATTGATTCGCATTAGACCACTATCTCCCCTGTTGGGAAGTGATGATGTGGTCGAAGATGGACACGCTTGGTTAGAAGTAACCCATTCACTCTGGACTTGAAAACTCCCAGTTTATACATTTTCTGAAACACAGTCACAGGCAGGGTATACGGTATGGAAGTGGAAGGTTATTAATATGGTGAACTGAAATCTCAGTTTTAATCTAAGAGGGCATCTGGCAGGCACTTCAAGAGGAGGTCTAGAGAAAGTCATGAATACAAGAAAATTCAAGTTACCCGAAACCACAGAACAAAGAAAAATCCTTAGGCCCGAAACCGAAGACTCGTGTCTTCATGTGACGGGATGTTAGGTAACCCACCAAACTAGGTATTATTAATCATTGAAGTTACTTAAACAAATCGCACCTACTTTCTTGCCCCTTATGCCTACCCTACTAGTGGACAAGGCCACTAACAGCGCGGTCAAGATAGCAGAATTCTACGCCCGAATAATTCGAGGAATCATTGACACGAAAGAAGAGGTGAGGTGAGATAGTGGTCAAACGTAAGTCTATCTTGAATAAAAAAAGAAACAAATATTTTATCGAACACTTATTAAATACCTACTTTCAGCTCTATCTTCAAATTTTTAATTATTGGAATATCCTCAAACTACTTTTTACTTAAGAACGGCGCGAATTTCCTTAAAGAATAAGTAAACATTCTTTTCTTTTAAACAATTTTCTAATTTTGTAACAGTTTTTCTCAAGAACTTTGCTACAGATATTTTTCTTTCAAGACATTCTGATCCCAAAGTTATGCGCTTCAATTCTTTTAAAGTTCCCTATTGTGTCTAAAATAATATTATTTTAGAGTAGATCATTATTTAATTATAAGCCTACGTAATATGTATAATAATTATATATCTCGGCAAACATGTTATTGTGTTTTAGCTAACAAAACTGTTAGGCCACGCACCTGTTCGGTTAGAAAAACATGTTTGCAAACAAACACGAAAACACGTCGCAGCGGACCCGGCTTAATCACTCTACAAGTTGTCGTGTAAAACATATCTGCAGGTAGGATACGGTGCTAATATTTCGTACACCTCTTGGGATTTTACCTCAGTGAATGAACATCTGCGTTGTAAGTCTCGCTGTACTTCACTAAACATTATAGTCTATCTATTTGGGTATATGCAACCTGAAAATAAAAAGTTTTAGTATTATTATTACATAGACATATTATATTTACTTAGTTCTTTATCATAATGATTCACAATAGATTAGAATTTGTAGATTTTAACAACGAATTGCAGAACAATTAGGTATGGTATTTTTAAACCAATAAGTATTTGATATTACGACTACTTGCCATAACTCAGGTACCTATTAGGTACTTACACTTCGGTGCTCGAAGACCCAAGCCGGCGTGCAGTTTTAGTCGGCTCAAATCCAATATAACCGCTGGTTCAGCGGTAATACTATAAAAAAGTACCTGTAAGTACATCTTTGTAATTAAAAAAGCGTTCATTATCGTCTGCCGAATGGAATCTAACTATTAAAATTCCTTTTTATCAAATTCAATTCAGTATCTAAAAATTTTTTGTACCTACCATTTGATAAATTCGGTAGTACTAAATTCGATACAGAAACTACTAATTAATTTTGATAAATTTATATTCAGGCTTTAAACATACACAGAATAACTACTTGTAAGTCAAAAGGTCTTTACACACGAGACTAACGTACTGATTTTCACATCCCGTACACCCGTACGGCGGCGTACAGCCGTACGGGTACAGTTGCAACGACTTCCAAGCTCAACTTAAAAGTAACTTGAACTTTTATGCGAAGATATTTATTTCCCTTAAAGTTTTCTGAGTACACTTAGCTACTTTATACAGCTAAAATAGATTACATCAACCTAAAAAGTTAAGTAGTTTTCGCAACAGCTATGATTTATTCTAGATTATTAATATACTAGGTTAGAATTATTTCTACATTCAAAACTTAATATTAGTGACTTCACTTAATTAAAAATCCTTTTTAAAGACCTGACTTTTCATAAAGTTTTATATTTTTTGGGTAATTTGTATTGTAACTAACTATTACAACTAAGGTTACAAAGAAACATACCTACATCCTATTTGATGGTAAGCAGTGTTGCAAAATCACACGTTGTCAGCCCCTTCACAGCCCTCCCCGCTTCCCTTCTAGGTAGGCAGCGCATGTGTGACACCCTTAGTGTTGCACACGTTCATAGGCCAAGGTGACCGCTTCCCATCAGGTGGGCCGTGTGCCTGTCTGCCACTAAAAAAAAAACCAAAACGGTCAACAGTTCAAAACTATTGGTCTTCGAGATTCTTGTTGAGATTTGAGGCCACAAAAATGTTCAAAATTCAGTCTCAGTCTAGTCTTGATCCCATAACGATCCCTCAAAAGTCAAAAAAGTAAACTTTTGGTTACAAGATTACCTTTTATGACATTTGGGAGATTGACATGAGATTAAGAATAGACTGAGGCTTATATTAGCCGGATTAGCCTCAGGTGAGATTTTTTACATTATTTAATTACCCACCTCCACAGTAACTTTACTCCTTACTAAAAGGGTAACAATATACCCTATGCAGTAAAAAATCTCATTTCAATTCAAAGTTTCACGATAAAAGGAGTACCAGTATCAGTTACTATTGTTTCAGTAGATCTCACAGCACTTGACGTCGCGTCGACGTCGCCGCAATTTGTGAAGTGACACTCAAACCTCTACGGTATTCGTATAGTCAAGACATCTTTGTAGTAGAGCGTAGAGGAGTTCCTCTATTATACATGGCCATATTATCGATATATTAATATTTATACAAATAAATAAAATTGAAGTGTATATTAATTAAATTGAAGTGTATATTTGTAATAATAAAATAACTGCTTTTTATTAAGTGCATTTGGATGTATGCACGGTACATATACCAAAAAACAATTTTTAAAATTTTTGTCTATCTGTTTGTCTGTCTGTTTATTCCGGCTTATCTCTGGAATGGCTAGGTCGATTTTGATAGAAATATCACTGGCAGATATCTAATGTAACAGGGAGTAATTTAGGCTACTTTAATTTTGGAAAAATAATTTTTAACACGAAGTTTTAATTTTTTTACGCGGAACCTTAAGGTTTTACATTAAAAAAAAAAACCACGCGGGTGAAGTCGCGGGCACAGCTACTTTTTAAATATTTTTATGTCATGTTAAATATTAAAATAATAAATTGAGTATTTTGAGTACGATGTGATTACGTCATTCATGCATAAACAATGATTTTATTATAGCTGTGAACTGTCACTCAATTTTCTTATTGTTTCAGTTCACAATGAATATGAAAATTAAGTGTTTATTATGTTATGAATGTTAATGAACTAGTGCTTTATCAATTTTTGTAGACTAGTTTTGGTGCACAATCTAACCAATAAATACTACATTTTGTGGTTATATATTCAGATAGAATTATTGTTTTTTACCACATCGATTAATAGTTTATATTGTTATGAAAACGATTAAAAATATAAAGTAGTTACAATGCAAGCCAAAAAGAGGAAGGATCGATAAAGAAGATACCTTGTTTTAGTCCTTTTTTTATACTGGTCACGTCAATATATCTTCACTTCGCCTGATGGTAAACTAAAGGTAATTATATGTTTCTTTCTTCCAAGTCCTTGAGCGTTTCAATTTCAGATTGAGAATTGTTTTTCAATTATTATTGTTTTACTTAAGTGGCTGATAAAGTCACATACCTACGAGTACCTACAACTTATATCTTAGTAAAGGAATAAATTATTCTACTCTATTCATATCATTAACGAAAGGCGCTTACTGCTTGATTGCTGTGTAACTGAGCCGAGCATAATTTAATGAGTAATTTGTAGGACAACAACCATTACTTAAAGCGTTGTCAAATAACGCCATTATTTTAAATTCTCTAAAGACGGCTAACCAAACTTTCTTACAGGTCAAACTGTGGTAATACATCTTTTAAACTTTCAATTCCTTGCGAGTTGAAACTTGACTCCTTATGTGGCAAGTTAGTAGTACACAAGTTCGTATCACAATTTTACATCGATAAAAATGAATTTATGCATTCCACATTACTTATAAACCTATTATCCGTATAATGATTTATTGATTAAATATTTCCTCCCCAGCTAAGCTAAATTCCATGGGAATACTAATAAAATGGAAAAAGTCTGTGTTCTATATATGCCAGAACGGCTGCACGGATCAAGATGAAATTTGGCACAGATATAGATTATTATTCTGGAATAGTATTTATACAGGAATCAGTTTCTATGGATTACGGGATTAGAATCAATATTTCACGTGAGTGGAGCCACAGGCAACAGTTAGTATTATATAAAGATGTAAACTACTTTTATAGCTTTCCAATTCCCCGCTACTATCTCTATACGCGTGATAAAACTATCGTGTAAAGTATTCAGTTCACCCGTCTTTAGACTTCTCGTCTATAGCCGTTGGGAACGCCAATACAGTTGTTGTTTCCGCGTTCATAAAATAAATTCCTTTGAGCTTTTTGGTTTGCCTTTATTTTCGGAAGCCAAAATCACAAGACAGAGTTGGGGCTATAAGGAAGATGACTCAACAGCTCGATATTTTCAGCGTTCAAGAATTTACTCTTTACAAAGTTGATGGAAACGTTGTCGTTATTAGAGGATTACTCTGCTTCAATGTTATAAGCAATTAGTATGCTAGCTTTTCCCAATGATTTTAGTTGGTTCACATTTCCTTCATCCTATCAACAGTCTCGTCACGGGTCTTTTAAAAGCGGAGCGTGAAAAACCATTTGATGAGGCCGTCAAGCTGAGGGCCATTATTATGGCACTATCAGTGTGGTGTGTGTGGTGACCCCATTCCTGAGACTTTACTTTTAGCTTACCATCAGGCGAGGTGAAAACAAAATCATTAACTTATTCTGCTTCCTGCGTGTCGTTCCTTAACTTTTTTGTAACAATGAACTGTTGCTATGCATAACTGCAGTGACTTGTTTCAGTGTACCAATAAATCGTGCAATTTCTTTTTACATTTTGTAGAGAAATCTTCGGAAGGAAAAACCTACTGTTCTCTAGACCGCTACCGCTGTATTTTTATTTAATATATCTATATATTTATGTATTTAAGCTTCAAAATAACGTAAGTACACGTTTTACTTTAAACTCTCAAGTTGTAGAACATCTTAAACTTTATCAATCTATTCATTTTTAGTACAAAATATCTAAGCAGATTTATTATAAAAAATAGTAAGTCCAAAATCCACAAAGTTAATAAACTTCCTAACCGACGCCACTACTAAATTACAATCAAACATCGATGGGAACTACACACTCAAACACTTCGCAATCCGTGCAAAAAAAAACTATAAACATCGAGGAAACGGGATAAGAGGCTTTTGATAATAAATCCGATCGACGCCAAGGGTATATTGAGACAAATAGGACGAATTCAAGGGAAGCTGTCTACACCGGAGATATTGTGTGGCCGGACGCTTTTACAATTTCATATTTGGGATTTCATTCGGGGACTAATGGCCTGTGGTGACGACGGCGCTATTTTCAATGTAGTGTTCCAATTTTGAAGGATTTGTGGAATAAATATAGTCGCGTGACGTTGACATTTTTGTGTTTGCAAATAATTTGAAACAGGTTTTCTGGTACCTATATGGAAAATATTTTTCGTGAAAGGATATTTTTTGGTACCTACACTATAAAATTACAGATAGTATCCTGAGAGTTGATATTACCGTATCTAATAGAGGACAAATACATCTAAAATTATTATATTTTGACGAAAAACAGCATAATTATGCATTTTATGTTCCGTGTGAATGTAGGTATAATTTATCGACATTGCATTTACTTCGAAATTTCTATGAAAATTCGAGGATATACTTATTACTTTTATTTGCCATGACATTAATTTCTTTAGACTCAAAAAAAAGAGAAACCTCAGACTCAGAAAAAAGGAGACTAGAAACCAAGTCCTGCGATTGTTGACACATCAATTTCAAGGTTTTACCTCAAATACAAAACTGACAACATCAACTCTATTTTATTTAAAAATACTGGCCAAGTATGAATGGGGCTAGTGCGCAGAAGGTTCCGTACCATTTATAGTTTGTTTGGTATCAATAGCACGTTCGAAAACATGATTAGCGAAACGTGGGTCTAGTGTTATGCAACTACCTAGGCCTTAAAAGTAATAAACTTAATCTATGTTATGTATGTTTGCATACCAACTAGTTAATTTGCATTCGCTATTTGACATGCATATTAAATTGAAAAAGAAAGATACCTATTTTGAAAATTACACTTCTTAGTTCAGAAAAATTGTTCTTTTGGCACCATTTTCAATATCTTTGTTTACTTATGCGAAATTTTATATTTCTGTTGACTAATAAACAAGATTATTTACAACCTTCATGGACTAAGGATTTTAGTCTTTGATGCAAATTTCAAGGTAAAATCTCTACCTATTCAAGAAAATTATGTTTACATTTTGGTTTCAAGGACGGATCCCTAAAAATAATTAAAGTTAATGACTAAACATGCCACGTCACCTTATTTACCAATTCAGATGAGGAAAAATTGTATACTTTCCGCGAATTGTATAGTATTGAGTAACGTTGAAGTTAACTCATTCAACGTAAGGCGCTGCGCAAACGTGTTGCCGACACGGCACACCGCCACAGGAAACCGTAGTTGCTGTGTCCCGTATCGACAATCGGACACAGTTGCCGGTTCCCTGTCACCGACACGGCACACCACAAGAAACTGTAGCTGTAGTTGCTGTATCTGCTTGTTTTCCGTAGTCTCATGATGGACGTTTGTGAATGTTGCTTGTGTCTTCAACTGACGACTTTTAGTTTCCAGTTACCGACACCGAACACTTTTTGATCGTCCTGAATATAGTGTTAAGTGGAAGCAACTGGACTCACGTATGCGCAGGGAGTTGAATGATTTCATACTTGTTCTATAGAATTCAAATATTCATCGGTAGCTTGTGTCGGACACAAGAAACAAAAGTGTCTACGTTTGCGCAGCGCCTAAAGGAAAAATCTGAATGTCATAGAGGGTCTGTGTAGAATTTTAATTGTGAAGAAATGTCATTTGTGTTGTATCGTAGCACGAGTGTGGACGGTTGTGATTGCAATGGCGAAGTGGGTTGTGATTACATTAGTTTCCACCTGGCTTTGTTTTATACACAGTGAATGTAAGTTTTGTTTGATTATCTAATATTTTCTTGATTGTTTACTTTGTAGATAAATTATTTAAAATATGTTTAAATAAAGTATTCGAAAATAAACAAATAGATAGGATTTTTAAGCGTTGTTCGCCATAGAGCCCGCGGTCAGCTTACTGCTTCTCTTCTTCCTTTGTTTTGGCTTATACGGCTATTATGGGAGCGACTTTCATTGGTGTCCTTAGTTCATGAAGATCTTGGTCAGGCCCTAAAAATACCCACAGGTCATATTTTACTAGCTAGTAGAAAAATGTTTTACTATCTGACAAAAATAACAAAAACATACAATCACAAAACGATTGAATCCGTGCTAGTTATAATGCAAATAAGATTTGTTTCTCTATATATACGTTGTTAAAGGCCGGACCATCAGTAGTCAGACATACAGTGTACAAATGATAGCAATAATCTCCCATAAAAGTCTAAAGTTATTATTTCAAGATCATTGTCATTCGGAACACAATATCTATTCTACAGTGTATTGTTTCAAAGACTTATCTAAGTAGGTATTTGAAACAATAAACTGTCTAATTAGGACACTATATTCATCTTCCATTCCACTTTCCATCCAAAATTTTATTTACTAATGTCACTTTATCGCTGAGCTAAAATCTTACAACGGAAACTTTTTACGTACGAGAACAAATAAAACTCACATCGAAATCGAACTATTCAAGCAGTATTATGTTTATTTATGGTGTATTGGATGCGGCTTATCGCAAACCCAATACTTTGCCATCACATTACCGCTATTTCACTACACTACTCTTTGAGAGCGACGATCGATTACCATCATTTATATTACACTTCAGCAGCCTACTGTTTCAATAGAAACCGACCTTAGATTGTGGAGTGTCTCCTTGTTTTGTACGCATCATATCACAAAGATCGGTAAGTAAGTCGAATAGTCAGTCGGTGTTTGCTAGAAGGCATGTTTGGTGGAGACGATGACTCTATTCTGAAAGGTGTAGGCCAAGGAGGTGTACCCCTCCTCCCCCTCCCCTTCCTAGCCTCCCCACCCCTTTCCAGCTCTCCTCCTTTCCCTTCAGGGTAGGCAGCGCGTGTGTGACACCCTTAGTCTTCCGCACGTTCATAGGCCACGGTGACCGCTTCCCATCAGGTGGGCCGTGTGCTTGTGTGCCACCTACGTAGTATAAAAAAAAAATGTCAAATGGGTATCTCAGTTGAGAGCAGGAGTAACCGTTTTTGGGAACAGGGTCATTACCACAAACTCTTGAAATAGATATTTCAACAATTACTTAACTTTCATAGTTTAAATCGGACCATTATCGACGTCGACGGATACTAGTGTTATGTGGTCTAGCATTCTCTTACTTTTGTGGGTATATTTGTTTCATTCACGGAATAAAGAATACCTACTGTTTCATCAAATTTGTTAGGAGATTTTCAAGTCACAGAACACTTATAATAACGGACGACGTTTGCCCGAGTCCGATTCACACTATGAAAGTTAAGTAATATTGAAATGATACTGCTTTAAAAGTTTGTGGTAAGGCCCCAAATCACAGTAAAAATGAACTAAAAAATTAGAAATAAGTAGAAGTAAGTGATGATTGTTCATCGTCTTATTGAGGAAGAGGAGTCTTATGATTTCATTTCGACTTGCCCATTTCGTAGTAGCATGGCCCTTAAATATTTAAAACTCGTGGGTGTTGGAAACCCCCTAAGTACTATAGATAAGTGTTAATAGTATTAAAAATTACTACCATTGTATTACTCTCTCCACCATCTACTTTTGTTGGTATTATTATTGTGTGTGCATGAGTGTTCAATAAAATAGAAAAATAAAATAGGTACACAAATTTTATTCAGACATCATAGTTTTCAGGCATAGCCTATTTGCTGCACGAATAAAAATTATAAATCCTATGTTTTGTACGAAACGCACGTATCAAAATATAGTGCAGGTGCAAAATTTTAGTAGCAATATCAAGTTGAACATGTTTCCTGGTGCATTTTAATGAGGAAAAACACGAATACTACATGCACGGCATACAAATCATAGAAATGTTCATGTTATGTAAATATTTGTTTTTTTTTTCGTTGACTATTTCAATGGGAGTGCCTGGCATTAGTTCTTAACAGTAATTGCCAGAAGTTCTTTAATGTACTGAAGTAAAACGCAGTGATATTTTTCGATAAATATACTATAAGTATTAGGGTATACGAATAGATCTTAGAAGAACTTTATTTGTCTTGCAAAGCTACCGCGGTAGCCTAGTGGTATGACTTTTCGATGCTTTTCGAAGTTATGTGTGTATTTATCGCAGGTTTATAAGTGCTCGGTTAATGGCAATAGGCTCGCCACCTATTATTACATTAGGACCTAAATATAAACTGGCGAAATGTGCGTGCTAGCACCTCTGCCTACCCCTTCGGGGATATAGGCGTGAGTTTATGTTATGTTATGCAATAAAGTTTGGGAACTTACACGATTTAGCGCGGCATAGCGCTAACATCACTATTATACCATTTTTATGCCATTTAAGTGGCAGACCAGTACACGACCCACGTGACGGGAAGCGATCACCGTTGCATAATGGATAATATATGTACAAATACCAGTGGGGCGTCACACTCGCACTGCCGACCCTGTAAAAGTCTTCTAGTTCTTAAGAAACCCATATTATGAACGCTAGGGAAAACCACCGCAGACAGTCATTCCACAGTTCCTCTCATCTCTAACAATGCGCACCGTTGTCGAATGCAATGTGTAAGGATGAATACCCAGTGCCCGTAGCCAAGTGGAAAAAGTCTAAATCGCTATCGTATCGTATCGCATAGAATAGTTTAGGTCGACCAATCACACTCCAGCTCGTGATTCCGCCGCGGCGCGTGCATCGTACGCCGGCGACGAGCTTGGATGTGATTAATCGACCTAACCGTTTCTATTCGATTGCGATTTACGCTACGGAATACACTGACATTTTGTCTACGGGGCCTGTACATAAACTGAAGTTTACCAACTTGAACAAAATCGTCTTAAATTTCATAAACAAACATAATTCAAGATGAGGTTTAACGTTATCTCTGTTCCTCCAAGCAAGACCGCATCCTTACCGTGGTTAAAGGTTTAAGGGGATAAACCCACTTTCGTATTTGTGCAATAAATTCACCTACGGGGATTCCCCACATACATTTCATTCATCATTTTTGTTGTCAACAAGGAAACTGTTATTATTTATGTTTGTTTCCTTTATTATTTTAAACTAGGTAGTTCAATGGTAGGTACTTATCTGAAATCTGTGAATGTTTGGAGTACCTACACGAAGTAAAATCCTTCCTACTAAAAACTATAAGTACCTACTCACAAACTTTCTCGTACCTATATAGGTAACGGGAAAATTTGTGACTATAGATGGAAGTGTATGTATACATAACACTCATAGCATGCATTTATTTATAACCTTATGTAGGTACCTATTTAGATTTTTTATACCACTTAGGTGGCAGACAAGTACCTACACGGCCCACCTGATGGAAAGTGATCACCGTGGCCTATGGACGTGTGTAACACCAGGAGCGTCATACTCACGCTGCCGACCCTGTAGAAACTTTCTAGAAGACGCTAGGGAATACAGACAGAAATTAAAAATTAATTTGATTTATCAAATTTATTCGTATAGATATAGATACGTATAGATAAGAAGCATCATTTTGAAATAATTTTGATATTTCCAGTGACATGCAAAGAAAATGAAATAAACGTAGAGTGCGCATACTGTGGACCGAAGCGCTGCGAAGACCTAGGACTTCCAATCCGGTGCGGCGGGGCCACGTCGCTTTGCAAGCCGGAATGTGTGTGCATAGATGGCTCCGTGAGAGCTGCTAATGGAACCTGTATACCAAAGGCTGAGTGCCGTGAGTGCCACATCATTTTTCTTTTGATTTTTTCTTTTTAAAACTATTTGTCATTCTTTCTTCTAAAGACGAATGAAAATATTAGGTAATTACTTGCTCAAGGTACGAGGGAAATATCTTTTGAGTCACCCGGCGTTTGAAGACTATCTGAGACGGCATGCGGTTTTAGTAGCCGCTGGCCGCTGGGAATTCCCGCACGATAAAAACGGTCCTACATGGACCTATCCCTTTTTGCATGATAATTTCATTTCATAGGTGCACAGAGAGATGATATTATATCCTACCTAATAAAAATTATAATATTGTAAAGTAGGTACCTACACTTCAAGACTTTGATACCTTAATTTCACTGAATTATGAATGATCAACTAGGTATACATAATTTGTGTAGTTATCTAAAAACATTCAGTTTAAAACCAACCAAAATTATACATACAAACTCACATTCGCATTTATAATAATGGCTAGAACTACCGTAAATGCACATGATATAAAATCAGTTCGAAAGAACTCACACAGACAATGTTCAATACAAATCGAAATGTAGAATACAAATGAAACAATGGTACACAGTACAAGTTTGTTATTTGAAGTCTCACAAAGTCGGTAAGAAGTAAGAACTGAGTCAAGTTTGCGGTTTACCAATGCGGGTATTATGTACCCTACGCTTATGCAACACAATGAATAATAATCTGCTCTGTTTTTCTCCATTTCTTATATTAATACCTAGTGTTTCAATATGAAATCATCAATTATTTGTAAGACCTGAAAAATGTAGGTGCGCGAAATAGTGTTAATACACGTTTGCATGCCACTTTGGCACAGAATAACTAATAGTACTGTGTACTTTGGGAATAACCCGCCGTGAGTATATGAATGTTTAATTTATAAATTAGGTAGTGAGCGTCAAGGTATACCTACTACTCGTTTTTACACAATACCACATAATATAGGCTCCAAAATTACTCTAAAATCACATTTATAAAGATATATTTTGTACATTTTTGGAACTTGATTTTTCTGCACTAGTCAAAAATTTACATTGAGTAGGTATTATGAATATTTGGACACAGATCCGATCCGAATATAGAATACAAAAATCGTATTAATTATACAGAAAGCCATCAACCGTAATGGCATGTACAAAATAACAGGTGTACGAAATGTATTGGTATTGATATTCAAGTAGTTAACGTTCAATTAAACAATCCCCCGTGATCCTATTGAATTTTATTGTTATTTTCTTTATTTAAGTCCTTAAATATAAATTACATTTTTAACTAAATATTTCTAAAAAAAAAACTATTGAAAATATTAAAAATAGTAGGTACCCACCGTTATCGTGTACAGGGGCCTTACTCCGAAAAACGAAAATATTCGTATCCGTTGACGTTTCAACCATTTATGGGTAGCTAAATGATCGAAACGTCAACGGATACGAATATTTTCGTTTTTCGGAGTAAGGCCCCAGGGACTAAGCTAGCGGTGGTTAGGGCTCCAGAGAGACTAACTTTTCAGTATTAGTATGCGCAGAAGACATGCCTTTGCATCAAGCTCTTGAACCAGCTACCTAACGAGAGCCTTTTAGATGTTGATTTAGAGGAGGTAGGACATGGCGGTATCTCTCGTCCAACCTGAGCAGTCCGACTGGGGTAGTGCCTCCGCCCTACAGAAGACCGCGTTCATAATAACCATCGTGTTGTATTCCCGGCGGTAAGTATGGTAGCCAGAGCTCATCCCTCCTCCCCCCACCCCACCCCTTCCTAGCCCTCTTCCCACTTTCAAGGTCGGTAGCGCGAGTGTGATACCCCGGTGTTACACACGTCCATAGACCACGGTGACCGCTTTCCTTTACGAGGACCGTGCTTGTCTGCCACCTAAGTAGTATAAAAAATCGAGCTTTTGACGATGAATCCGTGAATTGAAACGACTATCAGTATAATAGTAGCTGACTCCACATCGCACACGTAAACAATTTCATGGATTAAGTTCGAATACTTCATTTGTTTTCTTTTTCTGGCTTCACGGGATAATCGCTTTTATAATTTGCAGCAAGCTGTCGTTCAGACTTCAACGCTACATCGGGATGCGGCAACCACTGCGGCAACTCCTGTTCAGATTATAAAGAAGTAAATAAAACGTGTTTAAGCGGCTGTCGTTACAATAGCTGCGATTGTAAGGAGGGTTATGTCTTCCATGAGGGGCTTCATCATTGTGTGTTACCTGTTGATTGCTGTAAGTAGCTGTAATGTTACTGTTCACATACAATATTGTGTGTTGTGAAAAAATACCTTTCTCTTTCTTTCTTCCTTTCTTTCAATAAAATGTCTAGTAACAGAACATCTTTTAACCAAATTAAGAGACGGTGAGATGGTGAAAGGCTCCTCCAAGATCTTCAAGATACAAGTCAATTTCAACTGCAAGCTTATACAACTGTTGACTGATGAAAATAAATATTACAATATATCGAAGTTCGGTTGGACCAGTTGTCGTACTTCTTAGGGCTCCAAACATGGCTCAAACTACCCGCAACGGCTGCCATAGATTTTCACATAGCAAGAGATTTCTCAATATGTTAAATATGGTCACCCATCCTAAGTCAGCCCTGTTTAGGATTGTTTAACTTTGCAATATGTTAATCTATTTGGTTACCACTTAGTTGAGCCGCGGGAAACAGCTTCTATATTACATTCTTACTAACTATGGCTGGTCTGTTCCATTCGTACATTGACCTATTGCTATGCTATAGGAAATTACCCAAACATAAAAAAAAACATAAAATTATTCAACGAACTTTAAATCTGAACGAAGTGTTTCTCTCATAACAAGACTTTATTTGATTTACAGAAAAAAATCCTGTAAACTCGGCGTGCGGAATTCGTGGAATTTGAACATTTTAAGAATAACGCAAGTATGAACAAATTTTGCCCCGAGGGATAATTATGAAGGATATTGTAACGAAGACTGACCAGCTAAGCTTGTAAACATTCTAGTTAAGTTAAATTGAATGAAAGCTTTAAGAATTAAAAAGAAAAAATAATAATTTTGTTTTCTTAATTTTTTTATATATTCAAGGCATAAACTGTGACATTCTAGCTTCTGTTTACATGTATGGATAGTTCATGTATGTAGCACACCTCCACTGCGAAATCAAAACGACATCGAAAACGCTGTTATAGTTTCGCTATGTAATAGTACTACACCATATAGCGAAACAGAGGCGAATATGTAACCGGGATGGTTGAAACTATGTTAAAAAGATACAATAACTTTACAATCGGTTTTTTATTTTAGATCGAGGAATTTTACGCCTACCAAAAATCTCACGGCGAAACTATGGTGGTTTCGCCATTTTCTAACGCAGTGGTGTTAGTGCTAGAAAAATACTAAAAAAAAACGACAAAAAAACTTTTCTCTAAAACTCTTACTTTTGACGCTGACATTTAAAATTTCGGACAAACGGTAACATGAAACGCATTTCTCCCCAATAAAGTGTAAAATAGGAAATGGAAAGGGACCCAATGATAAAAATACTTTTTTCCTGTTTTAAGAATAAATTATCCAAATGTTATGGTAAATTTCTTATGGTAGTTAACGCTCCTGAAAGTAAAAAGTTTTATAACAGTTGCGTGGAAGTCTTCGAGTTGTGTACGTACTTCAGCGTGTTTATTGGTACGTATGAGATACCGAGAGTTTTTTAGAAATTCAATATTGGATTGATACAAATTTTCCAACTGGGTTATGTACTATTCCACAACATCTGTTATTTAAGTTTGAAATGTAATATAGGTATATAATCTGCTGATGTGCCTAATAAATAAAATAACATATAAATATAAAATAAACTCCTTCAATTTACTTCTGATTAATTTCGATGCGGGCTCCATACAGTATAACTTACCCTGCGTCTTGCCGAGTGTCACTACTCGGTGTGTTACAGTGTTCATAGGACACTATTGTTTATCTCAGTGTACAGTATAGGAGTTATAGTACCTACCTAATGGGAATGAGGATGAGATTAGTTCGGATCTTGAGGTCTTGGATCTGCAATTCTTGAGATGAATGAATAACTCAGTCTCCGGATAGCAAATCAATTGGTGCTGTCTACGACATAAGTCTCCCAATAAAGGCTAATATATCACACTATAAATTGTAAATTGTATCTGGGGCCTTACTCTGAAAATCGAACATGAACGTTTCGGATCGAACGAAAACGGACCATTTGTCAAACAACGACAGCGAAAACGTCAAATGTATTTCGGGAGTAGGAGGTGTATGATAACGATCGACAACCTCAATGTCAAACGATCGAAGACGGATCCGAAATCCGAAACGAAACACTTTCGGGGTAGCTAAATGGTCAAAACGTCAACGGATACGAATATTTTCGTTTTTCGGAGTAAGGCCCCAGTCACCGATCGATCTTTATTCTTATATTTATAATACTATTTACTAATATAGGTACCTATTTTTTAATATTACATTAAGTACAGTTCAAAATTAACTCCAGAATTAAATACCTTTAAGTAATTTTGTTAAAACAAAACTTTGTAATATAATGATGTATTTTTAAACCTGAAGAATGTCTTCCAAATTTCAAGTAAATCAATTCATTGTACGTCTTAAAACGCCTTACGCAAATTATTTCAGACAGAGCTGATTTCGTTTCACGCTTGTCTTGTGTCTTATTTAAAAAGTCCATTATAACAATTAGTGAAATGAATAAGTCCTACCTACTTACTCATTTGCTTTCAACGTCTAAATTTTCTTCGCGTGTTTTGAGGCAATAAAGAGAAATCTCCCAGTGAAAACCACTTAGGCAACATGTTAACAACTTTGACGACGCGAAATAAAAGAGACGTTTCATTTTGACTGCTGTTTCAAAAAGTATGATGAGTAGACTACGGAACTTGTAAATATGGCTGGTAGCCGTTATAAATTTTATGAATATGATTGTGAATAGTTTTCAGAACAAACTTAACCTGTCAGTGTAGAGTTGCTACGGTTCACCCGGGGAACGGAGGCGGCAGCGCCTCCCACTCGCAGGAGTGACGGCCGCCTGCTGTTAATTAGTCCTAGGTGAGAGTGGTCAGTAGGGTGGGGTCAGGTGGTCATTCTGTCAAGCGCTTGGAGAACCAACCCACCCCTTGCTTGCCCTTTGCTCGTCAAAAGGACACGAGGACAGTCTCCAAGCAGCCCTCCCGCCTCAGCCGGCATTTGCCGCACACAGCAGGCTGTCTTCGTTGCCCGGGTGCACCGCAAACTTGCACTTAATTTCATTGTATTATTGTAGTCTACATACAATAAAATTTAATAAATACACTGTCTATAGACTCGACCCATAGTATAAAATCCTTGTTAGTCTGGAATAATGTTGAAGCTGTAAATCAAAGCTATAATGAAATAATTCAACAGTCTCTCCTTAATTGCTGTCAATTAAATTAAACGGTAATCAACAAAGTCTATTTGCTCGAATGAATCAGTTGTTAACAGGTAACAATTACCCTCTTGATAACCCCTGTCTTATATAATATTAAATAGGCACAAACAGGTACCTACAGAGTTTGTTATATATTTGTACGAATATGTGAGAATTTATGAATAATTAATATATAAGTACTCGTAAGTACGGAAAGAAAAGATCTCAGGCTGTTGACTCTGCCTATCTCGGAGGAAAAAAGGCGTGAGTATATTTATAACATATTCTACTATGCGATTCACGTAAGTTGATAACTGTCATAATGACATTTTGATTCCCGTTGCTTACTTCATTGCATAAAGTAAGGTCAGCAAATACATTTTTTTACATCACTATTCCATCTGAGATAAGTACATAGAATGATAATTACGAAATAGACTATCGGTTCTTTTTTATATTTATCTACTTTTAATCGGGCGGTAACACTTCGATGCAGCTTATTTTATCGTTTGCACTGTTATCGGAGCCGCACGAACAATTTCACGTGCTCGTGAATGTACCACTGTGCCTTCCCTACTCATTTTATGCAAATTTACTGTACCTAACAAAATAAACTTATCAAAACAATAACTAAAGTCTATAACAAACACAATGTAACAACAAAAGTCAACAAGGACGCAACAAAACGGAGAAAAATCGGAAATATATATCAATGGCTTTGGAAGCGTAGCTAGCGGCACACTATGACACCAATCATTTATGAACTATTATTATAAACTATTACTAAGAAAATATGTTATGTATTTAGGAAAAGAAAATAAAAATTAAGACGTTGTTACCATAACAGGTATGAACCTATCCGACGCGCCGTGAAAATTTAGTTGCTAGCTGTACAATTTTGATGAGTACGGAATGAAGTTGCCGCGAACGCGATTATCTTCTTACTTGAATCGCATAGTATCTCACGAAAGCGGGTGAACAATTAAATAGTAGGTAGTACTGTGTGTCTTGTAAATACGCGTACATATTGTGTGCGAAACTTTATGTCACGTCAAAAGAAATTCATGTAGCAGTTAGTAGAACAATAATTGCATTGCAAGTAATTCATTTTTAAAAGCAATGTGTATAATTATTTTTTACTACAATTACAGCTAAACCGCCTTCGTGAAATAGAACATTTTATACCTAAATATTTAAATTGTAAGTATCTCATTTTCATTTCAAACTACGGCCATGTTTAGCAAGAAACTTTAGTGATTACAATATTGTGTGAAACATTTTACCTCTGTAACAGCGATTCAAACAAAATCTTTTATCCTTGTAGCGTAGCTCAGGCCCGGGTAAAAGCCTTTAGAGAGTGTTGCTTCTATACTGATTAATGTTAGTAGTTGTTAGTGGATTGTGAATGTTCCGCTTCTTGTATGTTATGTACTAAAAGATAGGGAATAACTCAATTTCTCAAAGGTTTGAACTTTTTTATAAGAATAGACAATATTTCATGTTATTTAGGTGTTTTGTGGCGATGAAATACCGTGGGGTAATTTAGGTTTTAGGGTGACAATACTGCTCGAGAGGGCCATCTCGGAGCTGGAGATGACCCTAGGTCCGCTGGGGTGCAAAGAAAATGCCTTTTGGGTTACTTTACTCCCCGGTGTTTGAAGACCAGAGACGGCGGCGCGGCGTGTGATTTGCCCGTTCAAATCTGACATACATCAGTCATTTTTCCACTGGTTTTGCATAAATCGAATTAAGAACAAAAGAAGCTGAACCAATCGTTACTGTCCAATTTCTCATCATTTCGAACCTAGCTCGCGTACTTAAGTGAATTAAAAAATAATATTCTTTTCATTCGAATCCCTTCAACAACGTTAAGACCTATCAAATGATTGCTATGAACATCTACAAAAAGAAACGAGACAAACACAAACAAAGTTATCAGACTCACACATAAACCGAATGATCAAAGAAAGGAATAAAAGAAAAATCAACGTGAACAAACAAATAAGACAAAAACCAATTACAGTTGGCAGAATAACATTTATCGTAACCAATTAGTTAGTTAGAGTTTGAGGGGGAACTAATATCACTAATTAATCGAACCATCGAATCCATCGAACGTTACTTGACGAAGCGAGTACAGACTAAGTTGAGTCTCCGGAGGTTTTATGACTCCGTTGATTAGTGAATAATCTTTCCTGTTTTTTCCTTATTTTTCCTGTTATTATTTATCCTCAAAACATAAAAGAATGTAAATGATTTAGAAAAATCTTTTAGTTTTCCATTTGCATATTTATATTATTTTGTTTGATTTTTTATTGATTTAAAATTAGAATGTTTAATCGTTGAATTAGTTTACTCATAAAAAAAGTATCCCTACCTATCCTGTAGATAGGTGTTATCCCTACCGGTAGGGATAACCTAGTAGGAATATATTTTTTTAAATTTATTTATTTAACCTGAGGGGTACCTATAGAATTAATCGTATCATCAATATTTGACTTATTTGATAATTTTAAGAACTGAAAAGGTATTTAATAGCTAAAACAAACCTTTATTTATGATCGAATTACACTGTTAGCTTAAATGGTAAGCTAGGTAGTTTTTAATAAAATGTATTTTTTTAATGTGCATAAGGTTAAAAAACTCAATACTTAATGAAAAAAAAAAAGAGAAAAGGCAAAATAAAGTTATACCAATAATGCATTGTTATTGATTAGTAGTTTCTGTACTAAAGTTACTAATCAACAGGGCCTCGAGTCTGCTAAAGGCAAACCACTCTAAAAAATGCCATTTAATTGTAGACTTTATTGTTATCGAGTTAAAGTCTATAATCAAATGATATTTTGTAGAGCGAATGAAAAAGTTAAATGAATTCTTTTTATTTGATTTTAGACTTTAACTGTTTAACAGTAAAGCCTTTAGCAGAGTCGAGGTCCAGGATCGATACAAAAACAATTATTAATATCTTTTATCATTTACATTACCTTTATTGTATCAAAGTCAAATTATTCTTCTTCAAAAAGCTCACTATCTATATCTGAACAAGGATTCTAACAAAAACTTCGAGGAGATCTTTTCAGATTGATTTATGGATAACAAAAAACCTTCCTTTAGTACGTTGAGATTCTTCTTATAAACGAGTTGGTCTGAGGTAATTTTTCTTTTTTCATTTTATTACCTGATCTCGGTAAATGTACATGTTCAAGTTAGTCAAGGTAGAAGAATTTACTCATAAAGTCCACATTGATATGAAAATTTGTGTTCAGTTACCTCATAAATTTATTTTAGATATATAATAGAGGATGGTATTATTGACATCCTTGTATATTTTTAAATTGATTATTTCGTAACTTACCCTAGGCGTACACTTGGCGATAGGTGACAGCGACAGCTCGGCGTCTTGACGCGACGACAGGCTGCGGCTGATAATTTTATTTCATAGCGCCACGACACGCGGCGACTCCCCTAGCTTGTCTCTGACGCCAAGTGTGTGGAGCTTTGAACGAAATATATGAAATTCTCAGCCGCAGCCCAGCAGTATGGGTACCATGAAAACCTCAACAATACTTTATACTCCTTCCTGAGAATCAAACAACCACTCAACCATTCAATTTCTCCATGATCTCATCCTTCGAGCCTTTTCTCAACTCAGTTGGGGTCGGCTTTTAAGTCCAAGTACAAAGCAGCCGTACCTACCTCGATATTTTTACTACTACCATATTCTGACCTCCGCAACCCACTGGTGATTTCAAACTTCTGAAGGTACACCAGTTGTCGAACTATATAGGGCTTCCAATACTAGTAACGACTACTATAGTGCTCTCTAAGGTGGGGATGGGTCTCGATGTTTTGAGAACGTTCATCCATCCTTATACTGGCTAAAGTATGAACAATATAATACACAGTTGAAAATAAATGAAATCATAAAAAAAAGAATTTCCAATGCTTTAAATCAATAAAAGCTGCAACAGAAAGTTGAGAAGTGTTTTCCAATAACACAAGAAGAACTGCGAGTGCAAGAGTACCTACGTGCTCGAACATTTCAAACTACGTTTTTATTTTCATGACACGTTAATTTTATATTGCTTTATTGTGTCGTAATAGTCAGGGGAAATTACGATGAGATTTGTGTAGGCCGGACAAAAGAATCATTGAATACCTACACGCATGCCTACACATATGATAGAAACATTTTATATCATCATCATCATCATTCTCTGAACTTTTTTCCCAACTCAGTTGGGGTCGGCTTTCCAGTCTAACTGTGATGCGGCTGATATAATTTATATCAAATGAAATAAATGATAAAAAAATGAAAAAAAAAATATATAAATATAAACAAAGAAGGATATAAGAAACATTTTATAATGATAAGTATAACGAAAAGAACTTTCGAGAGTTCGTTTAGTTTTAGCCTCTTCTATTCTATGCCCGTATTTCAAGTAAGGTCCCAACATATTTGAATTGAAAACGAATTAAGTAAAGTTTTATATAAAAAGTAGAAAGTACTTTGAAGTCGTTAGAAAAGACCGCATATCAACACCGAACATCTGAATACCCCTGATAAAGATATTGCCAATGGATATTGAAACATAATTTACAATTCAATCGCCCAGTTTACGCAATGAAGTTTTTTTTATACTAATTCTACAGTGAGGGTTCCAGCGAGTGGGACCGCAATAGCTGGGACCGCGGTTCCAGTTTCCGGTTCTATTAAATTTAAATATTTTTCTTCCGGCAACTGGGACCACCCATAAAAAAGATCAAAAACAGTACAGTCAAACGAAAAATTGTTAAAGTTATAATTGGGTATGGCCACAGGATCCCCTAACCCAATCCCCAGTACGGTGAAAAAAAAAGTAAGTTTGTTGGTGAAATAATTACAATAGAAGATAGATAAAACTGCAACGCATTATCAGAATAGAATATTTAGTCAAATGTTAGGGAAATTTCATAAGTAGAGAAAATACTATAATAATACCTACTCGTATTAACCATTTTTTTTAAGAAGTGCCAGGTGAAATGCATTATGAAGAAGTCACTTATCAAGTTCTTGTCTGTTTAGTAGACTACTACTCATCTGTAAAATTATTAAAAAAAATATTTTTTATCTCACGTGATAAAATACAAATGTAAATAAAAATATGTTAATTATTTCTTCGATATATTTTTATGTGAGAAATTATACATCAAAGAAAATTGGTTCATCGTTACAATCATTATTCATCAATGTTTAATCATTGTCTGCCAGTAAAATAAAAAAGTGAAAAACAAAAGTTAAAAATTCCTATCTTTAATCATGAATCGAGCTTTTGTATTCACCATAAACACTTTGAAATACCAAAGCATTGTAAGCCCAAGGGTAAACTTAAATAATACGAAGATTACTTTAAAATTTGATTCAAACTGACAACAAGGGAATATTAAAACATCAATTTTACGCCTTAACGTCCGTCAGAGTTGGCCCTCCCTTTGTACTAGAAGTTTTATAACTTTGTGATTTGAAAGTTTTGTCCGAAAATAGAGGTGTCATCGAAAATTATTCAAAGTTTAATACCAAACTGGTCGAGTTACAGTTAAGACTTAAACTGCGTTTCAACTCAAGTTACTGACAGACAGTCTGTGATTAGTGCCACTTTATGGTATTTCTCGACTTTTTGTGTTCACGAACCTGTGAAGGTCAGACATATTGAAGATATTAAAGTAAAATGGTGAAGGTGAGCATCGAGCAAGTAAGCAAAAGGAAGGAAAAATAGATTATAGTCCGGAATAAACGAGTACATAGGCTACTTCTTATGACTGGTATCTAGGCTCCCGTGGAAAGCGGGAACGGAAACAGAATTTAATGCGGACGAAACCGCAGGCAGTAGCTAGTATACAATAATTAGTGTATTAAAAAATATACTCCAATATTTATAATTAGTCCTATTTCAGTTTTTTAAAGTTTTTATTTAAGAAAAACGTGTTTTTACAGTATGTAAATATCTAGCTACAACTCAAAGTGCCCGTAAAATGACATTCTTGTGCAAATATAAGGTGAAAATTGAAACTAAATAAACTTAAAAAATATCATCACAAGGCACCCTCAATTTGCCGTTTAATTTGGGTTATGCAAACCCTTTCAGCTTCCAGTTTTGATGAGACAGTGAGCTATTTGTACAAAGCAAAGGTTCGTCTCTAGACGTATTATGAAATGTATTGACATTGGAGCAGTATTATTACACTGGTAATTATTAGGATATGCTACTACTCGTATAATAAAATAATATAAAAAACGACTTCAAAAGCATTATTGGTGCATAAACGACGGACATAAAACTGAAAATCTGTGAGCCCATTTAGCGCGCATGTAGCGCGTAGGTATGAAATTGCATAAATAATGCCTAAATGTACGAAAGCAGCAAGACAAGTATTTAAAACGGGGACTTCGTGGTTCCCGAGGGGGCCATCTTGAAGCTGAATATGGGTCTGGATCAGCCAAGGGTGCGAAGAAAATGCTTTTTGGTTCACCTTATTGCCCGAAGTTGAAAGACCAGTAGTAGGTAGGGCTCTATGGAAACTGCTCAATGGAACTCAGAGTACAATTAATATAATAAACAATTTAATTTTCATTCGATTTTTAAGTTCGAAATCTGTGCCGCCGACTACAATTAGTATCTCTATTGTAGTCGGCGGCATAGCACGCTCAACTAAATTAAATTATACTATGTAATATAAAAGATGGCAATGCCCTTATACATTTTAAATGAATACCGAAAATTTATTTTTCTTTTTACCTGTTACTTGACTCGGTTGTTCATTACATATTTGAAGATTTGCTTTGCACGTAGCTTATCCAACCATGTAAATAGCAAGGAATGAGTTACATTGAAAAGTGAGTCAATTTATTTTCCTTCATCCATTTGCATAGCAAATGTGGTGGATGGAAATAGGAACACGATGTTTAAGCAATCAGCAAAGAGGCTATAACTTCTGCACTTTTACAATTGGAAAATAAAATGCTGCAAGGCAATAAGTACAGTCTGCTTGTATTATATTGCAATGAGGTGAACGATATAATATATATAGGTACTTTTATGTATCACACTTTATATTATTATACTCTATATATTTATGGATGTGAAGGGAATTTTTTTCCAGATATCATCATCTCCGCGGCTAACGGAGCCAGTTATACTGGACTTGAACCGACTAAAACCGCACGCTGTCTCGGGTCTTCAAACACGGGGATGTAAGGTAGCCTAAAAAACGTTTCCTTCACACCCCAGCTGGCCTAGGGCCAATTTCTAGTTTCGAGATGCCCCCCTCGGGTTTGGGCACCACGGTTTTCCTGTCTTGCCCCGAAAAAGAGGGCGGTACTTCTGCTGCCTGGTAGGTACCAGGCAGCATCACCAACCACCCCTGGGCCTGCGCATATGGAGGATGGAGGTCGTCTTGTCATCGTTGTTACTTGCGTCATGGCGAGCTTGCTGAGGACTCGGCGGGGTGGGAAAGTGCTAAATCTCTCCTCATAATATCCCAGTTGAAAGGGACACCCTATAGGTATCCTTTATTATATGTTTACTGCTTATTATTCAGGCTGGTAACAATATCCAATAATCGAATTTTTTGAAACGAAACTTGAGTAGCATAAGATTGATAAGGGTGATCGATCTTCTTTCACAAAACTTTGAAGGAATTACTTATTAATTTATTTCTGTGTTTTGTTTCTTTATTCTCGTAAGAAAATTTTTCCTTGGACAAATATCTTGAGACAATACTAATTTATTATTAATTCTCTACAACGAGATTGAACTTTGTTGGAACAAGTCTTAATTCATATTTATTGTATAAGCTTGGGTATAAATAAAAAACACTTTTGATTAGGGAGATGTTTGTTTTATTGACAAGTACCGAAAAACAAAGGAATGTAAAACAAACACTCTAGTGATGTCCTTTCTCAGCAATCTGAAAGAAATAAGAAAGGAAAATATAGCAAGTTAACCAAGTTTAATGAATACTTGAGAGCTAGGCATGGTTTAATGAATGAATGCCGTAATGAATACAGGGTGGAAACGTTATATCAATTTTAATGATATTAACTTTTATATGATATTCAATTTGCATAATGTAAGTTAAATACCTAAAAAAATCTTTACATGGTAAAGTTACAGGAGCCGCAAAAGTACAAATTGTAAATAGATACATGAATTATTTTTTATTCTTGGTTATATTCTGTCACTAGCTCTCACCCGCGGCATCGCCCGCGTGTAATTCTCGAGGTACGTCTGTGCTTCCCATGAAATCCCTGGGATAGAATTTCAGCCAAATCCGTTCAGCAGTTAGAGCGTGTTTGAGAAACAAACATCCAAATATTATCAGGAACTTTTATATTTATAATACAAGTAGAATGTAATAGATAAAGCGATCCATATTTCATATCACTTTAAAGTTTTGCTGTATCATTAAAAATCTGTCAAGTACGAATCCGACTCGTGTACCAAGGGATCCGTTTTAGTAAGTATTTGGCAAAAAATAAAAAATAATCGTAGGTATGCACAGGACACTCTTAACATTTCCACCCATTTTACACCAATGCGAACGATCAGGGCCTTGATTATGCTAAAGGCAACTCACTGTCATACCACTGACACTGTAGACCTTATTTTATCAGATTAATGTCTAAAATTAAATGATATTTTGTAGAGCGAATGAACAAGTTTAATGAATTCTTTTCATTTGATTTTCGACTTTAACTGTATAACGGTAAAGTCTAAGTCTAAATAGCATTTTTAGAGTGTCAGTGGAATGACAGAGGTTTGCCTTTAGCAGAATCGAGGTCCAGGTGGAAATTGAATAGGTAACACATGATTCCATCATTTTTCGTGTAAAAAATAATAATAATAATCTTGTAACTTACCACAGGCTGGAACACAAATGCCACGATGATTCCTGTAGTGCCCATCCTTGCAGATACATGCCGGGTTACAGTTCAAGACAAAGGGATAACATATGGGTTTAGGTTTGCCTGCATCTTCACACCCCTCTCTTAAACATATTGATGGACAACTATCCCAGACCTCGTTAGGTCTAGTGCATTTTACTGGAGCTAAAAGGTTAAAAAGCATATAAGTAAGTATTATTTTCGATGGAGGTAGGAGACGAAGGTATCTCCCGTCCGTAATGAGCTATCTGACTGGGTAAGTTCCTCCACCCTACAGGAGACCGCGGCCCATAATAACCATCGTGTTGTGTTTCAAGGAGTAAGGAGTACCGGGGAGCGAGCGGGGGGCGAGCTGATTGTCTGCGCGCCGACGTTTGGGTGACAGGACGGCCGACTGTCACCCTACACCCCACCGTCGGCGAAGTGGCGTGATGCTCGCCCCACCCCACCTTTCGGGGGGTCAAAGGGTCAAATCTCAAAATCGTAGATGGCCCGGGGCCAGCTGGGGTGCGAGGAATATGCCTATTGGGTAACCTTACACCCCGGTAATTCAAATACGGTTTATCTTACTCAGTGTAGGCTCTATTCAATTTTTTTTAAATTTTGATTACAATTTACTTATTTAATCAATTTAATGAAGATTAATAAGTTTGAAGTTTGTGCAATCATCGTCTACTTTTGAAGCTGGACGGAAATAGATCAAAATTGCCGAATGAATTTAGTGGGCAATCAAATTGTATCGCGTGGATGCCCTTGCCTTTAAGGCATCAAGCAGACGGAGGCGCGGGCAAGGTCGGTCAATTTCACCGCGAACGATAGCGCAAAAGGAATCCTATACTACCAATGCACACGAATGGCAAAAAGACCGCGCCGCGGGGGCCCGGCGGGCACTGGAGTGGCGCTTTGTTTTCGTGGTGAGGGCAGTCGCAGGCATCGACGGGCAGACGCGGTCGTTATTACTTCGCGGTCAAAAAGACCTGCCAGCCCCGCCGTCTGCTTAACGCCTTAGTGATTCCCCTATTTATTTGTTTAATAGTAAAATGTTGATAAGTACTAGATATTATTATACTTACGACAGGTTGATGATAATACACATTTTCTATTGGTGTAACTCAGCCATCTATGATTTAAATTGCAGGCACAACCCGATAAGCATCTAGAATTTGAATCACACAGATGGCCAACTCTGCTGTCATTCACTGGGCAATATTCTGAAGGACAGTTAGTCTTACAGGACACGAAGCTAGCATGTGGACCACATGGGTTACCGCCTAGAATACAAAAATACAACTTAGATTTTAAGATAAAACCAACAATAACCAGTCAAGGATAGAAACCACCTCTCAACTGGAATTTATCAACCGTCACATATTATTATAATACTAGCTGTCCCGCTCGGCTTCGTTCGTGTAATACTTCGTCCTCGTGCATTCATTTATCCCATAAATGTCCCTAATTTATTACTTATATAAATATAATAATGTATGGAAATTTGCTAGATTGATTGACATTTATGATTACTGCTCTGCTGCAGCGCTCCTCTGGGTAGTAGTGTGATGATATAACCTTCAATGATCGAAAACTAGAGTCTGGTAGAGCGTGCGCTTGTTACGTTGGGGGTCACGGGTTTGATTCCTGCTCAGTGCAAGTATAGAGGAAGATCCCAGAGCCCCCAGACGTCACTCATTTTCTGATGGACAAAATATAATAATATACGAATGAGTAGTGGTGGGGTGTACTATGATCATATTATGACTAATTGCTACCTTGGCCAGACGGCCAATTTTCAGGTAGCAATTAATTAAGGTACCTCCATAAAAACACTGCTCACCTCACTTAAATTCTGATAACTGATTTTAACATATATTTTACACAATATCGTTAAAAATCAGTATTCATTACTCCTAGACACATGCGGTCGGCGGTTTTACCTTACAGACACTTTAAAGCTCTGAAAAAAATTAATTAAGGTCACTTATTTTTTGATGCTTGATTTTTATATATGTTATTCAGACAGCTATTTTAAAACGTTTTGCAAACGGACAGACCGATCCAAGGGGCCAAACATTCCCCACACCCAATTTTAATGTCGCTGAGAGTATGGGCGCGGGCATTTTCCGTGCGTATTATGCGTGTATGTAGCATGTCTAATCGAAGTCGGAATTAATATTGAAATGTAAATAAAAATGCATACCTATTAGTAATTAACGCCTGTCATTTTAAAATTTAATTTTTCGTATTTGTTTTATTTAATAGAGAATAATTTTTAAAGGTAATAATTTGAAAATCACGTAAATAATCAAAGATAAACTTTGAGAAAAATGCTCGTCTGACCGCAATAATTAAGCTAGGCACAATTTTATTCTGCCTTACAAATTGTTTTATGAATTTTAATCGAATTAATTTTAATTTTTTAAAGTTAACATCAAGAGCTTTACAAAGTATTAATAATTTAATTAAATAAAATAATTTATTTAATTAAATAAATAAATTATTTTATTTAGTTGTTTAGTTATTAATTTTAATGTACTTATATATTATTTATAATTTACATTGTATTTGTAAATAAATAAGTTAGGTATATTAAATAAAAGCAACCTTTTCAAATACTTATTTATTGGTAATGAACATTAAAAAACTACAAAAATCGGACAATTTTTTTATGTAATTTTGTTAATTTAATTTGTAAATATTTGACTGGCTTCTAATCTTCATTGTCACCGTCGTTGAAGTCAGGTAATTCATCGTCGTTGAAGTCAGGTAATTCATCATCGAGCCAATCTTGATATTGAATATCTAAATCGTCATCTTGTTCATCAGTGTTTTCCTCGGGCTTTTCGGCTGTAAAAAACAAAACAACCAATTAAGATTCGGAAAACTAAAGAGAAATCAAAATTATGAGAAGCTAAAATAAATTACCTAATTCTTCCTGCAGCGACTGACTGGCAAAATCTGGCAATTGATCTCCATCAAACCAATGAAAATGATATTTATCATCTTCTAATGTCCAGCCATTATTTTCGGGATTGAGAATATTAATAATTTTTGTACTTGCATTGTTCCAAACACTAGCAATATAGTTAGCTCGTCGAAACTGTTCCAAAGTTCGCTTTTACAAGGTGGTAAGTAAGTGGTAAAGAGAGAGAGCAATAACACTCATATATGTTTCACTCGCACTCATGCGCACGAATAATGCCCGCGCCCATGCTCTCAGCGACATTAAAATTGGGTCTGGGGAATGTTTGGCCCAACGGTCTGTACGTTTGCAAAACGTTTTAAAATAGTTGTCTAAATAACATATATAAAAATCAAGCATAAGAAAATAAGTGACCTTAATTATTTTTTTTCAGAGCTTTGAAGCGTCTGTAAGGTAAAACCACCGACCGCATGTGTCTGGGAGTAATGAATAATATTGATTTTTAACGATATTGTGTAAAATATATAATATTATGTTAAAATCAGCTATCAGAATGTAAGTGAGGTGAGCAGTGTTCAGTTTTTATGTAGTACCTACCTTGATTAATTGCTACCTGAAAATTGGCCGTCTGGCCAAGGTAGCAACTAGTCATATGATCATAGTACACCCCACCACTACTCACTCGTATATATTTTGTCCATCAGAAAATGAGTGACATCTGGGGGCTCTAGGATCATGGACTAGTATATGTATGTATGAATATCTATTTGCATTGGTCGTTAAGCCGTCGGTCCTGGTTACATACGAACATCTATGGAAGTCGTTACGGGTAATTGAACACTTAAAAAGTTCAACTAGTCTAACTGGTCTGGAGTTAAGAAAAAGGCTCGGAGGACGATGCTAGATGGCATATGTTATTTATATAAAAAGCTTAGTCTGATATACACACTTGTAAGATGTCAGTAGCTTCACAGAAAATATCAAAGTTCGGCCACTTCGTAGTTAGACTGAAAACCCTACCCCCAGTTATGTTGGGAAAAGGCTTAAAGGATATGAATGTCATAATAAAAGTAGCCTCACTGAATACGTTATAATTTTTTAAAACTAGTCAAAATTCACTTACCTGGACATTTATCGGGTAGAATGCAGGCACCATTCCGATTAGACCTTATGTAACCAGGCTTGCATACACACCCTAGTGGTTCACACTCGCCTGTACAGGCATACCCTTCATCCGGTTGTTTACAAGTGGACGGACACGGCGACGGATACTGTTTGGGTCTTGCATTTGGATCTCCGTTGCAGCTTCCATCAGCTAAGTTAACAACAATAAATTTGTTTAAAAATAGCAACCCATTTGTGTCCCACTGCTGGGCACGGGTCTCCTCTCCTCTAACGAGAGAGCTGAGAGGGCCTTAATCCACACACGCTGGCCTAATGCGGGTTGGTGGATCGGACATGTCCTTAGAATTTCTTCTAGGACATGTGGGTTTCCTCACGATGTTTTCCTTCACCGTCAGCAGATGGAAAATCATGTGATTAGCACATATAAATTCCACAAAGTGAAATTCACATTGGTACTGTCCGACCGGATTCCTTATCCATTCAGCTAGGTACCATCGCATCCATTCAGCTACCATCGCAATTAGTTTAAACCGAGTTTATAAATTTAATTTGCTTTATTACGGCCCACAGGCTGTGATAGTATTAAAAGACAATAAAGGCAGTTTTTTATAGTCAATAGGCGTGCGTTTGACCCAATGATTTTATATACAAGATATGTTACGTTCATAGTAACTGACACCTCAAATCTGATCCTCATTGACAATTGTTGACAATTAGCGTTAAAGTAGTATGAAAGATGGGATAAGCACGTGAGTAAAAAAGATAGCTATAAACATTATCCGTCAAAAAACGTCCCAATTGGGACGTTTTCGAGTCTTCACCTGGCGCGCTCTAGTAACATATCTGCCTCTTTTTACATGTATAATATCATTGGTTTGACCACTATCTCACCTGGGGCCTGATTCAGTAAGAGTACGTTTTTAAAACATGTGATTTCAAAGCTTTTGAAAACTTATAGATATTAATTTTTCGAATTTTAATTGAAAATGAGTCAAACTATGAGTGAGTTTAAAGGTTTGGTAACCTGATGAACGCGTAGGCAGATGTTATTTTGACAGATTACCTATACGAAATATATATTTTTTTTAATGATTTTCTGATCGGAAAAAAATAGTTAGCATGCAATTGCTTAAAATTTCATTCCATCAAATATATTTTTTTTGCCATTTTTCTTTTCATCGAACTGACATCACGCCACTGATCTGTATTATTGAAAACTGGGTAAGTGATTATGTGGTCGACGATGAAGCACAAGCGTGCTTCATCGTCGACCACATCAGGCTAACTAATTCTAGGCAAGCGCCTAGAATTAGTTAGCCTATTCACTCTTAACTTGAAAACTTCCAGATCATAGTTTTCCGGTAACATATACTTCTTAACCTAATATTGTCAACAGGGTACTTAGAAGGACTTTGTACTGCTACCGAAATTTCTATACCAAAAAATCGCACTAACAATACCCGGCCCGGGAATCGAACTCGGATCTAACTATATGTATGACAGTCGCTCTCGCTACCTTTGCGCTACTAAGACGTTATTAGTGCAAATATATTATATACAACTCATAAATAGTGTACCTACATCGTTTAAATCTCAAAGTCTATCTACAGACGTTTAACATAATATGGACCAAGAGCCCATGACTGCCAGACATTCGTCATTTTATAAAAGCTGATAGTTCTTCTATGTGTGTCCCTAGTACAGGTAAGAATGATCCCCACCCATGAAGCTAAGGCAGCGGTGGCTTTGGCAGATAACGGGTGACAAAGGTGTGTAAAATTCCATCTCAAATTCGTCATAGTATAAAACTTAATTTTTTTATATTTTGATTCATATTAATATCAAAACTCGCGTTGCTCATTGCCAGACAGTTAGTATGGTTCCAACCCTCTGCCAGACACCCCTAAACTTTTATAATTTATAATTATACTTACGTTATATTATAACATCTAAATTTTATATATAATTTTTTGGGAGCCTATTAAACTATGTTTGCATAGTAGCCGGACAGTTTCGAAGGTTCTATCACCTTGCCAGACGTATTCAAAGTGAGCAGTAGTCGGGAGAGCAAGGAGCGTATGAGTAACTATAGTCGAATTTTTAATTAAACGATATCAATTGACTGTACCTAGCTAATGTCACTTCGTCAAACAATGTTGCTATATTCAGTAATAGTGATGCAACTGATGCATTCAGTTCCCGTCCGACCTTATGAAATGAATGATGAGGGATCGTTAATCTTTTCTTACTATACTTTACTACTCCCACTCCCACTCCCACTCCCACTCCCACGCCCACTCCCACTCCCACGCACACTCCCATAAACTTCCATCAACCTATTCCTGATGATAACTAATCTAAACTCAAAATGTAATAATTATGTTCATAAATACAAAAAAAAACTCAAAATCTCTAAAACTAATAACACCACTATCCACTAATCTTGAACACTACTGCGGATGACGTAACCTATGACAAACTTATTATTTGCGGTTTGTACAGTAATCGAATCTAGGAATTGAACCGCAAAATTAAATTTGTCTTTTATTGTATGTACTTTTCCGGAATAAAAAGTATCCAGTGTGCTGCCCAGGATATTGAAGAATAATTATACCAAGTTTTATCGTAATCGAACCGGTAGTTTTTGCGTGATGCCTGAACAAACAGACAGACAGACAGACAAAATTTTTTTTAATCACATATTTGGGTTCGGTGTCGGTCTAGTAACACCACCTGCTATTATTTTTTTTGATATTGTCAATGTACAGAATTTTCACTTCTACAGATTTATTATAAGTATATAGATATAGAAAATAGTAATTATACGTAGGTATTGTAAAGTAGTAGTAGCAGTTCTTTTTAAGTAAGAAAAGTATAGTAAGAAAAGATTAACGATCCCTCATCATTCATTTCATAAGGTCGAACGGGAACTGAATGCATCAGTTGCATCACTATTACTGAATATAGCAACATTGTTTGACGAAGTGACATTAGCTAGGTACAGTCAATTGATATCGTTTAATTAAAAATTCGACTATAGTTACTCATACGCTCCTTGCTCTCCCGACTACTGCTCACTTTGAATGCGTCTGGCAAGATGATAGAACCTTCGAAACTGTCCGGCTACTATGTAAACATAGTTTAATAGGCCCCCAAAAAATTATATATAAAATTTAGATGTTATAATATAACGTAAGTATAATCATAAATTATAAAAGTTTAGGGGTGTCTGGCAGAGGGTTGGAACCATACTAACTGTCTGGCAATGAGCAACGCGAGTTTTGATATTAATATGAATCAAAATATAAAAAAATTAAGTTTTATACTATGACGAATTTGAGATGGAATTTTACACACCTTTGTCACCCGTTATCTGCCAAAGCCACCGCTGCCTTAGCTTCATGGGTGGGGATCATTCTTACCTGTACTAGGGACACACATAGAAGAACTATCAGCTTTTATAAAATGACGAATGTCTGGCAGTCATGGGCTCTTGCTCTAATATGAATGCTAACATAATTTGTCTTTCATATACAGTCGAAAACAGAAGTGTTAGACACTAAAATAAATACCTAAAAAACTTTTTCACCTTGTCATACATTGACTAATACTGACGTTTTTTAAAATCCTCAGTGGACACAATTAATATTTCATGCTTTCTTTAATATAAGGTTTATTATTCCAGATAGCCTTACGTTTGACGTCTATTTCACCTGGTGGTAAGTGACGATGGGATCTACAATCTACAATAAATAACGTTTGCCTAGAAGGAACCTATAAAGTCGTGAATTGAAGATTTTTCAACTTTCCGGAAACACAGACTCAGGCAAGGAATTCCACTTGTACGCATTATGAATGTGTCGGCAAAGCGTTCCGTGCGTATGAGTGGAATATCCACCACCATAAATAAATAGATATTCTACGTCTATTCTGTCGTTGACTGTACATTATATAAACCTCTTGGAGTATTCATTGAATATTCTAATTCGAGCCAAGGGTTACCTTCTAAAGTAAAATTATTTTAGATCACAGTGCATGTTGTAAATCATATTATGCAAATAGTGGCCAACTTTCGAGAAGCAAGCGCCTACAATTTAGACCTTATTCAGCCTTATATATGTTAGTTATATATTATAAACAGGTTCAGGTGGTTGTCTCTCCCTGTGTCGAATTTAGGAGGTCAGATTACCACATTATAATAATTGAAGATGTACTTAATTTCTGTGAGTGTATAGCCTTGTCTTTATGGTATAAATATAAATTTATTCGATTCGTCTGTAAATGTTCAAGATACGTGTATTTATATTTTACAAATTGAATTAAGAACGTAATATAAATAAATATATGTGTACTATATAATATAAAGTTAAAAAATGAACTTACTTTGAAACCTAGAAAAGACAACAAGAACTCTCCTTTTAAAAGGTGGTTGAGTACAGAATGTAAAAAATAATTTTCTGAAAACCGGATCAACATCGGTTCAACCAAACACGAGATAATCGTAGACAAACATACATACAAAATATCCTTTTGAAGTTGCTTTTTTTTCTTTTTTATACCACGTAGGTGGCAGACAAGATACCTATGCATGGCGCTAGCTATATAGTTCAACTCATTCGTAAAGACAATGGCTCTTCCGTGCAAACTGTTTCACCACCCAAATCCGTTATACCTAGTCTTAAAAAACTTACTCGGACATTCCTCAATTTTGATACATCTTCCTCCATTGTCAGAAAGTAGGTATCCCTCTGCACAATTACATCCGTCTATGTTAGTCTTTGCTGGTTCATAAGGGCAGAATGGAGGGTTTGGTGCAGCGCAAGTACGTCGGCATTCGCGAGGTATCTTACAAACTGGTTCTGAAAGATTAAAAAAAAAATAGTATCTAGGCTGTACAATTAAAATGTTTATTGTTATCGCATGGTATACAAATAGGTTTTAAAATCAAAGTTCAGATGGTGGTGGGTTGGCTTTAAATATCGAATTAAAAAAAAAACAATTTAACGAATGTTTTCGACCTTATAGACCACCCTCCATGTACCAGGCTAGTAAAAAAATATAAAATCATCAGTCATCACTTCCAAGAAAGTACGATATCTTTTAAATGGCACGCAGGCTGTCAAAGATGCGAGAACGTTTTTAGATCCTGTAAACTTTTGTTTTATGCAGATACTGGGTTTTGATGTTAAACAGTCGATCTAAGCGTGTCGAAATAGACCGGTAACGATAAAAACAAATCTTTATATCTGATTGTTCCTGGAAGTGCTTATCTTTGACGCTAAAGCCTTTAGCTAAGCCAAAGCAGAAAGCATCTGAAAATCTCCTTAAGATGATATTATAATAAATGAATATTTCAAAAATATAAATAAAAAGTTATATTAATTAAATATAGTGGAAAAAGGACAGAAAAGAAGAAATAAGAAGAAGTGTTAGAAAGAATAATTATATTTAATTACATTAAAGCAGACACACACTTAAAAATTAACTTGACTACATACTATATACATTAATACCTAATACAAACACAGAATCAACACAGAACATGCATGTTATTAATAAATGTCTTCACAATAGTTTAGGAAGGTAAGTACCACATTTTGGCAGTCTACACTAACTGCCAAAATGTGGTACCTACTTCTACACTGAAGCTATAATGACGATTCTGATTTTACCTGAAGATCCAGAATCTAGATCTCTAAAATCTAGAGATTGAGGTACTTGACTACGGTTATGGTAACTACAAACTTAGGCCCAACACTTCTAAAAATGAATACTGGTTGAACCGTTTCCTCTTTTTAAATTATTTTTATCTCAATCTTAATATATATAAATCTCGTGTCACAATGTTTGTCCTCAATGGACTCCTAAACCACTTAACCGATTATAATAAAATTCGCACACCATGTGCAGTTCGATCCAACTTGAGAGATAGGATAGTTTTTGAAACGGATTTCGACATCCACGCGGGCGGAGCCGCGGGCAACAGCTAGTAGTAATATAAAACCTCAGCATGATAATATTATATTAAATAATATTTTCCTTTCCATTGACTGTAGGTAGCTTTTCATACCTTTACTTTATATTTTAATGGATACCGTTAACATGCTTAGTTAGTGGTTATTATTGAAGGATACGTAACACATTATATACTATATGCATGCACATGTTATTCCTCGTCATAATTCATACTGTTATTACCTATTCATATGAATCGCGGGCGAGGATTTGGCGTGTTGAAAAAAAAGAGAACCCTAGTTTAATATAAGTAGGATTAGTATAGATAGGTATTGTGGTAAGAAATAAAGCAAGTAGGTGTTATGAATCGTGTTATTTGCAAAAGCTCAATTGTACGAAGAAAAAACGCAATAGTTTATTTTGACCCCTTTTTATGTTTTCAGGTACGTAGGATACATATAGGTAAAACCGAAAACATACTTATCACATCATTGCTAGGGTAGGCAAATCTTATGATCAAGAGATTTTGGTATTTTGGATTTAAACTCTGCAATCTTATTTAGATCGGGATGATGGCTCATGGGCAAATCAGTAAGGGTCAACCTAGGCGTACGCAAATCAATCAGATTAAAAACATTTAAGGAAAAGTCTCGTCAATAATATCATTATGAATTAAGAAGAAACAAAAGATGTATACCAAGGCCTCGATTCTGCTAAAGGCAATCCACTGTCATGCCACTGATACTCTAAAAATGCTATTTAATGGTAGACTACCGATATACAGTTAAAATCTAAAATCAAATCAAAATAATTCATTAAACTTTTTCATTCGCCCCACAAAATATCATTTCATTTTAGACTTTAACCTGATAACAATAATATCCAAAATTATAGTGGAGTCAATTTAATAGGCCACATTTGACAATTCATCAAAATTCAACATCGCAATCTTGTAACGGCGCGCCGCGGTGGGCATCAAATTTTTCGTTTTGTTAGAACTGCACAATTGCTTAACTTTTTTCAATTACTATTACATATTTATTGTAATAATGACAGATACAAGTAATTTTACGTTTTGCTTTTACCAATAAACCATTCTAAACATATTAAACAATTTCTGATCTAAAGAACTGAACGTCATTACCTTGTCATTACAATGTTGTGTCAGTTAATCCTTTTTCTTTTTAAACACTAGGCATGCTACTCTAAAAATCGAAAGCTGATAAGTAGAATCGAATGCAATGATTACTTGTGAAGAAATATCATCATAAAATTAATAACCATGTTGTGACAAAAAAATTACTGATTGCATTTTTTGCATTAGTATCGATCACCAATCATCCCCCAATAGTTATTTTGTAAATATATTCAATGAACAGAATTGACCTCTCTACATTTTTATTATAAGTATAGATCATGTACTTGTCTTATTTTGCTCCTTAAATTTACGAAAGAAAAAATAATAATGAGACAAGGATTCACCTGAGGATTTTAAAAATTCACATTATCTTTAAAGTCCGTATCGATTCATTCGTTTTAATCGACCTTTTTTAACAGGTCACCTCATTATGAATATAAAACTGACAAACGTCAAATGTGACCTATTAAATTGACTCTACTATAATTGGTATTATTTTAGTGACAGTGGCTTGTTTTAAACGAATCGGGGCCCAGAATCTTAGTTAATAATGGAAAGATACCGTTTCTGCGAACCCCAACTTGAAATTGTGACTGTATGTATGTATTGAATGAAATTTTTAAGCAATTGCATGCTAACTATTTCCAATGATTTTCTGATCGGAAAAAATGATCATGCAGGACGGGACTTGAACCCGTGACCAGTCCCTTACAGGGGAAATGCTCTGACCAACTGAGCTACCTGTATTGTTGTATGTATGTAATTACAATCTCTAAAATCAACTAAAACTTCGAAACTGGTTCAAAAATAGGTACTTACGACATTCTGACTCAGGGACACATACACCTAAATCGTTTCTTAAAGTACCTTTTCTGCAAACACATTTAGGTTGGCAGTTTAAAAGAAAAGTGTTGCAGGTAGCGTTTTGAAATTCCTTATCTGAACAATATCCTGAAAAACATTCTGAAGGGCATCCGTCCCATACTTCGTTAGGTCTAGTACAGTTAACTGGAGCTGAAATGAAACATGTAAAGCTTATACATCTATCATTCCTACTTAACCAAAAAGCGCATGGTTTCTATAAAATAGCTCTCACTTGCTGCAACTGCAAAGGGCAGAGGTAAAAAGAAACTATAAAACGATTGATTTTCTGATGGGAAAAAATGATCATCCAGGATAGGACTCTACACACTATCGTCCTAAACTTGAAACAACTAGGATAGAATAGGAAATGCCGAATAACTAAAGTGGAAAAATTTTAGGGACAGATCTGTGGTTCATACATATTGTTTTAACGTCGTTAGTATTAGGCGGTGTTCGAACTCGTAAACTACCTCAATTGCAAGTCCATTGCTTTATCTTCGATATGAAAAGAATGATACTTACGACATTCAGAAGCAACAACACAAGTCTCATCTTCGTAACTTAACCTTCTATAATTCAATTTACAAGTGCATCCTGATAAGCAGAAAGGCCACGGATCGCAGACAATACGGTCTGTGTCCTCATCCACTGGGCAATAATCTTGCGGACAATTATACTTGCACGTACGAAACTCTGCATTTGCGGGGCATGGGTTGCCTCCTAAGATAAAAATTTAAGTATTGAATCAAATACGAACTTTACAAGGCCCTAACAACCGCCCTCCCAATTCCGGGGGCATGACAGGAACCCCGTGGTTCCCGAACCCGAGGGGGCCATCTCGAATCCGGAAATGGCCCGGGTCAAGCCGGGGTGCAAGGGAAATGCTCTTTGGGCCACCTTACACCCTGGCGTCGGAAGACCCTAGACGGCGTTCGGTTTTAGTCAGTAAGAGTCCGACATAACCTGCCCCGCTAGCCGCGGGGTGGGTATCCATGAGGATTTCCGCACAGAAAAAAAAGGCCCTGACAACCCCTTTGAGCTACAAGTCAACCTCATCTACTAGTTAATATACCTGCTAAACATGAAGGTTACTCTGGTGTAGGCTATCGCCCAGGTTGGGAGGTCACACATGGGTATGTCGATTTTCCGGAGTGACTAACTCCGGAAAATCGACATACCAATCAAAGAAATAAGCGGACCCTGCGCTTCAAAGCGCAAACTTTGGATGCAACTGGGCAATCGGTATGAAGATAATTATGATGAAAGCAAAAGATGGAATAGATATTATACAAGGGACTATCTCTTGAGATGTGGTGAAAAATTAATGACGAAACTGATGGCAATCTTAAGGGCGCAAACGACAATAACAGTTGACAAGAAAATCAACATTCGATAAAGTGTTTATGATGTCACTAAGATCATTTTTCTTTGAATCTTCAAAACCACTTGCCCAGTTTTGCCATTCAAGCATCGAAATTATAATCAAGTGATAAATTGTAGTAGTCTTACCGGGACATTCATTTGGCAAAATACATTTGCCTCCAGCTTTCGAAAGTAAGTAACTGGGTTCACATTCGCAGCCAATTGGTGGAGACATCTTCTTACATGGAGAGGCATTCGGTGAATCACAGGTTGAAGGGCATGGTTGAGGATTTTGTCTTGCTATGGCATGTGGATCACCATTGCAGGAGCTATTACCTGAAATAGTAACCCTTCGAATTAATAATAACCAACGATCACGCCTTTAAGTTAATTATTACTTAAAGTTATCTTTGAGTTAAGTTTTGAGAGTATTAATTAATATTTGCTATAAACTTAAAGATATCTAAGGTAATGTACTAACCGTATTTCGCAAGGCAGTCTATTTCAATCTGCTTTGGTAATTGGAAGTGCACTTACCGACCAATTGAATTAGAGGTATGTTTGGAATTAGTCGTAACTCACTTCAATGTTCACTTTACAATTTTCAGGCTACCATCATGCAATCTTAACATAATTACATGCAGGCTGCTTAGATCATGCCCCAAGTTATTAGAATTGAATTAGTTATTAGATTAATGTATTTGAAAATAATTATTTTATACTAAATAAATATTTATTCAGAACTGTGTGAAAAACTATAATTATAATAAATATATATTATTAGTTTATTTGTATGATGGGGCGACTAAATATAGTATTATTGAACAACAAATACTTTGATTTTCAGTTTTTATAAAAAATCGAAGTATTTGTTATGATATGTATAAGAAAAGTTAACTCTTCCTTCATTCAATGGCCAAGTACTAGTACTATTTTGCAAAACTATAAAAATGTTAATAGATCCCGATTAATTTGCTTAGAAAAACAATTTTAAATTTTAAATGAAATTATGAATGATCCGTAGAAAAAGGAACAATTGAGTAACAATTATGCTCCCAAGGAAGGAAGCAACTCAAGAACGAAAGCACTTAAGAACTTAACTCCAGTCTACCAAGAGAAAAATGAGCTTTAAAATTACTCGTATACCAGTTAGTATGCTTTAGATTTTCTCTCTAAGTACCAAAAATTGAGGCTAGTTATCTTAAGACACTCGCAATTTTTCAGTGTATACAGAACACCTTCATTAACTTGTCTTATTTTTAAGTAGTTTTATTAGTTATTAGTAAAAGAATAATAATTATTAGTAGTAGTAGTTTTAAAGATTAAATCGTTATAAAAATATAGATGTATGGAATTAACTTAGAGTTTTACTATGACATAATATTGTTCAACTTACTTGGACAATCTTCGATTCTGATGCATTTTCCTCCACGTTCCGCGAGTATATATCCTTTCTTACAATCACAACCGTCTATATTCCTACTCGGTGGATTATACGGGCAGTCACAGGGATCTGGCGAGGCGCAAGTGCGGATACACTCACTAGGAACTGAGCAAGGCGGCGCTGATGAGAAAACATAAGACATATACTAATAAGTACATAATATATATATATATATATTTTGAAATACGCATAATAATGCCAAATTAATGCTGAATAAAGATCACATAAATACACTAATAATTGAAATTTGCTTTTAAATATGAGCCACTATATAGGACAAGTTAATGAATAGATAAAATTACTGCCAAAACATTCCTATAAGGTTTCTGAAGTATGTGATTATCACTTATTATTAACTGGAATACACTGAGATCCTAAAAGAGGGTACTGTGCTGTACTGTACATGATTTCTGATTTCCAAGTCTCGTAAAAGAATATAATCAAAGAATCAAAATTCAAACGAAAAGAATAAGTACCTTTTTTGACATTTGGGACATCGAGACTAGAAGGTGACTGAATTTTGAACATAATATTTTTACAAGAATAAGCCCTCTGATTATGTTATTCATTTCAATACCACAGAAGTAACTTCTCACTTTTTTTTATTCAAGATAGGCTTATTTTTTAAATTTTTTACTTTTGTTAACGAAGTGATGACTACTATTGGTTTTAACAGCGTCTATAAAGCGAACTTCTCGTTACCAGTTACCAGCCATTGGCTGTGTGCTGATTAGACACAATAGATGTGGTAGAGATAATAAATAAATGGTTCAAAATGATCATGTCAAATTAAATGTGGTTGTCGGTTTACTTAGTATTGAGTTACGTTCATCAAAAAATCCGCCTTATATAGCATAAGTCGTATTTACATCGTACATAAAAGTGTTAGGTATCGTTTTTATTCTATAAAGTTTTCCGATCTATTACATAAAAAAAAGGTAGCACGTTTCTCAAAAAAAGAAACGGAGGTATGATGATTTTCATTCATTCTCACACCCAGACCTACCCAGACAGTGAATCAATTGATACCTCATTCATTAAAATCAGTTATTAGGCACTACATATTGAGGGCCTCTGTGGCGTAGCGGTAGTGCATGCGACTGCTACGCCGCAGGCGTAGGTTCGATTCCCATACACAACCCATAACACAAGCTAGTTAAACTAAGCTTACTTCGGATCTAGGGAGCGATGTGTAGAATGTCGTAAAAAAACATAATAATACTCGTACATACAAACAGTGATCCACTTATATAAACCATTGTATAACGGAAGAAGCTATACCATAGTGGGAAAAAATAATTTAGGTACTCTTACAAGAATCGCATTTGTCCGCCCTCACACAAACACCTTCAGAATTTCTTAAATAATTAGGCACGCAGTCACATCCTGGTTCACAAGGGATATTGGTAGCACACCTGTACAATGCGAACCTGCTTTCGCAAGTTTGCGGTGGGCATATTCTTTTACAGTCTCTTGCTATTTCATTTACACCGCATACTGGATTCGATGGATCTAAAAATTTTCAAATAAATTATACTGTGAACCTTGTCCAAACCTTAACACCCCGTTCCCACTTATCGTGTGTCGTGTCCGTTTTTTATCGGATGTTGAGAACATTATGTATGAAGCTGTTCACACTGGTCGGAACACGATTTTGTGTCGTGTCGGACAAGAAATCATACATAGGTAATTTTCTGCCACTACAACATCCGATTAAAAAACGGACACGACACATGACAAGTAAGAACGGGGTGTAACATCACAAATATTTTACAATATAATCAAGGTGCTTACATGGACAATCATTGTTCGAAATGCATATACCGCTACCATTTCGTAAATAATTGGGTAGACAATCACAACCTGGCTCAACTATATCCTTGTATTCGTCACAGGCATATTCAGTGTATGCTATTTCGCAGTTTTGCGGTGGACATACTGTTCTACGTTTAACTGCTACTTCGTTAAGGCCGCATGGTTTTGCTAGAACAAAAATCGATCTAGCTAGTGCGAATTGTACTCGCGCAATAAGGGTTCCACAAACTGGATTGAGGGACAAACTTAACAAAAATGTGAAAACATGCTAGGTACACAAAACACAAGTATATTTAATTCGTGGGTTGACTTAGAAGTTTAATATTTCAGCTCCATTAATTTCAACTTGATACCTCCACGCGTTCCTGAGACTAAGGTATTATTAACTGAAAATTGGACATGTATAAAGACTGACTACAACTAATTCTATAAAACTATAAACTCTTATAGACACTCGTTCTTTTTTTTTGGTACGACACTTCAAAATTAAAATATTTTATGAAATTTGAGACTACGACCGCTTCAATAAAATCGGGATGATGCAACATCTTGACTGAATTTGAAATCACGAATAAAATCTACCTCTTCAAACGCAGCTTGTTCAGAATAACTTTAGATGACAATGCATCTGATCTGACATCGACTGAAATCAATTTCTCGAAAGTCGAAATGGATAATTTTATATCAGTACCTATCTCAAAGAGGTCGTTAAGCTCTCTGAAGCCAGCTTTTATCTACAAAGACTGTCATTGAGGCATTTGCAAAGCTTATAAAAGCAATGTGATTACACCGAAAGTAATACCAGCTGAGGCATTGAAATTGTCTAAACTTTAATAGATATTTTCATTATTAACGAAATAAACGAAACCGTTATTATGATCCAAATTATTAAAATACACTTTTAGATCCTAAGTACAATCGAAAGTGCAGTAAGTAGATCTTTAAAAATATTAAGAATAAATGTTTTTTTTTTTCAATTTTAGGTGTCTTGTGAGTATGTGTGTATCTGTTGTGTATATTATTAATAACCAAATCAGTATATTATTAAAAAAAATAGTTTGTAGTCCATCGACTTCAACTTATTAAAATTTAGTACTAATTATATTTTGTGAACGATTTATATTATATTCATGTACTTACATTACGTACAATGTAAGTACTAAGTATCAGTGTGCACCGACTACCCGAATTGAAAAAAAATCTACCAACAATTATTACAACAAGATGATTACATAAATATTCTCAAAGCCAAAACCGCAGTGATAAACGATGCGATTAAATATCATACATGAAATGTATTAACTACAAAACATATTTATTTGTATATAATCACATGTCAAACACATTCCTTACTATGCGAGTTTTGTATAACAGTGAAAAAAATGCCAATAACCAAAGCAAATGTTATCAACAAATCTGTTATCATTATCACGCTCAACATCTGGTATATACTGATAAAAAACACGAACTTAACCCCATTGCATTGTATGAGATAACTAAAAATAACCAAGTGAACAACCGAATATTTCTTGAGTTGTGCGGTTGTGTATTCGTCACTTGTGTGTCGTCCTTCTAAAAACGATTTAAATTTGGAATAATTAGGTATTACCTGTTGATTCCACATTTTGCGACAATACACTACTTACTAAACAAAGTACAGGCAGATAAAGCGAAAACAACATTATAGTATTGTAAACATCACCATATTAAACCACAAACTGACTGGTTGAGTAACTAATGAGGATAAAAATGTTCTGTATGTACCCTGCACGATCGGATGACTCATACATTGCTATAAGAGCGGGGATTTTTATTTATTTTCGTGCGGTTCTGTTTAAGTAATGTCATCACTATCGCGATTCCGTGTACCTGTTTCATTTGTTTATTAAAAACAAAGCAATACAAAAATGAACCACTCTAAATGTTGTCCCTATAATTTAATAACGGTTCGTCCTGAAGATAACTTACTATTATCTGATTGTAGCCACGCACGCTCCAATATACTCGCGCAAGACTTGCATAAGTATTCTGAAACGTGTATGGCGACCATTTTGCATATTGGAACGTGTGGAGCTACCAGGATGCATACAGAAAGTCAATGTCATACAACAAGTGTACATTTGACACACTCGTTCAAGGTATATCACACACACTCACATAATACCTATCTGCTTCAAGGAACTGGGAGTACTTATTTTGTTCGAGTAGCATTAAATAATGCTGCTTAAACAAAGTAATGTAATTAGGTATTACGTTTGTTGCAAACCGGTCCATTAAAGCTCAATATTAGATGAGTCAATACTTGATTCGCGTGTTATAAAGTTTATGAGCACCGCTTTGTTCTGATAAATTATTTTTGACTTTGACTTAGGTGCTTCTTCAGTTAGGTGACTCAATTTTGAGCGGAAATTTTGCTGTACGATACGTTTCTAACATAAGGATCCATCACACCTGCCTCATTAAATATACATCTGACTATGAGCGCCGTACTTCAGGGATGATTAACCTATGCATGCCGTGCATGATACACGAATATATTAAAATAGTAAGTATTGGAAAATGTAGTCGGTCTTTTTTTTTCGTGTAAATCCCCAAGGATATCAGTTCCTCGGACCCCACGGCTCAGCGGGCACTCGGGTCTTTAAGTCAGGGGTTTAGGGTAACCCAAAAGGCATATCCCTCACACTCCGACTGACCCGGGTCATCTCCGGGTTCGAGATAGTCCTCTCACAAGTTTTTTTTTGTTATAATATTTTTTTTCATTCATTCATTCATTAATTTACGTGATTGTTTATTTTTATATAAGACAATAAAAATAAAAATAATTTATTTGCTTAAAAACGTGTTTACATGGGCATGCAAGGTATTAAATTTATAGTGTCCAATCTTGTTTAGCTGTTTTATTATAGTGGCGTACAAACATTTAAAAACATTATTTTATTAGTCATGTACAAAACATAAAATGAGAACATAATTAATAACTACTTTTTGAAAAAAATAATTAAACCGAAAAATTTAAATTGATTATTAATTTCATTCAAAAGACAAAAATATGCGCATGTCTATTCTGTTGAAGTCGTTGCCAAGCCTATAAGTTTGTTCCAGTCAGTTAATTTGAGTACATGAACTAAGTTAGAAAGAAAAAGAAAAATGAACCCCTATAGCTCTCACGTCTCTTCGTGTCTAGAAGTGCCTTAAACAAATCATTTTAATTAATTCCAATTACTTTAAGAGGGTTCTAAGTAAAGTTATTTGTTGAATTAATGTTCTGATAAATTTATTTTACGTGACAGCACTAAAACAATCGTAGTCGGTTTTAGAATACGCTTCAGTCAAAAAAATAATATGGATGTTGTCATTCGGTAATAATATAATAATAATACTTTGATTCAATAAAAAAGTGACAAAATTACTACAACTAATGATACCGTTACAGTTCAGCAAAATTTTACTGCACGCATGGTTAAGAAGTATTACTAATCCCCTGCTGGGCTTCAGCCTGTATTACGAGCAGTAGAGAGACGGTCCTACCATGCATATGCAGCAGGCGCTGTAACGTAGGTACATGCATGTAGCAGTAGAACAATTGAACATAAGAATGGAAAACAGAAAAATCATGGAAAAACTCCAAGAATGAACTGTAATGCAGAGTAATTCTGGATCACTAATTAGTTTTAGTTAGGTAAACCGTTAAAAGTTGAAATTTACTTTATTGTAATAAAAGATCGACACATCATTAGCTTAGTGGTTAACGAGTCCAGAGGACCCACATTCGATCCTGATCATAACACTACCGATATAAACCAACTTCAACTCAAGCAATTTACCTTAGCTTACGAGGGGTTAGGGAAAATACTAGTTATTTCGGTTACTAATATTCCTTTTGCCGTTTACGTATTCCTCCATTGTCAAGCGCCACTTGTAAAAATTCGTAGTTACTGTTTAATTCTGAGACAAGAGTTGCATTACAAGATTTTTGAACAGATAGCAAGCAACAGAACTTGTTACCTTTATCCATCAATTCCCTTTGTTCGAATGCCTTTGAGCGAATAACAGAAAACTGAAAAGTGGAAATAAATCTCGGCTTTTTCGAAGGAAATTCGATGGCTTAGCTGAAAACCCAAGTGAAACAGGTTTTTGCGACTTAAGTAAATCTAATAGAAAATATTTGGGTCTTGGATTACGTTATGTTCCCGTTTCCCTTTTGTGTGCTGATAGACAGTAGTACTGAGGCTGGTTTGATGTCTCTATAATGATCATGGCTGGCTTACTGGTGACCAATGAAAGATGTTTACTTTTTGTAGTTATCTACTTCTGTTATTTACCAGTGAGTTACATAATTTTGATTAGGTATTAGTTAAGGTTCGTATAATACGAATCAATTGAAATTAATCAATTGTATCATGAATATTACCTACTTGTTTATATAACATAAACATAAACTCACGCCTATATCCCCGAAGGGGTAGGCAGAGGTGCTATACTACACCCACCTACTTGTTTATGCCCAATCTAATGGTGGAACCACACTTCAATATTCGCTATTCGCCTTTATTCACGTGTATAAATCGAAGTGGGGAGGACTTATTCGTGTATATTTACTTACTTTTTTCGCTCGAGTATTCACCTTAGTCACTCTTCTATGACGAATAATATTGTGGAGGACTTAATCATCTATACGAAATTCCTCAAATACAATGTAGGCGAATAGCGAAGTGTGGTTCCACCATAACATGAAGAGCATGTTTACGTCATGACCTTCTCGTCTCTCAAAATCAAAACGTTATGTTTTGAAAATCATCAATCACGACCTTTAGCTTTATTCTCAGTCAACGATTCACTCTCACCTTGTAACCGTTCAAATTACACATTATGTTAACCAGTCAACGTATTTGAATTGAGTTCTTACCTAACTGAGATTAAAGTAACTAATCCAGGTTCAAAACATTACTTTCATCGGAAATGTGGCGTAAACACAGGTTTATGATCTTACCGAATAAGTAATGGGTTTTAATTTAGCTTAGACAGCAAATGAAAGACCAGTCTTTTAGAGTTCACCCCTTGAGAATAAATTATAAAACCAATGATAAAATAAAATTCTATAGTTCGCTATTGTCCAGAACTGAGGAAGATTTATAGTCTCTTGCATTTCAAAGATATTGCAATAGAATAACCACAGCGATGGGACAGTAAACCTGATTTCCATATTTTTCATTTGAATTTTGTCGTGAATCGTGGATATGAAAGAACGGGATCATAAATCTATTTTGATAAAAAACTGGCTTTGAGGAAATGAATAAGATGTTAACGTGATGCAAAATAAACCGCTAGAACCGAGGGACTAAATTTACCGTCCTGTGAATAGATGGTAGGTAAGTATATAAGTCTACTTTAAAAAGTGTTGTAGATATTGGTTTGGTGATAATATTTTTTTTAACAAAACAGTCGTTTATATTTTTCTAGCACCTTATAAACGACAGTCAAATTATCACTATTCATAACTAGATCGAACTAACATCTATAGCAGTCGTTGAGTAACCACCTAAGCCGTTGGAGTTGGGAAAAAAGTTCAGAGAATGATGATGATGATGATGAACTAGATATCATTTATTTTACAAAATCAATACATAACTTTAAATCGTTGAGCAGCACAATTAACAAAGATTTTGTTTTGATCATGCCTGCCATTGCCTCTTCTGTATATTACACGCCTAAGAGCACTGTAATTTCGATTTAGCTACTTCATCGTTAGCACCGGTATCGTTTTACCTACTACTTGACCAAAAATCTAGAAATTCATCATCACAAAAATTAACTGACCGAATACACGTATCCTTCTAAACTTAAGGTAGTTTGATAATTAAGTACCTAGGTAATACGAGTACTAAGTACCGCACAATTTAATTTGGACTATGATACTTACGTAATAATAGCTCATTAGATTACAAATAAAATGCTAAACTACTCTAATAACATAATTGAATGTAATTAGTTAATAAACCCTAGATTAAGATTATGTAACTATTTGTTTGCCTGAATAAATAAAAATGATTCAAATTGTTTCATAAGAGAGATAATAAAATTTAAGAAAAATACTACAAAAATATCAAATCTCAAGTAATAGGTAGGTACTTAGTTTATTCTGCCTGGATTCTCGGAAACTCGCAGAAATAAACTGTTCACAATGTAGGTAGATACAGTTTGCTCCGACTAAGTTTGACTAACCTGTAACTAATCAAAAACGCACTATTTGTTTAGAGTTAGCTGTAAAGTTCCTTATTTTGTTTCTCTTAGACCCACGTCCCTTACAAAGTTGGTTGTCCCACAAGCCGATACACTCGAAATGGTACATCCCTTAAAGTTTCATCTTTGTCATCCTGATTATAAATTAAAGGTTCGTATAATTCAAGCTATTATGTTAATATACTAACTGTAGTCTTAGATTTTTAGATTTTTTACACGCGGAATTCCAAATTCTTTTTCTAAAATGAAAGTAGGCTATATTACGCCTTGTAATATTACTTGTATACCAGCGAAAGTTCTGTACAAATCGGCCCTGACGTTCCAAATATAGTATAGTATTGTATAGGATAGATGCTATGAGCACCAATACTCTCTCCGTAGTCTCGTAACTTTGTAGATCGACTTAATTGAATAATCAACACTATTCAATAGTTAGGTATTTAAAAATCGAGAAACAATGCTTGCGCGTAGTATTTATTTACATATTTTAGACGTTTTATGTAATTGTTTCGATATTAACGGGTCGCGTTAGGCAGTAGTGTCTTGACATGTCGTCAAGGCTCGTGGCGATTAGTCCGTGAACCGATACGACTGTCGGAACAATAATCGCCGAATCTACATTCCACTTGTTGACAGCCTCATGATCAAAGTCTATAATATTTTATTTGTCTTTCTCGGCTTTCACGAGATGTTTATTATGCGGGATGGTGATCCAACTAAGTTAGTGAAAAGAACTTGTCTCTGCCTATTAAAATGTTAAAAAATCATGACTTTATGTAAGTAAGTTCAAAAAAATATATAGATACCTGGACAATCTTCTAGTTTGACACATGGTCCTCCCTTCCTGAGGCGAACATATCCAGGCTTGCACACACAGCGACTCGGATCACACATCCTGTTACATATATGGTGACTGGTATCTGGTTGAGCGCATGTAGCTGGACAGGAACTAGGGCATTCGTGGTACACTGCATTTGGATCACCTCTGCATCCTAAAATAGTTCATGAAAATCAGCCTGATATACAAGAGGTAAGTGCCTTCCGGAGCCCGTAAGGCTGCCGTCGTCGTGCGTCGGTCCCGGTTGCCATACGAACTTCTGGGTAGATGCAGCCATAAAACGTTAAACTACCTGGGTTGCTAGACAAAGATATGTCAGTTCCATATATTTCGGACTTTTGAAAATTCACTTCGAAATAATTCCATTGGTAGAAATTTATCTTTTTCTAGAGGCCCTGGGCCTGTAGACGAAATTACAATTTATTAGTGGAATACCTACATAATTTTGTAATGAATTGTCAAAAGTCCAAATGAATGGGTGTGACAATATTAGCTACACGTTACATGTCTACAAAAAATGTCACTCCCATACATTTTGAACATTTCCACCGGCGTTTTAGTCAATAAAATGTGACTTTGTCAAGGCCCCCCTAGTCTAATTATAAAAAAAAACGATATCGTCAGTGGATTATGGAGATCAGATAGCAGTCGCTTCACGGAAAATATTTATGTTCGGCCGTCTAGTACTTAGTAAGACTGAAAGCACTTGTAACACACATCATAGGTACATTATTAATGTATGATGGGTTGCATTTGAGGTATGGAGCAAGTGGAGCATGAATAGCATGGTCCTTCAAAAACAAAAAAATCGTGTTACTTCGGTATTTTTAGACATGATTGATGAAATTGATAATTATTTAGATTCATACTATAGTTGGAACACAAAATCAGATATAAAAAATTGAAACATACCTATACACTCCTCCGGCTTAATACACTTGCCTCCATTTTTGTCCAAAATATAACCAGGGTTGCACTCACACCTTCCGGGGCCGCATGCATCTACACATTTCTCGCCCTGGGGGTTGCGATCGTCACAAGTGGCCGGACAAGAACTGGGACAACGGCATTTTCTTGCATTTGGATCACCATCACAACCGACTGCACAAAAAAGTACATAGCTCTTTTTTGCTGTTGCTAAATGCTGTTTAGTTTTTTTTTTTTTTTTTTATACTACTAAGGTGGCAGACAAGCACACGGCCCACCTGATGGGAAGCGGTCACCGTGGCCTATGAACTTATTATTATTTATTATATTAGTTTCAAAATGTAAGTGTGTCAAACCTTTAACACTTAGCCGTGGTGTATTTTACATCACACAATCACTTTTAAAATAATAAAAAAAAATCTTAATATATATAAATCTCGTGTCACAATGTTTGTCCTCAATGGACTCCTAAACCACTTAACCGATTATAATAAAATTCGCACACCATGTGCAGTTCGATCCAACTTGAGAGATAGGATAGTTTTTGAAACGGATTTCGACATCCACGCGGGCGGAGCCGCGGGCAACAGCTAGTATTATATAAATAATAAAAAAAATATAATTTAAATTTAGACTAACGTGATAACAATAAAGTCTATAACTAAATGGCATTTTTAGAGTGTCAGTGGCATGACAGTGGTTTGCTTTTAGCAGATTCGAGGCCCTAATAGGTCGCATGTGCGTAATATGATTTTTTTCTTTTCAAGAAAAATTATAAATTAAATTTTTGTTATGACTATAATATAATATACTATATAAGTCACTAGCCGTCCCCCGCGGCTCCACCCGTGACATACTTCGTCCCCGTGGCACTTATTTAACCATATCTACCTACATGTCCATAATTTCTTAGTTTTGCTATATACGTTGACAATATGATTACTACTCTTCTGTCCTGGGTAGAAGCGTGATGATATATTGCCTTACTCGATAAATAAGGTATTCAACTCAAAAATAATTTTTCGAATTGGACCAGCAGTTCCTGAGATTAGCGAGTTCAACCAACCAAACAAACTCTTCAGCTACGAACACAAAGTTAAGAAAAAGAAATACAATACCTGGACAGTGTTCTGGTTTAACACACTTTCCACCGGCCTCCGTCAACCTATATTCCGGTTTGCATACACAACCTATAGGAAGGCATACGGCTGGACATATGGATTCGGAGCTATTATCGTCACAAGTTTCTGGACAGCTGCTTGGACATGAACTTATTATCGCATTTGGATCGCCATTGCAACCATTATCTGCAAAAAAAAACATAAGCAAAATAAAAGTAGGCTATGGTATACGTTGTAATATTACCTGTTTACCAAAGTTCTGTACAAATCGGCCCTATCGTTCCAAACATTGTATGTGTAGAATAGATGCTATGAGCACCAATACTCTCTTCGTAGTCTCGTATCTTTGTAGATCGACTTAATTGAATATCAACACTATTAAATTAGTTATTTAAAAAACGAGAAAATATGCTTGCACGTAGTATTTACACATTTTTTAGACGTTTTATCTAATTGTTTCGATATTATTGGCTCGCATTAGGCAGTAGTGTCTTGAGATTTGGTCAAGGCTCTTGGTGATCAGTGAGTGAACCGATACGACTATCGGAACAATAATCGCCAAATCCATATTTCACATGTCGACAACCTCATCAACCAGGTCTAAATATTTTATTTGTCTTTCTTGGCTTTCACGAGATACTAGTCATGCGGGATGGGGATGTCAACAAAATTGTAATTTATTTACATTTTTATTATGAAAGTAGAAGAATAGCGGGAAGCCCGGATAGTAGCTAGATAGAGATATTCTTTATTGTAGATCACAAATAGTGGATGCAATCCAAAGAAAACATAACCTGGACTGTACCTACAATGTCTTATCGCAATTTGATAGTAGTTAATGGAAAAACTCTGCCTATCCCAACTTCAAGATTTGTGGCCTTATGTATTAAGTTAAACAAAAAGTGTAAATACCTGGACAATGTTCTGGTTTGACACATGGTCCTCCCTGCCTGAGGCGAACATGTCCAGGCTTGCACACGCAGTGACTCGGATCACACATCGTGTTACATATCTGATGACTGGTATCTGGTTGAGCGCATGTAGCTTGACAGGAACTAGGGCAATCGTGGTACACTGCATTTGGATCACCTCTGCATCCTAAAATAGTTCATGAAAATCAGCCTGATATAGAAGCTAGCCAAGAGAGAAGTGGCTTGCAGAGCCCGTAAGGCTGCCATCGGTCCCGGTTGCCATACAAACTTCCGGGTAAAAGCAGCCATAAAGATAAGTCAGTTTCATATATTTCGGACTTTTGAAAATTCACTTCGAAGTAATTCCATTGGTAGAAATTTATCTTTTTCTAGAGGCCCTGGGCCTGTAGGCGAAATTACAATTTATTATTGAAGTTGCTTCGGAACGAATTGACAAAAGTCCAAATGAATGAGAGTGGCAATATTAGCTACACGTTACATGTTTACAAACAACGTCACTCCCATACATTTTGCACATGTCCACCGGCGTTATAGTCAATAAAATGTGAATTTGTCAAGACCCCCCTAGTCTAATTATAAAACAACGATATCGTCAGTGGATTGTGGAGATCAGGATGGTAGTCGCTTCACGGAAAATATTTATGTTTGACCGTCTAGTAGTAAGACTGAAAGCACTTGTAACACACATCATTGGTACATTATTAATGTATGATGGGTTGCATGTGAGGGATGGAGCAAATGGAGCATGAATAACATGGTCTTTCAAAAACAAAAAAAATCGTATTACTTAGGTATTTTTAGCCATGATTGATGAAATTGATAATTATTTAGATTCATGCTATATAATTAATAACCTGAGAAATGAGCAAAGATAAGGTTCATCGGAACACAAAATCAGATAAAAAAAATTGAAACATACCTATACACTCCTCCGGCTTAATACACTTGCCTCCAATTGTCTCAAAAATATAACCAGGGTTGCACTCACACCTTCCGGGGCCGCATGTATCTACACATTTCTCGCCCTGGGGGTTGCGATCGTCACAAGTGGCTGGACAAGAACTGGGACAACGGCATTTTCTTGCATTTGGATCACCATCACAACCGACTGCACAAAAAAGAGCTATGTAAAATGCTGTTTAGTTTCAAAATATAAGTGTGTCAAACCTTTAACACTTAGCTGTAGTGTATTTGACATCACACAATTCATTTTAAAATAATAAAAAAATATAAATAATAAAAAAATATCATTTAATTTTAGACTTTAACGTGATAACAATTAAGTCTATAATTAAATGGCATTTTTAGAGTGTCAGTGGCATGACAGTGGTTTGCCTTTAGCAGATTCGAGGCCCTAATAGGTCGCATGTGCGTAATATGATTTTTTCTTTTCATGAAAAATAATAAATTAAATTTTTGTTATGACTTTAATATAATTATACTATATAAGTCACTAGCCGTCCGCCGCGGCTCTGCCCATGACATACTTCGTCCCCGTGGCACTTATTTAACCATACCTACATGTCTATAATTTCTTAGTTTTGCTATATTCGTTGACAATATGAGTACTACTCTTCTGTCCTGGGTAGAAGCGTGATGATATATTGCCTTACTCGATAAATAAGGTATTCAACTCAAAAATAATTTTTCGAATTGGACCAGCAGTTCCTGAGATTAGCGAGTTCAACCAACCAAACAAACTCTTCAGCTACGAACACAAAGTTAAGAAAAAGAAATACAATACCTGGACAGTGTTCTGGTTTAACACACTTTCCACCGGCCTCCGTCAACCTATATTCCGGTTTGCATACACAACCTATAGGAAGGCATACGGCTGGACATATGGATTCGGAGCTATTATCGTCACAAGTTTCTGGACAGCTGCTTGGACATGAACTTATTATCGCATTTGGATCGCCATTGCAACCATTATCTGCAAAAAAAAACATAAGCAAAATAAAAGTAGGCTATGGTATACGTTGTAATATTACCTGTTTACCAAAGTTCTGTACAAATCGGCCCTATCGTTCCAAACATTGTATGTGTAGAATAGATGCTATGAGCACCAATACTCTCTTCGTAGTCTCGTATCTTTGTAGATCGACTTAATTGAATATCAACACTATCAAATTAGTTATTTAAAAAACGAGAAAATATGCTTGCGCGTAGTATTTACACATTTTTAGACGTTTTATCTAATTGTTTCGATATTATTGGCTCGCATTAGGCAGTAGTGTCTTGAGATTTGGTCAAGGCTCTTGGTGATCAGTGAGTGAACCGATACGACTATCGGAACAATAATCGCCAAATCCATATTTCACATGTCGACAACCTCATCAACCAGGTCTAAATATTTTATTTGTCTTTCTTGGCTTTCACGAGATACTAGTCATGCGGGATGGGGATGTCAACAAAATTGTAATTTATTTACATTTTTATTATGAAAGTAGAAGAATAGCGGGAAGCCCGGATAGTAGCTAGATAGAGATATTCTTTATTGTAGATCACAAATAGTGGATGCAATCCAAAGAAAACATAACCTGGACTGTACCTACAATGTCTTATCGCAATTTGATAGTAGTTAATGGAAAAACTCTGCCTATCCCAACTTCAAGATTTGTGGCCTTATGTATTAAGTTAAACAAAAAGTGTAAATACCCGGACAATGTTCTGGTTTGACACATGGTCCTCCCTGCCTGAGGCGAACATGTCCAGGCTTGCACACGCAGTGACTCGGATCACACATCGTGTTACATATCTGATGACTGGTATCTGGTTGAGCGCATGTAGCTTGACAGGAACTAGGGCAATCGTGGTACACTGCATTTGGATCACCTCTGCATCCTAAAATAGTTCATGAAAATCAGCCTGATATAGAAGCTAGCCAAGAGAGAAGTGGCTTGCAGAGCCCGTAAGGCTGCCATCGGTCCCGGTTGCCATACAAACTTCCGGGTAAAAGCAGCCATAAAGATAAGTCAGTTTCATATATTTCGGACTTTTGAAAATTCACTTCGAAGTAATTCCATTGGTAGAAATTTATCTTTTTCTAGAGGCCCTGGGCCTGTAGGCGAAATTACAATTTATTATTGAAGTTGCTTCGGAACGAATTGACAAAAGTCCAAATGAATGAGAGTGGCAATATTAGCTACACGTTACATGTTTACAAACAACGTCACTCCCATACATTTTGCACATGTCCACCGGCGTTATAGTCAATAAAATGTGAATTTGTCAAGACCCCCCTAGTCTAATTATAAAACAACGATATCGTCAGTGGATTGTGGAGATCAGGATGGTAGTCGCTTCACGGAAAATATTTATGTTTGACCGTCTAGTAGTAAGACTGAAAGCACTTGTAACACACATCATTGGTACATTATTAATGTATGATGGGTTGCATGTGAGGGATGGAGCAAATGGAGCATGAATAACATGGTCTTTCAAAAACAAAAAAAATCGTATTACTTAGGTATTTTTAGCCATGATTGATGAAATTGATAATTATTTAGATTCATGCTATATAATTAATAACCTGAGAAATGAGCAAAGATAAGGTTCATCGGAACACAAAATCAGATAAAAAAAATTGAAACATACCTATACACTCCTCCGGCTTAATACACTTGCCTCCAATTGTCTCAAAAATATAACCAGGGTTGCACTCACACCTTCCGGGGCCGCATGTATCTACACATTTCTCGCCCTGGGGGTTGCGATCGTCACAAGTGGCTGGACAAGAACTGGGACAACGGCATTTTCTTGCATTTGGATCACCATCACAACCGACTGCACAAAAAAGAGCTATGTAAAATGCTGTTTAGTTTCAAAATATAAGTGTGTCAAACCTTTAACACTTAGCTGTAGTGTATTTGACATCACACAATTCATTTTAAAATAATAAAAAAATATAAATAATAAAAAAATATCATTTAATTTTAGACTTTAACGTGATAACAATTAAGTCTATAATTAAATGGCATTTTTAGAGTGTCAGTGGCATGACAGTGGTTTGCCTTTAGCAGATTCGAGGCCCTAATAGGTCGCATGTGCGTAATATGATTTTTTCTTTTCATGAAAAATAATAAATTAAATTTTTGTTATGACTTTAATATAATTATACTATATAAGTCACTAGCCGTCCGCCGCGGCTCTGCCCATGACATACTTCGTCCCCGTGGCACTTATTTAACCATACCTACATGTCTATAATTTCTTAGTTTTGCTATATTCGTTGACAATATGAGTACTACTCTTCTGTCCTGGGTAGAAGCGTGATGATATATTGCCTTACTCGATAAATAAGGTATTCAACTCAAAAATAATTTTTCGAATTGGACCAGCAGTTCCTGAGATTAGCGAGTTCAACCAACCAAACAAACTCTTCAGCTACGAACACAAAGTTAAGAAAAAGAAATACAATACCTGGACAGTGTTCTGGTTTAACACACTTTCCACCGGCCTCCGTCAACCTATATTCCGGTTTGCATACACAACCTATAGGAAGGCATACGGCTGGACATATGGATTCGGAGCTATTATCGTCACAAGTTTCTGGACAGCTGCTTGGACATGAACTTATTATCGCATTTGGATCGCCATTGCAACCATTATCTGCAAAAAAAAACATAAGCAAAATAAAAGTAGGCTATGGTATACGTTGTAATATTACCTGTTTACCAAAGTTCTGTACAAATCGGCCCTATCGTTCCAAACATTGTATGTGTAGAATAGATGCTATGAGCACCAATACTCTCTTCGTAGTCTCGTATCTTTGTAGATCGACTTAATTGAATATCAACACTATCAAATTAGTTATTTAAAAAACGAGAAAATATGCTTGCGCGTAGTATTTACACATTTTTAGACGTTTTATCTAATTGTTTCGATATTATTGGCTCGCATTAGGCAGTAGTGTCTTGAGATTTGGTCAAGGCTCTTGGTGATCAGTGAGTGAACCGATACGACTATCGGAACAATAATCGCCAAATCCATATTTCACATGTCGACAACCTCATCAACCAGGTCTAAATATTTTATTTGTCTTTCTTGGCTTTCACGAGATACTAGTCATGCGGGATGGGGATGTCAACAAAATTGTAATTTATTTACATTTTTATTATGAAAGTAGAAGAATAGCGGGAAGCCCGGATAGTAGCTAGATAGAGATATTCTTTATTGTAGATCACAAATAGTGGATGCAATCCAAAGAAAACATAACCTGGACTGTACCTACAATGTCTTATCGCAATTTGATAGTAGTTAATGGAAAAACTCTGCCTATCCCAACTTCAAGATTTGTGGCCTTATGTATTAAGTTAAACAAAAAGTGTAAATACCCGGACAATGTTCTGGTTTGACACATGGTCCTCCCTGCCTGAGGCGAACATGTCCAGGCTTGCACACGCAGTGACTCGGATCACACATCGTGTTACATATCTGATGACTGGTATCTGGTTGAGCGCATGTAGCTTGACAGGAACTAGGGCAATCGTGGTACACTGCATTTGGATCACCTCTGCATCCTAAAATAGTTCATGAAAATCAGCCTGATATAGAAGCTAGCCAAGAGAGAAGTGGCTTGCAGAGCCCGTAAGGCTGCCATCGGTCCCGGTTGCCATACAAACTTCCGGGTAAAAGCAGCCATAAAGATAAGTCAGTTTCATATATTTCGGACTTTTGAAAATTCACTTCGAAGTAATTCCATTGGTAGAAATTTATCTTTTTCTAGAGGCCCTGGGCCTGTAGGCGAAATTACAATTTATTATTGAAGTTGCTTCGGAACGAATTGACAAAAGTCCAAATGAATGAGAGTGGCAATATTAGCTACACGTTACATGTTTACAAACAACGTCACTCCCATACATTTTGCACATGTCCACCGGCGTTATAGTCAATAAAATGTGAATTTGTCAAGACCCCCCTAGTCTAATTATAAAACAACGATATCGTCAGTGGATTGTGGAGATCAGGATGGTAGTCGCTTCACGGAAAATATTTATGTTTGACCGTCTAGTAGTAAGACTGAAAGCACTTGTAACACACATCATTGGTACATTATTAATGTATGATGGGTTGCATGTGAGGGATGGAGCAAATGGAGCATGAATAACATGGTCTTTCAAAAACAAAAAAAATCGTATTACTTAGGTATTTTTAGCCATGATTGATGAAATTGATAATTATTTAGATTCATGCTATATAATTAATAACCTGAGAAATGAGCAAAGATAAGGTTCATCGAAACACAAAATCAGATAAAAAAAATTGAAACATACCTATACACTCCTCCGGCTTAATACACTTGCCTCCAATTGTCTCAAAAATATAACCAGGGTTGCACTCACACCTTCCGGGGCCGCATGTATCTACACATTTCTCGCCCTGGGGGTTGCGATCGTCACAAGTGGCTGGACAAGAACTGGGACAACGGCATTTTCTTGCATTTGGATCACCATCACAACCGACTGCACAAAAAAGAGCTATGTAAAATGCTGTTTAGTTTCAAAATATAAGTGTGTCAAACCTTTAACACTTAGCTGTAGTGTATTTGACATCACACAATTCATTTTAAAATAATAAAAAAATATAAATAATAAAAAAATATCATTTAATTTTAGACTTTAACGTGATAACAATTAAGTCTATAATTAAATGGCATTTTTAGAGTGTCAGTGGCATGACAGTGGTTTGCCTTTAGCAGATTCGAGGCCCTAATAGGTCGCATGTGCGTAATATGATTTTTTCTTTTCATGAAAAATAATAAATTAAATTTTTGTTATGACTTTAATATAATTATACTATATAAGTCACTAGCCGTCCGCCGCGGCTCTGCCCATGACATACTTCGTCCCCGTGGCACTTATTTAACCATACCTACATGTCTATAATTTCTTAGTTTTGCTATATTCGTTGACAATATGAGTACTACTCTTCTGTCCTGGGTAGAAGCGTGATGATATATTGCCTTACTCGATAAATAAGGTATTCAACTCAAAAATAATTTTTCGAATTGGACCAGCAGTTCCTGAGATTAGCGAGTTCAACCAACCAAACAAACTCTTTAGCTACGAACACAAAGTTAAGAAAAAGAAATACAATACCTGGACAGTGTTCTGGTTTAACACACTTTCCACCGGCCTCCGTCAACCTATATTCCGGTTTGCATACACAACCTATAGGAAGGCATACGGCTGGACATATGGATTCGGAGCTATTATCGTCACAAGTTTCTGGACAGCTGCTTGGACATGAACTTATTATCGCATTTGGATCGCCATTGCAACCATTATCTGCAAAAAAAAACATAAGCAAAATAAAAGTAGGCTATGGTATACGTTGTAATATTACCTGTTTACCAAAGTTCTGTACAAATCGGCCCTATCGTTCCAAACATTGTATGTGTAGAATAGATGCTATGAGCACCAATACTCTCTTCGTAGTCTCGTATCTTTGTAGATCGACTTAATTGAATATCAACACTATCAAATTAGTTATTTAAAAAACGAGAAAATATGCTTGCGCGTAGTATTTACACATTTTTAGACGTTTTATCTAATTGTTTCGATATTATTGGCTCGCATTAGGCAGTAGTGTCTTGAGATTTGGTCAAGGCTCTTGGTGATCAGTGAGTGAACCGATACGACTATCGGAACAATAATCGCCAAATCCATATTTCACATGTCGACAACCTCATCAACCAGGTCTAAATATTTTATTTGTCTTTCTTGGCTTTCACGAGATACTAGTCATGCGGGATGGGGATGTCAACAAAATTGTAATTTATTTACATTTTTATTATGAAAGTAGAAGAATAGCGGGAAGCCCGGATAGTAGCTAGATAGAGATATTCTTTATTGTAGATCACAAATAGTGGATGCAATCCAAAGAAAACATAACCTGGACTGTACCTACAATGTCTTATCGCAATTTGATAGTAGTTAATGGAAAAACTCTGCCTATCCCAACTTCAAGATTTGTGGCCTTATGTATTAAGTTAAACAAAAAGTGTAAATACCTGGACAATGTTCTGGTTTGACACATGGTCCTCCCTGCCTGAGGCGAACATGTCCAGGCTTGCACACGCAGTGACTCGGATCACACATCGTGTTACATATCTGATGACTGGTATCTGGTTGAGCGCATGTAGCTTGACAGGAACTAGGGCAATCGTGGTACACTGCATTTGGATCACCTCTGCATCCTAAAATAGTTCATGAAAATCAGCCTGATATAGAAGCTAGCCAAGAGAGAAGTGGCTTGCAGAGCCCGTAAGGCTGCCATCGGTCCCGGTTGCCATACAAACTTCCGGGTAAAAGCAGCCATAAAGATAAGTCAGTTTCATATATTTCGGACTTTTGAAAATTCACTTCGAAGTAATTCCATTGGTAGAAATTTATCTTTTTCTAGAGGCCCTGGGCCTGTAGGCAAAATTACAATTTATTAGTGGAATTGCTTCGAAACGAATTGACAAAAGTCCAAATGAATGAGAGTGGCAATATTAGCTACACGTTACATATGTCTACAAACAACGTCACTCCCATACATTTTGAACATGTCCACCGGCGTTATAGTCAATATCATGATTTCTTATTTTCATGATTAATGAAATTGATAATTATTTAGATTCATGCTATATAATTAATAACCTGAGAAATGAGCAAAGATAAGGTTCATCGGAACACAAAATCAGATAAAAAAAATTGAAACATACCTATACACTCCTCCGGCTTAATACACTTGCCTCCAATTGTCTCAAAAATATAACCAGGGTTGCACTCACACCTTCCGGGGCCGCATGTATCTACACATTTCTCGCCCTGGGGGTTGCGATCGTCACAAGTGGCTGGACAAGAACTGGGACAACGGCATTTTCTTGCATTTGGATCACCATCACAACCGACTGCACAAAAAAGAGCTATGTAAAATGCTGTTTAGTTTCAAAATATAAGTGTGTCAAACCTATAACACTTAGCTGTAGTGTATTTGACATCACACAATTCATTTTAAAATAATAAAAAAATATAAATAATAAAAAAATATCATTTAATTTTAGACTTTAACGTGATAACAATTAAGTCTATAATTAAATGGCATTTTTAGAGTGTCAGTGGCATGACAGTGGTTTGCCTTTAGCAGATTCGAGGCCCTAATAGGTCGCATGTGCGTAATATGATTTTTTCTTTTCATGAAAAATAATAAATTAAATTTTTGTTATGACTTTAATATATACTATATAAGTCACTAGCCGTCCGCCGCGGCTCTGCCCATGACATACTTCGTCCCCGTGGCACTTATTTAACCATACCTACATGTCTATAATTTCTTAGTTTTGCTATATTCGTTGACAATATGAGTACTACTCTTCTGTCCTGGGTAGAAGCGTGATGATATATTGCCTTACTCGATAAATAAGGTATTCAACTCAAAAATAATTTTTCGAATTGGACCAGCAGTTCCTGAGATTAGCGAGTTCAACCAACCAAACAAACTCTTCAGCTACGAACACAAAGTTAAGAAAAAGAAATACAATACCTGGACAGTGTTCTGGTTTAACACACTTTCCACCGGCCTCCGTCAACCTATATTCCGGTTTGCATACACAACCTATAGGAAGGCATACGGCTGGACATATGGATTCGGAGCTATTATCGTCACAAGTTTCTGGACAGCTGCTTGGACATGAACTTATTATCGCATTTGGATCGCCATTGCAACCATTATCTGCAAAAAAAAAACATAAGCAAAATAAAAGTAGGCTATGGTATACGTTGTAATATTACCTGTTTACCAAAGTTCTGTACAAATCGGCCCTATCGTTCCAAACATTGTATGTGTAGAATAGATGCTATGAGCACCAATACTCTCTTCGTAGTCTCGTATCTTTGTAGATCGACTTAATTGAATATCAACACTATTAAATTAGTTATTTAAAAAACGAGAAAATATGCTTGCGCGTAGTATTTACACATTTTTAGACGTTTTATCTAATTGTTTCGATATTATTGGCTCGCATTAGGCAGTAGTGTCTTGAGATTTGGTCAAGGCTCTTGGTGATCAGTGAGTGAACCGATACGACTATCGGAACAATAATCGCCAAATCCATATTTCACATGTCGACAACCTCATCAACCAGGTCTAAATATTTTATTTGTCTTTCTTGGCTTTCACGAGATACTAGTCATGCGGGATGGGGATGTCAACAAAATTGTAATTTATTTACATTTTTATTATGAAAGTAGAAGAATAGCGGGAAGCCCGGATAGTAGCTAGATAGAGATATTCTTTATTGTAGATCACAAATAGTGGATGCAATCCAAAGAAAACATAACCTGGACTGTACCTACAATGTCTTATCGCAATTTGATAGTAGTTAATGGAAAAACTCTGCCTATCCCAACTTCAAGATTTGTGGCCTTATGTATTAACCGTGTGTGTACCGGAAACCTACTCACACGGACAGGTACCTACACGCCACGTCTCATCACCACCCCCGACACTTACAATCCGTTATGACCTCACTCAAGAATAGAGCGTATGATCTCTGTGACCCTGAACATCTGGAGCGAGAGCTGGATCATGTTCAGGAGGTACTTAAAAATAACGGATATGCTGTTGTGAACGGAAGACGGAAGCAGCAAACATTGGGGCGGGGGCATTCAAAGGTAAGCAGACAGCCAGCGTATATGCCTTATGTCAGGGGAATAACGGATAAGATCGGCACCGTGCTAAAAAAGTACTCCATCCCGACAGTTTACACACCAGGCATTAAAGTAAACAACATCGTGGGCACACCGAAGGATGTCTTACCGCTTCAGACGCCAGGGGTCTACAAGGTGGATTGCAGCTGCGGTAGTTCGTATATAGGCCAAACAAAGCGGACCATTGCTGATAGGGTCAAAGAACACATTGCAGCTGTAAAGAACCGCCGGACGAGCAAATCAGCGATTGCAGAACATCTTTTAGAAGCAGGCACGAATCACTGGATTGAATTCCACAATACGCAAGTCCTTTCCACCGAACGTCACTTCTATTCAAGAGCTGTACGTGAAGCGATTGAAATCAAGAAGTACAAAAATTTCAATCGGGAAGCCGGTTTCAAGTTATCTGCGACATGGAATCCAGTGATTAAAAACTTGCTACCTCGCTTTTCTGCGCGGTCGGATAGACACCAAGGCGTTTGCACAGATAATAGGGACCCTGTGAGTGTGGTATGTGACGGTACCTGGAGACAAGAAAATATAAAAAATGTCGAAAATGTGCGGGTAGAAGAAGAACCGGCTACCTCACGGACTCGGCGACGGAGGGCGTGCACGGCTGAAACAGTCAGCCTGTGACCACGGCCGGTGTAACCTGGTCGAAACGTCAGGCATCCAAAGGTATGTATATACCTTTAACGTGTATCGCGTTAATTCCCGTTTACGTATAATAGTTATGGAATGCGAAAGTTTAAAAGTTAATACTTATGTATTAAGTTAAACAAAAAGTGTAAATACCTGGACAATGTTCTGGTTTGACACATGGTCCTCCCTGCCTGAGGCGAACATGTCCAGGCTTGCACACGCAGTGACTCGGATCACACATCGTGTTACATATCTGATGACTGGTATCTGGTTGAGCGCATGTAGCTTGACAGGAACTAGGGCAATCGTGGTACACTGCATTTGGATCACCTCTGCATCCTAAAATAGTTCATGAAAATCAGCCTGATATAGAAGCTAGCCAAGAGAGAAGTGGCTTGCAGAGCCCGGAAGGCTGCCATCGGTCCCGGTTGCCATACAAACTTCCGGGTAAAAGCAGCCATAAAGATAAGTCAGTTTCATATATTTCGGACTTTTGAAAATTCACTTCGAAGTAATTCCATTGGTAGAAATTTATCTTTTTCTAGACGCCCTGGGCCTGTAGGCAAAATTACAATTTATTAGTGGAATTGCTTCGAAACGAATTGACAAAAGTCCAAATGAATGAGAGTGGCAATATTAGCTACACGTTACATATTATGTCTACAAACAACGTCACTCCCATACATTTTGAACATGTCCACCGGCGTTATAGTCAATATCATGATTTCTTATTTTCATGATTAATGAAATTGATAATTATTTAGATTCATGCTATATAACTAATAACCTGAGAAATGAGCAAAGATAAGGTTCATCGGAACACAAAATCAGATAAAAAAAATTGAAACATACCTATACACTCCTCCGGCTTAATACACTTGCCTCCAATTGTCTCAAAAATATAACCAGGGTTGCACTCACACCTTCCGGGACCGCATGCATCTACACATTTCTCGCCCTGGGGGTTGCGATCGTCACAAGTGGCTGGACAAGAACTGGGACAACTGCATTTTCTTGCATTTGGATCACCATCACAACCGACTGCATAAAAAGAACTATGTAAAATGCTGTTTAGTTTCAAAATATAAGTGTCTCAAACCTTTAACACTTAGCTGTAGTGTATTTTACATCACACAATCACTTTTATTACTGACCACATTACAATACATTGCAAATATTGGGCCTCGATTCTGCTAAAGGCAAATCACTGTCATGCCGCTGACACTATAAAAAATGCTATTTAATTGTAGACTTTACCTTCATACAGTTAAAGTCCAAAATCAAATGAAAAGAATTCATTAACCTTTTTCATTCGCCCTACAAAATATCATTTATTTTTAGACTTTAACGTGATAACAATAAAGTCTATAATTAAATGGCATTTTTAGAGTGTCAGTGGCATGACAGTAGTTTGCCTTTAGCAGATTCGAGGCCCTAAAAGGTCGCATGTGCGTAATATGATTTTTTCTTTTCTCGAAAAATTATAAATTAAATTTTTGTCATGACTATATACTATATAAGTCACTAGCCGTCCCCCGCAGCTTCACCCATGACATACTTCGTCCCCGTGGCACTTATTTAACCATACCTACATGTCGGTAATTTCTTAGTTTTGCTATATTCGTTGACAATAATGATTACTACTCTGCTGTCCTGGGTAGTAGCGTGATGATACATTGCCTTCCTCGATAAACGAGCTATTCAACTCAAGAATAATTTATCGAATTAGACCAGTAGTTCCTGAGATTAACGCGTTCAACCAAACAAACAAACTCTTTAGCTACGAACACGAAGTTATTTTTTTTTATGTCGGTCACGTCAACATGACTTCACCTCGCCTGATGGTAAGCTGAGGCAAAGTCTCTAGAATGGGAGTCACCATTGCAAAAACCGATAGTGCCATAATGGTGGCTCTCAGCTTGACGGCCTCATCAAATGCTTTTTCACGCCCCGCTTAAAAGACCCGAGACTGTATGAGGAAGGAAACACGTGAGCTGGTAAAGAATTCACAAGAAAGAAAGACACGAATTTAAGAAAAAGAAACACAATACCTGGACAGTGTTCTGGTTTAACACACTTTCCACCGGCCTCCGTCAACCTATATTCCGGTTTACATACACAACCTATACCACGGCATACGGCCGGACAATTTCTGGGTTCGGAGCTATTAGCGTCACAAATTTCTGGACAGCTGCTTGGACATGTACTTATTATTGCATTTGGATCGCCATTGCAACCATTATCTGCACAAAAAAACATAAGTAAATATCGTCGTCTTAATTATATTCTCTTATCTTGGCAACGCAAATGTGCTGGCAATGTGCCCTCAAAACCAAATATTTACATGTTCATCACCAAATTACTATTAAGATAAAGATAATATAGGTACTTAATACCAAAGAATTTATAGGCTTAATACCTAATGTACAACTGGAGGCTTTATTTCTTCCACGGAGCAGAATTTTTGCGGTGCAGCGGGGCGCTCGAGCTCAAAAGGCCTTCTTACCTCGACTTATTAACAAATCGCATCTCATTGAAATAGAGAAGAAAAAGAGTAGTAGGGGGGAGGGAGGGGGCAAGAGATTTGCTCGATCGTCGCGGGTACTTATGGTTTATATTATGTAGGTATACATGTTTGCAAAATTGAAAGCAATGAACTACCTCTTGAATAGTTTCGAGCGCGTCAGAGATTAACACGTTCACTGCGAAGCCAAATCAAACGAATTTTTCAGCAGTGCGATAGGAGGCCTATATGCCTTAAATGTAACCTTTTACTGGTGCGATTAAGGTCTTTAAGCCTCTTACCGAATTTGATCATTTAAATGTCATTTTCCTTGCGGTAAATCATATAAAGTCTAAAAATAAATGACTGTCTTATAGGTAAAGAGCTACTCTGCTTATATTTACGTTCGCCTGAAGGTATGTGGTCGGGGATGCCCAGAAAATGAGAAAATGTTTAGGAGGCACATGTTATAACTAGTGATGTGCACATTAGATCGTCCGTCCGGCTGCCGGCGTCCATGCGGGAAAAATAAAACTTATCATTACTTTTAAGAAATTCAATAAGTATCAAACATGTCTGTTATAAAAATATTGTAAACACATCGGTTGTTTGCAATCAACTCAAAAGTACCTACTTAATTTTTTAACTTTTTGTTGGTTTCGCGACTGTTCATAGTGGTACGTAGAATTTCGTAACATAACCGAAACATTTTTTTCTTTTACTACATTTTTCTGAAACTTGTGATTTTTCTGTAGCTTTGCAACACGTGGGTTATCTATCACACTCCACTAATACACTCTGCAACGTCACTTGATACGGAAAAAAGTGCATCACTAGTTCATAGGTCATCAAATTATAGATAATAACAGGTGCGGGAAGGGGCGGAATGACCTACTACGTTTTAAGAGGTCTATAGGCCTCTTACCCGCACCCTGAGTTGATATTTCCCTTGTAGTGCGGTAAGGGGTATTTAGACCTCTCACGTATTTTTTGAGTAATTCTAGTTACAAATGAATAGAACAATATAATCATATATTTATCTCTTTTTTATATTCAGAAACCTACTAGCTGTGACCTTCGCACTAGACGGAGATCACTGTATTTTTCCGCGCACCGAGCGATCGTACACGTAAGGGGTCTTTAGACCTCCTAACGCAGCGAACGTGTTAATAGTATAGGTACCTACACGCCCACGTAATTCTGATAATGGAGAAATATTAATCTGCCGGTTTGCGTGGGTGCCCTAACGGAAGAGTAGAAAAAGATAAAACTGTACTCAAGCGTGTCAGATATTCAGAAGGGATGCTAAATGAAATCTAAAACAGCTCCTGTTTAAAAGACAGAAAATTTGGATGCGAACGAAACTCATCATCGCAAATCATTTGATGATATAATTAAAATGCACAGCTTTTCTTATTTCTGAGTAGCCTCTCATCTACAGTTTCTTGACAGTAGTTACAAATCACTTTGAGAATAAACTCGATGAGTTACAGCTATTGGAACAAGCCGGGTTTCGAAAAAGCTACAGGGCCTCTAGACAAAGTGAATTTCTGTTAGTAGAATCGCTTCAAAGCGAATTGTTAAAAGTACAAAATGTGTGGGGAGTAGCATTGATTGTCGACATGTTACGTGTAAAAAAAATATCTATATCTACAAATAATGAACCACAAACCTGGACATTGATCTGGTAATATACATTTCCCGCCTTTGTCCGAGCGAATGTATCCTGATTTACATACACAACCACTTGGATCGCAGTCTTTTGTACACGGTACATTACTGGTGTCTGGTCGGGCGCAAGTAGGAGGGCACATACTGGGGCAATCGTCGGGTATCGCGTTGGGATCACCATTGCATCCTATAACTATAAACGAATAGATTAATAAACGAACCATATGAATAAAACTGCTGATAAAAAATTACAATTGTACAACCTGGACATTCCTCTGGTTTTATACATCTTCCTCCTTTGTCTGACAAAATATAATTTGGTTTGCATACACAGCCACGTGGGTCACACATTAATATACACGCAACACCACTAGTGTCTGGTTGGGCACAAGTTGGAGGGCACATACTGGGGCAACTGTGGGACACCGCGTTGGGATCACCGTTGCATCCTATAATTATAAACGAATAGGTTAATAAACGTACCATAAATATGAATAAAAGAACTACCTTATAAAAAATTACAATTGTACAACCTGGACATTCCTCTAGTTTTATACATTTCCCTCCTTTGTCCAAGCGAACGTATCCCTTTTTGCATACACATCCACATGGGTCGCAATCTTTTGTACACTGTACATTACTGGTGTCTGGTTGGGCGCAAGTAGGAGGGCACTGACTGGGGCAAGGGTGCGATACTGCGTTAGGATCACCGTTACATCCTATAATTAAAATAAAAAATAAGTAATGGGTGGGTTCATCTGTAGGCATCAAATTACTAAGAAAATATTTATAACACTTAACCTGGACATTGGTCTAGTTTTATACATTTCCCTCCTTTGTCCAAGCGAACGTATCCCGGTTTGCATACACAACCACATGGGTCGCAGTCTTTTGTACACGGTACATTACTGGTGTCTGGTTGGGCGCAAGTAGGAGGGCACTGACTGGGGCAAGGGTGCGATACCGCATTGGGATCACCTTTGCATCCTACAATCATACAGGTATAGGTACATTATATAGGTACTCAATGGTATCCGCAATGTTAATAATATAATTATAACTACATTTAAAAAACCGACTTCACAAACTAATATTATTTACTTTTTAGCGTACAGAAATAGAAGAGCATCTATTTATGAGGTTTATTATATACAAGAGCATCAAAAACAGAATTTTTGCCGTAAATTTGATAATTTCCCCAAGATCCCAGCATCAGATCCTGATACCCTGGATATGGGACCACCGCAGAAGTAGCCTCTTTCAAACAAAAAAAAATCAAAATCCATCCATAATTATTGGCGCCGCTATCGCGTAACATAGGTACATACAAAAAAATAGCGTACGAATTATTAAAAAGCGTCGGTAACTCCGTACAATAATGCATAAAAACAAAAACAATACAGACCTGGACAATCCTGAGGTCGAATACATTTCCCTCCTTTCTTGCTAAGAATATATCTAGGAGCGCATTCACATCCCTGTTGTTGGCACTTCTTGTCACAAGTCGGATGAAATGGTTGGGCGCATGTCGGTGGGCAGGGATTGGGACATTTTTTGAAAATTGCATGTCTATCTCTGCATGCATATGTGTATTTAACCGTTTCACATGGTCGTTCTGAAATAAAAATCACATCATAAGAAATTAGCCCACAATACTAATAGTATAATATGTGTAGATAGCTGTTGCCCACGGCTTCGTCCGCGTTAAATTCACAACAGAGACTTAAACAGTTTTGGTTAGTACAGTGGCTTGCAGAAAAGGACACGTCTTTATGTGGGTAGACTTGCTTTATTAAAAAACATCCTTATATCTATGGTATAACGGATCTTTTTGCGGAGTAAATGAACCAACCTTTAGGACCTCTTTGGCATATATACCTAACTCATTTAGGTTAGGTATATATGCCAACATAGTCTGTGTTTCCGGAAAGCTATAACCTGGGAGTTTTCGTAGACCACATCGTCACTTACCATCAGGTGAGATTGAGGTCAAACGTAAGCCTATCATGAATAAAAAAAAATTGTGTGAGTTAAGTCCTTTTTGTTAAACTACGCCTTTATGTGGTCTAGCATTCTTTTACTTTTATGAGTTTTATGGTATGTAGTGGATAATTTATTTCATTAAATTTGTTAATAGATTTACAAGACACAGATAACTTAAATACCTAATAATGGACGGTGTTTGACATAGCCCGATTCACACTATGAAAGTTTTTTTTTTCTTTTTTTTTTTTATTCATGATAGGCTTACGTTTGACCTCAATCTCACCTGATGGTAAGTGACGATGTGGTCTACGATGAATCACGAAAGTTAAGTATGTAAGGCCTCGAAGTAGATTAGGTATACCCACGTTGACTGAAACGTCACGAAATGTTTAAATAGGTGGCATTTGTAAATAATCGATGCTATGTTAAAAAGGTTGTGGTGTTACAACTGTCTAAATACTACCATGATGTGTTTTTATCACTTGAACAATTAAATTGTTTTTACCAACGTTTATTCAGCTACTCTGGTGTAATTTAATTTAATTTACGCAAATAATGTTAGTTTTTAACTTTTTAGAAGTTCAGCTATTCGGCAAAATAGATTTATCCGATTAATTATTGTGTTGTTATCAGTGTTTTTTTATTAATATTGACTGGATCCTGCTGGATTAGTGACTCTTATAGATTTTTAAGACGAATTTTAGTTATAATTAGTTCTCAATATTAAAAATAGTGATTACTGGGCGTAATAGCAGTAGTCTGTCCGTTAGTTCGGTTGATGGAATTAGTACAACTATTCAGTTGCATGTTCGGTTGTTAAAAAACCCGAACTATTGCTACTCCCATAATGCTACTAGAAGAGTTGCAATAGTTCGGCGTTTTTGACAACCGACCTAATGCAATGCAACTGTATAGTTGCAATAGTTCGATCAACCGAACTAACGACCGAACTTTCATTATTTATTTCAGACTTTAGCTTACCATCGATAGATAGTATTGAGCAAAATTTATTAGGTATGTAGGTATTTTATAAATATAGAATAATAAATTAATAAATGATGTTAAACATACTTCTACCCCCACGACCTTTATGATGCCCTGGCTCGCCGTGAATTACTTCAGATAAAGATAATAAAAACAATAGTGGCACCAACATCGCGTCCTCACTGTTGTATGCACTCCTAACAACAGCCGATAAATCTACTCGAATGCGTAATAATATAGATCACCTGACCGCTAATTGTTATTGAATAATAAAAAAATAAAGAATTAAAATGTATTCACATTTCATTTACAACAACTGTGCATATTAAAAACATAATACCTACGTTCAGTAAATAATATTTTATTGCTATTTGCTTTAAAACACAATATGTATGACAAAAAACTTTATATTAACAAAACTTTGTAAATATGTTTATTTCAAAAAATTTGATTTGAATAACTAAATGAACGCATGAAATTCATACTTTTCCATATAGCAAAACAGAAGACCAATGTTACTTTAATTCAGTATGTATGATTGTATGTACAGTGCTTTCACCCAAAATGATTTAATGTAATCAAGAAAGTAAGTGAATGGATGCCTAAACGTGACAATAAACACACATGAAGACAGCACATAAACATAAAGTCATTGATAAAAGCATTGATATCTATGAAATTGATATCAATGCTTTTACTTGACTGAAAATTATTATAAAGCTGGATGCGAATGCAATTGCGTGTGATATTGGCGTAGCTGACTGAATCACACTCGATGTATCTATGCCTAAGGAAAATTTAAAAAAAAAACAACTTCTAAAACTAAAACAACCACTAAAACAGGCACTGAAAGAAACAATAATACTTAATAACGAATCACGGATATAATACAAAAGATAAAAATACGAAAAAGAATTTTCGGAATCGGGTCGAGCCTTACCACAAACTCTTAAAGCAATATTATTTCAATATTATTATACTTAACTTTCATAGTGTGAATCGGACTCAGTCAAAAGTTGTCCGTTGAGTCTTGTAAACCTACTAACAATTTCGGACGGGCGATACCGTCGTGTCCTACCTCCTTGAAGATAGGTAGCGTCATGTCCTACTTCCTTGACCTGGCCTTGCTAAAAAAAATCTTCTATTTAATTAAAATTCGTACACCTTAACCGGATTGCCTATTCACCTTTGCCCAATAAGTAAATCTGTTACGTCAACATTTTTTCATCCGTCCTCTCTACGTATTCGAAACATCTAAGTATCTTTTTCTCTATCTCTGTAACTAACATCTTCAACCATATCACAACGTTCCCTTATCACGCTGTTCCTCAATCGTTTCATCAATGTCACTCCAGCTAACAATACTGAGTACTCAGGCTTCTCATTTCCACAGCATTCAGTTTACTCTCAAAGTCGAAGTCAAAAATCATGTATTCTGTAGGTATAGACAATTAGACGGAACTTATAAAACGTCAAAATTAAAAATATTTAAAACTAGACAAGCAAATAGACCACCGGTTCGAAACGCGGCCCAGACCTGAGAAGATTCCGGCAAGAAACTCAGTTGGCTGGTTTTTTTTGTCTATTTACAATCATTTCCTTGAATTCTTCTATCTCATGCTTCTTCTATCACACCAAACAATTACTACCATACATAAGTGTGTGGATGAGTAATCCAAAGTACATACTTTGAATATAACTAGGATTGGCGCTGATGACAAAACTTCTGAACGATCCTATTGATTGATATCGACCAAAGACCATGACCAACCAACTAGTTATCATGGTCTTTGATATCGACGATGAATGCACAGGATGTTATTTTGCTGATTTTGGCCGGTTCGGTAGCCAAATATTGCAAGCGAATTCTCGAATAGTTTTTAAGATCAAATTGAAGCCTCCTACATTATTCAAGATACTTCCCCTCCATGTGGCATCGACATATCTATATATTTTGTTAATTAAAAACTGTGAGGATCCTATCTGGTTATATTCAGTTATAGGAACACTCGTAAAAGGCTTTTAGTTTTAAAAGGGTTTGATAATGAAACCTTGCCTGACCTTTTATTTGTAGCAAGAATTTCAAAGGTACGCTTGTTACGTTTTTATATCAAAGTTTCCTATGGGCTGTCGTAAAAATTCCATTCCGAATTTTTATTTTATATTAATTAATTACTAGGTACCTGTTGCTCTGCCCTTGATCGCACTGTGTTCATCACGTAAAGGTAGTATATCAAACAGTTATGAGTTAATTGCCAAAATAAATAGGCTACCTACTAACTAATTTCATGACAAACACATAGCTATATAGTTTACACGATAAGGCTCTCAATGAGGCAGCAACATACCCCTACTTACATAGCAGTATGGGTAATGTCTCCCAAGTCACTAATAACTTTGAAAACTGAAACTCATTTAGCGAGCATTAATCCGAGAGTTATGTCCATCTTACAAGTCAAGAGATTGTAATGTTATGTGGTTAATGAGTTATTCCTCCATAAGGGTTCAGACATTCTGCGTTTCTTGTTTAAGTTATTATCTGATTTTAAAACAAGGTACCTAAAATACCTATATGCAATCAACGATTAGTATCTACCTACATATCAACCCAACATTAGGTATGTCTCAAATTTAAAGAACAAAAAGATAACAATAACAACCCTTAAGATAGAAGGTAGGTAGGTATATAAATGACTATTTAAAATTTCAAAATAATATCCCGTTCATTAAAACATGCGAAGACCCAAACATCTTTCAAATGTTTGTACCTACGAATGGGTCTGCAACGGAATAAGCCATTAGGTAAGGCAACGTAGAATTTTATATTATTCGACATTTCTGTAATTTTGTACGACGTAACACTCGCAGGGGACCGCGATATAAAGAAATATTAAATTTAAAAATGTACGCAGACGAGATTGCTTGAATACGTGGCGAGGCGTGTACTGTACAAATATTAGGAAATATACTGTGAAGGGTTGAACAGCAACGTGAGATTGGGTAATATAATATCTTATGCACCATTTGAAGGTTGTTTAATAATTTCTGTTCTAAACTTGGGCCATTAGAACTCAAATTTTAATACGAGCAATAGAAGGTGTTTTCAAAAGTTAACCAAAGTAGATAATTAGCACGAGTAAGGAATATTGCACACCGCAAGATCCTAAAATGTGGTTTGAGATTTATTTCCATGTTCAGTTTCTAAGTTAAACTGCGTAGTTACTACCCCATAACATAACGTATAACAGTAGGTACATTTTGGACAGGCAAAGTACTTATAAACGGAATTGACCTGAAGACTATTTAACTTCTAGACTTAGCCGCACCCATTGTGGATGCGGCTACTCGGGGTGCGGCTACGAAAGCAGCGGACAGTGCAGTTGGCCTTCTATAAGGGGAAAGGCTGAAAACAGTTGCAACCGCTTGCTTGTACTCTTGTCACAATTAGTGGTACCTACTCCTGTTTGGCTACCTACAGCATTGGTCATGTTATCATCGTCGTTAATAATAATAACTTCTTAGTTCTTAATGACATACCTACCTACATGAAAAATGAAGGATCATGCCACCAAGATATTCGACTGTAATTGTCTAAAATCCTCTACCTCTGTGGAGTAGCGGTAGACTGCTACGACGCCTATATGTGTATTTTTTATTTTGTAAATTTTCGGGTTTTTCAATTTGACTTGAAAGATTTAGGGGGGGGGGGTCATGTCCCTCGTGACCTCCCCCTGCGCATGCGACGGAGGCGCGGGTTCGATTCCCGCTCAGTGCAAATAGTACTTATTTATATGCATGAATATGCCTATTTGCATTGGTCTGGTTGTTTCGTTTAGTTCTATAATATGTATTTACAAAAAAAGTGTATAGGTACCTAAGTAGGTATATTTATCACATGGATACGCTTGATGGTATGCAACCAACGTATCTGTAGGTACGTTAGAAGGTAGGTAATTTAAATTTGAACGGGAATCTCGTGATGGATTACAAGAATTCACGCTCAGAAAGCTGAAATCTTGTAAACATTGCCTTCTAAATTCCTTTTCATGTTTAAAAGTCGATAGAAAGGACTTAGGTATGCCACAGATAAGATACCTACACAACTTAAAGAGATTTAAATGGTTTGAAATAAACGAGTCATAGATTCAGAGAAAAGGATTCAGTTGATCATTAAAATTCAATTTGACACGCCATTCAAAATGGTTTAAGGGGGTTTTCGGCCTTACCTGTTACCCTTTAGAAGGCTTTTACCTTTCCATTAGGACAGGCTACTATTTCACGACGCTGTAACTTGGTTTGGCCATAAAACAAGTACGTTGGCGGATTAATTTTTCAACAGGACGGGATTTGACCGCGACCCTTTAGTTAACGCTTAACCCTTGAGCTATTATTTACAATGTGCGGTTTCAATTTTAATGTAAAGTTGTTTAGTTTCGCTTCTATTTTTATATATTGCTACTGTTCTATAATTACGTATCACTGATTTGACGGCCTCATTTATTTATTTATTTATTTTTTATTTATTTAATACAACTAACCAACCAAACAGGTATCTACTTAAACCTAACTTATGGTAGTAGACATTATTATAACTTAAACTAACTTACAATTAACTTATTTCAATAACACAGATAATTCAATATGGCCCTTGTAAACTCACTCCTCGGACAATAATAATCATCACTCATGATAATAGTCGACAAAAAAACTTTTAAATTTAAATGACAACTAAGTATGCTATGATCATTGTAGTAATATCTCGGGTATTTGATTAAAAAATCAATCATTTTCATTTCAATTTTTAGGTTTCAAATATCAATATAGGACTTTAGATTGACATGGTCATTTAAATAAACATTATGATAATTGACGGGATATTTTTTTTGCTAATTAGCTAACATTTGAACTAAGTATGTCAACCACACTAAGGGAAGGACACTGTTTGCGGCCAATCCGGCCGGGGTGGGAGTGGCCCTCTAGAGGGCTGCTCCGAGGCTCTCCACGTGTCCCTCTGACTAGCAGATGGCACAGTGGGGAGCGAGCGGAGGGCGAGCTGATTGTCTGCGCGCCGACGGTTGGGTGACAGGACGGCCTCCTGTCACCCTACACCCCACCATCGGCGAAGTAGCGTGATGCTCGCCCCACCCCCCCTTTCGGGGGGGTCGAGGGGGCCATCTTAAAACCGTAGATGGCCCGGGGTCAGCTGGGGTGCGAGGGATATACCCATTGGGTAATATTACACCCCGGTTACTAAGGCCCGAGACGGCGTGCGGTTTTAGTCGGTTCGATCCCGACATAACCACCCCCGATGGCCGACGGGGGTGGTATGCATGGGGATTTCCGCACGATAAAAAAAAAGGGCACTGTTTCTCCTTATCACAGGCTATTTACCATGTTTTTTTTGTTTTATTGAGTATCCGATATTCCGATATAAGTAGTTACCGATCCGATCCGATCCGTGATCATGGTGGAACAGCGCTGAAATATCAAATAGGTACTCAATAACTGGTACCTAATTATCCCGTCAGCCATCATAATGTTTGTCATATCATCTACTTTTGACGCTGACTGTACCTACTGCTACATAGCACGTATATCTTAAGATTTGGTAAAACGAAATTCGAAGTACAACCTCTCCTCATACTACATAGGACTGATTACTTTGTGATATCCTGCAACCGCGCACGAAAGGTTAATTTAAGGACGACTAGACAATGAACTAGGTGTGTTTGTTTTAATTATACAATTGATACGAAACAATGTAATATAGGTAAATGCTTAGACTTTGTTCATGTGTTATTTATTGTGTAATAATTCAGTAGCAAGGGTTAGTCAATGATAAATGGTTATTTGCATAAATACTTACTGTAAACTATCATGCTTTAAAAACTGTTGCTAGCTGCCCGTAGTAGGTACAGTTACCCTCAAAAGTAGCTGAACACTAAAAACTATATTTTTTAAAACAAAAAAGCTTGAACCGAAACAGACCGATATCGATTTTCCCCTCTTTGCTTCAGTTTGCCCCTCCTTTTTTACGGGGGCTGGACAGATACCACACGACAGGGATCCCGTGGTTCTCAAACCAGAAGGGGCCATCTCGAAGCTGGAGATGGTCCTGTGTCAACCCAGGTGCGAGGGAAATGCCTTCTGGGTCACCTAACACCCCCAAGTTTGAAGAGCTAAGACAGCGTACGGTTTTTGTCAGTTCAAGTCCTACATAATGGAATCCGAGGGAATTTCCGCACGAAAAAAGGTGGTCAATAACTTGGAATGTACCTATATTAGCTAACACCGATGGCAACCAAGCACCACATAGAATGACCGTCAAAAGTTGGTGATGATTGAACAGATTCTAATCATCAAAATCTGAATGAAAATTATTGATTTGAAAACAATGAAAATTTTAAAATAGAGCGAATTACCTAATTATGGTAGGTATACTTACAGCATTTTCATAAGAAACATTAACTACTTTGCACAAACACTCATCTGAAAATAATTTATCTACTTTTGATGCTAATGAATTTTTGATCGGAAAAAGTGATCATCCAGGACGGGACTTGAACCTGTGTCCAGTTCCTTACAGCGGGAACACTGACCAACTGAGCTACCTGGACCCTTTCTAGATGCTCGAATTTTTCCGATATATTATACGGCTTATTGCGCTGGTGAAGCCATCTACCATAATTCATTCGAACTACGGAAACAATGAACAATATTACCAGTCTGGTCACGGGTTCAAGTCCCGTCCTGGATGATCACTTTTTCCGATCAAAAAATCATTAGGAATAGTTAGCATACAATAAAATTGCTTTAAAATTTCATTGAAGTAGGTTCTTCTGCTGCTGACTATATCTACTCCTATATGACGCTTTGAAGAATACCAGCTGGCAGTAAACTTTCCTATAACTTTGTTTTAATTGTATAGGTGTGCACCTGCCTGCCTTTCTTGTGAATTTAATGAATGTAATGAATCGTGCGTAAATGTATTGTAATGAATAATTATTTCATATGTCATTTCATCACAATAGCGTGTTTGTGAGTATGGATGAATGTATGGATGACGGCAGAATGGATATGGGAGAAATTTGCCATAGAGTATTGGTCTGGAATAATATCCAGACCAAATAGGCTAATTTTCATCCCGGGAATAGGTCCCTAAGGGAAGCGTCGGAGGAGTCGCGGGTACAGCCGCAGTCCACAGCTAGTTCTAAATTAAGTCATCTTCACCAGTGCTAACCTCGGTTACAACCGAAACTTGCACTTATGTGCCTGAAGTTCACTCTATCAAGCCTCCGTTTCGAAATTCAGTTTATTTTTGACTTCTAGGCGTTAAACAGACGGCGGGGCGGGCAGGTCTTTTTTGAGCGCGAAGTAATAATGACCGCGTCTGCCCGTCGATGCCCGCGACTGCCCTCATCGCGAAAACAAAGCGCCGCTAGTGCCCGCCGGGCACCCGCGGCACGGTCCTTATGCCCTTCGTGTGCATTGGTAGTACAGGATTCCTTTTGCGCTATCGTTCGCGGTGAAATTGACCGACCCTGCCCGCGCCTCCGTGTGCTCGATGCCTAAGGAATCCTATACTAACAACGCCGTCTGCTTAACGCCTTATAGGAGCAACTGCCATCTAGCACTAAACTTGCTCCCCCAACAGCGAAATTGACTTGCCTGAAGATCATGGTTGATAGGTATGTGGTGTAATGTGATTTAAACTAATCGTCAAAATGGATAATAAAATATCAATTTATTTAAAAAATTATATTAACAATTTTACCACAAAATTATATAGTACAAATTTATTTTTCACATTCAAAATAACCTTTTTATTATTTTACAAGATATACAATGGAATTACATTAGGTAACATTTTACTTTCCCAATACGAAATAAATAAAAAAGTTAGTTCAGTTTGGCACAAATAACACTTTGAGGCCAGATTCAAAAATAAAATCATATAAAAATCTGAGCATTTTCATTTATTACGCTAATTACGTTACTACGCCCACACATTGCTTTGATACGGACATTGTTCTTTTTAAACAGTAAAGGAGATAAAAAAATTGGACGCAAGTGCAGACGCAGTTAAAACCTTAAAATACATTTTAACAGTAACTGGCACAAAATTCGTAAAGAATTGTAAAGAAACAATAGATTTAAGAAGTGCGAGCTTAAAAATGAATTTTTTAAAATGAGAATACATCACAATATTGAAGCCATATTTTTCTTTGGCTAAAATATTGATGACTAAAATTAGGCATAATTTTAGACAGATGGCACGTTTTTGGCCAGAGAATAAAAGAGATTCATAAAAGATTACAAGTAGTTCCGTACCTGTATTTACAATTCAGGTACCTTAACATACATCACCATGTAATGCCATATTTACATATATTATTATGCACATTTTGTTCATAAAAACGGGACTAGCCTTGGCTAAGAAAATACATTATTAAGTACAAAAATACAATTATCTAAAAATTCGTTATTCACAATATGTAAAATTATTCAAAAGTCTCTCAGTCGTACTTATCACGAAGCAAACGATTATATTCGTTGAACACAAATGTTAAAAAACAATAATCGGACGGAATTCGCTTCGGGTCTTTCATTAAAAAGTTTTCCAAGTCACTGAATTCAAGTCCTTTGAGTTATCACTTTTAGGTAAAAAACATTTTGTTAATCACTGTTAATGTTCTTCATAATTTATAGCTCTGTGGTGGTTTCTACTGGTGATTGATCGTAATAACCAGTGAAGTTTCTTTTGCCAAATGTGACGTTATCGTTGTCTAACGCTCTGTGAAACAAAATTATTTATTAATGTTATTTAGTCATTAGTGTTAGTCATTATTCATGTTATATTTCTACTATTGTGAAACATACCCATAACTTTCAAAACATGAGAATTAAAAGCAAAATCACAGGCCAATATAGTAATGAATAAGTTATAGTATCGGGTGTAACGGAGTGAATAAAGGGGTGAATAGGAATAAAATGGTCAAATAAATAGTTGAATTTAAAATAATGTTATGTATTGTTTTTTTTTTACTAATTTGATAAAAAAAAATATTATTTAAGTTACACATGATATTACATTATCAGTCATATCAAATAGCCCGCCTCTCACCGTACTCTGTGCAAATATGCCCATTAAATATTTAAATATAATAATAACTAAAATCATTAAAATATTTGTTGTAACAGAAATTATTTTAAAATCTAATGACCATTTTATCTATATTCACCCCTTTTCACTCAGTATTATAACCCTGTTTCACGCCTTTTTGACATTTTACTATTTACAATTAAATAAAATTACCAATTTAGAGAACTACTTTTCTAGTAAGCTACTATGTTTATTCTACAATTTCTACATTGCTTTCATAACAAACCTTTGTAATCCAGGTATTTCGTCGTACGCCATGATAGGTTGGGAAGTTTTTTTCTTATGATTATTCCCACCATTGATTTTCCTTCCTAACGTAGTGGCGAGCAAACCCCCTCCAATATTATTATTGTTAACGCGCGGCAATGTACCCAGCGCATTGTTTAATGGGTGCGCGTTAGGCGCTCGCCGGTTAAGGGTCTGTGTGTTGCGAGCAATGGATGCGTTGTTGGCGATAGGTTCGAAGAATTGGCTGTTTTGTACGTTGTTTAGTGTGCCGCCGTTATCGTTGACGCTTGATGCGCGAGCGGTTGTTGCTGTTTCGGAGATTGTTGGGCTACGTTCACCTGAAAGTGTTAGATTCTATTTAAACTGGGTCAAAATTTAAGTAATAGGTGAGCACGGGATTTATTTGAAATTAAAAATACAGTAATCTATCTAGGTACTTACCTATGCAAAAAAAAAAACAGAATTATTGTCTGTTTATTTGCGATAGGTCTTGGTCAAACTAAAAATCTTATGCATGTTATATGTATACAGGGTGAATTTTTCAAAAGGGCTTGGATGGCCAAATCCGAAACTATAAGGAATAGCGAAAAATGCTCAAAGGAGTTACGAGCCCGATTTTGATGAAACTTAAAACCTCATCATTAGATTTTTGAAAAGCCAATTATCCTAGCTAGGAATCGAACCTGTTGATTTTGAAAAAAAAACACACCCTATATTATTACACCATACGATAGTGTTGCTATTAAGAATCTTTTTCTGGGAAGTAATGACATACCGCAAACCAAAGGAAAGAGCTCATCTTTAACAAAATACATTTTATTTTTCTTACATTAACTGATTTTTTGTTCAAAATGTAGATCATTGTTTTCAATACATAGCTGGATTTGAAACCTCAAGGATCGTACTGCATTTAATTTTAGAATGTTATTGATTCCGTTTAGAATATTCTCCAAAGAACGTTTCAAGTCATCAACTGTATCTCTGTATCATATATATGGGTCTTGGTAAATTTCGTTTTTGACATACCCCCAGAGAAAGTAATCTAAGGGGGTAAAATCCAGAGATCTCGCTGGCCAAGGTACAGGACCATGCCTTGCAATAAAATTGTCGTCAAACTGCTGAATCAAAATCTGTTTTACGGCTATTATGGGCTCCATCTTGTTTAAAATAAAACATCAATCATTATAATCATTCTGAGTATAATTTAAAACACGGAATAGTTACGATCTTTTCTGGGATTTCGAACGACACAAATTGGTACATGAAACATGAATTTTATTAAATTTTAAATTTTCCTTAAATTTGCTGTATATCATTACTTCGCAGAATTTGTTCCTTAACAGCGACACTATCGTATGGTGTAATAATAAAGGGTGTGTTTTTTTTTCAAAATCAACGGGTTCGATTCTCAGCTAGGTTTATTGGTTTTTCAAAAATCTAATGATGAGGTTTTAAGTTTCATCAAAATCGGGCTCGTGACTCCTTTGACCATTTTTCGCTATTCCTTATAGTTTTGGATTTGGCCATCCAATCCCTTTTGAAAAATTCACCCTGTATATGTCCAGGATTTGAACCTGGGATCTCTCGACCACCAATAGGTACTAGCTAGCTATACGCTTACTCTTTGCTTATTTGCTACCACCAAATACTAGCTAGCTACTCGCTTACTCTTTGCTGATTTACTACCTTAGTATAGTATACTTACAATAAAAGAATTGCTTACCATTTTCTTTGGATAGATATTGTACACTATGTATGTTGAAAGCGTGGTTGTTTGGACTGAAGTCCAACTGCAAGTCAGCATCGTCCACCGCCATGTTTAAGACCTTAAAAGTAATCACAGATGTTTAATGAAAAGTATTCTCAACTGAAAAAGAGATGGAGTAGAATTCGAGATTGAAATTTTTTATATTATAGAATTTTATTACTGAAGTTTTTTTATACTACGTAGGTGGCAGACAAGCACACGGCCCACCTGATGGGAAGCGGTCACCGTGGCCTATGGACGTGTGCAACACTAAGGGTGTCACACATGTGCCGCCTACCCTGAAGGGAAGGGGGGAGTGCTAGGAAGGGGTAGAAGTTAGGAAGGGGTGGGGGGGAGTGCTAGGAAGGGGTAGAAGTTAGGAAGGGGTGGGGGGAGGAGGGGTACAGTGAGCTCGGGCTACCCCACTTACCAGCGGGAACACAACACGATGGTTATTATGGCCGCAGTGTTCTGTAGGGCGGAGGTACTACCCCAGTCGGACAGCTCATTTCGGACGGAGATACCGTTGTGTCCTACCTCCATTAGACATTATTGTAGAACTAATCAATTATGGTCATACTAGCTTCCGCCCGCGGCTTCGCCCGCGTGGATGTCGGTTATCGCGACCAAACATAGCCTATGTTCATTCTCGAGGTCTAATCTACTCCTATACCGAATTTCATCAAAATCGGTTCAGCGTAACAGACATACAGATATATATACAGAGTTACTTTCGAATTTATAATATTAGTATGAATAAGAGATAAATGGGTGCCACGGAGACGATCTATGCTACTAGAAACCGCTAGTAAACTATATAGGCTAGTAAGAAATACGCACTTGTGTCTCATATCTGGGGGCAGGCTCATCCTCGCTAGACTCGTAGCCAGAAGGAGGTCGCGGCGGCGCCATACTCATACTTAATGTCCCGTACTGCTGTATCGCTTGCTCTTTGTGTTTCTTATACCTATAAAAGTATCGTACCATAATTATGTAGGTCTATAACCATATACCGCATCGGGTTTTCAAACGTCAGGATGTAAAGGTGGCCTATAAGCACTGACCTGAAATAATAAATCGCTAGACTGGCTATGCCATAGCAAATGACAGATATTTTTTGTGCCGATTTGAAGCGCCGCGTTTGACAGACGAGTGTACTGAGAACTAATTAGTTTGCAAATGGCCGTTGTAAATAGGGATGTCAAAATGTATATCGATAATTTTCTATCCAATGCCAAAATTCGTAGGTATACTTTTAAAAACAAAATCTTGGTATATGTACTATAAATAATTTTATGAACATATTAAAATGGTATTTATCATTAATAAACACTTCAAATTGAAGTAGGTAGTCGAAACAGTGACATTTGAAAAAGTTTCATCGATACCAAGACAGTTGTTGTCCATCATTATTATTAGTTCCAAGTACACTCACGGCTGCTGTCATCGCCAAAATGGCGATTTTCAATTAGGCACACTTTATTGGGACTGATCGCCAGTCCAGAGTACTTATTCAGGTCAGTGCCTATAAGGCAATTCCTATAATCACTCCGGCAGCATTGGGCCATCTCGGCCTCATTTTACGTACTGAAATCTTCATGGATACCTCTCCCCCCCTCCCCCAGGGCAGGTTATGTCGGACTAAAACCGCATGCCATCTAGGGTCTTCTGACGCCAGGGCGCAAGGTGGCCCATAGAACATTTCCCTCACACTGCGACTTTCGAGATAAGTGTGACTGTGAATCACGGGAACAAATCAATCAAATCATTCCAAAGCACGGTGTCATCCAGACACTGTGCTTCGGAATGAGAGAGGGAAAGGAGCGTTCCCCATTTTCCGCCCCAGTTTAAAAGAAGTGAAAATTATGTTTCGTATATATAATAAACTACTTTGATAGTTTTTTTTACATTTGAAAAGTACCGCGGCGCCATCTAGTGCGATATTTATGAAACACTTTACTTCATCAACAGATGGCGTTGAATACCGACGCAAACGATTTAGTATTTGCAAAGTCCATGCATTTTTGCAGCCTATAGTACATACCTGTTCCAAGACGCGCAGATATAGATAGTAGCGGCTACTGCGGCTACTAATACGACGGCGGCGAGGGCGATGAGTGCGGCGGGGAGTGCCGAGGCGAGGGGCGCGGCGGCGGCGTGGGGCCGGCGGGGCGCACCCGCAGCCGCTAGAGGGGCTCGCACTTCGCTCACACTCGCCTGCAGCCGCGATGATACGTACTTGTGGATACCGCTCTCTACGGCACTAGAGGGTTATAGAACAGTTAGAAAACAAGGTCTTGCATTCCGGGCGTGAGATATGCTTACGTCACTATCCTATTGCCAATTTATTGCAACAAAACACGAATCTGGGTACATTTTCAGTCACCGGTCTATTCAAGGATATATAAAAACCACCTAAATTGTCGTTTTGTTTGTCTAATTACTACAATTTTTAGGTTTAAACTGATATTTACGTAATTGTTAATTAAAACCTCGTTGTTTTATCGGATTCACATTTGTTAGGGATTATTATTTTACACTGGTAACAATGTGATAGGCTTGTGTCTCCCATGTGACCGCTATATCTCGGAAATGCCATACTTGGCGAAGCGAAGTATATCATGAGGCCTATAAGAAACATTGAGAGAAGAATAAAAAAATATGAAAACCGACGTCCACGCGGGTGGATCCGCGGGTATATGCTAGTATCATAGTATTGTATAAATTACGGGATATTAAAATGATAAAAATCACTTACTCTTTAACAGGTGTAGACTCTCTAGCTAAAATCTTCCCAGTACCGGGGTCTACAAGATACAGCCAAACATCTGATCCTTTGGTATCTGTTTCTAACGTTCCGTTCTCTCCTAAGTAATGCCTGGCAGTTAATTTCTCGATTCCGGCGACTAGGCCGGTCTTCTCTTCGATGGCGGTGAGTAGACTGCGGGCGCGACGACGCATCGTGTCGGGGTTGACTGATACTTCGACGACTAGTTGGTTGTCTTTGTCTAGGAGATTTATCTGAAAGGGGTATTGATAATTAGCAAGGCCGTTTTTTTATACTACGTAGGTGGCAGACAAGCATACGGCCCACCTGATGGGTGGCGGTCACCGTGGCCTATGGATGTGTGCAACACTAAGTGAGGAAGTTAGTAGGTATTATGGTATATTAACACAATCAATGTTTAAATCATAAAATCAAAAGTGATATTTTTTATAAAATTTGAATATAAAATAGGTATTTCATTAATTAATAAATATTCTAGAACATACTACACAGCGATCTCTAGAGTTATATGCGTATGGGTTCTTGAATGCGGATAAATATTATTCATGCATACCTCCCATATTGAGTATAGGTAAAGGTATTTGGAAACATCTTTACCAATGGAAATAATTTTTTTTTTATACTGAGCCGGAATCGACCCCGCGAACTCTAACGTAGCAGTAGATCTATTTACCGCTACGCTAGACAGGTAAATTAAATAACAGAAAGTTGTTAAACTAAAATAGATATACCTTTTTCATATAGCACACCTTTGGTGGCAATAATTAAAACTAAAAAATAACTAACTCCTAGACTACAAACGAATAAAGACTCACCACAACCGAAGCCCTAGCAATGTTATAATCCTGTGCGGAATTAGGGTTGTCCCTCGCAGTGACGCTAAACTTGAAAGGTAAAATTTCCTTTGGAACATTCTCGAAGGACTTCGCATTGCTGATCACACCCGTATCAGCGTCGAGGCTGAAGTACTCCTCTGCTGCTGCCGTCCATGAATTTTTGTGATATTCTATCTTCCCGAAATCACCACTGTCTTTATCTTTAGCCTGTGGAGCGATAGGTTTTTAACTTAATAATTCGTAAACTACAAAAACAGCTGTCCAATTTGAAAACCCTGTATTAGACATATTTTGAAAAATAAGTTTTTGCATTTTTCAAACTTACGGACCATGTACTAACTGGCAAAAACTATGACCATAATATGATATCACCAGCCATCAGATACTGAACTGGGTTAATATATAACCCAGCAGGAAAGTAACTAACGCAGGCAGGTTGAGAATAAAAATTGATAGTGAAATTGATTCTTCTTCAACCTAGCGTTAATCCTAGTCGCATCAAAAGCTTTCACCTCGGAGTCTGAGGTCCGTTTTACCAGTCTTAACTGCGGATTTGGCTGGCTCGATATTTGCCGTGAAGCGACTTCCATCTGACCTTCACAACCAAATGGTGACATTAGGCTATATCGAAGCATTGTAACTAGACCGTGTTGTTGGACTTTTTAGGGCTCCACGACCCATAACGACTGCCATAGATGTTCATATATGGCAACTGGGACCGACGGCTTAACGTGCTCTCCGAGGCACGAGTGGAATTGACTGATGCACTATATTTCCCTTATGATAATTAATACCTACGTTAAATAGATATATTAAGGCAGCCCAGGGTGGCGGCACATTGTTCCGCACGCCTCTCTACGGGAGAGGAGGGAATGCTATCCCCAACAAAGCGTCGGGGTCACCTACGTTTGTAGTCAAGTCCCATGGAGGTCTCTGAGACATTCTTTCTAGGCCCACCAGATTACCCGGCGATGTAACGAGACACCGTGCAGTTTTAGTCGGCTCACGTAACCCACATCTAACAAATAGAGCAAGAGCCCATGAACGCCAGACCTTCGTTATTTTATAAAAGCTGAAAGTTTGTCAGCGCATGCTCCCAATACAGCTAAGAACGATGGCCCATTATGAAGTTCGGGTCATGGTGGCTTTGGCAGATACACGGTATTAAAGGGTAGCTGTAGGAGCGAGCGCAGGGCAGTGGGTGTGAGTGACATGGCGAATCAGGTCCATTGCGATCCTTCACAGCCCATGTATTGGAATTACAGAATTGGAATTATAATTCCATTTATATAATGCCAATACATGCGCAGTGAGGGATCGTAATAAACCTAAAATTGTAATTAGAATTCCAATTTTATAATTCCATAATATGCGCAGTGAGGGGTCGTGATAGACCTGACTTGCCGTCTCACTCGCACCCACTGCCTTGCGCTTGCTACACTTTAGTACCGTTTATCTGCCAAAGCCACCATGACCCGAACTTCATAATGGGCCATCGTTCTTACCTGTATTGGGAGCATGCGCTGACAAACTTTCAGCTTTTATAAAATAACGAAGGTCTGGCGTTCATGGGCTCTTGGTCCAAAAGGCCTTGTTAGCTATTATTGTCGCTACAATGCTTTAGCCTTTTTTGTTCATGTTACTATGTAAGAGGTCTATAAATAACTTACCTTAACTTGCAACACATTCGTACCCAACAGCATATCTTTGGTAACAATCGCAAAATATTTTCCTTTAGCGGCTGTAATGGTTGATTGTTCGGGGAAGACGAAAACTGGGGCGTTATCATTTGCGTCGTTGACGTGAACTTTGATGGTGGCCTTACTGCTCTCGGGGTTGATAAGACCTTGTATGGATTCTAGTTGTACTTCTAGCGAGTATTCGGCGAGAGTTTCGTAGTCTAAGGAACTAGTGTTGAGGTAGATAGCACAGTCTCTTTCTTCTGTTAGTTTTACGTAGAAAACTCCTGAAAGATTGTAATGGTTGAATATAATAGCTAATTACGAAACTATTATACTTACAAAGTTTTTGCTTCTTATGTTATGAAAGGTTAGGTGATCAATAAGTTATAAATTTAATGGCAGAACCACACCTCGCTATAACACGAAATTCGTATGAATAAAGCAAATATACACGAATAGTCCTTCCTCACTTCGTTGTATACACGTGAATAAAGGCGAATAGTGAATAGCGAAGTGTAGTTCCACCATAAGGTTAATGCATCAATTGGGTGTCTATTGAATCCGCCCAAAATGCCGGGACTTGTGTGTTATAGTTTGGATTTACACCCCAATGGAATGAACCCAAACTGGCATGTTGGGCAGATTAAATAAATGCCCGATTAATACACAAACCCATCATTGGTCAGTGTTATGGTACCCTGGTACTTTACAAAAGTTTTTCTTACCTTTCTGTGAAGACTCAGTCAATTTACACTTGAGTGGAGTATCGGGCGAGTGTTCTCTCTTATTGAGGAGCGGTAAAATCCTGATCAGAGTGCCGTTAGGAGAATTTTCTGCCACATGTTCTGTGTAAACAGTGTCTGCGAATCCGAGTCCCACCTGAAAGTATAACAAATGTTTTTTCTTCTCAAATATACTACAAAATGAATTAAATTACATTATATATAGTAAACTAGGTATGCCCGCGAATTCGTCCGCCTGGTTTTAGATTTTCAGGTTTTAATTTTTTTAAAGTTGTCTTACTCCTTGTTACATCAGCTATCTGCCAGTGTAAGTCCCCTCAAAATCAGTACAGCCGTTTCAGTGATTAGCCGGAACAAACAAACAGACAGTCAGACACAAAAAATACCGTGTATCCAAATGCACTTATTAAAAAGACGTTATTTTAGTATTTGCAAACAGACACTCCAATTTGATTTACTTGTATAGATTGGGTACTTACATCAGGCGGCACGGTAGCAGAATGACTGACATAAACAGTGAGACTACTGACTGATGACATCACAGGGTCTCCTTGATCGTACGCTTGTACGTCCACCTGCAAACATGGACAAGATTAACATTAATGGACAAATTTTATTCTGTGGTTAATATTTTCAGCGAGGGAACATACATCCCGTGTTGCGAGGGAAATGCCTTTTGGGTCACTGTACACAGTGTAAACCCCAGCATTTGAAGGCCCAATACGGCATGCGGTTGAAGTCAGACAGTTATCCTGCGATCTGACTAAAGCGACAAGGCGAACACAGTGAGGTTTAGTGAGTATTTTCCCCTCAAAGGTAGAGTCTCACATAGGTGTCAGGCGCTCCCCTAACTTGGAGATATCATGCATAAGCAGGCATTCCTCTCTTAAAAAAACGACCTCTCGATCGTATCATATTCAAGTGAAATACATACGAGTATATAATAGCTCCCATAAGGATAAACTTTTTGAATAAATTTTGTAGGTAGGTACTGGACGGGATTATCAAAAGGCTGAGAAAAGTTTTTGTACTTGGTAGGTGTATAAAAAACTTATACTTACAGTATATTCGGAGTCAGTCTCCTTCCTCAAGTCATCTCGAACCCTGACGGCCCCCGTGTCAGGTTCCACGTGGAAATAAATCGAAGCTTTCCCCCTGCCCACTAACTTGTACCGCACTCTGTTGTTAGGCGGCGTCGCGTCTGAGTCTACGGCCACCACCGTTTGGACCAAGCTGCCTATTGAAGATGTGTCTTCAATTGTAACTGGACGGACGACTGATGTAAATATTGGAGAGTTGTCATTTTTGTCCTAGAAAGAGAATAAAACATGAGTATTTATATTTCTGCTATATATATGGTATAAAAATATTGCTATTGTAGGTATACCCACTGAACTATGGTGGCGCAATCTATACTCAGATAGCGTTTAGTTTCATGGAGGTAGGACACGATGATATCTCATGTCCGATTGGAGCAGTCCGACTGGGGCAGTACCTCCGCCCTACGGTGTATTCCCGGCGGGGTAAGTTCAAAGTTGGGTAGCCTGATGACCTCTGGCTACCCTACTTACCCCACCTGGAGGGATTTTGAGCTGTCACCAGGAAGACTAAAGTCTCTAGCGTTGTCACCACACAAACTCTCAAAGAGTTGGTAGTATAGTAATAGGAGTATAGAGTATGGGTTCTAGAATGCTGATAAACATAGTAATATACTTTTTTTTCGCGGGAATCGAACCCGCGCACCCTGCGTATCAGTCGCATGCACTACCGCTACACCACAGAGGCCGTCAAATATTAACAAATATAAAAAGAAAAATAGTTGTATAATATACTCACATCAACAATAACTTCCACCATAGTAGTAGCGCCCATGCCCTGTCCGTTGTTCTCCTCAGTTCCCACGGTGAGCTCGTGCCGGGCCGCTAGTTCCCTGTCCAACGCCTGGAGCGTGCGGATCAAACCAGACTTGCGATCTATTGAGAACAGATCTGTATCTCCTTTGAGAATTATGTACGTAATCTCTGATAGTGTGTCTGGGTCTTCAGCCTGTAAAGGGAAAAGCTTATTAAGTTATAGAAGTACTACACGTGCGCTATAAGTTGAGACCTGACTGCTGACGTCACCGGCGCGTGTTTGTACAGCAGCGCATAAAAAAATATCGTAAACAAGCTTTCGCTCGAGACGTTACCTACCTGTCTACCAATTTTTTTGCGAACAGTACGTCACGGGCGACTGAGGGACAGTGCAGGGAGAAGTGGGCGGAGAGCCCAAGTCTCAACTTATAGCGCACGTGTTATAGATAAATGAATAAATGTATTTTCGGTAACCAAAAGACACCAAGCTAATAACCTACTAAAACCGCGTGTCGACCCGAACTCGGGTCTCAACCCAAGGTGGCGTGCGGTTTTAGTCTATTCAAGTTCAATATAACCACTCCCGATGACGGACGGGTATAAAAAAAATACAGTCAGCGGCAAAATTTGATGATGATTGCACTGACAAAAAATTGTATTGAATTTTTTTCATAATATTGTAAGTAATCAAAGTTTAAAGGTATTTCAAAAGAACGACTAATCAAAATCTAATGTTCAAAATATGAAAATGATCATCTACTTTTGTCACTGACTGTACTAGTAACCAAAATTACTATTCCCGTTAAACTCTTCAGTCAGATAACCTAATTGCTAGTATTAAGAGTGAGTTCACGTCGGTCGTGTAATGGTCCGGATTCGAACCCTTGACCTCCCGATAATACAGCCCATCTGTTAAACACTAAGCTACCACAACGCATCGAAACGTAAATGTTGTTCTATACTAACCTGAACCTTAACAACAGGGTAGTTAGGTGTATTTTCGGGTACGTGCACGGAGTATAAGGATTGAGAGAAGACTGGCGCTTCGTCCGGTATGTCTTGGACTTGCACGGTCACTGAAGCTGTACCCAGACGTTTATCTATAGCCCCGTCTGTAGCTGTTACTACGAATTCGTAATCCTGGAACAGATAATTGTTATTAAGTATAATAATTAGTTTCATTTCAATGATTAATTTTCGCGTACAGTTTTGGCATTCTCAAATCATTAATGAAAATTCATGTATAGTGCACGGCATCTATAAGTAACTTGGCAAGATTTTGGAGTAGTGTGGGCCCCACTATTCCAAAACCTTGCCATATTAGATGCCGTACACTATACTTGTTTATATATGCGACGCATTTTGCCAAACAAGTTTAGTGTACGGTGGTGTACGGTGTACGGAGTGCACTATAGGTATAGGTAGGTACATAATAATTGTTACTAATACTACGGCACATTTTGAAATAGCCACAACTTAATGGGCCGCCGCCGCCTCCTTCTGCGAGCAAGTAATGCTAGAGAAGAAGGACTCGAAAAAGATTTATAATTCACCCGGTACACCCTCTCCCCCCCCCCCCCTTCCAGGGCAAGATGGGGACACTGTGGTTCCCACGCCCGAGGGGGCCATTATTTCTCTTTTTTTCTGTATTGTGTACCATTAGGGGCCCAAAATAAAAAATCTCCTTTCTGCACGAAAAAAAAATTAATAGACACAAATTATGTGAGTGATTTACCTTAGTATGTTCATAGTCGAGCTTAGTGTTGGTACTGATCATGCCGGTGGAGTTGTCTATCACAAATGGCAAGTGCTGCGGTATGCTGTAACTGAGCTTGGCATTTATTCCCTCGTCTGTGTCCGTCGCGTGTACGTAGCCTACCAACTCATTGGCCGCTCCTGCAATTTGTACATAAGATTAATGAAGTATAGTGCTAAGGAATTCAAAATAAGGTATAATAATGGCGGAACTACACTTCGCTATTCGCTTATATTTGTATTCGATTAATGTGGGTGCTAGCACCTCTGCCTATCCCTTCGGGGATATAGGCGTGAGTTTATGTTATGTTATGTTGTATTCGAGGAAATTCTTATAGATTATACGTAAACGGGAATTAACGCGATACACGTTAAAGGTATATACATACCGGTGTAACCTGGTCGAAACGTCAGGCATCCAAAGGTATGTATATACCTTTAACGTGTATCGCGTTAATTCCCGTTTACGTATAATAGTTATGGAACGTGAAAGTTTAAAAGTTAATTCTTATAGATGACTAAACCCTCCAAAATTCGTCATAGAAAAGTGATTAAAGCGAATATTCGTGCGCATAAAGCAAAAATTTATACACGCGAATATAAAGACGAATAGCGAAGTGTGGTTCCGCCATAACACAGCAGTTTTTTTGCTGTACTTTAGGTCGCTCTGTGTACTTTACTGAATAAGCTAAGAACAGTTGATGGGGGTACGACTGCGGTAGTACCTCTGCCCTACAGAAAACCGCGGCCATAATAACCATCGTGTTATCTTTCCGTCGGTAAGTAGGGTAGCCAGAGCTCCATGGATGGATTCTGTGATGTCAGCAGGGACACCAAAGTCTCCTACGTTGTTAGTACAGAAACTCTTTCAAATCCTATTAATGGTCTACTATATCATTTTATATTTTTTAAAGAAAAAATCAGTTTAATTTTTATCAATATTTCAGTTTTTCATTCGATGCATAGGTTTTAATTATAAAAAAAAAATTGTCACTAAAAATTAATAACTGCTTTATTTATAATTTTATATTTGACCGTAAATATATATTTTACTAGCGACCCGGGACCCGGCTTCGCCCGGGTGTAAAATCCAGTTTTCCAATAAAATATATAGACTATGACACTCACGAATGTCGTGGCTTTCTTTTGGTGAAAGAATTTTTAAAATCGGTTCAGTAGATCCCGAGATTACCCCTTACAATTTAACAAATATACAAACACACAAACTTTACCTCTTTATAATATTGGTATAGAAGTTATAGATAGAAAATGTAATTACCTTCTTTAACGTTAAACACATAGGAGTCTTCATCAAACTTCGGGTTGTTATCGTTAATGTCTGTGACTCTGATGTTTACCGTCGCTGTGCTCGACAACCTGCCGGGATCTTCAGCTTTTACCATCTGAAATACGAAGTGAGCTCTTTCAATAGTAGGTACAGTCAGCGGCAAAAGTCGATGTTGATTGCACAGATTTCAAACTTAAATTTTTTAATGAAAATGGTTCATTATACTGTAATTAAAGTCTGAAGGTAGTTCAATAGAGCTCAAGAGTTCAAGTAATTAAACAGCATTTTCATTGAGAACCAAAACTTACTTTGCTTAAAACTACTGTTAAAAATCTGAAAATGATCATAGACTTTTGACGCCGACTGTACATACAATATTAAACATTATTTCGTAGTTTGATTTAGTAGCTTCTATGCTCTACTCCACCCCCCATCCCATCCCCCAAACTCTCTAACCACTACCCTCCAGGATCGGCAGCGCGAGTGTGACACCCCTGGTGCTGCACACGTCCATAGGTCACGGTGACCGCTTCCCATCAGTGGATCGTGTTTTTTTATGTCGGTCGCGCCAATATGACTTCACCTCGCCTGATAGTAAACTAAAGGTAATGTCTCTGGAATGGGAGTCACCATTACAAACACCGAGTGCCACAATGGCGGCCTTGACGGCCTCATCAAATGCTTTTTCCGCCCCGTTTAAAAGTGCGTATATGCCACCTCAGTAGTATAAAAAAAACTTATTTAAATGTTACCTTACGAATCATTCCTAAGGTTTACACTCGTAATACATAGTTTAAATTACTGAAGAATGTTCTGGAAACAATTCCATCCAGAACCAAGCAGGTCGGTGCCTCTTTTTTTTTGCTGCACCATAGACTTGAATTTTCTTACCAGCGCATGTTTCCTTCCTCCTATAGTCCCGCGGCCTTTAAGCGGGGCGTGAAAAAGTATTTGATGAGGCCGTCAAGCTGAGGGCCACCACTGTTAGCACTATCAGTGTATGTAGTGGTGACCCCCGATCCTGAGACTTTGTCTTCAGCTTTCTATCAGGCGAGGTGAAGTCATGTTGACGTGTTCAATATTAAAAAAAAGTATCTTACCAGCTGATACCGCGTCAGCACCTCTCGATCTAAACTTCTGATGACGGTGATGATGCCAGTATTGGCACCGATCGCAAACTGACGCAAGTCATTGCCGGACAAAATTGAGTACGAAACATGCTCATTTTCTGGATCTTTGGCCTGAAAAAACATACGAGGTTTTTAAATAATTTGATAGACGACAGAAAAATATATTATACATCTATACTACACTTATGTATTTAAGCTATTGTATGATTGAACAATTTTTTATAGCCTATTAAAAATCATATATGAGTAAAGACAATGGTCGACTGTTGTCTTCTGCCTACCCCAGAAGTAACAACCGAAATGCCTGCAAATATGCTTACGTTTTGAATTTCAATTTCTAGCTATTTAATTTGTACTCGTATAGGTATATTTTTATGGTCTGTGTGGCATGGCGGCTGTTGCGACTGGGTACGTGGGTTCGATTCCCGCTCGGTGTAAGTATGTATTTGTAAGTATGCAATTATGCATGAATGTATATATTTGCATTGGTCTGGGTGATTCTATGTATAATATGTATTTACAAAAAAAAATGAAAATATATTTATCCGTGTTCTAGAACCTATAACACAAGCTAGTTAAGCTTACTTTGGATCCAAAGAGCACTATGAAGAATTTTGTAAAATATTTATTTATACTGAAATAGCCATGACCAGGCGCGAGCTTCATATCAAAAAAATCGATTTTAAAGTGCATCTAAACTTGGCATTGGATTGGAATTCAATCCTTTTTTAGGCGAACCTTTAGCCGATAGGAACTTGGCCCCCTTTTTAACAGGTATGTTTTTGGTGGGATTAATACTTACAGTAACTGTTATCACAGTTGAGTTGATAGCAGCGCCCTCTGACACAGGCGCGGAGTAATCTCGAGTAGAGAACTGCGGCGGTCGTTTATTCGGTCCTGGGGCAACGGACAACTCGACAATGCCTTGAGAACTGAGTCCTTTTGCATCAGTCGCTCTGACCGTCACGCTGTATTGTTCACCGGTTTGTAGGCGTCCTGTACTTGCTGTGAATAGTTTGAAAATAAAGTTTTAAAAAGTTACAACATAAACTCATGCCTATATCGCCGAAGTGGTAGGCAGAGGTGCTAGCACCCACATTTCGCCAGTTTATGTTTAAGTCCCCATGTAATAGGTGGCGAGCCTATTGCCATTAACCGAGCACTTATAAACCTGCGATAATTATACACACATAACTTCGAAAAGCATCGAAAAGTCATTGGTGTGTGCCATGGTGAACCTGGGATCGAACCCGAGACATCGTCTCAGCAGTCCATTACCCAGACCACTAGGCTACCGCGGTCTTTATAAAAGTTATAATTACGTTTAATTCTAGAACCCATGTTACAAGCTAGCTTAGCTATGCTGACTTTGGGTCTAGATAGTGTGTACAATCTCATATGAGTGACCACACACGGTACGAGAAACCACACTGTACCGATTAAACTGCATCGATAAATAGATGCGAGTGTGCTTGTTTGTATGTGCGTGTGCGCAGTTAATATTTTTTATCGGTGCAGTTTCCATGTTACAGTCACACATTCCATATGCGGACTACCGTAGAAATAAAAATTAACAAATTCATAGAGATTATACTATCTTAATACTTAAAAAAAAACGAGATATTGTGTGTTACTTGAAAAACATACCAAAAAGTGACTGTGGAAAATGGCAATTAAAATCTTGCAAATAGTCAAAAGAAGTATTTTAAGTGTTACATGCTAAAACAGTGAGGTAACACAAGATAAGGCTTGTTTAATGCACTATGAGATTTATGTATAGGTAGGTATATCACTGCAATCGCTATGACCATACATACAGTTTATAATGGTTATAGACAAAACGACAACTGTTTCTCTGATGATGTCTACGTGTAGACATTTTAAATGCTTGTGTTTATCAATCTCATTTTGAAAATATAAAAAGATAAGGAAGTAAACAAACTATCCAAGAATTCAAAAATATATAATGGTGGTGATACTACGAGTATAGACATAAGTCCTAAATTTGAAAATGAGGGTCAACTTTATTTTGCATATTTTTAAAACTACTACAACCAACCTCAAAGTACACACTATGAAATAATGGACCTCTTAAACACTGGACGATCGCACGGACGAATACGAACACAACGCAAATTGCGACTTATCAGGAATGGAATAGAGACTAAAATTACATGTAAAGTCATAAATCTATCCTGTATTTGTAACCTATACATAAAATTATACATCATAGTGCATCAAAACCAAATTAATACTGACAAAAATACCTTGACGGAAAGTTGTAGTCGTGTATTAATAGAAATGGTGCAACTTACATATAACTCCCGTGTTAGGGTCAATAGTGAACTTGTTGGCGCCATTGTTAGACACATGATATATGGCGTAAGTGATGCGTGCGTTCTCACCCTCATCGATGTCTATCGCCTCCACCTACAAACGCAAATGTTACTCTGTTATTTTTCGCAGGACATGTCTATATTAATGCCAACTATATTTTTAATTGCTAGATAATTTTTGAAACTTTATATACGATTAACTCTGCCGCGGTTTCACTCTTCACGGGTCTCGGGTCTCAATTACCGGGCTTGCTTGCTGAATTAGCTGGGGTGCGAGTGATATACCAATTAGGTAACCTTGTTCAGGTTACCTAACAGGCATATACCTCACACCCCAGCTACCCGGTTTTGGCCCCCTCGACACACAGAAAGGCGGGGGGCGGGGGGGGAGGGATGACTCTGGCACTGTGACTTCTGAGTGCCTATACTAAGTTGCACAAAAAACTTTGACAGAAGTTATTACTGAGTTAAGTGAATCGGAGTGTCACGTTAGGAGCTAACTTGCTCACCGAAAAATGACTCCCACGTTTGCCACCAGGCGGCGCTAATCCAATTCCATACAAATTTGCGTTAACGCGCTCACTAGCGAGTGTGAAATGCAAAAGCAAAAACTCAGTATAGGCACTTTGCTATTCAGAGTTACGAATGAAGAACCTCGGAGCAGCCCTCTAGAGGGCCATTCCCGCCGTGGCAACGGGTGAAGAGTCTTTGGTATTTAAGCTTACCTGTGGTTTGCAGGTTTACCAGCAGATTTATAAACGAGGTTTTGTTGCAGACAGTGAATCCTTGGCTCCCAAAGTGTGAACTGTATTAAGGACTTGGGCACTCCGTTGAAAAAAAAAGCTGTACCGCTTTATAAACTTGAGCCTAACCTTGTGCACTGCAGTAGGTTCCAAGCTGGCGGGTATAATGATGGGTTGGGTTTTAGGTATAACCGGCGCGTTGTCGTTCTGGTCCAATAGTCGTACGGCTAACGAGTATGGCGCTGATGCTGCTCCACCATTCGCTTCACGGGCTACCACCTGAATTTGGAAAAAAAATTAGTTTATAAAAGTTTAGTACTCCGCGTCTCTATAGGGCAAATTGATTGCCAATAACACTTCAGAGTTGCCAACATTGAACGTCAAGGCCGAAGGGAGTTTCAGGGATTCCTATCTAGGGCATATAATACAGGAGGATGAATTTTTCAAAAGGAATTAGATGGCCAAATCCGAAACTATAAGGAATAGCGAAAAATGGTAAAAGGAGTCACGAGCCCGATTTTGATGAAACTTAAAACCTAATCATTAGATTTTTGGAAAACCAATCATCCTAGCTAGGAATCGAACCTATTATATTTTTTATTATAGTTTCGGATTTGGCCATCCAAGCCCTTCTCAAAAATTCACCTGTATATGGTTCCCCGGTCACACAGGTAGATATGATGTAATATCGTGCGGTTTAAGTTGGTTAGAATCCGACATTCCCACCTAACCGTTAGCTCCGATGCAGAATAAGGGGGTATTCACACGTACTAAAATAAAGGTTATGTTGAGATTTATTCCCATAAATCATAAACTAAATGAGGTAGATGAATAATAACAATAATACCTAATAGTTTTTTTTTTTCAGGAAAATGATCGGTTACAGGTGTTTAGGTGATTTATTAGAATGGTATAACATACGCCATATTACGTGAAATATAATATAAAAAATATACCTGAAATCTAAATTTGCCAGTGTTTGGATAATCTCTGTCGAGTTTTTCGTTGCTGACAATTAAATATCCGTTCTTGTCCACGTCGAAGAAATTTGTTGTCAGCTCGAACGTGTAGTTCGGTATAGGATCACCAGGACCCTATGAAAATTAAAATAAAATTTATCTTTAATCAATAAAATATAAATAAAAGCTAATCGCTGCTCACTTGCGTGAAATAGTGATCATGTTCTTATTAACCACAGAAACCAACTCCCGGGATAAAAAGCCTAAGTGACTATAATCTAGCTCATTGCCAAAAATCCGTTTTGCGTGAAAAAGTAACAACCCACAGTCACAAACATACATTCATCCTTACAAACTTTATGATCGAGCAGTCATTCACTTTTCAAAACTCATCTACATGCTATTCCGAATTTAATGCTGCTAATTCTGTTGTTACATCTGTAAACATAAAATTATCAAAAAATTTCTAATTGCATCTGTTTCTTTCATTATCTTAACTTACTACGCACCAACAAGGCGTTGTCTTAATTTGACACGTCTTAACTTGAATAAAATCATCTGTCCTTTTTTATCTGATCATGAAAGAAACAGATGCAAGTAGAAAATTTAGAGAATTTGAAGTTTAGAGATGTGACAACAGAATTAGCAGCATTGACACGTCAATTATATTTTTCGGAGGACTACACTATAGGTATTAATTTGATAAAAAATTGGAATACACATAAGTTTCATGCATAATGTTACAAAATAAAAAGTTTAATTACCAAATCAGGATCCGACACAGTCAATCGGATGGGTTCGTCGTGTGAATCCAGTACGCGGGTGCCTTTAGGAGAGTTTTCTTCGACAACTCCTTCGTCTGAAGACGCTTCGACAACCGGTGGGCTTGCATCAACCGGGCGGACTGTGATAGTTAGTTTCGCTTCAGTGAAACGACGAGCTTCGGTTGCTTCTTCCGCCTATAAACAAAAAAAACGTTAAATTCAATGAAATTTGAAGTACCTAATTAGTATGCTAACTATTCACAATGAGTTAGATAGAAAAAAACTGGATGGGACTTGAGTCCGCGATCAGTAGCTTACAGGGGAATACTTTAACCAACTGAGTTACTTGGTTACTGAGATATCGTTAAAGTTAGAGAAGAATGGACTACAGACAACAAAGTTATAATGTTTTTTATAATAGTTTCAATAACCTGGACAGCGAAAACTTAACACGTGAAATCTTGAACTACAGGACAGTCAATATAATATTGCGATCCAATATCGTAATACCATTGTACACAAATATTTGCACTGAGCGGGAATTGAACCCATCGTCGATCGCTCGCTCTACTGCTACGCCACAGAAGTCGTCACATGTATGTATTATGCCAGTCCCAGCCAGTTCAGATTATTATAATTTAATTCTTTGGGCCAATTTTGGAAATACATAATCGGTCTTATTACAAAACACGGACTAAAGTCAGGTTTAAACCCAGACTATGAAGTCCAGGCTTAATTTTAAGACCAAGGTTTAAACTTCTTCTTATTACAAAAACAGAATAATCCGTGGACTACTTAGGCCATGGTTTAAATCTTGGCCTAATAACAACCACAGATTACTCTAAACTTTTGTTCGTTCATTGTGATATCATTCGGTCGCGACGTTCCGTTTTCTCAGAAAGCAAAAATTTTCTGAAATCGTTAATAAATATTATTTACTAAAAAATGGTGAAAAAAATATTTACAACATTATAATTATTAAATTTAAAGTCATGAACGATAGTTGGACTTTATTTTATAGTAAAATATCATTATCATGCCTTTATTTAGCAATCATTGTTATAATATTGGACGATCTATGATGAACGTTAAATGAAGCGTAGTTTTTCGGAGCCCGCGCGTTGTTCAATTTTTTTTTTTAATTTTTATACCCACTTTTGAATCATTTCAATACCCGTACTAACTTTTACGTTTCCAGTGGTTTAAACTTTTAAATTTGAATTAAATAATGGAAGGAGAAAAGAAAAAGAGGGGCGAAAATTGGACTGCCGAAGAAAAAGTAAGCCAAAATATGATGTATTTTGGTATTTTCCACAAATCAAATCAAAATGACAAGTTTGACGTTTTATTTTCGTGGTTTAGATACTTAGACCAACGTTAAACTAGGTGTCACGCAGGTTTATCTTTAGACCAGAGATAGTCCCAGGTTTAGTACTAAAACGCGTTTTGTAATAACATTTTCGTTAAACCATGGTCTAAAGACGTTTTAAACCTGGGTTTAAAGTTAGTCCGTGTTTTGTAATAAGACCGAATGTGTTCAAAATTCAATTTTTTTTTTTCATTTTGAACATTATTATTTTTTAGCCCTCTGTACTAAATTTCAGCTATGTCGCTACTAGTGTTTGAGTAACAAACATTCCAACATCTTCCCAAAATTTAACATTTATAAATACTAGTAGGATAATTCTCGAACTAACCTTTATAACCAATTGGAACTTCTTAGCGATAGTAGTGTCAACGGCTACCAGTTGCCTTACAGCGCCGGTATTCTGGTCTATCGCGAAGTAAGTATTGTAAGTATCGGGTTCTCCACTGTCGATACTATATCGTATTCTCGCGTCTAACGTGTCCATATCGACTGCCTGGATCTTCTCCGGTTCAATGGTGAGAATACCGGCGAGTACTCCGCTGTTGACCTGCAAACATATGACTTGTACGTTACTATTATGAATTATGAGGGGGATGTAGAAAAGTATATCATCATCATCATCATTCTCTGAACCTTTTTCCCAACTCAGTTGGGGTCGGCTTTCCAGTCTAACTGTGATGCGGCTGAACTTCAATATTTTCCGTAGAGCGACTGCCATCTGACCTCCACAACCAATGGTCATTATGACCAATGGCGATATCGAAGTTCCAAGTTAGACTGGTTGGACTTTTGAGGGCTCCAACTACCCGTAACGACTGCCATAGATGTTTGTATGGCAACCGGGACCGACGGCTTAACGTGCTCTCCGAGGCACTAATAAACCAGCGATAAATACACACATAAACTTCGAAAAGTCATTGGTATGTGCCATGGTGAACCTGGGATCGAACCCGAGACCTCGTCTCAGCAGTCCATTGCCCAAACCACTAGGCTATAGAAAAGTATAATGTAACGATAATTTTCGAACAAATGAGTTAGCTTCGTCTGATTGTGGAAGTATAGTCAGCGTCAAAAGTAGATGGTCGTTTTCGTATTTTAAAAAGAGTTTTTGAATTAAGTTCCTTATATCTTTCAACGAAAATGCTGTTTAACTATTTAATGAACTATCTTGAAATATTCTAAAACTGATTACAATAAACAATTTTCATACAGTGTTTTAAGTTTGAAAGCTGTACAATCATTGCCTACTTTTGCCGCTGACTAGGTACTTCTTTATATATTTCTATACGAGACTAGACTTTGTGAGGTGTGATTTAGAAGACGGACAGAATCTGAAGCACCCCGCATTGCACCCAACGGGGCGTTGTACCTACTCATAAATCAAAAAGCGCCGGTAGACCCAAGAAGTTCTGGCTTGACGTCATAGAAGATGACGTGCGTGCTCAATAGCCTTACTATCATGTATATCAAAGACCGTGCGAAGTGGAGAAGTAAATTTCGGAAAACGGACTCGGGACTCCGAGGTGACAGCCCCGGATGCGAACTGGACGAACGCATGAAGTAACTGTGTAATTAAAGTTTTTGTTACCTCTTTACCAATAACCATTAACTACAATGTTTTTACTCACATTAACCATTAGACCAAGTAATAAATTACATTGTAACATTTTATAGATCCCTCGTTACTCTGAAATGGGATCACCCACTTCCTTCTAATTAAATTGTTCTAATTTATAGCCTAGCACTGATATAAAAATTTACTTAAGGCTATATTATTTTAGTTTTATGACTAATAATATAACAGTAATGGGTTTCATCAAAGATGAACAGAATAATTTTCTTTTTCATTTTAAATGGCTTCAGCAGAATACAGTAAAATATTAGCGATAGTAGATGAATGGATAAGGACGCGGCCTCTACTCAGAGGAATCGAGTTCGAATCCGGCTGGACAGCACCAATGTGAATTTTACTTTTCCACCAACCCGCATTAGGCCAGCGTGTATGGATTAAGGCCTAAACCCTTTCAGCTCTCTCGTTAGAGGAGAGGAGACCCGTGCCCAGCAGTGGGATATAAATGGGTTGCTATAACTACAGTCATATCACTGTAGTTATAGCAACCATTGCAATTTCTCACTCATGCAGTATACCTATTTAAATCGTTAGGTAATTATGAACCGATTTCAAAAGCATCAAGTCAAAGTATCAAGTCGGTTTTTTTATCAAAATTACTTGTCTCTTTTACTTACATAACTGCTATATTCAGGGTTAATACAAGCCCCCTCGTGTAGTGTGCACCCCTTGTAAATGAACGATGGGTCCTGATCGTCATCATCTTGGACGTTCACAGTCAATGTGGTGGTACTGGACAGGCGATGTTTCGTGTCTCGAGCGCGGTCCTGTAATTTTAAGTGGTATATTGAACAGACGATCCCGTAAACGCCGATACACCAATAAAAAATAATAGGCGAAGGGCTCCAAGGTGTTAATTCTGAATAGAAATGGGAAATTGCTTGGGAGAAAATTAACAAACTAAGTATAAGGTCTTTTTGCGTTTGGAAATCCTAACGGGTAATACCTCGCTAAGGCTAGTGAAGTATCTATATAAGAATTGCGCGGAATAAAAACCCATGCGTGTTCTGCCCCGAGGACCTATTACATGGGACCCGGTGAGACGAATTCCACAGGATTCCTAATAGGAATTGGTCGCCTTCCGAGGTATCAGATGACCTCATTGTGGAACCCATGTAGAGATTCTATCTTTCACGGCTCTTCACGGTTCTCTCGTTACGAATACTATACGCTTACTATTGGAATATATTTAGCATGTTCAAACAAACGAAAAAATAAATAAAGAAAAGTTGTTTATTCTATTTAGAGTAGGTACCCAAGCTCATAAAATAAAACCAATTAATTTATCATTTGATAAAATACTTACAGAAGCAAGAATAGTGACTAGATACTTCTGCGTGCGCTCATAATCCAATGTCCTGTTGACTGTCACCTGTCCTTGGTGAGGTAGCGGTATCGCGAAATAACCGTATCCATCAACTGCATTAGCCGCTTCCAAAGTTTGGTTGTCGCCCGGTATTATGAAATATTCTGATAAACCGTTGACGCCAGCATCGATGTCGACGGCCTTGATGCCATCAAAGATTGTAGTGCCAAGCTGTACCAGCTGTAATGTATTACGACAATCTATGTTGTATTTTGATATTATAAGTATGCTTTTGCAAAAAAAACAAAGCGAAATCGTAAAATGTATTACTTAAAGTTCTTTTTTACGGGGATTGTATCCGTAGGGGGACACCCCTACTACCACCCCTGAGGCCAAGAGGGGCGGTTACGTCGGACTCGAACCGACTAATATCCCATGCCGTCTCGAGTCTTCAAACGCCGGGGTGTAAGAAGACCCAGAAGGTATTTCATTTCATGTTCGATGTAATAATATCCATCGAACACCCCCGGCAAAAGCGTGGAGAGACTTCAAGTTCAGCACACGGCCAAGCAAATAACAATACAATTTTAATACTGATAAAGGTGTATGCTTGTTTCCTTGCTCGTGCTGCGTCTTACCGGTGTTGTCCCTCTTTTATTGAGGATGTGATTTCTCCTGTATTCCTTTTGAGTGTTAATAAAACAATTGGTACACGAATGCACAATCTACACATCCTATACACCATAAACAGAACAAAAGCTCACACGCGTCACGCAACAAAAGGCAAAGTTTTGAACGTACATTCCAGCTAATTACGAAGACACTATCTTAGAAATGTATGCCTTCGGTATTCGGAAGCACTGTTCTTCAACTAATTCCAATTTTTAACCAATTAGGTAATGATACATACCTATATGTAAAGATGGATGTGACGAGAATAGACAGAGTACACCTATTAGTGGAAGTTTGAAAGCGAGGAATGGATATGTTGTGAGAAGAGATGAAAGTAATATTGTTAAAAGGTTTAAAGTATGAATGTGGAGGACCTTAGGTGCAGAGTTAGGCTTAAGAAAAGATGTATGGAATGCGTGAAAAAGGATCTGGCAAGAAAAGGAGTGACTGAGGAGATGGTATCTAACAGGAATGTATGGAGGAGAATGTCTTATTGTTGCGAGCTCACATTAGATGATGATGAGGTAATGATATATACACACGTACAGTGATTTAGACATGAATCCACTTGCTACGATCCTGGCATACCTACACATTTCGCTTCGGAAGATAGCGAGCTGAATAAAAAAAAATTGGAATTAACTTACCTCAGATACACTAGTCTCATAAGGCGTGCCTTGGAAAACTGGCTCATTATCATTGATGTCCGAGACTCTTACTATCACAGGTATCGTCCTTCGCTTCTTCGTAGCTTTCACCTGACAGACCAGCTGCAAAATACCTCATTAGGTAATTATTAAGCATATTAGATCGACTACACATTAATAACTATCGTATTACCCAGAGGGGTTCCATTAATTCAGTAAGCGGATGCTGATGTCAAAAAGTTTGAAGAAACAATTTGAACTCTAACAAGTAATGATAAAGTTAAGTTTGGTTTGAAAAGATTGCGTTGCTTGTGATGTGTTTATGACTTAATAAATTATATGACAAATAACTTTAAAACGACTGTGTTAAATAACATTTGTAAATAATAGTCTAAATTAACTGATTTATTAGGAATCACTTTATAGAGATAATTAAATGGAGTCACGTTTTTTGTTGAAGCTATCTAACCGGTCAGCTACTACTTTTCTACAAGATATTTTTTTAAACTAATCACCTCGCCTGATGGCAAACTAAAGGTCTCAGGAATGAGGGTCACCATTACAGACACCGATAATGCAAATATGCTGGCCTTCAACTTGACGGCCTAGTTGAATGCTCATTTATTAAAGAACCTTTTGATGCGGCAAAGGAAAGAGGCGCATTTCACAATTCCATAATATACTTTTCTACAGAATTAAGCGGTTCCCTGTAAAACATTCCTGTACACTGTACATGTCTTTCGCATGCCTCCTAAGTTCTAAAGTTATTGACGTAGGTATCTACCTGAAACACCATATGCGACAAATTGTCCGCATCCCTATCAAGAGGTTGTAGCAGTTGCAGACGCTTTCCATCTAGCTGGAACACCGTGGGGCCCTTTGGGAATACTGTTGATAACTCCACATCTACATTAGGCTCTCCTACTATCGGCAACACCGCTGGTACTGTGCTTTGGTTAACTTCTGTAAAAAAAAAGGAAAACGTTATACGGAGTACGTACCTATCTGAGTTAGTGAGTTGAGGTTATATTGAAATTTTTTTAGCTGGCTGACTTCAAGTTTGCTATTAATATAGGGAGTGTGTTAACATACAATAAATTATCGGGTACAACAAGCTTGCATCAAAAGTCAGTAATAGATACTCGATTCTCATAGTTAACTCAAAACTTGACCTATCTATTTTTTGTAAAGTACTTGTAAAAAAATTGCAAAATAAGAATTACTTACGATCTCTTTTACTCTCTTCTATGTCTACTATAATGCTGGATTGTCCCGTCTCGACTTCACACGGACCTGCAAGTTAAATTGAAAGAGCCATTAAAAAAAATACGTCAAAAGTACGGAGAATATTTCGAATCTCAGTTTAATGAATGGTCGTGACAACCATATAAGTATTGTATGCAGATTAGAATAGAGGTGAATTCAGCTAGACCAAATTTAATACACTCTCACATTAACAAACAGTAATAAATAAACGAATCGACAGGTGCACGAGACCTTAGCTCGTTAGGGCTGCACAATTAATTAAGATTTTGCAATGCTGCCGTCGTTTTCCCTTTACATTGTTTAATTTAATGTTAACTTTGAATCGTGACGTGCATATTGAATATTTATGAGCGTGATACGTATAGAAAAGATACCACTTAGACAGCAAAACAAACAAACTTAGGGACAGGCTGATGCAAATTTCATATTAGGTACATACTTCACCAATACTCGTAGTTACATTCCCGTTTCCTACTCAGGAAAAAGGTGCATATCACTTAAATTCCCTAAATGCTTCTACCAGAGGATTTTAATAGAATAGTAATTCACTAATTTTTTCTGAAGAATATCACCTATAACAGGACCGTTACTGTTTTATACGTCTGCCATAGACAAGCACATGACCGACCTGATGATAAGCGGTTATCGTGGCCTATGAACGTGTGCAACCAGAGCATCATACTTCCCTGACGACCCTGTAATAACTTTCTAATACACTTATTGAAGAACCTTATTACTATACTGCCTCTACAGACTGTAATTGTAATTTGAGGAACTGTAAAATGCAGTTCATTTGTTAATACCTGGTTTTATGATGATTTGAGTATTATTTGGACTTTTTTTAAACCACTGGTTACCTAAATAAACAACTACTCAACACCAACGAAATTCTAAAGCTTTGTTTACTTCAATGTTATAAATTGACCCATTACATTCAAAGTAAGAAAACCGGTTTTATGCCTGTGCAAAAGCTAGTAGGAAAACAGTATGCGATGTCGTTATTTGGATTTATTGAGACTATTAGAGGTAGCTAACGCTCGCTATAACTAAATCACGGAGGTAAATTGTTTACCTGGCAGGATTACATTTTCAAGGAGCGTTAACTTTGTCTTGCAGAAAATTCTCGGCATCGCTTACCATATTCAAATATAGAATAGAATACTTCTTTTTTTACACAGATTTTTACTTTTACCTATTTAATGTAAATATAACAGACGCAACTATACAAATAAAAAAATGGAAGTACTTAACGAAATAACAGTTTGTAAATAAATACATAATGAGTTTATGTTCGATACATATGGGTGACACAACAAAATGATTTTTAAATTTTTCATCTATCTGCCTTTTGTTTAATTTAATGAGGTAATCCCTGAAACGGCTGGGTCGATTTCGATGGGACTTTCGCTGGCATAGATAATATTGTAACATTTGTAACATGTAATATAAGCTACGGGGCTAAACTTAAAGCCATTAAGATCTAAAGCAACATGTACGAAATCGCAGGCACAGCCAGTTCGGTAAAAAATTCATAACATATAGCTTATTTCACAAAATCTACGCTATGTGTACGTACAGCCTTAAAAGACAGTAATACATGTGAACATAGTAAGCACATATATTTGATACTCCCATAAAGGTAAAGGCGTTTACCCTTATAAGTGTTTGTTCCAATTAGAAAACACAGTCCGTATCATGTTTTCATGGAACGGGAGATTCTTGTAGCGCGTTAATTTTAGCTTTCAGGCAATCAATTTTGTATTTGTTCCGTATAAACTTAAACCAGTTTAAGTACACAATAATACTAACTGTTACTTGCGATTCCGCCCGCCTGAGTGTCGGTTATCATTAGCGTGGACGTCCATACGAAGTATCATCTCCTATTTCATCCCCCATTCAAATCGGTTCAGTGCTTTAGGCGTGAAAGTGTAACAGACAGACAGAGTTACTTACGCATTTATAATAGGTGCTATGAATACCTACTTATGAAGTTAATTTTTATGTCTGTCACATCAATATGACTTCAACTCGGCTGATGGTATGCTAAGAGTAACGTCTTCAAGCCCAAACCAACCAACCAAACATAAAACACTGACGGTAACAGGATCAAATCATTAATCGTGTTTGTGCAGATCAATACTCCTTTGTGCCTCTGTGTTTACAAATACGAAGATTGTGAATGGACACAGTAATAAAATAGCATTACCGTATCATTCAATGAACCTAATCGTATAAAGTACGCAGTCATGCTTGTAACTGTTGTGAAAAATTTAATTTCCTTTTGATAAAACTGGTCGTTTTTCACACAGCCAATTATTTTTAACCGACTTCGAAAAAGAAAGAGGTTCTCAATTAGGATGTTTATATTTTTATGTGTGTTCAATAATGACTCTGTCATATAAATGGTGTTGTATTTTTTTTGTTAGACCTTCATTCCGAAATCTTCCGATTTAAATTTCGTAAAGATGTGAAGACTTTCGGAGACAAACAAAGGAACTCAGTCAGGTCACGGAGAGACTCGTTCAGTGTATGACATCTGCGTAAACTTCCGATAGTATATATTTTTTCACGTAGGTAGGTATGTGGCCTACCAATTTAAGTATGAGGAATGTAAGTATTGTAAATAAATAGAAGTAAACTCTTACCAGGTGTTGCTCTCGCCACTTGCAGAATGCAGAAGAAAAGAAACCAAGCTGTTGATTGTCCATGCTGGAGCGCTTTCCACCGCGCCATCTCACTGTAACAATCAAAACAAAAACTGTAAAAAAATGTAAAATATAAAAAAAAACAGTACCTACCTATCGGTAGCAGGTACCTTGTACCAATTACAGATTTACATAAATAGAAAACCTATTTGCAATTGCATCTATAAAAGCTATGTAATTTATTTATTACCAGCTCATATTTATGCAATGTATTTTTCGCGAAATTTGTGGCTACCTATATTTTCATAATATCGCTACACCATTTATATAGCGGTTCACTGAAAACTCTATATCTCCAATGTGACTGAAGCGTGGAAATAGTGAGGTTTAGTGGGTGTGCCCTTTAGGGAGAGTCCCACATTGGTCTACGGGTTTTCTCCAAACTCGGAGGCATCAAGCATAAGCACGCATTCCTCACTTAAAAAAAAATTAGACTAACGAAATTTCCTGAATGAAACTTATGGACGGACAGTACCTACAAAATAATAACAGCTTATCGTTACGAAACCTAAAAAGAGTTAAGTACGCCATTTAAAATTAAAGTATAACATAGAAAAGGTGGTATTATTCGTTGAACTAAATATACTGTAATATGTACAACAAAGATATTGAGATATGAACCAAGGAGCCAAGGTGGTCAGGTTTGACATTAATCGGATTACAAACAGCATAGCTACCTTGCCTCCAGTTCTCATGATTAAGTAAACAGGCCGCGATAGTCCTACCTTAACAACGGTTTACAAATCCATTTAAATACTAATACAATTTACAATTATTACTGAAATCCTACGAAGTAGAAAAATTAATACTTTCGTATAAATTACTCGTATGAATATCCCTTATAGTATCTCCGAGCTTAAGAATTCATGCCTTAGGGTCTACATTAGAGTAAGTAGAATTTATTGACAGGCACAACTTATGCGTGCTATTTTAACAATGTGATTGCTTGGCAAATGAACATGCAGATTAAATTTTCTCATAGGATAGATGCTTTGTAAGTATTTATTTATTGTGAATACTTACCTTTTTGAACTCGTAATTTTTTTACAAGTTCTACCACCATGAAAGTTGGAAAATTTTCTGGAATTTGAATTTGAATAGCAATGGTTTTGTTTCTTTTGTAACTAAACGGATTTAAGGAAACCTGAATGGAAAAAATATAATTATGTGCTTTAACTCTTTACCCGCAAATTGCCACAACTTTGGAAATTATAACGCGGTACGGCTTCATAACAGAATATTTTATGTCAGTATCTCCAATGTTTCAAATGAAGTGCTCAAAGCAAACGTTATTTTAAACATCGACGAGGAATACATATTTGACGTACGTAAGGCTAGTAATGCTACTAGACACATTTCAAGCAAAACAGACGGACGTTTCTCGCTAATGGCTTATACCTACATCTTACATGTCTGATTGAAGCAATCCTAAGGCTCCTTACACAGATATAAATTTGGAAATAAGACACGTAAGATAAAAGTATAAAATGTATTAGAGTAAAGTAAGACACAGACTTAAATATTCCCACAGCACTTATCAGCAAAAAAAAATCATATCAGTACCCCAAAACCCTGAACTTTTAAAATACTTTTAAAATACCTATACAAATTTTGCACGCAACCGGACTTATTAAATTTGCTAAGTATCTATGTGAGAAACAACTAAAATTATGTCTAAATGAACTTTTTACGTGATACACAGATATCTGACTGTAATGCGTGCAAGCTCTTAAGTGAAATTATAAACAGTTTATAGATGTAATAAAACAAGAACGATTCTGACCGGTTGCAAGATGGCGCAAAAAGTAGTCCCGGATTAACAGGCTATGCAGAAGAAAAGGTAAATCATGAGAAATCGTTAAGCGTCTAACACAGCGTCTAAGATTGTGGGCGGGGAGGACAATAAATAAGATAAAGGAATGATACTGCAAGTGGATATAATTTTTCTTTTTGTCTGCTATGAGTGCTGATCTTCGTGGCAAGACAGATAAAATACTACAAAACACTCATCTTCTGAAGTTTATTATTATCCGTGGTATTACTGAGAGAAAAATGAAGAGATTGGAATTTTTGATTATTTAAACTTTGTTGCACTTTATTTATTTCAAAAGTTTGATAAACGTACAAGAAAATGTACAAAACGGATTTAATGCCGGAGGCATAAATTACCTTCCACTTGCGGGTTCAAAATTTTCAGGTTTACAAATATATAGGTAGATTCATTTTAGCTAGAATTTAAAAGTTAAAAATACGTTAAAAAATTCAATTTGCCTATTGCAGCTACCTACTTCTAAAAATAGTTATTTTCAATTATTTAGTGATTGAAAGTCAAACTTAACTCACCTAATTACCTAACAATACTAACCGCCGCGCGTGGACGTCATTTTTCACGATTTTTGCTTATATCTCCGGTTCTACTCAAATCATTATGATCAAACGTGATTTCAAATCTGACAAGACCTTTAAAACAAAAAAAAAACCGCATCAAAATTTGGTCAGTAGTTTGTGCGTCTATCGCGAAACAGAGAAAAATTAAAAGAAATGTTTTCTGAGTCGCTCATATAACATAAACCAAGCATTCTTTTTTAATATCTAAAATAATGTCTGTAACACAACTACTTAACAATTTTATAACGGTACCTACTTATAGATTATATTATCTAGGTTTATATTTTCAGTTTACAGTTAATAATATTTTATTTATTGTCATTGTTTTAGTTGACAGGTAATCATTGATACCGATAAATTTGGATCATTCCACATGGATAGATGCAGCCCCTATATTATACGGCCTGTTCCACATTGGAGACAGTATGACAAGGTGTAGAATATACACGTCACATCGGACAGTCACGAATCTATGAATTATTATAATGTGTTAGCTGTGCAACATGACTTTAAACAACCAATGATTTTCCTGTTAATTTACAAAACATTATGTAGGTGTGGCACATATGAAAACAATGAAAACTTTTTGTAACGCATCTTATAGGTATGCATTTGGGTAAACAAATTCTGAGAAAAATAAACACTTTGACCTTCCCAGCAGACGAGCATAAAGGACATTTACGCCCTACATCCTCGTTTATATAATTATCACGCAACGCTGTTAATTTTCTCAATTGTTTTATGGGTGAAAATCTGAAATTTGGTTAACTTCTGACGTAATTTTGAAGTTGGTCTTTTTAGTTAAAAATCAGAACAGTTTATATTCTACGCGGTGGGTATAACGTCTACTTTGCTGTATCTAAAAGGGTGCGTTACTTTACTTGATATTTTTAGAGATATTTATGATTTTTTAAAATCAGTGTTCTAGGGACTGACGAGACGTGATAGGGACTGATGCAAAACACGTTTATTATTTCAAATAGCATTTCTTTTTTGCCAAATCACACTAAAACAACAAACTAAAACAACATTTTTTAAATTGGTACCTAATAGGCTCGCGATTGACCACAATCTCACCTCACATGATGTGGTCGACGGTGGAGCACACTTGCCTAGAACCTATTCACTCTAGACTTGAAGACTCCCAGGTGTACTCCAAAGCAGGGCATTTCACTCTTTAGCAGTCCGCACGATGAACGTACTGCCAAAACGTTTTGTGCGTATGAGTGGGATATCCACCATGTACAGGAATTAGGTTATGTAACTCCAGCGCACATTCCCCGAAGTACATCTGATAAAAAACAGAGAGGCTAGCGATTCTACGCCGATGTTCCAAGCTCTGAAGCTTAGTCTCAACCAGCGCATCGCAGTTGATGAGCCTCTTGGCCCTTCTATCGATTGACTCAAGTGCTTCGAGCTGGTATTTTGCTGAGCCGTCACAGAGGTGCGAGCAATACTCCATACACGATCGAACTTGCGTTTTGAAAAGGTTGAGCAGCTGTTCCGGTGTGAAATGTTATCGCACCTTCGAAAGAGTACCTAGCTTTTTGGCAGCTGCCTCAATGTATCGACCAAAGTTGAGGGTAGGAGTGAGAGTCACGCCAAGAAGCACTGGTACACCTCGGAAAGCAGGGTTTGGCTGGAATTGGCTTCACTTAGCGAAGAATAGACACGCCTGGGTCTTCTTTGCGTTGGAGTTGACCAAGTTAGCGTCTCCCCAATCGGAGACAGCCTTCAAGGACAAGTCCAAACGCTCATACATAGCCTCTCGAAGAGACTGGGTCTGTGCTATGCTGGCCTACGGGCCGAATTCGTACCTCTCAACCTGCTGTGTGCTGCATGTAGCGAAGATGCGAATGTTAAGATAGATGTGTGATGTAATGAGAATGGTCAGAATAAAGAATGAGTGCATTAGAGGAAGTTTGAAAGTTGCACCAATGAATGAAACATCGAGAAGCGAGCGACTGTCGTGGTATGGACATGTTTTGAGAAAAGATGAGAGTAATGTTGTTAAAAATGTTCTAAGGATGAATGTGGAGGGCTTTAAGGGTAGAGGTAGGCCTAAGAAAAGATGGATGAACTGCGTGAAAGAGGATATGGCATGACTGAAGAAATGACATCTGACAGGAAAGTATGGAGGAGAAAGATATGTTGCGCCGACCCCAAATAATTGGGACAAGGGCAGGTAGATGATGATGATTGGTCTGTATTTCCAAAAATCTTTTATTTTTTCTTATGTTATCAGATGAATAGGCTACCCAGTTTCTTCTTGCCCCTCTGTGCTCACACGGAGTCATGTCTTTTACAAATTTTCTTTGTCGCCTGGCCTTTTTCTTTAGATATTTTAGTCGTTCCTTTTCTTTGTAATTTTCTAGCAAAACAGGGTCATTTTTATTTTTTTCCAATAGCTTCTTTGCCTGTTCAGGCTTATTTGCAACTCTCTCTTTCTAGGCGCCAAATTCTATAAGAAACACATTGGTATTATGTTTAAAACCATTAGTCGGACAGTATAACTATCAGTCCCTAGATGCGGCGTCAGGCCCTAGTCACTATTACGACTAGGGCCTGACGGTCTAGGGACTGACGAAACGAAACAAAAGCAAATGAAACTTATTATTTCAAATCGATATCAAAACCAATAGGCGGTTAAAATAACAAGGCAGATAAAACTCATATTTAAAGTAAGTATTGAGATCAATTAGTAATTAAATATCTTTAAAACGACTTACCTAGGGCCTGAGAGCTTGACTGGTTTTGTACGCGTTTCCGCAGCAAACTCGGCGACCACACTAATAAAAAAATAGCTGCTGCGGCTTGTCTAGTGTTTGCAACTAACTTCACACAAATACTTTCGTATGGCGTGAGTTATGAGAAAGCCATATGCTTGGATGCCGCGTATTTTTGAATTTTGTAAATGACTAGGACCTGATATTTTTTATCGCTTACACTTTTTGACTATAAATAATGTGATTAAACATATTGTTATTATAAATTAAATCGTAATGACAAGCTTAGTAATGTAATAGTAAACGAATTTAAATAGCCTTTGATCAGATTATTCTTATAGAATTATAATAACAGTGAAATGAATACCAAATTCGGGAAATGCTTCATGGCTAGGGCCTGATATTTGGGGTAAGAAATGTTTAATTTTGGAAATAAAGAATATTATGACATACATCAAAATAAGTGACCAAACTAAATGGAGTTTATAGCATTGTTTAGTAGTTTCAAATATTGGATAATATATAATAGTATTGTGAAAATCGATACATACACCAATTTAACCAAATTTCAGAGAATCACCCTTATATAGAGTTAATCGCGATATTCAGCTGTCATGTCATTAGGAATTTTGACGGTTGATATCAAGATATTCAAATGAAACTGATTACTACAAACCAATTTTAATATATTATTACGAAATAATAAACAACAATGTAATACCATCGGCTGTTTAGTATTATCTATCTAGCAATCTTTATTACATAATATAATGTGTACGTCTGTTAAGAGCTCTGTACACTTATCTGCAGCACTGTTATGTCGTGTCGATAGCGAACCTTCACATTCCATTGCAAATCGACAGTTAGCTGACTCTAGGAATTCTATGAACTACAGAGCATTAAAATCCTCAGACTTCATAACAGTAGTAGGTATATAAATTTGTAAAGACGATGCACACAAGTGTCATACGTATGCATCATGAACTTTCAAATAAGAAGATATAAATCTTCGTAAGATATTGAGCATTTGCGATGAGATACTGCCAAGTTAGTTGGTGAAGTTGTCATAATATCTCAATTTAGCCAGCTAATTTTTTGCTCCACACAACAGGGGATTCCGTGCAGTGCAAGAATACCGAATCTACAGAAAAACTCACTATGACGATGTTTATTTCACTGGGTCTGCGAAACGATGAGTTTCAGTGAAAATCTCCTAGGATCTTATCACAGTAGTTCATATCACATCACAGCATCCCAGTATTTTTTAATAATATAATCACTAAGTAGGTATTTATGAAAGAATATACCTATTTATGTTAAAATAACAGAACCAGTACGTTTTTGTGGAATGAGATCGATTGCATAATGCTCTTTTCTATAAATACTATTTTTCCAACCATAATCTCTCATTTCCATAAACCACTGCGGACGATCAAACTGATTAATATACCTACGCAAAATAAATAATCAATAAATTTAAATAATACCAAAATTTATTAACCCTTAATCGCCGCACCTGGTAATGAGCTCTATAAACGCCAAATAAATCAGAGCATTTCGACTACTATAAGTTGCTCTCGATTACAGAGCGTATAATTCGTTAACGGTATTACTATGAATTACGAACAAGCCACATCTACGTTTGTAGTAATCCTATTATCCTCTATGGCATCCTCTAATCGTGTCACATTAATGTATTGAGCCACATTTTTACGGTATCATTTAAATAAGTGTTATTGGTTATACTTTTCAGTCATGAATAAATTTATATTTAAAACTATTGATGAGTATATGGGGTGCAGAACGAATTGATTATTCTTACAAAACGATAAATTGTATACTTTAGGTTCCCAGCGTTTTGAAGTCAAGTAACAGGTTAAGTAATTAGAAACGATGTTATTTAATCATGTAGGTTATAATGTGACGCTTATGATGGTTAGAATTTACATAAACAGGTAGGTCGAGCTATGCTATGAGAAAAGGGACAGAAAAGCCAACGGTACAACATTAAGATCTCTTATCCGAATCAAATACTAGAGAGATAGGTACTTAGTAAAATTAATGACAATAGTTGACCTTGAAAGCTATAGAAGAGTATCTTATCTTAGCCCAATCGCTAGTAAAATTCTAATTGGACTGCATTTATGATGACACTATTTAAAAATAAATTCCAATTGTCTCAAAATATCTGTCTACTAAACATTCACCTTAAGAAAGTTCTTCCAACAGCCTATCGGCAATTTGCACCGGGAACAATGAAAAACGATTGAGGGGCGGGCACGGAAATCTGTATACATGTAATTTGTGATAGGAATTCGTATTGTAATACAGGACTACAGTAACCTATCGCCCATTGTCTTAACGGATTGTGGTTGAGCACTCCCGCGCATACTTGAATGTCTTACACCGATGAATGCTGATAGGTTCTTTTCAATGGTTCGGCGAGTATTTACATGATTGTCTTCGGAGTACGCTGAATGTGGCAGTGCATTTAATTCTAGTCATAGAACTCTTAATAATAAGATAATTCTGTTATATAGGTATGTTCTCCATATGGTTAAATTTGTTATTGTTGATTTTGAGTTATTAATCGCTATGAAAACACTATACAGTGAAAAAAAAATTACCATGAAGATTTGCTTATCAATTTTCGTGTAATTTTTACAGGGAATACATATATTGAAACCGCATCCACTAGAAATATTGAGTTAAAAAAGATAATGAAGCTATCCACATGAATCTATTAGATCTCAAGTTATTAATAGTGTCGATTGATATTATACAGCTGGTATAAAAAACAATTTGTTAAACAATATAAGGTCAATATACGACCACCTGAGTGGTACTCCTACCAAAATCTAAGACAGTATTCAGTCGTGGGGTAATTGAACAATCTAAAAATTTCAAATAATGATTAATTATAAGTTGAAAAAGTAGTAAATTATCGCATTTAAAATCAGTGTCTAACTAACAGAGATAACGACCAATAAATTCTATCATTAAAAACATTTTGACACTTAGATGATAGATCGATGGTACGTTAGGTACCTATATAAATGATTTCAATTTTTTATCACAATCATGATTTTCTATGTGAGCGCAGTTTCTGAAGTTGTATAATTGATAAGGAGATAGGCAGTTAATTAATATAAGAGCAAAAAATTTGCTGTACGCGTTGGGTTAGAGAGCAGCACAAGAACATTGAACTACCGTCATTTGCGTTACAACTTATAGTTGTAATGTAGACATTGTGAGAAAATATTTGTATAATTTTTATCGCTTAGTTCTGACATGGGTGGAATGCGTGAAAGAAGAATAGGAAGGCAGGAAGAGTGACTAAGGAGATGACATTTGACAGGAATGTATCGATGAGTAAACCTGTTGTGGCGAGCCCAAATGATTGGGACAAGGGCAAGATTACAGAACGCACAATCTTTTATAAATACCCTATAGCAGGAAAGCCCATCCACCTCTATCACAGACCTTTTACAAGACAATTTACGATTCGAAATTCAAAACGCTTCCATAATCAAACCGTTAGATCTTCAATATCGCGGATCATCCCGTCCATTTCCGTCTCCTCCCCTCGATTTACTCTGCTAACGGCGCCAGCGCATTCAATGATCGATGTTTTATTGCAACGGGCCCACACGCGCTTGAATCTATTAACGTCTTACAATATGTGATGTGAGTTAGAATATATTAGGACTTTGTATTAGAATTAAATGACAAAGAGTGGTCAGGTGACGAAATCAGGTACAAACGCATTTTAATTTATCACACATGTGACCAGTCACATAATTGTCATAAATTAAAATACACTTGTTCCCTAGCACACATACTTCCAGAGAAATACTAAAAACCTCACCATATATTATTAACGAACCAAACCATATTTTTGACATTTTCATTTCGCAATAACTACAAAATAAATGTTAATGTTAACTACCCACGAGTATAATCTTAATCCAGTTTCGAAACAACTTAAATTATAACATAAATAACATCATTAAAAGCTGGTTTTACTTCACAAAACTCGATTTTTTATATCTTTGTATATTACACATGAATTGGGTGTATTAAGAATAAAACATATGTAAACTAAAGTAAAATAGAATGGTAAAGATAGAAATGTCGAACGCAGAAACTAGTATCGTGTAACGTGGCATTTACTTTAATCTCAAACGATCTAATTAAATTAAACGACCAATGCCTTAAGTATACTGGCTTTTAAACCAACGTAAGCTGTTTTCGAACTAAGCAATAATGAGCTAGATTTAAGTTTCTTGATCCTCGAGACAGGTGTAGAACACGCTTAGATTGTTGCGTCGAAAATCGTGCTTTGACCCGTGGGAATAAGAATGATATTAAACTGATACTGTATGTAATGATTAAAGTTGCCTTTATATTAGCAAACTCCCGTGCGATTTCGACAGCAGTAACTTCAAGAATTGCAAGGTTCGTAATAAAAACGCGTAGACAGGTCTCTTTTTTGCTTACATATATTATAGAGAATATATTAAATAATTTCGTAAGTATGATATTTATTATCAACCAGGAAACTTACACAATACGACAGGATGCCAACAAATATAACCCCGGGGTCAAGTCGTATAGGGTAGGTTCGCCTGTTCGCGTCCATCGCCCTATTCGCGTCCATTTTACGGACCTCTCTTTGAAAACTCTCGAAATTAAGTATACTAACACATCAATTAGTCGAAAAGTCATTACCACCAATACCTCATTGTATAAGAGCCACGTACGCATAGGTAAAAGTTCTGTGCGCCCAACCAATCCTGTGTAAAAAAATAGTTAGTGACGGCTGTTCAACGAGAGAGCGCGAATCCGCGAAATTTTAAGAAAAAAGGTAGTGGACAGCGGTGCGTTTGAAGGCAAGTCTTTTATTGTTTTATGTGTATTTTGAATACATAGCTGTTTCTAGACGTCGATAATGATAAAAGGAATTATATTCATTATGAATTTGCAATTTTTTTTTATAATTACCAATTAAAATAAGGTGGACGCGAATTACTACACTGAATTTATAGAACTTCCAGATTGCGTCCGCAATGGACGCAAACTATACCTGCAGGGAATAATGACAAGAACAAATCGCGTCCATTATTAAAATTAATTTCCTACTGCTAATATAAGAAAGAAGGATAAAGAACATACACAGAAGACGATTTAAGGAAAGCATTGAGTGAAATTCGAGAGAAGCAGAAATCGGTAAGACAAATATGCTATTCCCAAAACGACAATATGGACAAGACAAAATCAGTGGGCGCAGACCAGATGGAGTAACGAAACCGGGCACAGAACCTGCGCTAGGTTTAGTAGGTGACCATCATAAGGACTGGCTAGAGAGCCCATACGGGAGCCTCTCGTTACACCTGACGCAGGTGATCTCCATGAACACATACTTCGGGGATCACTTGTGTCTGATCAGGAAGCCGTTGGCTCCTGCCAACGGCTGAATGTCATCACTGTGATGCAAGTTAGAACTTAGGGATGCACACACTGGCAGAATGCAGGGCGTAGGAGGTGTCGAGGCGAGCCCTCGTGGTGGCCCTCGAAGTGCGAGTCGTCTCACTGAGAGTCTGACTCACAGCGATGCTGCAGAGCGGGCGGGCGATGCCGCTGCCTCACTTTGCGAGTAAGTCATGCTCGAGAAGGAGGCGACGGAAAAGGTCTGGGAGAGGCGACCACAACAGGCGCAGGCGACTCAGGCGTCAGAGGTCGTTCAACGAACTTTGTCCTCCATGAGTGCAGGGTTGGGGATGACGCGTGGAGCCACCTGTCAACCTAGCAGAAGCAGGCTGAGGTGGCGGTGGCGACACCCTGGCGTTAGAAAACCCGAGATGGCGTACGGTTTTAATCAGTTCGATTCCAACATAACGCCCCCTCTGGTGGGTGGTAGCCGTAGAGATTTCCGCGTGAAAAATAGGAGTAGATGGTAAAAAACAAGGTTGTTAAATGGCTTCTTAACATTTTCAAATGTGAATTTCCAGTGAAAAATTCAAATTTCCTGTGAAAAATTCAAATTTCCAGTGGACGCAAACTGGTCCAGCAGGTGGACGCAAATTGGATTTTATGGACGCGAACTGGGTAAATCGCCTATTTCTGAAGTTTGTATTTTTAGAAAAAAAACTACAAGATATTTCGAATAAAACTAAAGGTTACCTTAAACTAGACTAATATTATGAACAGATTAAATAAACTTTTAATTGAAATTAGTACTGGTACATTTTTATTTTCTCCGTCAAACTTGCCAACTGCGCTAAGTGGACGCGAACAGGCGAAATGACCCTATTTGAACTTTCTGATCCCTATCGCTTGTCTTCAGATTGATTTTATCTCTACATATTATGAGTATTATGACAAACAGCAATAATTAATTAATTTAAGCGGAGCGTGAAAAAGCATTTGATGAGGCTCCTTATCGGTGACATTAAGTTATTCTTTAATCACTGCTTTATGCTCATAATATTCAGATCACGAGAAACCGTAATATTCCTTAAATGGGCATTTTGGATAATCCCATGGTCGTATGAAATACTTTGCATAATTTTACTACCAGAATTATAGTCATAAATTCATAGAAAAATTCTTAAAATTAATGATAGAGAAACAAGTTACTAGAAACATTGAAAAACATAGATACAGAAGAAAACCAGAAACGCCTCCTTTTTTAAATCGGTTAAAACGTTGGTCGTATAATTATGTTTACAACATGCAAAGTAGGTACCGCTACGAATACCTACGTTAAAAACCTCAGATGTTATGCTTTTTTTTGCAAAATCAGATGGTTTTATTTAAAAAGCAATCATGTTTCTTACTACGCGCAGTATCATGCTACATTATTTTTTTGAAAAATGTTTGAACATCAATAAATTGAAGGCCGAGTTGATATTCAATTTCGTTTTTTTAACCCAAGTTGTAGAGTACGGTGTTCGATGCGTATAATTTACTAAAATTTCATTAGAAGGAAACCATCCAATCATTCTTAACCAACGTGAAAGTGTTTACATAAAGGCTGGTGCATCCTCACCTCGATTTGCATAAATTTACGTAACATCTTCATCTAAAGTTCAATGGGTCGGCAATTTAATGCACACCGTCGTGACTGTTGTAAATTAAACGTATTCGCGTTAGTATTTTGTGATGTATTAGTGAAGAAGTAATATCGCGTTTCGTTATGTATATCGCATCATTCTACCTGTATTTTTTAATGCCAGTTAGGTGGCAGACAAGCACACGGCCCACCTGATGGGAAGCGGTCACGGTAGCCTATGGACCTGTATAAATGTATACAAGTTCTGACTTGTATAAAAGTTTACTTAATACCTTTTTTCGTGCAGAAATGTCCACGAATACCACCCCGGTTAGCGGATGTGTCAGCATCGAACCAACTTTACACTTTACATCCAAACCATCGAGCCAACCATACCATCCATCCATACCATCCGTACCATCGAACCAACCTTACACCCGACACCGACCACCAAGGAGGTTGGTGTCGGGTGTAAGGTGCACTTCCTTCGCAAGTTTACATAATGACTACCTAACTCATAAATTAAATACACGACATAATAATGCAAATGTGCCGGTTTCCTCTCTTCTGTTCGTGTGCTGTAAATTTATTGAAACCACAACAGATATAGTAAGCCGTGACGAAACGTAAATTCATTAATGGTTCATGGAAACAGACTTCTACATCCAAGGGGCATCAAACATTTACGCATGCTTTCGAGATAGGAATTTCCACATATTTTCAAGATCTCGCATCTTCTGTGACAACTGTTAGGTGTTGCAATTCCAACTGGTTGTATTGTAAACAACCATCTAATCCTTGAATATGGTGACTTTAACACTACCTAATCAAAATATTGGCACGTTTATTCCGGTGATATGTTGCGTGATCAAAGTGTGTACGCTTAAGCAATCTGAATTCAGTCATAAAAAATCATGAAAACAATTTTGGAAAAAGTGGTCAGAGCCTCCTTATATAAGTTTCTTTTATCATTTTAAATAACGTAGCCTTTTCTACATAGTAAATTCACAGTAATAGGCAGAAGTCTTTGTAATAGAGATGTAACCTTACATGTGAATGATTACTCGAGAAATACAATAGTCTTGGTAATAAACAAAATAGCGCTAAGTTCAAAGAGCAGGCGTTGCAATTCTATTCATTTAAGTATGCCGCTCGTTACGTTGAGGCTACAATAGACATGCGACAAGTGAATATTTCACGTTTGTGCTACTGTGCGTCAGCATAAACATTGTAACAGCCATCCATCAGTCCTTCTCAGCGATAGATATTGAATTGAATCTATCAACGAAATTGAGCGGATCTACCAGTAAAATTCAAGCTATTTTATCAGACTATTTCCTCGTTGAACCACTAAATCAAGTCTGGTACACTACATTGTATCATTGCAGCCTTTCTTAATCGGAAGTTATCACTGCGCCTGTCTGTTCTATGGCCATGTTTATCTCATTTCTGATAGATCCTAGGTAATATTATGGTAAAATTTGCGTAAAATTAGGAAACATTAAATGATAATGATGATTTTATTATTGGCTGAAACCTATTAATAAGGTATTCCTTTCTATGGTTAGGTACTTTTCATCGTATCGCATATCCTCTTCAGATTTAACGACTGTCTATCATTTAATAGAAAGTTAAGTTTTCGTAAAAATAATGATACTTAAGTAAATAGAAATTTACCCATAACATAACCATATGATTACACACGCCATAAAACCAGAAAAATGACCACATCACAGACAAGGTTATATTGTACCATAAACAAAAGATTACAAAGTGACATCACATGAATAATAAAAACAGATTTCTTCGCCACTCCCACGAGAAGTTGAATCAACCTCATTAAAACAGTAACTTGAAGATGCGATCGCCACGCGAGTGAGATGCGATCTAGATGCTATCGTACAGACATCGCCACCGAAACCCTTAGAATAAATCTAGTGCTGACTTTGTAGCAACTTTAACAAAGATGCTAGTTACCTACACTCCTATTTATATAGTTTGATTGAAAAACTAATTCAAAGTACAAGAGAAAGAATAAGTAGGTACCTACCTACTTGTACGTAGTCTCTTCTACGTACGTGTTAACCTCATGTATATTTCTCTTAATACGTCATTCTCTTCTATACATAGAAGTCAGACATCTTTTCGTCAGTCATTCATCTTTTTCTTGCAATCTATTCAGGTTTTTTATCCTGCTTTTGCTCTCGAAGCCCCGTACATCTCTCTTTTTATAATAGCCGGCTCGCTTCTCAATTGTTTCATTCACTTTGCAATACATTATTCTAATATTAGTATTAAACAAAAAAATATCATAATTACATCCTTTCAATATAGGTACTTACAAAAAAACCTAAACACACCGATACTGTTTATCGGTGTGTGTCTTAACACAATGGGACCTAATGATTTCAATATAAGACCAGGTGTTCGATAAGAACTACATTAACAATTGAAATGATTGAACCAACAATAAATCAGTAACTTCAAGTTATACTAGGCACCACCCGTGTGGAATGCTAGCAAATTTCCGGGATAATTATCTTCAAACTTATGTCCTATTCCCGATCGTAGCGTACATTTTTTGACATTTGGAAAATCGACACGAGATCGAGACTAGACTGAGACTGAATTGTGAACATTTTTTTGGTCATCATATTGGTGAATTGGTCATTAGGACTATAATTTTACCGTTGAAGTTAATATATAATCCATTACATTTCAACCCGTGTCTACATATCAATGTCCAGATGTAAAGTGGTAATTATTCATGTGCATAATTAAACCTCTAATTCATCAGCAAGGAAAAGTCATTCTAGAACCCTGGATTAGTGTTATTACGCATATAGAAACAGGATTTGCGCTTACGTGTTAGGTTGTACTTAGGAATAAGCTGTACCTGGTACTTATCTAAGACAAAATTGCTGCATTTTGCTTCCTTTAAACAAACTCGAAGAGAAAATGATGGTCTATAAGACAATCATAATAATGGCACAAATAATTTAATTAGCGTTATTGGCACATTGATAAATACATATTATTCTCATATGCAAAGCCGGAAGCTTTGCATCGAATCAAATAAGATTTTATTGTCCAAGTTAATAAATATCATGGAGATATTTAATCCGCTTATAACATCGTTAAATAAAATATAATAGTCTGTAAAAATATTGCGTAACAGCCACAAAAATATTAAGTAAGCATATTAATCTATTTTGAATTCTATGATCACATAAAGACTCATTAATATAAGTTATAGCATGTTATAAAATTAACACATTTAAATAACGACAATATAATCAATACTAAGAAACTTAACTATGTAAAAATCTCTATCACTTCTGCAGTTCTCTTCTCCAATTCTCCAATCACTACTCGTAATATCACAATTAATCACAAATTAAATAAACCCTTTTCCAGTAAGCACGTGGTTCCGTCTTCGTTACTCCACAAAACTAAACAGTCGACACACATTTAACATGATGGTATCCTAAATGCAATCATTGTTATTTGTTTTCGATAATCATCATTCTGTATAAAACTGATTAGCAATCGGACATTGTTTAATTAAAGAACAATTAAAACGACAAGAATAACAAGAGTAAACAACGTTTAACAGGATGACTGCATATCAGTCATCATCTATGATGTCGCCAATTACCAACCAAAGATGTTCGCAACTTACCCGAAAAGGCGAAATAGGGCAAGGTACAACGAACCAAATACTATCTATCTATCTACCTGCTATTGTCTCACTTGTGTCATTCTCAAGAACATTATTGGTCATTCTCTTCCATTCATTACTGACATAATGTCATATCCTTGGTCATTCCCTTTTTCACCATAATCCTCTTTCACGCAAAACCTTTTTGATAAAAAAACTTTCATCTTCTCATAGGTACCATAATATATGTGTCCATAGCACCATAGCAGTAAACCATAGATAATATCGACTTTTCTTATAAGATTTCATGTCTAAGTATTATTTTTAGTCCAAATAAAAGTCCACTGTTTCAATAATATAACAATAGACTCCAACTGGGTTATACGATCTGTCTATTGTTTACAATAAAACAGCAAACGCGTTGCTTCAATTGAAAAAGCAAAATGTAAGACATAATAAATCAGGTACTCATCAATTACGTAGATTTCATCGAAATTCCAGTAGACTGCATAGGCGTTCACTACAGCTTTACAATGGAATTTTAACACGAAGGTTTACTTAGATCAGTAATGGGAATGGATAAATTGGAAAGTACATTCAACTTATATCACGAAATCCACAATTGTACAGATAGGTATGGCCTTATGACACTGTCTTGTAATTTTGGTGCAGAATGTGAACAAATATAGGTATTTGCCAGTTTTTACTGCCGCGACAATAAATTAATAAAGATGTATAATTTTGCCTTTTATACCTAGTTGCTTTTCTTTAATGTTTCAAATTAATACAAGAATTGTTTGATGGACTAAATTTTTTATTTCAACTCCCTCTTGTATGCCTCCAGGAGAGGGAATTATGTCAGTTTGTGAGGCCTTTAAATCAATTTTTGAAGCAGAGATACCACAAATAGGTAAAAAAAAACAACGACGACGATAAGAAATATGTGAAAACAGAAAAAGAAACTAAAGGTTCACGGTCAAATTTTACTTCAAAGTGGATAAGTAAACTTGAACAAATTCATATTTGGTACGCATCGCACGCAGCAATCTTCACACGTATGGGTTTTGTTTTATACGATTCGGTGTCACTAGACGCACACTAGACAAAGGCTTATCGCGGTTACAACAGAAAGATCATAAAAGTGCTTTTGGTACAAGATAAAACTTAAAGATACCACTGTGTAGTGCGACTAGTTTTTTTGCAGAATAGTAGTCTGACGGTAGCTTGGGGCAAACAACCAGGAGTTTTTGTTGGAATAGTACTAACTTGATGTTCTAAATTACTTTAAAAAAAGTTGAGTTTTATAAGTTAGTATCCAGCTAAATCCTTGTGCCTATGATTTCAATATTGAGGTCTTTGTCTTTCGCGTCTCTATGCTTCCTAAGTGTTTTAATAGTAGGTAGGTATGTGAATTCGTGCACTCTTACTATTTCACTAGTTTACAATAACTTAAACACTATTATGTAGATAGGTATTCTGTGCTTAAACTTAAAAAAAAAACTTTTTAATCTAATCGATCAATAAATCACGATGTTTCAATTTTAATAAACACCGTTTTGTTTAAAACTCAGCAGCAATTATTTTTTTTTACGATGTTTAGACACGCTAACAAGACATATCACAAATAACATCACAATTCTTGTTGTGTACAGTTTATAAAATGATATATCTACTAGATAACGTCTATGAAACATGTAAGCGTCTTTCTAGCCGACCGAAGGGTTTAGAAAGCAGATGTTATAAATTATTGCGAAGAGGCAACGGATACAAAGCGACATGTATAATTTGCTACAACCTGTTCTTGCTCAGACCGACCATCGATATTGTAAAATATAGTGTTACTACGCATTAAAATATCATTCCATATTTTATTTATGAGTTTATAGAAATTTGATTTCGACCAGCTGTTTTGTGAAAATTAAGTAGTTTAATTTTAATATTAATAATGGTATGCAAAATTAATATTAAGCAAATTAATATTATATGCAAAGTTTTGTGAAAATTAATATTAAGTAGTTTAATTTTAATATTTATAATGGTATGCAAAATTTTGCTAACTGTTTATGGTCTCATTCGTGTTGTGTTTTAAATTGAGAGAGAGACAGAGAAGACATAATGTCTACGGAACGGACGCCATGCTGGTAGGTTCAGCGTTTGTAGACATTATTATGTGTTCTTATCTCTCGACCAATGAAATCGCAGAAAAAAGTAAAGGTGACGTTTTGGTCACGTGACAACTTTTTTTCTAAATTATTAAAATTACTACAAGATGATTGTTAAAGAGTAGGTACCCATTGGAATAAACCGAATTTATTTCACACTACATTGTACACCTGTAAAAACGTATCTACATTGCGCAACAAATTGCCACCAACTGTGATCTTTCATCCCATGCGCATATAAAGCTTAATGACGTTTATAATTTAAATTGCGAACGTGTAAATATGAATCTAGTCGTAACTGTACACATGTTAACGAGAAAGGTAATTATAGGCCAAATAACCTAACTCATTATAATAACTTTTATTATAGCATCGAACAATGCATTAATGGGAACATTTTGGTACACATAATAAGGCAGTTAACACATAGTTATTGGTACTTCGATGGTACAATTGAAGTTGGCAAACGATGACGTAATAGAAATGGTTATGAATAATTGTACCGTCATGAACTTTCTCAACCCTGATATTAGGCTATACATAAACGCAAATATTAATATAGCAGTAAAATAGAACCTGTTTTCTTGATCTACTGGAGCCTAGTCTAACTTGCCCCGCTCTTACATTATCTTACCATATTAGAATGGCAAAGCACCTTTGTTGATTCTTCATTATAGAAAACGCATTCACCATACTTTCAAACGAACGGGAAGAGGAAGACGCATGCGCAAATCTTCATTAATAACGGTTAATGATTTAAATTTGTTTATATCGTTATTATTTCTGGAAGATAATCGTTAGATCTTAATTACTTTTCACACGTTTAGCATTTCATACATATTTACGTAATAGTATCGACATAATACAATCGAGGTCACCACTTTTTTCAAATGGACAGTTGATTGGAAGATCGGTATCTTTAAAGTCGTGTCCAGTGAAATTATTCGTTAAACTCTACTTACTATTTTCCGTGTACGCTTTGAGACCTATGCTTGTTTGATAAAAGATATTACTAAACGACAAGTAAGAAAGTTGTTCGTATCTTTATCGTCATCATATCCTTTGATGTCAAGAAATATCGATAAAAACTAAATAATAACTATGAAATAAAACCTTTAATGACAGTTTCTATTCACTTCACGTGTGAATAGAACATCAATCAGTGATAACAAGAAGACTACTAGTTCGCAACACCTGCCTGTCACAGGAATGAATGACTGCAAGCAGGATAGTGACGGGAAATTGTACGCCTCTAGCTTAAAGACTAAATATTAACCAACCTGTTTGTAGCAGGTCATTGCTACTTGAATGGGATATTAAAAGACCAGGAAACTATTATTTACTCAATTGTGGCATTGAATTCGAGATTTTATTTGCAATTATTTGTTTTACTGAATTAAAATAACTAAATAATTTCGTTTCAAAATCAGTCTATGAAGTATTAAAACTTAATAGAATAAAGTTAGCGTACAGAAAAATGAAAAGTAGGTAAATCACCCAGATTACATTCAAAGACAAAGACCAAATCAAAAATTCTCACCACATCATTGCTCAATTAGACATGGTCAAGAACTCATTTAAAAAGTACCTAGATACTGTACTGACCGTATATTTTACTTTCTACCTATTCAATATTTTCTTTTGTGCAAACAAATAGATATTATTCTATCAAGTACCTATACCAGTATCTATTAACAAATGAAAAGACATTCAGTTTTATAGTTTTTTTTTTCTTTATAATAATAAAAGTATTGTTATACAATGTTGGTCTTCTGGTCAAAATAAGATTCCAGTGATCCCGGTAGGTCGACTCAGTAATGGCCTGTTTCGGCAGGTACTTGGGTTGCCCCAAACCATCTGCGTGGTGACAGGTGGTCAAAGCCTGCCAGGGTTCCTGAGGAGTTTCTGTCTAGGATATACCCGGAGTCCCTGATACAAGACTCACTTGGATGGTACACCGTGTGGATTTAGTCGTTCCGAACCCGAAATAACCAGTTCAAAAACACTAGCGAAGTGACATCCGTTAGGGGTTTCCACACGTACAAAAAATAGGTACCAGTTTAAAGAACTATGTCATAACTAAGAAACAAATAGACTTGCTTGTAATACTTTGAAACTGAAAACTAGAAATCGATGGAGTAATTATTGCGGTGATTACTTTTAAGCACTGTGTATTTAACAGTGTACTAGTATTTCAATATGTTTCAACATCACGCTTCCATAACTTAACTGATTTACATGAAACGTGAAATCGTAACATGAAACGTCACATTACCTATATACTGTTGCATTCAATATTTTTAGCAAGCAAGTATACTCGTGGGCAGAAATCTATTGATTTAAGTAAATAGCCGAGAAATTCTTGCCAGGCGAGAGACACTCAGGAAAGTCAAAATGATACATTAGGTATTTGTAACATATTACCCATCTCTAGTATTTTTTGTAGCCGGGGGTCAGTTATCCGAGTCCACCATGGATATTTAGTTTATCTTGACTAACATGATCGACTGCCGTTAGACCCCCAAACAAGAAAGACTGCGCCAGAGCACGTCTGTCATTCATCAGGTGTGTCGTTTTGTAAGGTCGGAGTGCAAGGGAAATGCTCTATGGGCCACCTTACACCCTGGCGTCAGAAGACCCGCGGGGTGGGTATCCATGACGATTTCCGCACGGAAAAAAAGATATATCGGCTTGCAGGTGAAATTGACTGGGCCCTAAAGATCTTGGGTTGAATATTAATGAAAGTAATAGTTTCTTAAGTAATTATTTTGTTATAATCAATATACAGTTGAAGTACCAAATCCTGTTACAATAGTACAAAGGTACACAAATATTGTAAAAAGGTTTGTTAGTATATTTTTCGTATGTTTGTTTAAGCTTTCTATAGGAAGTTGGGTGGGTGTGAATATTGATAATAAGTGCTAATACTTTTGACCTCGATATCGATGGACGACTTGAGTCAACACTTACACTCAACGTGTACATACTCTTAAAGCTGATATAGGTACATGGTGATATTTGTTTTTAATATATTTGAGTAGTGAAGTTGTTGGATTGAAAAACAATGTGTAATTTTTAGTACTTTCGTATAATTATAATGACGACTAAGTGTCTCATTGTGGACGAGGTTCTACGTTGAATTCCCCAGAATAAGCGTAGTGAACCTAATGGTATTTTTCTCTCAAGAATTTCTGTCTAGAAATGAATACGGTACAAAGCAGTAAAATCTAATGTTATGAAGAATGATAAAATTATTAAAACATATATCTTTTTCGTACGAGCTACGTAGGTATACTACGAATGACTAATCTAAAATCAATGTAAATATGTTAAAAAGTCTTCTTTTTTTTTAAATATGACGTCTAACGGTAATCGGTATCGTCAGAGGCGTAAAGTACTGTAAATAAAACCGTAGCAAAAGCCCTTTACCTACTTACCCTTTTTAAGCAAGTTACCCCCTATGTCTTTTTGACTCATTCAACTGACAAACATCGACAAAACCATAATATATTATATTGTTAAAATAAATTTAATTTTAGTGCTACAGTTAGTACAATCCATAGGCTTCCACTTCTGCTCCCATCCACTTAGGCTTTACGATATCAGAGAGAAAACCATCTTTATCTAATGCACAGGTCTGTGCGGTAGTTCCCACCTATAGTATTAGATAACGCGCGACCCGCCTTATCTGCTACTAGTTCGAGGGACGCCAAGTTTCTATTTATGAATAAATGTGTACATGACACTAAAACTGGCATGAGCCGGAAATTATATTCAAGTACCAAGTGTGTACATGAATACACTTTAGTTAATTGCAAAAAGTACCTACAACTGAACAGTCAAAAGGCAAATCATGATTTTATACGACTTATTTGAGATCGTTCAACATAATATGATAATCACTAAATTCAATCAATCAATCAATTAGCCTGTCGACGTCCACTGCTGGACATAGGCCTCTCCCAATGTACGCCATACCACCCGATTTTCCGCCTTTCGCATCCAGTCCATCCCAGCTACCTTTTTCAGGTCATCGGTCCATCTGGCTGAGGGGCGTCCCACCTTCCGTTTGCCGACTCGTGGTCTCCACTCTAGGACTCGTTTGCTCCAACGGCCATCGGTCCTTCGACAGATGTGGCCAGCCCATTGCCATTTCAGCTTGCTTATTCGGCGAGCTATGTCGGTAACTTTGGTTCTTTGACGGATGACCTCGTTGCGAATTTTGTCCTTCAAAGAAACTCCAAGCATAGCTCGCTCCATGGCTCGCTGCGCGACTTTAAATTTGTGGACTAGCCCCACAGTCAGTGTCCACGTTTCGGCACCGTAGGTCATGACTGGTAGGACGCACTGGTCGAAGACCCTCGATTTCAGGCATTGCGGTAAGGGGGAGGAGAAAACCCGACGCAGTTTGCCAAATGCTGCCCAACCCAACTGAATCCTTCGGGCGACTTCTTTCTCGAAGTTGTTTCTACCAAGCTTGATGATCTGCCCAAGGTAGACATATTCCTGAACAACTTCGAGTGTCGACCCTTCGACGTCGATCGGTCCCGGCCTGATATGTTCGTTGAACATAATCTTGGTTTTGTCCAAGTTCATGCTGAGACCGACACGTCTAGAGGCTCCATTTAGGCTGTGCAGCATCTTGCCCAGCTGTTCCAGCGACTCCGCAACTATGACAATGTCGTCGGCGAACCGAAGGTGTGAAATGCGTTCGCCGTTTATGTTAATTCCCCGTCCAGTCCAATCCAGTGTCTTAAAGACGTCCTCCAGTGCGTTCGTGAATAGTTTAGGGGATATAACATCCCCCTGTCGTACTCCACGCTGTAGTGTAATGGGGTTCGTTTTCCGGTCTTGGAGCTGGACGGACATGGTGGCAGTGTCATACAGACATCTCATCACCTCGATATAACGCCAGTCGACGCGGCACCGTTGCAGAGCATCCAGAACTGCCCAGGTCTCGATGGAGTCGAAGGCTTTCTCGTAGTCCACAAAAGCCATACACAGCGGCTGATTGTACTCCTCGGTCTTTTGCACAATCTGCCGAACAGTATGGATGTGGTCCACGGTGCTGTAGCCTTTTCGAAACCCGGCTTGCTCTGGTGGCTGGAACTCATCGAGCTTACTCGCGAGGCGATTTGTGACGACTCTCGAGAACAACTTGTAGATATGACTCAGGAGTGAGATGGGTCTGTAGTTCTTCAGCAAAGCCTTGTCGCCTTTTTTGAAGAACAGCACCACCGCACTCCCGCTCCATGCCCTAGGTGTTAAGCCCTGCTGGATGACGGAATTAAAGAGACTCGCTAGCTCCTTCAGGATTGGGGTCCCGCCTGCTTTTAGGAGCTCCGTAGTTATTCCGTCATCGCCAGGGCATCTGTTGTTCTTTAGCTGCTTGAGAGCCGCCTTTACCTCACACAGCTCGACGTCGGGTATCTCCTCGGTGAAGTGGCGCGTGAGGGGGGCTCTGTGGTCATCATCGCTGTGTCTCGTCGGTTTTATCATCCGTGATGCATACAGCTGTCCGTAGAATTTCTCTACCTCTTGGAGAATCTCGAACTTTGAGGTAATAGTTCTGCCATCCGCAGTTTTAAGTTTCGTCAGATGGGACCTCCCCAACTGCTGAGCGAACACTTTCGACCCCCGATTTTGCTCGATTGCTGCCTCTATTTGGCGAGTATTGTAGCGTCGGAGGTCGCGTCGTATCAGCTTTTTAATAAGTTGGTTGAGGGATCTTTCATCTGACGAAGATGACTGAGTGGAGGGCTGATCTCGCCTCCTCCTCATAAGTTCGAGAGTCTCAGGTGAGAGTTTGGACTCTAGCCGTTTGCTTTTGCCGGGAAACAACTTCCGAGACACTTCTTGAAGCGTTTTGACCACTGTATCGGTTATCTCATCAATGGTGCCAGTGGTTTCCAATATTGCGAAACGATTTTGAAGTTCCAATTGGAACTGTTCAGACCCCAGGGCTGCTTGGAGCGCCGTAGGTCGGAGAGTCGACTTTATCATACGGAACCTTTCAGCTTTGAAGTTGATATTTAGAGAGCCTCGGACAAGTCTGTGATCACTGTTGGTTTTAAATTTGTGGATCACGGAGACATCTCTAAATATGTGCTTACTACCGGTGATGAAGAAGTCTATCTCGTTCCTTGTCACAGCATCGGGGCTTCGCCAAGTCCACTTCCTGTGGGGCTTCTTCTTAAAGAAAGAATTCATCAAGAAGAGCCCTTGCGATTCAAGGAAGTTTATTAGCATTTGCCCCCTGTGGTTTCGGCGCCCCACTCCATGGGGTCCGATTCTCGTTTAGCCACGTTCTTGTACTCCCACTTTGGCATTGAAGTCCCCCATAATCACGCAGTGCGTAGTCTTGGTGGTATGATTCATTACCTTGGTAATGTCTTCATACACGGCCTCGACGGATTCGTCAGGGTGTTTCGAGGTCGGCGCATATACCTGTATCACTTTCAGGGAATGCCTCTTGGTGATATGTAATATGAGGTACGTTACCCGATTCGATACACTGCTGACTTCCACGATGCTTCTTATGAGGTCCTTCTTGACAAGAAAACCGATACCGCCCTGGGAGAGCTGTTCACCTTCTCTGAAGTAGAGTAGGTCGCCGGACTCTAGGGTTATCGTGTCCTCCCCCTGTCTTCGGATCTCAGACAACCCCAATATGTGCCAGTTGATATGACCCAGCTCTACTTCGAGCTCGGTGAGGTGTCGGTCCAGCCGTAGAGTGTTGCAATTGTACGTTGCCAGCTGTAGTCGTTGATGGTGGTAGCCTTCCGTAGCCCGGGGATTCTTCGCACCCCCCGCCCCGCCGTTACCAAGACCGCTACCTTGGCCAGGAATAGCGGGACCGCCGGGAACTGGGGGCCTTTTTGTATGGCTTCGTATCATTGAAAGGTTTTTGGCCTACTGATACCACGCTGGCCAGACGGGTTGGTACAGGGTTTTATCTCGAGTTTTCCTTCTCTTAGGCCGTATTGGCCTTGGCAGAAATTTAGCCTGAAGCGGCAACTCCTCCCCCATTGAATATGGAGGAATAGTTGCCGCCTCCGTTGCCCGGGGTGCACCACGTGGAGGTTTTCTGGCACCGCACCACCGCATCACTAAATTAAAATCCCTAAATTCGAATACATTATTTTTCTGATCTTAATAAACGAGAACTTTGATACCCGAAACATGCTAAGTCCTGTAAACCGAAAAACAATAGCAACGGAAACGAAATGAGATTGCAAACGATTAATTTCTACGCAGACAATATAAGACAATTTCACATAAATCCCTAACAAATAACGCTTTCTTTTCGTATTAGTCCGTTAATTCATTAAACAAATTAGTTAAGCGATTCAATCGCTTTTCCACTCCGACTATTAGATAGATATGAGAAAGCGGTGATTGTGTGACCTCGACCGACTATGCCTGTATCTCACCGTCTCACGCTATACACGAAAGATAATTATTTCCTACATATAATTTAGTATTTATTACATAACAAACGTGTCTGGCTTGCAAAATATGGTTAGCAAAATAGTATGTTTCAGGCTCCAAACGTGGTATCACGTCTTTCAAGAGGTGGTTAGAAAAACGAATGTGCTAATCACGTATCTTTAATAGGTTGTATAAATACGTGTGGTGATAACATATATCGATTGCGAGAGCGTACCTAGTGGCAGTTACTTTTTCTTTAACAAGGACACAACCTGCTATTTGGTAAGCAGTTACTGGTACCTATAAAATGCAGCATGACCAGAGGAGTCCCTCTCTTCAATGAATACTGGCTACGCGCAGGAACAACGGTTTTATGTTGAGTAAATAAATTTCTAATTGGGGAAGTTCTAAATATACCTACCTACTAACTCCTTCAAAAGTGACTACATAAATTCTCCATAATAAGTACTTGAATATAAGGTGAATTTTTCTTACTAAGACCTAAACACCTACTTCTGAATATCGGTGAGTTTTCTGCAATTCAATATCTCGTGTTTCTATTCTTTTCCTTGGAAGTTTTTCGCTAGTGAAAATTTCCTTCTGTAACAACCGTCAAAGGGCGACCACTTATTTCTAAATCTCAGTTAGTCAACCACGATTAAATTCGTCACACCAGCGGTAAGTACACGGTTATTGTATACCTACGTAAATGTCAAGTTGAAGTTTGGCAAACTACTTGCTAATACTATCGCGCGGATCATTTTTTCAATTACACATGCACACAATATATTATTTACAATGAATACCTATGTAATTAAAGGAAATTTAAGTTTTGATATTAGGTACATAGTCTCGAGTATCTATATACTAAGTGTAGTAGCGCATGTTACCTAATAGTAGGTAGTAATTATTCTTATGAGTTAATTGCTTTTAGCGCACTGAGCGACTGATAAACTTTTACATTTAACTCAGTAACTAGATATACGTATAAAACTTTAGTGTCCTATCTCGCAAACAACTGAAAGACTTGATTACATAGTTACTGACGAACTATTAGGTAATCTGTGGTTACTGCTACCATACTATAAATTATTATGTACTGCTGCAAGCAATACCTAATTTAGAGTCATAATGATCAATGTTATAATCGTGATCAATTACATTGATGCAGTTTATAATAATTATGTCTTACGTTACTAAGACATTGTAAAGTTTATTTATTACTTACCTAAGTACTGGCGACAAGATGTGATAAATATCATGAAAATGCATAAAAGCAACTCGGGATACCGAGGTCGAAATGAATTAGTGAAATTTGATTTAGGTGAATCAAACCTACACAAGAATTATTTTGGAATTTATAAAAAAAGTAATCTTGTGTAATTAATTAATCTACTTTTCTAATTGCGGAACAATATGTAAGGAAACATCTGTAATGAGATTTCATATACTCATTATATTGTGCTAATACCTGCCGGTTTGTTGATATTGGTTTAAGAAATATTTTTAAAGTGAGCCTTGAAATTCGGCATATTTATTTGGTTCCCCAGGCGCCCCACTGCTTTTCAATTTATGTGTCTACGAGTATATTTTAAATTCAAACACTTGCATCTTATTTATAAAATATCTTCAAAGTAGTGTACGCCAGGAAATGAACTAAATACAACCAATTTCAAGATCATCATCCGTTAAAGTAACTATTCATGCATATTTGCCGGGTGAGCTTGAATTTTAGTACTTGCACAATTACATTGCTCATACTAACTTAGACCAACTTGTACCCCTAACGGCAAAATAGTCGCGAAGTTGCCGTCAGACATTACTGTCTGTGTCAACATAAATATACAATACAAATATCGACCAGTTTGAAAGGCTAGTAGGCGTAACAGAAAATATTAAACAGCTTTGTCACTTCAATAAATTGACGGCCTCGGATGCCTTCAACCTCAAACTCATTTTATGTCGTAACAAATATTTAATTGAGCAATAGCAGTAATCTTCCTCTTTTGTTAGGAATCTATTGCTCATAAATATTCAAATCTCCACGTATCGTTTACAGTGTTTGTGTATAAGTTTAATGATTACCTACCTACGTTATTAAATTCTTTATTTCATTCAATTAAATTTTTGTCAATACGCGCACTTAACGTCGTCGTGGTACGTACCTAAACTTAGTATCACAGACGATATTTTGGTTTTGTTTATGTATTTAAAGTATATGTCAATATAATTATGAAGTTAGATACGCCTATTTGATTTTAATTACTTTCATTTTCAATCAAAATAGTAGTAATCGCTATATCCCTTGCGTTTTTCATAAACGTAGTTTTGTTAAAGAAAATTGTACAGTTCCACAATTTAAAAAGTTTTAGTAATTGTCAAATATCTAAACAATTAAATAAAAACAATTCTGCATTGATTTCTAAATCTTCTTTATGTCAAATTTGTATTCAAATCTATATTTTGGGCGCTTAATCTATTTTATTCATCATCACACTCTCTCATTCAAACTGAATTACTAAATAATAATAACATCAAAGAAGCTGGTGATCATTTTTCATCATAATACAATGGAATTGTGGTCAAGAGATCGGACCACTTAGGGCTACCAAAACTAATTTCACTTTCGTAAACCAGTAACATATTTATTTACGCACAATACGACATTATACTAAGTAGTAGTTTAAAGCTATTATCTTATCTATTGGTCAACTAATTAACATACGTTAACAAAGCGTAATTAAAATAGTGTCTGAGATAATACCTGCTGCTATTATTCACCTTTCTGTGAGAAACTTTACAGTGAGCAATATGTACTTGACATTTTTTCGTCATCGTGGGGTGAATAAAGATTAAATGACAAGCCTCGGACTCAAGTTTTCCTATTGGCGTTGGGTCAGAGAGTAGTCGACCCGGTAAAACCAAACATGAGGCAAATCAAGAGAAAGCGAAGGAGCGCGGAAACCGGGCCTCAAAGTGTAAGCTTTGGATGTACCACTGTGATAATGATATGGAAAACTAAAATCATCATCAAATCAAAATCATCAAATCCCCAGCGCATATACCAGTATTAGGCAAATATTATTTGAAGAATACTAATGTTAAAGTGAAGAATGCATTTTTGACCGTGCCGAGCCGACAAAATAGTTGAGTTACTGAATATTGATTTAGTGCATCATTTCACTTTTGTTTGTTCAACGGAAATAATATATGCGACAACACCTACATTTGAAACTGTTCCATGTCACTAAGTTAAACTTGACAGCCCTATGTATATCATAAGAATTGTTGCTTTCATCTTTACGAAATCAAGAGACTGAGCGAGTGAACGCGATGCGACGGTTACTTATTAAAAAAAACTGACCATGCTACGTATCCTATTGTCACCTTTGTGTGAGCTAAAGACCTCAAAGCGAAACAAATAAAAGTATAACTTGTTATATAGTAACATAATGTAGATATCTTACTAACAGCTTTTGATAAAGAGACATGATCATAATGTCTAGTACGGTAATGTTTATACTGTACTTAATAGGACATTTAATTAAATCTACGAGTATGTAAAGTAGGATCGAGTATCACACGGAGGAATGTTAAGAAACAAGGAGTGTTTATGGCTCTACTAATATCTTCGAGGCCCAAGTCAAACCTCAACTGCAAGCCAATGCACTTGCATATTGACGGACAAGACTTCGGGAGGTCAGGCCGCAGTCGCTCTCATAAAAGCCAAAACAGAAGCGAGCTTTGACCGCGACTGAGTTTTGGGTAAGGACTAAAGCTAGATTTCGTTAGCGTAAAAATAAAATGAGTTATCGTGTTTAGTAAAATGTAGTAACACACAGCTGCAGTAACGCGTAAAGCTGTAGTTCACCTTTATGAAAACGATGTTTTATAGTAAATAAGTGAGAAATTTATAATGAAGATGATAAATGTAGAGTCAAATTATTATTAAGGATACTTACCTTTACAATGAAAGGGCAACTTCAATCTTTTGTAATAATTCGTCTTACTATAATTGGACCTTCCTAAAGCTAGAATAACATGGAAAATAAATCAACGTGTTTGTCGGCAACATAGACAGGTCGACGCTAGACTGAGGAATGTGGATTGAGGCTGTGTCGAAACGCAAAGGCCGTGTTGCCGCTTTGGGTGCAAGCGGCAGCTTCGAGTACCTTTATATTAAAGGTACAGCAAATATAAAACAGTAAGTTACCTTTATGCAACGGCAACGGGTGCATATTATATAGCATATAGCGCACCGCTACAAAACGTTGCTCTCACGCCAGCTTGCGGGCGAGCGCTATAGTGGGCTGTAATGTCATATTGCTGCAGTTCAAACGATTTGACAGTATAGGTAGGGCCAAAAATCATGACAATCTAGTTCGCACGAGTGTGAACGGACTGATTAACCAATGATATGAGTCCTTTAAGCCCGTGATACGAACATAAATTATTATGTTCTATGATTGGTTAATTGGTGCAAGAGGAAAATGATAAGAGTCGGGTAAGGTTGACTTGCTCCGTTTTTAGAGCGTTCTCGCATTATATCGGCCAGCAAATTAAATGCCAGGTACACTGTACTCATAGGTATGGTTTTTTTTAAGTGTGAACCCCACAGAGTCGTATGGCATCCCCATACCATGCCGTATGTGGGTGAAGATGTTTTTCAGCCGCGTTATAAAATAAACAAAAGAGTAGCGATGACTTTGCGTTGCGTACAGCCGCGCACACATGTCATAAGTTACGTCCGGTACCGTTATGAAGATAAGTTATCTGAGATAACCTACTGTTCTATATCTACTGTGTAAAGGAAAATGTGTATCCATAAATCTTTAGGCCTTATGGGTTCACAAAAGCACGGCATCTAACTCGGTAAGATTTTGGAGTAGTGTGGGCCCCACTACTCCAAAACCTTGCCAAGTTAGATGCCGTACACTATACTTGTTTATATACGAAGCATTTTATCACAAACAAGTATAGTGTACAGCATCTATCTTGGCAAGGTTTTGGAGTAGAGGGGCCTACACTACTCCAAAATCTTTCCAAGTTAGATGCCGTGAACTATATTTGTCTTTAGACTTAAGAAATTTATTAGGTAGATATGCAAGTTTTATAAATTAGATATTTCTGTACCCAGTGCCTACTCCAAACGAATTTAAAATTTGAAACCTTAAAAATTTCGCCATCCTTTTTTAATGTACGGTCTTACAGATGCCCGATGCGCAAACGCACCGCCTACGGAAGACAGGTGCGTGTGTTTCCTTTGTTTATAACTATAGGGCATGTAAATGCGCAGTTGTGGGCCTCGTAGGTTTGAAGAATATTATTTGGTCTGGTTTTGAAGAGGAAGTCTTTCATACCTAGGCTCTTACCTGTATACCTTTCCCGGTAGGGGTTAACAGAGGCGTATTTATAGCACCGTCGATTATGTCAGTTATTTTGTACATCAACGTGATTTTTTTTCCAATGCTTGCGCAATAGCTTTTCATATTGAGTTGTGTTTCTAAAAACAGAAGAAAATGGCGGGCTTATGTCTGTATAGATGTTATTTTTGTTTCATTTGTTGTATGTCAGAAACCACCCTTACATTTTAATGTTCTATTCTCTTATTTTGCTCACAAACAAATAAAGTGCACAAATAAAATACTTGTATACTTTTTATATTACTAAAAGCACAGGATCTTCAGGCATCATCCGATTACACGCTGCTGAAACTACTTTCTCCAAATAGGTGAAAGGTCAGAAATTACAATTGAACTTCAAAAACTAAAATCTCTCCCAATCTCAAGTCCGGCTTGCAAGCTTACTGTGTCTATTTCAGATTCTCAAGCATATTGACATAAAAAATCTGAGATAAGGCAGTTAGTTACATAATAATGTAAGTACACAAGTGTCCTAACATAACACGCGTACATCGTAAGTTAATAACTTTATAACTAAACACACATAATGCACACTAGCCATAATAAAAGCGTCTTTCAACTTCGACCTCTTATAACCAATTACGACAAAAAATCATTAGGTAAATCATCTGTCAATCTGCATAACACGCTTAATACATTCAATTGAACATGCCGAGGTTATCATAGTCCATTTGTTTAAAATTATTATGAAGAAATCTTAATGATAGATAGATCATGAATTCATTATGAAATTTACTTAAAATGTTGTAATGCCTACACTAGATTTGCCCTAGTTAGAATTTTCACACTGTATAACGACCAAAGTTTTTAAGAAATCAGCTTAAATGCAAAAAAATATATACTTCAGTGTAATCAGCTAAAGGACGTTTTTTGTGTGAACCGATTGCATACAAGATATTACAGAACATTGCGTTAATACTTTAATTACTTTTACGCTCACCTAACGCTGACTATAGAACAGATCTTATTTAAACTACATGTTCAGTTCTAGAGAGTCATTACACCTACATACGTAATACATTAACCTATTGTATTTTTTATACTAATTACCTAAGTGACGGGCAAACACACGGACGCCCATATGATAGGAAGCTGTTACCTTAGCTTATGCGGTATACGCCGAACAGTCGACGTGTGCAACATCAATGACGTCACTCTCGTGCTGCCGACCCTGTAAATCTTCTAAAGCCTTCTTGAAGAACCTCATATTGTAGTCACAACATTTAAAATCTACAAGACTAAATTGACGTTACACTGAAACATCTTAAGATTTGTGTACGTTTACGAGAATTTTAGTCATTTTGGTTATTCAAAAATAATTGAGTAGGCAATATACTATTTCACGAAGGCGGTTTAGCTGTCATTGTAGTAAAAAATTATATACACATTGTTTTTAAAAATGAATTACTTGCATTGCAATTATTGTTCTACTAACTGTTACATGAATTTCTTCCCAAATCCAACACCTATCCTCTATGCTACGCTTAGCTCGAACGTAATGAGCGTATCGGTTCTAAAAGTAATAATGCATGTAGCATGTGTATAAACCGCAAAAACTACAAGTGAACTTGAAAAATAAAAGTAATCGATTCAGTTACCTGATCAATATTCTCAGCCTCTATTTAGGTTACCTTTCTGTTTATATTCATGTTCGTTAAAGTCCATATCACTAAAAGCCACTTCCTTTATGCCCCCGCAAGAAATGACAAAGCACTCGATAAAATCTAGTCTTCTCAACGCCCAGTATTTTATGCTGGTGAACACCGCAATGTGGTCAAACGTTTCCTGGTTCTCATACATGTTTATAATACGCGGTTAGTCGTTATTCGTAATACAAGTATACAATCAACTACGAGTACTATGAACTTAGGTAAGCATTCCATTGAGCTTGTAAGCTGTAATTAGCAGAAAATGATAATAAGTTAAGTATACTCTTTACCTCTAAGATTTCTTGTGAGGTAATGTGATGATGATGTCTTGTGAGCCAAAGACAGGTACCAGATCTGTCTTGAAAAAATTCAATCTCAAGAATAAGAATCGTTCAATCCATAAATTTAAATAAACTACAGTCATTTTATAACCATTAGATGTCATAAATATCGCATCTTATCCAAGCCTATTGAATTCAACGTTATGAAAATTACGAGTTTAAACTTAAAAGCTAAAGCACAATAATAATAAATAATTTAGCTAAAGATATTATCTAAATTGTTGAGAAATATAGTTTACTTAGTTATTTGTAGCCATAATTACAATATTAAAACGGAACAAACGATCGATAGATTGACGATAGATGAAGGTAGGCGATCAAACTAGTGAATAGATTGCAGTTTCATACTAAATGTACCTATTAAATGCAAACATTATTATGTCAACTAAAGTTAACTTATGCTGAATATCAATGGCTAAGGCATAGACAATGGACAGGTCTTACCATTGAAACAAACAAGTGTTGAATTGTTTTCATAGTTCTGCACCAGGTGGAGGTGAATTGCTGTTTGAGGTGGACAATCACGTTGGCATATTTATATAAGGAACTTAATGAAAGTTCCTCAAAAAAAACTTTACTGACACTAACCACAAAAAACATTGCATGCCTCTTTTTGGAGTATTTTTTAAATTCTTGTCTTAATCACAATGGACGCAAAATCTAATCAATTAATCACAATGAACAAAGGCCTTGGTCAGAAAATCTGCCGTAGGTGTTTGGTTGGAATTAACCGAAGGTATGACCAAAAAACTATAAACCAACTTTCGCACGGGCGGAGCCGCCGGCATCAACTAGTATTATATAATTTGGGTATTGCCAGACTTATAACGCGAATATTACACATTGAAATAAAACTATTTATAACGGATCCTTTCGCGTATTGTTTGGGGTCCCCCATGACTATGGGTGCTGTAAAGCCACCGAAACGTTGGGTTCAGTATAAATGATAAAATAAAATAATAATAGACCTTAATTATTCGTTTTAGAGATTGATTTTCAATACATTTGTTGTGAATTGATCTTTAAATGAATTACTTTCTATATAACATTTATAACACAGTCTTGAAACAATTAATTGCTCAGAGTAATTTGCGTTGTTGTTTTGAAATAGGGTGTCATAAAATCGTTTCAACAGTTTTGCAGGATAAGTCGTTAAATGTAATAATGATTTCACTTAACAACTACTCAATAAAACAGGCAGTTTTATGACCACCGATTATCTGAAACCAGAGTTGTTGGTCAACGTCTAGCGACTTTGCAAACGTATATTTATGTAACTATCTTTTTTATAATACATCCTTAGTATAAAGATATTTATATACATAGATACTTGAATAATGTGTTACTAATTAGTAATTTATTGTACAGTAAGAGGTTGAATGCCAAGGTGATAGGTTACTATGATAAATTTTCGTCACAGTTAACATGTAACAACTTTATTCATATCTGAATCCTTACATCAAAGTAGAAAGTATAGTCTTCAACTATAGAACTAATAATAACAGGTATTAAGTTCTGTGGCTTTAACAAATCCGTAATTAAATATGTAAGCATTATAAAAACCATCTAGCTCATATTTGTCTAGGAATTGAGATGCCTAATCACATAGATAAATAATTAAGAATGGGTTGCACTAATGCTAAGTAATTGCGATCGAATCAACCTTGATCGCACTTATATTTAATTTTATTGGTGGAATCAGCCTTTACCACCGATTACCTAATAGTTCGTACCTTTACGTACGAGTAGTATATTGATTCTGGATGAACCTTTCTATAATTTTTTTATAGCTCTAAGCTATTAAGTACACGGTTTACCTAATAGTAAGCCCTTTGGACAAGGGAATGAAAAGAAGCAGTCTCTGATATTTTAAAACTGTACTAAATACAGCATAATGCTACTGAAGACGATGATTAGGCATTTAATTGAATAGCTCCTGATGCACCTAACTAACCTCAATACATAACATCTGATTTATGTTTATGAATGCATATTTTAGTTATTCATGAAACTACGTTACAGGCTACCTGTCGAATTGTTTCGTTTAATTATTCAAACAAGTATTTTATGTCGCTCAAAAATATACTTTGGAATTAAATCAACCGCCCTAACTGTCGCACCATTAATTAGTGAACAATTAATTGTTAGATCTGTTTATACGGCTGTGCAAACACAAGTCCCACTTAGAGTCGATATTAACGAGCTTGGACAACAATATTTGCGGTCTATAAAACTGATTTAATCATCATCATATTTCTCCGCGAATGTCCGCTGCTGAATATGGTGGTAGGCTTTTGTAAGGGACAGGGACTTAGTGCAACAAAGTTACGAGCATGTTGAAAGTTAAAAGTATAATAAAAGTCAGGTTTGAGCATTGAGCCCGACTACAGATGAAAGTACGTCTTTTGAGTGGGTGAGTGAGGTTAACAAGACTTTCGTGTAATTTATTATTTAAGTATCTAATTTATCAATCAAACCGACTGTCCAGTGAATTATGACCGTCTTAGTTAATACCTAGCAACTTAAGGTAACAGTACCTACGCTATATAATGGGTACTACAACAAGAGCGCAACGAAGAATGATAATGGTATAATTTTCAGGTTTTATAGCTAAGCTCACATATTTAACACCCATATTTCATCAAAACAAGGGGCAAGATTATTGCAATGAAACGGCACATTTTCCAGACAATACTTACTGATACTAAGTATTTTGAAATGGCAACACTAAAATACTTTTCGTGACTTACAGAAAGTTCATTATGAGTCAACAATTTTTAATAAATACTTTATTAAAAATTTTTATCATACTGTATGTGTACATTATCTAGACACTGATTTAGATCCAGGTCTCCTAAGCACTTACTGTATATTACCGATCTAAATGATAATAGTAAGGTGATTCACCCATTGAATGGGTACAAATAAAACCAGATGGATAATGTTATTATGCGAGCTTAAAGCCTAATTTGGGTTGTGTCCCAGAACATAATTTTCTATAGAAATGTACTAATAACTATTTGCAATAAAAGAGACTTTCGTTAATCCGATGTATCAGTATTAGGCTGGATTGCACCGATGAATGCAAGAGCGTTTAAATCTAATTAAACACACGCACACTTTCTCAACAAATTTAATTATCGCTGGAAAATTGAAAAAATAAATGGATTTTTCTTATTTACTCAATAAAAAGTTTAAGTTCAATTAATAAAAAGAAGACTATGCAAAACGTGAACACTTCAACCTTTCTGAATCACAAAAATCTAGTTCCAAAATCCCGTCTAGAATGCATTTGGCGTAATGAAGGAAAAATACAAATTCTACTCTTACAATTTTCTGACTCATGGTAGTCAGTAAATATTAGTTAAGCAAAAGTGTTAGAAAGTTTTCTGCTGGCCACCTAAAAATTTGTCGATGCCTAAATCTGGTTTGGACAAGTGGAGGCGAAGCTATCATTATTTATCAAACCCAGTGCTTGGCGTTGTTGCAATCTTGCCTCGGGGTTCAAACAGATATCTTTAACAGATAAAAACTTTAAATATCCAAGCATAAGTAAATTAAGCAAAATGAGTTACTAACCACTTTATATTGAGTCATTCACCTACATCGATGGATGAAAAAGCTACGAATTATCGTCTTTAAAATCATCTAAATTCTAAAGATTTGATCAAATCAGACAAAAAAAAACAATTAAATACTTACGCAGAAATTATGACACCGATGTATTCGCATTACTTATATAATGCTCCCTTTCCGTGCACCTGTAACAATAAATAAACAGTGTGACAATGCGGAAAAACTTCTTTTAATTATTAACAACCGTAAGGCTCTGGGACGAAGCGTGTGTATGACCCGAGTAGGAGTTCAAGCGATATTCAAATCATTGAAAACGCCCCGCTGGGTTTCACTCTAAGGTTTTATGATTATTGGAACTGCTGTCGATTTTCATCATACAGTACTATGTTTTGTTTTGACTTACTGTTGAGATTTTGTTAATGGTTGAAAGCGGAGACAATTTCGTAGTAATTTTTATATAACCACTCCAAGGATCCAAGTTTAGCTAAGCGGTTTTATGCCGATGGATTATGATATTTAATTTTATGCGATCTACTAAAATAAGGAAGAAAGAAAGAAAAATATTTCATTATTTTGGCCATAAGTGACGCAACATAGGTCAGTCAGTAATAATACGGATTCCTTCTTTCTTTGACTGTAGGTACCATCTTGATTTTGTTTCATAAAACAATAAAATTACTTATAGTGATGATAACTTTTCGGAAGGAAACAAGAACAAGGAAATCAGAACCAACCCAATGTTAGGACTTGTAGACCAGTTTCGGAGTTTATTTTGAGTGTATTTTTTAATATGTACCACATATTATTATATTGTAAGACAATAAAAGCGCACAGTAAAGAGCGGAACGACAAACACAATTAAAACTGATGTTATACACTACATTTATGTCAACGTTCTAAGAACCCTTCATTTCCTCTCAAGAGCCTACAGCTGAATCGCCACAATATTGCATCATGATCCTTGGGGTCAGCTCCCAACATTGTTCGACCACAATGGCAATTGTGAGAAAGAATCGCCGACTAAACAATGGGAACCAGTCAGCAATTAGTAATGCCAATTAAATATTTGTGGAGATAACGTTTATTCGAACTATTCAGCATCTGCCCGGCAAATAATGCGCCTGCGGAATTGGGAACAACCGTTCTGCGATCATTTTATTAAGATACGATTTTGTTGCTTGACTTTCTTCTTACTTAGTTTGTACATGTGTGAAACATGGTAACAAATCAAGGAGAGAAACAAAGTACTCAATGAATCGTACTGCTAAGGAGTGGAATGCCCTGCCTGAGGCTGTATTTCCGGAAACCTGGGGGTCTGTAGAGTGGATAGTTTGTTTCCATGCAAGCGTGCTCCATCGTCGACTTCATGATCACTAACCTCAGTTGAGATAGTGTTGAAACGCGGAATTATCGACTAAAAAAACACACATAAAACGTACCGTACAGAAACACAGTATTGTGACTTTTATGCACATTGGGTTGACTGTGCAGTTACTTGTGAAAATAAGATTTATTCGAACTATTCAACATCAGATTCCGCTTGGCAAAAGGCGCTAGCGGAATTGGGAACAATCGTTCTACGATCATTTCATTAACATACGATTTTGTTGCATGACATTTGCGACTGCAATCTGTTCATGATAAACCAATACTGTGCATTTCATTTACATAATCCTATTGCAGCTTTATGCAACTGTAGTTTAAGTGAGGTGTCTCTATCTGTGATTTTAATAATGTCATATGCCAAAACAGTAAACTGTCGAGATTGAAGAAATATTCAATGAAATTTTAAAGGTAATTAGTATGCTAACTATTCCTGTAAGGGACTGGTCGCGGGTTCATGTCCCGGATGTTCACTTTTTTCAATCAAAAATCATTGAAGAAATAGTTTTTTCATCAGTTGTTGGTTCAATACTGTAGGTACATTTTATCAGTTTTATGCCTTACTCATTGAACCTAAAAATAACCTCTCGTTCAGACAACAATACATTCACAAACACAGCGTGCAGTATAATTTGTAAGGGCAACCTGTGGATAGAATATTTTGCAGTCAAAATTGGTAATACGTCAATCATAAAATGGTTTAAAGCACGCAGTATGGGGTCAACATGTAGGTACCTATAACAAGAGTTACTAATTAACATTCGCAACACAAAGCACAATAAAAAGAAAAGTTCCCCATGTAATTATCCGATCCTACTTCTCCTACTAATACTATAAATATAAGTAAAGATATTTTATGAAGATGTTTGTTACTCAATCACACTCTAACGACTGAACGGCTGGCGATGAATTTCATAAGTCAAATGAACAAGTATACTCATTACGGCCCGATATCCTAAAGCAGTAAAAATAAAAGTAAAATGTAACAACCCTTGCATAAGTGATGTCAATGTTTCATTGTTGTGCGTGGGTGAAATGTGGGTGTGGGAACCGGTACCACGTGACTCACTTGTTGGACAACCAGTATAGTAGTCCAACACGTCAGTTGGGGACAAGGAATTAGATTTGTTTCTTTTAAAGGTAAGGTCCTGAAGTATCTAGAATCGATTAGATGTTCACACGCTTCGGAATAGAATGAAGCTATTTTACACATATATGTGGTTAAGTTCGAACTGAAGTCTCCATATTTGCTTTCAAGCAAGGAGTTAGACATTAGACATGACCTAGGGTTGCGGTAAATCCGTGGTGTGGTTAGCAGTGACACTTTTAAAAATAAAGGTATTTTTTTACTATTATACTTCGTTCCCAGTGACCTACATGATGTGTGTTATACCTATTTTTTTAATGTGTCACTAAGAAATTTCATAATTTAAACACAGGTTTTTGGCATTGGATAGGTACCTACCTATTGTTAATCGTCGTCGTACTCAAATTCAGTATAACTTTATAAGGACATATAATTTACTGATGCTACGAGTTCTATAATAGGCGAACTGTCGGATGTAGGCATTACCGTTGACATTTCGCGAGCGACGTCTACACACTATTATACACTGACGGCTTCAGACATTATCTTAGTTGTTAAGTGAGGAAGAGCTGGATTGTCTGAAGGGCAGCTTCTCGTATAATTTATCCTGATGCTGCCAATACAGGAATTCCTTTACCTTCTAGATATTATAAGGATTGACAGCGAGTAAATATATTATAATAATGTGGTAATATTGATTCCATTTTGTTCATTTCCGAAATTTGGGATACGAAAGCATACTTTTATCACCTAGATTGTAATTATGACCAATTAGTGACTTTTTTATTACCACATGACTATTTATGATTGATTGACGATATCTGCCGACTGAATCTTGATCAATAGTTTCCGTATGTTGCGTCTCGTTGTCGGTGCTATAAAGTAACAACTGTCTAGACCAGGACTCAAACCTGTTGATCTATCGTCAACATATCGACAGGAAATGGTTGAATTGTAACGTGTATCGTTACGGCCTTTTTCCTTATGAGGCGATCATAACTTCAACCTGCACTATCATGATTGAGATATACTCTCATCTCTTATACATTGAGAAATGTATGGTTTTAAAATGAATATAAGAAAGACATATCTACACTGATTCGATTACGTTTATGATTGTACTCTTACCTTAATACGACTAAGTATAATTACGCACGATTTCATATTATAATTCAACTTTTATTTCCCGAATTGATTCAATTATTTATTGAAAAGAAAATTGCTCTTACGTGTCATCGGAAGCAATTCAATGAATTTACTGCACTAAACACCCTGGTTACCCACTTAACGAGAATCAGACCACCCGTATACCTTTAGAATCCCAACAATCAATTCAATCTTTCGTAATCGTTGTAACTGTATACAAAATCGATGGATTTGTACATTTTCTGCTGCTGAAATATAAGGAACAAAAAGATGTAAGTATTGAAATTTCATTACTGCTTTCGCCGTGTGTGGGTCGATGGGAGTGACTGGAAACGAAATCATTCAAACTAACACGTACGGGTTGAATAAACAAACGTAGAATATAATAGGAATTTTGATCACTAAACATGATTTATTTATGCCACGCGGATGAAGTAACAATGTATTTAGTCGGCTTATTGAGATCTTTGTATAGACCGTGCTATATCTGTGACAACTTTCAATAAATAACATTTTGAGATTTATATCTTTATTCATAAAGGAAAAGGCGATGTAATATTATTAACTGGAAGTGATAACGATCCGCCCGCCTGGCGCAATTTTCCGTTTACACCTTGACGCAACGATTCCTTGGAATGTAATAAGAGTTGTTTCTGCCACACACTGATGGCAATAACCGTTTCAAAATCTTTTTAAATCAAAAAAGGTGTAAAAGTAAAACAACATTGTGGATTTAGCTGCGTGAAAGACTGCTAATCCCGTTAGTCCGACACATAGGAGCCTATTCTGGGAAAAGTACCCCATGTGCTATTCCATACTATAAATTTATTTCTTGTCCACATTTCATTCAGATCCGTTGAGCCGCTGTGACGTGATAAGTAATAACCATTCATTCATCCATCCCAACTTTTGCAATCGCAATAAGTAGCAGAGTACAGTTACCTACTTGGTTATGCCCGAGATAAAATACTTAACACTCAGACTAAGAGAAAAACTAAATAAATTGCTATAAAATTCGTTATTGACTTGAAATGAATTATAACTGATTTTATCGTGATTTATTTGGTGTTTTGTGTTTTGCAACACAAAACATAAAAATAACCGTGTCATTGACGATAATATTATAGTAGCAATAATGGTATAAAAATTAAATATTTTGTAAATTCTTGACGCCATCTGTACTTATACAAAAACTTGTATAACGTTTTGATTTAGATGCCAAACAATAAATACTTGTATAAGGGATTATCAACAATCTATCTTTTTAATTATTAGTCTTTATTATCGACAGGAATGGATACCGACTTATAAATCCGAATGTATTGCTTCATAAATAAAAACTCGAAAGTTCGGCAGAAAAAACTAATATTTATTGAATCAATTGCCGTAAGGAAAAATGAAAATATACCGAAATCGAATCAAAATATTACTATGAATATCAAATGCAAAACTATGATTTGTATTCCGAATGTCTTTATGGTAAATCTGAAGATACCATTGATTATTATTTTCGGCTGTATGTAAATTTTAACGGTTTTTGTGAAATATGGTAAGTTAACTTGACATGTATCATCACCATTTGCCGAGTAACATAAGAATCACACGAAAACATTTTCATGTAAAGTAAGTTTCCATGACACTCTCAAGCTCATAAATTTTTCACTGTTAAAGATATTGGATCTCAAGTACCTAATAGTCAAGCCCCTATACAGTCCCCTATAAAGCCTTTATAAGCTACTTTTTATCATGGCAATATAATCCTATGAGTCGCAGAAAAGAGATTATTATTTCATAGGTGCGCAAAGGCTAGCATGCGACAAAATGCTCTTTAAGAAAAGGTAGATCAAGTCCTGTTTCCGTTGGCTTTTAATTTTGTGGGGGTAGAAAGATAATTGAAGGGCACCCAGTCTATTATAAAGCTGATGGTCACCAGTTGCTTTAATAATTTAAGTACCAACGTATTTTCGGTCATTTCACGAAAAGGACATTTTGAGAAAAGGACATTTCGAGAAAAGGACATTTTGAGAAAATGACATTTTAAGAAAGGACATTATGAGAAAGGACATTTCGAGAAAGCACATTATGAGAAAGGACATTTCGAGAAAAGGACATTATGCGATTAGACCGTTGGAAAGTAGGTATGTAGTTATTAATAATACTTGAGCCTTGAGCCTAAATTTTAAATATTTTGCCTGTTAACACACAAAGTTATTACGTATGACAACAAATGAGACTGAGCAACGGTTATATTATTCTCATCATTGTTTTCAAGTCTATTGTCATGTTGCCACACGACCCACTTATGATATAGCACACTCGGACATAAACAAAAAGGCTAATTTCAAATGCACTGGTAAATTTCTTTTTGTTTTGGGATGGTATTGAGTTTTTATATTACACTTGACAGTTAAATGTCCATAAACCGTTTGCAATAGTTACTGACATGAGTTAATCTAAAATCATGAATCTCCACAGTAAGTTTAACTTTGACAGAATGCAGCAAACATCATTGATTCCCATATCGGAAAATAGGATAGAGTAGAACTAATAGAATGTAGTGTTGGAGAGCTGAGAAAGTACCAGATAATTAATTGAAAAATTAGAGAAACGAAAGTAAAATCTGGGCACTTATTTCATTTTAATTTGTTCTGAAAATAATCCTTTGCAGATGATTATGAGGTGTGACGAGAGCTGCTACTATCTAAAGTAGTTCAAAGTTATTCACAAAATAGCAATGAAATATTAATCATTATAGTAGGGGATCAAGGATTAAGCAATGTGTTGTGAGTAACGATTTCATAAGTTCACATGCCCACAGTTATAGGTCACCGTGATGGAACCTATTAAGAGGCCCATATAGAATTTAAAAAGAGAATAATGGTCTACGTTTATACCTACTAAGTACAATAGTTGCATCACTTTTTCTCATAGTAGAGTTGTACCTGACAGATATGTGAGCATTATGAAAGTCAATTAACATGAACCAAAGTAGGAAATGAATACTAATCTAGCTTCTCGTAAATCAAAATAAACCTTTTGTTTTTTTGATAAGGGGAAACCTAGGAGACTTGTGAGCATACTACAGTGCGAATTTCTCGGGACCCATTGGTCCCATAACATAATAATTCTGAACATAAAATATATTTTTGTGAACAGAATCGTTTATTTAACAACTCAAGTATTATTTTGAATATCTCCAATTTACAGAGCTACTTTACACTTTACAATAGTATAGATAAATTCAATCGATTTTCTATAATGATATCTCTGTACAGAATACCCATTTCATGGTATTTATATCTACTAAATGCGTTGCAATTGTAGCTTTTAATCATTTCGTGAATGGACAATCGTACAAAACATTAATATTTTAGTGCAACGGACTTATACTTAGATCTTAGAGTAAGAATGATTGCTATTCAAATTCGAATGCGCCGGTGCGGTCACGCCAGTAATCCTCGTAAAGAGGTTTAATACTTCGTCGAACTCTAAATAACGAGTAAGTTAAGAAGTGGTTAACGGTACCAGACGAGACGACTCATTATTTGCTGTGTAAGGCAGTGATTTTCAACCTTTCATAGCGCTGAAACCATTTACGAATGAATATTCTGTGATATGTTATGTCGTGACGTGATTACCTACTCAATATCTAAGTTTATATGCTGAAGAGCTTTTAAACAGTAATTTGTGTATTACATTAAGATAACCGCTACGTGTGGTTAGGATGCCGAATTAAACTTTTAGAATGAAGTTAGTTTTATAATTTTAAGTCGATTAAAATAAGAAAAAATATTATGATTTTTAGCGGAATTATATCGCTAATCACCTTGCCGTAAAAGCTTATTATTTCTTAAATGTACCAGCACACCGCCACTGAAGAGAATTAAAGTTGAATGACGCTGGTCCAAACGATTTGTAGCGATAATATTGACTATGTAAGTTATACCAAGAATATAAATATTTGCCTGTTTAAAGCCGTGAAATTATATTGATCGAAGGTTTAAATAAACGAAAAATAATATTTATTAGATCTACATTCAACATAAACGTGTTTAATGGAATCAGAGAAAAATAACAATTCTTTAAAGGTAGAGGTAAATGTAAAGGTATTGCAAATGAGCACTTACTGGAAATAAGGTTTTGTTTTTCAAATAAAGACAGATTTTTTTTTATTCACTTATTGTTTATGGTTCCTATAAATATAAAAATTCCAAAATGATTTTCAGAAATTGTAAATGTTTTGTAATAGTATTGGAAAGGATATAATCCGATAGGTATAATTATGATATTTTTAGCTGTCCTCAGAGGACTCGGTCTAATATTAGGTACTTTACCGGGAAACACAATACGAGTTCTACATAAGGTGACCATTTTATTGCTTTTACACTTCTAAATCCTTTCATAACAGTTTTCTGTAGCAAACTTTCACATTATCGCCTCCTATAGGTACCTATTACGAGTATAAACCAATTTTTTCTATCTTTTTAATCTTAAAACATCTTACGGCGGCGGTGTCTCGTCCCAATTACGTAGGATCAATACAAATATTCGGCGAAAGTGAGTGTAAATACGCCTGAACCAACACGTAAAGGGATATACAGGTATGAATACAATATGCATCGATCAAATAATATAATAAAACTGTCAACTATCTGCGGGTAGAGGATAGTGTATCTTGAGGCTCTTCAAATCTAATGGTAATAGCTCTATAACATATTATTAACAGATCAAACTCATAAGTGTCAAAAGAAGCGAGGAAGCGATAACTGTAAAAGCACTTATTCCATTCCCGTAGAGTAATACAATATTTTTATTATCACTGTGGGACAGAGCGTTGTATCGGCAGTTTTACGATAAACACTTACGCCACGATCGCTCAGACACGATTCAATTTAGCACCGCGATAGTAAAACTGGGCAAACCTCGGAATCGTAAAAGGTTATATCTCTAGAGTCTATCAAGTAGGTATACTTTTCTCTCATAGATAAAACTTTAAATTAAATTTTCGGTCACAATTCGATGATACAATCAATGCTTGATGTTGAAAACTGTTACTAGACAACGTTTTTTGAAATTTATGAATCTGATTTTTTTATCAAATACGAGAACAATGAAATTTATTTAAATGAAAGAAGATTTTTTTAATTTGTAAGCATCAGGATACTTAAGTATGTACTTACCTGGAATTATTCAACTGTATAATGAATTTAATTGAATGGCAGTAGAAAAACTACATACCACAGAACAACATAATATCTATATTTGAACAAGTAAATAATATTATTATTATGGTCGTTAGTAAGTTGTTTCAAAATACACGCGAATCATACTTGGATAAAATAGAATCGTAAAAAACGAGTAGGTACCTTAATAGAACCGTAAAAAAACGAGTACTGTATGTGGCCAATCGACATTTACTTGAAATGGAATTTTATCGAGCCATTCTCTTGTCCTTTAGTTGGTCCTACATGGCTCGCAGTTTTTTAACAAGCGCGAACAATGCTACGAGACATACGGTCAAAGAAGACAACAACGTGTGAAACTTTTATTCGTAAAAATTTATATCTATTTTCATCTATTCTGTTAGTCTACTGTTTACTGTACTGAAAGGAATCCAGCTAAAATAATGTAAACATTCAGACTGCAAACAATCGTAGCAAGTGGAAAAATGTTATCTCTGTCTACCCCAATTTATATTATTATGTAATATTATAATATTTAATCTTCGTATAAGATTTTTGTATTGCGGTTTATTATTATGATAAGTATCGCAGTTATAGTGGCTAAGGCAATAGACGGGTATACCTACGGCTACTACCCACCCGATGGTGAGCAGTTCAAGTGGCCCATGGAGGCTTGCAATACTATAAATATGCTACCTACGAAAGGAAATGTGAATGAAACTAGGAGAATGGACTTTAGCAACCAGAATAAAATGCAAAAATATACCTAAAAAAAGTATTACTACCAGCTACGAAATGTAAATCTAATTCATACTTGGGACCGATTACCTATATCTACTGCTTTCTCTAGATGTCGTAAGCTATCCTAATATCGATATATTAGGATAGTTTACTTCAATAGCCAACTATTTCCGGATGACCACAAGTTTAGTCACCTAACAATTTTTTTGATAAATCTAGCGATAGCGGCCTCAATTTTGATTTAATTGGGAATCAAAGTAGCCATATATGTTAATTAATTTACACTACAGTAGATTAGAGCCCTTATCTTACATAAAAAATAACAGTAATACGAAAATAACACTTAATTAAAAGAGCAACAAGTAATGTGATAACATCTAAACAAGCTTTATAAATTGAAAACGACTGGTTTATTCCGGTCCAACTTAAATAGTTGTACCAGACGTAATATAAAAATAACTTTGTTTTCATCTAGAAAATAAAAATGTATAATTTTATATTTTCATAACATTTCTATTGTAATTATCGATTCATGTCATTGACTAGGCATGCTGTCCGTATGTCATATATCGTTAAAAAACATATAACAGTATACAGTTTGGATTGTGTAAACTTGAGTGATAAAGGTAAAAAATATTGAATACACATTGATCGAGCCGCTCTCTTTTTTGCGCATATCGTAATAAAAACATGCAGTATTGACTCGGAACGTCGAAATCATTCTTACGATGAAAATTATTTAAATTTTAAGATTTTTATACAATGCATTGTTAGACGTCAATTCAATAAATACGACGCTTTTTTGTTCAAGTGAATAAGTTACTAATTTTAAAAAGATTTTTTAAAAACATGCTTTCTAGTAAGTGCATAACCAAACAAATCAAATGAACTCAAATATGAAAGTTTATTTGTTTAGTTCAGAAGTTCCTATGGACTTCATTATCAGGCCAGCTAGGTAGGGCCATATTATTGTATAGTCACGGAAGAAATGATAGTACCTATACCAATTTGAGCCCAATCTGACGTCAGGAAGTGGTTCTAATTTAATTAGGCTTCCAAGATTTATCTCATACTAACCAACAACAGACAACAAATAAAGATAAAAAATAGATCAAATAAATTATGAAAATATATTTTTGAAGTTAAACAATTTTAAATTGTATTATCATCAGAACTAAAGACTTCTGCCAAATATCAGACAAATCAGACAACTAAAAGGGGTTCAAATTTCAATTACCTACCTAGGTACTAGATTTGACCCAAACAAACTGGTCAAGATAAATAAAACTGTTTAAAAATACAATAAGTATAATGAAGTTTATATTACTTACCTATTAAATAATGTCGATCGATCCTAAAAAGTCAAGAAAGTTACGCTTTTACATGAAATGAATAGCTAACTCTAGAGTTAACCCTAATCTTAAGACTCACGAACTACAAAACACGAACAGTTATGAAATAAAATTAAATAGCATCGCAAATAACTGTTCTAGGTGTAATTTTCACGTTGTAGGAACAATAGAAGAACTTTTACCGGCAAAGCTGTGATCTTCTCACGTAAAGATGCTTCGCAATGACATTTGAAACCTAGAGGCACTGCACGAATACGAACACCATCATTTTCAGTAGGAAAACTGCACAATTGTTAAACTGTAGCCCTATCGGTGTACGTAATGGTCATGTAATGGTGACCCTCTGTCCTGAGACTTTACGTTTACCTTATCATCAGGCGAGGTGAAGGCATGTCGATGTGTCCAATATAAATAAAACAAAATCTTCTTTCTCTATAAAGAATGATAAAATATACTACACGATAGTAATAATAAAATAATGTAATAAAATGTTTATTGTATCAAATAGGTATAGATTTACACATTGAGCCCTAGCTCCTGTGCTAAGTTGAAACTTGTATTACTTATCTACCTACAGGAGCCAAGTATAAATAAAAAAAATCTTCGGTATGCAAAGCTTGCCACAGGTGGGAATGCTAACGATGACATGAGACACTTACTGCAAATTCTAAACAAAAACAAAAAAAAAACTAATTAAAAGTCTCATCGCGCAGCAAAAGCGTGGTGAACGATCCGCAATTCTATAAAAGTTCAAGCATCAACTACTCAAGGTCTCGATGATGCCGTTATCGGAACAACGTCGTCACGAGACGAGACGAGCGGTGCTTTTTGCACTTCGATATACTGGTATAGGTATTATACCAACTAACTACGATATTCACTACGTAATATTGTGTTCTATAATATTATAATGTGAGATATCACACTTTAGTTCGAAATAAAGAATTTCGAGCTTTCATAGGTAAAAATTGTATTGCCTGTATAGTATTTACGTGCCCGCTTAGTTGCAAGCTGTCACCAATCTCTTCAGTAGTTTATAACAGCCATTCGGTACATTGCTAGCGTTGTAAAAACATTTTCATGGTATGTTGCTGGATTAGCGATGACCTTATTAGGGCAACGGAATACGCTGTGGCTATAGTGAAGTCATAGGCCCGAATTTCAAAAATATTTAGCCATATCGATATAACAGAATAATATTCGATATATCGATGTAAAAGAAGGTATTCTGCCAGATATGTAGTATCTGACGAGAATGATGGAGAGAATTTTATGTCACAATTTTGACATTTGCAGGCGGAAATCGCATAGCACCTACGTGACTGTTGCAGTAGTTTGACCATGGGAAGTGAATGACAATAAAATATATCAACTTCTTGAAGGATAAGTATTTTAAGCCGCAGGTAAGTGTATTTTACTTAGAACTCTAGACTGCACTGTTGTAAAGGATATCCATGATTTTGTTACTGATCACTTCGCCATAATGCGGGGGCCCTTGAACTATGAATAAATAGTATTTATTTTTTCTCTTTATATCAGCATACTACTCCATCAAACTTTTAACAAGTATTACATAGTGAAATACCTACTGCCGCGTAAAATACTAATTCTTTTCCCGCGACCTACCAGAAATCTATTCTCGTCATGAAGCCTATATGCTATTCAAGACTATAACCTATATCTGTACCAAATTTTACCCATAATACTTTCAGCTGTTTGGCAATGATTAAGTTAAATCCACCCATAGGTGAAACTTAGGATAAACTAAACCACGAGTTTCCATTCTAAGATCGACGTTGATTTAAGGACTTGTCTTTAGAAAGTACGATAATTGCTTTCTCTTCGATTTCAATTCACAATAATTGTCATTCGATTAGGTCTCGCTCATGGGAATTCAAATTCGTAAGTGATGTCAAATGAGTTAAGTGGTGTTGTGTTTGACAATGATTTACTTCTAGTGTTTTAAATGCCAACCGAGCGAAAGTGAGACCCGAGTACCTACCTGACGCGATTATTTCAATCATTTGTACCTATGTATATCCATCCATTCACATCTACACTTGAATTGCAAGAACCTGTTATCCGTGTTAGTTGATGTAATATATTTATTTAGGTAGGTACCAGCGAACTTGTTGTTCTGTCGAAAAATGACGAAATCAAACCAAAACATAACGAAAACATAAAGTTAGAACATCGTTATTATTTATTTGATTTAAACTGACTTCAGCGTCTACTATGGGATCTAAAGCTACTTTAAGCATCTAGACTGGACACACGAAACGTCATTAAAATTGATCCTACCTTTTATAACAACTTCAGATAATTGGCAATTTCACTATCTAAAGACTAAGGTATAACAATAGTATGAAAATTATGAAGCCTAATTTTTTCCTTATCAGATAAAGTGTAAAGTGTATAAACTGTATAAAGACCCTTCTTTAAAATTAGTTTCTTAATGGTAACTAGTATCTACAGTCCCTACAGAACCCGTCACGAGCGCCATTTACTCACTATCTCGAAACTAAGAGTTCGCAGATTGTAGAGACTCCGCACTGTTGGGAAATAAACTAGGATCTGTTAGAGAAATAATTGTATCCTCCTTATAGGGCAAGCGATATTGAAAGAAGCCGTAAGCGAATTATGGAAAAAGCAATTAACAACTTTTAATCGTAGAAATACTTGCTTCTGTGCTTTATAGAACGTATATATTTAAATATACAGAAACCTTTAGTTATATTCTGATAATATGACTCTATAATGGTGAAAGATGATTCCTGTTTTAAGACCCGCACTAAAGGAAGCGATAATCAAGGACGTTTAAAAGAAATATGAAAATACTTTATGAAAGTAGAAGAAACGAAAAGCGTTATATCGTAGTAAGTGGAAAGATGTACCTATGCATATGGTAAAGAAGGATGACTGTATGTATGTGTTTCTTCTGAAACTACCTATCATTGAAAGTTAAGATCTGACTAATATAAAAATCTTAATCAATATAGAACTTGTTGACACCATTTTTATAATGTAAGATTATCCTAAAACATCTCAAAACGTTTACCCACCAATTTAATTTCGATTTTACTAGCCAAATAAAGCTAATATAGATCGGATAGCCTTTCTTGTAAGTTACAGACGATAATGGGCTAAGATTAAGATCTTTTTAGAATGAAATCGTAAGTAATGGACAACGACTGGTCGATTCCATATCGGGCATTGACGATTAGAGCAGTTTGGAATATTATATTAAAGCTATGATAAAATTTACATTGATTATAAGGTGTGTAAACGTCTCTCCGAAGAAACATTTAGATGGGGAGTTGGAGAACAGATAGACACATTACTAAACCAGTTTGTGGTTATTGTTTATGTGCTTTACGGTTGTCCTAGTTATCAAATTTTTGCCTAAGCAGCTAGGAAAGCGGAATCGTGTCAAATATTACCTTGAAATTCAAGGTAAAAAGCGAATTTCTGAAAAAACAATGCAAGCTATAGCTTTCGTCATCTAACGGAATGATTTTCTAATTGCGTGAAAATGCGACTTTTTCATAGTATTAGGTTCTTTAAACGTGATTTAATTTCTGTCTCGATCTCAGTAGTCTCATATTTAGAGAATGTTATCTATTTAGCCGGGCAGCCGAAACAGTGAGGTCAGTTCCCGACGTTTAACTTTTGGCCAGACACGACACGATAATGTCAACGATTGCGAAAGTCACGCGCATTGCACCTAATCATATTCCAGAACAAAGTCAACCGAATTCAAACGGATAATTCGATTCGTAAACCGTAACAATTATTCGGTGGTGAAATTGGAAAATTCGTGACTTTTGTCACAATTTCATTTATTACGCAGAATTGCAATAGCCGTGTTGGAGTCAGAGTGTGTTAAAGTCTTGGCTCGGTTTTAACGAAATATAAAAGTTTTTCTGTAACATACTGAAATTGTAATAATATCTATCAATATCAATTTAAATAAAGTAAAACATAAGAACGGTATGGCAACTGGCAATAAGTGTGTTATGGCAGATCAGCGCCCTTTTCCTATGTATAGTTTAAGTGTGTGTTAATCAAACACCATTTACTAAATTACATACAACAAACGGCTCGACCAATTTGGAAGATTTTTGTTCGTTGATTTTGTAATTGTTAGGAAAAAGCGTAAATATGAGCTTTGATATGAGCAAAGATTTTAGAAATCAAAGGTAAGAAACGACATCCGGTTGACCAGTCATAAAGAGTTATTATTACCTATAAATTATGTAGATACATATTTAGGACTTAAGTTATTTACGACGATCAAATATCCTAAGGGCTACCGTGCAACTGTGAATTACTAATTTTAATATTCTCATTATCAGGTTGAAAATCTACAGTTTTATCGCCTATGCCTTAAGGAACGCTTTTATATCGTGAGTCACCTATATAGGTAGTATACCATAGCATGTTGCCTATCACACTCCCCTGTTCGCGTGCTACCCGCCGGCACCACTCAAATCTCGAAGGCATAACGGGTATCGTAGGAAAAGGGTGTGTTGTCTCCTTACATTTATAAACTAGTGTTGATTTCAGAACTTTCAAAGCGCAATGGAGGATACATTTTACGGAGATAGATGGATCGTTTTCCCTACAAAGCATTGTATATTTAGGGTATAGGTGTCGCGGGTTCGATTCCCGCTTAATGTAAATGTTTGTATGCATTAATATATCTATTTGCATTGGTCAGGGTTTATTCGTGCCTTGGAGAGTACGTTAAAGCGTCGGTCTCGGTCCTCCATACATACTTTACACGGTCTTTGGTATGCTTGGCCTATTTGGCTGCTTCTAAAAATGTTTTTTTTAATTTTAATAAAACAGAATAACAATGTTGAACCTTCCAATAAAAGCAAGAGTAATGAAGCACATTTACAGTTCCTGGAATACGTAAATATGCAAAAGTAATTAGCAAATAAAATCATTACATACAAAGTCTGTTTGGACAAATGACTGACTCGCAGCTGTACTTAAACTTCAATGGAATCGTAAATCCTACCACAAAACAATGTATGTACACTGTACAGTGATTTTCCTAAGCATACATTAGGATGTGACTACAAACCAGCTCTGTTGTTGCGATTTATGAACTCATTTTATTCTTACTTCAAGTTAATGATGGTACTAATTTGTTTTTCTTGATGAAGTAGGTATAATGGTGGATTTGAACTGCCGTCATTATACCACAGATGTAAACTTACTCTAACGTAAGCAAGCAATTTAGTTAACTAGTGGGGTTAATGAGAATGCTAAGTAATTCAGTTAGGTATAGGTATTCTAATAGTAACGAATTGCAAGTGCAAGAAGTGCAAGTGTATGACGCCTCATGAAAATATTCGAGGCCCGAAACAACCTCACCTGCATGGTCACTTTCTGATTGACACACGGCCAAATGCAGGCTATCCTTTCTTCGATCTATATCGTATTCTAACTATTCACTACAAACGTTTTATCATGTCGTATGTATCTAAAAAAAATACCTGTAGAAAATTAAGATACGTTATCAATAACAGTATCAGAGCCACCAAAGTCTAGTGATGTAGGTACTTTTTTTCTCATGCAAGAAAGTTAACGATAGAAGTGGATGTCACTGGAACTAATTAATAACTCGATAATGATTCGCTTTCGAATATACGCTTTCATGTTCGTTATCACCGCTTTTCCCTTTACTTGTAGAGGTACACATGATTATGAAAATACGAGCATAAAATAGTAAAACACACGACAATTACCTTACTGAGAACACTTTAGTCAAGTAATGTCATTTTAATTCGGTCAAAATGGAAAAATTAAATTTTAGTATAAAAGTAGTTCGAAATCCCCCGTTCAATCAATCACCCGGTCAATGCCCAAGACCTTATGAAGTGGAGAAGAAGCCAGAAAGCGGACACCGAAAAGCGGACTACGAGCGATAGCGACTAACGCTATCATGAAGATCAATGGTACCTACCTAATAGAAACCTTACTCACAAGTCCAGTTTAAAAGTACATACATTTTATTAGTTAACATAATTATATATCTAAACAGATGGTGTAATAGATTTTCACAAAGCCATAATTATTACGAAGTTGAATTTAATAACTATACTTTTACGAAGGTCAAAATAAGTGTATCGTGTATTCATGTTATTCTATTGCTAAATGAAGCATCTACACAATGGTTAGATCAAGGTGAAAATAATCAACGTTCTATATTTTTGAGCACCTAAATTATATAATTAAATTTAAATTATACAGATACACATCTAAGAGATATAATATCTCGAGCCGCTAAAGAGAAAATTGGTCTATTAGGTTGTTGTATTAGATATTAAAGATCAAGTAAATTGTGTCATAAGCTAAGACTGGCAGGCAGGCAGTGAGATGAAAATTGTTCGTTCGGAATGCAAACTAAACTAGGCAATTACGTTTTGCTCAATGAAATTCATAGAGTTAAATGTGATAATTAAATTTCTTAGAAATTACTGTCATTGGTGAAATCTACGTTTAGGTAGGTACCTTCACATATTGTTGCATTACTGAATGAAAATATATTGAATGTAGTAGAATAAGCCGCAACGTCGATAATAATAATAATAGGAATCAAAGGTTATATCACAATAGAGCATTCACTACGGTGAAATTAAAACTTGTGATACGAATCCAATTGAAATATTCTTTCGAGACCCTTCATCGAATAGATAGTAACCGAGAGCCGAGTGTCATAACAATATGTAGACCTACTAAGAAACATACATCCGCAATTGCGGACCGAAATTTCGGTCAATCGGCATCATGAAACGCACTTATCCTGCAATCGGGCCGAAAGACTACCATGAAACGACCCGAACCTGTAAATTTCGGAATTTTGACAGCCTGTCTTAAAAAATTAAAAGACTTATTTCAAAAGGTCGAAAGGTTATTATAACTCAATACAAAGGAATGTATTAGTTTTTAATAGTGCATATTTTAATAAAAAATATATTTATAGTAAACAAAACCCTTGATATGTTTGAATCACATTTTATAGTCCCGAATGAAAGAACGAAATCTTTGATTTGTGTTTCGCGCGGGCGCGCAATAAACGGATGTCCGTTTCATTCATGGTAGGCTTTACAGATCTATTGCAATTTTAAACGTAGCCCTCGTTTTGCCCGAAGCCTTAGAAGTAGATAGCTGTAATTATTAGCACCCGAAACGTGGGCTTACAATATCGAGTTTCTAATCGTTAACAGAGATCCATTTTACAATTGTGAAAGAAGGTAAGTATTTGCAATTTGAAATAGTGCCCCGCTGTGTTCAATAGGGTTAATAATAGGTAATATAGGGTTGTTCCTACCGAATCAATGTGAAATATGCGCCTGTTAGATTTTTATACTACTTTATAATAGCAGCATGTATCTACACTAGTCACCTGTTGGTCAGCGGTTACCGTGACCTATAAATTATCACTTCTGAACACAAAAATATTTATTTGGAATTCTGTTTATTCGTGATGGCTGTAAAATATACTGAACATATATTTTGTTGCGGTTTTTTTGTATAAAAGGTCTAGGCCAGACCAAAAAATTTACGCATATTTGATCACAAACGGTTGAATAGAACTGAAAATAGAGTCAAAGAAACGGGCAAACCGACATCATCGCGGGTGAAGCCGCGCGCATAGGCTAGTTCCAAATAAGTATGTATTCCCTGAAGACGTTGTAGACTTTTTCCATCACAGACATTGCATAATTGTAATAGAACCGAAGTATAAGATGATGGCTGGGCTAGCCCTAACATCTACAAACGAATTCTACCGCAATTTCTTTTAACTGATCATAATACGCAGTTGCAGTTAGTTAACGATGTTTTAACTAGTAAGAATACCATGTATATTCCCTGCTGTAAACTCTTAATGAGAGGTTTTAGTATTTAGTTCTGTTTATCGCAAAGCATTAACTTTATGATCTTGCCGTTGAAAATTTGTTATTTCATTTCGATTCCAATAAATAGCAATTTAATTTTGTGAAGCTATGTTTGTCTATAATAAACAAGTACGGCGCGTGGGTGCGCGGCCCGCTAAAGCGGACCACGTTCGTACGTTCACGTTCCGTGTTACAGTCGTATTTTTTCGACATTTTGCACTATAATTCAAAAACTATGACGTATAAAAATAAACAAAAAGCTGTTTCAGAATGCACAGGTGAAGCCCTTTCATATGATACTCCACTTGATATAGTTATCTTACTTAAAATACTAATTATTAGTTCATGACCACAATTTAATTATTTTTTGTGTAATGTAGCCACAAATTCACGATTTTCAGATTTTCCCCCTAACCTACCTACCTGCCAAATTTCATGATTCTAGGTCTACGGGAAGTACCCTGTAGGTTTCTTGACAGACCGACAGACAGACAGACAACAAAGTGATCCTATAAGGGTTCCGTTTTAGGGTTTGAGGTATGGAACCCTAAAAAGGAACCTTTATAGGATCACATCGTTGTCTGTCTGTCTGTCTGTCGTGTCGTGTCAAGAAATCCCGTTGAATTAAATCACTTTGGCATATCTACCTATCGGTATGCCTTATAGCAGACATAGGGGGAAAAATCTGAAAACCGTGAATTTGTGGTTAGATTGAAAAGTTGGGACTTGGAATTCAATACCTAACAAAAGTCTATGCTCGGCATTTACAATAGGTACCTATTATTTCACCAGAAACAGTGCCTTATTCTCTATGGTTTAGGAGTGTTGTACCCTGCATCATCAGGTTTGTGGAATTCAGACTTGAAGTGTTATCATGAAGCTGTTGCTTGATGCCTAAAATGCTGTTATGTTATTCTCTATGCTATGCTATGCTATGTTATTCTCTACACCACCTATAAGGTTGACTGGTAGAGAATGCCTGTTGCATATGTGCATGAAGTTTTTATAAATAAATAAAAATATAAGAAATTCTCGAATCCCCATGGTTTAAGAGTTCAGCACCTTGCAGCATCAAGATTGCGGAGTCGGGATCCGAAGTTCAATTATGTAGTCTATGCTTGGTACTTAAAATATTATTGCATTGCACCATCCGCAGTTTCTGAATCACTATAGTTTGTGAGCGCAGCTGTACCCTGCATTATCAGGTTTGAGGGGTTGGGACTTGAAATCTAACCATGAAGTCGTTGCTTGGTATCTATAATATTCATTCACAATGAACCCTTTCTGAATCTTGATAACCTAGGGCCTAGGCGGGTAATCTTTCAGTATCAGGATTAAGGAGTTGGATCCAGATTTTTTTATGGGACCAAGACGAAAACTCGGTTAAAAGCATACCAAAGTCTTGCACATTTGTCTCTTCAATATTTGCCTTATATTTTGTATGGAAAAATAAATTTCGCCATTTTGAATTTTTTCTCTATTCATCGAGTAGACCTCTAGGCTAGGTCCTTATCATCTTTTGCCAAAAAACCTCTCTTCTATCTTCTATTACCTATACTTTGTGAGATAGACGCTGTCGAAAATTGTATGGGCGCCATCTTGAATCTGCCATTTTGGTTATATTTTTAGCTCACTGACAATTGGATGAGATTCCGAGTGGTTTTTATTTGAACACTCCCTACCTCTCTTCAATACCTTGGCCGTGCTCTTCACCCGTCTCCAAAATCTCCATATTTTTCCTCCGAATGAATTTTCGTCCTTTATATGAAAGCATCAGGGAAAAAAAATACAGCAGAGGTGAACCGAAACACAATTCATCCATCTTTAATACTTTCTGAGAGAGACACCCATGACATTTGTGTTGACGCCATCTTGAATCCGCCATTTTGGATTTATTTCCATCTCCCTGCCAATTGGATGAGGTTCCAAGTATTTTTTGTTTGAGCAGCCCTCACCTATGTCTAATACCTTGGCCGTGCTTCTCACCCATCTTCCAAACCCTCGATCATCATCTATCTACATATTTCTGACTAAGAGTTCTTCCACAAAAACATTTTAAAAAGAAACTATGTATAAATCAAAGTCTTGCATAGTTCAAAACTTCAATGTTCGCCATACATTTTCTATAGAAAAATAAATTCCACCATCTTGAATTTTTTTTCTATTCATCGAGTAGACCTTTGGATCCTGATCATCTTTTGCGAAGAAACTACTCTTCCATCTTTTATACTCTCCGAGATGGACACCGAGGAAGTTTCTATGGCGGCCATTTTTTTTTCGCCATTTTGAATTTTTTTTCAGGTCACTGGCAATTGAATGACGTTTCGAGTGACATTTGCTCAAGCACCACCAACCTATCTTCAATACCTTAAGCGTGCTCTTCACCCGTCTCCGAAATCCTCCATCATCAGCTCTCTCCATATTTTTCCTCCGAATGAATTTCCATCCTCTATACGTAACCATCGGTGAAAAAAAAAAATTTCATACAAAATTGTTCAGGAGAGGTGACCAATGAGTGAGTGAATCAGCACGAGCAGCTATATATATATTAATAGCACTCAACGGGTAAAATGTTCTAATGTCAATTGTTGACTTGTCATGCTGAGAGTTTTCACGGATCGGCAATCAAAATACAATAATTGTGATGATATTTGTTCTTAAGGCCTTAAGAAGGGTGAAATGCCTAAATATTTGCATGTTTGAAACAAAATATCTAAATAACTGGCTATTGAATTCGAATGAAAAAAATGTTAATGACGCATGAACATCTAATAAACATTTTTAATTGAAAGAAATTGTATTTTCATGGACCACTTTTTAGGAAAAAAATCTCCAACGAATACCTATTTCAGACATAAATTGCAAAATTTCTCTAAATCGGCTCAAGCATTTTATTTAGTTTTTACACCAAACGAAAGGTCTTAATAATGCGAATAATTTTAATTGAGAGTTTTATTTTCATTCCGTTTTTAACTGGTGAAAATTAATTTTAACACGAAAATTGAAGTTTATCCACGCGAGAGTGCCTGCTCCGTCGCCCTGTAATCCCCCGCGAGCCCTGCCGGCAGTCCGTTTCGGAACTTCATCGAGAGTGGACTGCGCGCCGGTTTCGGAGCGACTTCAGATAAAGTTTTATAGATTTTGACGAGTTTACACTCATTTGTACATATATATATATTAATAGAAATACTTAGTTAAGTTCATATCTTTAGGTTAATAGCTATAAATACTGCTTTTATGCTAAATTTATTGTTTGTAATTATGATAGAATAAATAAGATCAGACGTTTTAAAACTGTAAAGTGCTGTACTGTGGGACTTTGATAAAATGCCAAAACATAAGAAAAAATATCATGTTAAAACAGGACGTAAACTACAAAACTATTGGTGAGTACCTACCTACATAATTTTATTAACTTATAATAGTAGGTACCTGCCTAATTTTATTTACGAAGTAGGTACAGTCAGCACCAAAAGTCGATGAACAGAATCAACTTAACAAATAATTTTATTAACTTAGTAGGTACCTGCCTAATTTTATTTACGAAGTAGGTACAGTCAGCACCAACAGTCGATGAACAGAATCAACTTAACAAATAATTTTATTAACTTAGTAGGTACCTGCCTAATTTTATTTACGAAGTAGGTACAGTCAGCACCAAAAGTCGATGAACAGAATCAACTTAACAAATAATTTTATTAACTTAGTAGGTACCTGCCTAATTTTATTTACAAAGTAGGTACAGTCAGCACCAAAAGTCGATGAACAGAATCAACTTAACAAATAATTTTATTAACTTAGTAGGTACCTGCCTAATTTTATTTACGAAGTAGGTACAGTCAGCACCAAAAGTCGATGAACAGAATCAACTTAACAAATAATTTTATTAACTTAGTAGGTACCTGCCTAATTTTATTTACGAAGTAGGTACAGTCAACACCAAAAGTCGATGAACAGAATCAACTTAACAAAACACCTGTTCACAATAAAATGCCATAATTTATTGTCGCAACTAGGAAACAAAATAGCCTGTACACCAGAAATTTACAAAAGTCGTTAAACACGCGTATTTCAAAAGTACCTGTGCACTAGTATTCCTAAGTCGCTGTACACCATCAATCCAAATGTCGCTGAACATCAAGATTTCAAAATTAGGTTAACAAAGTACCTTTAATGTTGCCGTGTGTTAATATACTTTTGTCGCTTATGTTGTTCAGCTACTTTTGGGAAAATGCAATATATATTTACATATATACATAATAAATACATTATTACGGTTAAGCAAGCATTGTCCCAAAAGTAGCTGAACAACATAAGCGACAAAAGTATATTAACACACGGCAGCATTAAAAATAATTTGTTAACCTAATTTTGAAATCTTGATGTTCAGCGACATTTGGATTGATAGCACAAGTTCTTCATGTAACTTAACGTGGGCTAAATGTGTGATTGTATGCAATAATTTAATCTATTTCATAAGTTATTTATTGATAACTATTAATTTTTGGGCTTTACTTTCTTATACCGGCCGTCGATTTAAGGGCTGGGAGTGGGTGGGGTGGGCGGGGGGAGTGTGTAGACCCCCTCCTGTGAAGGAAAAAGCGCGGAAGCCCCCCGATTTTTTTTCATATTCTAACCTAAAAAAAAGACAAAACAGCAGGATCCAACTTTTGTAGGTTAGGTTATGTTAGAACTGTGACTACAACAACGCACGAGCCGAGCGAGCGAAGCGAGCGTGCCGCGGCAGCGGCCGGCGAAGTGCCACAAATTATACTTTCGCACTAACGTGCTTCGCGGTGGAAAACATTCTAAATAATGGGTATCCCCGTACCCCGACTCGGATAGATTAGGTTAGGGTTATTTTTTTTTCAAACCACTTAGAAAATCTAGAATATAAAAAAGGGGGAGCGTCCGCGATGTTTGCCGCCCACGAGTGTCTAAGTTAATTTTTATGCATTTTTTAATTATATTACGTATTATAATGTAGGTATATAACATTTTTAACACCCCAACTCGGATAGATTAGGTTAGGGTTATTTTTTTTTTCAAACCACCAATAAATATAAAGTATAAAAAAAGAAGGGGGCGTCCGCGCTTTTCCTTCACAGGGAGGGTTCTATACCCCCTCCCCCTCCACTCCCAGCCCTTAAATCGTTCAAACCACCAAGAAATCTTGTTTTTTACGAAAGTTAGGTTAGAATATTTAAAAAATCGTATCTCAAAAAGGGGGGGCTTCCGCACTTTTTCCTTCACAGGGGGAGGTCTACACCCTCCCCTGCTATCATATTAGTAAAGCTCAATGAAAAGACAATAATTTTATAAAAAAATATCACTACGGAAAAAAACAAATGGCGCCAAGTGCGTGCTTTTTCTGTAGCGATGTTTTTTTATGAAATTGTCGTTTCATTGACCCTTCCTAATATAACGGAGAATAGGTACATAATGCAAAAAAATCTAAAAAAAAATGAAAGAAAAATATCTCCAAATCGAAAAAATATTATGCCAATATGTAGTGTACCCGGAGTACTACCACGGGCCTTCGGCTTCGGGAGCGTTACCCTTACACCCGGTATACATAGATAACACCCAGATCAAGACAAATAGACATGTTCGTGCATACAAATATTTGTCTTGTTCGGGAATCGAACCTCCGGCGCAGAAGGCAGGTATCCTACCCCTGCGCCAAATCGGTCAAAAGGTAAAAGACCACAGGTAACAGCAAACGGGAACCCATTCTAAACCTAAAGAACAATGTAAAGGGATTAGAAAAAAAAACAAAATCCGCCACTTTGTATTTATTACAAACATACATACTAATTGGGTAAGTTAAATAAAAGCTTGTGTTATATAAATTTCGGCTGACCTGACGACTGCCTTGGCGTCTACAATACACCGTAGACGCGCATGACTCGGTGACGCGCATAGGCGCATATAAAATAGGCAGTATTCCAGAACATAATACTTATTCCCTCTGCAGTTTACTAGTCACTGAACTATTCTTAGCAGTACCGTACATTTCCGCTAGATGGCGGCGACGTCGGCAAAACAATATGCGAACTCCGAATCGTCAAGGTCACCCAGGCCTCTTAGGGCCTTAACAAAGAAATGCAAACACTTTCAATCAAACAATTTGAAATTATCAAACGGACGTAAGGAAACAACAAGAACTTTGTTAGTTCTAACATAGAACTAGAACTAAATAACTAACCGCAAATTAAGAACCATTCAAATATGCAATTACTTCTCTAATGCAATATAGGTAAAAACTAAAATCTTATAGATCTAATCTATTCTAATGTTGCGTAACTTTTCATTAGAAATGTCTACAGCGAATTATTAAATTAAGTAACTAAACCAATGAATACCATTGAAAAAGTGTAAATCTCGTAATATTAGTTGTTATATCTGTGTGTATATTTTGTTCGAATGTCGTCACTCGAAATACACTATACTATGGCGCAAAATTTGAAAATGCTACAAGTGAATCATAGTGGCATAGGTACTTTTGTAATCATGTCACCGAATATTCCATTTAAATCCACTTTTTTTCAGGCGCCGAAGGCATAAGCACTGACAACTGACATTTATTACAAATTTCTGACCTCTTATATCACTAGTTACATATGACTACTGTTCCACGTGCTTTCAAAGCCATGGGAATGAACTATATAGTATATTAATAACCTGCCTGTTCCTTTGCAAGCATTTTGTGAAATCAATTAATGTTTTTGGAGATACCAAAGCAGTAGAATCTTTAAGCAACGAAGTAAGCATTTAGTATCTAATCTGTAAGTAAAAATTCTTATCATTACCTATTCGTAAAGTGATTTGTCAAAGTCATTATATTATATAGTTAATAGTTAATAATAATGCTAGATTATACTCGTATAATAACTAGATTCAAATGAAAGTTCACCCGCGAACCTCTCGTAAATATTTCATATAGCAGCAATAGGTTCGTTTACCAGTACTAGTAACATTTAAATTATACTATAATCGACCTATAAACGTAGACAATAAAGTTCATAATATTTCGTGTAATAATATCAGATGTTAGATATTATGTAACTGCGAATCCTCCACTAAGCCGTATACATATCATGTAGCCTCATATTGTTTAGAAGAACCTATGGTAATAAGCTACGTTGTACAATGGTACTAAATCACTTGCTTTAATATCAAGAACGATAACCAAACATGGTAACTTAGCAGTTATAAATCATTATAAATATGAATACTAGAAGCAACTCTCGGAAATGTATATTCAATGAAACTGGTGCTTATGTAAACAATTACCGGTGTTTGCTTTCTTATGTAATGATTAGTAATATTACTAGTGTTAAATATAAATACTTGTATTAAATATGAACATAATGACAGGTAAATATCGCTTCTCCATTTGCCTTTACTAATGTTTAAAGCTAAGCTAGACATTTTCTACAAATATTCATTAGTTTGTGAGCTTTTACGGTGACATAATTCGATTTTGCGTTTAGATTTTTTTTTCTAACTTTTTGCTTCATAGCTTTTATAGGTATTCATCTACGTTTTCGTCATTCATTTTGTTGCAAATGTATCTATGCATGTGTTCTAAATAGGTATATGAAGTTAAGTCATGATCTAAATCCGTAATCAGGAGATTTTATCTCTCCATCGAATAAATATCTACTTGTAAAATATTAAACTCGATCCATCGTTATCGTGTTCTATGGACTTCTATTAATTGAAGCTGTAAATTCCTTCTTTACCATCTCTATTTCTCTACTCTCACTTCCTATATTGTACTTATACATAAATCATTCTCAGTTATTTCCCTAAGAAGGTTAGATCACATTCATCTCAATTTGTGGGCGTTATCTAAATCTATCTAAGTAAATTCATACAAGAACTTCTTCGTGCACGATACTTGTAATAATCGCGGAAATATATAATAAATTACCAGTGTTACTTAGCCGGGCATTGTGCGTTTACCGATGCGGGCTTAACTGCAGCCAGGAGATAAACAAGTCCATAAAACACACTGATTGCTTATATAACATTAATAAATAAAGTTTTAAGTGAAAAACGTAAGTTGACAATTTTAATAGACAATTGTGTAAGTGAATAGGAATTTATATGTCCAGTTTCAATTACTTCTTAACATTTCAAAACTTTTTACTGCAGTTTCTATTTTTATTTTTTTTATATCGCTTAGGTGACAGACAAGCACTGTTTACTATTGAATATGTACTATTGCATATCTCTGTAGTTAACAGTCTGTACTGTTAATTTTTAATTGAAGATTATACGAAATTTTGAGAACTTTTAAAGCTAGCCCTGTATCTATCTAACTTTGAATGTTGATAAAAAAATATTACGTATACGATCATGGTTCATGGTCAGTAGATGCATCAATATAAGGTACATAGATATCACCCCAGATTACGTGGATATAATAACTGTAATGATCAACCATCTAAATCATATTATAAGACGAAATCCATGGCGTTCAAGATAACCCTAGGGCCAGAATACAAGAGATTCACAGGACATAATTCAAACGATTTCCATTCAAAATACTATGTAACACTGGTACACAGATTCATCTATGTCTAGCTGGAAAATACTGGGACCACCTGCCTATCGACTCAGCATAACGAAGTGCAATTTATAGGACGACATTACTAACTATGTAGGCGGTGTTTAGCTGGCTATAAAAGCTATACTAGACTGGTTAAGGGCATTACGGTGAAAAATATGGTTTTATTTCTACGAGCAACTAAGTAACTTGATGTAGTGAAATAGGAATTCGTTTGTTGAGTTTCAATGCTATGTAACACGACCGTTTGGCTTAAAGATGTAATACGTACAGAAGGTAGGCTGACTACCTTCTCTGACTACCTACTCTTAGAATATGGTATGTAATTAATTAGAATAGGTGTATAGTGCGCGGCATCTAACGTGGCCAGATTTTGGAGCAGTGTGGGCCCGACTACTCCAAAACCTTGCCAAGTTGGATGTTGTACTCTATACGTGTTTGTGGCACAATGCGTCGCCTAGAAACAAGTATAGTGTACAGCATCTAACTTGGCAAGGTTTTGAAGTAGTGTTTTGCGCAAAAGTTTCCGTTGAACAGCTGTTCCGGTTGGTTGCAGACAGAGAGCAATACAGGAAGCTAGCGGCCAACCTTCAGTAATGAAGAAGAAGACGAATGATATTTGTCTCCTGCCTTGAAAGATTCTAAACTAAACATTGTACTTAAATTGCATCTGAAGCTCCGAGAGGCCAGGGTGCGCTTACTCCTTCTCGTCTTATTGTTTTAGCTATAGGTACAGCTTTTATGGACGCTACTTCTTTCTGCATTAATCAGAATATTTTGATAAGTAGGTAAGTATTATTGTCTCCTGGATGATTAACACGAATAATTAGGTAGGTAATATAACAATTATAATTATTTTAACATATAAATTTGAAACAACTATAGTTTTTACGTACACAATAATTTATCTCTGCCAATTGAGAGCCTATTACCCAATACGGTCAATTGATTTCACACTTATAATGATTAGGTTACTGTATTAAACTGATCACATCAGTCGTATAATCTATTGGGTTGGGTATAAATTCTTTACAACCGGTCTAATCATCTAACTGGTTTGAATGCGAAAGTTACACGTCACTCCCAAATAAATAAAAATTGTATCTGTTTGATGCATCTATTACTGATAGGTATATCATGGAGCGTTGAGAATGTACGTTGTGCGTTCCCGTTAATCTACTAACTCCATGGGAAGCAGATACTAATGAGTTAGTTACAGTGCTGGGTAAAATATAAATAAAGCTGCATATAAGAGTTTTGTGGTCTGAATCATATACTTAAATGCGAGGCGTTGTGTATTTTTTTTGTTAAACACGCTATGATGTTACACAGTTTTCACGCAAGTTTCCGTTTAGAGACCGCCTTGATTTCCATACTACGATATGAAACTTACAAATATAAACATAATGGTGATGTTGCCTCGAGGCTTCTTTGATGACTTTGACACTTGCAAACTCTACAGCCCACGTTTTGTCCCCTTGCAACCAACGTAAACTTGATTTTTTTTTAATACTATGATGATGATATAAGATATGATGATATAAAATATAATATAGAAATATTTTTCTTTTTGTAGACGTTATGCTGGGGGCACTAACGCAAATTATTGCCACGGTTCTCACTTCGTGCCGCTCTTCATGAACAAAATTGGATAAGTGACATGAAACGCAACATAGTAGCAACAATTTGTTATAAATTTACATAGGTAATATATAGCCTATCCAATTTGGAATAATAATACTTTGTAATTGGTAAGATATCTTCCGCCTACGAAGTCACAAAATTCGCACTCTCTCCTTTACAGTACTGGGCCTCGATTCTGCTAAAGACAAACCACTGTAATACCACCGACACTCTAAAAATGCTATTTAATTGTAGACTTTACCGTTATACAGTTAAAGTCTAAAATCAAATGAAAAGAATTCATTTAACTTTTTCATTCGCTCTACAAAATATCATTTGACTTTAGACTTTAACCTGATAACAATAAAGTCTAAAATTAAATGGCAGTTTTTGGGGTGTCAGTGGTAAATCAGTGGTTTGTCTTTAGCAGAATCGAGGCCCTGATTAAATTACAAAAAAAAATCACAAACAGGCTACCTATTATTATATAATCGGCACTTATTGCCAATCAACCCGTAAAGCTTTATTTAATACAACACAGTGACTTAAATGAACACTTAGAACGATTTGTAGTCGAGCTCTGTATTCAACAATAAATCTATTACGGTTTCTGGGACTTTTTCTTTTACAACGAATAAAATATCTATCAGCGCCTTTACTATTTGCAACTATTTGCAGCCAGCATTCCTAAAGAATCAATTACTATTATCACACATCTGGTCTACTATCATTCATTGTACAACTGATAGAAACCAAACAACGCAAACGGCTACCAGGAAAACGGTTCATTTCACCAATAGATTCATTAGATATTTGATTAACCCCGTATTTAGATATTCGAGTACGATATGCAAAACAAGACGCGATATCGAGAGAATGCCTGTACTTTGTTAATACAGTATTCTTGAATATGTATTTATGGTGGCCTCATAATATTGTAGCGGTGATTTCTTGCGCTGTATTTAAAGTTTCAAGGATTGATGGTTTTGAAATACTTCGAAATGTCCTGTTTATGTTGAATAGTTGAATATGTTAAAAAATATTTAAAGGATTTAGTCAATTACAATGCAAAAATTAAAATTCTGGACAACGAAACGATGACTCGAAGACAGCATTTTACAATATTCATGGCACAGCAGACAATCAAACCAAAAATAAATCTACAGCTAACACCTTCACTGTTTACTTAAATAATACATGAACTCGGTACGGTAACGGTAGTAACTGGTTTCCTTCCCAGTACTTTGCTTTTTTAACGAACCTAATGACACCCGTTTTCTATGCAGACGTAAGTTGGACGCACGACAAATATTTGCATTCGTTACAAACACAACTAGAACTCCAATTGTAACGGGATTAGTACCGGGGAATCTTAAGTGGCTTATGCAGTAATGGCTCTTCTGATTTCCGTATAAAAATAGGTGTAGTAATTAGAGAAAATGTATCCTAAGAGGAGTTGAAGTATATCGGCAAATCATGTCTGACTTTAAGGATGGCTTCAAATTGCAACGTGATTTTCTGTTATAACTACGGATGACAGACAGGGCAACAGAAAACTATGGATAAATATAATCACCGCCATTATTTTAATGTTGCGTCTGGCGGTGAAAAGGCTCCCAAGAACTTTTTGACAAGAATCTCCTAGTAGAGTGACATTTTAATACCTATAGCACGACATCGACACTGTCTTAGCGCCATTAAAAAATGCAGGTGGATAATTAGAAGCAGCGGTAGTCAGTAAATAAAGCGTCATCTCCTTACACGCGAAATTGAATGCAAGTTGAAGGAGATAATGAGACTATTTACTTGTAATTTCGATTACTAGTACACATTTTTTTTTTTATGTCGGTCACGTCAACATGACTTCACCTCGCCTGATGGTAAGCTGAGGCAAAGTCTCTAGAATGGGAGTCTACACATTCTATAAATTAAAAGAAAAACACATGAAGCGAGAATAATCGAGCTCTACACTACGTATATTAAGTTGGCAACTAAACATGGAACGTCTGCTAATAAGTTGTTTTACTTTATGGTTACTTGTTTCACCACACGCACGTTCGTTGTCCACCAAATAAAAAGGTATAAATAAAAGCTTGGTTGTACTTGCATAGCGAGGAATAAAATACAAGAGAGTTGCGATACTACGGGTACTGATGGAACTTGTTCAAATTGAAAGAGGATTCCTTTGTAATTTTCTTTTAACACAACATTTGCAAGAACAGTTTATGGGACAAGATTAGGTAACTAGTTCACACCGTAATATATTTATGATAAAGTTTGAATGCCTGTACACAAAGACGATTTATGGATGGATGTCAGTTACTTGATCACACCAGAATAGCTGAATAGGTTTGGATAATAACTTGGCACAGATATAATTTATAGTCTGAAGGCGTGGGAGTAGGTTACTGTAGATTGCAGGAATGGGGTCAATATTCCAGGCAGGTAGAACTGCTGTCAACATTTCACAAAGAAAGTATGATTGTAGTTCTGTGTGTTGTGAATTTTCTTTAAAACATCTGCTATGTTTAACCCTGAGCCCACTAGGCTCCACTGCCACTGTCCGTCGGTGGAGCAAGGGCAGTCTAGGGTACTTTGTAATCCATCATTTGTCTAGTGGATGCTGTAAGAACCACCCTTCTTTAAAGATCCACCATCTGCACCACTGGTGGATCGAATAACATTGAAGGAGTTTAGGAACTTCTGTTGTTGGTTTAAGTGACGTTACAAATCGTTTCATATTTTATATCATTATCTTGATGTTATTCGATGGAACAGCTTTATATGCCATAAACCATTCAATTACAATTTGACCAATTCAAAGAACTTATCTTTCGTGGATGGCAATGACAAATAACATTTTAGTGAATAGCAGACCGCCTGCTACATCTCGTAATCATTAATATCTCGTAAGCATAAGTATATTATGTCTAATTTATTTACTACACTAAAATATGAACATCAAATCTGTATTTATTAATCGGCGTTATGTTAACCTTTTGTTGAATTTTCCTTCACATTTCTAATTCTTCGTGTAAATCATTATTATTTTGGTGTTGTTATCGGTTGTATCCGAAGGCTTTCAAATTTTTGTCTTGGGTCCGCTCTCCTCGAAAGCGAAAAATTTAGAATCCTTTTGCATTAGCATATCGGGAGCAACTGTGGTCTGAAGTCAAAGTCTTGCCTGTCAAGTGTACCGGGTTGTAAGTTAAGTTAGATTGACTTTGAAGTTCTTGGTGGGACCAATACCACAATGATACTTTATTAATATTTATTGCTAGGAGTCTTCATCATTCTCCGAACCTTTCCCCAACTTAGTTGGATCTGATTTGGAGCTTTCAATCTAAGAAACAGTCGAACTTCGATAATATTTGCCGTGAAGCATTAGAACGTTAATCAATTAGCCTATTGCAGTTCACTGCTGGAAATAGGCCTCTCCCAATGTACGCCATAGCACCCAATCCTCCGCCTTGCGCATCCAGTCCATCCCAGCCATCCGTTTCAAGTCGTCCGTCCATCGTGCAATTGCCATTAATTGCTATAAGTATGATTAATAATTGTATAAATAAATGTTTTTATACATAAGTAGCTGAGATGGGTTCATGAATATATACATATTTTTCTGCATCATTCAAAAATACGCATACCTTATTGATCTTACCAGCAACTTGAGCAAAACGCATCGGCATTGTGAAACTCTCGTAAACTTGAGAACGATGGCGATTGATGATAGCGTTGACCCAAAAAAGTTTATGACTCATATTTATGATTTGATGGTGTATTCGTGACACACTCGTCTATTTTATACGATAGTTTGATACTTTAAGGTTCTATTGAAGGTTTTAGTAAGTTGCCCTGATACGTGTAATCGTTTAGAAACACTTCGGTGTAGGCCGAAACGAAATAGGAATATTTTATTTTTTTAGTCACACATGCTTGAACGGCTCGATGAACAAACCTTTACGATAATAACACTTCAATTCTTTTTTACTATTTAGGTGGCACATAAGCACACGGTCTACCTGATGGGAAACTATTACCGTGACCTATGGACGTGTTCCTACATATTTTATACCCATTCATTGCCAATTCGATAAAAATCTGACATAATAGCAAAAGAAACATAGTAGGTATACAGGCTTCGCTTGGGTTAACTTAGAAGGGTACTAACTAAACTAATTTGTAAGCATTCACTAACTAACGAAATAACAAAGGAATGAATAAAATTTAATTTAATTTTCGAACGCATTTCGTTCACATCCACTAACGAAATAATAAGTGAATAAGATTCAATTCAAAATTTAGAACGCCACAAAATCGCAACTATAACTAATGCAATTGCTTTTAATCGCAACGACCAATAACTTGTTATAAAATCAAATTAAGCTTTTTTAAGTCTACACTACGAGTGTAATAAGTTTTTATTACAACTGCTTTGGTATCAGTTTATTGAGACACAATTGAATTGTTAATTTGGTATTGCCGTTTCGATAGATCAATTAAATAGATGCATAAATACACTACAGAAGTAGGCCAGACAATGTTCATTTACTACTTACCCGTTTATACCGTTGACAATACACTTGTTAGAAACAGGTAGTCTAAGCAATTCTGCATGATAAATGCACTAATAATTTTCATATTTAAGTCGCGCGCATTAATATGGATATCCATATTATGGTCTGACACCCTCAAAGAGATTCCTCGCAAATTATTATGTAGTTATAAGCCGAAAAATTGTATTTACTACTTATAAGGATTCTCCTTGAAGGTAATCCATATGAAAAGTAGCTTACTCTTGCAAGAAATGATAACTGTGAAGTTTTACCAAGGCTAAGCTCGAATATTTTCATATCCAATTGGAGAATTTCGTCATCAAAGTCTGTTAGTGGAGTATACAAATTAGGGTGTTCATTTTTCAATTGCTTGCAAGAATGCAAGAAATAACAATGATGTATTAAATTTGAGCGTTTATTGCTATTGGTAATTCCGAGATTAAGGGTCAGCTTTCATTTTGGTTGAAAAATTACTTTCAAAGCTCAAATATTGCAAAGTCCGTATCTTCTACTAGATTTTTGTGTATTACACGAGTCAGAAATTAGTTTTTTGTACTTCATCTTATTCTAGCATCATACTTTTATACGCACGTATTCTCATAGGTTGTTCGATTACATGGCGTATATTGATGGAAGATTAATGTTTCTGAGCAAAAGTACTTATTGAAAGTAATAAACAAGAGCTAATTGGTAGGTATCGGCTCCCGCATAGCCTGCGGTAATATGATCACAGGCCATAACTTGCACTCAATAATGGTGAGATGGTTGCAATCTATCCCTTGACAAAGTAAAAAAAATACTTTATTTTTCTCACATGATCTGCAGTTAATTGGATCCTAGGAAAACGGAAAACTAAACGAAATGCGTGCTTAAACTTTTTTTATGATCTTGTTATAAAATATCTAAGGTACATCTTCATCAACAAGTCATAACTTTAAGTCGTATTCTGAAATAAGTACGTAATCCAATTGTAATCCAGAACAAGCCAAGATAACCATAGTAACAATACTTTTAAGATCATACAGTGCTTCCATTATTTAAGTTAATAATATTTGGACTGTCAATCTTCGCGATACCCCACGGCTATAGCTGTTATTTCAAATTAAAACGATTCGACCTCATGTACCGCGGACCACCATACAGCCGATCCCAATCATTTATCTAACAATTTTCATCAACAACAGACAAATTACCCACCCACGTTATAAAATGCCGTCGATACAGAACCTTCGTGACGTCAATAATGTAACGGTGTCGCAGCAGGCCAATTTTAGCAATACGCCCACGAACGAATAATTCGATAAAGATTGTAATTCGAGTAATAGGAGACTGCGTGTTACACCGACGCGTCAGGTACGATGAGAAAATCATTATCTTAGAAGATTTATTAACTGAAAGATATCTGGTACTCTTATATAATAGTCGCGCTGGATAGTTAACATAATTTGAACATTAAGAAGAATCAATATCTTTATTCTGTTAGTGCTGTCAATGCAACTGAGTAGTGTAATTTGATATTAAATAATTTAGAAGGTACGTAGATAGATCTGAACTCAAAAGATTTAATTCAATGATTTGAGTTATGCCTAATATTCATAAATAATGAATCTTTGGTGTTATAAATACTGTGCCAATTTTCGAAATAGAATTAATTCGTTTCACGAGAAATGTTAAATTTATGCACGAAGCAGCAGATTAGAGCAAATTTATAGCTGAACATCTGCATAATTGTTTGCTCTAATACATGCATATTTTGTAAAACCGTTGAGGTTCAATATTTACCATAAAATATATAGGCACTACTGGAATCCTTGAAGCAAATTACTATGGATATGAATATTGACGAAAATACCATTCAGCATTGTTGAATTATTCTCGTATAGTACTTATCTATTATTACTATGCAATTTCTACACAATACTGTCTCTCAAGCATCAATCTACAACACAGCACATCAAGCTATTTGAAGCTGGAAATAATTCACAGCTATTGAAATGGACAGTGAAAGCAGTCTACAAATGATCTCCTTTTTTGACCATGCATCGGTATGAAATATTACTATAGTTCAAAATGAAAGTAAAAAAATAGATCAAGCAGCAACAGTAGTTGCTGACAATGTAATCAATTTATTCATATTATTTATTTCATGTTCGGTTTTTATTTTTCTATCCAATTAAGACTCCAAGTCACGAAGTTACTAATTAGTTATCTGTGGTGTGTGGATAATCTATATTTACCCTTATTTAATGGGTGTTTTATCACTAAGTCGTACCCTATCTTTTTTCGTGCAGGAACCCCCGCGGATGGGTTATGTCGGACTTAAACCGACCAAAACCACACGCCATCTTGGGTATAGAGCCTAAGGCATTTCCCTCGTATCCCGGCTGACCCTGGACGATCTACCAGGATAGCCCCCTCGGGTATGAAAACCAAGGTGTGTCCCTATTTTGCGACAGCTACGATACGATGGGAATTTTTATATTTTCAAGCACCATTTGCTAATAGGGAATGAATTCATAAAAGGCAGTATGAAATTACATGAAGTCATGGAACTACTATAAAAATAAAATTATCGTTTAAAATGATTCCAATATTCTGCTCTATGGAGCATAAGCTTATAGTACGGCAATAAAGGCTTAAGTCTATCCATGACGTCACAATGCACTAGATTCTCGCCGTGTCACAGTTAGCCGTTAAAACCATCGCAATCCCTCGCAATACCGTAATGGTAGGGCGCCATCTCAGTAGCAAAACGTGAGCGATAATTTAGCGATAGTCGAACGGTACTAGACAATCGAGAACGTTTACGTATCGCTTATCGAGAATCGCCATGATCGGAATTTAGGGTCGGTACACTCGGTGTATCAGCGATTGTCGGATTGTCGCTATCTACCACATCAAGGTTGAAAGAGGATATTTACTTTATCAAGCAGTCGTGAAATGTAGACCCCTTTGAAATGACGTCATCGAGGTTTATATATTTTTACTCGTGCGTTCAATCACGGTTGCGTTCAAAGCTTGCATTTTGGAGCCCAAAATGCGCTCTCCTACAACTTCATAAGATTATTTAGAATTTTATTTAAGCAACTGATGTCTGACTTCCCAACTAAAAAAGACAAGCCTGCGCAGAGCCTCGTTCATCAATCAGCGAGTATGGTGTAATTGACGAATGATTTATGTAAATAATAAAAAAAATCTAATGGATATTCGATTGAATACAAATCCAATAACAGATAAGTAAGCTTCTTAAACACTAACCTATTAACAGGATAAATTCAGAACGCTTCTTAATTTTCCATCATAATAAAATACAAAACGAAGAAGCCATTCATAATTCAAAAGGCAGAGCATGGAAACACGTGTCGGGTACACCAAGGTGAAGACGTGGACGTAGCGGTGGTGTTTGTACCTACAGTTGATCAATTTAGAACAGGTTGTGCCAAATTTGGACCAGTTGACTGACCAGTTCGCATACATCAATTAGCTGAAGAACCTACATTTGGGCAACGCCGAACCCGCCAGTTATTTTGAATACCGGTTTTGCAAATGAGCCTTTACCGCAATTTTGGCGTATTTAAATGACAAACTCGGAACATCACGTACCGTCATGTTTCTCAAATAAACGTATTTATCTTTTCCATTAGGTAAAATACTGTATATTTCACCTAATGTTGGAAACCATATATACTTTTATGGAACTAACAATACCACCTACGTTGCCGCTGTTTCACAAGGATTACACAGTAGTATCGTATCTAGGTAAATTAGATTAATCTAGATATCTTTGTGAGAATATTCAAAAAATAAATAAAACCTGCATCGCGATCTTCTAAGAACTAGAGATGGAAAAGATGTTCTCTTGCAAAATCCTAGAGGTTAATGAATGCGTTCGTTGTAAGTAACATAAAAAATATTTTTTTTATTCCTAGAAACAAGGTTATGTAGTTTCCATGTCCAAGCTGTGTCAATCTCCTATGTATAAATAAAATAACAGTATAATTTAAACGTCAATTTACATGATTTACCAAGTTAGAATCAAAATCCCTGCGGGCGGCAATATCGACTGATTGCAATAACCAGAAGCAAGCCAATGAAGATTGTAGATAGTACAAGTAGTTCTGTACTAATAACTCTGGTAACCACGGTAACAGTGTGTTTTCTCGAATATACTGTTTAATAAGCAAAAAACCAGCTTAATCCTTTGCTGTTCTGTCTATAAAAATTCGGCACACTAGAGGTGTGATTAAAATCTAGAAAGATTGAGAGAGAGTGAACAATCCTGTTGGTTCGTTGTAAATTAGACGTTTTAGTCTCCAAATGAATATCTAGTTTTGTAGACACAAAGTATCTGATATTAAATGTTAAAAACCATAAAGTTCGTACACTAAAGTGAATACAGACTCACGTCGCCGGATTTATGTAATTACACTACATAAGTTCCAATTCATAAATTAATATCGTTACAACATAGCTTCAGTTCCAGTTTAAATTCAGCTCAAAATGGACCAGTCAAGTGAAAGTTTATTAAATATGTCCAATCTGTATTATGCAATTATCAGTTTCGAAGAAGCAAATTTTATGCACAATATGGTCCAGAACTTACGTAAACAGCATCCAGTTAACTCCATAAATATATTAGCATATTCACGCAACATTTAACTACAAGTAATTATAAAATATCTAAAAGAAACCAATCATAAAGAGACAAGCAACAATTAGTCAAAGTAGTTTAAAGTCATACTAACAAATCGGTTAAGAATGTTGTAAAAATATTTCCATTTAAACCTAAACATATCATAACTACGTTTGCTTGTTTCGAGCTGTAATCGTATTCACTAACTACCTACATATTGTATTTGGAAACTAATATACCATTTGCGGAGGCTAGTCATTTAAGAATCAGCACCTTTTATGTACTTATTCTTTTTTAGGAACTAAAACAAAAAAAGACAAGAATTTAAGTGACAAGGGGTCTAAGTTTCAGCGTTCACCATGTTTTCACTAACGATCATCTCCCAGAGACAAAAACACCAACAACAGCCAACCATTGCTTTTTACACTCACACACTTCACTAGCTCCTCTGTTTCAACCTTTCATGTAAGTCTACCGGTTTCAAGTGTTTCTGACGTACTTACACTTTTTTCATAATATAATCAAGTTGATTGGTGTATGTTCGATTCTATTTCGACTAGCCTTTACACTAAAGGCAGAATCGTTTGTCTTTGTTAAATAATTTGTCGTCGGCTCAGTACAATAGGTATTGAGTGTACCGATTTACGCACCAAAACCTTTTTTTTTCTCAATCTATAGATGATGAATCATACATATTACGAGTATATAGCAGTGTTCGGCTAAATATCGCATCACGTAAAACATAACCGATTGCGCACAGCCTATAAACACATTCACAAGTTCAATACGCCATACTGTGTTTGATTGCGACTAGTGTTATTAGATTTTTCTATCAGAAACTCACTAGGGGTTTTGCACAGTAGGTGCTAAGTCATCGATTTGTTAGTTTTTTGAGCACATTGTGCCATATTTATTTCAATACCATAAAGAGCCAGCTAGGCTGGGTCAGTGACTCTAAATTACTTTAAAGGAGGTGGATACTGACTGGTCTGGCTTCTGATTCTACAGAGTAACAAATCCCCGTAAAAACACTTAAATGGCCCCGGTGATAGTGGAAAGATCGCTAAGTTCTTCATTTGTGTAAGAAGTTGCGCTCGCGTCCATTTAATTTCTTTATCACTTTTAAATAAATGTAAGAAACTAGCACCCAAAACATATCTAATGTCAGTCAATCCTAAACATCGGGGGTACTAAAGTGTCTTTTTCGCAATCTTATCAAAAAATAAGTTACCACAATTGTATTTAAATCGACATTCACAAAATAATTTATTGAATAACTTCAATTTACAAAACTGAAGGTATACTTTATTCTGTTCAAAGTCCGCAAGCAGTTACCTACTGGCATACTCCTAGACTATGTAACTGTTCATGGACTGTTGAAGCAAAATTCGTAGAATATCAATTAATAACTGTTGCAACTGATTTTGGAAAGGCTATCAAACTGTTCAACTTAAAAACTGGTAGACAAGCCCGCAAATCTATAACGGTCAAATAACACAGTAACGGTAGAAACAGCCGACTGTATATTACAAAACGTATAAGGTATAAAAAAACTGCAGGCTTAGATTTCTCTGTTCCATATATGTAAACACTAAATGTAAATTTGTAAACATCTTTTAATTTATAAGCTAGAGATGTGCCCACATTAGGACCCCATACTGACAATTTACAATTTCAGTATAATATAAGCATTACTTTAACGATAATGATACACGAAATGATCTTATTTACAATAATAAAACAGAATTTGTGACTGTTTTGCGTTTCAAATTTTATTTCAGAAATCGTAAAGATTGCCTAAATATTAATTATTGTGAACTAATGTTAATACACAAATAGCGACATTTTTGGATGAGGGTGATTAATTCTGTATAAATTATTGGAGATGATTAAATGTCAATATTAGTGTTAACAAACTTAAGCTAAATCTCACAATGTACGAGTATACATTGTATGCTGGTAACTCCAATAAAAATCATTCAATTTGATAGTGTCACGTTCCATATTATGTACCTACTATAAGTCTGTAGGTACGGTACGTTTTCGCTTAGCCATTTTGTTTTAAAATTATATCAACAAAATATGAGTTATAGATCACTTAATTCAGAGTTCAGTCAAAGGATATAAAGACAAAATAATTAAACACGGGCATAAGACTTAAGTTAAAACCTAACCTTATTGATTAAATTACTATTGCGATCATTTTAGAAACTGCCTGGCGCAAAAACCAAACAAAAACCTATTTCTTTAGCCATTTCATCATCTACTGTTAAGAAATGAAATATTGATGAAATATCACTCGAACTGCATTTTAGCAAGCGACTGTCCCTTAGTACCTACATGTATCAAACTCATTACAATAACTCCGATAGTAATGATTAGTGCATAGTAATTGTGTGCACGCAATCTTCGTCTTTGAATTTATCTTTCCAATTATAAATTCCCTTTACTCCTTTGACCAATCAGCTATCTGTTACAGAAGCATTATCACTTCGGAACGAGGGCGCGAGCCTTGTACCGTTATAGCGAGAACTTGAAGAGGAAACACAAGGGAAGGTAATGGCGTCGTCAACCGCTTTGCGCTCTATTTACTTTGTGTTTCCATAGTTGTAATTCATGTCAGAATATATTTGAAACGTGCGTTCAAATACCAAAGCTTTTACTTATAGATACAACTTGTTTAAAATCAACTCTTCTCAAAGCCGTAGACTGGGAGACTATTAACACGTAGACGACATCTCTTACTTAACACGGTATTTTCAACACGGCCGTTTCTCAATTACTTGTTGAGGCTATGTGAGCCAGTAGCCTTTTACGTACAATAATATATTTCAATCCCATTGATTCCAAATTGACAATAAACGTAGACGCGCGTAATTGGAATCCGTATGTTTCATAAGAGGAGAGTTTGGTAAACCGTACTACCATTGTAAAGACCTAAGTAGCTTTAAAGGGTCGTGTTCCCTTGATAGATTTACCTAAGCGACTTTGGAGTACCACTACTTAGGCATTTGTTTAATGTTTAATTGTAATGAGAAGTTATTTTTATTAAAGTTTTTTGTGATAGCGCTATTGTTTTAAATAAAATCATTAAGTAATTGAGAGATTTTGTATTGCAGGCCTTTTTGAGCAATCTTGCATACGTTTGCAGTTTTTATTTTCCAGATTACACACCTGAGGGATTTCACATATTAGATTCAGCATCCCCGAACGAAGCTTCGAGTAAAAAAATAATACTAACAAAAAGTTATCCAGACGTAAACAACATCAATCCAGAAAACCTTTAAGTACATGTTATATTATTGACTGGTGCAGTAAATATGGCAGTGAAGTATAAAAGCTATTAATATCAGTCAAACATTATATTTACTAGATTCCTAGAACTGAACTAGCTTTAATGCAATACAGTCGTAGAAGTATCACATATCGCGTTTGCCACTATATATTTATTAGTGACCGAAGTAACATTGCAGTACATGACTTACATTGCATAATACCTGACTTCACAATTTAACATAAATTTACTAGTTTATTAGAGTACCTACACACTCGCTATTTTCAAAATGCAGTGCTCTGATTACCTCATGGGAACGAAATTCAAGTGGAGGCTAATGATATCATATTACACTATCTCCATGTTAAGTGGGAAAGCAGTTAAGTTTACGATATAAAAGTATTTTATTGTATACATTACACAAACTTTTGAGTTATGCAATAAAAAAATGTTTGAAGAATGACGTTTACCGTCTGACCTCCCAACCCTGAGAGAAAACCCTGTATCAGAGTCTCGTCTGTTGTTAAACAGGTGCGCTGACTTGCAGGTGAGGTTGGCTTGGGTATCGAGGATGTTCGTAGGGACCTCTACACTACACCCTAGACCAGACGCCAGTATGTATTGTGTTACGTATTTAGGTAAGTTTGGAAGGTAGTTGTTTATCTACTGTAACCCCATTACTAAAAAGTATACCTACTTCAGACTTGTGGTCTTATTACCAAAGTAAGTAAGCAATGCACGTACCTATCCCGTTATAGCTTAGGGATCAACAGTGACCGTATACGTACACATTCTAATACCAGATCCAAAGTATCGATCACAACGAATTAAACAATTCGGCAACGTTATTAACATACATACATTTTATGTATCTACACGTACTCATTCGTACAAACGCGTGAACTTTGAACTTAGCATGATTTTCTTTGGAAATAAAGTAACGGTTCGTGATCTTCACTAATGCTATTATTATTAGTAGGTGTGCGTTTAATTGCAATTGATTGTAATGGTTTTTAATGAATTGTTATTGTGTTGAATAATTTTATGTTTCGACTTGTGCGGTCTAAGTACTCTCGACGTTCTTCCGACTTGAATTTAGCTCCGATATCCGTGCAGTGGATTAAGCATGTTTCTGTACTATTAGTAAGCTACGCAGCCATAAAATATTGCCACATAAATTACTATTATAACATTGTAGGTATGGCTGGTATATTTTGAGGTTAAGGACTAATGGAAACAGATGTATGTAAGGATGATTGTTACTGATGAAATATGGCACAGAGACAGATTATAGTATCGGCTGTGTTATATCAAAACACAGTATCTGCATAAATCTAAATTTCATAGGAGCACCAAAAAATGTTTTCGTATCTTTGACAGCGTGCCGTTTTAAAAATACTAATCATACCTACATTCTTAGGAGCGAAAATAATACGAAGGAAAATCTTAATTTCGGTTATCGAATTTGAAGACGTAAAGTCTCTCTTAACTATGTTTCCAGTACTTAAGTGAAATAAACCTAGGTACCCACATCTCTATTGTAAAAGAAAATTAACACAGAAGTTCTGCGTGATCGGATCCAAAACGAGAACGGAAGATCCATATAAGATCGTAGTAACCGGCGAAGCACTTGTCATTAGTATGTTAGTTACCAAATGTGGAAAACAAGTGATTGTGTTTTAAGAACTCTTGTAGTTTAGTAAAATGATAACATAATTAATTTAAAAAAAAGTGCTCAGCGCCGCTAAAGAAGTTTTCACTTCAAAAATATTTTAAGTCTTGACTTCTTTTGAACTAAGTAGTTTGTTTTGAGCTAGTTGGCTATGTTTGCTACTACTTCCTTACTTAATATCAGAACATAACCGTTGGATAACACATTGCTTCTTTAATTAGATCCTGTACTTGTTCAGCTTTAAATATTATGGTGGAACTACGTAGGCACAAAACAAGATTAGTTTTATTGTGTTTACTAAGCCCACTAAGACTATCGATTTAGGAGGTTTTTATTTTGAGCGTCAACACGCCCACGAAGTTTTCTTTGTATTTGTGGCTATAATTTCTGAGTACCATTTCCTATACTTTGTTTTTTTAATGACTCTTAATATAACCTATCATAATTACTAGAGCAAAAATCTAGAAGATGGCAGTGTTAACAAGTGCTACTGCTGATCTGGGTTCTTCTGTAAGATGAGTCTGAGCACTCCACTCTGGTAAGTGCACTTTGACGTCAAAAATGTCCCTTATCATGTGGAAACTAAAACGGCTGGCGAAATGTACGTGTTAATAACTTAACCTTATCCGGCGCTAGTAAAATTCCGGTAGAACATGTATTTAGTATTCGCATTTTCTTCCGTTCCCACGTTATTGCAACAAAATGGTAACAAAACTCCTTATACAAATACAAAGACTGAATTGTTCCGCCATGACTAAGTGCTTACTGTTACATGGTGTTACATTAAAATCAGCGTTATTTGAGCATGTCGTAATACCGACGTTGGTTATTACTTATTCAATGAACGTAAGACTACTGGCGAAGCCAAAATGTATTAGTATAATAAGAGATGCATTAAATTTCATTACGAGTACTTGGACAGACAGACAGTCAAAAGTCCAACCAGTCTAACTTGGAATTTCGATATCGCCATTGGTTCTGGAGGTCAGATGGCAGACGCTCCACGGAAAATATCGAAGTTCAGCCGCATCACAGTTAGACTGGAAAGCCGACCCCAACTGAGTTGGGAAAAAGGTTCAGAGAATGATGATGATACTTGGACAGTTACACAGGCGATCAATGAACTTTTGAAAGTTATTGTTCAAAAGAGATAGACGACAGCGTAATGCCCTTATAGATCAGATATACAATACCTACCTTCATCATTCAAGTTTTTCTATATCGGTTACGTCAAGTGCCGTAGTGACTCTTTTCTTTGCCGCACTATCAATACCTGGAATTCTTTACCAGCTCACGTGTTTCCTTCCTCATACAGTCCCGGGTCCTTTAAGCGGGGCATGAAAAAGCATTTGATGAGGCCGTCAAGCTGAGAGCCACCATTGTGGCACTATCGGTGTTTGCAATGGTGACTCCCATTTCAGAGAATTTGCCTTTAGCTTACCATCAGGCGAGGTGAAGTCATGTTGACGTGACCGACATAAAAAAAATATGACACGTCCACCTATTCTTCTTCAGTCGTATCGATGGCATACGTATGTCAAAATGTGAAATACATTGCTAGAAGATTTCTATTCCTGCAATTACTTAGTATTATTTATGTGCACTGTGGACCTAACGAGTGTTAACAATTTACACCATACACTGGCCACAAATCGTACATGGCGCATTGTTATCGAGCCTTAGGGACAAATTGTAACACCACACACAAAATACGTGCTACGAAGAAAATAGGCACGAGAATGTTGGTTTAACAAACTAAGGGATAATGGTGTACTTTAAGTAATATCCAGTCCACTTATAAGGACTTGTATTGTATAGCCTGTCAATTCTTGTAATTCAATTTAAGGATACTATAATGTAAGGTATTATTGGTATGGTATTGTAATATTTTAGATTTTCTAGACAGTCGCTATTTCTTAATACAAACGTGGATTAAATAATTATTGGTGTTTAAATTACGTCAAAACACTACCACAAAAATAAAACACGAAGTGATAGACGACTAATTTTCAATTTTGAGATTTTGTATTCTTTTTATGCAAATTGTATTTTTTTATGTATACAATGTCCTGTAACGACTCCTCTTACAGGAAAAGGAATGAGCTTGCACTCCCACATAACATAAAATTATAATTTCTCTGAATATTAATATACCCACTTAAAGTGATTGAGGTAAAAAAAACCGTGGTTTCGAAGGCAAAGTTAAAAAGAAGGTTACTTAGATTGTAATTTCACAGCAAATTTTTAATTATTATCTAAGTAATTGATTTCATGCAGCAAACAGTAGAAATATATTATTTTGTTTTTACGAATAGCGATTAATTTTATGGATATACGCCTAGTATAAATCATTACTCAAAGTATTATTACTTTACTCGATGTATACTTATTATGTACTAGGTATATCATTAAATTTGTAGAAAACGGTTCTATTAAACTTTATGACATGTCGGCAAGATTGAAGAAACTTAAGCCCATTCCAACAGTAAGCAGCTGCCAGAAAAGTCGTCACAAGTTAAGCGGATCTAAAGATTATTATAACACTATTATGATATTATGAGGTATTATGATATTTAATACCTCTATGAAAGATATAGAGCAGCCACATTAATATAGGCTCCATGTCTTAATACATCACTATTATTTACCATGAACGACTATGAAGGCGTTACTGTCAAGAAATGAAATGTTACAGTACTCGAACATTATCCAAAGCTCGGTAGCGAACTGAAATAAGTAGTTATCTGTGTGAAACTTGTGATACTGGAAGTTAAACGATTATGACTCGATTATACACGAGCAACCTGTTGTCTTGAAGTATAAAACACTGTAAGGACCTAGTTACTCAATTTCGACACTGTCGACATTTGGTCGACACTGTATGTCTCAACTGAGGTCTCAAGTATGTCAAAAAAATTTATCACGATAATAAAGAAATTGTTCGATTGAGGAAAACAACACCAGATAAAACTCTAGTTACAGTTCAGATTTGAATTATAAGAAAAAATAGCATCATAACTAATCTTAACACGTATCTACTTATAACAAGAAACAATTAGTAACGAATCTCCGTAGTGAATTTATCTAAGTAATAAAGGAATGTGTTCATGTCAGTAGCGGGTTGCAAATGGCATTCAAACTAATAATAATGTAATTCCCGCTTTATAGTCATATTCATGCGGACTCGCAATTTAACGGAATGCGGGACACTCCTAAATCATCGTCGTACTGTCTTGTCAAAATAAATTTAATGACTTTATTTTGTCACCCAAAGAAGCGTGGGTCGTAGACTAATTCCTCTCGGTTTGAGCCACTCCCTTCTCTTTAGCCGTGGGGGCATTTATCCATATAGATAGACAATTAACCACCATAATAGATCCATTATTACTTATGCCATAAACGTGTTTGTTTGCATAATACTGTAATACATTTACATTCTGGACTCACCTAAAAGTAGTTCGCCGTTCGACCTCATAATCGCTCCGCCATCTTTGAATCTGAGAACAATAAATAAGTATGAATTTAGTATTGCGTTGGAGTATTTGATTAAAAGAACAACTTTGATTTCAATATTATTATGACACTGTATTATTATCAAACTAGAGTGAACATCCGAAGTATTCGAGGATTTCACCTCAAAATCAGGCTCTGCTTTGCTTAATTTTGGCATTTACAGACAGCCATCTGACCTCCAACCTCAAAAAAAGCATGCGCCAAAGCCTCTTAAGGGTCCATCCCATTTGATATCAACGAGTGTAAAAATATAAGTAGCAATTGAAAGACCTTCATAGTGTAAGTGTAATAAACTTTCTGTATAATTTGATAGTACCTACATCTACCATACTCATGAATAAAGCTGAAAGTAATATAACATGCACATCTTTTCTTCTGAAATAAATAATTCTAATATCTTCTAGAATCGATTCCGGGACGCTTTTGCCATATTTTCATAATCTTTCTTGGAAATATATAATAATTTTATTTATGTGAGTAACAGCAGCCATAGATTTCATGTAATCAACAGCATCGCAAATACTTTTACTACTTTTTTTTTACAATTGTGAAACGACTAGTGGATTCCAAGAAATATAAGGATGTCTCTTTCATTTGCCGATCACGTCCCGGACGCCGACACGTGAGTGTTCGTTTTTACATTTATAAGGATATAGCTGAATACTTTCAAGCAATTTTACGTCTTAAAGAAATGTTATAAAGATGAAGTTTCAATTTAATGTGCTATTCAATTTTGTAGTGCTGGTATTGTTGCTATTATCAGTTGCAATATATCTACCTGTTGATTTAGCGACCTTACTCTCTTTGAATAAGGAATCGTCTAAATGAAAGCAGCGCAAAAATAGTAGACGATATTTTAAATGCTTCGTCTCCCGCATTCCCACGCAACTTCACGATGACTTTTCCGTAAAACAAGTTAATACGCGAGAATCATAATAACTTCCTTTAGCATATTACACATTTCAAGAACTATATCGCCACTAGCATTCTTAAATGTTTTTCTTTAAGTATCTATTCCTTTATTTACAATATCCGTTAAGGTGTGTACCACGGAATAAAGAATACCATTTCGTTTGTTTACAACCAGTCTCACCATTTTTATGAAACGATGCCCTAAATAAATGGAAGTAAAACATGTTCCCACGTATATTTAGTAGATTACATAAATTAACGGAACATACCAAAACAAGGTATTTCAACTGTTTGTACCATAAACGTTATACAAATTGCATATTGCAATGTTACCACAAAATGGGCGGCTCGTGTGTTAGTAATCACAATTACGTGACTAAGAAACTATTGTCAACAATTATACGAAACAACCGTAACATGCTTTAAGTGAATACCTGTAAGATAGGAACATCTGCGGTTTAAAGCCCATTTTGTCTTGATAGTAAGAAAACTTGTGAATCTTAATTCAATTGCTTTAGTTACTAAAATGGTCATCGTCATTCTCTGAACCTTTTTCTCAACTCAGTTGGGGTCGGGCGGTCGGCTTTCCAGTCTAACTGTGATGCGGCTCAACTTCGATATTTTCCGTGGAGCGACTGCCATCTGACCTCCACAACCAATGGTCATTATGACCAATGGCGATATCGAAGTTCCAAGTTGGACTGGTTGGACTTTTGTGGGCTCCAACTAAAATGCTAATAATGTTAAATTACCACGGCAGTTGTTATATCAACTCATTCGTTTATGGTGCGAAATCTGTAGGTCCAAATAAACTGCTTAAAGATCAGTAAATCTATCAAATCATGTTACAGGTATAACGAAAGCACCGTAACAAATATGCCATAAAACGTTCGCGTCGCAAAACATAATGAACCAATAAAAACTAGCTGAAAACAATTTAGTATGGTCGCACCAATATCTATTAGAGCATAAAATGAAGCTTTGTTCATAGTTCTCATGATAAATGAATATAGGTACCCTTCACTATGAATGACAAGATCGTCATTAAATCTAGAGACAAGCACTAAATAGTAGTACTGTATGTACAATTAGCTAATGAACGACGACTCATAACTGTTAACTGTTGTGATGATCAATGTGTCTAATTGCATTATTAGCTTAACTAAAACCATAAGGCCATTCACACTTAGCACACTATTTGTGTGTTTTGGTACAGCTAAAATATTAATCAAAAGTAATTTGGACAAATTTTGCAAATCATACTTTGCAAAGAAGAAATAAAATTGTAAAAGTGTATCTCCTTCACATATCACGTTACACAAGGGCACCCATAATCGTTGTGGGGCTAATATCACACTTAAATAACCTGCCGTATCCACAAGATCATAATATGCGACACCTGTGTTCTAATCGCATAAGAGATCATTACCCGACTGCCTTAGAAAGGACGGTAATGTTTTTTCAGTCAACTTCTTTAAAGGAAATAAATAATTACTGGTGAGGGTTGTAATGCAAAATTCCAGAAGTGTAAGATATTTCTATATACAGGTAGGTTTCTGATTAAACCTTTGTGCCTATAGGCTGCTCTATAATGACGGCTAACATTTTTTAAACCATTCACAACTGTGTAATTATTCAAGCTCTCATTGCACGAACAAGTATAACTATACCATCCGTGTAATTTCCCAAGTATTAGAAGAAATATTCTTAATTCCGCACCGTTTAAAACTAGTGGAGCAGGAAGAAATTAAGTTGGTGTTGATGAATGCTTGACGTGACGGTGGTTCGTGCCTTTTGTTGTTTCCGTAACTGTACTTCTAGATGCTGACTTAAGGGTATGTCTGTATGGGGCTTTATGTTTTTTCTTATTGCTACATACATCACACCGGTTAACTCCAATGTGAGATGCAGAGGTGTACCTTACTTATTTTACGGTACTTATTTTACCTATTTAAGTTTTCGGTCTTACGTTATACAGGTGATTATAGAAGAGGCAATGGGTATTCCGGATAACTTAATCCATTTTAATTAAAGTATAGGTCATTGCCGCATCCTATCAGAACTTCGCTCAACAGCTACACGGTATGCTCAAAAGAAAAAGAAAGGTTTTCTTACTTCCGTTGATCAGGGTTTCTCTTTTTAAAAGCAAGAAGCCATAGTTTTTAGTATCTTCATTTATTTCAACATTTTTATTACAGACTCATCTTATACTGTGTAATAAATAAGCCGTCGTAAAACGCAGATTCGATAGACTGATGTGTGACAGATTGTTCATGCACCTTTGGCCTCATGCAGCGCAATAAAACTTTAAACCTCGATTGGAATCTTTACGAAAGGGTTTTTAAGCTCAAAAGTTAATTAGTGACGATGATGGACCAGCAGAAAAGTACTTGTACCGATTAATTAAAATTTCAAACAGCTTGTAATTGCGTCTTGCGTGAGGATGTATTCGGTATTTTGAGTCGTAAAATGTTAATCATAGTATACATACCCACGGCAATTTGTTCGTAGTACGTTTACCGAATGAGGCTGTTCGAAGTTTACTTGATTTCGTAAAATTAATTGGATTCATATTATGTATTCTTCATTAACGTGTTAACCTTTCCTTTCTAATAATTTCGTGTGATGCTTTGTCTATGTTGTAGTTACATGACCTTGACATTTACTCTATTCATCCGAGCTCTAATCCCCTAGCTAAAACTAAACTAATATCTACGTAAAAAGTCACTAGCCGAAGGATATGACAGGATCTTTTTTCATAGACTCTAACTTGCGGATGCCTGCCTTGCCAATATGGCTATACAAGTATTCATATGCATTTCCTTCATGAAAAAAAAAAATAAAATTCTTGTCTGCCACCTAAGTGGTATTAAAAAATTGTATAAAATACAGAAACATTATTCTTGACGTTTATGAGCGTAACTTAAGTGTTCTACTTAATGAAGATTTTGTAGATTGTAAGATTTAGAAGTACTTGATAAAAATACCTGAGTTTTGACATTTGTGAGACAGTCATGAGATCGGAACTGAATATTGAACATTTTTTATGATAAGAATTGACCCTCTGCATCCAATGGTACTGTCTATATTTTGCAAGCTATATTTTGTAAGTATAATTTTTTTATAATACAAATTCCATTATCAGGGACAAGATTGAGCTGACATCACAAAAAACATTCATTTATTTTAGGGTTTGTCTCTAATTTAGTTACGAAACCTTACACAAATTGTAAAGATTACCTTTATTTTAAGTAGATATAGGTATATAAGCATATATTCTTTAAGAGAATCTTTCGTTTTAAAAAAATCGATAAATCAATATCTTAAACGGTGCTATTATAATTCTCATAAGGGGCTGAGCCAGTGTTATGTAAAAGTGAACTAACGATGTACTATGTTACTTGCAGATATTTATCTGTAAGATGGACGTGTTAATGGTTTAAAAGTGGCCGCACCTTTCGTACAAATATGTAATGCATACTTTTGTAATATTGCGGACATGATGTTTGCAATTTTGCATTAACCTATTTGATTTTGTTATTTGCACAAAGTGTGTGTTGAGTGACCGCTACAATTAAGTATCTAGAAATTGCAAAGACGTCCCATTGGCGAAGAAATTCCAATTTCTTTACATTTGTGTGAAAATTTTAGAAGCTTGGTAATGCAAGTACAGTAACTGTATGTCAGGTTTAAAAATAAAATAACAGAATACTATTGATAATAAATTGAACTTAATAGCTTAACGTATACATTTATTTAGCAGTTTCGCTCTATTGGTCTCTAGTGGAAATTGAACTCTAGTTTCAACGCACTAGGCACTTAATTTACCATTCATTGAATACTTAGATCGGAATTCATCTATGAAAATAATTATAATCACGTTAGATTAAAGTGGGTTCTAGTTTCGCTCTTCCAATCATTTTCAAGTTTAAAAGTTATTTACAATGTTTAAAAGTTTGTTGTGTTACTTCAAATGATCATAGATCTACTAGAAGAAAAAATATGTCACATAGAACTAACGATGTGCAGATATGTCAGTGAAAATGAAAATCTATATAACATCTATCATGCTTCTCAGTGTCAATTATAATCAGTACCGATAGACAATAAGGTGTATAAAAAAAGTTTCACAGGAGGAACATTTTTATTCATAAGTGTGTTTTCTGATGATCAATAACAATGCCCATTCCTAAAGACTTTAATTTTCATGCGTTGACCTTACTAAGTACGCTGTTATTACATACCAAGATTTTTCCTTTACAATTGTAAAGGGTAAGTTAATCCGCGGTTTTTAGAGCGTCTCTTTCTCACAGCTCTAGTTATCTGCATTGATTATCTACAACATAAAGTCATCCTTACTACATTGTAATAACTTACAATTTCGATTACAATCGCTTTGAACATCTCAGGTTGTTACGTCAATGAAATATGTACGTTAATAATGAGCAGTAAAGTCGGATTTAAATGTTATCAGGTAGTTGATAAGGCGTTTCAGTGAGAAGTAGGCGCGATTGTCGTGGTCAGATTTCCTGACTACGCAACCGGCTCGCCAGGGTACATTTTATACACAGATTGCGACAAAAGTGAGAATTACTTAGCAACAAAGTCTGTGAAGAAGCGTGTTAGGTTAATGTTTGATTTTACAGTTAGAGACAATGAAAATGTCGAATAACTGTTCTTAGACAGTTGGTAATGAAATTGAATGCTGTTTTTTATTCCCATGCACGATGACCTTTACTTTTTTGTATAATTATTTTATTTTTATCCTCTTAACATCATAACAAAATTTTTAAGTTTGCTTCTTATTTTAATCACGCAAAAATACCCCGATGAATTTATTTTCAATTCAGCAGACATAAACCATGATTAGGAAAAAGACATAGGATACCATTTATGCCGGCGTTCAACACTCATGCTCTACTACTCGTACACAATAATTAGCTCATTTCTTTCTATATTCTTATTATTAATATCTTGAGAGCAACTAGTAAGTAACAAACTGTAAAAAAGCTAAGCACTTAACCTAACACACAACTCCACCAATTCAATTGATTCCTTAAGCTAAGCTAAACACGTTAATATAATAACATAGGTACAAATTAAAACACAACATGTTTGTATAAAAGCATTCAATTAATAATTTCTAATAAGACTCAACATTATTAATAAACAAGACGGGACGTAAAATAGTAAATTTTAATTAAATACAAGGCATTAACATAAACTAGATAGCTAACATAAATTCGTGAATGCGGTACTGACCGCTTCATTTGAATAAGCAATGTGATACATTATACAATATTAACCCTTATACTTAACCTTACTATACCCGCGCATTGGGTCTGTCAGACCAACGATATACGTTTGCTTTGTTCTCTTTGTAATTGGAAACACAGGTGTTTTGTACCCCTTGGTAGTTTTATGGGGTGGGATGAGTGTCCAAACTTTAATTCATTTATTTTATGACAATAGCGTTGGGAGTAATTAATTTTATTGACCCAATTTTGTTCTGCGATCGTCGACACTTACAATTTTGCTTTGACTATGCCTTACGTCTCTTCTGTATAATACACGACTTAGGTATAGATCGACGTTGGAGGCACTGCGTGTCGTTCGAATAGTTGGCATCCATCGCCAGCATCTTTCGGTCTGATAGACCAATGCGTCGGTTAAATATTCACGAAACATGATACGAGCATGTTAAGAAAATTTAGAACTCGTAAAAAAGTAATGTTTTTGATAGTCCGTTGGTAACGTAACGGCTATATTAAATTCAACAAACCTGTGTGGCGGTATAGAGTTCGACTACGTCAAGGGTCACGGGTTCAATTCTCGCAATGTGCGCATGAATGTTTCTATGTGTATTGAAAATATATTAATGTAAGTATTTTAGTACATTTATACGTATTCTAGAATTCATACTATGCTTAGTTCGGGATTAAATAGCTTTGTGTAGTATCTCTTAGAATATTGTCATTAAACCTATAAATTTCAATAATATTACAAATGTAAAAGATGTAATTATATTATATTCTTATACTAGGTTTGTTATATAAGCACGCATTAACAGCAGAACTACATTAGATTTTGCCTTCAGCTTACCATCAGGTAAGGTGAAGTCATGTTGACGTGACCAACATAAAAAAAAGATATTTTTTTCCACCAAGATTAATATAGAATTTTATATCCCAATAAATGACATTATTCATCACTCTCTGACGTCCACACAGACGAAATCGTAGGCCGTAACTAGTATTTAATCATAAAAAAACAATTACGTTTAACCAAAGATAAAATAATACATTCTATAGTTCAACAAAGACTTTCAAATTGTTTCTCATTACACTGCCAGTCAGGATGACACAGCATAGGCTTTACTTTTACTCGCAGTAGACTTAGAGAAACAGTAATTATTTATCTTGAGTAACAAAGGTTGGTCAATGATTTATATAAAGAGTTATAACGACTATACAGGCTTTAGAAAACTTCTCGTTAAGAAAAATATTTATTATTGTGCGTGGCTTTGATTGAGCGCGTTTAATTCTTTAGTACTAAGTTCACAACTCTGATAAATGAAAATTTTGAAATACTATTTTTTTTAATAACGAGTGGTTAGACGTCCAGTTTAACTAAACTGCTTATGTATTAGAGTGGGTTCAGGGGTGGGTGGTTTAACCCACAATGAAATTACACCTGATCTCTTTAAATAACCTTGACGTGCCTATTCATCGAATTTGGTCTAAGACGTTCATTATAACTTACACCTGCACTATACCTACTACTAAGATAGCCAATAAGCACAATCTCTTCTGGTAAAAAAGACGTGTTTATGGATGTTGCTATTTGCGCTTAGCTCAGACATACTTATCCAAATAGGAAAGTGAAAGAGAAGAATAAGAAAAGTAAAAAAAATTGAAATGGGCCTCCTCATTTTTTGTAGTCGGTTAAAAAAATTCCTCACTATGGCAAGGCTACTCTCACAAACTATACGAAATGCAGTATATTATGACTACTTAAAGTTGATACCAAAGGAAATGTTTACTTGTAAAACATAGTTATTGGTTTATTTTATGTTTTAAATAGGATAATGATAATCATATTGCGGCCCACATCTAAACCCACTGAGCTTGCCTTAGTACTGTGCTACAGATTCCTATTATTCTGGCTAACCGTTCTAACTTAACTAAATTGCTTGTGTTCGCTGCAACTCACGATAGCAAGTGCGCCATTGTTACACTACGGACGTTTAATACTTGTTATATTACAGGCAACTGTTGTTATCGACGCCTCCGGTAAAATATCGCCTGTGTGGTCACTTACTATTTATACTTGATGCGATATTTTTGTCTTAAATAAAAATATAGTTGTTAACGTCATGTGTAGTTTAATTTAATAAGGGACAGGAGCTTAGTGACTAAGGATTCAGCCTTATGATTGAGAGATCCCGGATTCAAACCCACTCTTAACAAAAGTTATATAAAAACTATATACCTATATAAAAGCTATATAACTTAGCTAGAATGTTTAACAGCAATACTAGTAATTTCGGCAACTAGTACTGTTGGATTGATTTTAATTTTTTTTTTTCTATATTTTCACCCTCCTTCCGCCATCCTAATTTACTCGCGGTTTACGTATTTTTTTTATTATAAAATATAACCTTAGTCAATAATTATCAGGCATTCATATATTGAATCTTTGGCTTATGTGCCTTTTATGGGGGGTAACTGCCATCTGACTGCATAACTCCTATTCAACAGAGATTCATGTGCAATCTCAAATAAGGTTAATTTAACCCATAATCTCATGTATTAGTCAAGACTGTAATCATTACGGTCAACCAATACATTAAAGGAATGATGGATCATGTGTTGAAAATTTATTATCCGTTTATATGTGGAAATGAACGTTAGTCACACCAACGCGCAATGAATACCAATATAGTGTTTATTACCCTAATAATACAGTACTATTTGGCGTTATCGTTTTAGTAGAATAAGGATTTTCTATAAAAGTCCATATTTGAGATAACGAGTTGGTTATTTGACTAGTGTGTTTCATATGACGCAAATCGTCAACGGGACAATCGAATAAGGTCACAATTACCGTAACACAGATAAAACTTAAATAGTTGCACTTTTTGTATTCTTCAAAAGATTTAAATATTATTGGTAGGTACTAAGATAACTAGGTATTCTTTATTCCGTGAAGATAACAAATAAGCAGACGATCGACTTAATGGCACACGGCCTATAAACGCCAGCAAAAATAAAAATATCTTCGGTTGCCAAGTGTAGGAGCTAAGGGAAAGGAAAAGAGGCAAAAATAAAAAAACGAAAGTAAAGGTTTCTTTTTCCTCATAAACCATATTGACAACAGCTACTTAACGTCAAAGTTAAATAAGAGACCATATTCAACGAACAAAGAAAACTATGACAGTTTAAAAGGATACAATTAAAAATTTTGACAAATTACATAACAAATCTTATTATACATGTACGTAGGTATATGTATATAAATTACTATTATATTGGTATATTTGAATAGTTTTAGTTAACACTGATAAGTGTACCTAAATAAGGTAATGTCACAAAATGTATACAATACTGCTCCATATATGCCTTCCTATTCGTTTCTCTCCGTCCAATAGTTGCCTGGAAAAGATCTCTGCAGTGCGATAAGATCATTTTCTCTTTATCTCTCTCCATCCTATGGTTGCCTGGCAGAGATCGCCATGGAGTGATAAGGCCGCCAATTGTACGTACCACTAACTGTACCTCTAACTTGTTTCTTTTTTTTCTTATGTCCTTGGTGTACAATAAAGAGATTTATTATTATTATTATTATAAGACCGCGAATTGTAGTTACTCATCCACTCAAACTGTTAATGACTAACTCTATTCTTGGTGTACACTAAAGAGAAAAATAAGTAAATAAATCTTGCCAGCGATTCAAATAAATCGTTCCGGTCAATAGATTTCCCTTTAGTTTTATAAATAACAATATTATGACTGCCAAGTTTTGTAACGTTTGTAATTAATAAATTGTTGATTGCTTATAATTACTTAAGTGATTTAACAAATCCCTGTTAAGTCACTAATAAATCTCAAGGTTTAAAAATTACAAGACACAAATTATGTACCATTTAATAGAAGATAGGCACAAAACGTTTATTATGCAACGGTAAGAAATTAAAAATATTGACAACGTGTGTAGTTTGACTCATTAGTTTTATAATCAATAAAAGATAAAGTGTGTCGGACCGTTATGAGCGTAAAAACCTGTAGTGGGTCAATGGCACAGCGCGAGGCGGGCATCGCTTCGAATACGGAGATGCGAGCAGCGAATAATTTTTTTTTGCATTTTCAATCGATAGTGATGGGCTGACAGCTATTAAATATTTTCATCCTTTTTTTGTTGTACGTATACAGAGCTAAGCCAATCCATCAAGTTAAATGATTTAAAAATGAGTTATATTTATGTACATAGTTTTTTGTGATATAAATATTACCATAGGTTGCAAAGTTTCTATTCCTGTAGGAAATTATCTATTCTACTGGTGAACCAAACTAAACCAAAGACGCTTTCTGATGGTCAATTTAAAGTTAGCTATCGGCAATTTTGTGAATAGTAATAGCTTAATTTTTACAACATTACCATATCCGACCACCCAAAGTACATTATAATAAAAATACCAAAGTCGTATAAACGCAGTACCTTTGTCAAAAACACCATCCATACCCATCAATACAGGAATTTAAAATGCAAATGTTCCGCAAAAGCAGCCAAGAATATTTTACAATGAATCGTTTAGCAAACAAGGCGAATGAACTCAATACAATATGAGTATTTACATATAAAAGTAACATCATTATTGTACTTACTATATTATTTGTAAACAGAAAAACTATGCCGCGAATTTATGAATAGTAATGATGGCAACAATGTTCTACTTTGATACAAATACAATGACTGGGAATACTATTATCTGACTAATTCGTTTAGTATGTGGCCTTGGTAGAGATAGGCTTTTGGTATGTCCATATTACCCAATTTCATTTCCTGATATCATAAAATTATGTAAGCCAGTGACCTACGTATGAAAAGTAAATGTTATGAAATATTTAACCATGAAAAAGGAACCCTTTTGAAGAGATATTATAACATTTAGATGTTTAACACGGCTTATAGTTTGACTAATCTGTTCTGTGGGATTAAGCAGCATACATAGATTCCCCATTGTCCGCTTATGCAGTTCAATCAAGTGTATCTAGGGCACATTTACAGGGACTTTTAAGCGTTGAAACCTCACTTGTAGCTACCACTTCACTGGGACGTTGAAGCTATAATCTAAAGCTAAGATATCAGAACTAAGCCGACTAAAAAATATTCCATTTAACCTAATAAACCCTAAAATATACCATAAGAACGCCTCCAGACATTGGCCGCCAATCATACAAAAATAAGTTGCCATGTGGAGGGCGTTAAGGTACCTATATACTTGGCGTTTACTGGTTGGTAGTACTTCACTATCCTTTTGCTAGTGACTATACGAGAGCCATTACTTCTTGGGCGGTCTACGTGTCAGTGGACAATAGTACCTATGCGGTCTTTATTGTTTAAAAATTTATAATTGCTAGTTACGAACGTGGAACCTGGTAATTACTATCTCTGAATATTAACTAACACTTATTTGCCGTACCTACCTTCATGTTTATTGTAAAAATTATTATCGCTGTTTTTGTAATTTTGAATGATTAATAATGCATCCACCTTATTTGTTGTCAGGCGTAAAAAGTCTAAATATAATGCCAAAATATGCATAACAATATATGTTGCTTGTACAATTTTTACATTACTTACAGTTGGTAAATAGCACTTAGCGCAGTTGATATTTATAGTTTCTCTTTTTTATTAAATGTATGGTCTACGCATACGGTTTTCCTAAAGATAGGTATTTTTTCTCAAACACAAACTCAGACTTTTTCTCTACTGCACAATTTTTTTTTTGGACTTTTTTAGTTCCTAACTATTTAATTGTAAAAATACTAGTACATTGATTGACATAAGGCTACATCTAGTATTGATAAGGTTACCTAGAAGATTGCCAACATACAATTTCTCGTCTCTAGCGCCAATTTCACACACCCGTGAACCTAATCAATAATTCAAAACGAATGTTTCATAATAAGCTAAGTTAGAGTCGTAAAATAACAAATTTATTAGCAGTAAAGTCAAATCGCTTCTTAGCGGTAAAACGAGGGCATTCGACCAGGCTGTTACACCTTGTGTTAATTCTATGCATTTGTTAATGAAAAAGATAAACACTGCATACATAATGTGTAATTATGTTACGTTTCTCGAACTTTTTGCTGGTTTACTTACGAAAATCTTTAACTTGGTAACGTTTTATTGAAACAGTTTAACGGACCCTTAGCCCTGAGGCAAAAGCCTCATTAAAACCGAAATCAATGAATGCTGAGTGATTGTGAATAGGTCTGAGCTTGTAAATGCCAATTCATAATCGTCACCTTAGCGTTGTTCCCGGTTGCAACCGAGGTGAAGCTTAGAGCCACGAAGCCCCGAGGCCAGAGCCACATAAAAGCTGTACATGTCAAATCAAAAGGGGGAGGAGAATTAATGTTACCAAGTGGAGCTCTCATTCAACATGGTCCCTACGTGCCCTCACCTACCTACGTATTTCAGATGAATACCAATAGATTTGCTGAATGAAACAGCAGGTAGAGGTGCAACAAGGGTGCGGATATAAGCTCGTAAATTGAGCAACAAATTGCTTATCTTCCCACGCATAAGTGTCAATTATGAAAAGAGGCTTGTTATGTTTTCTCAGTGCATAAGTGGGTTCAATTTCGCATTCACACTTATAGTAAAGTTCACTTAGATTTATGACTAAATTTCTTAAAAAGCTGTTTATTTAGTTGCGTTCATTTGGTTACGTTATTCACCGTTTTTGCTCTTGACTCGTTTAATTTTATACGCTGCAATCGGGCCATTAACGTGGAAAACCTTAAAAAACAGTCAAGGGTTTAGAAATTTTCGACCTAAATATCTGTTATGAGATTTATTAGGTAACCAACATCCAATTAGAAAGCATAGATAATATTCCTTCAAACGACATATCTCACAATGTATTCAGGTGTCTGCCCAGTTCACATAATGCATATTCATGTGATATTCATTTTGAGATAATTAAACCTCTATAGCAACGGAGATGAGGATTATTCATAGCTTAGCTAAGCAGCGGAGTAACAGTAACATGCGCGCGCGCCCGTTGGGTGGGCCGCGATCACGACACGACACGACATCCCGAACGAGTCACGATGATTGACGACTACCTGCCAGACATGGCCGAAGGGCTGCCGGTGGGTACGTCGAGCTCATGAACCAGGGAAGTAAATGATTAGATGTTTAGATGAGTCTATCGTGTATTGTCAAATTAAGTAATTGGGTAAGCACTGTAAGTAGGCATCTATATCTAGATCTCCTTATAACTAATTTCAATTGTTAATTGTAATAGGTACTGGTAATACCGATATCACTTTAATATACCTACCTAATTATGATAGGTTTTTAACCATTTTTTTATATTTCCACACAATTCCATACGTAAATAACCTAGAATGTTAGAAATCTTAATAGAAAAACCAAGCAAGTCTCGTGCTTAATGCGTTTGACATATCACCGATACAAAACATAAACTACTTGAGCTTATATGACTTGTAAACCGACATACCGTTGGTACTAAGCATGTTTTCTTAGAAAACTATTTGCGAGTAAGCTCAACATGATATAGCGCGATCGACGAATGGTTTCATAAAAAGTGTGCACGCCCATAACGAATAATCTGTGGTAACGTAATACTACCTATACAAAGTAGAGTAGGTATCGCAAGTGATTTCGAGTCGTCAAGCAAAAATATTTACTATAGGTATTAAATAAATCTCATTCTAGTGCAAATTTTATACTATGATGCATTGCGTATCTTGTGACATGTTTTATTTGGAGATTGGATAATATTACGCCAATCAATAGAATTATAAACAGTATTCAATATATACATTTTGCTTATGAGACAGGAATTACAGTTTTAGAGAACTTTAATATGAAGCGGTTATTCTTTATTGAAAGTTGCAAAAAAAGGGGTTGCGTGAAGTTTCATTGTAAACGATTACTGTACATTATTCACTATAAGAAAATCGTTAGTCTCATGCTGTCAGCACAGTATATCCTAGCTAACACTGTGTTTTACGAGTGATCTTTAGAGAATGTAAGTAAAGTGCAGTTCCTTAAAGCCCTCCATGTGAGACGCGTGCCTTTAGTATTTGCGAGAGATGCTTTTCAAATGAAGATATAACGATTAGAAAACTAACTATTACACAGGTTCCACAAAGCGCGGTCAAATAGTAACCATTAAAGCAGGCTGTACAATACAATAATTTCTTAAATTTCAAAAGGTATTCTTTTTGCCAGAACCTGCTTCAACATAGCCAAAACAGAACAGTCAACATCATCACGAACGGTCACGTAAATTACAAAGCACCCATTTGTTATTGAAAATATTTTTTTTTTTTCGATGTTTACGGATCACCAATATCTCCAATTATTCTCTCTATTATCAAATGCAGGCACGAACCGAGAAATTTGCTCAGAACTCGTGAGGCAGCAGCCCAACGGTATCAATTCACAAAACGTAACACCGCTAATCGAATTACGACCGAAAGCCTTAAATGGAAAGTGAGAAATAGGTGACGAAAACTGAAATGGAAGATAACAATCGTGACCATGGGAGTATAGGTTTTCTTTTATTGTATTAACCAAGACTGACATCCATTCAACTATTTTCATCGACAAATGTGAAGTAAACGGGAATGATATATTAGCAATTTAGAGAATTGCAACAATGGAAGGACCGCAATCGATTAAAACTCATCATAACACACTACCTACGCTTATCTCGGTTGCATCTAAAGTTTTTACTTTGGAACTCCGCTTTCCTAGTCTTACTCTTGATTGGCACTTCCTTACCTACTGATTTGCAACTTTTATAGTATGAACGAAATCTTTATTCTCTTCAATAGAGCTGAAGAATTTGTTTGAATTTGAACGATTGAACATTGGCAGTTCCAAAGATATACAATTTTATACACGCCTATTCAACATCACAATCGACAAACTGAGCGACCATCATAATACAACCGAGTACAGTGGGTGAAAACGCACAGTCAATAAAGACCCAAAAGATTGTAATGTAATAAGAAACTCAATTTATTAATGCGTATTCTAATGAACTGTTTGGAACAAGATAAAATAAAAGCATCACACTATTCTGCGACGTTAGCGCTGTCAAATGTTACACCTACAGTCACATTGATTAATAACGGTCGAATTTGTAACACGATATAGTGGTGTGGCTCACACAACAAAAACCGCAGTGTGAGGTTACGTCACAAATCGAACAGTGCGGCAGTGATCGATTTCATGACTCGATGCGAGATGGACTCGATACGAACGACAAAGTAATCCGGGTTGATACATTAAGACGTCTTGTGCTTGCGGCAACAGCTTCTGTGAGTCACACAATAGCATGCTTTGTGAAACTTAATGAAGTCTAATGCGAAATTTTAAACGTTGATTAGAAGCGCATTTTGTTGTTGTATGTGATGATGAATCGCCAAATTGACTATTATGAGCCACCGCTTTCGAGTAGCTTTTAAATACAATGTGTACCATTGCATTTATCGTTTAGAGTTATATATGGTTTAGTGATTTCTATGCGAGTAAACGGATGTTACTAATAAATTATACCACAACATAAATTGTAGAAAACAGATGATCACGATGAATAAATACCAGCTCGCACTATAAAGTATATTAATTATTTACTTAAATATGGTAACATCGATCTGGCGTGCAATTAATATTGTATCATAACGAAGCTTAGCAGTTTGTACAAAAAAGAAAATTTGAGTAAGTTGAACACGAATCGGGAATTATGACAGGCAAAAAAATAAAATGAGAAGTTAAAGCAATTTTATGTAATGCAACATTAAAGTTCTATACAGTTTAATTTCCATGACTCACGTTCTCGTATGCACGTCATACACGGATTAAGTGGTCTCGCCCAGACTGTGAATGAAACTAGGGAACATCTTATTCGATTCGCACACACTTAACCCCTGTGTCGAGAATTCGATTCAAACACGAACCGCGGAATCGATTTCCTTTAAAGTTCCTCGTCCACCCACGGTCTCGTTCACAGCACATTTTACACTCTGATATAAAGCTAATATGCTAGATAAGGAACATTACCAAATATGCCAAGCAAGCTAATATAAGATTCTATAAAATCGATTTTATACATGTATCGATTGAAAATTTAACTGTTATCATAACAGCTGTCGTAATATACGTTTCTGAGCAAAATCCTTACGAAAGTGACTGTCTCATTTGAATACGTATGACTGCGTAGTGACACTATGTCTAAAGAACGTATAAGAAGCGTTTAAGTTAGAAAATATTGCGAGTACGCATCTACATACAAGGGAATACGACTATTAAATCTTCCAGTGGACTTATTTCCATGCTACTTAGTACTGAGAGCGAACCGCGTTCAGCCATTAGCATAACTAGAGAAGCGCGGGCGCAGGTAAGCGGCTAACGGAACACCGCATGAGCATATCGACGAACATCTATTACGTTCTTATTTAAATTTCAACTCTAACACTATTGATTTATAAACGAATTTCGATTATGAATGAAGTTATAGGTATATCGATTAAATTTATTGCCGAGTTTAGTCTACAAATCCCAGAGACAACGCTCGGGGCTGTGTCAAACAGATTAACGCATTACAATGCACCTATGGTCGTAACCATTACAATTGGCATAATAAAACATTTCGCGAGGTCTTTGCATAGCTGTGATTTATTTTATTTATAAAATGAACTGTAACTACACACAAGATGCTGAGACACTGCAAACTGATTGGAACTTGTGTCTGTAGCATTTCTCGATTGAACTTTTACCGCGTTGCATTTAATTTGCTAGTATTTGTTTACATATTTCCATTCTAATTCACAACTAGCCAAGTGTGCCACTTTATACATAATTCACCTTAACAGTCGCGTCGCTGCGTCGTTTCGAGAGCAAAACTCGTGATTCTGAAAGCGAAATGTTTCTTACGCGGCATATATCACCATGACTAATGTATGTAATGTTTATTCCTATTATGGAGTAAACGAGCGTTTATGGTAACCCGCTTATTGAAATGCGATTGCGTTTTAAGCAACACTGTACGGACCTAGTATATGTTAATTAAATGACACTATTATCACAATTCAAGCGATTATCTGCACAATTTATGAATATAACTGTATCTTACAAGGCTTCTTATCGGTTACTGTGCAATTCATAAGATATTGGGTGGGAAAGACAAGCTTTTTCAAACATTTGGCGTCCGTTCCCTTAGTTTGTTCACATAGTTACGGTCTGAGTGTGAGTATGAGTTTTGCGTTGCCCGTTTCACGCTCACTCATGAGTGCGTAAACGCTAATTTGTATTGGATCAAGCAGCAGTTAAGCTAACAGAACTAAAAATATTATGTACAATTATTAATATAAATTTTAAGTAGACATGCTTCATTTGATAATAACTAATTGAACTTTTTACAGACAACTATCGATAGATAGTATTAAGTGCATGAAGACTAAGTGAATTTTATGCAACATCCTTTGCTATTAAATTAGACTTAAGTACCTACCTAATCTATGATTTGCCTGTCTATAATGTACAATCAGTGTCAAAAGTAGATACTTAATAAATTCCAGATTAGAAAAAATAAATAGCTGCATGGACTTTTTTAATCAAAATTTCAAAATATTGAGCCGGCTATTTGTCAAAATATGAAAATGATTATCTACTTTTGACGCTGACTATACATAACCACTTTGCGTATTCATCTCAATAGTACTTACCAGGCTTGTTTATTTCGAGTTTTAATTATGAAGGTTCTTATCATAGAACTCTAATAATAAGATATTAAGAGTTCTATTTTATTATGTTGACAGCAATTATATCACGAAAACTTTAAGACTAACGTCAATCTCATAACTCTATCACCGCGTTCAACGTTACTTGTTAAACCATGAACATATATAACAAGAAATATGTTGTCACGAGCGAGTAATTCCAACGAATAGCAGTTACTCACGTAGCGATCGAGTTGAAGTACCTATCTACGACCGACATGAACATTATGTAGTAAATCAAAACATAATACATATCACTTTTAAACTAGAGTGTGTCGAATTAACACGTGAAAGGAAAAGAATGACCTGGGTTGCATCACCACCAAGTAGTCATGCTCATACAATACTAGGCCTACTGACTATGCTCTGTAAGAAAGTGAGTGTGTGTATGTGAGAGTAAAATGCCGACGGTCCTGTGCAACAATATTATTGTCCATTGCAATATTACACACTAACGTTTACTCCGGTTCCACCCGTGTAAAATTCTGATACTGTTACCGCGACCCACAGGAACCTATGCCCGATAAAAAATAGCCAGTATTCCAGTCTATCTCTGCGTCAATGAAATTTGGATCCGTTAAAGAGTAACAAAGATCCATACATACATTCATCCACCCATAAGTAGGAAGTCGGATTGTCTGTGTGACGAACAGTTCGCACGATATAGTTTACAAAATCATTAACTTTTATCAAGTCGGTGTATTATGCTAGTAGTAAAAACATTGATTATTTAGCACAACCACAACAACTCATCATCATGATATCAGCGTTTTTTCCTGTTGTATCCAAAGCTTTCACTGTCTCCGGGGTCTGCTTAGGGCTTTTATAGATGTGACTGCCGTCTAACCTCCCGACCCTGAAATGAAAGCCTGTGTCAGAAACTTATCTGGCGACCAGCAGGCGTACCGACTTGCAGATCTTGATGAGGCCTAAAACAGCTGCAATAACAATTCGAATATTACCAAAACATATCAATTTTAAACTAGAGTATGTCGAATTTACACGCGATAATTAAAGAATTACGTCACGAGCGAAGGGTATTCACCTGCAAATGTACCGTTCCAATATCTATTACCATAATAACAAACCGTTCTAGGATCCTTGAAAAACAAAACACTTTTTCTAATAGTAGGATCTTACCCTCCTAATATTAGAAAAAGTGAAATTTGTGAATATGCATAGGTAGATATTTTTACTCAATCACGCTCAAACGGCTGAAAGGATCTAACTGCAATTTGCTACAGGGATAGACTATGTCTGGCGTTACACACATGCTTTTTATCCCTGGCAGGTCATAAATTCCCATGGGTTGCAGGATCGGGATCTAAATTATAGTGATAGGGCATAGCAAGTAATGAATACCTGTATTAATTTCGCACTGCAATAATGGTGCTGATTTGAATGAATTATATGTCAATTAATTTCGTGATTTATTGGTATATGTTATAGCATAACGATTGAAATATGACACTACGGCTGATAGGCATACCATATTTCATTAGCAATAAATTAAGTAGGTCCTGTACTTATAGGCTAAGATAAATAAAATTGTGAAACTACGAGAATATTAGTTACCTTATTGATATAAAACGAATTACAACCTATTCTATTACGATGGTCATGTAAAATAACCTCCACATCAGAAATAGTCTAGCTATAAATCACGATAGATTTCTTTAAAATTAGTTTTATAAATATCAATAAATTGTCCCATGACATCTCATTTATGTTCATTGTACAAGAATTGTACACTGCATTGTTTTCGTTTCATGAACAATAATACAACAGAAGCAGAATGTGTGCATAGAAATTATTATACTGCATCTATTGATTTTATAAATAGGAGGGAAGCATTAAACAAAATCACCTCAACGCACTATTACTGCATTCCTGCAAAATTGATTTTCGAATTCCCCGTTGTGTAGAGTAAGTACCCGTTTCCCGTTCAGATCTGTGTAACCACTGCGAAGTTGAGAAGTACGTCCACCCTGTAGAGAGCCCGAACATACCTACAGCTTCTATTATATTATCATTTACATTATTTATAATATCAAGCAGCGCAGTATTCAGTACTCATTTGCAGGTTGTTGTGAAATTGATTCGAATAAGCTTTAGATAATTTTAAACTTAATGTTTTCATCGTTTAATAATCCTTCTTACTAATTTCATATTCTAGGAAATGAACTCTAGTGGTTTATCAATATTTAGTATGTAATAATGGTTTTATAGTCTGGCAGTTCCATTAGTGCAAGTAACTGGCATTATGGTTATGAGTCATCTAGCTGCAGTAAGTACTATATTGGCCATATTATATTTCTTTTAATGTCCCTTCTACCATCGGAAACTGGTACTCTATAATATCACTCCTCTTTGTTGGACTAGATAACCTATATCCACAAATTACTCCTGACATTACTAGCTGCATTGTGGTCGAGTTACTGTAATACTCCTTGAATTTTATCCGCCACCTCGGCCAATACAGTTATAATAGGTGTAAACTAGATTCACTCCACAATTCAGATTTGTACTCTAGATATAATAACGGCGGGGGTATTGTTTTATCTATAAGGATAATAACTAACAGTTTATTGCGGATACCTTTTTGATTAAGGCATTGTTGACTAGATGAGATTTTAGATTAGATTTAGTCTAGAGTATGAACGCTCAACATGATTGGCATGTAACAGTTAGAAAGAATGAAGGAGGCACACTTTTAGTAAATATTTAGGTACTAAAATTGTTATCATCTTTCATATTAAGGCCAAGTAATCACTGAGCGACCTGGATCAAAGTATAAACAAATGGCAATTAAATTTAGAGAAATCGTGTAGATAATGTCCTCTCGATTAAATTTCAACTATTAAGTTGCATAATACCATATATATATTTAGGTTACTCAAATTCTATCTAAATCAAAGGCCTAAATCTAAAACAACGATGCCATACTGCTTCCATGAGATCGGTATCACAGGCATACATTTTTAACTGAATATTAACTTAAAATCTACCAAACCATTAAATTACAATAATTTACTGCTAATTTGAAAACTATCATAGATGTTAATTCCTAAAATTGCGAGAAATATTACTTACGGATTCAAAAGGATAAATTCCGATTTACTTAGAAAGTTAACCAAATGCGCGATTAACTGTCTCTGGTTAGTTAATAACTATCGAACAACAACACTTTGGTATTTAATTTTAAAACAATAAAATTAGCTCACCACGCTGGCGCCCATTAGAGAAAGCAATAAAAGCCTATTTAATGACACTATTCATTATGGAATGCACGTATAAATGTGTTTATCTTTGCGTAACTTTTATTAGCTTTTCGGTGATAAACAAAATATATGTAGACTACCTGCAGACTGAGACACACTACAAAGATTTTAAGATGATAAAATTGAAAGGCCAGACTATGAATAAAATTATTTTAGGGTCCTACTTCTTTACATTGTCGTAGAGAATTAAAATTGTACATAATGTACCTACTGATCAATATGGCTCACCATCGACATTCATCCCACTTTTACTCTATTCTCAAACTTCTGAAGTACCAAACCTTCTAACCCAATATTTTTAATTACCTGGGGCAACTAAAAACATCCCTTTCTGTTTCGGTCCAAATAGACCGAATAAATAAATATACTATTTTTATAGTCTATTAAAAATAAACGTACAAAGAACGCAAAGTATTAATTGGCAGGGCAATGGCCTGTTTGGTTTATCAACCATTGACAGAAAATTTGTATTCCGTTTGTATTACTCGATAAATATCTTGTTAACGGTTTACAGCTCAGGAGAGCACTAAAATTGTTAAATTAAGTTCAGAATATCGTGCCTTCTGAAGACTAGGCCGGATTTCATTTCACTTTAAGCCTAAGTTTTAAGACAGCTGGATTAATCCACGTGAATGATGTCCTCTCCAAATTAAGTATCGAAAACTTATATTAGTCTGATAAAGAAATCTAGATCAAGAAAAAGATTGACGAAACAGAATACTATACTTAATTCTTTTTTATCTACCAACGAGTCGAATTCCAAGCTTTCGCATACGTTTGATGCAGTCACATTATTCAATTGCCAGCGGTTCTAAAGGTCTTTATCTACGATCCGAGCACAACCCGCTAAACTTTGAACAAATACAATGGATCGCTGTTCAGTGAAAGTTCAATAATTTAAAAGATGACAACCCTGCATACATTCCTGTACAAACACAGAGACATTATATTATACCAGTACTTTAATATTACGTGATTGGCTATAAAACAGCAGTAAACGTTATAACTACCTATGGTCTTACAAGGTCATAATTCTACCGCACGAGTGTGTACGTAAAAGTTTTATCGGTGCTTAGTATCACGATTCAATATTTAACTATTTATTTCAAGGGTTTGATTATAATGAAAAATTAATTTATACGGTTACATTGTACACAGGTGAGTGAGACTTACTGTAGTACAAACGTATCACAGTAAGGCTTTTTGAAAGAGACCACCTTTTTCAACATTTTGGGATCTCCATTTCTTAATACACCAGCATTATAACGATTTAAACTTAAGTTCCTTACAGTAATACTTTTAATTAGCAAATAGGTATCATTATAAGAAACCATTTTGCTATCTGAGATCTCAGGTTTATAGTAAGTATGCCGTGAATAAATATCTAAACTTCAATTAACAATCCGCAATCGTGAATATCTAAAGATATCGCTTGAAATGTCTAAGATATTTACACTCAAGCGGCAGAACTGTACCAGACAGTGTAGGGCGTGGATTTACGATAGAAAGGTCACAAGATCAATTTTAATGTCGGCCAATCATAGGGTAGTTAGTAGTTCCAAAGATTAACAGTTCTAATAACAATTTCGTAGCTGTTCTCAGTAATTGCAACATACCATCTAACGTCTAAATCTTAGAAATTATATCGAAACTTTAAATTTGAGATTGATAAACTTCAACAATGTCTAATCAATCGCTATGAAAATTGGCACAGCTCAGTGTTTATTTATATATTATATATTTATAATATTTTAATTTAACTAGTTTTGCTTTGCCTGAGAATAATAAACTCCATATAAAACCACAAGTCACCCAAGGAATATAAGTTCATTAGAAGTGCGTGCGTAGTAGTTCAGCTTTTGATCAATTTCCTTTCCAATCCCACATAAACGTTTAGAAGGTATAGGTCACAACACATAAACATTTAGAAGATAGTATGGAAATTAAATTATATTTACACAATAGAATATCTACCTTCCTGTAACTAAAATATTGCATCCTTATTCTCTTCAAGGAAGTTCTCAATCAAATCACCGGTCTTCTAAGCAACTGGTTATCAGGGATGATCTTACAGTTTATTATTAATTTCCCATGCCACGGATATGAAAACCTTCCTACGTTCGGACTATAATTAATAACGTAGCATATAGGTACGTCAACCAGTTCGGTATCCGCACACCTCTTCCAATGTACCGCCTGACAGCAAATGGGCGTACATTAGTTACAATATTTATGACTCAATTCATAAGTGGGAGGCGAAAAAATGTAATAGATAAGATATTTGATTATACTTAAAATAATTAGTTTTGTATATTTGATAGACTATAATATAATGTTTGTTACATGTATGATATTTGCGTGCTTCTCTCACGCCTTATCTTGAGAATCTCGACTGACTCGCCCGCTTCGTTGGCCATAAATCGATATTATATTTTCTATGTCCCGACGCATGGCACACAAGTTTTCTATGTCTCTATAGAAAATTTATTGCGAACTTGTCACAAGGTGTTATTTAAGATTAGAAGCGGAGGAGTTTTAGGTATATTTTTAATAGATAGCTATGGATAAAGTTAATGGTTAACTATTTGGGAATCACCCTCATACAGTGCAAACAATTCTGTCAAGAACCAAGCGGGTCGGTGCCTGTTCTTTGCCGCACCATAAAGACTTGGAATTCTTTACCAACACATATGTTTCCTTCTTCCTATAGTCCCGGATCCTTTGAGCTGGGCGTAAAAAAGCATCGATGAGGCCGTCAAGCTATAAGCTTTAAGTCAAGTAGATAATGTTGTAACCTGTTTACTGTGTAGGTACAGCAAAATTATAATGAGTAGTTGAGTGTACTGTAGGTACAATGAAATTATCTGAATATCGCTCACCGCCTGTAACTCACGACACGAAATGCAAGCGCAGACAACGTCGCAAGAAATATAAGTTATGGCATAGAGCAAGCGATGCTCACAGAATAGCGTTTTACTGCTGTCGTCAGCAATGTTCACCTGCTGAGTCGAAACAAACCTCAAGCTGATAAGTTTTGATTTAGGTACATTTTGTTCAGATTAGAATGCTTTATTAATGATATTTTGCACAAGTATGATCATTATTCGATAGCAAAGTAATTTGTGTGCTGTCAACAAATGATTAAAGACTTATGTATGAGTGAGTAATATAGTATATCTATACCGTATGAATTAAGTAACCTTAATCATACATTGTAAATATATTAATTGAATTTACATTGTGAACAGTATAAAGTTACCTTACTCCTTTCAAGTGACTTAAATTATTCAACTTTCTTAACTGACTTAATTATTTTCTGACTAACTAGAAGTTAGTTGTTATTTCTCCGTATTCATGTTTGAGTTTGTCCAAATTGTGTGTGTGATATTGGGTTCAATTCTGAAGGGTAAAATAGAATAATAACTCTTGGTGCATATCGTCCAGTGGCCAATTATCTCATGAGATTATAGCAACAGTATATTCCACTTTTTCTTAATATCTTCCTTAAATGTTTAATGGACCATACTAATAACCATAACCATAATAATATGATAAGTTACCTATACCTATAATAGGATAAGTTACCTATTCAAAGTTAGGTAGATATAAAGGGTCTGCTACATCATACAATATTGTCTAGCGAAAACGAACAGATTTTGATTTAAACTCGATTTCGAAGAATATAACTAACGAAAACTGCTACAGAATATTTTTAGGGCTACTTTTAAAACGAGAGAGCGACTTTCTTCAATCCCGTGCTTCTCATAGCTGTCAGACCCACTTTTGGATCAACATCCACTTTGGTAGACATTTCATGTTCCAAAAAGAGATTATTCTCTAAGCTAATACACCATTTATACTAATATTCGTGACGAGCCTCATCATAAAATGATGTGTGAAATCACGGCCCGAGTAACAGCCATCATAAACATTGAATCGAACAGTTATTTTGATGTGAATAGCTTCGCATGGTGAGAAATATGTATATTATACGATCGAATAAAATAGTTCAGTTACACAAAGACTCACGAACGACGAAATAAGGGATCAGTAAAATTACATTTTTTAAATGTTTGATTTCAAAGCTTAAGAAAACTTAAAGAAATGTGAAATACGTAATTGTACTCATCTGCATTCATTTTATGCATAAAAATACCTATGATATCGAAACAATTCGCGGCTTGTAGGACGAGATTTCACGAAAATGTCGAATTTATCAATAAACTTACAAGTGATTACCGTTTCTTTCAAAATCTTTCTATTTTCGGAAGCGTGTCCCTAATTATTATATATTCCATACAGCCATGTTGCCGTCTTGCTGTGTTGTTAAGTACCCAAAGGGCAAGTATTGTACAAGTAAACGGTGACAATTACCTATTGGACAGTAACCCATTTTCTAACCGACTTTCACAACATGCACAGGGAAGTAAGTCATACAATAGAACATGAATATATTGTACCTAATGGGTACGGTTCTCTCCTGCAAGGTAGGTAAGTTCACTTACTTTTCCAATTAAATGCACTTATATTACTACGCCTCTTGAACGATTGGTCGAAGTGCTTCGAGCAGACTTGAAGTTTAGCGTAGCAAATAAGTTGAGATAAACTTAATCTAATTTAAATCAAAGGGCTTAACAATGAAGACCTTTTGCCATTGTTATAAGAAGGAAAGGCGATGAATGTTTTTATCCTAAGGTCCAAGACATAAAAAAAATAACATGGCATAAACGAAAGTCAGTGCTAAGTTGACGTCGCGTCGGCCTCAACGTTGCGTCAGGTAATGATAAAACTGTATAGGTACCACACGAACTCGAAATACTTAGTTGGAACAAGAAGATGATACGATAAAACACCTAGACTTGATCTTAGGAAAAGCTTGACCGAATACTGTTTATCAATTAAAGTTGATACCGTTTAAAATAAATGACACAACCGCTAATAAAGGGCTATGGACATTTTGAAATAACGAGCTACTTCAATACTATCAGACTGACTTTTGAACCGGTGCATGGTCACTTAAATGCTATAAATATCACGAAATTGAATTCAAATGAACCAAACAATCGCCAATTACTGTTTGAAATTTCGACTTTAGCACGGTTCTCATGCTATATTAGGTAAATAAACGTACAAGTAGAACTAAATGCATTGTGTATTACAGAGCGGTGCAATCTGTAGATCTTCTTAGCAACTCTGTCGCCTGCGGCCTGTCTTGTTGTAAATCACACGCTTCTTGTGGCGGAATTAGGGTTGGCTGTTATATAAAAGACCAAATAAAATTACTGCCCATTAAGAAATATTTGATATCTATCAGTAGCTACGAGCGCATCCGATTCTACTGGTAGCAAAAAGCTTAGAACGAGCGCACCACAGAACTAAGAATATATATAAGGTGAAACTCCTATGTATTATTAGATCTGTTCCTGTCTGATCCCGTATTTGATTTGAATCGATTCAACATTAGCACAATTTTATTAACTTTCTCCAAAAAAATAGGTCTTGAAAATCTTGGTCTTGGCACAGAATATCTATTAGGTATGCAGCAAATTTAAGCAAATTTTAAAAAAATGGATTAGTTTACGTTCAAATCTCCTTTTGAATGATTATAATACGATATAATGATTGATAACCTTGATTTCGGAGAAATTATAATGAAAGATTCAACGATACAATCAGAAAGTCAAGATATCAAATGTGATATAAATTGAAATAAAGATAATTGACTTGAAATTTGGATAAATTACTTATCAAAATACCTACCTGTGTTGCAAAACTGGTCAAGACAATCATTCAAAATACTGACTATATGATTGCGTACCTGGCTAATGTTGCAGTCGCGTGTCTTTTTACTTTTTGAACGCCGGATACTTGCGTAATATTAAATTTTATTATAGCCATGAGAACATTATAAACGTTGCACAAAAACCTAGAATCCCGGATACTTAACGTAATCTTCAAGACCACCCATGGTTTCAATCCTGTGGCTTTATGCTTATTATACGCGTCGCTAAACCGCACTTTAAGAGGTTTTCTGGTCAATCGATTAAAAGCTTTGAGCCCTCTTGGAAATTAGAGGGTGCATAATATTTTGCTGGGATTATTTAAATATTCATATACCTACGTTTAAGATTAGTTGCCGGGTAATGAACGTAGCGTATAGTTTTAATTTTAACAGATATTTTGAAACATAAAATAAAATAGCTTCAAACTTCAAAGTTTGTTGTAGTACTTGTGGTGTACTCCTCTAGAAAATCTGGAAATCATACATCGTTTTAACACTAAGAGTTTTGATGACTTCGACGTATCTTAAAACGTGCATGGCCACTGACCGTGACTAGATGTCTAAAGACAATTTAGTGACTTTTACGAATTAAATTTTCTAAACATAATCGGTAAGTATGGAAGATTGCAGAAGCACTTGACACACACCCCTGTTCTTTGAAGTATGTACCAGTTGTTTAAATATTATTATTTCCCAAATGACTTATTTGCCTTGAGCGAGACATTTGTTTTACACCGAACGCGAAGCTCAAACAAATATCTAAGTAACTTTTACTTTTTGCTGTGCACTTATACCTACCTACTGATGTGCAAATCATTTATTAGATTGTTCTAAAAAAACATACCTACTTACATCATATTATTTTCAAAAAGGGACTAGGTAGTTTGCAAAAGATTGCAATAGTTTTGAATATTCATGAGTTTAAGGTAATGTTAATTTATGACATAATGTATATGCCAAGGGACATTACCTAGAAACATAAAATTAATAATGTATGTGGGAAATTCGATATGGTGACACGCAATACACACGCAGTAAATTTCACATGCACATTAATTTTAATGAATACACATAAGTACTATTTTTTACAATGCTATCATAAAAGTCAAACTCGCATTGAAATACACAAGTATTGTATAATATTCTACCCTTGACATAATTGTAGGTACCCACTATGTGTTTAGGTACTAGCTGACATCTGATAGGTACTGTGGAGCCCCAACAAGCCAACCGTACTTGTAACTCTTGCAAGTCTACACCTGCAGATTAAGGTTACAGGTACACCTGCAGGTTCAGGCGCCGACTTTTTCTCTGGAGATGAGATGAGCTCTTCCAATTAATTCCTCCCTCTCCTTTCTTGTCCACGAACAACACGTGCAGAATTAGGTGTCATCCACTTACGGTGCAGTTCATACCATCGCGAACCAAGCGGTTTTGTGATTCCTTTCTTTGTCGTACGATAAAGAAGTGGAATACTTTACCTTCGCACGTGCTCTCTACTTCTTATAATCCCGGGTTCTTTAAACGGGGCGTGAAAAAGTAACTGTGAAGGCCGTCTGGTAGAGGTCATCATTCTAAAGGCATCCCTCCCTTGGGAATGTGACCACTACTTTTTGGACTCCATCTCAACTTCCATCAGACTGGGTGCAGTCAATCCGGCGGACTAGTAAATATGAAAAAAAATTACGAGGTCAGAATTTTTAACCACCGTGGATGTATAAGCCACATCAAAAGACAGAGTAGAAGTAAGCGGACTCCGAGATCTGAGATGAAAGCCTTGAATGCATCCGGGAACAACGCGTAGGCCCTCATTATAGATGACACTTACCTCGGAGATATGTCTCAAGCGTGCACTTGAGATGCACAGCGAATTGCGCCATTGGCGCAGAGCATCTCAAATGCACGCTTGAGACATGTCTCAGAGGTAAGTGTCATCTATTAATATGGACCTTAGATCATGATAAAGCAGGTAGGTTACTAGTTGATAATTTAACGGTTATCCTTTTACTGCTTATCCTACAATTAAATAATAAATGTCATGCGTAAGTATTCATAAATTCGTGACTCATGAATACAAATCCTAGATGTATTTTAGGTCAAAGATGATGTGATTAATAATCGCCATAACATTCAAGCTTAGTCAATGTCAAAGGCGGAACAGGCAATTGAGATAAAGATGTTACCATAACCTGAATGCTATTTCGCATACTTGCCAGGAAATGTAAATTCTGATGTCATTTTCTGACCTTGTTGAATAATATTGACATCAATCGATAATCATTTAATACCCCAATATCAGTTCTATACAAGTTTCGTCCTCAAACCTAGATGTCACCTTGAAACCATTAATCGCATTGAACCAGTCTAATATCATTCAGAAATAGCGTCATTAGAATAAAATTGCCATACTAAGTATGTGCATCGAGGTCTTATTGGTTAACCCAGAACATCGGTCAAGAGGTCTAAGTCATATTATAGTGTTAGTGTCAGAAAAAAGAGATGAAAAATGTATCAGAGAAGGCCACCGCGGTCGATTCAATACTTGAAATAAACCTGTCATGGTGACATTTACGAGAATTTTATATGAATTAACAAAAACTGGCTTTTATTTTTACGATAACATCCACAAAAAAGAAGTTTTTATAAAATTCTACATACGGACCCGATAAATATCCAGCTACCGGGTTCATCTAAACGTCTATACCCGTAACCTATGCGCAAGCCTAATCTAAGTTGACTTTTTATAAAGTAACCCATAAAGTCTACCAGATTACCAAAAGCAATTACTTAATTCAATACACACTATCACTTTTTTTTACGAGTTCAAGACAATTTATCGAAAACTACTTTTAAATGTTTACATTCACAACATACAAGTAGTAGTACACGCGTTTATGCTAATGTAATTAATGCAACACAACTGAATAACGGTTTCCTTTCCTCGTGTGATTTATATACGATTATTATTATTATAATATGCGTATATTATGATAATAATATTACAGTGTTATTATTAAAATTTATGGCACATGTAAACTATTTAGACTAAAACGTAATTTATTATTTGATTTCCTTTTCCGTCTTTGGTAACATTTTGTAACACTAATCTTGTAACATTATCGATAAGATTAAGTGCATACAAGAAATATTAATAATATATCGTTTGAGAACTGACAATGTCCATAATTCTGTTGATTTTAGTACTTAATAGGCCACTATTATTGGAAACTAGGGTTATGCATTGCTTTGAAACGGAATAGTAACATTTTATAATCTGTATTACCATTAGTATAGTTCGGTTTCCTGTGTGTATTATTGATTACCATCAATGATAGTCAAATGTAGTTTGAGTGTTAGCATCCTCCACAAAGCGATTTCCAAAATCTGTTAGTCTATCCATTGTTCGATTATGGAATTTGATTGGCTTTTCTGATTACATTTGCCAACTTATTGCCTGCACTTGCGCAAATGTCACAGGCGTAGTACAAATAATTGTACTACGCCTGTGACATTTGGAGCTGGTAAATGACGCGAAAATCGGTAACTCAGATTTCTTACAATTTTATATAAAAATTTCTTAAAATTTAAATCTTCTGTTACAGATTTCACAAGTCCATTTTAGAATCCACATCATATGTAACTAACTTAACCTATTCAACTTAATACACATAACATAATTAAGAAAATTTTACACGTTTAGCCATCGTGAAACTCAATATTTGCAGTGATATTAAGTTTTACGATGCCCAATAATTTATGAAGTTGTTAAATATTATTACTAGCAACATAACCTTTATACTATTATGGAAAGTAAGTAGCACACGGCACACCTTCAGCTTGCAGTACAAAAGTAATCCCTAGATCCTGGATACTTGAGTGTGAAAAAGAAGAGGGGAGCAGAAGCAAGAGGTGAATTAGGAAATATAAGTAGGTAGGTATAGTTGGAGAGCACAGCAGTAGTGATTCTCTTGAGTATGTTGACAATTCAAATGCTGCGAAAAGGATTACCCGACGGACGGTGAAATTGCTTTTCATTAGCTATATTCACGGGGAGGCTAAGCTCACAAACCATCTTACTGTCGTACCTACTATTGTTGCAGTTTGCAGTCCATAATGTTCTATATAGTATTTATATCGATAGATTGCTAAAAAGTAGAGAAAATTAACACAAAATAAATTATATTAAGTCAGTTAAAATTGGTTTCATTGAAAAGAGAGTTTGTTTTAAGGCGAAAGCTTTCGAGAATATTTACTGAAAAACTGTTCAAAGGTCACTGTTTGCCAAAATATATTAACTATCCGTATATTTATTTTTATTAGTAGTTACTAATGAATCATAAAAAAAATCAAAATGGTCTTATCCATATTATACCACTTTATTACGCTTCTAACTTGAGTTAGAAAGTTAGACCTAATGGCCGATAGTTCACAATGGCACAAGTCAAGCGTTAAGCGGACAAGTAACTTGTGCGTGTTGTAGGTAGATAATGGATTTTGTGAATTGGCGGGAAATATCATGTCTATGGTAACATCGTGATGTGCGAAAGTTGAGTTTATCAAAATAATAATGTACTTTCGAAGAATATTTGTAGTAGTCTAAAGCTACTACTAATATTTTTTATCTATGGTTAATAGATAATTGCTTTTATAATAACTGTAGGGACGCATTTTGTTAGCAAATATAAATCAACTCATCGTTGCTTAAGTTTACATTAATTTAATCGCATTTAAATACTTAAATATATTCTATTTTCGATTCTGGTTGCGTTCCTGGTGTCGTAATTGATAATTATGTACAACAGTTATTTATCGATGTAATTTATAAGATTGAACTTAAAGGACTCGGTTCCTATGTGACAGTTGTCAATGTCAATAAGTGTCATCAATAGAAATTAATCATTCACTTTTTCACTTCCGATATGGACGTCGGCTAATATAGATAATCTCTTTGAGTTCATCATATAAACATATTAGAAAGTGTAATTGGAAGCCGATGAAGACTCCGAAGACGATGTATCGTTGAGTACTTCATCCATCCCGTCCAATGAGAAGATAAGATTGTGGCGTACACCGAAGGCGAGTGTTGGCGTGTCAGCGACACGTTATATTTTTGCCGCTACCTCGTGTCTACGGGATTTCTCCGTAGGCTAGACCTGTGGCGAGGTCTATGCTGCATCTGACGGCCAGATGCAGCGATGCTAAGGAGCACCAGCCCTTCACATCCACATGCTGCCGGCTGTGGATAGCCGTTGAAGAGACGGAGGCCGAATGGCATCGAGCTGCATCGTGTCATCACTGTGGTGAGATCTGACGGACGTTAGATCCAATAAGGTACCCATCTACTTTATTTCAATGGCCATTGATCTAGTGCTCGTGTTCGCGAACTTTCGACCGCAAAACGCAAAACGTGTCGCGTGTGCCGCGTGGTAGTTGACTCGATGTCAACCTTTTCTTCGAACTGGACATTGCTCTAATCATGTATATTTTACAACCTGTGTACCTAAATTTTAATATATAAATTGTACTTTGAATGTTATCAACTGCAATTTCATTTACTCTCCCGAGGTGCCCCAATGGTTCATCAAGGTAAATAAATATCTTCCAGGTACTATTCACAAGAGGTCCTTGAAACAATAGTTCAATGTAAACTGCCGAGAGACTGATCCGGAAGCACTATTTGTACAATTTTCCATATTTTAACATTGTAACGCACATATCCTATTATCACATCCTTCTTATACCTTTCATATTTTCGTACTTATTTTTTATACGTTACAATTGGCGCCCGAACAATAATAATTACCTTTAATTTAAACCTATTTAACCATTGGTATGCCTCGGAGAAATTTTTTTTTGTATGATGAACACTTTATTTTGATAAAATCAAACAGGTTGCTTAACTATCTGTATCAATAATTATGAATAACTTAGTTTATTCTATCTATATGTAGATTAACAACATATTATATACTTTAAATACAGATATTATTGGTTATTGTTTGCATAAGTTCATAATATATTATGAACACACTTAACCTAACTTTTTTCTGATAACATTTGTTTACATTGGGTTATTCTGAAACTTTTTGCAATTTAGTTTGGATCACACCAACAAAGAATTTTAATATTTTATTATTTACTGACTAAATAGTCATATTGGTTCTCACTATACTGAGAAATATATTATAAATTTGTTTACTGTTTGTTGGGTGATTCTGCAATAATTTTCCTATTTTGTTTGAAATTTATACCAAATATAAATTTTTTCTTGTTTTTTCTTGGTCACTATGGCTGATGAACCAAGTGTTTCAAAGCCTTTAGCTGTTGATGATCAGCATCGTAACGTCACTCTTAGGAATCAACACCAAGATGTGTACCGAACGCCACCAGAACTCGACGATATTACTAGCTGTAAATTACCTATAATGCACCTCAATCTAATACAGTTGAGCGCTATAATCAAACTGTTCAAACTTGTCTTTCTCTCTTGGTTGAGGATGATCAGCGTAATTGGTCTAAATATATACCTCAAATACAGCTCTTTTTAAATACTTCTGTTAACATTGCTACTGGTTATACACCATATTTTTTGGCTAAAGGTCGTGAGATAGTCGCGGATGGTGCACTGCATACATTGCATGGCAGTACACCTGATTCGTTAGACAATCTTCAACTCTCAAGTAGGCATTCTAAAGCTGAAGCCTTGAATGATCTTGCTGATATTTTCCAACGTGTAAGTACTGCTTTGACCAAGGCGTACAAACAGAACGCTCACAGATATAATCTGCGCCGCCGTGAGCTCCGGTTAAGTGTAGGTGATATTGTGTGGAGGCGAAACTTTGTACAGTCAAATGCAGCTAAGTTCTTCTCGGCTAAGCTCGCACCGAGGTTTGTCAAATGTAAAGTAGTTGGCAAACCATCTGATGTGGTTTACCATTTAGAAGACCTCAATACAGGCATTATAGGGAAATATCATGTCAAGGACATAATTAAAACGCCAGGAGGTGTATAACACTAGTGTGAGTCTGTACAGGTGTGGGCATGTTTGTACCTACTTTTGTCTAACTGATGTTGACTTTTTAGTCAATGTCAAGTTACTTTTAGTACCTGCATATGTATAGATTCGCATGAGCAATGTATTTTTGTTAGTCTGTCTGCAACTTTTTTCTCAGTAATGAAAATTAAGTTTCAAAGATAGAATTTTTTTTTCAGACATGAAAATTTTTTATTTTCTGTTTTTGACTTTTTGGTATTGGCAAGTGTAAATACACATTTCACAGATCCTAGATCTGCTTTTCTGATCATTTTTTGATCAGTACTTTTGCCAAACCAATTGAAACTAAGTTTCAATTTCCTTGTGATCACACTTTTTTTCAGACATGAAAATTTTTTATTTTCTGTTTTGATTTTTTTGTTTTGGCTAGTGTAAATACACATTTCACAGATCCTAGATCTGCTTTTCTGATCATTTTTTGATCAGTACTTTTGCCAAACCAATTGAAACTAAGTTTCAATTTCTTTGTGATCACACTTATCTATACTCCTTGTATAGGATTCTTATTTTATGGATATCCACATATTATGACTATTCAGGAATTACTTGTTTCACAGTTTTTCTACCATTCTAGGTTTCAAAACAATGAAAAACAAGTTTCTTGCTTCAAATTTTTATGACTTTGTCTTAAAAATTCTCTTTGTGATTTTTCATCACTTTGTTTATTCCTCACAATTTCTTAATTGATGTTGTACTCACGGCTTATGACTATTCTGATAACACTTATTTGATAGTTCTTCGACCATCTCAGGTTTGAAAATAATTCATAATAAGTTGTTTTTTTTTTCTGATACCATTTCTTAGACCTAGTCTATAGAAATTGGTTTCCTTGTTTTTCATTATCTAACTGCAGTGGATATGATTAACTTATGTATATATTATGCATCCCAACAGTTTCGCGACCTGTTGTGGACTTGTATTAGTATAGTTCTAGCATAGTACACACAACACTCACCAGCTTGGGTAAGCAGTGTTGCTGCTGTTGTTTAACATTTAACAATTGGATTGTGTTAAATCCTTAGTTAAGTTAGTTTGTTAAGCTAGTGTTTTATACTTCTTAGCTTAGTTGTTTTTTTCTCTTTTTCATGAGCATACAAACGCTCATTGCTTGGTAAGCAGAAAAAACTTTTCATTGACATTCAAAGTTTTTTCCGGTTGCCCCGGCTGCTTCGGATAAGGGGTTATCCTCTTTGCTCCGAAGGGGGGTATTGTAGTAGTCTAAAGCTACTACTAATATTTTTTATCTATGGTTAATAGATAATTGCTTTTATAATAACTGTAGGGACGCATTTTGTTAGCAAATATAAATCAACTCATCGTTGCTTAAGTTTACATTAATTTAATCGCATTTAAATACTTAAATATATTCTATTTTCGATTCTGGTTGCGTTCCTGGTGTCGTAATTGATAATTATGTACAACAGTTATTTATCGATGTAATTTATAAGATTGAACTTAAAGGACTCGGTTCCTATGTGACAGTTGTCAATGTCAATAAGTGTCATCAATAGAAATTAATCATTCACTTTTTCACTTCCGATATGGACGTCGGCTAATATAGATAATCTCTTTGAGTTCATCATATAAACATATTAGAAAGTGTAATTGGAAGCCGATGAAGACTCCGAAGACGATGTATCGTTGAGTACTTCATCCATCCCGTCCAATGAGAAGATAAGATTGTGGCGTACACCGAAGGCGAGTGTTGGCGTGTCAGCGACACGTTATATTTTTGCCGCTACCTCGTGTCTACGGGATTTCTCCGTAGGCTAGACCTGTGGCGAGGTCTATGCTGCATCTGACGGCCAGATGCAGCGATGCTAAGGAGCACCAGCCCTTCACATCCACATGCTGCCGGCTGTGGATAGCCGTTGAAGAGACGGAGGCCGAATGGCATCGAGCTGCATCGTGTCATCACTGTGGTGAGATCTGACGGACGTTAGATCCAATAAGGTACCCATCTACTTTATTTCAATGGCCATTGATCTAGTGCTCGTGTTCGCGAACTTTCGACCGCAAAACGCAAAACGTGTCGCGTGTGCCGCGTGGTAGTTGACTCGATGTCAACCTTTTCTTCGAACTGGACATTGCTCTAATCATGTATATTTTACAACCTGTGTACCTAAATTTTAATATATAAATTGTACTTTGAATGTTATCAACTGCAATTTCATTTACTCTCCCGAGGTGCCCCAATGGTTCATCAAGGTAAATAAATATCTTCCAGGTACTATTCACAAGAGGTCCTTGAAACAATAGTTCAATGTAAACTGCCGAGAGACTGATCCGGAAGCACTATTTGTACAATTTTCCATATTTTAACATTGTAACGCACATATCCTATTATCACATCCTTCTTATACCTTTCATATTTTCGTACTTATTTTTTATACGTTACATATTAGAGACGTAAACTTCCTGAAATCTCATAGCTTAAGAGTTTCATCTGTGGTCAAGTTATCATATTCAACATTGCTATGATGCAAATTCTGAGTCCTACACATTTGTTTATTTATTTATTCATGTATTTATACATGCTAGGAGACTGTTTGATTCGAAGCAAATATAAAATAATGTACTAGGTACTGCGGCTTCTTAAACCTGGTACCTACCATGGAACAATGTTGACATAAAAATTAAGTAAATCTAAACTTACAGCATGGTGAGAATTGTGAACGGTTTTCGCATAATTTGTTTTTTTTTCTTGGTAATTTGTAAGTAAGTTAAGCCATTCTTAAACCACCTTAACCACAAAATAGATAACAACGACCTAAAACTAAACGCAAACGAGGTCAAACATTTCAAATTCAATAAAAAAGCTAATGAGATTTCTAGTCACATTGCTAATAAAATACAAGAAGCTGTAACCGTTTTGTAGTGTGCCAATCATTAATCGTTTCAACCCGCTGTACCTAACAGTTTATAAAATTTATTTAGTCGATTGCATCGTAGAAAGTGAGTGCCACTATATTCTTGATAGCCCAACTGCACGAAAGTGTTAAAGTCTTCCGGCAAAGTCTTGTAATAAAAACACGTGCACATTTTTCATGTGACGGTATTGCTTCAGCGGTATTTGTGCAATTTAGAATGTCATATAGGTCGTATAATGACACTATTTAAATGATTTATAAATTCAATGTGTTGTAAGAATATTTTCTATAAATAGTAATGAGCGGATATGGCTACTTGGTAATAATCCCATTCAGATTATATCACACTGCAATCAAGATGACTGCAATAGCTGCAGTGTGGTTACCAGCGAAGTAAATACGAGGGCGATCACATCTCTTCCCAAGGGTATCGTAGTCGTACATGAGGATAAGGCTAACTGACTGACTTTGATCTTACGTAGCGTCTATTGCCTTTATCCGGTGAATTGGGCGTACACTGAAACTAAACGATTAGAAGAGGATAATCGCTTTTTGGAGGGATTTTTTTTAATCATTTATAATCAGAACCTCTAAATTAATTGTGTAAGTGCAACAGCAGTATTTAATTATAGAACGTCATGTCACAATTTTGCCCTTTTCAGTTCCTCAAACTTGTTACCTATAATATTATATACTAGAGGTAGGTAATTTGTCGAAGCTTTCATTGAATGTACTACTCGTTTATTGTTCACAAACACGGTTAAGGTAAGACTGCTTTGAGTTTACTATTTGCGAGAACTATAAAATTTCCTGTTTAAGTATTTCTCTTCATTTCGTTAATTCTAGTCATTAACTCTTAAAGCAAGACAAGTATAAGACTAAAACAACAAACGGATACAGCTTTACTTAGATTCACAAAATGTGATTATGTGCTGATATTAATTCTGTAAAGATAAAGTATTATATCAAGCATACATAATAATTATTAGGTATGAGTGCTAGTCTATAAATACACATTACATCGAATGAACAAAAAACTCAATAAATGAGTTCTTCACTGATTCATAATAGTCATAATACCTACATACATTCCGCACATTAAAGGCAATGAATGCCAATATCACAAAACCTGTTGAAATCAATTACTCGAAATGTATAGATAGACTCACAAGGAAACGATTAAATTTAAATTTCTATGTAATGTTATTGCTTTAGGCTAAATCAACATGGCACGAATAAAAATAAACGAATCATACTACGGCAAATTGCCACTTTAGGATAATATTTCCCTTCCTTATTTTTTTTCGATAGCATAGTAATGACGTAATTATGAACATAAATACATAATTGATGTAACCCTAACTTTACAATATGAGTAATTAAAATAATTATCAATTGACATCAACAATCAATCAAGTAATTTAAGTTTCTTCAGATTTTTACTAAGTGATTTTAAAACAGTATCTGATAATTTAAAATGGTGAATACAGAAAAGCCCGCACGGTGCTGCAAATACGATTCGCTAACTGATAAGGAAAGTAAGTTTGACAGCTTTGCCCATCTTGAATGTAGTGTCAGAGATCGCACACACCTCGGTTTCACCATACCAGATAGGTTTAGCACATAAATATTACCCGCATGAGTTAAGAAAGACTATTAAAAATAGTCAGAATTATGATTCATAATGATATTTCACGTGTTATATTGAAGCATTTAAAGAAATAGTTAATTTAGGCTTACGAAAAGCTTATTTAATAGAATGTAATGTTTTGTTTTGAATTAGCTAACGAAGAAAAAAAAATGAGATATAAAAAGAAAGCTGATTTCCATAAAATCATAATTTCTTGGCATAAATTCCCTTTTTCTTACACACCTTCATTCAATTCACGCCCTAAATAAGTTCGAACACGAGGTTAGTACATCAGTAAACCAGTAAATAGAGGAAATGCAGAGTTCAGGGGCAGTGACCCGAGCAACCGTCAAGCACCGTGACGTTGGATCGCCACTTCTGTATGATTTCATCTAAACTGCTTATAAAATACACCATTTGGAAGAAAAAGGACCAAAAATGGCAATGGTATGGAATTTCGTAACTTAAGAATGTTTGAGAAACATTCGAAAGTGGGTGACCGCATTTTAAAATAGGAATGCGGATAATTTCGAATACATGTAATTTAGATAACCGATTAAAATATCGTCATTTGTGTAGATAAACCTTGATTGGAACTTAAAAACCTTAAAAGGCACACTATAAAACATAACAATGCTTAATTGTTGGTATTTCAATCGGACAAAACAATAAATTATTTACCATAATAGGCAATCTGCGAGTTCAAAATACTTCGTTTCTAATAGTTGTGAGGTTCTTATTTGCCCAGATGCGCCTGAAGTCGTGAGATGTAACTAGTTCAGCAATAGAGATCAAGGATATTGGAAGCAGATTTATATGCCACGATCTATGCTCTTCGGTTATTAAGCTCTCGTCTCACCTAACCTTATGGCATTATTATTTGTTATAAAAGCTTAGCTCTAAATTCAATAGTTCAAGAAAGAAAAGGTATTGTGAAAGTACTAATATAACTTTTACTATGCGTAGCCGTTAAATTTAACTAGGTACAACCAAATAACTTGTATATATTTTGACAAACTTAATTGACTTCATTCATATAGTTTAATCACACAAAGATCTATTTGTGTGATTATACTATAATGATTTGTGTGATCGACACATAGTAAAATAATAAATAATATTTTTTTCATTATCCTCGAAATTAAGTTAATTCAAGACTAAACAGAAAGTATCCCAGAGGTATAGACCCAGAGGTCCTTCACTTTTGAACCCTCAGGTTATATATATCTAGAAAGATAGGTATTATGTAAAGCGTTTGGAAACAGATAAAAACAGTAGAGTTTAGAATGAACTACGTATAGGCACAGAATGATACATGGTATCAGATTGCCTGCAAGCACCAGTTTCCCGTGGTCTACTTATTATAGTTAGTTACAAAAGCGATGTGATAAACACAACACTATTATAGTTGCTAGTCTACCTTTTATACTAAGAAAGCTTCGATACAATCAAGAAATTAAAATGTTATTTTGATATATATAATTAACTAAAGTTATCACACGAATGCCCATACTCGTAGTTCCTTGGAAGAGCTGGTCTTGGAGGCTGTTGCGGCTTGTTGTTTTATTTTAAATACTAATAATAAATCTCTTTATTACACACCAAGGACTTAAACTATATTTGATTGTCCTTTTTATTGCCAATAAAGTTTTATCTTATCTTATCCTTACGGATAATAGTTACCTTCAATTTCATATGAGGATTATAGAAAATCATATTATGAAAGTGTAAAATACTAATTTAGATTTGCAGTTAAAATAACATTTCAAACGTGATCAAAATGTCTATTTAATAAATTAAATTGAAGGGAATGTTTGTCATACTAAGATATCAGGTTGTAAATGTATGCGTTTGAGTTTATGTACGTTGGGTACACAGAAAAAAGTTTTGTTTTTAAGTTTTGGCTGGCTGTCTGTCTTTCTATTTGAATTAGGTAATCTCTAGTGTAAAGCATAACATAGGCTACTTTTATTTTAGAAAAAGAAGGTGCCGCGCAAAAAATAAAAGATTATAATCAAAATCCACACGGTCTCAGATACAGTTAGAAAATAAATAAGCAGTAAACGTACTAGAAATATTCTAAACAAAAAATTAACGATAACAAATAGGATAAAATACCAGATAAAACTTGTAAACACGAAGGACCAATGTTCGCGATGGTATCCGATGCGTGCATGCCATGCATGTCAACTGCGCGTGCGTCGACTGCCAAGTGGACAAGATTATGTTGTAAAGACAAATGTGTGACGCAAACTTCGAGCGCGATTTGTATGACATAATAGATTTAGATATTTGTTTTCGATTTGAGTTTGTATGAAATAAATAGATGGTTTTCTTAACTGACTTCAAAGGAGATGCACTTTTCGACCGAAAAGTATGTATTGTATGCCAAATAAGAAGTAGGAGGGTGGATCTTCAAGAGGCCCAAAATTAATGTCTCGCCTTACGACTCCTATAAATTAAACAAATTCAGAACTTTTACTTGTTAATCTACAACCTAAATAAATTTACTAGAAGCAATCAAAACCTTTCTGTGATTAAATTGCAAAATAACAAACTATTAGAAAAAATCCTCCGAAAACTACAATATTTCATATGTCGCCTTTGCTAGATTTTAGATATTTTATGGCATAAAATAAATATTTTTATAGTAATGTAGACCCATCTATGTATTTATTACTTATGACTAAGTACACATGGTATTTCCTACAAAATATATTTAAAAATTAAGTCGCAAGTTAATTAAAAATAAAATCAAACAATGTTCTAAAAATTTCCATCATTAGCAGCAACACGATTATTTTTCAATATTTTAAGAAATCGGGACGCACCCGAAGCCTCTCATCTGGCTAAAGGGACGCACCCCCCTCGTAACTCAGTCGATCGCCACCCATTACAGTGAAGGGCGCCTTTTTCACCAGCGGTAAGTTGTTGAATATCATTCTCCAAAGTTTGTCATTTTAAACGTCATTCGAACATAAAGCTATAACTTAATTATGTGTGCATGGTAAACTCTTATTTATTAACGATAATGAAGTATTCTGGAAACAAATGACGTGCACTGTTTGTTTTTTCTTATAGTTACTTATTTCGTTTGCTGCGTGCGATCTTTCCAGAATTTGTCATTGTTGGTAACATCATTATTAGCAACATCACACAAGTCGACAATGACATCTGTTGCTAATAATGATGATTTGTATTGTAACTTTCAACTCCTAATCCTATTTCTCCCTCTGGGGGGTGAAATTTCGAATAACGCTGATTCACGTGTTCACTTATTTGTAACCAGAGGTAGGTGTATGAAATTTCATGGGTCTAACTTTGAAAATGACTGACTTTCCATTCAACCTGTCATCGCCTATTTTACCCCTTTAGTAGTGAAATTTAAAAAATGCTGATACACGTGTATATTTATTTCTAACCAAGAATCGTTATGTAAATTTTCATGCTTCCATCTTGAAAACTGACGAACTTCCCATATAAACTTTCAACCCCTATTTCACCCCCTGGGGGGTAAAATTTGGAAAAACGCTGCTACACGTGTTCATTTATTTCTAACCAGAAATAGGTGTATGAAATTTCATGCGTCTAACCTTGAAAATGAAGGACTTTCGATTTTTTAAGGTGTTTATCGATTATTTTGCCACCTTAGAAGTGGAATTTCTAAAAATCCTTTCTAAATGGATGCCTACAACATAAGAAGCATCTACTGTCAAAATTTCAAGTTTGTAGGTCCAGCAGTTTAGGCTCTGCGTTGATGAATCAGTCAGTCAGTCAGCCAGTCAGCCAGTCAGTCAGTCAGTCATCGGGCCAAGCAATTATATATATGTAGATGTTGTGTGAGTAGTCATTTAAAAAATAGTACTTAGCTGGTTGTAAATAATGTCAATAGAAACTGTTCGTTTACGTTAAAAATCAATTTAGTTTTCTGTAAAAGTACAATTAATAAGAATCAAATCTGTAATTTAATATGTGTTAATATGAAATGTTTTTATGTTGGTATATTATAAAGCACATTTACTAACGTTTTCCGCATTAAATTTCTAGATATCGCCAAAAGAAGAAGGAAGAGTCTATTGGAGAGAGAATTGATCCTTTTAATTTAACACTGAATCTGGTTAAATCATCAATCGAGAAGTTTATGTATATTTTGTTATTGTTTATTTAGTTTAATGCTGTTGATTTTTATGCAGTTGATGTTTGCAATTAATATTAAAGGTAATTTCATTTTTATACATGCATTTTATTTTTATTCCTATCAATAATTTAACTTCAAAATATATTCGTCACTGTCGGCAACAATCCGTCATTACATTTTTCGACAGCAGCGTCATTATTCTCATAGATCGTCATTATCAGCAACCCTATTTTTTTATATTTGCAAAAATTTTCTAAAATATTAAAATATTCAGCGTGCCTTAACTATAACATAGCATGAATTTGATGTATTTATATGTCTAGCTTAAAATAAAGACTATTCTCGCAATAATAGGTGAAAATATTTTTTTCCATACGAAGAATAATCTTGAGTAGATTCACCCAGGAGCAATAGGAGGGCAGACCCTGGGCTCCAACCGAGCTTGCAACCGGGCCTAATGCTTGGGGTAGTATAGTCTAGAATACAATAATAGTTAGTTGTCAGTAGCACGTACTATGTACCAACTACTGACAACTTAGCTTAATCAAGTAAGTATACAAAAAATATATAAATATTACCTGTATCTAAATAACACAACCAACAAAATAATATCATATTATGAATAATTCACAAGTTTAAAACCTAATAAAAAACACGGAAATATTTCTTACATCTTTTTTCTTGATATTTATGAACGACTCTTTTCAACAAAAAGGTAAAGAACCTTGATTATACAAAACATCAGAGTCTCCACACAAAGAACGCGATTATGTATTCTAATAGCATATAATCTGTGCACTAAAAATCACGCTGTGAATGTATAATGCATCAATCGCGTTGCATAAAAACATTAGATGAAATAGGTGATCGCTAGACGTAATGTCAGTAATTCCTTTTGCATCATACGATACGACTCCGACGGAAAAATAAAAGAAAACAACACACATTTGAAAGTGTTCCTAATGCGCATTAGTTCCCTGGAACCTGTTTACGTTTCCTGTTATGCAGAAAAGAATGCAAAAGTGGATCGTATAGTGTCTTATATCAGTACTGTGATTGAGAAAAATTTAAAATTTCACCCTACATTATCTTACACTTACACCCTAATTAACCAATTAAGTATGCAAGGTTATCGATCGACTTTATATTCGTAATGTAGAGAAATCTTTGCGGTTTATTAATGCTACTGTGTTATAATTAAACTAGTATGTTTAATCTGGTAAAAAATAAAATGTGACGTTGAAAGATAAAAGACTGTTAAAAATCTACTTTATGAATACAATTTATGGATTTTCATGCATCGGTTCCACATCGGCATCGTCGAATACAAATAACAATGAACGGTAAACGGTGATCGCACGAACACTTGACATTGTTCAATGATGTGACTAACTTTGTGTCTGCTTGCATAATAGGTCATAAAAAGAGTTAAGCTTTTTGTCGAACTCGTGGGTATTTTTATGCTCACTATGAACTTTTAAAGCGGCCGAAACCGTATAGTGTGTATAGTACAATAAATCTTAATAATCCCATCAGCGTGCGTTTGTGAACGGTTTTTTTAATCCATAATACAAAATATTAGACAAACTTTAACCTTGAACTACTGACAGAATTGATTTTTAGTTATAGTAAATTATTATTATTTTGTATATTCAGTCATATTTATTTTGCAATAAAGCTTGGACACCGTAGTCAAATTTAAGACTCACCAATACTATAAAAAATATGATGCGTTGATCTGCTAAAATGTTTGAAGATACTAACCTGAAACAAATAAAATAAGAAATAAATATCATACAAGTAATATACCACTTAATAGGACAAGAGAAAGTTCCAACAACATGGTAATATAATTTCTACGAAGTTCAAAAGCGATTTGCCGACATAAGTCTTAAACAAATATATGGGTATTGTTATCGAAACACCAAGGACCATTCAAATATAACGTTCCTGGTATCACATCCCATAAAATAGACTAAACGCACCAAAACCAGGCAATGTAGTCGGCCCTTTTGTTTCAGATAAGGCTGTTATTAGGTACTTGCGTTTGCGCTGCACCGAGGCGGAAGCGATAAAGTTGCCAGCCGTGAGGGCATCAGATTGCTAGCGTCACACCATCTATTGGCACGAGAATAGAGCAATACTGACGTGAAGAATAACATTGGACGAATAACTGATTTCCATAGTTTTCATTTTAATATAAAAACGTAAACTGCCTTGCATTGTTAACTTTCAGAAAATATAGAGTTTTATCATTTCTGTTATGTCTGATATGATGTTTTGTATACTATATTGGATTTAGTGAAAAAACGCTACTATGGGTTTGTTAGTTCAGCTAAAATTTGTTTGCCCATGTCGCATGTTTTTTTTAAGCAGAAGCAACACTTACAAGAAAGACTGAAGTGGTACGGTTTTTGATATTCATGGCAAAAGGGACAGGACAACTTGAGCAAAGAGTAAACGAACGCAGAAAACGTCAATATGAAGGCGGAAAAAGGCGTCCTGGAGGTTTGAGAGTCAACCAAGTTAGAATCTCTCTGATGACGAAGACAGGCAATGAACCCGGTAGGTGGTCCAAAACCGATCCGATTAAAATCTCACCTCTTCATGAGATACATATTTAAGTAAAATTAAACATAATTGTAGAAGGAAGTCATTCATGCATCCTATACCATATATCGTCTACATGCAGACATTCCTAAATGTAATGATTCAAAATGACACGGTGATAGAAATTGACGACACGACCGATCGAAATAATTTTATAGGGAACCAACCGATGATTACAGTACGCAACTTTGTACGTAAATGACGTTTAATAATACTGTATTAGACGCACGTTGAATACAAGCTCAAGCGGTCCCCGCAATAACACTTGACTGAGAAAATTCAAAGTAAATAACTCTGTGAGAGACAGAGTGAGGTAACTTTGACATAACATAATTGTTATTTACTTACTGTTTAATTAGTTTGTTTAGACATCACGGCGTAGTTACGTTACGGTAAATTAATTTTAGTGTTTAGTTTCCATAAGTTGGGTTTGTTTAGAAAATATTACAAAGAGGGCTAATTCTCGTAAAAAATATGTTCAAAATTCAGGCTCAGTCTAGTTTCAATGTCACTAATGTCAAAAAGAGGTACCTTTTTGACATTAGTGACATTGACACCAGACTCCTAAACCAATCTAATAGTTTTGACATTTGGGAGATTGATACTAGATTGAGACTGAATTTTGAATATAATCCTACCTAATACCTGCTTATAACTTAGAAGTTAGTATAAAAAATAAATCAAATTGCCACTAAAAAAGAAAAGTATTCATTAAGGAACAGTGTAAAAACAAAACTATGGTACTTAAAGGGTTAAAGTACGACAACAAAAGTAATTTGACACATCAAAGTTTATAAAAAACCAAAGCACTCAAACGAAAGTAAAAGTAACCAGTATCCAATTCCTTGTTTAGTACACTGCATTATGTTTGACCCTTTAGATACCTAGTATGCTTTAATACTATGTCTTGCGATGCAATGGGCGTGTTTTATTAGACGATTTTTTTTTTCTGATTGTATGTTAATATTTTGCTGCGCAACAAGAATGATTGAATTCTTAATGCATTCTAATATTTGAATTGAGAATGTAGAATAGTCCAAAATGACATCTATTCGTAATAACGGTGTTAAATCCTCCTTTCTACAATTTAGACCGCTAATGGTGAACATGTTAACCGCAACGGGGTCTAAACAATTAGACTGAGAGTATGCAGTAATATAGACATAAATTAGTATATAGGTACTTAAATAGCGTGTCGTTCAATGCGTGATTGCAAGAGAACATTACGATAAAATGCTTTCTATCTATGTCGTTGACATTGAAAGTGATTAGATGCGTATTAATCACCGGGTAAGTAAAGAACTTTTGTTTTTGTTTTTCTTCTTCCAACTCCTAACTCCAACTAACTGTTACGTAACTTCGTCTTGATAGACAAATCAACTGCTGTCGGTCTATATCTATGAAGCTTTAAGCTTTATGAGCATCGTGTTACATTATTTTACTTTAATTATTCTCAGCACTTATAAGTGGAATGTCACTCAGCCCTGAACCTTCCAAACAGTAGGATTATTAATATCATACATGCTCAATTAAACAGGTTAATAAATAAATAACCAGTAAAATTACTTAAAAGTAAATGCTAGTTCCCAATTGAACTACTTAAGTGAAAAGAGAAAGAATAAAAGGTCGAAGAAACTTATTATGATTATGCAACATTTCTTTGGAGTGGACGTTTTATGCGAGATGGTAGAAATAAACAAACAAATGAAAAGTGTCAATGTTGTTTCCTAGACTTCATTTATAATTTCCTACTTTATTGTGTATGCATCAAAACTAACAGCTTTTGAAAGATGTTATCAATTGATTTTCTTGCGTAGTTTTTAAGACTTGGTAGTTTCTATAAAATGTCAAGGAGTGAATAAATTAAGAATATTTAATTATTTGAAGACTACACAAAAATATTTCGTTATATCATTTTTAGGGTAATGAAGTAGCCATATATGGCACATGCCCATAAATTATAACAAGTAGGCGGTGAGATAGTATATGATTTTCGTACTAACAGGCCATAAAGCAAGCACAACAAACAAGAACTATATATATAGGTATGTACTTATATTGTTACTTTATAAATCTACTGTACCGGCGGGTATGGTATTGTACCGATTCCCCGTAAGTCGGTACAATGGATAAATTTAAAGCTACATGTATAAGTAAAAATAACAAAAGCCGTGCACCCTCCATCCTGTTTACGTGAAACTTGCAAGCCCCCTAAGGTTAGCTAAGAGAAATCTTTGAAAGGTTTTACTCTCGCGTGACGCGTAGGTAGTAATGAAATGGAAAATTTTATGAAGATTTATTGATGTTGTGTGACACCTGCAAGGCTCGTTATTCAAAATAATTATCGTATGCGCTTTTCACTTCCAATCACCTACAGTGAAGTCAAGCCCACCTTGAAATACACGAAAGTCTGGTATTAGTCACAATGTCTTAGATAGAATTTCCAAGTGGTTTTAGGTAAGCTACAGTACGTGAGAATGTAATATTATTAATCATTATAGATAAATGAATATTAACAAGAATAAATAAAACCTAAAATGTAGCCTGAAAACATTATTTCGTTTATTGTCGTTGCCTTTACCGTTCGGCTGACAGTACCGATTACCGCTATTTTGAAGGACTGGCATGTGACTACATATCGGTAAATATTTCTCGTTTCACATAAAACAATATTTTAAGCTCTCACTACTCGGTATAAGCATAAACAGTCTCTCACGAATAAACATCGCAACTAAAAGTTTTCGCACGTTGTCACGTCTTCTGCTAACAATTTAGCACAGTTCCGTTATACGCAATTCGTGGGAGAACTAAACAAAGGCAATCTATTCAAATATTAGAACGAAATGTCTTATTAGCATATGCATGTTCTATGATAATGGAACTTATTACCGTTTAATACGGCAGCGCTGTACCTTATAATTTTAGATGGGTACTATAAACTATTAAAAATATGACCACTGCTGCACTGTCGAATGAAAGGCGTGTTTGACGTTAACCTATGCGAACACAAAAGAATATTTTCTCATAAAAAATATCGATGAATTTCCATTACATTTCGGGCTCTAATTCAAAAGCAATGCTTACATGTGGACTATTTTTTATATTAATTAAATTTCCGTTAACTCCAACTACACTACATGTTTTAGTGTCTACGATCTTTTCATTGGTATTTTCCAGGACTTCCTGGGCAGGATTATTGAATGTGTTTGTTTATTTTTTAGATAAAAGACTGGTTAAACCTCGGAGTTTTGAAATTTTCGGTTACTTTTAAATGATGACCGCTCTAAACTTGCGTATGGTATTTTTGGTACCTAAATGACATCAGACGACCTACAAACTGGTTTTCGTAAATCCTTAGTCATATTCTGACTTCTGCATTATAGAATTGCAAACCTGTGAAGACAAGGTATAATAAAAATAATAATATACGTTAGCGCACGTGTTAGAAAAATATTATTAAAGAAGCTGATTAGCAAGAACGGTCGCTATCAAACACGATTTTAGCATTAATGTTTTTGTTGCGTTATGGTCAGTGGTAGTTATTTAAAATAATTTATACGAATGTGTTTACATATTCTTACATAAATTGTATGATAATGATCTTTAAAATTTCCATTTAAACTTGTAACATATAGGCATCTAAGTACCAAAAGATGGAAAGACTCATATGCGCTTAATTGTGTCCTAATTTAGGAATAAAAAAAGCGACAGAGTTCACCTCCTCCATAATTAACCAAGATTACAGACAAAAAATTTTGTATCGTTTGCAGAGTAGAATCTATTGTTTTTATGGAGCACCATAATAAAACACCTTTAATTCTTATTTTTAGGTGCGTCTCACCGCACACTCCATCAGTAACTACTTCGCAAAAGTAGGAGACACATACACGACTTGGAAGAGGTATGAAAGCAAAATCCAGCTATATGTATTTTACGTTACACTATTAGTATGAAACAATAGCTCATAGTGCTAATAGCATACGCCCTTGTTATTCAAACAACACATTCATTACCAATACGGCACGAAGCTTTCACAATAAAAATCGAAAGTCATACTACGCATCAGCGATTCTAAAAGCCATTTCACACGTGGTGCAGATTTGTTTTGAAAAATTCGCGACGCTAGTCCTAGTTAGGCTATCCAAAGAAAGTTGGTCTAGCATGGTTGATTATTTCGACAACTTGGATTATTTTACAGGTTGACTCCGTCATCAGTTTTCATACTGTCCAGTCTCGTCCATCCGCGTATTTTTATATTCAAGATAGGCTTAGATACATTTGACCTCTATCTCACCTGGTGGTAAGTGACGATATGGTCTACGATGAATCACGTTTGCCTAGAAGGACTTTGATGAATCTCAATTTATAGCTTTCCAGAAACACAGACTCAGGCAGGGAATTCCACTCCTTATATCCAATAACATTATCAACATAATCTCAATGAAATTCAATGCTTAAACTATGGTAAGTGTGATGTGGTACTTAACACAGCTTAATTCGTCTTGATCATGATTCTTATCACAACTGAAATTCGCTCTAAAAAGGAGCATAATTATTTATAAAAGAGAAAAATATAATAAAATTGTGGACAAATTTTAATGAAGACTAGTTTTGGAGACAATAAACAACCACGAAAATTAAAAATGTTGACTATGAAAACTGTAGCACACCTACGTGATAAAGCCTATTGTTCTGGAGATTGATGTTCACGTTAGTACTTGTAATGGAAGCTCGTGGGAGACAGAAGAATATAGAACATGTGAACAGAGTACTCTAAATGCTATTTAACCTAATGTCTTTGATATTAACGTTCCCATAGCGAATACAGTGAGATGCGTAGTGTGTACTACTTAATCATGTACTGGATCGAATGACTAGTTGCAAAACTTGAGAGCTATCATTAATCTCGAGTGTACTTAATACGAATCTAAGTTATTAGTTAATACAGTAATATAAATAATGTCTTTTAATGTATAATGAGTTTATATACCCCTCCTCCCCCTCCCCTTCCCAGCGCTCCTCCTTTCCCTTCAGGGTAGGCAGCGCGTGTGTGACACCTTAGTGTTGCACACGTTCATAGGCCACGGTGACCGCTTCCCATCAGGTGGGCCGTGTGCTTGTCTGCCACCTACATAATATAAAAAAATATATGATTCGAAGATGGTTATTAAAACAAAGGCAGCAACGCATGTTCAAAACATTAATAAATACCAAAATGCATCAAACAACTCATTAAGTCAAGAATCACCTTTTTACTCATACCGGCTTCTCTGAATTCACAAGGTTATAATATAAACTCCACCCATTCCTCTATCACATCATCTAACAGGCAGCTAATGGCCATCCGCGATGGCAAACAAATGGTCACGATATGAGACAAAAAGCAACATGTCTCGGAACTGGTTCTACAGATGTATAGAGTACAACCCACATCCGTATGACGCACGGATCGACTGCGTGCGTATTACCTGACTTGCCTACCTGTGCAGGCAGTCAAGTCAAAGTGCATAACCAAGGGATACGATACGACCCCTTTCGATATTACTTTCATAAGATTTTTACTTTCCATCATCTTTATTATTATACCAGAAACTGCATTAACGTCAAAAATGCTTCTTAACTCAAAATTTACTTTACAATTTGTAACAAATCAAAGTTAGATGAAGGTTAAAAATGGAACATTGGCGGAAGCTTACTACAAGCACAGAATAAATATTGTTTTACTTATGTGCTCATAGTTCAAAAAATCAGTATTTTGAACAAACATTATGAAAATGAAAATGTAATAAGTGACATTACATTTTATCATCAAATCAAAAATTAAAAGATAAGTACTACCTAAACCAGAAAAATTGTTCATACTTTTCTAATAGAGTAATTTCAAACTATGAGATCGGTTGAAACAGAGTCATCAGACCTTCCCACAATTACCGAGACCGAAAGTTTTTTATACTTAAAACCAAAACTCCAAATGAGATTGGGACTCGCCGGGAGCCATCCCTCTGTCCGAAGCAATAATGATAGGGATCTAAGCAATTACTCTTAGTATGAAGCAAAACATCAGAGGCTTGGTGCAGACGGTGAAATATTTAAACTGACGTCATTAAATTTCGTGAGAATATGCTTGCTGATTCGGGTCACGGATCTAAGAACTTTAAATTACTAATTTGTAAGACTTTTTGACTTTTACAGCTAATGAAGCAAACACTTTAAAATTTCATGATCGGATGTACGGCGTTAGAATTTTTAAACAAAAGACTAAGAAGGTAATGAACTCGGTACAAAAAAATTAACTTTATGAGAATAACTGAAGTGGAAGTGATGTCATCTGATTGGTTCGAAGAACCGTCATTATTAGTTAGAGGTGTATTTCATTGTTCTAATCAGTATTTTTGAAATTATATCTTATTTCATAATCATCAAAGAAGATTAAATTGCCATAACTTTGGTAAAAGTTGGTAACATGATCCAAGCAATACTCCCAGAACTTAGGAAACCATTGTTAAGTGCATTCAATTGGCGAGTTATTTTGATCAATTATTCGCTTCAACGGCTGCTTTGACCGAATACTGATACCCGTTGGACACCGGTAAATGACTATAAAAAAGTTCTGAATTGCAAAAGCTGCGGTTGCTATCGGGTTGAATGGATACGGCAATAAAATAATTTTGTAAGGGTTCGATAAAATAAATTCTGCTAAGCTAATACAAAGAAAACATTGATAATACAAGATTCTATTCGAGATTAGCACTATAATAAGCTATCATTATGTAGTCGTCATGTTTTCGCTATAAAAGATTACACAACAGCTTACAGTTGCAAGTCACAATTGCAACATAAATGGTAGTAGGTAATCGTTGTTCATTGCTTATACATTATAAATATATCGATCTGGAACACCTTTTATTTGTGGCATGGCGGCCGAGATCTTGTCGAGTCAAAAAATAAAATTAAAAAAGCACAAGCCATATTCCGTGTACGTGTTGGTTTTGTATCGCGTTTAACAAACAAAAGACGATTGACCGTGGTTCCGAGGATTCGGCGGTGGGACGAGCAGGGGGAGGAGGGGACGGGATACGAGATACGACACGGTGTGCAGGCGCATTCAAAGAAGCCGCAGGACATAGAACCTTTGCGGCTCTGTGGTCAGATGCGACGGTGCATAGAAAACCGATTTCGATTGTCTCACTCCAGAACAACAAAATCCGTGTTGCTTGCTTTTTTACGATAGTGGTTATATTTTTAGACTTTTAATACATAATAACGTGAAAAGAAAATTGATTGTAAGTAAAATATCTTTGTCACATGATTATTGATTAAAAATTTAGACTTTCATATTTTAGTTTATTTCAGATAAATCAATAAAAATATACATTTTCTACTCTATGTCTTTCTTAGCTCTGTAAGATAAAGCGAAACCTGTCTTGCCGAATCACCGTCACCGTCCGTTGCGCCACGAACGTCATTTGTCGTCAGTGTTAATTGAAAGATTCCCCTTGATTTGCTCCTTTTAAAATTTTAAACTTTAACGATACGGAATAACGACAATTAAAGATAAAAAGATCTTGGCATCCCAAAACAAAGATCGACTGGCCGGAACACGACACGCTCTAATTGCATTCTTTAACAGCAAATGAAATGTATTAAACCAGACACAAAAAATACGGACACCTCTATGATTACATAATCGTGTGTCATTATATGTACTTATGTAGATACCTATACCTGTAGGTATACTTATTTTTTATTTATTGGACTGTATGCACAAGTACATAGGCGGATTTTTTACCTTTAAGTAGTTACTAGTAATATTTTTTTTTAATCATAAATTAGTAAGTTATATTGTATTCATAGTACAAAGAAAATCTAATCCTTAACAGGTCATTTATATGTGTATGTATTTAATATTTAAATAAATTTTGTAAGATCTCGAACAAAAGTTGACACACAAACCTTATTAATGACACATGTTCAGGTTATAACCACGATCGTCGGACACAATAAACCGTTGAAAGTGGAACAGTAACATGGCTTTCGATGAGAACAAAGGTCCCAACACACTGAAGCCCAACGCATTAATTAAGCCACAAAAACGTCATTATGACCACCGGCTCCGCATTCCCACAAAAAATGTTCACAATAGGATTCTACACGTAACTTATTACATTTACCTACCTAATGTCGCCCTTCACACATAAATGTCCACAGGATGTGAATGTAATTTTGTATCTTTATCGAAACAGGTTAGCGGTCCAATCAACAGTCAAAGGAATAACTATATTGAACAAATACAACGAAACAAGACGGCGAATATTACTGAGACACAAGTGATAGTATCAGTTACTTCACGATCCAAGTAAGCACTCCAAGTTTCTTTCGATACAAAGCGGCAGAAATAAAGCGCTTAATAAGATTAAATATATTTACAATAAAACTTTTTTATCGTTGCTGCTTTTGTTAATTACTATAAAACCAGTAATAGCATCCACAGAGCATCAAGATAATTTAGCAGCACAAAAAGTTGCGATTCAGAACGGAGTGCGCAAAAGCGCCTAACAACTTATACTTTATTTCAAAACACAAAGCCATTGACAATCTAGGTACATTTTTAATTCTTCGTTCCTTTACTGGCCAATCTGAAATTCTATAATTTTAATCACTTCGGTATAAAATCGAGATCCGTCTCATGCGATTATTTATTACATAAATTATATTTTACTAGAGTTTGTATTCTACGTCCCTATCTGCTTTTGATTTAAATGATTGACTTATATGGTATAGAATTAGTAAGTGGTACCAAGTATGTTGTAGCTCGTTCGTTACAACAAATATTATAATATAATAAAATACGCGATCCTAATGGTTCACTGAGATATTCAAACTATCACCGGTACTAGATTCAACCTGATTATCACATTTGATTATTTTAATTATTAAATATTATTACTATTTCTGCCTTTAATTTTTAAATTTACCGACAGTTAATGTTTGATAGCAAAAAATAAATAAACGAAGGTTCTCAAATTCCAATACAAGATGAAGGCACTTGTCTAACTTTTAACATACAAAAAGGCAATGTGTGAGACAGGGACAAGGTCACAATAGTCACGTATGTGCAGCTGTGATACAAAATTATTCGATAAATATAATATCTGTGTTGAATACGATAAAGTTAAAAAGAAACATAATTTACAGTTTTTACTGATATCCGTATTTTTATATTAAAACTTGTAAATTGATAAAGAGTAAGTTTTTCTGTCAAGTGTTCAAGACTCGGCTTAACTTACGCAAGGCGTGTATTGATAAATTGGTTAAATATTTATCTCTTTATTCATAAACAAACTATGCTAAAAAACATTCCGGTAAGTTTATTTAAGTCATTCTAAAATATCATTAAATTTTATTAATTAGATTTCAATACAAATTTAAAAACGTTTTAATTTCGCCTAGAGGTTATGTTCGATGATTGAAAACAGTTGAGTTGGGAAATATATTATAGACATGAGGAAATCTACAAGGAAGTGGTGCTTAGATTCGAACATTATCGAGTCAATATAACACTGGGTTAATAAGTAATAGTACTTAATATAGTGACAATTAATCATAATCATATTATACATATTGGATAAGTAAAAGTACAGTCGTCACCACAAGGTGTCCTCGGTCGGTGTTGAGGTCGACTACTATCGAGAGTACATTCCAGTACACAAGACACATTCTTAAATACCCAACTCAGACACGTTAGTATTAAAAGTTATTAATTCAGGATTCCAAACTGAAACTGAGACTGATCACACTCTGAAATGTCAAAAAAATTAAAAAAGTTCCACTTATTTAGTCACCATTATATCACTGTCGGTGTATCTGACCCCCTTCCTGAGACTTTGCCTTCAGCTTGCCATCGGAAGAGGTGAAGTCATTTTGACGTGACCGAATATAAAAAAATACGTTGATCTGTTTATATCAATGCTTGCTTGATTGCTTCTCACACTTTTCTGTACAAATATTAAAATATGATTTCAAATCAAGGGAACCCCTGATATTTCATAGATTCTCACGCAGTAGGATTAAGACTTGGTATAGTTTTATAGGATTGCTCTGTCAATATTTAAGTCTGTTTAATGCCTTGGAATGTTAACTGAAAGGAATATAGTATATACCTACTATACCTACAGTATACTGCGACATACAAGTATCTTCTCAAATTTAATTAGCATGTTGCCTTACGATATGATAGATCTGAAAAACTTAAAATCTGCAATACGATATGACCATAAGATGTGATAATCGACAATCACGAAGGGGAAGTCACGGGTAATCGGCTAGTATTTCATAGGTATATGCATAGGTACATTTATAATCGCCAAACAAAATGACAAGATTTTTAGTCCCTTTATAATATTCTTCCTGCCTTACAGAATACAGCTGCCTGACTTTAGTGACTATAAAAACAACGATGCAAAATGCATAACCAGTTTAAAATCTTGTAAGGCTTCAGATAACATGTCAAGCTCACATAAATATCTGACGACATATCCTCAGCTGGGGGCTACTTTATGTTATGAATTCGTTTAATTTATTGTACGATAACTTGTGTACAATACTTTAGTTTCGATAGGTATACGACTTCTACGAGTATAGTATCGATATATTTGAATCGATACCGTACCTTTAAAATTCTAAGTAAGAGCATAAAAAGTGAAGTGAAGATGATCCGGTTCTTAGTCATCTTCTTAGTGTTGTTATGGGTTACATTTCGGGGCTCAGGGTCCGCTCATTCATTCTGTTTTTTTTTTTTGTTTTTAGCTTATACGACGTTTACGAGCTCAACCCCCACCTCCCACCGCCCTGGGCAAGTCTGCCCCAGAGCCTCTTCTGTCAATCAGCAGGTGTACCAACTTACAGACGAGGTTAACTTGGCCTTTGTCTAGGTTGGGCCCTAAACACCTATCATATTATGCGTTTCTAAGTACTAAATAAGGAATTATCATTAAGTAAACTGAGAAAGCTTGTTCAAGCAATAACACTGAGAAAGTTAAGAAAATACAAATGTGCTTTATAGTAGGTAGGTAGACTTCATAACAGACAGTTGTCACTTACGAAGCCGAGGGTTTGCCAGCTTGCCACCTACGATGTCGGCTGTTCGATTATGACCCCATAAGTTGAAAATAATTTAACAAGTAAACTAGCTTACCATTGTTTCTGTATTAGGTTAAAATTGCCTTTATCATCAAATCTCAACATTATGTGTCTTAGAACTTAAAGTTATGTCCTGAATAACAGTTATACACAGAATACTCAACACAGCGGTTTTTGGTATTGATGAATAACGAAACGTTTCGGTTGTCACAACACTATCAAGGGTTATTTTAGAGCTCAATTCAGAAGGTTGGATAAATCTCCATATAATAAAACTATTTCTAAGTATGGAACCCTACATATTGTTGAGTAGATTAAAAATCAGTTTTTAGTAAATATACAAAAACGAATAAAGTGAAATTCGGAAACCAACAAATGATATCATCGCCTGAGGAATAGAAAAACCCAATTGAATGTGTCAGGTACTCAATGCTAAAATATCGACAACTCTCACGTTACAAATATTTTTACATCACGAAGGTGACAAAAAAGAAATCAGTCCGTCTCGTCTGTTGGAAATCTTTTGTCACAGCTTACGGTCACTTAATGCTGACACGTGATGAACAAAGTAAACCCTATTATAAAAGATGATTATGAAAACTAAAAAAATCCTGTATGCCGCTAAATAACGAAATATGAGTAAAAAAGGAACAAAAGAAAAAATGTATAAAACGCCTATAGTTAAGCCAATGTATCAAAGAAAAGCACCATTCATCGGATGGTGGGGGTCATTCAAACTCATAATTAATTAAAAGTAAAGAAGACGGAGGCAATTTACCTAGTTCTTTAATAATTTTAATAATTAAAGTCAATGTAATAGTTAAGTGACTGTACTTGTCTGCACCAAATAAAAGTTCTTTCTTTCTTTCTTTCTAGTTGGAGACCTTCACATAATATCATACTTAATCTGGACAGATAATGATAGCATACATTACAATCATACATGGTTTGCTTTTACCTTCTGCACATTATCCTTTAGTCCCCAGCTAGTTCTACACTTTGAGAAACATTCACAGAGACTATGTAATATTTAAGGGCAAGTCACGACATACATTTTCCGACTGAGGTGACGTATTTCGCACTCGTGTTGTCACCGCGGCATGGTTTGATGCAAATTGCCGACATTACTAGCTAGCAGTTACAGAACACGTGTTGTGTGTCCATAAAATCAACATTAGGTACCAGTATCTGGTATTCGAATGTATGTGCGACCATATCACTGCCACATAAAACGATGTACCACGTATTTAACATGTTTTATTGAATGCGAAGAGTTTCGATTGTTACCTTGATAAACTTTCGTTTAGATGTATCAATGACTTGTACCAGACTATCGCGATCGTTCTAAATCTAGACATTGCAAGTATTATATATTTATATATATTGCATTGTAAGTACACAGCACGCATACATAGTAGAGTTTTATTTCATTTGCATTTTTGCAACGATAAGCGTTTCCTTGTCGTCCACACTGGTGCACACGTTCCCCATCTCAATGTTGTTACTGAACATTATGTAACGAAATACTATATGTACTTTAACTACTATTTCTATAGATTTTAGAAAACTGCAATTGTCTGGTTGGGTTTTCGAATATCGTACCGAAAAAATACCATTTGAGTATCAATGAGCCTTTTTGCGTTGAAAATCTATATTAGTATGTACATGCTGGTATATTATGGCTCTTTTCACGTCATACATGAATGAAGTGAGATGCATGCAAAGGTTAGTAACATATATAATAACAATAAGATCGTTAATGCGTCTATAGTGATTGTGAAACTTTAGAACATCTTGACCAATGGAACGAACAGTATACTCGTTTGTGAACGTTAAGTTCAAAGTTTACAGCTTTGTTAGGATCTAAAAATGGTACTGTGGTTAATCCAATCCATGAAAAATAAAGCTCATATATCCACGAAAAAAAAATGTTGGTTTAATGGCAAAAAACTACATGTACCTACAGTATCACAAAAAGCTATACGACTTGATTGAAGGCGCGTATCAGTATCAGGAGTATAAACTTTAGTAAGGATTGAGATCAACGATCAGTATGGTACTAAACCTTGTTCTATTCCTGCAGCTCAGTTCTCAGTTCCAATACAGATGCAGCACCAAACAAGCCCATAAATCGCAAAAACCAACCATCATAAGGATTACGTCGTCTATTTTGAATACACCTAATAAAATATACGCTGCAAGATATTTACGATGGGACTAAACGTCTCTGTACTGACTGACTAGCACGGTGATAAAGCGTTCAGTGACGCTACATGTTATAGAAGGGCCTCGATTCTGCTAAAGGCTAACCACTGTAATACCACTGACACTCTAAAAATGCTATTTAATTGTAGTATTACCGTTATACAGTTAAAGTCTATAATCAAATGAAAAGAATTCATTTAACTTTTTCATTCGCTCTACATAAGATCATTTGACTTTAGACTTTAAACTGATAACAATAAAGTCTACAATTAAATGGCATTTTTTAGAGTCTCAGTGGTATTACATTGGTTTGTCTTTTGCAGAATCGAGGCCCGGATCGGCAAGTTTCAAGCCTGATATGTGTGGAGTGTGTGGATAGTCCTTAAACCAAATGAAACTGCGGGATACAGCTAGTTATAACGCAGTGTTAAACCTTAAGAACTTTTTGACTGCACATCTGGGTGTTGTTAGTTTCATTGAACCTGAAATAGCCCCTAGTTATGCCATTTTTTAGACTCTCATGCTCACTTACTACGCGTGTGAATACAATTATATTATAAAGCTAATAAGTAAATCTTTTGTAACAAATAAAAATATCCAAGAGTTAAAGTTACTGTTGTCAAAAAAAGATGATAAACGTGAAGTTTCTGAACGTGAACACTAAACTTGTCCGTACGTCGTTCACATTGACAGATGGTATTATTTATTACATATCGTAAATCTGTATAATTACCCATTTCTCCTTTCTACCCGCTTCTGCAGCATTTTCAGTAAATATTTTATGGCTTAGGTAGGTACTAACCCTAAATTCCAAAAGGTTTTTAGATGCAAATGTTCATAAAGACATAATAATGGCGAGAGCAGAGGCATTAACATTAGTCGACCTCGTCAGCAAAGGTAAGCCGCTCCTAGTTACGGGTAACGTACGCCTTGGTCTCGGAGTATTAGATTTATAGTTTACTGTTTACAATTTGAAATCAAAAGTCGTGCCATGTTGGGCTTAGGGCATTTTGATATCAATTCTCTATTCAAAATTCATGAAGCATACATTTAAATTGCAGATTATAATTTTCTCTTTTAACTCGCACTTACACTGCGAAAATGTTTAACGTGTTTTTTGCGCATATTTTTTCTTCAAAGAAAAAAACTTCGTGCATGTTCGACGAGTCGCATGTTAGTTTAGTTAGGTAATGAAATGAAATTTACGACTGAAAGTATCTAATGTTTTGCAACGACTAAATGTGTTAGAAAACCTGACTCATAATACAAAAGTTTGTGAGGATGGATAGATCTGGATGAAATTGGGCATAGAAATTATATTCTGGAGTGGGACATGGGCTACTTTTAATCCTGAGAATAGGTTCCAGCGCGTCGCCGAAATTGAATTGATATTTCACATGAGTAGAGCAGGCAACACCTAGTCCCATTTAAAGACATAATACCCCATGCTAGAAGTTCACAACAAGACGATAGTACCAACATCGTGATTGCAAACTAATTATCTAATTTGTCACCCTCAGTTCTCATGATCCACGTATCTAAACATGCACGCAGTCATGCTCCATTCTCATAGCCGTCACACCAGATAAATGAGGTCCTAGCAGTACAAAAGGCCGTCTCACTGGCCTTACCGACATTCCTCGACGGGTTAGATTACTTCAAGTCGTTCAAGTACAGATAAAACAATGTGATTCCAACATTCCGTGACGTTTGCCTCGAGAAGATAATATATTGTCAATGTAAAGGTATTTGAACCGACAAACGGGGTTTCGCTGACTATCTTAGATGCGATTTTGTTGATCGGGGTCACATTTACATGTACAGAGTTAAATGCTTCAGCTATTAAGTGCAGCTTTAAACAGAATCAAATTTTGAATCGTTTGCACTGTCCAAAGTGACAAAATGGAGTCGTTGTCCAAACCAAAAATATTAAAAAATAAGAAAATTAAAACTTGTAGGTACTATACTTAAAAATAAGACTATTATTTATTAAACTTTAAAATAATTCATAAATATGTATCTTAACTTCATAAAATTATGTACATACATTACCATTGATAGAGGTTGTTCATAGATTAGACACAAAAATAATGTTTTGGAGTTATCTTTTAGAAACAAACGTTCAAGTCAGAGTGGTTAAATTCCTTCTCTAGTAATAACGCGTCTTTTATTAGCCTTTGCTTTTACTTCAACGCTTTGAGTCTACATCTACATGAATACCATGATGGCAAAGTACCTAATATCTCATGTCGTAATGTTACATGGAAGATGATAACATGTACCTAAATACTACGAAAAATATACCTAGCTAACGTTGCTTTCAACTCACAGTTGGTAAACACTCGTTTATAATATGAGTATTTTAGAGGTCTCACGGTATTTTTATCTAGGTACCAACTACAAAACAGTATGGTTTTTAATGCACATTCAGAATTTTTTCAAATTTATCATTGTGGATCAGGAATCTAAATGATATATTTATTAATATGTTGGGTGTATTAACACTTTACACGTGACACAGATACAGAGAAATGTAACGCCTGTTTATTTATTTATTTATTTTTTATTTAATATTTATGCTCACACAGTGTTAATTATTAACTTTTAAACTTTCGCGTTCCATAACTTATTATACGTAAACGGGACTTAACGCGATTCTATTCAAGAGCTGTACGTGAAGCGATTGAAATCAAGAAGTACAAAAATTTCAATCGGGAAGACGGTTTCAAGTTATCTGCGACATGGAATCCAGTGATTAAAAACTTGCTACCTCGCTTTTCTGCGCGGTCGGATAGACACCAAGGCGTTTGCACAGATAATAGGGACACTGTGAGTGTGGTATGTGACGGTACCTGGAGACAAGAAAATATAAAAAATGTCGAAAATGTGCGGGTAGAAGAAGAACCGTCTACCTCACGGACTCGGCGACGGAGGACGTGCACGGCTGAAACAGTCAGCCTGTGACCACGGCCGGTGTAACCTGGTCGAAACGTCAGTGTTAATTAGTACAGAAAATGGAAGGTGGAAAGATTAGTACAATGGTACTGCTTATTTCTGAAAGAAATTTTCTCCAGCAGACCGGCGAGAGGAGATCTTGAACAACATGTCATGGATACCCCCGGGGCAGATGCATGTCGGTGTAGCTTCGTGGCTTGTGCTTCGGCGCTTAAAGTTGAACCAAATGATCATGCCTTCCTGGTAACATACATTTACCGATACCATACACCTAGTTAGTCGATGCCTGATAATTATCAGCTAATACATTCGGCTAATACTTTAACGTGATCGCGTTAATTCCCGTTTACGTATAATAATACATTCGGCGTCGCGTCATCGGTGCGATGTGATGTGACCGACATCGAGGCACGATCATCGGAAATGAAATGACGTCTCCGACAAGAGAAGCGGATGAACTGCAGTGCGGGCATCCGAAACCACCGGCATGTCTAATATTTATGTGTGAGAATCCCATCACACTATAGTTAACGGTAAAGCAACTAGTTATTTACCCCCCTCCTAATGGAACGCATCATTCCATCAAGGGTAGATAGGATTGGGAATCCTTGCAGTCCTAAACCGCTTATTAATATAAGTGGGTAGGTTACACAGGCAGTGTACCTAATTTAATAGAATAGGTATTGTGTAGAATAGGATTCTATTGTACTAGACACACCCTTTGATAAAAGCTCGCAAAATGACTGTGGTATTATATAAGATTCTTTTCGCTTTTTATATTCATCACTCATGACATGCTTAACTTTTAAAAGTCACTGTTCATAAATGGAATAGTAATTCTCACTACGTGAATCTAACTCAGAAATGTTAGTGATGAATTTATAATCACTATTGTTATTTATCACGTTTGCGTTGCGAAGCGCCGAATATAGTGCAAGGGCGGCGGTGCTTGAGTCTGTGTTGACCTTAACATGACAGAACAATGAAGTTCTGAAGACATGTAATAGGTAAGCACGGTACAACTTAATTTTTAAAGTTATGTAGCGATTGATTGGTGCTGTTTGCTAAAATTGTACAAAAAAAATTAAAATTCTCAGCAGTGTTTCAAATTTTTTTTTAATATTGTTAACGTCAAATATAACTTTACTTCGCCTGATGATAACCATTGAAGTCACCATTACAGACACCAATAATGCCACAATAGCGGCCCTTAATTTGACAGCCTCATCAGATACTATTTCAGGCTCTCCCTGATAATCACATAGTCATTCATTATTGTCAATCAGAAGTCAGAAGGGATGTCATAGGTCATGATAGTTCGACCAACTGAATTCGTTAGATAAAATTTGTGGTGTAAGAGTACCTATTAAATGATGTCATGATGTACCTAGATTCTAAGAGTATATTAGATGTGTTTGTATCAATTATTGGTAGTATTAAATAATATCTATTGCTTGCAAGTCGTGTTGTATTTCTATCCCAATCGAACCTTTACATGGCGACCCTGCCAGTAGTGTGGAATGTCCCATAGAAGGCAACATTAATGTAAACATTGAGTGTTGGACAGTGTTAATGATTGATTACGATGGCACTAATATTATTCCTTGTGTTACGAAGTGACTGGTGTACTGTGAACTTAAATTGTGATTTTTTCTGTGTTCGTCAATTAAGTCAAAATGGGCAAACAACAATCTAAGACCCAGGAAGTCATTATTGCACAGAACGGTGCAGGAAATTCGGCTACCACCGACCAGGTTTTGGAACATACAAGCACGATAGCTTATATGTTGATCACTATCGCGATCATGCTGATAGTTGGAGGCGCTATATGGCTATTGCGTTACTATAGAAAATGCCATGGAAAGTGGATTGAAAGAGGTGTCCATGATTTTGATCTGCGAAGGTCGATGAGCTTGTTCCGTCGTCAGCAGCGGGAGGCTAATTTTGCAACCTCTACCGGAACTTCACCCGTGTGAGTGCGTAGTAATTAATAAAGTGCGATTAAAGAGAGTGAAAAAAAAAAAAAAAAAAAAACGGCCTTGGACAATGATACGGTAATGGTATAATTATAAAGGACTTACTTATATATGTATTTAAGGATTTTACTGGGTAATCGATGGGGTAATAATTGTAATACTAGTGAGTCGTGTTATATGCTTTACTCATATTACTCTTAAATTTTATGTTTATTATTATGATATTGAATGTCTCGTAACGTATTAATAATTATGTAAAACATTATGTAACTGTACTATGACTGCAGAGGCTAAAGAGATATTTGACAAATTGAAATATATTAAGGATTACCTTATAAAGTTAGGTCCAAGTAGAAGGTCAAGTACTATAAAACAAGCAAGACTTTCTGAAACTATTATTTTATATAAACAATTTTGTTCCTTAGAGTTAGCTATTCAAATTAAAATTAAAAATGCAGAAATTGAAGATAGTGAAATTCTGATTGCTACAGAGTTATTTAATAATATTAATACATTGTATTCGAAAATAATTCAACTTTGTTCTGAGAGTACAGAGGATACGAGTAGCACCATGGAAAAGTTCGAGTTGAAAACTGCGATTGCTTTGTTGCCAATAATGACGGGTGATGAAGATATCACCAAACAATTAATTTCAAACATTGAGATGTATGATTCCATGATAGAAAGTGCTGGTAAACAACAACTCATCCAGTTTGTTTTAAAGTCACGTTTATCTGAAAGCGCTAAGCTGCGCATGCGTAATACTTATTCGTCTGTTGCAGATTTGATTCTAGACATGCGTAGTACATTACTGCCAAAAAAGTCCGATACTGCGATCCACAGTAGGCTACAGCATATGAAGCAAAACGACAAGAGTATCGAGAGTTACGGTAAGGAGTTAGAACAGTTATTCGTCGATCTGACTATTACTCAGGCCAACGGAAACACTGATATTTACCAAACGTTGAAGCCAATAAACGAGCGGATTGCTATAAAGCGATTTTCTGATGGTCTGCGTAATAGCCGCCTTAGCACGATAATTGCAGCAAGGAATTATTGCACATTGAAGGACGCGATCCAGGGTGCGCTGGACGAGAATCCCTCGAATGGAAGTGAGGAGCGGGTGATGAGTTTTCACCATAACCGAGGTAGGTCAAACCGCGGTCGTCACAATTATAATAATAATTTCATCAGAGGAGCGTCTAGAGGATTTTCTCGTGGCCAAAATTTTAATAAGTCCGGTCGTGGTTATTATTACAATTCCGGTCGTGGACGAAACTATAATAATTCATCCAATTATCGCGGTCGTGGTGATTTTCGTGGCCACACAACGTATCGTCGCCCGGCACGGCAACACCAAATTAGGCTAGCTGAGTTGAATGAGCGTCCGAAGGATAGTAGTGAGCGTAGACATGAAAATCCTGAAGTACAGACTGAAAATCAAAATAATAACTTGTTTTTTCGTGCATGAACATTTTTACTGTCAAAATATTAACTCTATTAACTTAAATGTATTCGAAGTGTCGCGTAGTTGGTTACTTGATACCGGTGCGTCAGTGTCCATAGTTAGACAGGAGGCATTAGAGAGTTTATGCATTCCTTTCCATATAGAGCGCATTAAAATAAACGGAATAGGTGGTCATGTGTATTGTGATGGCTTTGTTTATCTTAACTTGAATTATAATGGTAATGAGTTCGAGCATAAATTTTATGTATTTAAGGATTTTACTTGCAGAACGGATGGTATATTAGGACAAGATTTCTTGAGCAAATACAATTGCATATTAGATTTTGAGCGAAATGTATTAACTATTAACCATGACGTGCCCATAGATATCCCACTACAAATGGGGAAGCTCGGCAAAAACACTTATATGACTATACCGGCTAGATGTGAGGTTACTTACTTAGTAGAGACAAACTTTAAAAACGAATGCGTTGTTATGCCTAAGCAGTTGAGCGAAGGTGTATTTTTAGCATCTGTTTTAGTACAACCTACAAATGGTAAAATACCATTAAAATTTTTAAATACCCGAGACACAGACATATGCTTAAGTTATTTTACGCCCGATATTATACCTTTAAATGAATACCTTGTATGCTCTTTTGAAAGCAATAACTTAAGTGCAAATCGTGTGAAACAATTATTTTCTGTTTTAAACCTAAAGCATCTTAATAAAGAAGAACAAACTTCGATTGAAAACATTTGTGCGAAGTACTCAGATGTATTTTTTTTAGATGGTGACAAATTAGGCGTTTCGAATTTATACAAACAGTCAATTCATTTGAAGGAAAATACTAGCCCAGTGTATACTAAGCCTTATAGGCTCCCCAGAAGTCAAAAATATGAGGTTGATAAACAAATCAACGATATGTTACGTAATGATATTATAGAGGAGAGCATGAGTGAATGGTCTAGCCCTGTTCTTTTAGTCCCAAAAAAATGTGATAGTAGTGGTAATAAAAAATGGCGTATTGTTATTGATTATCGGAAATTAAATAATTATCTTAAAGACGATAAATTCCCTTTACCAAATATCACAGATATATTGGATTCCTTATCAGGAGCAATTTATTTCAGCCACTTAGACCTTAGCCAGAGTTATTATCAGTTAGAGTTAAGCCCAGATAGTAGAAAATATACTGCATTCACTACAAGCAAACAATATCAGATGAAACGGCTCCCAATGGGTTTGAAAATCAGTCCTAGTGCTTTTAGTCGGTTAATGACAGTAGCCATGTCTGGTTTAAATCATGAAAAATGTCTGGTATATCTAGATGATCTTATCTGTATAGGACGCAGCTTAGAGTCCCATAATAAAAATTTGATTGATATTTTTGAACGTCTTAGAACTGTAAATCTAAAAATTAACCCTGAAAAATGTCAGTTTCTAAAGAAACAATTATTGTATTTAGGCCATGTCGTGTCTGCTAAAGGAGTCTCGCCTGACCCTGAAAAAACACGTATTATACAAAGTTACCCCACTCCAAAAAGTAGTGACGAAGTAAGACGCTTCGTTGCTTTTGCTAATTATTATCGTAAATTCGTTCCACATTTTGCTGATATTACAATACCTTTAAATAGACTATGTAGGAAAAGCGCACATTTTGTTTGGAGTACAGAATGTGAACGTTCATTTAATCTTTTAAGGCAATCTTTGATCAATCCCCCCGTTTTACAATACCCAAATTTTGAGGAGGATAATGAATTCATATTGCACACAGATGCTTCTGGTATAGCTATTGGGTCTGTCTTATGTAATAAAAATGATATGCCGATTGCTTATGCAAGCCGGCCACTCAATAAATCCGAATTAAACTATCCAACAATAGAAAAGGAACTCCTCGCTATTGTTTGGTCAGTTAAATATTTTAGACCGTATTTATTTGGAAAAAAATTTAAGATAAAAACAGACCATAAACCCTTACTTTATTTATTTGGTTTCAATAACCCGTCTAGTAGGCTAATAAAGTTTCGATTAGCTTTAGATGAATACGACTACGAAGTTGAGTATGTCAAAGGTGTGAATAATGTGGCTGCAGACGCGTTATCTCGCATCGTTATTACATCAGATGAATTGAAAAATATAAATCAGAATGTCATAAATGTTATGACACGGAATATGGCTAGAAATAAATTATTAAATGACAATTCTGCGGTCGATAAGAACAAAACAGAGGGTCGGTCTGATCAACCGAAAATCGTTGAAATTCTTAAAAAACCGAATAATTGTATTCAATTAATATTTTCTCGGATTAGACTTAAGCATAACACTAAATATATTATAGTGAATGACTTTATTTATGTACCATCTAAATTGTCGATTTATTTAGACCCACTTTCTCGATCATGCTCAGCGCGAGCCGCTTTCGTGAGAGATTTGGAATCTATCTGTAAAAGAATATCAATTGATGAAATTTATATAATTAAAAATGAGTTAAGTGAAAAATATATAACATGGATAAACCAGTGTTGTAAAAATGGCGCTTGGACCGGTCCGCGTATTTTAATATTGAAAAATTTAATAAGAATAACGATTGACGACGATAAGCGCGTAATATTAAATGACTTTCATCTGCTTCCCACTAGCGGACATGCAGGTATTAAACGTATGACAAATAACATAAAACGTTATTACTTTTGGCCAAACTTGGTGGAAGATATTATAAGATTTGTGAAGAATTGTGACAAGTGCCAGAAACAAAAGCACTCGTTGCATACAAAACAACCCATGATAATAACCACAACTGCGCAGTCAGCATTTGATAAAATATACTTAGATATAGTTGGGCCCTTAGATAAGGATTATCATAGTTATTCATATATTCTCACATTACAATGTGAATTAAGTAAGTATGTTGAAGCATATCCTTTAGTAAGAAAAGATAGCGTAAGCGTAGCACGAGCATTCGTCGACAACTTCATCCTCAGGTATGGTATCCCTCGTGAGATCGCGACTGACAGGGGAACGGAGTTCATCTCTAGTACTATGACTGAGGTATGTAAACTGCTTAAAATTAGACAAACGTTTGCCAGTGCTTATCATCATCAATCGATAGGTTCACTTGAGAACTCGCATAAGTCACTTAATGCATTTTTAAGAATTCAAACTGACAACAACAGTAGGTATTGGAGTGAATGGCTCCCTTATTGGTGTTTCTCGTACAATACATCTGTGCACTCAGAAACAAAATATACTCCTTACGAACTGGTGTTCGGAAGAGCATGTAATATACCTAGGAATATTCAAAATTGTACTGTTGAACCTTTATTAACACAAGTAATTACCCCTTAGAATTAAAGTTTAGACTACAAAAAGCGCAGTGTGAAGCGCGACAAAATTTAATTAAAAGTAAGTTGGTAAGAAAATGTAAATTTGATGAGTATTTAAAACCAGTTATGTATAACAAAGATGACTTATTGTTAGTTAAGAATGAAACAGGAAATAAATTTGATAATGTATACCTTGGCCCTTTTACAGTTATAGAAGATCTAGATCCAAATGTTAAGATTTTACGGAACAAGAAAGTAGAAATTATACACAAAAATAGGACAAAACTGTATTTTACATGATAAATTATAATTTTCGTACATGTAAAAAAAAAAAAAAACAAAAAAAAAAAAAATCCTTACATATTTTTTTTTTTCTTGTTTTGTAGGGCGTGTGGTGTAAGAGTACCTATTAAATGATGTCATGATGTACCTAGATTCTAAGAGTATATTAGATGTGTTTGTATCAATTATTGGTAGTATTAAATAATATCTATTGCTTGCAAGTCGTGTTGTATTTCTATCCCAATCGAACCTTTACAAATTATTTAGGAATATTTTTATTTCACCACATTACATTGGATTTTTATGAGTAGGTAGATAGCAAACCCAATTGGTTAATTACCCCGTAACGTTCGTTTCAGAATTTATTGGAACACATACAACAATTCGTCAATGACAAATCGTGAGTGATATCCAACATCAAAATCAAGGTTAAAGGCTAAAAACCACACTGCCCATTTCTTATTTCAGAGTGCGTAAGAAATGCATTGGCCACGCATCTGATTTGCCCACACAAACTTCTCAGCTATAATGTACAAAAATCAAAGTTCCTACAAAAAACGTGTTAGACATGGTGTTCACAATATTGACTTATAACGTCCAAGTTATTTTTAAAGCCGGTTACCAAACACAGTTGTTGCAACAAAAAATAAGTGGCGACAAATTTCCTGTTCGGGCCAATGGCCAGTGTAATAGACCCGATTTATGGTGATGATGTCTTCTTCAGTTTTTTTAGTTTTTTTTGCAATAAAAAAATCTCGATTATACCGTATTATTGCTCGGGCTTAATAGGTAATGGCAGGTGGAATTGAACCTAAACTGAATAATGGAATACCGTATCAGGATTGATGATATCACATCTATTAATCTTAGCGTCCGTATGCAGGTACTTTCTGAAGCTGTAGCTCTCGCCCGAAAGCACTTGCGTCGTTCGGAAAATAGTTTGCAAAGGTTTAGCATCGGGGACTGAATTAATACTAGGACAGAGTGAGCCTCGATTGAGGGACCGCGATGGATAGCAAAGAGCATAGAAAGCTGGGAATCTCGTTTGGACTTTAAAAAAAACTGTATGTAACTTAACGACATAGCCGTATTATTTATTGTCAGTCCAGTCATGTACAATTTAACTACATGAAACTTATGATGTAGTAAATAATATTAAGTACTAAATAATAGGTATACAACCAACCAGTAGCAACTTACACACATAGGTTGCTAGCTTCCTGTAGATAATTGAGAAGATAGCTTCTATCCGTAGTGTGTTGGTAGAGTACTAATGATAGGTTAGATAGCATCGTACTCTCGTTTTATAAGCCATCTTATTCCTTGTTAGATATCCGTTTAAAAAAGTCAATTTAAATAAAGGAAAAGCAATTTTTGAACATAAAAAACAACAAAATAACTAAATAAATAACACTAACTAATGGATAAATATTTACATACATGCGTCATAGAATTCCTCCGCATAATCACCGACTGGTAATGTTCCCAGTAAGCATTGCCACGTTGAATGGCAATTCTAATTCTTTGGGCAAGATAGGGTCCAAGCTTCTGGTCAACTGTAGCGCGTCGATCAGCTGATTTGAAGCTATAGTTTTTTATCGTGACACACTTTTTCGATACGGCTAGCCTTTTATTATTTGAAACACAAATTTGTCGGATATCTTTAAACAGAAGCTAACTACCTACATAGCCTATTTGCATAATGATAGGCCATTTTAAATACGGGTTTGAATTTAACAGACTCGAATTCTGCATTTTGCACATCTGCCGCGCATCCAGCTAAGGAATGCTTATGAGTGAATTATTGGCTTTTATTTATGGCCAGGATTCGAAGCCGGGACCTCTCGATTGTCAGGCCGACGACGCCTAACTTCTAAGCTACCGCCTTAAAATTGTACGGATATGTCCTACTACTTCTTTTAACTAATATACTACTTATTTTCCTCCTCCTTACGATAATAAGTGAAAATAAATGAAAAGCTTCCTACCTACTAATTGTTAGCGTAATTTTATTCCTAGCTAGGTGCAAAAAGTTGATCCTGACAATGAAGGCGATCTAGTGTGTAATTTTTGTTTTGAGGTTCTTTCCATTCTATTCTTTTTTTTATAAACAGAAGCTAACTACCTACATAGCCTATTTGCATAATGATAGGCCATTTTAAATACGGGTTTGAATTTAACAGACTCGAATTCTGCATTTTGCACATCTGCCGCGCATCCAGCTAAGGAATGCTTATGAGTGAATTATTGGCTTTTATTTAAGCATCTCATTAAAATAGCACACATTGCGTTTTAGAAGGTAAGTCTGAATAATTTAAGAGAATCATCGGGATGGAACGTGGAACCCCTTCAAGTAAGACAATCCTATAGGTAGGTACACGATTGCCCAAGAAAGGGGTATCTTATTATAATTGGATATTATAATGAAGGTCAAGCCATCGTCATAACCGTTACAAGGCTTTTAGAAGACATAGCTCTGCTTCCGACCTTAGTAAGCTCTTTTGTGTGTGACAAAAATTGGTACAATACTCATGATAAGATCATGAAAAATTCTTATATTCTCATATCAATAGCTTAGTACATTGTTTCTACGTTTGAATTAAACAATAGCACGATACTGACGACAGCTACGATAGTGACAGACTGGCAGATTAATGTCAATCTTTGTTTAAAAATACTCAACAGAAATGATCGCCTTTTAAAAGGTTACATCATTTTCTTATAGAAAGAGATTTCTAGCTTCATATTCAAGCGTGTTGTCATTGCTGTGTGCGGCAGAATGTCTCAATATGGCCGGGCAATAATTCTGTAATTTTCGACAATGAACGCCGACAGCCAAGTTCTAAGGCGTGAGGAGGATTTCACATAGCGTGTCGAAGGGTTATTAAATTTTTTTAATTGTGTCGTTTCTAAAGAGGGGACTTCTAATTATTTTCGTGGCGATCGTACGAATGTGAAACAGTACGGTGTCTGTTTAAATAATCTATACTTATAATAAATCTGTAGAAGTGAAAATTCTGTACATTGAAAATAAAAAAATAAAAAATAGCAGGGGGTGTTACTAGACTGACACCGAACCCAAAAATGTGATTAAAAAAATTTTTGTCTGTCTGTCTGTCTGTCTGTCTGTCTGTCTGTCTGTTTGTTCAGGCATCACGCAAAAACTACCGGTTCGATTACGATGAAACTTGGTATAATTATTCTTCAATATCCTGGGCAGCACACTGGATACTTTTTATCCCGGAAAAGTACATACAATAAAAGACAAATTTAATTTTGCGGTTCAATTCCTAGAGCCGATTACTGTACCAACCGCAAATAGTAAGTTTGTCGTAGGTTACGTCACCCACAGTTCAAAATTCAAAATTCAAAATGGATAGAAGATGTTGTCAGTTACGTAAAATTATCACCGTAGCATGTCTGATAAGACGTACAATAGTATTATCATATGAACCACATCTATAGGTACAAATTAAATCGTGAAGTATATAATTATTAAATTATGTTTTTTTATGAGTAGGTTAATTATGAGTGGTGTTCAAGTAAGATTAGTGGATAGTGGTGTTATTAGTTTTTAGGGATTATGAGTTTTTTTTTTGTATTTATTACCAAAAATATTACATTTTGAGTTTAGATTAGTTATCAACAGAAATTGGTTTATGGGAGTGGGAGTGTGCGTGGGATTGGGAGTGGGAGTGGGAGTGGGGGTGGGGGAGCGAGTGGGAGTGGAGTGGGAGTGGGAGTGTGCGTGGGGGCGGGAGTGAGAGTGAGAGTGGGGGTGGGAGTGTAAGTGGAAGTGAGAGTGGGGTGAGAGTGTGAGTGAGAGCGGGCGCGGGGGTGGGAGTGAGAGTGGGAGTGGGAATGTGCGTGGGAGTATGCGTGGGAGTGGGAGTATGCGTGGGAGTGAGAGTGTGCGTGGGATTGGGAGTGGGAGTGTGCGTGGGGGTGGGAGTGGGAGTGGGGGTGTGAGTGTGAGTGTGTGACTTCCACGCGAGCGGAGCCGCGGGCAACAGCTAGTTCTTAAATATGGCCGTTTCCTCGTGGTCATACTAATTTGTCATACCAGTATGACCACGAGGATATTATGACTACAATGTATTCTTATAACTAACACGATGTTCAAAAAAATTTTTATGTAAGTACGATGTTTGAAAAAATTAAGGGGTTTTATTAGAAACGTCTTAGTCAGACTTAAAATCTGCCAATGTTTGCAATTATTGGTTGAGTAGAACCGAAGATATGACCAAAAGACGTTATAACCAATATTCACTTTGTTGGAGCCGCTTGCATCGCCTAGTAGTATCTACATCTGGTGTTTTAGTCGCCTTTTAAGACACCCACAAGAAAAAATCGGTTGACCCTTGGAGAAGAATGTTCTATAGCTCTAGTGAGAACCACGTATTCCGGCGCCAACCCTCAGAAACCATCATCATCAACAAAAATGCCAGTAACATCGGAGTCGCTTAAGGAATAATCTTTTTATGATCATAGGCATTACCTAAATATGCAGCAACAAGTCATAAACCTATAAGTTAAGTACCATAACCATATATGTACATTATGAGATAGGTAGGTACATCGACTCGACTACTTTCTCTGTAGAAATTATTTACGATCAATACTTAGAGGCTCTTAGAGGTATTATTTTATACCTAGGAATAATTTCAGTACCTTTTAGTAATCTTCCTAATTGCGATAATTTATCATTTTTAGTACCTATGCCGATTAAAGTATTACCTACTCGACCATGAATTCTATTCGTAGGTGCTCAAAATTGATGAAATAAGTGTCAAATATATAATTACTTAGATGAGTATTCCTTACGGTTTTTCAATGATTTTAGCTCCTTTCTTATTCTGTTTTCCTCTTCTTACGTACGGAGGTAAAATACCCATATGAGTACGAACCTTTCATAGACGATGCAACGGTAAACTGATTACGATGACGTAAACCCTGTATTTAGCTACCTTAGTGGTATAAAGATAGAACACTTCCTTTTGACTATGCAGAATACCATTCAAGTGGCTAACAATCATAATATAAGCTAGCCTCTTCGAAGAGCGGTACGTATGCCCGGGCCCTCTCCGGGGCTCTCCGTAAGTAGCGGTATTGCCGTGAAATTAATTAGGTACTTACTACACCACGATGGCAACATCGACACGAGAGAAAAACCTGCAAAGTTCTTAAGGGTGGATTTAACCGCTAGGAGTACTTACCTACTATGAGTAGATAAGTATACCCTATTCATTTGGGTAGTTTTTTAAGCTTAATTGCTTGTACGACAGTACACAGTCACCGTCCATTGCGGACGCAATCTGTAAGTTCTATAAATTCGGTGTAGTAATTCGCGTCCACCTTATTTTAATTGGTAATTACCAAAAATAATAGCAAATTCATAGTGAACATAATTCCTTTTATCATTATCGACGTCTAGAAATAGCTATGTATCCAAAATACACATAAAACAATAAAAGACTTGCCTTCAAACGCACCGCTGCCCACTACCAATTTTCTCAAAATTTCGCGGATTCGCGCTCTCTAGTTGAACAGCCGTCATTAACTATTTTTTTACACAGGATTGGTTGGGCGCACAGAACTTTTGCCTATGCGTACGTGGCTCTTATACAATGAGGTATTGGTGGTAATGACTTTTCGACTTATTGGTGTGTTAGTATACTTAATTTCGAGAGTTTTCAAAGGGAGATCCGAAAAATGGACACGAATAGGGCGATGGACGCGAACAGGCGAACTTACCCTATACCTACTTTGAACTGGTTATGAATCTAGTTGGAGTTAGGTGGTAAGCACATTTTGAGGTTTAAAATTATATTGAAATTCTTGGTACCTACTGTATCTAACCTTTAGCAACTGAGAGCTTTGTGCTAACATTTTGCAACAAAACAACACAATACTGGGACCTTTGATTGTAGGTATTATTTACATAGTAAGCAATAGTAGGTACCTACCTACCTAAACATTGATACTCAAAATGATAAATATCCTTATTGAAACTGGTTGATCACCATCTTGAATAGGTAGGTAGGTATTTTGATTATGACAGGTATGTTAATCTACCTGTGTTTTTACTAATCATTACAACCCGTTTCAAATGATACCTACCTACCTACTTATGGGTTGTAATAATATTGGTTATAAATGGATAGGTATTAAATGCAAGTTTCTGTAATCAAATAGGTAGGTACCTATATGCTGCCTAGGTCCTAAATTCTGCAATCACCTTATTTTTATGCTTACGGAATAGGTAGGTAGGTATGTTGTTAATTGTCAGAAGTGATGGAACGATTAGGCTTTATACCTACCAACTCTAAGCTTTTTACCTACCTATCTGCTTATAAGTTTTATTACCTAGGTACTTCTTATCATTAGCCTCAATGATAGGCGATTGCGTTGCGATTAATCCTATTACAAATTTTTAAGCATTCAAATCGTATGTCTTCTTCAGTATATCTACATTATTTCGTTATGGTTTAATTAGGTATCTTATTGGAGTTATTGGATTTGAAAAGAGGGTATTCCAAAAATAGGAATCAAATGTCACATTTTTATTTTTATCTATAAGTAATAAAGCAACCAAATTTTGTGTTAAATTACACAATTAATAGCAAACAATTTACTCTCCCGGCAAAATTGCTTTCCCATGTCGATATTCAAAATATACCCACTTATAAAACAAGTTCTGAATTAAGAAAAACAAGTTTCATTGGGCGAAGTTTTACTTTCGGCCTTTACGTACCTAGGTACCTATAATTTATTTACAAATTAATTAATATAATAACAAATACTGTACTTACAAATAAGTAGGGTTGTCTAGCGGTTCACCTGTCTACAATATTGGGCACGGAGGCTGCGTCGGCGTCCCCCCTGGAATGCGACACCTGTGACCACAATCACACTCACAGTACCACTCGGCCGTCACACTTTCCTAAGTCACAACAAATACAACGTTTTCCACACAATTTATTTCACAAAATATATTAATATAGGTAGTGCTTTTGCTAACACTTTTCTGAAATTTCGAAAAAAGTTTCGCGGTTTCGATAATAAGCAAACACAGCCTTTCGACGGACACCGAAGAGAGCGGCGAACGAACTCCAATTGACGTACGGCGGAGTGGGGACCGAGCGCGTGTGATGTGAACATCTAGCGAGCGACTGTGGCGCCGCCACACCTGTCAACGCACGGTGGACAACTCCGCAACAGCCAATGAACCAAGGCGAAAGTAGTGGTGTAACCTCGGTGCTTGTTTACCTACCTATCGAATTTCAGTTACATAAATTTCATAATTATAATTATAGGAAAATTGTTGCATGAATACATTCTAAATACCTAAGAATATAGTTCAAAGCATCCGAGAACGATACTGAACGACGCAAACATGAGTGACATAAACATTTATTTCGGAAAAATGGTATGATGCACAGTGTACTGTGTCCGATCCCGGCATCAGCACAAATATTTAGGCATAGGCATTATTAAGATGAAATAATAATTTTATCTGCATCCTATCACAATTACTATGATTGGGTGTGATGTGTTCACAGACCTAGGTATTGTGACCCTAGCAAACTATGGCTCAAATAAGCATGGTTAATTACTTATATCTACTTATAAGTAATAGAATAGAATAGGTAGGTATAGATAGAATAGAAGTAAATTCATATTTATGCAATGCCTATAAGTTCCTTTTTTTTTTACTACCTGTATATTGTATAGGTACTTATCGTTATTATCATCATCATCATCGTCATCTTAGTATTCTAAGCAAGCGTAGCGCGTATGTATAATCCCGGTTGCTTCCAAAGCTTTTACCTCTCGTTACAACTACCTAGTACCTGAATAAATTTTCAATAAAATAGAACAGCTCCGTTTCCGTCTATATGAACTGCACTAACGATTAATAATTGAATGACGGTAAATTTACCTTTGTACAGGCTGCCTAGGTAATTACGTGCATACCAACCAGACACATCTCTAAAACGTACACTTCCTGGTTATTCATTCCTTAGATTATGCAACATAATCAAAGTAGGCTTTAACTATGAAATACCATTGGGTACTGTACCTACTTATTTGTGGTTTAACCTAGTATTTGTAGGAAGAAATAGAAATACTAACGAGAATAGGTACGACTCCCACCACAATATGCGGCTAATACGAATTACTCGTTTCATAATCTAATACGAAATACCTAATATAAACTCAATGAAACCTATTATTTGGTATTATTTTCGTGATTGCATTTTAAACTATTGCAGGCGTTAGGAACATGAAGCTATAGATAAACATGGAGGCCAAACCGGGAAGAACAGCTTGAGTCAAATACCTACATGTCTCTATCTCACTCTCTGTGGGCCAACTTCTCTTTCGTGTATTTGTACAATGTTGCTATCTTCTTATTAGTATCTCCTAGTAAATTATAGAAATAGACCATACTAACCAAAAATGCAAGTAAAATGATTTATAAATAACTCTATAGTTCGACTACGATTATTAATGTGGAAATTGAAAAATTATATGCCATTTATTATGCATGATTGGGTTGTCGAATCAGGAAATCAGTGAATTAAATTCCCATTGTCTATGGATTCAGTACGTAATGTGGCAACATTGGTACTACATGTCAACTATCAATGAACAATATGGCGGTTGTTTATTATTGTTTCGGTTTTTAACATATTTAAAGTTAATTATAAGTATAAACTCAAAAAATGGTGCAAAATTGTATAGTGCGTGGTTGCGGTAGTACGTGGCGTCAAGGATGTGATATAAAATTCCACGCGTAAGTGTTTAAACTTGTTTAAATGGTGATTTCTTGCTTAGAAGGTTATCATACTTAGAAAGAGAAGTCGGCCCACAGAGAGCAAGATAGTAAATACAGACTGAGCTTCAAGTAGGTATTGGAAGTGAGGCCTCCATGTTTATCTATAGCTTCATGGTTAGGAACATGAAGCTATAGAGTTAGGAACGTTAATAAGGATGCACCAATATTCAATTAATATTATATTATTGATCTACCAATATTTTTCGATTATGCAGTGGGTGTATCAATCCTCAGTCCCCACTAACATCTTCACTACCAACCGCGCCTCACTCACCTGCCTAATGACGAACGAGGATCTGGTGCAGACTTTCCGCTGGGTTGGGCGGTCGGGATCATCTTGAAGCCGAAGATGCCCTGGGTCAGCCGGGGCGCAATTTTATTGAAATACACATCTTGGGTCACCAACCTTTCACCCCAGCGCTTATAATCATTATAAATGATCGGATGATGATGACTAGAGTTACATACACCCTTCAGTCCATAATAAAGAAAGGCGAGGGTTAAGAAACACCTCTTTAAAAAGTGGCGAGCTTCCGCGTATCTTAGAACTGTAATTACTCTTTTTGGAGATTTTATTCTATGGAATCTACTAAATTATGTGGGTAAGTGATTTGTACCTTTTTATTACTAAGGTCTTAGCACGTCTTGCTGTTATTGTCAAGTAGGTATAGCACCTTCGTGGTTTTCATGTTGCTATGTAATAATTATACCTAACTAGCTTCCGCCCGCGGCTTCGCCCGCGTGGAATTTGGTATTGCCACCAAGTCTATATGAATGAAACGACTCTCCACTCGACTTTCCACTCCGGTGTTCACTCCACTCTCCGCTCCAGACTCCACTCCACTGTTCACTTCACTCTCCACTCCACACTCCACTCCACTCTCCACCTCCACTCTACTGTCCAATCTCCTCTCCCGACTCCACCCTACATTCCACTCTCCACTTAAGGCGACAGTGTGGACATTATATCCCTTTATAACAGTACTTTCAGTTGTAATAATCGATATTTGAAAAAAAAGACTTGGTTATCTTGACCACAAATATCTATTTTTTGCAATCCTTGTCTGTTTGTTCGTGATGGACGCAAAAACTGCTAAACAAATTTTGATGCCCCCTTTTCATTAGAAAGGTCTTGGTTTTACATAAAATCTGCCGTATGTTTGATTGCATTTGGTTAAGTAGAACCGGGGATATGGCCAAAAAACGATTACCAACCAATCGACTCCCACGGGCAGAGCCGCGGGTATTAGCTTGTATAAAAAGTAGCCTATATATTACTCCAGACTGTAATCTATCTCTGTACCAAATTTCAACCTAATCTATTCAGCCGTTTTTACGTGAAATAGCAACAAACATAATATTTGGACATCCCGACCGATCGACTTTGCGAGCGCAGCCGCGGTATTAGCTTGTATAAGAGTAGCCTATATATTATTTCAGACTATAATCTATCTCTGTACCAAATTTCAACCTAATCTATTCAGCCGTTTTTACGTGAAAGAGTAACAAACATACATCCAGATATCCCGACTGATCGATTCCATGGGCGAAGCCGCGGGTTTTAGCTTGTATAAAAAGTAGCCTATATGTTATTTCACACTACACTCTATCTCGGTACCAAATTTCAGCCAGATCCATTCAGCCGTTTTTACGTGAAATAGCAACAAACATAATATTTGGACGTCCCGATCGATCTACTTCGCGAGCGGAGCCGCGAGTATTAGCTTGTATAAAAAGTAGCCTATATGTTATTTCAGACTATAATCTATCTCTATACCAAATTTCAACCCGATCTATTCAGCCGCTTTTGCGTGAAAGAGTAACAAACATACATACAGACATCCCGACTGATCTACTCCGTGGGTCGACTGATCGACTCCGTGAGCGGAGTCGCGGGTATCAGCTTGTATAAAAAGTAGCCTATACGTTATTCCACACTTTAATCTATCTCGTTACCAAATTTCAGTCAGATCTATTCAGCCGTTTTTACGTGAAAGAGTAACAAACATATATCTAGAAAATCCCGACCGATCGACTTTGCGAGCGGAGCCGCGGTATTAGCTTGTATAAAAAGTAGCCTATATGTTATTCCAGACTATATTCTATCTCTGTACCAAATTTTAGCCAGATCCATCAAGCCGTTTTTGTGTGGCAGAGTAACAAACATACATCCAGACATACATTCTTACAAACTTTCGCGTTTATAATATTAGTAGGATAATGACCTAATGTTTTGCTTCGAAAATAAATTCTTCAAGAAGGGCATTAGAAGGTTTTTACAGGGTCGGTAGCGCGAGTGTGACGCCCCTGGTGTTGCGCACGTCCATAGACCATGGTAACCGCTTTCCATCAGGTGGGCCGTGTGCTTGTCTGCCGCCTAAGTGGTGTAAAAAAATCCTTTAAATCCATTACAAAAAGATTTCAATATATGTACCTACCAATATGAAGAGATGGCATATTGTAGAAATGTAGACTGTATTTTATTAGTAGGTAATAAAAGATGGCAGTCGCTCACCACTTCGAAGTTAGACTGAAAGCCGACACCGAGATAGGATAAAGCTCGGAGGATAATGAAGGGAATATCTAAAGGTGTAATTCATAAAAGTAATAGGTAATAAAAGTGCAATTAATTTTAAATAGTTTATTTCATTATTACGACGTGCCTTTAGGAATAAATCTTTATTGTGTCTTGCATGATATTGCTTTATTCGGTAAGTAAATAGAGAAAACTAAAAACGCGACTTTATAGAAAATATTGCATATCTACGTAATTACAGGTGTATGGCACATACTATTATACAAAATATACAGGATTAGACTAGGTATTTATAATATTTAATCTAATATCACTTTATTTAATAATATAGTTGGTGATGCAGTTGCGGTATTGCGAGGATGATCAGCATTAAAAAATGTTCAAATATACCTGAAAGAAAACAAAGGGTATGTTAGTAGTAGTTAGTAGTTTATTCTTAAGGCTGACTTTCACTAGTAAAAAATTGTTTTACTAAACAATTTACAACGAATTTCATTGCTAAATGTAGCTAGGTACTCTTAATTTGAGCTGAAATACTCGTACTTAAAACCATCCAGGTTTAAATCCAAATTTGGCACTTGAATTTTACGGAAAACACCATAGTTAGTCCACCTGGAAGAACCGCTATCGTCTACCACACCGTCCTCGTCACCCCTCTCGCCGTGCTGAGAAAAAGCATTTGCCAGAGCCTTGTCTGTTAGGTTAGGTTAGCCAACAGCATCTTCAAACCGGTAATCTGGCTAGGGCCCTCCAAAATATTGGCAGGGCTCCATATATCTATTGGGTAGGATTTTAATGTAGATACCATATTATTTCCAGCTTTGTTTTATAGGATAAGATTGATATTTTAATTACCACTTAAAAATTGCTCAAGTATTTTTTCACCTATACTAAATCAACCCTTCGTACATTGATGTGAATACTTACACGGAGAACTTGAAGCCTTGTCTTGCATCGGTGGAGCTCGATACTCGTCAGTGGCTTCTAAAAACTGGTACATAGCTTTAAAACCTGTACCGTCTAAGCGGTCGTTGGACCTAAATGTAACTTTGAAGAAATTCCTTTCAGACTCTACGTGGAACTCTTTCCATTGTCCACAATATCTACCAAATCTATTGTCTTCAGTCATATAGTTCGAAAATTCGACATAATCACTCGCCGATACTGCTTCACACCTGCAATAAGGACACTTATTTACAATTATATTATACCCAGATACAGGTAGGTATCAACTATGGTATATTTGATAACCGTGCGTTTAGCCTTTTCTGCCACGCGCTTAAATCTCTTAAAATTATAAAATGTGTGTACTTACGGGGCGAACCAAGAAAACCTTACTTATTTGCAAGCCGTTGCACCCACTGATTGACAGACGAGACTCTAATGCAGGCTTTCCTTTCAAGGTTATGAGGTCAGACGACGGCAGTCACTCTCGGGTGATACCTATGTAGGCATTAGGCATATGAAATGATCTTTGGATTAAAAAGAAAATGGTTCGTAGATACTTACGGCGATACACCCTCGACGTCAAAATTCGTAAAATGCAGGTGCACTTTTTCAGTCTCCCCACCGTGGAAGAAGTATGTACATTCAGTATCCCTGGGATAGGGTCCTGGCGAGTTGGGCGACGCGAACGTGCCGTTGCGCGCCTCACTACTATTATACACAAAAGCACATGGAAACTCTTTGAGCTGCCTCCCTGTGTTAATTCCAAAATCTGAAAGTGAGAAAGATGTGAATTAGAAATTCATTCCAAAAAAAATATTGATCTTATTCATCTTGATTCTGAGTTGTAGGTATGTAGATATATGAAATGAACGGAATACCTATACAACGACAGTAGGTACTTATTCATTTTTTGTGAGAATTAAGAAAATAACTTTGTATTTTACTGAGTTCATGCCTAATTTTATAAGTTCTAGACTTAAAAGTTGTCGAGCTATTTCTCAATAACTTCATTGGATATACTTATTGAAGACTTAAAAGTTGTTGAGCTATTTCTCAATAACTTCATTGGATATACTTATTCAAATATATTGGATTTGGATCACATAGATTTTATACAACAATCAAAACATTAGTGATGAATATTTACTAACTTTCTACAAACGAATATGTTATTTTAAATCCTCTTGAATATCTCGAAGATTGTGTTCCACGGAATTCCAGCATTAGTTTCGGTCCATTGGACATAATAGGCTTGGGGAGGTCGATTCCGCAGTACGTTGCCACTTTATCTAATCGCCCGTCCACGTTGACGAATGCTTGCAACGAATCCACATTTGTGCAACTGTAAAAGATTTAATAACATAAGTTTAATATTTATTAACGACTCACTTAGAAAAAATTTAGAGAATTATATTGGAATCGAACCCACTAAAACTGCACGCAGATTGCGGTTTTCTGTAAGGTAAAAGTAGGTAGGTATTACCCTAGTTATAGTTAGGTATAGCTGTTTCAAACAGAAAATCTTCGTAATATATAAAATCTCTAATGAATCCGAGCATGGTAGGCACACTATCGAAATTAATTTCAAGTTAAATATCATCATAAGACGCTTTGATAATAAGTATAATAGAATAGTTGTATTTCAGATTTTGTATCTTCAATAGCTACTTACTTGACGTTAATTGGACAAAATAGCCAATATAACGATGTACGAGTGCGGATCTAAAGCCTTTTACAATATCATATTAGGTCAAACATGGCATTTACAGACTTAATTGATTTCAAATTTAACTTTCATTTATCAACTTAGACGAAGCACCTATTCATTTTTTATTTTAAATTTTATTGTACCTACCTATATCGTCAATGGATGGAACTTGATTGTTACGGAAGCAATAGGTATAAAACGATTTATAACTAGGCAATGTACTGTATTGGGGTGCGAGGTTAGTAAACATTCTTATAGTGAATCCTGACCAACGAAACAGCGAAGCTCGTCCCTTTTTGGGGGAGGCATAGTTATTTTCGGCTAATATTCCGCCTAGATACTTAGGGACCATGTTTCGAATTAGTCAGTTTCTCCATGTGTCGCACTAATAAGCAGATGGCACTGTCAAGAAGACACAGTGAAGGGGCGGACGCGGTCACTGTATCCTTACCAATCGGTAGACATGATCTGGCACAGAACTCCTAACTAGGCCGAAACCCTGATCAGCAACGGACAGGAATCAAATGGTGGTGCGTGGTTTTTTGGGGCAGTTACGGGCCAGAAAAAACCTTCCGGCACATTCAACGTTCGGACGCGATTCTTGATTGGGGAGGCGGCTCATAAAAAGTATCCCGGTGCCTATAATGGGTCCGAACGATGTCGGAGGCATGCTGAGGTTTCAGTACATACATACATACATACATACCTACATACATACATACAGATCACGCCTTTTTCCCATTGGGGTAGGCATTCATAAGTAGGAATAAGTTCTAAACATATAATTTAAAAATAAATTTATACGTACTCTGTAGATCCATCCGGTGACTTATATAGATAGAAGTCTTGAAAACTTAATCTAACTCGCTCCTTGCCTCTCCCGAAGAATTCATAATGGCAGTGAGTATTCTGTGTATACGGTGCAGGGTAGTGCGGTGACGTCAGTGTACCGTGCTTCGTACCATCACTGCTGAACTCCTGGTGACATGATGATGCTGGAAATAAACAGAAAAGCAAATTAGTTTTTGGAGACACCCTGGAAGTGATTCTCCCGTGAACTTTCGTGGGAACGTAGAAGTTTGTGGAGTCGTCCAGTATGTGCTATGACCAGTTCAATTTCCAGTGTGAAAAAACACGGTGTATGCACCGTGTATAGCGCCATCTCTCTCCCTGAGTTGAGCTGCATCGCATTTGAATTGCTACAAGAGAGAGGGTATGGGGCCAGTATTCGAACTCGGCACCTCATGATCGTAAGGACGACTGTTTAACCATGGTTTAACCATTATGCTACCGACGCTTCAACCTCCTCTTTATTACATCATGTTCCCTTTTTATTTTTCTAAACGTATTTGAAGTATTTCATGATAACCCACCCACCGTAGTCAGGAGGTTTTAAATAGGTCGCGAGGTGTTTCTGCTTAAAGATGACAGCAGTATATAGGTATTGTACTACAATACCTAAATATCAACGTAATTTACTGCATAAAGAGGCAATTTTTTATTTTACCCCGAAACATAGGTATTCATTAATCCTGAAACTCTTGAACATAAACTGTAAGAACCTAGTTGTAAATATATTAGATTTAAGGTGTGTATGTGGTATGGTGACCAAGACCCCACCCACTCTCTCTTCCTACTTACATACATTACACCCGTAAAATATGTAAGTGGGAACTGGGAACTGTGGGAAAAATCTCACAACGTAAAAATAGTGGTCTCAGTCTGAAATAGTACCTTCTGATACTGTGATGATTTTAACACTCAGAGCAATAAAACAACCAATTAGATTATTACTCTGCGTTTCAACATAGCTTCTATTAGGTAATAGCATAGATATACTAGTATTTTTAGTAGTAGGTATAGTTTTATTAACTTCATTGTTGTAGCAAGTACCTAAAATTCAGAAGACATTTGCGCATGCGTGAAACGAAACGTCAATAGTGGTGCGCTGACTTAAATTTTTCTATCGGAACTCGGAACATACACAGTTCTGTTTACTCATTCATTCGTGCGGTACCGGTATAGCTTATAGTAGCAAAATAAACTAATAACGAGTCGTTTAAATCTTTTTGGAACAATAAAATATCAGTTACATTACAAATTACGTAGTTATAAGTTTAAAAATATTGTATTATAACTTATTGTACCATTTGTACCTAATAAAAACGAACTTCATGCACAACACTAAAGCTGTCAGTTCAGTTTAAAAAATGCTGATATATCAAACTGTCAAGTGTGTCAACGTCGCAATAGGCACTGGCAGGCATGTAAATTCTTCGCAATTAGTTTTGTAACTTTTGTATCAATATTTGTTTAAGTTTTTCATAAAATGACACGTGCCTATACATAGAAACTTGCCTGCTATATTCATAAAACTACGCAATGTGTTAGTTTTGGTGTTATTTTTACACTTTAGAACTGTTATAAAATCAAGGTAACTATGACGGAATCCACCCCATTTTTTGTGGATAGGGCTAAAGGCGGCAGGGCTTCATGCAAAGGATGTAAAACTAACTGCCCTAGTGGAGAGCTACGTTTAGCCAAGCTTGTAGCGAGTCCATATGGAGAAGGTCAGAGTATGAAATCATGGTATCATGTAGACTGTTTCATGAATGTTTTATTGAAACAGCGACCGGCTACTAAACGTGTAGATTCTATTAATGACATCGGTAATTGGGACAGCATAAGCAAAGATGATCAGGAATTTATATTGAAGAAACTCAATGAAATGGAGAAACTATATGCAGATAAAAATAAAGGAAAGTACACAGCTAAGGTGATTTTAAATGTGCCTAAAGTGAATTCTCCTACTGCAAATAGTAATACAAGTAAGGATAGTATTGATAGTTCTGAACAAGTTGAGACGTCTGATGATAAATTTTCCACCTTCTTTACATTGTGTAAAAAGATATCAAGAGTAGATGCTTATACTGAAAAAACATCAGTTGTCAATAATTTCTTTAGAAATGGCACTAATGGCAGTTTATTTCAAGGTGATCTTACTCTCTGGTGTAAATTGTTGTTACCGCAGGTATCAAAACGAGTTTATAATTTAAAAAGTAAACAATTGGTTAAATTGTTTTCAAGAATATTGTCTATGGATCACGACGATATGTTAACACATTTAGAGCAAGGAGATATTGCTGACACAATACATAACTTTTTTCTAAAATCCAAGATTCAAGCAGCAAAAGAAAGTACATTTACAATTCAAGAAATTGATAAATTTTTAGAGGAGTTATCTAAACTGACTAAAGAGGAAGAACAAATATACCATTTTAAGAAGATAGTAAAAAAATGCACTGCAGATGATTTGAAAATGCTCATCAGATTGATAAAAGGCGATTTAAGAATAAACGCAGGGCCAAAACATATATTGGAAGGTGTTCATCCAGATGCATACAGCGTTTTTCAGACATCCCGAGATCTCAACATGGTTTTGGATAGAATTCTATCTGAGAGCAGTACAGTAAAACATAAAGATGCTATACAAAAGGGTTTTCAAGCAAAACTATCTCTTATGACGCCCGTGTTGCCTATGTTAGCTGAAGCCTGCAAGTCTGTAGAGATGGCAATGAAGAAATGTCCCAATGGAATGTTCTCTGAGATTAAGTATGACGGAGAACGAGTTCAAGTTCATAAAAAAGGCAATGAGTTCAAATATTTTTCTAGAGCTTTAAAACCTGTGATGGCACATAAAGTTAGTCATTTTAAAGACTACTTACCGCAAGCTTTTCCAAAAGGCACTGATTTAATTTTGGATGCAGAGGTGCTGATGGTTGATGTTAATACTGGAAAACCATTACCGTTTGGTACTTTAGGCAAACATAAGCAATCCGAATTCAAAGACGCACAAGTTTGTCTGTTTGTGTTTGACTGCTTATTTTACAATGGGAAAGTATTAATAGATTTACCAATAAGAAAGAGGAGACAGATCTTACTTGACAATATGGTTGAAGTAACAAATCATGTTATGTTTTCTGAACAGAAATTGATTGAAAAGCCATCTGATTTAGCTAAGATGATTGCCGAGGTATGTTTATATTCAAATTCAGTCTTCACTTTTTATTTTAATTGGTACTGGTTAACTAAATTTTTTTTTTATACCACTTGGTTGGCAGACAAGCACACGGCCCACCTGATAGGAAGTGGTCACCGTGGCCTATGGACATGTGCAACAGCAGGGGCATCACACTCGCCCTATGATATAATATTATAATATAAAATATGTTTAATAGGTGGCTTTTATAGCACTAAGGTGGCAAACAGACACCAAACCCACATATGAAAATAGCTGCCTTTAAATAACTTCAATAATGTCTGTAAAATGGGAACTAAGTATTTCTTTTTGAATTTTCAGGCAAATTTATCTAAAAATAAAAAAAATATTATATCATTTACAGCATTATGACCTTTTCTTGTTTGTACAATTTTCAGGTGCTACAACTTGGTTTAGAAGGTTTAGTATTGAAAGACTTGGAGTCCACATATGAGCCAGGCAAGCGGCATTGGTTAAAAGTGAAGAAGGACTACCTATTTGATGGAGCAATGGCCGACACAGCGGATCTTGTTGTTTTAGGAGCTTGGTTTGGTAAATGGTTTGCATTATTCAGAATGCGGTTCTGGCATAGGCTTTCCTCTCTGGTTTAGATTTTCCAGACAAACTTTTAATCCCTTATTTTATCCCCTTAGTAGTGAAAATTACAAGTGGATGCTTGCAATTCAAAAGGCATCAACTGCCAAAATTTCAAGTTAGTAGCTCCAGTGCTTTAAGAGTCTGGATTGATGAACCATATCAATCAATAGATTGTATTATCATTGTTTTTTTATTAGTTTTTTTATACTCACTTTGCAGAATGTATAGATTTCTGCAAAGTGAATCACGTAGTCATTTAATGTCATTCGCATTTTATCAAATCTTATCTAAACTTCTTGGATTAAATTGATTATTATTATTCAAAAATTCCTTCTTTCATATCTTTATTTAACTTCAATGCAATGTTACAAAATGGTATTTACCTAACGTCGATGTAATGTTACACAATGGTATTTCCCCAGTCAAACTAAACAATACAGGGAAAATATATGTTTGTTCATTATTTTGATTTGATTTTAAAATTATCCTCATTCCAGTTGTTTTTTTTATACTATGTAGGTAGGTGGCAGACAAGCATACTGCCCACCTGATCGCAAGAGGTCACTGTGGCCTATGGACGTGTGCAATACTTAGGGTGTCACACACGCGTTGCCTACTCTGAAAGGAAGGGGAGAGAGGTAGGAAGGGGTGGGGGGAGGAGGGGTACAGTGAGCTCTGTCTACCCTACTTACCGGCGGGAACACAACACGATGTTTATTATGGCCGCGGTGTTCTGTAGGACGGAGGTACCACAGTCGGACAGCTCATTTCGGACGGGAGATACCGTCGTGTCCTACCTCCTAATTAAACTGGTTGCATCTATAGCTTGCACTTTGGAAGCCTGCAGTTGGCACTTTCCTTTGCCGGGTGAAATGGAAATGCCTTATGGGCGGGGCACCTTGGCATTTGAAGACCAGAAATGGCGTGCAGTTTTAGTCGGGTCGAGTCCTGCGAGGGGAGGGAAGGGGTATCCGAGGGGATTTGTTCGTATAAATAAAGTGGCTTATCTCTTTTACGTCTGTTGTCTGACCTCTCAAATTCGAGAGGAAAACCTCCACCAGAGAGCCTTCTCCATTAATTTTTGGTTGTAGTACACTGAGCGGGGATCGAACCCGCGCCTCCTGCGCAGCGGCCGCGTTCACTACCGCTACGCCACAGAGGCTGTGAAACGCGAGCGTATTACCAATAAAAAAAACTAAAATTTTCTTTTATTTCAGGTACTGGTAAAAAAGGTGGCATGATGTCAGTATTCCTGATGGGTTGTAACGACACGCGAAGAAACAAATGGGTTACCGTAACCAAAGTCCACACCGGACACGATGACAGTACGTTAGAGAGACTGCAGAAGGAATTGTCTCCGCTAATGGTGAAGATATCTCAAGACAGCAATAAAGTCCCATCTTGGTTGGATTGTAATAAAGGAATGGTGCCTGATTTTGTTGCGGCAGATCCTAAGAAACAACCTGTTTGGGAAATTACTGGTTAGTAGTTATTTTGTAAATTTTAATTGGCATAACATAACTACGTTTAAAAAACCGACTTCACAGACTAAAAACATAGTTATTTTTTATTTTTTGCTTTTTAGTATACAGACATAGAAAAGTACCTATTTATGAGGTTTTTTATGTTTATGACATCAAAAACAGAATTTTTGCCGTAAATTTGATGATTTCCCCTCGATTTTCCTAAGATCCCAGCATCAGATCCTGATACTCTGGATATCAGCCTCTTTCAAACAAATACATTTTTTTTTTCAAAATCCATCCATACTTGGCGCCGCTATCGCGTAACATAGAAAAACTATGAATTTCCTATCAGAATAACCTAATGACACTGTCTGATACGGCGACCGAATTCGGGAACCCCAGCCGCATATCGGGTATGGGTGTTACAAGCGTCTATAAGGCAAAATAAAAACTTACCATCAGGTGGACCTTACACTTGTTTGCCACCTGAATAGTATAAAAAACAGTTGGCGCTCTCCTATCCCTTAACGAAGAGGTGGCAGCACTCGCGCTCTCAATTAACAATATTATATAGATTGTAAATATAATTTTATTAATTACCTTTTTCAGGAACTGAACTGACAAAAGCAAACCTACACACAGCTGATGGAATCTCAGTGCGGTTTCCAAGAGTAACACGCATACGAAATGATAAAGATTGGAAAACGGCAACTAACTTGGAAGAATTAAAACATCTATACAAAACATCCAAGGAAAAAACTGATGTGTCACTCTTGAATAAGTTAGCTGATACTGCCGACAATGAACCACCCGCAAAAAAGATAAAGTTTAGTCCAACTAAAGGCAAAGATAGTCCAACAAAAGCCAGTCCAAAAAATGCTACAATAGATAAGTTCTTCACGAAGAAAGAAGAAAAAAAAAACAAAATAAAAATTGAAAAGTCGGATTCTTCAGACGAAAAAACATCAGATGTTGATATGAAAGATGAAGGAAATATCAGCGAAGATGAAGTAGATGGCGAAGAGTCTTTGTTTCTACCAGAAAACCCTTTACCAGATGTATTTAAGGACAAAAAACTGGGCTTCTATCCGGACTTTCTAAGTTTTCCTGAAGAGGAACGCAAGCATTTTGAAAGGCACTGGATAGCGTACGGAGGTACGGTTGTCAAGTCTGTTCGGTCATTAGACGTAAATTATCTTCTCCATAACAAAAGAAGTATACAATATGAAGAAATGAAGAAGTTAAAAAAGAAATTACCCGAAGATGTGAGGCATGTGTACAAAACTTGGTTAATGAAATGTATAAATGATGTTGCATTGTGTGATACGAATAAGTATGCAGTTCGTTTGGAAACTTGAATCTGTGTTGAACTTGTTATAGTTAACTGTCTAATTATAAGAATGAAATGATTAATTGTTATAATTTTTTAATATAATGTTAATAAAATCACACCTAATAAGTCATTTTCACCTTCATTTTTCGTATGTCTATCCCGTCTATCCGTAACTTACGTCTGTACATAAACAGCGTAAACTGAGCTAAAAATTCATCATCACAGCGTAAGTTCTGATTGGATCCGAAGTTTTCACTTTGAAGATGGAGATTCGCTTGCCTGCTTTTTCTTTTGATTTGGCTTTTAAGGGAGCGACTGCTATCCAACCTCATAACAATGAGAGGGAAACCTTCGAGAAAGTCTTTCAACAGATTCTGATAGATCATACTGAATACCAACCGATACCAAAGCTTTACGTTAAACGCTTAAACGTTTTTCTTCACAATCGAATTGAAAAACGCGGCTAAGTGTCACTGGTTGTTTAAACAACTGATTTGTATTGTTTGACCGATTTGTGTTACCGACTTGTGTTACAATAGGATTGACATTCATGGTCTTGAGGATAAAATTCCTGTAAATAATTAAAGATAGTATCTAGTTGGTAGGTATATACCTCGATGTTGATGCGCGGTTAATGGTTAATAGCATAATCATATTCAAAACCGCGCTGAAACGCCCCAAGCGACATTCACCGGGCGTAAGCAGAAAAGTTGTAAAACAAAAGCATTTTGTTTTATCGTAAGTTTTTGATATCAACTTTGTAGCTATAATTGCCCAGCACTAGGTATAAATGTATCGAACTAGATTTTTTTTTTCAAAGGCCTATGTACTATTTAGGCGATCTCTTTAACTTCCATAGACTGCTTTTTATATTTCTATAGATATTCGTCATCATCATTGCGTTAGTCCCATACTTTTTGGTGTATCTTGACTTTTACGAGAGCGACTGTAGCCTGAATTCTCAACACTGAGAGGAACGCCTGCACCAGAGTCGTCCGTTATTACGTTACTTTAAAACAATTCAAGTATTTATGTCATAGGAACAGAGGCTCAAATCCTATTAACGTAAAGCTAATGTACCGATATATTTATATTGCTAGGTAGCCAGTATCAATGTGTGTCGTTTTCCGGTCCATTTCACACAATATAGCTGGGCAGCGGCGCGGTCCAGTCTCTACTTAATTAATGTGATCTGTTTTATTCAATTAATAAAACTAGTAAATGTGGAGCAAAACCAGTGCCGAAGCTCAGTAATTTCAAATCGATCCTAAATATTGATTTGACCGCTGGCTATGATAACTAATACAAAGAGTTACATACAGAAAATATGCGACATTAATGCGTTGTAAGCTAGCTGTATCTGTACATTGTGGATATTTAAGAAAAATACTTACTTGGGTTATGTTATATGAATGATTCTAAAAACAAAATCATTTTTCAGAATACATGACGTTCTGTTTGTCGCGATGGACGCAAAAACAACAACGGATTTTGATGCGGTTTTTTTTGGTTTGATAGGACTTTGTCAGATTAGAATCTTACGTAGGTACTATGGATTTGACCACAATCGGTTGAGTAGAACCGGAAATGTACCTGAGTAGTCAAGAAACGCATTTACGTGGGTGGAGCCGCTGGCATAGGCTAGTATATAATATAGACAGTCGGCGAGTAGCCGGTATAGTGCACGGCATTTAACTTGGCAAGATTTTGGAGTAGTATGGGCCCCACTATACTTGTTTGTAGCAAAATGCGTTACTAGATGCCTTACACTATACTTGTTTGAGGGCAAAATGCTTCGTATAGAAACAAGTATAGTGTGTAGCATCTAACTTGGCAAGGTTTTGCAGTAGTGGGTAAAATCTTGTCAAGTTAGATGCCGTGCACTATAAATCTCTACTTAGTACCTAGGTACCTACCTTTTTCAAAATAGTTATTTTTACTACAATGAGCCTATTCTATCTGTTCCATAACAATACGCATCGATTTTAATTATTTACGAACATCGTAATGAGAAATGGACCTCATAAATTCGGATACAGAGCGAGAATATAGGCAGTAGTAGGTTACGTAGGATTCATTTAAAAATAAATTCAAGTACATAATACCTACCTAGATATACGGGAGACTATTTATAAGAATTATTTGGAATAATATCTAAGTATAAGGTCAGACAGAGGTGAAGGTTCATGTGCCAAGTACTTAATGGAATACTTTTTAGGTAGGGCTGATGTAATGAAAGCTCTGCCTACCATTTTTAAACAGGGCTGCTTCTATTGGGTAACTGTGAAAGTGACTCCATCCGCGTGGTTATCTTTTATACGGAACTCTAATAAGTAAGTATATTTTCTAAAATTGGCTAAGTAACGGCTTAAAACATCAGTTATTTGCCCGTGAAGGTCTTATCAAAATCGGCCCCGCCATTTCCAAGATTGCCTAATTCAAATAGATAAAAAATGAAACAGATTTTTTGGTGTTATCACCGATTAGGTACCTAATAGGTAAGTAGATATTATGTACTTACTGCATACCAACACATTTATAATGCATTTAATATGCAATGTTGTTAATTTTTTTAAAGATACTAGATAGGCATATTGAGTAACCGAAATTAACACAGAACATCAAAAGGCATTTTATTTTTGTACTGTGGAAATTACCTACTAATATTGTATTTAATTAATACAAACTGACACTTCAATTTTATTTATTTGAATAGATTATTAAGTACCTAACTAAAGTTTTGTATCAGCAAAACTTTCGTGTACAGAAAGATAAGCGTACTAATTGTTTTCCATTTTTTAGGTGAACACATCCTCATTGGTAGTCAAGACCATATTTGAAACTGTAGTTCATAACTTCTCTCTTATCAATATGCACCCATCGTATGCCGATACCAATGCCCTCTAGCTTCGAATGTAGGCTCAAATGATTTGTAAAACAGTTTTGGCAATGTACCTAATTGGGTTATAAAAATTCGCCGACATAAGATGCAAATAAAGGTAGGCATGAATAAGCAAATGTTTTATTATATTTATTGGAGTGTTAACTTTTATGTTGAAAGATGAGAATAAAATGTTGCCAGAGAAAGGATTTTTCCGGTTGCGTTTTATTATTATGTTTGTCATATGTGCCAAACTAATCAGGTTAAGGTCATTTTCTGACCCAGAATATAAAAAAAACGACTCTTATGATAATTGAGTATACCTTTTGTTTATCGTGCCGAAACCTAATACATGGATACCACCCCCATCGGCCATTGGGGGTGGTTATGTCGGGATCGAACCGGCTAAAACCTCCGCTGCGCTGCTCGCCTTCGTTGCCCAGGTGCACCACGTGGTGGTTCCGGCCCGCACCCAGTAATTGAGTACCTACTTACCAGATATCGGCGCGTGTTAGATTCAAGAAGTTTGTGTGGGTCTATGTATATGTGTATATGTACAATATGAGGCATACAATGCTCTATAATATAATCTAGGACCTTTCTTAGCTATCACATAAAGCATTGCCTCAACAAATTATGGTTCTATTATATACTTGCCTATATATATAGGTATATACAGTACATACACACCGTCAGGTTATATATATGTGAATGATAATTATCAATATAACTTGGAGAATATCATAATACAATTAAAACAGCAAATACCATGATCATTATTTATTCAGTTATACTCGAGCTATGAATTATTCAAGGATGGGTTAGGAAGGTATGCTACATCAGTTCAAAGTGGATACTATCGGCTGGGAAAAGAACTGATAAGAAACCAGCCCGTCTCCTATCAAAAACATTATAAATACAACACCTGGCCTGTAGCCGTACATTGTAACAACAATACAACACTGGTATCACACCATCAGGCTTATAGCCCACGTTACAATACAGTAAGCAATACACACTATAACTATGCCATACTAACATCGATCTAGACCTTTATATTCAACAGTATCACAAGGCTGGTATAGCCATTATTATAATATGAATATCACACAAGAATTACAATACATATAGGTACCCCGCACTGGGATCGAACCAGTATTTATGATCATTGGTAACCTACTCGTATTGCTAATATAGTTGTCACCATTATAGAATACCTAATACTATCCCCGACGCATGTAGTCAGCACTTGTACCTAATACCACTTACTATGGAACCATGATAAATACACCATAACGTCATACACTTTAATTAGGAATCCCGTGAGGGTAGATATTATTCAATAGTTGATATCTCAATTACTATAACCCATGAAGTACTGTTAGTTAACTGATATACACAGTACTATTGCTTACGAATCACTGTTATGTAGCTAAGATAATCATACTGTCGTCTTTAGTAACACAGGCACTAACTCAGTACCTTATTTATATATTTATAATCTGCAGGTAGTGCTACATTAATATATAATGACTGGGATTACACTAAATATCTTAATATCTTAACTATACCATAAGACAATAATGTACCTAACAAAAGTATAACATACCCCATCTTTTAAATAACTGTCTGCAAGTATTACTACATAGGGTATCACTATAATAGGTCACTTATAACAAATGGTTACAAGTAAATCACATATATCACATATTAATTATTATACAAGAGAATGCTCAAGATAATAAACCAATAAGACAAGAGAATAGATATAGATCGTACCTTACACTTCGAAGACTCGGGAGTAACTGAGCTATTGACACTGTGTTCGCCTTTTATAGCTTCGTGAGCGTAGTTGCTTCACACGTCACTATCGTACGATATTTTTGTCTACCCGCGTTAAGAAATACTGTAAAATCAATGGTAAACACATACTAGATATATACTATGTATATATCTCTTCATATTATATATATTTATCACACTTATTCATAAAATATCTAACACGGCCATACTGACAAGTACTTCGCTCTCGAAGTACCTACAAGTAATCGCAAGTTGTGATTAGAAGACTTCTAAATACTATAAAAGCAATGGTAAACACATATTAGATAATATGCCAAGTATGTATTTCTTCGTATTATGTATATTTGTCATACTTATTCATAAAATATCTAACACGGCCATACTGACAAGTACTTCGCTATCGAAGTACCCACAAACAATCGCAAGTTGTGATTGGAAGAGTACCAAAGTCAATAAGTCATAAGTCGTGATTTCAGCAAATGGTAAATTAATAAGTCATTAAGTCGTGATTTCAGCAAATGGTAACCAACAGTTTCAATTCTTAATAAGTCATTAAGTCGTGATTTCAGCAAATGGTAACCAACATAGTTTCAATTCTTAATTGTACATAGTAGATTACTATGATACATTATGTGTAAGGGTGAACTTAACTCAATATTGAATTTCTCTCAGTAAACTTTCGAGGAAACAAAGGACACAAATGAGTGAACATGGCGTCAACCAGAGAAAGTACTAAAATAAAATAATTAGAGAAATATATAATACAGTCTTCAAATCCCATTGACTCATTCTCAATCGCAACCAACACGACAACCCGCAATATATTCTCCATTAAATTGGTAGCAATATATTCCAGTTATAGTCGCACATTAGTTCCAAAAAGCATTTTCAGTAAAACTAGTACTCAAAACGTACTATAATATAGTACCCGAAGGTACTACCACAGCATATATAATATGATGAAAATATGACTTTGTCTACTTGAACTTAGTAAGAGAACTATTGAAAGTACCAAACTAGCAATATGGAACCAAAATAATTAGGCAACTAATTTTGAAGTTATGATAACCACCGTCGATTGATCGAAGTTCGCATGGGTCAATCCATTATCGTTCACTCACTGCTAATGAACTGGATTAGAAACCCCAAACTACGGTCGCAGTATGTTTTATGTTTGACCATCAAGATTTCAAACCAACAATTATATAACAATGAACCAGTAAGAACGAACAAAGTGTTCTAGCGCTTTCAATTTTTCATTCACTTATTCTTAACCTGTATACCTATCTACTTTATACAGTAAACAAGTAATCAATCACTGTTCGGCCAACCTGATACTAGTATCTCACTTAGCAGATATTTCGGCACCACCGCACCAACCGTTGGGAGCTTTGCTCTCGAAATTGTAGACGAATATATATACCTAGGACAGGCGATCCGATTAGTAAGTCCAATTTTGAAAGAGAGGTCAGTAGGCGGATCCAACTCGGCTGGGCAGCGTTCGGTAAACTGCACAACGTCTTCTCGTCAAAAATACCTCAGTGCCTTAAGACAAAGGTGTACAAACAATGTGTGTTACCAGTGACGGCTTATTTAAAATACAAAACTAAATATACTAATAGTCAACTACGATTGCATTTTGGAAAACTAATCGCATATCACTATCACACCAATCATGTGCTGATCACAGAACTCGAATCTAGATCACCAAATAACGATTAAATCTACTCGATAAATAAATGTATCCGGCAGTAGGTAGGTACTAGGTCGCAGCAATCACTCTCCGACAGTACCATACCCCAGCAGTTCAGCTTACTAAGGATATCTCCATAGCTGCACAGACAATAACGAATCACAAATCCACTCTTTACGGAGTTAATAATTTCGTGTAGGTAGTGAAGGGAGTCACACGTTCTGCTCACATCTCCGGCCCCCCCAAACCGATTGTAATGAGTCAAACGTAATATCCGAAGTCTGACCAAGACACCCTAAACGAATAAAATAAATCTTGTAAGGTAGGCGTTGTAATCAGAATGCCAAACTGAAATAATGAACCATATCTGCACTTCGATTCCGACACGCCTGAAAAGTAATAGATCTTAGATACACAAGCATTTTATGAAACAAACCACTTGATCGTCACCATAATATGCTTAGGCACATTATATGCATTTTAAGAATTATCAAACTGTTCTGTTCTATCTGCTTCAACTGGGTTATTTCTATTGGAAGGAAAAGTTCCATTCCAAATTGACAAATAAATTATGTTCATTTCAGACAACATCGATCCAATAATAAAGCCGGATGTTTAAATGTTTAGTACTTACCTAAAGTGAATATTATACACCACGTGAAAGAATAAGTTAAAAGTATCAACTTACAAGATCTACCCACTAAAAATGCTAAATGGATTGACTTATCAAATCTCACGAATAAATTATTTCTGCAGGATGTAGGTAGAAGACACAATAACTCTATAGCGATGTTAATTAGCAAAATACAAATACCTACAATAACTATATTATTGAAAAATGAAGAATTTCAAGTACGTACAGAAAGTGGTACACAGTTATGCGACGGAAGATACCGAAGACACTAACGTATTTTATTTGCTATGCATTATGTAAAACGTTATGGTGGTCTATGTCAAGACCAAATGATATCATTGCAAAGAAACGAATTAAACAAATGTCTAATTAATTATTACGCCAATGTTAAAATTTACCATATTGATGTTCAGACTACTATTGTAATTTGCCGTATGTCATACTTTCACCATAAAATACATCCATAATAATTATCATATTCTCAATTTCTGCCGTCTCACAAAATGATAACTCATTTTTGGTTATCATCATAATTTCGGTTATCAACCAATTTACAAAATATATACTATTAGGCATAGTATCTTATTAAAATAAAGAAATAAGCACAACACCGAATTTTTGCACAAAGCAACAACTATAACCTTCATAATTATGAGTTTTGAAGCTAACCACAGTGTAGACACTGTGCAGCCTTGCCAGATGCTACAGCAGCCGATTGCTTCGTCAGCCAATGCTGGAACGGTTGCTGTATTCCGACCACCACGAACTGCTGACACATGTGTCGGCGTGACACTTGTCCCAATGGGCAGATAATAATTATGCAAGGCACAAGCCTCGCAGAAGTAGATCCGATCTGAAACTTACACAATAGGTATTAGTATATTGTTTATCGAATCCCACTTCTGATGTTAGATTTAGGAAGTTTGTGTGGGTCTATGTATATGTGTATATGTACAATATGAGGCATACAATGCTCTATAATATAATCTAGGACCTTTCTTAGCTATCACATAAAGCATTGCCTCAACAAATTATGGTTCTATTATATACTTGCCTATATATATAGGTATATACAGTACATACACACCGTCAGGTTATATATATGTGAATGATAATTATCAATATAACTTGGAGAATATCATAATACAATTAAAACAGCAAATACCATGATCATTATTTATTCAGTTATACTCGAGCTATGAATTATTCAAGGATGGGTTAGGAAGGTATGCTACATCAGTTCAAAGTGGATACTATCGGCTGGGAAAAGAACTGATAAGAAACCAGCCCGTCTCCTATCAAAAACATTATAAATACAACACCTGGCCTGTAGCCGTACATTGTAACAACAATACAACACTGGTATCACACCATCAGGCTTATAGCCCACGTTACAATACAGTAAGCAATACACACTATAACTATGCCATACTAACATCGATCTAGACCTTTATATTCAACAGTATCACAAGGCTGGTATAGCCATTATTATAATATGAATATCACACAAGAATTACAATACATATAGGTACCCCGCACTGGGATCGAACCAGTATTTATGATCATTGGTAACCTACTCGTATTGCTAATATAGTTGTCACCATTATAGAATACCTAATACTATCCCCGACGCATGTAGTCAGCACTTGTACCTAATACCACTTACTATGGAACCATGATAAATACACCATAACGTCATACACTTTAATTAGGAATCCCGTGAGGGTAGATATTATTCAATAGTTGATATCTCAATTACTATAACCCATGAAGTACTGTTAGTTAACTGATATACACAGTACTATTGCTTACGAATCACTGTTATGTAGCTAAGATAATCATACTGTCGTCTTTAGTAACACAGGCACTAACTCAGTACCTTATTTATATATTTATAATCTGCAGGTAGTGCTACATTAATATATAATGACTGGGATTACACTAAATATCTTAATATCTTAACTATACCATAAGACAATAATGTACCTAACAAAAGTATAACATACCCCATCTTTTAAATAACTGTCTGCAAGTATTACTACATAGGGTATCACTATAATAGGTCACTTATAACAAATGGTTACAAGTAAATCACATATATCACATATTAATTATTATACAAGAGAATGCTCAAGATAATAAACCAATAAGACAAGAGAATAGATATAGATCGTACCTTACACTTCGAAGACTCGGGAGTAACTGAGCTATTGACACTGTGTTCGCCTTTTATAGCTTCGTGAGCGTAGTTGCTTCACACGTCACTATCGTACGATATTTTTGTCTACCCGCGTTAAGAAATACTGTAAAATCAATGGTAAACACATACTAGATATATACTATGTATATATCTCTTCATATTATATATATTTATCACACTTATTCATAAAATATCTAACATGTATTATGTAAATGTATTAAAACAATAATTTATGAAAGTTGAAGAAGCGAAAGGCGAATGCCAAGATCATAGTAAGTGGAAGTGGAAAGATGTTTTCTCTGCCTACCCCATTGGAAAAAAGCGTGATTTGTATAAGTAATTCAGTTTAATTACAAAAACGTAACTTAAGTTTCTTTGATTGAATTTAATAATTTTATAAGTGTTATTTGAAGCTTAATTAGCATCTACACAAACAGAATTCTTAAACAATTTCCTGAAAGTTAATTATTGTAATGGATATAATGTTGCTGATTCTGATCAAATTACTTTAGACTTTACACAAATAAATGTTGTATCTACCTATATTATTTTAACACGCTGTTTATCAATTAATTTTCTATTTTTCGTTAGTAGGTAGTAATCGAGGAGCTTCAGTATACTTATTAAATAAAAAATGAAAGTATCAAGCTTTTCCCACCGTGACTTTGGTTTTCCTCAAATCATCAGTAATGATTTTTATGGTCGAATTTCGATCAATTGGTACTTAAGTAATTATAAGTCTTTGAAGGTATACTCTCTTATCATCTCTGCTTAGGTTACCTATAAGGTAGCTGTTCTCGTTCCCTGTCCGTCAATTCGATTGTTTTATACAGGCACAGGTAGGCCTATTCTAAGTATGTTTCAGTGTAAAACTGAAATTAAATTAAACTATTCGGTATTTTCAATACCTAGTTGAATGATAGTAAAATAATAATCAGTCCACAAAAAAGAGACACCGTAAACTACTAAGGTAGGTTCATGGATCAATAAAATACTAAAGACAAATGATAAATTGACCCACACACATGGCAGAATTTATCGCTTGTGACTGCGACTATTTTCTTTCAGTTTGTAGATCCGTGCCAATTTTCATTTCTGCGAATTATGGTATCACAGTTTGAACTGGAAACAAACGAAGAGCCAAATGTGTCGGAATATGCTGTAGCTAGCCCATTGCTGCACATGCGGAACCTAAAAAATCTATGAACGGAACGTGTTAAAACATTCAACTGACGACACTAGAGTCGGCCCAACTTATACGTACAAGTCGGCCCGCACACACTACTCAGCCACTACGCAGCAAACGTCATTCGATTCAATCCTATTCAATCACTTAAGAAGCGTTAAAAACATACCTACATAGGTCTTGTGTAGTGAAATTGTGTAAGAATCGTAGTGACAGCGAGAAAAAAAATTATCCAGGAATCACATTTCAATGAAATTTGGGTAACATAGATTATAGGCATAGAACAGTTCTATGGTTAAAGGTTATGGAAGTATAGGTTCATGGGCATATATATACACCTTTTGATAATTATGTACTACACGTGCGCTATAAGTTGAGACCTGACCGCTATGACGCGCCATAGCGGTCAGGTCTCAACTTATAGCGCACGTGTAGTATTTAGATAATGATGTCTTGTTGGAACAGCTACAACTCCAAATTTAAAAATATTGTAGAAAACCATCTGGAAGTAAAACATACGCTTGTTTCATTACGACAGAAAAAAGATACAATTTAAATTGCCTACCTTCACTAATTGGAGAGGCATTTGTAGAAAAATAACGTACCTAAAGAGACAAGGTTAATTACAATATACGACATAAAGATCCAGGGCAAAATTTCAACTTGTGCGTAGTAAAAATTCATTCTGAACTTCGTTTATTCAGACGTAAGCTTGTAATCTTAGGGAGAAACAACTGCCACTAAATAAACAGTGTTCCGAATATAAATTGCGTACACAAAATGCTTTCAAAAAACGGAAGAGTACTTTAATGTTGTTACCCGACTGCCGAAGAAAGGAGGGTAATGTTTTTCGAGACTATGTATGTATGTATGTATGTATGTATGTATGTATGTATGTATGTCCATTTCTTTGGCACGGCCTACAGCCTAAACGGCTTGACGGATTTTGACATGCGAGGTATCATTTTAATCGTCAGGATTGTGTGAGTGACACTGGGTATATTAAAATTTCTAGAAAATCAAAATGGCGGATTTTTGGCGGCAAAATGAAAATCTTGAAAATTTTTCTTGCACACTCTACAGCCTGAACTGGGCCTCGATTCTGCTAAAGGCAAACCACTGTAATACCACTGGCACTCCAAAAATGCTATTTAATTGTAGACTTTACCGCTATACAGTTAAAGTCTACAATCAAATGAAAAGAATTCATTTAACTTTTTCATTTGCTCTACAAAATATCATTCGACTTTAGACTTTAACATGATAATAATAAAGTCTACAATTAAATGGCATTTTTTAGAGTATCAGTGGTATGTCGGTGGTTTGTTTTTAGCAGAATCGACGCCCTGCTTGACGGATTTTGCCAAACAAGGTGTTGTTTGATTCGTCATGATTGTGTGAGTGACACCAGGTATATTAAAATTTCTAGAAAATCAAAATGGCGGATTTTTGGCGCCACAAACATTTGACTGCGATGGACGCAAAAACTGCAGAACGAATTTCGATGCGGTTTTATTTGTTTAAAAGGTCTTGGTCAGACTTAAAATCTTACGTTTGTTTGATTACAATCGGTTTAGTAGAACCAGAGATATGAGCAAAAATATAATAATTAAGGTTGAATTTCGGTGATGTCCCTTCACTACACGAAAATTATTAACTCCATAAAAGATAGATTTTATACTTCATTATTATCTGGACAGCTATGTAAATAACTAAAAAGTATAAAATAAAAAAAATAAATTTAAAAATTCAAAAACCCAACTGCCTAAAAACTGAAAAGAAAAAAACAAGCACTTAGATTGATGTCCGGTGGTCTAGAAACATAACAACTGAACAGTCGGGATCCATTGAAAAATTAGATTGGCTGACGAAAAATGGATCCCGACTGTTCACTTGTTATGTTTCTAGACCACCGGACATCAATCTAAGTGCTTGTTTTTTCTTTTCAGTTTTTAGGCAGTTGGGTTTTTGAATTTTTAAATTTTTTTTTTTTTTTGATGTTGGGGTATTGTATTAAAAGTGGAAAATATGATCATTTCAAGATCGTAAGAAATAAAGAGGAAATGAATTCTATGCAATCTAAGTGTCGTAACATAATATAGGTCTTAATAGAGAAAGTTTGACGTTTGATTTTTTGATGTTGGAACAAAATAAAAATAAGCATAGGCATTAACCTATTCATATAGATGGGTATTGGCAGGCTTTGGCTCTCACCAAAAGAGAGTTGTGCTAGATGCCTATTGATGGAGTGCACTTTGGTGCTATACTTACGTTGCCTTTTTTTCGTGTGGAAATTCCTACGGGATACCTACCCGCGCCTCGAACCGACCAAAACAGCATAACGTCTCAGGACTCTGGCGTAGCTCAAAAAGGCATTTTCCTCGTACCCGAATTGAAATATCTACACTATCTATGATCCAAAAGGAAAATGCGTGGAATTTTTCTAATCTAGGTTTGGAATACCTATTTTTTTCTATTTCGTAACATAGATAGATAAGTTATTGTTAAAATATATGTGCCAGTGAAGTGGAATGCCCACGCGAAAATATCGCTTACAACGACGTAATGAAAATGAGAGTACCTACTCGAGTGTTTATGTTTGAGACAATTTTCCTCTCTACTTCACCCATCAACCTCACCTTGCTCATTATGTTTTCACAATTATTATTAAGTATATCAAAAGCTGTTTAAGGCGAAATATAACAATACATTTATATTTAGTGATTCACAAAGCATTCTGCTATAAAACCTTACGGTGGATAGTAAAATTTCATGGACACTTTTTTCAATCGCTAAATAATGTTTACAATTAGGTAGCGGTGTTGATATAAGTGTTGGTAGGTACACTAGCAAATATCTTTAAGCATTTGTACCAACATTTTATGGTGCCGGTGGTGATACCACAGAATACCTAATAGTAAATACCTATTTTTGTCCAGGACCTGCAATTCCTAAGTCGAGCAAAGTATTTTTATGCTAGGAAAGTTTAAGTAGCAGTATTGATACAGAAAAAAGAGCCTGATAGGCATAGGCAAAAGGCTCGTTTGTCTTAAAAGAGACTATTAATATACCAGAAGTACGAAAAAACATGAATAAAATTTGGCACAGCTGTTATTATAATAAATTACGAATGCGTATAATGCCAACAACTTATGGTACACAAAGAGCCATTTGTAGAAACAAGTATTAAACTTGTTACATAGCGCAGTTTCAGAAACACTAATATTTCGTCAGTGAAGTTCATTCGAAATTTCACAGTGAATTCGGTATGACGTTAATTGCTCGCGTATTCAGTCAAGTCTAAGTGCCACAGTGAACTTAGTGCGGGTTACGACTCGGAAGAGCGAGTAGAGCAGTCTAATACCAACTGAGATATGCACATGGTTTAAATATGATTTAATCAAAATTTGTAATATGAATAACTCTTTAAAAATATAAATTTTTAATGGCATGAGACAGTCTGAAAGATGTTAAATGTATTTGGTTTCTGATAGAAGCGATGTGATACACTGATCTATCGGCATGCAAAAATTTCATAATATTAAATATTGAGGTAATAATACTAGCATCACTACACCGTTTCACCGACTGATCCCCTGCAAATATCGGGAAATAATATTTGAAGGTATAGAATTTTATACTGACTTTCAGGAACGGAGCCGTGATCCTTATTCATGTTTACATGTTTTGATCATAATCATGTTAAATTTCACATTTAAAATAGACAGTGTTTAGTTATGAGTCAATTCCTTCTCATACCAATTTAAATGTATTGAAATGTACACGTTCGATGTTATTGATGTATTTAGAGCAAGTTCAGCTGAAAACGTAATTCTGATTACTGCGTTACAGGTGATATTACTAAGAACTTAAAGGAAGTGATTTTACTTCTAATTCTCATTTACTAACTTCAAGACTGGACACGAAATTAATGTACTTATTTGCAGAATAAGTATTAATTTCGTAACTCAATTGAATTAGTAGTGATTCCATCAGCGAATACAAATACGAATCATCAATATTTATTAGTAACTCAAGTCACATCAGGTTCAGATTTCCTGATTTTCTTTGTTGGCACTAGCCCAAAAAATAATATTGTGAATCGCCATTTTCGTTCATAAATTTATTGCTTGACTATGGCGCTACCTATTGCTCCTAGCATAGCAATGAACAGTTAGCAGCAGGAACTATTGTTACGACAAAATTAAGTATTGGCTGTGTAATTTTGTTACGCAAATCATTAACAACCTACTTAGGTAGATAGTAACTCTCAAGAAGCTACTACAAACATAAAATCACGCCTTCTTTCCAATAGGTAAGCAGAGACAACATCATGTTTCCACCTGCTATGATCTTGGCATACGCTTTTCGCCTCTTCAACTTTCATAATTTTCTTGACCCGGAGCCCAGAAGCTCCTGAGAATCGATCGAAACGATCTTTACATTGAAAGAAGTCTTTCAGTGGTTAATATACAAATCTACACTTAGAGTATCGATTTCATTTATCATTGTGTTAATTTAAGTTTCGAAGAATTAATCCTGTAAAAACAAAGACAATTTCCCCAACGTTTATTAGATCTTCAATTAAACACTGAACTTTATCGCAACATCACAATCTCCATTTAACGTTTTCAGAATCCTTTAACAATACACCGAAATCATAACAGAAATTCAGGAGTGTTTCAAACTAGTGCTTTTATTCCCTTTACAAATACGGAGCTATTCGAACCTTATATATAGACACAAAGATGCTTGACACTTGATAGAACATATCAACTGAAGGGTGCCTATTGTAGTCCAAGATAACATTTAAAAGGAACATGTACTGTAATTGTGGACGAAATAGAATGGATCTTTGTCCTGGCGCTCTTGTACGACAAAGATGTGCGGCTCTTTTGTTTTGGTTCTCATCGTGGTATTTACACATGCATGGCTGTGCGGTTTGCAGCGGGATTACAACACGGAAGACTTAATAAGCTCCAACTTTGTTGATGAAGTTATTTAGTTTCGAAAGCAAAATTGGTACTTGGAAAGTGTATTAAATGGGTGGTGTTCGTTTAACGTAACGTAAAAGATGCTGGGGCCAGATGATACCTGTGTAATGTGAAGCGTTAAACTAAAATGTTCATTTTAAACCGTATATGTACTGCTTCGCGAAAAGTAGCACATATTTATCTTACCAGATCATTAATCAGTCGCAGTAACACCTTCCCCAAAGAATAAAGACAGGTAGCCATTTGAATTCAGGTTACAAGTCTTTTCTCGAGTTAAGAAAGTCAACAGGTCTGAATACTGATTTGATTAAACTGGCAGTTGTATCCAATGATAAGATACCCCCCATAAAATAACTATCTGAAAACATAAACCGAATATAACCGAATTTATAAGTTCTATGGTAAGCCACTGATATTACGAAAATAATCTTAGAATATTTCAGATATTAAATTAAAATTGCAGCTCTATAAGTTCCAGATTGAACCTGGCGCGGCCGGTGTTGTGAATATTGCCTTGGGACAATCTCTACTTCGACGAAGTAAAAAAGCAATTTCGCTTGCCATCCCTTTAGCTTATCCCCACTGCTTGCAACTAACAGGTATTGCTACTGGTATATCAGGTACCACTCCGATAGTAGGTACGCGTATTTTTTTGGAATCAATCACAACGATGGAAAAAGTTGTTTATTAATCATTAAAAGATACTGTATTATTATTACGCCTATTATGAATATTATTATTTATTATTATTATTAGCTAGGAAGATGTCCTAATTATTTGGAGTCGGCAAAACATGTCATTCTCTTCCATACATTCCTGTCAGATGTCATTCCCTTAGTCTCTACCTTCCTTGCCATATCTTTCACGCATTCCATTCACCTTTACTTAGGTCTATATTATTATGTTCCTTGCAATTCGTTAAGTAGAACTGGAGTTATGACAAGAAACGGTAATCAACCTCCGCACAGGTGGAGAAAAACTAGTCTATTGTATAATTATTCAATGAATAAAGATTTAATCATTATTCTATTTACAAAGCACCATATTGTAATTTCATTTTCTCTTTATTATTGTTACAAACAATAGACATAATTAGCAGTTATGTAAGTATAATACGCTCGAAGGCTACAGGGGCGCGAACGACAAATACTCGTAAATAAGTCGACAAGACCGATATGGCGGCAGTGGAAAGGGCTTATACAATAATTTTATAGATTTGTAAGCACCTCCCTGCGCCCGGTTATGGCAAATGTTTTAATGGTATCCGTAACTTGTTCAAATTTATGGAAAACTTTTTGATCATCGGTGGTCTAGAAAATAAACGTGCTGATTGCAAAATTCTGCACTCAGCATCTTTGTCTTTTAGACCATCGATATAAGGTTCATATATGAACGTAGTTTTTTTGCAATTAGCACGTTTGTCTTCTAGATCATCGAAGTATCAATTTATTTTTGGACTTCTGTATTTAACATCTTCAATTTGTTTTGACTTTGTAGTAGACTAGCAGACTAGCCTATGCCCGCTGCGTGCATGGATGTCAATTTTCACGTTTTTCGACAATCGGTTGAGCAGAACCAGTATCTCCGGTTCTACTCAACCGATTATGATCAAACATTCTTAAGATTTTAAGTGTAACTTCGACGTTTCAAACAACAAAACCGCACGATAATCAGTTCATTAGTTTTTCTGCATTCGCGAACAAACGCACAAACAGAAAACACAAAAATTCCCAAAAAAAATGTACATACAGCTACTTTAAAATTTTATAATAGTATAGAAAACATAGAAGAGTTCATTTATGAGCTCCAAACGATGTACCTATATCAATTTACTAAACACTACAATTTAAATAAAACAACAGAAATGCTGCAAGAACAGAAACACCACTTATTTTCCGAACAACAAACAATACATATAAAATGAACACTGAACAAAAGTGAAATTTCAAACTACAATCGAGGACTACTAATTGCATGCCGACCCCAGAGTGGTCATATCCATACCTATGAATGTATTATCAAACAATCGACGTTTAGAGAACCGGTGCTGGTAGCAACATGGCTTTTACTAAAGTGGCTGCTCACTACCGCGAAAAGTCGTTAATATTTTATGACTTTTGCAATATGGGTAGTATCGAGAATGGGCTGTGGAGTGGTATAATCTTTTAAAGCAGTAATTCAGTGCTACAGCTGGTATTTATACGATGGGTATGATATACGAGTATAGGTTGTTTTACTTGATGTTAATAGTTGTTGAACTTATTTTTCAATAATGTTTTTCAAAAAAAATCAAACAAGATCATTGCCAGTTATTACGCTAACATTATTTTGGTGAAAATGTCTATACAATAAACAGTAAACACTCAATCAAGCTCTAACGGACAAACGGATCTGGTTGAAATATGGTTTGGGGCTAGAATGCCGATGTTCTGGAATAACAGTACTTTTTATCCCTGATGTATGTTACCATGAGATGCAGGAACGGGAACAGAATAACATGCGGGTGAAGCCGCAGGCAACAGCTAGTTTTGCAATAGGTATATTATGTCTTATTTTTCAAATGATAATACAGCACATAGGGACCAACCGACTGACAGACTGATTATGTAAGTGTTACTAATTTGAATATAAAGTTCTCAGCTTCTTTTTTGTAAGTGATGATAGCACAGGCATAGTAACTACGTTTTCCTCAATGCAGCTTACGTAATATATGGAATAGAATACAGCCTCGAACAAATTTAATCCGGGCACCTTGCTAAATTGTGTTTGAAAACCGACGTGCCATGGTACCTAATCTTGTAGAGAAAACTAGCTATAAAAATAATAAAACAATGTACATGTTTTCGTATCACATGGGACCATGTACCTACCATTTTGATTAGGATTAACTAAGAGCGAATTTAAGAATTGAGATGAGGTTACTTAGCAAAATATTCTATTCAGGGCTAATCCCGGTTGCATCCAAAGCTTAGAAAGTTGACCTCTCTCCTCCACCTCCATAACTTTATTTTTATCTTGACTTTCACAGGAGCAGCTGCAGTTCTATTACGAGAGGAACTCCTTCGTCAGAGCAGGTGTACCGGAAAGCAGGTAAAGCTGACTTAGGAGCCGAAAATCTCGGTGGTAGTCAAAACTTTAATTAGCTGTGTCTGTAAACTAAAGGTATTTGAAAAAAAAATACTTGGGTTATGTTAAGTGAACGATTCTGAACAAGAGATGTCGGTTTGTTCGCAATGTACGCAAAAACGACTTAAGAGATATTGATACGGTTTTTTCTATTAGAAAGGTACCTAAGTATTAGAGATTGAAGCCTTTTGTAAATAACTTGTGGCGTATAACTTTCAATATAGTTATTACTTTGTGTAGATTTTGATATGGTTAGCTGAGTTTATTGAACATCGCTCAGGCCTCGCTGCTGATGGTCACACACACTTTACTGCACTCTAACATTTTTACTACATCACCCGTATACAGGAAGGTATTACGATACACATTACACAGGTATTTTATCCTGATATACGACTTTTCATGCCAATATTAAAAAGCAAAAGTTTTAAATTTGATTAATAAGTAAAGTAATTGGTAAAACTAATTTTAAACGATTTTATCGTAAAGTTATCTCTAGGTACCCCGATCCCAAACTATGTTTATTATTTTAACTGTGTAAGTAGGTATAAAAGCTTCATAATATACCAGATTATATTTCTAAATTTATTAATGTTAAATTATGTAGTATATAATAACATTTGACGAATGTACCATAGTTAAGTACTAAATACGTAGGTAGGTAGATAATCGACTGAAAAGGGGTTATAGCTTCCCTGAATCTTGAAAATAAATATGAAATAGAAAAGCTCGTTATCTCCAACGGCGGTGAACTAGAAATATTATTATAGTACTTATTTCTTTATCTGTAATGGAGATATGTACGCCGAGCGGTACTCAGTCGAACCGGCCCATTTATGCGCCCGGAAAGCATTACACTAACACCTAAAAATATGTTTCTTCTGAAATTCCTAATATTTATGATATATATTTGGGTTCTGTAGTGAATCTTTACAAACTATTTGAGCATACTAAACTAATACCATCGCGAACTAAACGCTTTGGTGATTACTTTTTTTTAGTCCTATGATAAAGAAGTTGAATGCTTTATCCACAAACGGGTTCCTTTCTTCTTACAATCCCGGGTTCTTTAAACGGGGTGTTAAAAAGCAATGAGGCCACCATTCTAGCGGCAACTATTGGAAATGATGTTTACTACTTTTGGAGCATCACCATCTCAAAAGGCGGGGTGTTTACCATCTCAAAAATCCTAATTGCGCATTGTTTCAATTGAAATAAGTAAATAAGAACCACAGTTGTGCTGTCTGTGCTAGATAAGTAAGGCAAAGTAAGGCCTTATCCCACTTAGCGACCCTGCTTCATTTTTATACGTAGCTCATAGCTACCCATTTCGCCTCCAGGTTTGCCAGTAAGCTCATAACTATAAAAATCAATTGTCATCGTAGTACCGAAAATACTACGAAAGGAAGACTTTTTGTTTCTCTTACAAGGACATTTTTACGTTTCTAAGAAAAACTATCAATGTTGGAACTTAGTCGATTTAGTGAACTTAGATTCTGTAAAAGAGTAGGGGAAAGGTCTACAAAATGATCCCCCTAAGGGAAAATGCCTGCTGTGTCAAAAATATTAAACCCATAGTAACCATTTAAGAAATTTTAGTTCAACCATTTAGTTATACATATACTAGCAAACCACAATTTTGTAATTTATTTACGTTTTCCAATTTATTAGACATTTTCCAGAAGTTTACTAAAGGATCATTTTGTACACCTGGGTGTACAAAATGATCCCAAGGGTAGGGGTTAAATGATCCCGGGGATCATTTTACCCTCCCAGTTTTAATACAATATTTGTGTGTTATAATCATATTTATTACCAAAAGTAGCGTTAATAGGAACAAAAATATTGTTATTTTTAACAATAATTATTTATTACAGCCTCCTTATGAAGTTATTATTCTATAATCATAATCATCACAGTCTGAGATCGACATTCTCTATAACAATATATGAATTATATAGTTTAACTAAAAGCCTTTGTTATCTTCTAGTAATATTCTTCTAATTATATTCTAATATAACTAAGAAAAAAAGTCTTCTTATTAGACATCCTTACTCCAGTTTTGTCGAGTATTTTTTCTACAGTATCTAATTACCTACGTGGCATGATCTGTAAAAGAATAAAGATATATACTCGTAGAAGAAAGAAATGAAGATTTAGTGATTGAGAATACACAACACAAAAATTAAGCATCCATACACTACTCCACACTTCACACTCCACTCCACTCCACTCTCCACTTCGCTCTCCACTCCACTCTCTACTCCACTCTTGAGTCCACTCTCCACTGCACTATTTACTCTACTGGTCTCCACTCGTCTAACCAAGACCTATCTAATGAAAAAACCGCATCAAAATCCGTTCAGTAGTTTTTACGTTCATCGAGATCAGCGATGGACGTCTTGCTTAGACTCAAAATTTACCGTATTTGGTTGTAACTGGTTAAGTAGAACCGGAGATATGATCAAAAACGAAGCGTGGGCGAAGCCACGGGTATCAGTTGGTATAAACAGGAACCTATATATTGCCCAGAACTATGAACTTGATCTTACCAAGTTTGATTAAAATCCCTCCAGTAATTTTTGATCATTCGTGCGAGACAGACAGACAGAAAGACAAAAAAATGCATTTTTATGGATCACCAATTATCCCACAATAGCTATTTTCCTCCCCCCGATAGAATTGACCTCTCTACAGTTTTATTATAAGTATACCTATAGAAGAAGATATAGAAACAACAGGGCAACTAATACCAAAAAAATACCATAATACAATGCAGTGGATTTAACTGTACTGGCAACATTATGAAATTTATGATGCTGAATGCATTATAGATAATATTATACTAGGTATCCCAATATATTAAATCATAGATTGTATCCTTCTATTTTTGTAAACTGACAAAATGTTGTAGGTAAAATGATCCCTGGGATCATTTTATACCCACAATGAGTAATCATTTGACCCCAATCGTATTATTTCGAAAACTTCGTAAAAATAACCTGAAACAGCTATCATATTGAGAACCAACACCTGTTCAAAATGTTATTGAAATGCTATAGAAACCGTTAATAAAACAGCTATTTTCCAAATCACAATAAATTAGCAGCAATTTAATATTATATTAAGGCCTAACTTAGATCGAGCATACTGATTTTCTTTTTTTTATCAATTTACTTACCAATAGTGATCACACCGCCATGAAACTTCGCCGAACAACTGAGCGGGATGCGGGGAATACGTTTTTGGCGATTTTAAACAGATGGCACTAGTAATTTGTTTTAAACAGTTGGGAATCATTTGACCTCAAGGGATCATTTTGTACACCTTTCCCCTAATCAAAAATCCAACTGAAGGGAAACAAATACAAGAAGTTGTAAAATGATTGATTCATAAAATCGATGTAGGTAATGTTCTAGGAATAAACTTCACGAGGGGATGTATCTTCACATCTTATAGGCATCACCAGCAGCACACAAGTCACGAAAAAACTTTACATCGCCCTGTACTCTTTCAACTTACACCGATAAATTGATGACAAAAACTGTACAGTTTCTTCCCTAGAATATGAAAAATACTTTTCTAAAAACCACAACAGAATCGATTCAACCAAACGTCAAATAATCGCGGACGAACATACAGGTCCAAAAGTGCACCTCCATTTAAAGTCGGTTAAAAAATATTAACATTATCGTTATTCCTGTAAGCTATAATAGTTAGCGAGTACGGTTGTTATTCTTGTGATGGAGTTATATACGAGTGCGGTCTGATAGATACCGCTGACGTTGATGGATTGGCAATTAGTGTTTTGTGGTACCAAAACCAATAATAGCTATAGGGATTAGATTTAGTATCCCTCGCTGACTTCGTCCTAAATGACTTATTATTAAGATCGTTTTGTATTAACCGCCTTTCGTTTATATCCTACTGAATATTATAATGCGAAAATTTGTGAAGATATTTTGATGCTTTTTTGTTTATTATGCGTGAAGCGTTGACCAAATTTTAATGAAAATTGGCACAAAGAGTTTTATGTGTGTACATACATTTCGGCGTACTGGAAAAAAGCTAGGTCAAAAGCAATAGTAACCGGTGAGCTTTCAAGATTTAATGATAGTGGAGGAGGAGTTCGAGAAGCATGTAAGGACAAAAGCATATGGCTGGCTGTTAGCTCTGATAACCCCGGACGGAGAAAGGCGTGAGTTTATGTATGTATATTTCGGTGATTCATTTTTATGTTAATAGATTTCAGTGACTACTTCAATATTTAAGCAAAAAAGCCTCAGGGGGATAAAGTGAAAAGAGGTAAAATTTATTCTACTGTCACTATACTTCGCACATCTACTAGTCACTCCCAAACTGTCACTCCCGAACAAAATCTTAGTTCGTAACTGCTAGTCTAGTACACATAGAAGTCTTTGATTATTTACGGTATACGTATTAAGTATTCTTCTAGTACGCTGTATATTTTATTCCCTTTTTATGTGTATCGGAATCTAGAAGTTGGATTCTGATTAGTTTGCTACGAGAGTTCTTGTCTTGAAAAATTGTCTCAACAAAAATCCATTCCGTAGAAAGTTTACTACTTACTTCTACTAGCTACTTAACCCATTGAGTAACCGCAGCTACACATTGAATATTGGTTTTATCATTACCAATTGAGTCGATATATTGCTTATAATGTTGCATTGACCACGTAAAACAAATGAGCATAAACTCAATTGGCTTATCTTGATTAGTTCAGAAGCTCGTATGAACACATTGCGACTCCATCATCAGATCAGCTTCATAGCAATATTATATTAAGGCATTACCTTTCTATCGTCGAAGAATAGTCATCACATTTGCATTTCTTCGTACTATCAGATTATCACACAATGTAGAAGCGATTTGTCGCTTTATAGTTTATCGTTGCAGTTGCAGTTGTAGGTCTTTCGTAACATAAGTCTCCATACGTTTGTATTTCGAAGTTCAGTCGTGGACTCCAGTTATGCCTCCCAGAGTGCACTACAAAAGTTTACTGGACGTATTTCAGTCTCTTATATCATAAGTTTCCTATTATCCCAATTTTCTCTTTTCATCTCGACTGTATCTACTTTAAAGGCCTGGCCAAACCAACGCGTTCAGCTCGCGTCCGCGGTGGCAATTGCTGCGGCGGCCAATCAAAGGCCACATCTGTGAACACGTCCGGCCTTTGGCGTTGGTTTGGCCTAGCCCTAACTCTTGTATTTCAGTGACCCATAGTAAGGTCATTTGACACACTACACAAAAATCGTCTCCATCGCTCTCTATATTACCTAGGGACACCTTCATCCAATACAATGCCTTTTTTCTTTAGCTATCTCGTGAAAGAAATGTTACCTATCTCAATCTCAACTAGACCGTAGTTAGGCGACCTACTAACAAAGTGGAAGTTGAAAAATATATTAAACGAGTATACGGGTGTACTACAGTATCACGGGTCACTGTTAAACACAGCAAACATGGCTCATAACCACTGAAAACACCTTTAGGCCGTGGATTGTGTGTTACCTTTTAAAATTTCAACAGTTACGCTCCAAACCCAAGTACACTGCTCTTTGTGTGCGCAAAAACAAATTAATTATTTATACCCTCGTGGAGCTTTCTCGTTCAAATGAACTGAGTTGGGAATGTTTGCATATTTTGAATATTATCTGTAAAACATACAAAATAATTTACATTTTGCAAGTAAATTTTGATGAGTGTTCACGTTCTTTGCTACTGATATTTTTGTTGATAACGGGACTTTCCCCTTTCTTTACCTGAAGGTAGAATATGTTATGAATATTTTACGTTAATGTGTGTTGGTTCAATTACTGTATAACGTTGAAAATGTATCATGTTTGTAAATGTTAGCCATATATTATTATAACAATCAAATCTGCGATAGAGGTATGACTAAGCGCTATCAAAGTCCTTTAAGCGTGTTATAGCATCAGATGGGGCTGTTAAAGGCAAGGCCACTATAAGGCATTATTTATTATTTGCAATGTTGACGCCTGTCCTTGAGACTTTCCCCAGGCGAGCTTTAGCTTACCATCAGGTGAGGTGGTTATATAGACATGCCTGTAAAGTAAAGGAATTGGAATAGAACATATAAATTTAGGTGAGCACAAAACTACTGGAAGTGCAGAGATATGATTCAAATGTTTGCACTAAGCTGGCATCAAACTTGTGACGTGCTATACAGGTCGTTAAGCTTATTTTGTACCATCTAGTACTACAGTGTAGTGCGGTGCGGTTGCAGTGCTATTTAATTTAAACCGACTGACTTAAACCTAACATATTTCTTTCCGAGACTGCGGTTTTCTGTGGAACTCTATTTTTAACTGAGTGTATCAAGGTACGCCTAAATTAAACTAGAATGCAGTAAAATTACATCGTTAAAAAGTGGCCTAGCTCCTTATTAGAAGATAGATAACGATATCTATTATAAAAATTTAAAACCCCGACATAGCTCAAACAAACAAAATCAGCTCAATATCATTAAAAAATCTATCCTGTCTTAAAATTTTTGCTCAATTGTGTTTTTTAATCTTCATTTAAAAGTGGAGCAACAATTTACGAGTAGGTACATCAGCATTTAAATAAAGAATCGTTGTGGAAGTCAGTAAGTAGCTTTATTGCAAAATTTGAAAGTGCTTGCATGTTTTTGCATTGCAGTTTTCTTTTTCTAGAATTCGGAAACGATTACAAAAAACTTTCGGTCAGTATTTATTCTACCAGTACGTTCTGTATATACAGCCTGAAAGGATTTTCGCAGGCCCATATATGTTCTAAATTTATTATTAAACGTGTGGGTTTTCCTTAGCTGTTTGCTCAACTCGGTGACAAGTTTAAATATTAATATACACACAATATACATTGGATACGCTTGCGCCCACAGATTTTGGATAATAAGAAGTTTTACTTTTTGTTGTCCTTATAATTTTGTGTGGTTTTTTGACTTCACGTCGCCTGATGCTAAGTCTTAAGAATGATGGTCATTATTACAGACATTGATAATGCTATAATGGTGATTTAGTGAGTTCTAGTAGAAGAAATATAATAGGTACAAATGATTATTTAGCGTTAAAAATATTGTACGCTCTTGCTCCCGAAAAAGCCAAACTTTGAAAGGCAAACTTTGAACACAACTTGGAAATTACTATGAGAATGTTACTGATAATGTTTATTTAGCGTTAAAATATTAACATGAATACAAAAAGTTATCAGTTTATATGGTCATTGAACAGGTACAGTTTCCTGTGCCTAGATATAGGGCATAGTACAATTGAAGCTTCAATGTTATCGGCGAGCCTTTCTGACATCCCAACACTTTTGTCTACAGTTTACATCTGCTGGCCGTCGGCGTCCTCTCAACGATTTGCTATTGAAATAAAAATTTTATTAGCCGAAGGTTGCTTCTGAAATTTCAACGATATTACTTGGTGCTGCTGTTGCTTGGCAAACGCAAATATCCCGGCTCAACTGTATCAAATATTTATAAGAGAATCCTGTTCAGGTCTACATATGCGATTCACATAGTGAGCCAACATTATTTTAAATTGCCAAACTGTATTCTAAAATACTACGATGCAATCTCTTATGGATTTCGTGAGCTTAGCGGAATATTTTCCACGTTCAGTAGCGCAATAAATGGGTATTTAATTTTTCTTAAAAGGATTATATTCCTTAAACGGAAATTGCTAAGACATAATGTACAATATGGCGGCCTCCTATCTTTTGAAAGAGGCGGTCTTTAAGCGTAGTGTGAAAAAGGTTCTGAAGGCTGTCAAACTAAGAATTTTTTAATTTACTTTTTACTTTTTACCTCGACCAACCTAACCTCATCTGCAAAGTCGGCGACACCTTTGAGGTTGGGAGCTCACAAGGCAGTCGTTTCCATAAAAATTGGAGAACGCACAAAGTGTATATTTATTTAATAACATCGACATATATAAATTAAAAAGAAACAAACAAATGACTTAAACTACTAACTTAAATAACTATTAAATAATTGAGCACCTACTCAGTGTATCAACCCCCCTCTCACCGTATCCGACGCAAAGGTAGCCATTACGCTTGCCGCATTGCCGCGTTGAATGGCGATGGCCAACCTTTGCGCCAGATACGATCCAGAGCGGGAGTCGCCTGTCTTGTCCCTCAACCTACGCCCCAGTTCACTCAATAGGTTCTTGGCGTCGGCACCCCAACTACCCATCGTCTCAACCGCGAATGGAATAAATAGATAATGAGCTGACAAGGCCGCATACTTTGCTCGTTTTTTGTTGGCGGCGTCTTCGGCCGCAGCAGCTGGAGACAGGAAGTGAAAAAGACCAAATAAATGAAAGGCCCCCCAGGAGTAAAGACTATAGTAAAAACTTGATAATTGCGTGTGTCGTGTATTTTGGACTGTCAGGATATATTTACAGAGGTGTCAGTATGAATTAAACTTTTCCACATCTCAAAAAAATCCTAATAGCACCAAAAGTTTTCTTTTCAAAAATGATTTGCATATAACACCTACAACTTGATAGCATTCTAGTTGTATTTTCAGAGCAATGTGTCAGTTTGGAAACCTGAATCTATCGATGTCACTGCCGATCTCGTTCGCCAGACATCGATTTAGAGGTTTACATACCGGCGAGGTTTACATCGCTCCGGAAACTGTAGGTACACGATGAAAAATGCGAGGTGCATGGAATAATTCAAGCTGAGTACCGAGGTTATGTGTGATGGTTTACGGTTATGAAGTGTATGAGGCTAATCTCACAATGCTGAGGGTTAACTCTTGCGTACTATTAAACATTTTTTTTATACCACTTAGGTGGCAGACAAGCACCGGCCCACACTGATGGAAAGCGGTTACTGTGGCCTATGGACGCGTGCAACACCAGGGGCGTCACACTCGCGGTGCCGACCCTGCAAAAACCTTCTAATGCCCTTCTTGAAGAACCTCATATTGTAGCCGCCAGGGAAAACCACTGCAGGGAGATCGTTCCACAGCCTAAGCGTGCGCGGAATGAAATTTCTTTCATACCTTACAGTACATCAAACATCATAGACTTTTAAGTTGTTGGGCCTAAGAGTGTTAATATAGAAATTACTTGCACTTCCTCTAACCTTATCGTCATATTGTGGGTTGGACCCCAAGTAAATAAAAACTAGGTAGGTTACGAGTATAAATGGAAATTCGATCCAACTTAAGAAATTAAGAATTAATGAAATGTTGCTGCTAGATAGGGCTTTCTTACTGGTCATGATATTGATTCGCAAAAATATCAGCCTTTTTAGTGATCTTGATTCATATGAACCGTTAAGTGTAATCTTCTTTCGGTTTCGAATTCAGCAATACATTTCATACTACGATAACTAAAACATATAGGAATTGGTTAACTAACTGATATTGTACTGCAATTATCTCCGTTTACTTTGCTATAATAGTAGCGTGTGTGTCGCGACCACGAGTAGATTTATGTCAATAATGAAATGGCTGAGATTCGGAGCCACACATCCATACGTGTATACGTACATATGAGCTTATAAAGCCATGGAAATGTGGTTGGTATATGTCAGCGTGTATGCTGATGCGTTGTTGATCTTGTCAGCTAATGGGAAAATGTAATTTCAGTATAGGCAGATGTATATGCTCATATTACTATGTCAGAATATTCGTTGTGGAAACGATATGCCTGTGGAATTGATTCAGATATAATAATATACTCTTTATTACTATCCTACTTATTACTAATGATATAAGACGTACAAGTTTGTGGAGATGTTTGGATGTTTGTTACCTACTCAATCACGTAGTAACGGCAGGATAGATCTGGCTGAAATGTTAGGGATTATTATATTCTGAACGGTATCAGAATTTTTATATTCAAGTAGGTACTGGAAAGCACCATAATCTTATTCTTTTAAAGTAGTAGGTATAGGTATTTTTCTACTTACTTCAATTACTAAGTGGGCTAAATAATTTCTAGTATTTTTTTTATATTATTTGGCATATTTATCCAATAAGGAATAGTTTAACTTCGTAAATTTATTTAAATGTCATTTTACCAACACAACATTACCAAGTTCTCGTATAATAATGTCAATATGATTCGTAATGATATAATGTGCTGATGTCAGCCAAATCCATTAAACATTATAAGAAACAAGAGACATTGAAAGGAGAATTAATAAGTGGCTCTCGAATATCGATAGCAGAAGTGTGATTTGAAGACATTATATGAATTATATAATCGTAAACTCCGTAAAATGTCACAGTCATTCATGGCAACCGTGGACCAGGAAGCGACTCCGTGCCTTAGGGATTATGATACCACTCATGCCACCCAATCGATCGCTGCTGTCACTCCAACTGATACATTCATTAAAAAGTTTATGCACGAAACTGTGTGAACCAAGTTCGTATAGATTGTCACTTGTTTTATCTCTGAGCCCTTTTCTGTAACTTTTTTCACGACTAGGATATTTAATGATCCTTGAATGACTGTTCAAAAATAACTAGATCTATACATATAATAAATCTGTAACTGATCGGCGTCTGTACATGGAAGATATAATATATGAGAAAAAAAATTATTAGGGGACTTTATGAATGTAATAGATGCCAAAACAATGATTTTTAGAATTTTTGTCTGTTTGTCTGTTTGTCTGTTGTCTGTTTGTCTATTTGTCTGTTTGTCCGCAAATTTTTGTGCGCGCAAAAGTCAAAAACTACTGGAGGGATTTTTATCAAACTTGGTACGATTATAGTTCATAGTGCTGGGCAACTTAGGTATAGGCTACTTTTTATACAAGCTGATACCCGCGGCTTCGCCCGCGTTTCGTTTTTAGGTCGTTTTTGGTCATATCTCCGGTTCTACTTAACCAATTACAAGCAAACATATGGTAAATTTGTAGTCTAAGCAAGACCTTTGTAATAAAAAAACCGCATCAAAATAGGTAATAAACTAAGAGACTTGTAAAGCTAAGTTAGACGAAAGTTTCATAAGTAGATGTTAAATGTAAACCCACTGCATACGCTAATGCTGTGAATTTTAGACATGGGTTATCTCTTTGATCCAGATAAACAATTGTGACAAGGATAAACGGTTACATTGTTAGAACAGTTAAATATCAGTCCTAAAATACTTTGCGTATACTGGTAGTACAAATTCAAGTCTAATACTTTAGGCTATTCTATATTAGAGGAAGATGATGAAACAAACTAGGTCAGTTGTTCCAGTATGGTGACTCTTGAAGAGTTTTAAGTACTTACCTAAGGATGAAATGGACAAAAGAAAAACTCCTTTGCGCCTTCAGCTTTGTGGCTATAAGTATTATGCACTGCAAATGGGTGGGTGGTCAAAAGCGTGAAGGAAGATGTGGACGGCCAATATTATGTCCCCAAATTAGGTTTATGTAACGGAACTCCCCGTTCGACTCGGGCGTGTAACTCTTCGTGAATTAGTATGTCGATATAACCTTTCTCTACTCTAACTAGTGCTTCGCTGAGCACTATATTTCGCATGAATAACTTTTCCCCTCAGCGACCCTTGAAGTTTATTTTAAAATTAGCATCGCACTATTACGGCAACACTTTTAACATTTTTTTACCGACTTCAAAAAAGGAAGAGCTTCTCAATTCACCCGTTTTTTGTTTGTTTACCTCAGAACTTACGAGAGGGTAGATTTATTTTGATGATTATTTTTTTCTAGATAACTAAAAAAAATAAAAAAAAATATTTTATTCTCTCAAAAAAACAATATAAAACAATTTAAATACAAATATAAATACAACAATAATTAATAAGTCTTGTCGTAACATTATTAGCAGTAGTACTACTATGGAATATATATGATTATGTGAGAGTTGTTAAACATCAGAAGTGATTTCGATTGTCATTCTGTGTGCAGTGAATGGAAGACAATGTCCACTGTGACAAGGCACTCTGAAATAGAACAAGCAACAGATTGTATATTTCAGTTCATTTTAATACGAGTACATACCTAATATATATGCCTACTGTAGGTATATTAAAGGGTCGTTAACTTGTTCCTTCTTTGGTTGTCATCTATAAATTTCTATACAATTCATCTAAGTAATCGTAATGAAATCTTAGCTGGTTAATTGTATATTAGCTGTGCCGTCAAGGTCTTTTAATTTTTTGGGCAAAACCCTACTTTGTCTCTAGAATAGTCTATGTTATGCCTTGTAATAAATATCAGCTATCTACCAGTAAAAGTCCTGTGAAAATCTGTCCTGTCCCAAAAGCTACCAAATTCATACAGACAACAGTAAGAGAAATCGGTTTTTTGTTGTAAGTACCTATATGATGTGAATACATTCATTATGCATTCATTGAAAAATGTTATTTTAACGTTACAAAAAGGCACTTTGAATAGACATAGTTGTAAAAGCACCAAACATAAAAAATAGTTATGTAAACCTCACGCTATTGCAACGTCAGCCGGGCGTTAGCTACTGAATAATAAACATTCACGAAATTATGAAACAGTTTTGTGAACCCCATTTTCATCCAAAATGATAATAAAAATAGCGAGTTATCAAACACGTAAATGTATATACAGATATTAATTTTATTATTATAATGTAGTTGGTTTGAGATAGGTACGTAAAAATATTGCTTCATTGGATGAAGACATAACGAGATAATTGTCCTGTTCCAATTTCGAGCCGCTAAAAAGTGAATAGAGTTACTGCAGCTTCTTGAGAGCCTAAACAGAGTGACATTCTATTGGCTACCACGGCAGTGAAAAAGTTCGAAATATATAGGAATGACATTATTTGTCGCCATGGTTACATTCTATTGGCTATAACGCCAGTGCTATTCTCTGTCTACGCGCCAGTGCAAAGTCTGAAATGTATGGGAGTGACATTATTTGTCGACATGATTACATTCTAGTGGTTATAACGCCATCGGAAAGTCTAAAATGTATGCAAGAGTCACTACCATACTTACTTTATGGACTTTTGCGAATTCGCTTTGAAGCGATTCCATTTACCTTTAGAAAAATGTCTACAGGTTTTGGAATGGCAATTGATGGTTGAAATTTCTAATAAAACGTTAGTATTTATTGATACCGGTAACCGATTATCATATATGACGGATATACTGGTAGTTTTGTAATATGACAGTAGGTACGAAATCTCTTAAAATTTTATCACAAAAAGAAAACATGTTATACCTACACATCGATTTACTATCCTCTGTATGAAATATAGAATAACATAACTTTTATATCGAAATAGGCAAGCAATCTAACAATATGCCTATGTATTAAATATAGCTATTAATCTACTATCCAGCACCAATAAGTAGAGTAAGTGTATTTCTCCTTTGGGAGCAATAACAAGCTTACAGGCAATGATTTATCACTAGATTCAGTGCCCAAAACTGCCCCTTTGAAGGGCCATAAGGGAAAATATTATCTAGCCTACATAACTTACGGTAAATTCTTAAACAAAATAAGAAGTGTAAGAGAGTACTTTTATGTAGGTGATTTGTTAGTGATGAAATATTAAGATGTATGGTTAAAATGAAAAAAAAAGGTCGAGTTATTGGTAGAGAATAAAGTTAATCAATATTTATTGGTTATGTAGAAATATCAAAAAATAAAATATTTGGAAACTTGTCCCCAAAAATACTCATCACTTAGGTACAGTCAGCGACAAAAGGTGATGATGATTGTACAGATTTCAAACTTAAAAATTCGAATGGAAATTGTTAATCACATAGTTAATCAAAACAGTAAGTACTTTTATTGAGAAACATAAATTAGGTACTTACTTAACAAAAAAACTAAAATGATTATTTTGATGCTGACGCTGCTCTATTACTAGTGGGTACTGTAGGCACCATTCTGTTTATATAAAGTGAATACATTAACCAAAATCTATTTAAATTTGAGTTTTCGTCACGTAGTCGTTTTATAACAATAAAATATCTTTCTTATCTTACAATATCGAGGGTTAAGTCTTTTCCATAACAATGGATAATATTTTATACAGACGAAGTGCTAAAACACCCGGAAGGTGCGAGGTTTTGTGTAAAGACTCATATTTTAAGTATTGTTTTTACGATTCGGTTGAGTGCTTTGCCAACGTAGTTTGTAATATACACTCGAGAGCAATGAATCCGGGTCACTTAAAGAATCCTAAAAATCTCGGAAACTAAAAATGCTAGGTTAATGCAATAAATTGTATTTAATAGACAATGTAATACTCCTTAAATGAAGGTATTAAAACTTCTTAGTTATTGTAAAGTTATATCATAAAAAAATCAAATTTGAAAAAGGGCCACTTTCGAAGATGGAACTACGAAATTACAGCATTTGGTTTTGCTTTTGTTTGTAATCTGTCATTTATGTGGGTACATAAACCATGTTGATAGTGCTCTATATTCATTATTCAAGCTGAAATTATGTCGCTTACGCCTGAAGAATGCACCAGAATACTTACAATGCTGGAAACCGGCCGGAGTCAGCGCGATACAGCCAGGACTGTCGGTGTGTCGCTGTCAACAGTACAAAGAGTTCTCCGACGTTACGAAGAAACTGGTTCTAACCTACGCAGACCAGGAACGGGCAGAACCAGGTGTACCACAGCACGAGAAGACCGATACTTGGTGAACACCATGCTTCGAAATCGCTTTCTCACAGGAACTGAACTCACCAATCAGTTTCGACGCCTCGGAGGAAGTAACCTAAGTGCATGGACAGTAAGACGTCGGCTTGCTGAATCTAACTTAAAACCCCTTAGACCTGCAAACGGCCCTAAACTGGAGCGTGGGCATCGTATTTCGAGACTAAGATATGCCCAGAGCCACGTAAATTGGAGTATTGAAGATTGGTCAAAAGTTATGTTCTCCGACGAATCAAAATTTATGCTCTACAAGCACGATGGAAGACACAGAGTGTATCGAAGACCAGGGGAAAGATTCAAGCAAGCATGCATCGAAGAAAAAGTAGCCTACGGTGGTGGGTCTGTACTTGTGTGGGCCGGAATTTCTTCTGAAAGTCGCACAGAGCTGGTGATCATAGAAAACGGCTCTTTAACTAGCGTAAGATATGTGGAAGAAATCCTCAATGATCACGTTGGTCCATTTATGGTCAATTTAGGTGAGGATGCTATATTTATGCATGACAATGCCCGACCTCATACAGGTAGGATTGTGAATGACTACCTTCAAGAGATGAACATTACTCGTATGGAGTGGCCAGCGCGCAGCCCGGATATCAACCCGATCGAGCATGCTTGGGACGAGCTAGGCAGATGCGTAAAACAACGAAACCCTCCCCCAATCACGCTTCGTGAGCTCAAAATTGCTCTCACAGAGGAATGGGAGAATATTCCCCAAAATCGTATAAGGAACTTGGTGTACAGCATGCCAAACCGCGTAAACGCAGTAATGGAAGCACGAGGAGGCAATACGAAGTATTAAAATTCAAGAAAATCGTAATAAAGTTCAAAAATTTCATGTTTCCTATTTTTGTTTTAAGGAGAGATCAGCAGTTTTTTTCTTTATGTAATTTTGTGTTAATAAAATGTATGGTGACTCATATTTTTTTTACTTTCATTTAAGGAGTATTACATTGTCTATTAAATACAATTTATTGCATTAACCTATCATTTTTAGTTTCCGAGATTTTTAACATTCTTTAAGTGACCCGGATTCATTGCTCTCGAGTGTATTTCTTGACATGATAGGATTAAGTTCCATGAGAAAATTATTCGTGTAGACGGCCCTACCAACATCCTTGAGGCCCAAGCACCTGTAAGTCGATTCACCTGCAAAACAACAGACGAGATCCTGGCGAGATAGAGAAAGGATAGGGAGGTCTCTAGAGGGGGCCATCTCAAACCCGATGGCTCAGGTCAGCCGGGGTAAGAGGGAAATGCCGGATTCGTGCAAGTCTAACATAACCGTGCTCACTGCCAGCGGGGGTAGCCTGCAGCCGTGGGGATTTCGGTACGAAAAAAGAGTGTAAGGAGATTAGACAGCCGTTGCTCCTGGAAAAGCAAATATATCAAAAACAATAAGTGGGCCTCAGGTTTTGAGGTGCAAACTGGATTGCTTTCATGTTTGATGATAATCGTAACAAAACTATTAAAGTCGAACTTCACGATTGGATGCAAGCAAAAGCACAAATATACTGCTTCTAAACTCTAAACCAACGAGCATTTATAACTCCACGATTTATAAACCAAGACAAATTAAACTGACATGGTTTGCACTCAACATTAATTTAACCAGTAACAGCAAACAAATTATAACAGTGCTGGGAAATTACAACAGTACGTAACACTATAAGGTTCCTGAATTTAGCGTTGCATACATTTTCACGAATTGCAGTTCAACCTACATAGATAATAATGCGATTCTACGCAATGCTAATAGTCATTTGGGAGCCCCTATTTCTGAATACTAATCATTGTTTGGAGAACATTGTTGCATGCATCATCAGGGATTGTAATGAGATACCGATTGAGGGCCTAAACTGATATTGAAATTGAAATGGCATCGATATAATATGCTCATGAAAGCAGAGATAAGTAGCCGTAGGCAAGCTTGAAAACAGTCAAATTGTAAGTTTATAACAGTCCAAAAGTTGTTGATGGATTTTGACGGAACTTTGGTAATTTAAATTTATAAAATTGTACCACTGAATTGAGATTATTTTGAAATTGGGCAAGGGGAATGTAGTAAGCCTTCTCAAAGTCTGAATACATATCGTGCCCTCTACGTAAGTAGTAGCTACGCAGTCACTTACAATTTAATTACAATTTACAAGATTATTGTTACATAGTGTAACTGTTCTGTCAGTCCCCAGTTAATCTGTAACTTACAAGGTAATTTATAAATAATGGAATAGGTACTTGTAGAACGTGCGCCACAGGAACCACTGTCGACGCCGCCACAAATGACCTTGAAGTGCAAAACTACACAAACTGATGATTAAATTTACATAAATGTATGGTCAGGTTGCGTAAAAGAAAACAGGCATTAAAAATAATTAAATTTTCTTGAATAAGTACCTACGTCAGTTCAAGTGCGAAAATACCATCTTAGTTAACATCGACTTTAAATAACTACGAGTATATGTTAGTCCATTGTGCATTCTACTGTACCTAAATGTTCCGAACTTGTATCTGTAATTTTGTTAAACCCTGAAAACTGTAACAGTTACATTTCAACTAATTTAATTACATGCATGAGCGAATCCTACCGAGATATTTTATTCTTTTTGAATCATAGTTGAATTTAACAAAACATATCTATAGGAGTAACATCGGCCAGTTGTTTTGCTAGGCCGACAAAGAGGTTTAGTTTATTCATAGCTATTGTCCCCAGCAACCAGTTAATTATGACGACGCGCGGTCGGTCGCGCACAACTTTCAAATTGGATTACTCGCACCATCGCTCTCTCCGGTTAGTTCACAACTAATAGACTGAGAGTTGAAATACTTTTTTGAAGTTGTTCACTTGCGTTACTTAGAGGTACAGAAATATGTTTCGATGGATATAAGGCAAAGGTTTAAATTGATCGTGGAAGTATTCTTGCAACAAGAAGGTATAGTGCATGGCATCTAAGGTGGCCAGATTTTGGAGTAGTGTGGGCCCCACTACTCCAAAACCTTGCCAAATTAGATGCCGTACACCAGGGTAGGCGAACCTTTATGCATCAACGTGCCATTTTTTTTCTAAAACATGTTTTATGGGGTCACTGGCGTGCCATCAAGTATATTTTTGAAATGTTTTAATTACGCGCATAATAGTAGGTACATTATGATACAAGGGAAGTAATTCAAAAATTACGGCAGAGGCGATATTGCTAGCCCGAGCCGTGGGCGAGGGTTATAAGAAGCCGAGGCATTTTTTACACAAGTTTTATGATCGGCGACGTGCCCAAAATATTGTGTCGCGTGCCACCAATGGCACGCGTGCCATTGGTTCGCCTACCCTGCCGTACACTATACTTGTTTCTAGGCGACGCATTTTGCCACAAACAAGTATAGTGTACGGTATCTAACTAAGCAAGGTTTTGAAGTAGTGGGGCCCAAACTATTCCAAGATTTGGCCACGATAGATGCTGTGCACTATACTGATATATGAACCCAGTAGAACCCAATATTGAGGATCGAAGTCAACCTCATCTGCTAGGTGATTGCTGCAACCTGAACTGCCTATTAGCGGATGATATTATGGCGATGTCTTTTCTTTCGGGGTCCTCCAGTCGTCAATTCCGTGAATTAGAAGGTTTTTTAGTCATCTACATTATTACACTTTTATTTATTATAATATTTATTATAAGTATAGCTAACTATTATACCTACATAACAGTGCGAGATAATATTACGCCTACTAACATCAAACATAAGTAAAGCACATTTATTAAGTAATTAAACAATGTTGGAATAACCTGCGGCATCCATTACAAACCTTTGTGGTTTTGAGGAATGCTGCTTTGCCATGAATTTATGTAATAAATGAAAAAAAAAAATCTTTTCCGATAAATACATATGTATTGTATAATATTATTAAAAGGTAAGTACAAAAGATAGCGCATAGCCATTATTATTTTCTCGGGTCAATTTATTTTCTCTATCAGCAATGGATTTTTCTACTATTCAATAGACGTATTGTTTGAAGAATGGAATTTATGCTGGCTTCTGAAACACTACAAAAGTAAATACCTAATGTTAAGTTTCAAAGAAAATGTTCAACCAATTAATGTTCGGACTTTCCATAAAATATTATTCTTGGTTGGTTAAACTTTCTGATTTGATTCAATTATACTGTTGTTTTCTTTAAATTTAGCACAATTCTGATGTTGAAGTTCTTAAAATTCAATTAATATTTCGTATATTAAGTTCTGACATTATTTTGGCTGTGTTAAAGCAGATTCGGAGGCCGATGTGCTTGCTTATAAACGGTAAATACCTACGTTAGGGTATTGTCGTATGCTTACGTGTTATCTTAGTAGAATAACAAAAAAACTAGTTAATATCAGTTAATATCCAGCGCTACCATGAGCCATACTACGTAATGCTGCATTTTCTTACTTAAGGTTACTCGATCGTAAGTGAGTGATTACTCTGAAATATTAACTCCAACGATATGTTTCCATACTTAAATCCGTTAATAAACACTCTGATTTTATTTTTCAAATTTTAACAACATAGTTCAGAAGCCGTCTGAAAATGCAGCAGTGGAGTTTGTTGCGCCGTTTCTTCTCCACTAGCGCCTAGGAAGCGGTGGTTAACTTAGTAGGTATTAAGTAGTTTTTGACGTCAAAAAGATGTAATTACGTTGCACTATTTTGAAAATAAAGTAAATAAAATAAAATAAAAATAAACTAGCCAGAATAATAGTTTTTCTCATTTAATTATCGCTTACAAAATTCTATTCTATCTCGCAAAACGTGGAACAAATTTTACATGCTGACTGCGCTTCAACAATTGAAAATAAAAAGGTGGCTTTCAGGCCAAACTGTTGTCACTAAAGTAAATATCATTCTCCGTCAATCGAGGACGTACGCACTGGGAATCATGGATTACATTGTTCGAGTCAAATTTATTATTCTACTGGGTTTTCGTGGTAACGCGTGAAGAAAAAAATGTAACGTAGACGAACGTGTTATGGGTTATGGTATCAGTAAGCTTCTTAGAGAAGGTTTTACTCGTAAGCTCGGTTCTCTTTCCACGATCAAAGTTATCATATCTTTGAATTGATAATACAAATATTTTTCTATGTAACAATTGTCACGTATCAAAAATATCAAAATGCGAGATCTCTCTGTGTTGTGATACAAATACGCTATAACAACGATTTGTTTGTAGCGATTGTTCAAGTTTAGTCCTTGTTGGTTTTTATAGGCCGCGACAAAAATGCCTCTAATAAAATATACTTCTTTATTTTTTGTTCTTTTAGGATCAGTCTTGACCTTTTAAATGACGTTATTTATGTTTGTAGTAGTTATGTGTACTATGAATACGTTGTTATCTTAAACACTTCATTTCTTTTTAAAGATTTTTTATAACCTTTCGGATACTTACTCTCAGAGTTTATTCTAGTCTGAAATATACTCATCAATATCTGAACCGCAAGTACTGAATTGATTTTTATAATATTCAAGCTTAGTAGGTAATAGTCTACAAAAACTTTAAACGCTTCAGCAAATTCAGTTTTCGATCTCGGCTCGTGCAAAAATATATATCGGATTTCATAAAAGAAAATTCTTCGAAACAGCTCAGAGTAAGGACCTGTTAAATTATTTCCTATGAAATTGGTTTTAAAATGTGTATATGTATAATGCAAGGTGGAATTTGCAAGTAAGGTTACCGTGACATTATGAACGCTTCTATATAGTAAATGTGGTAAAAACTAATAGAATAGCATAGTATAATTATGGCGCCGCAGTCGTTACAGGCCTCACCAAAGGCATTATTAATGTGGCTGCATGTTTACACTTAATTATGCCATTAAAGTAAGTTCCCTCACTATCCACACATTAATAACAGTAAACATTTTCCATTACCGGGGAGCGGGTGACAAATACGTGACTGGATTATAACTAGCCGTGTAGTTTGTTGGGGTTAACTTTTGGGTTACAGATTGGATACTTAATGTTTTGTTGATACCACAATAACACATGCCTCTCAAGTTTATTCCGTTTTTAGCTGTTTTCCGTGGCATTTTGCTCGCTGTTCCACTTTCCATTTTTGTTTCAAAATGATTACAGTTAATGAGCTTTGATAACTCATAATAGTTCCATTATCCATGATCATCACGATAGCATAAAGAAAACATTGTGGGTTACACACGTGTTACAGGCAAACGAGTGCGCAAAATTAATGAATTAGTTAATGATCAGGAATCACTAATTAATTTGGCTAATGAAATAGTAATTATGGGCAGGGAACAACGTGTTACTGATAGTCATTTATCCTTATTAATTCCAAAATCATCATTAGTCCCGGTTGCATCCGAGGTTCTCACGTCGAAGCTAGGGCTACGATTGAAAAACTGAAAGGCCGTAGATCTGGGATCATTGTCAAGTATGTACTTGGCTCTATTGAGGGTTTTTTTACGGCCTTGTATCGTTAGAACACAAAGAATAAATAAAACTGAATGAAAACTTTATTAGATCAAATTTCTTAATTTTGTATTATTTCATGCTAGGTAATTGAAAATGAAATATTCCCAACGGACCCCGATTATCTGTCCCCTCACGGGGTCCGTTGGGAAATGAAGATAATTTCATGTCCAAGGGACCCCTTGCCAAGTACGTGGGGTTTAGCTGCTAGTAATTTTTTAATGAGTTTTGATCGGAAAAAGCGAACATCCAGGACCAGACTTGACCAGTCCCTTACCTTTTCCATTCAAAAACAATTAGGAATAGTCAGCATACTAATTGCTTTAAAATTTCATTGAATAGCTGCTACTACTTGTACCATGAATCAATAAAAACTAAAATATTGATTACCGCAAAATAATAATTATTTATAATGACCGGCGGATACCGGAGATTAAAAGCGGATAGCGGAAATTAATAATGTAATCTCTTAGAAGTCTGGCTATTAGTACTTAGCTTTACAGCCGGAAACAAACTGTTCATTAATAAGCAGTCCACGTTTTGCATTGAAAATCTGAGTCCTTATTCAGCTACCCTAACAGACAGTCATAAAGGATCGCGCAACGTTAATTTCAAATTGCTGCAGACCGCAATCATCTAAAAAAAATAATTGAAGGATATCTTTATGAGACTTTGAATAAAGACTTGTGAATATGTTGATGCAAAAGTGTGCAGAAAAAAAACTAACGAGTATTGGTAGACGTTATTCCACTCGTCTCATACGTCAAGCATTTTCCCAACTTAGTTGGGGTCGCCTTTTTTTATACTACGTAGGCGGCAGACAAGCACACGGCCCACCTGTTGGGAAGCGGTCACCGTGGCCTATGGACGTGTGCAACACTAAGGGAAGTAAGGGTAAGGTAGTTTAACTATGACGTGGCTGTACTTCTATATTTCCGTAAAGCAACGGTCATCTGGAGCCTTATCACGACGCTCTTATATTTTAATTCAAATATGATGCAGGTCAACTCAAGGAGGGATGAAGCTATATCCGGTGCATGCGTCTAGCAGACTGAGTTCTTACTAACATAAATTATCTTTTCACTTTTGTTTCGTTAACAACTACTTATATAATTCAGTCAAAAATAAATTGAATTCACCAGTAAATAACTAGCAACTATACTTACGAAATAATTTTATTCTAGTAACCCTAACCACGTTCGGTTCGTATCTCAACAAACGTATTTTCGAAGCCACATTCACACCGTTTCCACAATTGGCACAAACGAGCTAGAAAACTCGACTTTGGCACAAGTTTCAACTTTTCCTTAGCGTTAGGAATACTGTGTGACAATTTGTGAAGGAAGTTAGGTGAATGCGGTTGAAGTCTACATCTGCAGTGTGTATGCAGTCTTATTGTTACTTGCGATACGGGTTTTAGCACGAATAGTACGTGTGAAGATTGGCTGGAATTTTGCAGCCTATTCAAATAAAGCAGTGAAAATTGTAAATTGTATTTTTCCATACATTTATTCGTAGATAATTATTGCATTGTATTTCTTTCCAAAGAACGTTGTAAAATTTTACAGGAAATAAGATTTTTTCTAGACCATGTAATAATGTTATCAACTTCTATTGGAGTTTCTGAAATCAAGTTTGTCGGTGGCTTGGCAAAGTATATACCTAAGCATATAGTTTTTATTCGAGCACGGCAAACTATCGTTATGTGAATATAATATTTTTGTAATAAGAGTGTAGCGTTATGATAAAATAGAGTTAGTTAAAGAGAGGGTTAGTAATTAGAGTTTGATAATTTTTGCGTTTACTTAGAAGTAATTTCTAACAGTTAACGAGACAAGTTTTTACTGCACTAAGCAAAGAATAATAATGCTAGTTGTTGCAAAAGTAGGTACCTAAGTACTATTTTCAAGAAAGACTAGCATAATATTTCATTATACGTCTGCAATATAACAGTTTATTGTGATTTATGTTACTCGAGAGCGCGATATGAATTTATGACTGGCATTTTTGAGTTTTATTTGTGTTCTTTTGAACCTTGGTGTTGCGCTTTCTGGAGGTATAAATCTACTCAGTGGAACGAATACAAGTATTGAAATGTGAACACATCGTCATATTATACTTATTAATTCTGTGATACCGTTGCATTTAAATTTTCAGGCCATTTATATTTTACTATACTGCGAACATCGACATCGTGTTTAAGGATAACACGTTATCTGTCTAATAAAACTGAGTAAAATATTATAATTGGATACGTAATCGAATTTTAGATAGGCAGGCAAAACACGACCTCGTACTACATAAACTGATTTGATAATACATGTTATAATTTCATGAAGTTGTTTAATATATATGTATTTATGTGTACAATATATTATAAAACAAGTATTATAGTAAAAAGGACAAGTCAAAGCACTTGAAACTGGTGTGCACGAATGATTGAATGATAGTAGAGGTATAATTACAGAAACAGATTGCAGACGGTTGTCCCTGCTTATCCCGGGTGGACAAAAGCGTGATATATCAATGTAACTATCCTATTCTACTAATATTATAAATGTGAGAGTTTGGGAAGATGATTAGGTGTTGGATGTTATTAATCACGCTCTATCTGCTGATCAGATCTGGCTCAAATTGGAACCGAGATAGATTTATTAATAGTCTAGTCTAGAATGACACATAGGTAATTTTTTATCTCTGGGATAGGTTCCCATGGGAAGTAGAAATAGAATCAGAATTCTACGCAGCTGAAGCCGCGGGCAACAGCTAGTGTATGTATATATTTTAGTTAATACCACTTTTCACAGCAAATTGCTGTCGTACTTAACATTATTTTTCACATTTATGTATTTAACATATTCATCATCATTCTCTGAACCTTTTTCCCAACTCAGTCGGCTTTCCAGTATCCTGCCATCTGATCTCCACAACCAATGGTCATTATGACCAATGGCGATATCGAAGTTCCAAGTTTGACTGGTTGTTTTTTTGTGGGCTCCAACTGCCCGTAACGACACTGCCATAATACATGTTTGTATGGCAACTGGGGGCGACGGCTTAACGTGCTCTCCGAGGCATTAATAAACCTGCGATAAATACACACATAATTTCGAAAAGCATCGAAAAGTCATTAGTGTGTGCCATGGTGAACCTGGGATCGAACCCGAGACCTCGTCTCAGCAGTCCATTTACCCAAACCACTAGGCTACCGCGGTTATTTATGTATTTAACATAACAATGCATTATAATTCCTCTTCCATTCCGGTAGCGCTCCAAATCTGTCCAAGTTTTTCCGTCTTTGCGTATGGTACACAGTAAAATATAACAAAAAATATCAATATCCCATACGATCTTTCAAATAATGTCAAACAAGCATCACTTTGATCCTGGTTGTAACATTTGATGTTAAATATTGAAGCCGAACGTGCTTCAGGGTGGTTTGATAGACATTTTGTAAGTCTTCCTACAATAGACGATGCACGTAAATCTTTATAGGTATCAGTCTGCAATCACTTTTTCTTTCTCATGACTCTACAAGTTTTAGGCATATGTATTGAAGGCATAGTGGTCTGGGTAATGGACTGCTGAGACGAGGTCTCGGGTTCGATCCCAGGTTCACCATGGCACACACCAATGACTTTTCGATGCATTTCGAAGTTATGTGTGTATTTATCGCAGGTTTATAAGTGCCCGGTTAATGGCAATAGGCTCGCCACCTATTACATTGGGAACTAAACATAAACTGGCGAAATATAGGTGCTAGCACCTCTGCCTACCCCTTCGGGGATATAGGCGTGAGTTTATGTTATGTTATGTTATGTTATTGAAGGCATACGTGTATATCCTATCCTTTCTACTTGATTTGGATGTTTTTTCACTCAAATACACTCAAACGGCTGAACGGATCCGAAATTTGTAACAGGACTAGATTATAGCCTGGATTAACACATAGACTTGCTTGTCTTGTTTTATACACATGTCTATACACCTTTTTCTTCTTGTAAACGATCTCCTCTCGCCGGTCTGCTGGAGGAAATTTCTTTTAGAAATAAGCAATACAATTGTACTATTCTTTCCACCTCATTTTCTGTATTATTATTATTGTGTGTGCATTAATGGTAAAAAAAAGAAAAAAAAAGACTGACGGCCTTAGCTGTAGCGTAGTGGTAGTGCATTCGATTGTTACGACAGTGAGCGTGGGTTCGATTGCGCTCAGTGCAAATATTTGTATCCATGAATGTGTTTATTTGCATTGAGCTGGGTGTTTCTATGTATAACATGTATGTATTTATAAAGAAGTATATTATAAGTATATACATCCGCATTCTAGAACCCATAATACAAGCTCGTTAAACTATGTAGAATGTCGTAGCATATTTATTTATTTATAAACTATTTTTATCCCTGGAACCTTTACCTACTCATAAGTCGCGGGAATGCGATCAGAATTATACACAAAGGAAACCGCGGGCAACAGCTAGTCATATCATTATTATATTGCCATTAGGATTACAATTCTGGTTTATTTTACATTACATTACTTTTACAAAAATAAATGTTAACGTAACACATGAAAATGAGTAACAAGCAGGATTATAATGAGTGCGTGTCCTAAATAAACAGGTTTTCTTTCTTTCATATTTTTTACATGACACATAACAGATCTAGATATCCTTTTTGCAGCGGGTGGCTGTGAGGTACATTGTGATTATTTTTTTTACTTCCTTAGCGTTTTGTGTTTTTTTTTTCATTGCTATTGAATTTTTTTTATTGTAATTTCTCTATCTGTTATTATGAATTGCCTCTCTTCAAGGACTTGTAAAGTTTCCCACCAAGACCTTTGAGCCCAAGTCAACCGTATCGCCTACTGGTACAAAGTGGCTCTAGAGCAGGCTGTCCTTTTGGGATTGGGAGTTCAGAAAATAGTCTCCCATAAAAGCCGTATAAACCAAAAGGCAAAAGGTAACTGGAAACCGGGCTCCGAGGTGAGACCCTCGGATGCTACCAGGAGCAACGTTAAGATGATGATGTCATATTTATATAAGTTTTAATTTCCATATTCCTAAGAAGTAGACAGATATAATTTTGGACTTTTTTGTCGCTTTTGTACCATACTTTTGAAAAAATGGAGTAATCCTTATTGCAACACAAGAGGCAAATAAATTAATGACAGAAAAACCAAACCTTTGCATAAAAATCGCCAAAATCTCTTCACACACTTATGTTACGCTACTACATTTTCCGTAACCAAGTGGTACAATAATTAACTAGATTACGGCCACTCAGTGTGCTTCTGTTATTTTGATGGAGTCCGGCGTCATTCGCAGACAGACATACAGGGTGATACGTATAAATTGAATTACGAGCCCTCACAGTACCTATCTTCAGTTCATTATTTATTTGTAACGGTCTCGTCCTGTTAACATTTCACATTTGAAGTTATTCAAAACACCGCCAGATACAGCGACCCATATGCAACATTCATATTTGGTGTTGAAAGGTTAATGTGCACTTTACATGAAGTGTTTCAAGATTTTTAGAAGCATCATGGAATTTTTATGTGCCCTACCTACCTACTGCTGACTGTTTGAACGTTAGATTTCTATAAAAAAAGTGTATGAAAGTTCGAACAATACATACCTCTTTTTTAACGTGCGGAAATCCCCACGAATACCACCCCTGTCGGCCATCGGGGGTGGTTTGTCAGAATCGAACCGACTAAAACCGCACGCCGTTTCGGGTCTCAATTACCGTGGTGTAAGGTTACCCAATAGGCATATTATTATGCCTCGCACTACAGCTATCTACGGTTTAAAATGGCCCTCTCGACCGACCGACGATGTTTCGATTTTACTTTCAAAAGTTTAACAACGCAAGTTAAATATAAGATTCTAAAATTATAGGTACAGATGTGGATTTGAAAATGTTGGTTCGTAATCAATCTATATTTATCGCTACGTTTTTAAGGTTCTCGTACCCGTGTCCATCTGTCTGTCTGTCTGCCATCAGGCTGTATCTCATGAACCGTGATAGCTAGACAGTTGACATTTACACATTATGATATATTTCTGTTGCCACTATAAACACATACTAAAAATAAAATAAATGTTAAAGAGGCTTCCATATAAAAAACGTTATTTCTTTGCCGTTTTTTGCACAGGTTTTTTGCTCTACACGTATATTAATACCAATTAATACTCAAGTATACACTTGAAATATTCATAGAATACTAAGGTACATAATATTCATTTTAAAAATAAATAATTAAATTAAAATAAAATACATATTTAAGGAGAGTGATTTTTTTTCAGGTTTGCCATTATAATAGGCCTTCGTGCTGAGTTAGACTCGCACTTTTAGATAAGATAAGATAAAAACGTTTATTTCTTTTTTAAACGGAACAAGTATCGTTAAAAAATATCCCACAAAACCGTGTGACTGGTTTGTCTGTGGGTCACAGTCTCTGACCGGCTATATGATGAAAAAGATATAGAAACGAGTCTAAATCTATTTGTAGCTATTTTCATAGTACTAGAGCAGCATAGCCTCGTGGTATAAATAAGTATTCTTGTTTCAAACTTATACCGCTGTTTGTTCAGCTATCAGATTTTTTGAGAATTATCAACGGAACAGACAATCCTCGTAGTTGTTTGCATAAGAATGGAGCTGAACGTCGTAACATGGCCTTAGAGACGTGAAACTTTTGGAATAAAAAGCAACAGCCACTAATAACTTTCCAACCTAATATTTTATGTTATTTTTTCCTCCCCATCTTAAGATTCTTCCGCGTTATAATGGCCTAGCGGTAAGTACGACTGCTAAGTTCGATTCCCGCTCAATGTGTATTTATTTAAAAAAAAGGTATTTAAGTATGTTTATCCATGTTCTAGAACACGGATACACTAATATACTAAAATACCTTTCGGTATGTTTATCCGTCTTTAACGGGGTCCGTTTACTCCGTCTCCTTTTATTTGACATATAAGATTTTCATGGGAGCGACTACCGTCTGACCTCCCAATACCTGGAAAACCGCCTGCGCCAGAGCCTCCTTAATCAATCAGTGGTTGTGCCGGCTTGCAGGTGAGTTGCCTTATCTCTGAAGGTTTCAGTGAAGCCACAGATTAATAAATAGTTACTACGTAGATCTACTTTAAAATAATAAATAATTTGCATTCCTTTTAGAAACAAGGATTTTTCTCTGTTCTGTGTATTTTACTATGATAACAATAAAATGCAAACACAGAAACCGAACAATAATAGAAACAGGTTAATCTCGTGTTCGGAAGCAGCGGCCTAGCAACATGTCACCTGTTCGTTATTACAAATAAAACCGACCTACTCATACCATACCCTTCCGTATTGTACACGAGTATTGCAAAGGGGATTCTAGTAAAAATGTACAACAAAACTAGCATGCATTTTAAAGTATTCTGTTTTGAAGATGGTAATCAATACATTATATAAAACTCAAAGTCCTGACTGACTGACATAGAGACAACGCACAGCCTAAACCGCTGGTCGTAGAGACTTGAAATTTGATGGGTGTGTTCGTTTTGATGCGTAGAGGTGTACTAAGAAAGGATTTTTAAAAATTCAAACCCTAAAACCCTAAAAAGGGTCCAAAAAGGTACTTTTGTTAGAACTCAAGAACGGCTGAACGGATTTTCATGATCTATGATTTATTGGATTTGTCTTCGCCGCGAATAGCATAAAAGAAAATTAAAAAGATATGATTAATTCAGGAAATAAAGAAATAATAAGAAAATTCGATGTTCGTAGACGTTTTTATCGCCATCTATAATTGTTGTCATGGCAACAGGAACTAAAAGTGACTCAGTCTAAATTTTAATCCTTTGTTTCTTTTTGCTCAAAGGCAAAGAGGATATATTTATTTTCAGGGTTCTGTGCCTCGATAGGAAAAAACGAAACCCTTATTAGACTTAGAAAAATGTAGACGTATCAAGTTGAATTAGATCAAAGGAATGTTTCAAAATGATCATGGGCTTGGCATTACACGAAGCATAATATCCAGACTGTGGTCTCACTATCGACTAATAGGTGGCCCGACTTACCATCCCCAGGCCTGCGCTTATAGAGGACGGAGGTAGTTGAGTGACCTTCGGCCACGTGTGTGAGTCACCTGCATTGCATCTTATTTTTCGTGCGGATATCCCCATGGATCTCTCTCCTCACCAGGCCAGTAGGGACGTAATATTGAACTTGACCGACTAAAATCGCACTCCATTTTTGGTCTTCAGGGTTTAAGGTGGCCCATGACCCTGAGCTATCGAAGGCTTACTGATGGGCATGGCTGTTTTGGTGAGTTCCTGCATTGTGTAGACAGGGAGCTGACGCCCGAATGCTACCGTTGCTGGGGCTGCTCCGTAGACACTTCGCCGCTTCACACACTGGCAGAGTGTCCATAGTGGATAGAGTGCCGCCATGTCCTTGAAGCAGACGTTGGTGTGGTAAGCCTCATGCTGCGGGCTTTTCACATACTCATTATGTAATGCTGACCATAGTCACCATAGAGAGTATGTGGAAAGCCACCGCTTTTATGCGAGGCAGTAATGCGCGCAGAAATGGTAGTGGAAAAGCAACAGGAGAGATCTACACTCCCCCGTGCCGGTGAAGGCGCACCGAGCGGCGTATTTCGGAGAACCATATCCGTCCTCCATGAGTGCGGGCCTAGGGAACGGTCGGGGCTAACCGTCACCCTAGCAGAAGCAGGCCCAGGGTGGCAGGGCGTTATGTTTCCATACGCGCTTTTTTTAGAGAAACGTCGAGGTCGCCAGTGCTGGCGGCCGAAGCCGGTCGAGGTTTCTGGAATATCCTTTCTAGGACACACCACCAGGATTCTTTGGTCACACAGACCGATGTGACGAAAGACCGTGCGATTTTAGTCAGTAGGAGTCTGATATACCAACCTCTTCGTTGGCTCCGTTGATGTGAAGCCCGACGGGATTTTCGCACGAAAAAAAAGAAAAGGTACTTCCCTTTCTGCTAGAATCCAGATATTTTGCAGAAAGTAAAATCTTATAGCATAGTAAAGGTAAAAGTCCGGTAAGCGTAAATAATAACCACATTACCAAAAAAAATCTGTATGTCTGTCAGACAAGACAAGAAGCGCTGCAGCAAAGTTAAGTTCGCCCCTTAACCCCGTGTACCCAGCGAGCACGAGCCAAATTCGCACATGACCGTTGTACACAGTTATAAACTCTTTCTTTAGTTTCATGAACTTTTTGTATGTTAAATCAGGTTGTCAGATGTCAACGTCTGTGGCAAGATTTTAATCCGTTTTTAATCCTAATGGAATCAGAGTTTTGGAAATAAATAATGTTTAACTAATTTAAAATAGTCTATCGAATGTGAAAGTGCAATGCAACTATGGTGAAAAGGTTTATCAAAGGGCCTCTTCTGAGTCACACATACTTTGGCCAGAGCAGCTATCTAATCCCGATAAAATCTAGAAGACAATGAAAAAGGACAGTGATGGACGGCACTGTACCTTGAAGGGTTTGATAGGATTCGAGATGAAATAAATACGTTTAGCTGCAACCACTGTTTGCCAAGGAATACACATTGAAAGTTAGTACGGACAGTCCCTCAGCTTAAAAAAGACTTGATGGCGATAGCCAACATTCACGCGGGCGGAGCCGCGCGCGGGTAAGCTAGTTTGTACATAATCTTATAGGTATGTTAGACTTCTGGGCACATTACCAGTCAGTGATGATGCGGAGAAATTTTATGACGCCATGTAAATATTTATTTTGTTTAGGTTTTAATTTAATGTAAATATTATTTAATTTTCATTGTATTGTATCTTTATTTCGTATATTGTATCTTTGTGTAGTAAAAATGTTATGGTATCTGGAATAGATTGTGTGCATAATCTACTAGAATATCAACCTAAAAATAATTATTTCCTTAAAAAGACATTATCTATTTACTCGGTCAGTCTTAAGGCAATGGAGTCAAACGCCATCGACCATCGTTTAGTAAATTTCAATGATTTTGGTATATTCTCATTGGCAAAAACCTTCTTTTACCACAAAGTCCTAATTAAAGACGTAAACAAATGCAAACTCAAATACAAATAAACAAAATACTCGATTGTGTAAACTCAAAGCTAACTTTAGCGCTTGAATTTCAAGTTTCCATTTACACCCCGCGAAGCATAATAACCCATGAGAATAGGGTAAATAGCAAATGAAAGTTGTTCGCAAAGAAATATGAAAAATCCGCTAGAATAGACGCTGGTTCACTAAAACATATACAGTAGAGTAAGGTTGGAAGGATGTAGGTCAGTCTACGTGGTCTCTCAGCTATTAAACAGCTTTATAAAAGACCCATTTAGCCTTAACTTCAAGGAAATTTGGTCCTTCTCCTTAGAACCATTTAATAGAAGGTAGCTAAATACGTATTGTATTTCGATGTAGGTAGCTGTTTACACACTTTTAAGTGTGTAATTTTTAGGAGTTTTTTTTATAGAACTCGATGTCAAACAGAATAATACTCCAGGTCCGACTTAGGTTTGTGAGCTTCATCTTCATTAAATATACCTATTACTGAATTACATCTAGGTACTTCCAACCAGAATTTTGGCTTAGTTAGTCGGTGGTTACAACTTATAACGTCTTATATTTTATGACCTGAAGTGGTCTATTGACGGCTCTAGCTATACTCCACGAAATAGAAAACAGCTAGAAATGTCGATGGTATATAATATATCTATATAACTTTGCCTTTCTATCAGGAATATGATATTAGTGGCTATCATTTAACGCCTCAACTCAACCTGGAACGGAAAGCTTACATCAGATCCCTATATAACCACCCACCCAACTTACATAAACAGTAGGCTGTACAAAACATATTTGTTTTTATAAAAACATTATTAATGTTTGGAGCTACCTACATAGTAATTTATTCGTGAGTGAAACACTGTAATTATCACAAAGTATCTGACTTGATAACTCCGTATACATAACATAAAGGCGACTAATGAGGCGATACATTCCTGTCTGAGTAAAAAAACATTTTTCTTTGCCGGTACACAAATTGTGCTCAAAGATAAAAGAGAAACTCTTCACATTCATTTTTGAATTGAATTCAGAACAACGTTTTAAGCATTTTCATCTTTGAATACATTTCTTCAAATTTACATTTGAGAATCTCTTTGCTTTTATTATTATGCTAAGGAATTGAAGGCTCCATTCAGTTCTCGATTAAATCGCCTTCAGAGTCTCTGCACTGGAACGCTATCTATAAAGTCAGATAATCTGCTGAGACTAGGCAGTGATTTATTGGTAAATCGAGTGCTTAGATATCTGGAAGACATAAACGAAGCCTTAGACTATCCGCCTGCAGTGTAAATGAATCTGCATTATGTATACATGCATTAAAGTTTGGGTAGTATAGATAAAAGTTGTAAAAATACTACATTCAATATTATAATATGCTAGTAGATTTCATAGACCATGTTGAGTTTAATTAAAAAACTCGAATGCAGTGCTACACTGTTCCACGATTCACTGTTCCAATTATAAACCTAAAACATTCAGCAACATATTGTAAGCAAAGTAAATATAAATGAAAAATCACCAATATTGGTTCAATCGCTTGATTGGAAACATGATATCAACCTGACTGATGATAAATTGTTACAATACCCTTTGAATGCTAATGATGATTATTCATGAGGTGTAATCCTAATCATATAATATTTGAAATGATAGAAGTTGGGCTGGAGCATTGCTTGTTTAAGGACTAAATACGTGTTCCCCTGCTGACAATTAGGTATAGTATTTCTTTAAGAAGCTCTGAACGTAATTCAAACACAACCTAATCCATTGATCCATTGATTGATAATATATACTTAATTACTAAATCACACAAACAACTTTTCGGTTAGTAATATATGGTACTGCGAAGGTAAAATAAAGCTGTTAGTAACAATTATCATGACACCTGCTACCTGTGGCAGTGCTAATGTGTTGTTAATACTCCCTAAGAATCTGAAAACGCGCAACCTAACCATGATTTGTGAGCTGGTTACGTAATATGTAGATTGTAACGTAACATATAACTTTATCTAGAAGTTTACAACTTCCCAAATAAATACAGTTTAAATCAAGCCTTTTAGTAAATTGTGTTATGTTTCATGGAGATGTAAATATGGTGAATGTGTGGAGTTACACGCAAAAATCGTGGTAAAAATTAACACATCCGCGGCAGTCCTTATGTCCGTGACATCGCAGACTGAAATTCAGGACATCAACCTTCGTTGCTGCGGCCACGTGTTACGCCAATCGTCAGAATACGTGGGTAACATAAGAAGGGCAACAACATCCTTGCTGGGTCCAGGTAGAAAAGCGAAGTAGGCTGGTAGGAAGCAGAAATGCTCCTAGGAGAAGGCCTTGTAAGCACAACGCTGTCACGATGATGATGATTGCGATTTCTGTAAAATTAGTTTCACATAAATTTTGTTCTAATCTAGCTGTAAATTAGGTCCACTTTCCTTTAAACTCAAGGGGTTTAACAAAAACAAAGTAGGATCGGTTATATGTGAAGTTTCATTTAGTAGTTCAACCCGTTACCTGATCTCCAGAACTTATTTGTAGACTGTTCTGGTGAATCGTACACAAGTAACGTCTCATAAAAGCAATGAAATCATCCTTTTTACACAACTATTTCTATTGGCGAAAAAATCGAACATGCTACTTTGCGATTCTTAGATAAAGTTAAACTGACTTGGAAACTGAAACGAATTTAATCAGAAGTTTGAAAGAAGTTGCTAAGAAAACGCTAGTGTAATTTAAAATAGAGGCTGTTGGGTATACGCCCAGATTCGAGGTAGTAGACATAAATGGCCGCTTTTGGTAAATTGTTTTGAATTCATTTTCTATATTAGTTCTATGCGCCTTGCTATTGTTGCATGTTTTTTTAAGAGTATCAACTGGCATAGACCAATGTATAAACAATTGGTCTATGCTATGGGCAACCAAAATTATTAACATTCCCGTTAACTCCTTTTATAAAGCTACATTGCTTGTGTTAGAAGTGAGTTCACATCCGCAGTGTAATGACCAGAATTCGAAATCGGAATATCTCGATCGTAAGTACGATTCACTAACCAAACCTAGACAAACTCTGCAACCACGAGAAAAAATTTATTTATTTTAAGTCAAAGTCAAAAATCATTTATTCTGTAGGTATAGACCATTATATGCGGCACTTACAAAACATCCAAATCAAAATGATTTAAAACTAGAAGCAAATGGACCACCACCGGTTCGAAACGCGGCCCAGACCTGAGAAGACTCCAGCAAGAAAATCAGCGGGCGGCAATATTTAGCTATACCTAAGTGGTGTCTCTATAGCACTTGTAGCTAATTTTGTAGTTTGTAAGTTAAGTCTCGTAGAATTTTCAGAAGAAGATTTCATTGCAAGTCTGTTAATGAGTTGAGTTGAAAGAGCAAACTGCAAATTTTGATTTAAATTATGAAGTAGGTAGGTACTTTCGTTTCAAAATTATGAGTACTTTATAGAAGGTAATAAAATAGTATATACGAGTAGCATACGGATGCTTAAACAAGCCACATTACTTTCGTTCGGATAAACCCACAACATGGCGCGCACTTACGAGTCTACCACTGGATCAGAGGTGCAGTGAATTTTAATACACTATGCTCATGTTTTCGGCATAGCACTTTTGAAATTATTTTCTTGATTCTATTCGGAATCAATATTTATTACCATCCGAATGTATGCATTAACAGAATGTATGACGATAAATTATAATGACGAATAGATTAAATTTTCAACTACTTAGTCTATAAACGCGATGCCGGAATTCATGTCTGTTTGTCTAGCAAAAACTACTGAACAGATTTTAATGCTTTCTTGGTTAGACATAAGATCTGTCGTATGTTTGGTTGCAGTTGGTAGAGAGAACTAGAGATATGATCAAAAGTCGCGATAACCGACATTCATGAAGGCGTAGCCGCGGGCATCAGCTAGTCAATAATATTGTTGCAAATCAAACGTGATTAGCTCACGGATTAACACCGGATCATGATATAGATTTTTTTTTAATTTCGGTCACGTCAATATTCCTTCACCTCGCCTGATGGTAAGCTAAAGGTAAAGTCTCAGGAAGAGTCCCCATTAGGTACATACACCGACAGTATAATAATGGTGGCCCCTTAACTTGACAACCTTATAAAATTGCAATTTTTGATTGCAAAAATGAATTGCAATATACCTATATATATTAACTGTCTACACTCGCTCATACAGACCTTATAAATTTAGATGGTTGGTTAGCCGACTGATCAAATAATAGCGTATTCATGTATTATAACTATTCCATCAGGCTCCATTCACGTTGTGGAATTGGTGGAAATCCTTTTGTACGTGACGTTTTGCAATTAGAGGTAATGTACTGTGTAATTACGACTGTGTTATTATCTGCCTGCAATATTCAATTAGTTACTAATTTAACTGTCATATGCATAGGTAATCTTTTTGAACAAAACCTAGCCCAACAAACTATTTTAACAAATTTTATCACGCTTTCTGGGAACAGAACAAAATCACGATAAAATCGGTTCAAACAGTTTCATTTGTAATATTATGTAATGTACTTAATACAGTTTTTCAAAACAAGCTCAGGAGCCTAGGATTTTCATTTTTAAATGTATGTACAACATGCCAATAAAATTATTATTATATCACGAGGAAAGCTTTGCTTGTCCCTAACCGATATAAACTCTGAAACTAATTCCAATAAACCCTTCACACTTGAAAAGTTATTTATTCACAATTGTCGTAGGTAAGCTATTTTTTATCCCAATGATAATAAACAATAAACATTTAGTGTGAACACAAGATCAGGACTTACACAATAAATCGCGATAAAATCCGTTAAATAGCTCGTTATCAATGAGCGATGAGATGATTTTTCACAGAAACTTTTGACAATATCACGCATATCACTAAATAATAATAGCCACGAAAATTCGTAGCAACATAATTTAGCTCAGAATCAGTTATTCCGCCTTAAATATCCAATTTTCTAGTATACAAGCAAGTCATAATTAACAAGTCCTTGGGACACCGGTCCATGCATAACTAAAAGGGCCAACCCGAGACCTCTCTAAACTGTGAATTCTCTAACATTGATATAGGCTGTACTAGAAATAACTTCCTCGCATACCAAATAGACTTGAATCGTTTAAACTTTCAAAGATCTGAACGTAACCAAAGCTTTGTAACTGACTGGCCTATGTCCGCGGCTCCGCCCGCGTGGACATCGGTTTTTTGACTAAGCATATCTCCGGTTCTACTCAACAGATTGTGATCAAATATGTGTAAAATTTCAAGTCTGAAACAAAAGCATCATAATCCATGCAGTAGGTATTACGTCCATCGCTAACAAATAGATAAACAGACAATAATTCCAAAAAAAAATGTATGTGTTCAGAATCGTTCAAAACCCTAGTAGTGTCACCTATGATATTGTATATTTAAGAAACTCGATTCGTTCGATTAGTCCAAACTCGATGTATCTCAGATGAGATATTGCTTTTCGAAAGCTTCATAACTGTTTATGCGTATCATCTAAATAACATGATGATCATAATTCATATTCATTCTTCTTTATCGTTTGTTGTTTTGTATAGTTTGACAGGACGGTGAAAACTCAAGAAGATATTGTAGATCGATAATGACCGAACGTTCAATAGCTGCGGGTAAAAAGCAAAATCGATTCTAACGATGAAAAAATATATTATAATATTGAACAACATTCTGAACAGCGCTTTCATTTGGACATTGTCTTTATACTAATCAAATGAAATTATAACCTACATAGTTTACGCACTCAAAAAATTCAACAACACATAGGTGACACTTTCATAGAATCCACATAACGCATTCATTTCTCCCCGAAAGGTTTTTGATTACGCTATAATATACGAAACACCCCCTCAAGGTGAATTAACCATGAGAGGCAGCAAAAAAAACAAAAACAAATCTTGCAAATTAAATTTGACACACTTCCCGGTTTCCGATTGAGCTGAAATTTTGCACGCACATGTTATAATTATCACGTGACAACGCAATATTAGTAAAAGCTTGTTATTTTTAAATATTTATTAAAAATCAACTTTTAACGAAAGATTGTTAACCTGCCTACTGCTACTCGTACAATGTCAGATTGTGAACTTTTTATTTTCGTTCCCATTTATAATATTCATTTGTTCTCATTACGCCAAATCAGTTAAATCTATTTAACTCATTGTTTTAGTTTTCTTTGTAAGAACGAAACCAAACCGAACGATTCCCAGTACGAGCATAATATATACTACACAAACAAGGAAGGCACACAATAGGGCTGATTAATTAACAATCAATACCAAATGGTTACAATACAATTCGATTTGAGCCGATGTAATGAACTATTGTTTAGATTTGAGACCCCACTTGCATTAAAAATCAAAATCCTCACCTGTTTATCAAATATTGTGGTTAATATTATATTTTCAAAAGTCAAAAACTGTTGTCGTGGTAGCACACAATTTTTTTTAAATTACTGTTCTTGTATTTAAGATGTTTTATTGTAGATACACAGATTTAAATAAACCTAGATCAGGCAGGTTGTAATAAATATATAAGTAAAAAAAAGTAAGTAGATATTCAAATTTTATGGTTTCTAAGTGGTTTTAACTTAGTTTTTTAGACATCTACGTATCGTATCGTAGGCAAATTATTTTGATAGTTAAAACGATCCAAACGATTTTGATTCAACTGGTAATCTCTAAACAGTATTATTATCTCAATTATGGCTTATCTCGTAGCGGGTTAAGGTTATAAATCTTATCTTAAGCTGGAAATGGTTATCTAAATAGGTTCCAGCCTTTCCAATTTAGTCCTGAATTGGGCAGGTTGAAACCTTTTGTTTTTAAACTACTAATGTAATTTTAAACACTATTTCTCGATAACTACATCTCAATTTCTATCCTAAATTACATTTGGTGTTATTTTATCTTGACATGTGCTTTTGTTAATATTATTTTCTTCTTTATTACGTTTATGAATATAACGTAGCACCCTGTATCTGTTCTTTCTGTCTCTATGGATTTATAGACAATCCATATTACGCAAATAAAGCGATTTGCAAGCTCTGCAAGCATGATAACTAGTAAAATGTATTTCAATCCAAGTTCCAGACGTTCAGATAGTGTAATTTCGTTATAGTGTAGTGTAGTTTCATATAATTGGTTTCGTCGGTTCCAGACAACCCGTTTCTTGAAATTTGGCGTAAATCTTGAAATTTGGCGTGAATCTTGAAAATTATTTGAAGATTTTTAACAAAAAAGAATACTGTATTAATATATGTATTAAATTTAACACATTAATCTAAAAGGCGCCAGAGGAGTCAGCTAAATACATCAAATTGAAAGATTCACTCACACACATTTAATCTCTAAAGTGTAGATCCATTCCGAGTACCTACTATGTTAGATTCATTAAGAAAGTTTTTGTAAGAATCCACAGTTAAATACTACAATAGAAAAACAAGATTAGAGTATAAAAACGATTAAAGAAAGTTTTGCTTATACTTTAGGTAAAAAAATCAAGCTTAGAAATATGCGGAGTATTTGGTAATAGACACAGTTTTCAATTATGTGTCATCAAAAATATAACAACGTAATACATTGCTGCTTACTTGTTCGAGTCTACACCGATGGGAGGGTACAAACCAAACAAACAATTTGTTGAATATAGTGAAAAGCGTATCATCAAATGCGCGCGCATAACCTGTAAACGTGTCTGAGTTTTACATTTGCCAATTGGTTAATGGTTATAGGGATTGCTGCTTTGAATTTCGTAGCTGGAAAACCTAATAACATTCTGCTTGACCCAATAACTCATGATCACTTACATATGTACATATTCAAGGCTATAGAGTAGTAAATATTGTATGGTATTGGTAAATACAGGCGTAATCTTTAGTACAGGATCAAAGACATTTTCTTTGAGTGTATCAAGGGAACCCTTTCTATTTATTTACTAACATTGTAAATGTCAAAGTAACTACTTCGCAATAAAGTTACTGGATCGAAATTAATGAAATTGGATTGCGGGCTGGATGGATGTACTGGACCTTAAAAGCTCAAAAAGGATTCATTATGGGCATATGAGATTACATTATTTGGATTACATTATTTAATTGGACACCTATATGTTTTCACAATACTATTTCTCTAATTTTAGTTCACCTGGCTAACAAGACTATAACTATTAATTCAGTCTATTCACAATGATAAACGCAGCTTAACATTATAGGAGCGTTGATCAACCAAGATAGTTAATTCTTGTAAACAGTCAGTTCCGATCAAATTCCACAAAATATCATTAAAGGCGTCAAGTTTGAAATTTTATGCGATTATCATGTGACTGAACTGTGATTGTACCAATATGGAAGTATATTCATGAACAGAAAAATTTTGTTTAGCCAATTCATATTCCAATCTCTAAATTATATCATTCAGGAATATAGGTATTAATTTTACGGCAGAAAACTTATTTTTAGATAATTCATTAATTTATTCTCAATTTAATCACTTTTCGTTCTGTCATGGTTAAAAATTACGAGAGTTGATTTCCAGCTCTAACCCAAAGAGTTACCCTATTTTATGAACGTGAAGGTTTAAAAGATCAACAAGTGACCAAGTCATTTCATTTGTATTGTGTCAAGGATACGTTTAGCAAGCAATGTATTACGTCCGAAGAGATTAACACTACGTTCCAAGTTACTAATGGTATCTCGCTGCTACTCTGACCACAATTGACTCTTCAAACAAGCCTATTTAGACCAACTTGATCTGAGATATTGCGAAGCATGTTTCGAAACGAACGGTACGTATTTGTAGGTTTCTGTCTAGGTGGTTAGTTACTTTCAGATTTGTTTGTACAAAGAAAGTAGGTTCATTTTATCTTTATAAAACTTCTTTAGGATTTCAAGACAGTGTTGGGTGTTTTTCTAAGACTATAGACGTACTAGATTAGTTACTGTGTGTGTTATCTAGACGAAAAAATCGGTTTGTTTCTGCTCTTGTGTTAAAAAGCTTAATACAGATTTAGACGCTGGTGTAGGTATATTTTATCTCGCTACTTTGATGAAAGTCGGAAAAGCCGTGGTATAAAGCTAACGATCTCATTTCACTCCCAAGCACGAAGCTGTAACCTTAACATGGTCGACAGAGCGCAGCACAGTAAATTTACTATATACTAGCTTCTACCCGTGGCTAGACTTACGTTAAACCATATGAAAGTCATTTTTCTAGAGTTATTAAACACTATAATACCTTACTACGGTAACATTTTCTATTTAATTTTACGAAAGTTTAAAAGTTATCTGATAACGTATTTCACCTTTCAATAAATAATCTACTTTTGTCCCTTTCAGTTTCCTATCTGTACCAAAATTTAAACACTGGAAGCGATAAATTACTGAAAATCCCAAGGACTTCATTCCCATGCCCATAAATATCGTGACACCATAGACTACCCAACGGGAGATTCTGATATTAATCAGCCAGGTAAGTCGTTTTGTGGCAATCTCTGACCCTAATAAACAATCGAATTTTCAACATCCTCATTTGACCAACCTGCCTACAATAGGTTGTTTTAATATATTCGGCTATATTATGATATATGATATACCAGGCAGATATATTAAAAATAACTGAACAGGCAAGATTGCTAACCTCGGAAGGATAATGGTGTGCGTGTGAGTGTGAATTAGTGAAATGTGAGTGTAAAGGATGCTAAAACTACTGAACGGATTTTGATGCGGTTCTTATTAAGGTTTAGGTCAGACTTAAAATCTGCTATACGTTTGATTGCAATTGAATAAGTGGAACCAAAGATATGGACAAAAATTATAACTGAACTCCGCACGGATGGACCCGTGTACATTAGTTAGTGTGAACCACGGAACATAGACGCCTAGTGTGAACTAAATTTAAGACATTTCAGCCCCCGTAGACAAGTGTTACAGCGTACATCGCTAAGGAAACGAATAGCTTAGGTCGACCAATCACATCCAAGCTCGTCACCGGCGTACCATGCGTGTGTCGCGGCGGAATCACGAGCTGGAGTGTGATTGGTCGACCTAATCTATTCTACTCCTTAGCGATTTAGACTTTTGACACTTATCTTCGGGCCCGAACTGCTTTCTTTCATTTCAATCGAAAAGAGACGGTAAGAGTCTTTATGGAATTTTCTATAGATAGCCTCAAGGCAATGGTAAGAGGGTTATGACATCACAATTCAATCAATCAAAGAGGCGCCGCTTATGATTTGAAATCGTGATGTAGCGAGCGGAAGAGACATATTGATGTCACAGATGCGATATTGGTTTATATGCATGATGTGGATACAAATATTATGTATCTATTCATTTTTGGTATGGTACATATAAACTTGATTGAATTTCTATGTAAAACTTCGATATGAACCCATACTTAATTAATTTTAGATACTACATCCTGTAATTTTCATCTGATAGAACATTTCATTAATTAAGTCTTAATTTCGCAGGTGTTCGTATTAATCACGATATTATGAAATGTATGCCATCGGCAATTTTAGGCAAACTTAAATACATCATCAGTTTTACTGCTTTTTCGTCTCCATTTTGCACCAACTTGGATATCCACGGTAGTGTGACTGTTGTCACATAGAAACATGTAATTTAAATATGTTACACTAATTACCTATCTTGAGTAATACTATGGCGCATAGGTATTAAAAGAGGCCGCTATCCAGTAGTAGGTTCACTGATTAGACAATAAGCTGATTGATTGATTGATTGAGACACAAGTACACCCATTTTAAAATATGCTCCATGTTTGATTCACCTTTACACATAAAAGTCAAAAATCATTTATTCTGTAAAAACCATTAAAGGGTACTTACAAAATGTCAAAATAAAAATTAAAAATATATTCAAATACATAATATCTCATAATTATGTTGCAACTGACTAACCTAACAGTCCTTTTTCACACTGTAAGCCTCCTCATCCTTAACACTAGCGTGAAACTTGGTCAGTCGCGAAATAAATGAATGTTTCTTTCCTTATACTCGTACGTTCTCATACAATTTCTCTGATTGCAATGAAACTTTGGTACGTTGTTGTGCACATTTCCGTAGAAGTTTTGAGAAAATAAGGTACAGCAGTGCGCCAGGTATTTGCTACTCTTTTCTTTATTTCTATCTTATGCATGATCATCTCATTCATTATGATTGTGATGCAAATTTCATAAGTTATTGCACATAACTACAAACCTTTCTGAGCACAAGAAAGATAACCGATATTTATAATAGGTACTCAGGTTGTGTATCAGCTAATTTGTTTTTTTTTTCCAAAAGATCATAATAGTTTTTGAATAAGCACAGTCCTGCTTGATGGAATGTAGTTACCAGTGCGGTTAAAGCTCGAAGAAATGAGGTATCACCATGAAGCTATAGATAAACATGGAGGCCAAACCGGGAAGAACAGCTTGATCCAAATACCTACATATCTGTATCTCACTCTCTGTGGGCCGACTTCTCTTTCGTGTATTTGTACAATGTTGCTATCTTCTTATTAGTATCCCCTAGTAAATTATAGAAATAGACCATACTAACCAAAAATGCAAGTAAAATGATTTATAAATAACTCTATAGTTCGACTACGATTATTAATGTGGAAATTGAAAAATTATATGCCATTTATTATGCATGATTGGGTTGTTGAATCAGGAAATCAGTGAATTAAATTCCCATTGTCTATGGATTCAGTACGTAATGTGGCAACATTGGTACTACATGTCAACTATCAATAAACAATATGGCGGTTGTTTATTATTGTTTTGGTTTTTAACATATTTAAAGTTAATTATAAGTATAAACTCAAAAAATGGTGCAAAATTGTATAGTGCGTGGTTGCGGTATTACGTGGCGTCAAGGATGTGATATAAAATTCCACGCGTAAGTGTTTAAACTTGTTTAAATGGTGATTTCTTGCTTAGAAGGTTATCATACTTAGAAAGAGAAGTCGGCCCACAGAGAGCAAGATAGTAAATACAGACTGAGCATCAAGTAGGTATTGGAAGTGAGGCCTCCATGTTTATCTATAGCTTCATGGGTATCACACAAGCAATATTGACCATAACCTGCCAAAAAAGTTTTGTACAGTGAAGCACCTCGTTTACCACTTTATTGGAATAAATAAACTCACATAGAAACGCTAATACCTATTATATAGTATACAGTAGTGTAAAAAAGTTGCTTGGCAATAAATTGTCACAATATATTCCATCTATGGTTGGACTGCTGGAATTAGAAATGTCCTCCTAAAATGGATAGTCACAGTTAGTGGATTCTTCGTAGCATGAAATTTACAGCATCGTCTAATTGCATACACAAATACTGTGAATCGAAGCCAATACTAGTAACTCATACATATTATATCACGGCTGTAAAACTCGGCTGATTTTCAAAACCGAAACAGCTGGTGCTGCAAGATTTAATTGGAGATGGGTTTACAAAACAACTTAAAATTTTGTGGTGAGATTGATTTCACATATAATTCTTTTTGGCACCCTAGACAACGTGAGTAGTAATTCTTTTCTTCAATTTCAAGATTTTTACTTTCAATGAGGGGTTCCATTGTCCATTTCCAAGACTTGTGATCAGTTCTTTACGAGCTTTAAGGCGATAAGCAGATGGAGGTGCGGGCCGGTCAAAATGACCGCGACGCACTCTTATTATTACTAACATTAGATCGCATATTATCCCGCGAATGTCTGACAAGCGACAGGAGCTATTGCGCGGACAAATACAACCTTATCATCGTACAAATAAGAGTGCGTCGCGGTAATTTTGACCGCCCCACTCCGCCATCTGCTTTTGGCCTAAAAGGGACCATTTCGGAATAAATGGCTGTAACAAAAAAATAATTTTTCAAATCCATCTATATATTGAGAGTGTTATGCTCGAGCATGCTTTTCGAAGTCAGTTTAAAAAATCTAAAATATTGGGTAATATCTGTACCTAACACTGCCGTTTGGTATGTATAAAATCTTGGCAATCAAACTGGGTAATAACCCTCTTCAGGCATCGAAGAAACAATTAGATGTGTGTGTTCAGCAAACTGTGAATATTACAAAACCCTTTATGATCGTCGGGAAGATGAGCCAGCATAAGTTTTAATAGCGGTTGCTTTTTTGTCCATGTCTGTGTAGCACAGTTGCAATTTGTCTTCTCTTGGAGGCGAGTCACTGAAGTTAATACTAGACTGAACATTGTAGTTAGTTGTTAGTTATTATCTCACTTAATTATCACTTACAATTTAATTTATAAATCTTTCAAGAACAATTAAGAAATTTACAGAAAATATTTCTTGACAAACATCTTTTGGCTACAGCTAATGTAAGTACTTGTTGATGAGAACTTCTACGTTTTATTTTTTGTCATTCTGGTTGTCAAATGCAATATCATGGAACGAGGAAACTGAACAGTTATGTGGTGATTTCGCCACACTAAATATCAATATCTTTAAAAGTAAATGAGTAAAAGAAGATAAAGGTTAAAATATTTCGTATAGTATGACATAGTTATCACATTCTTTATTTAAGCAGCTCACTTAAATAATATAGGTAATTTATTTCAACTTTAGGAATCGCCCAATTCATATCAAATGCAAAGTAGAAATCTCTGGATGTGTAAGAATTTATCCTAAGTCTGTAATATCAGGTGCTCTTTGTGGATTAGGTTAGGTGCTATTCGCGCAGGTGCTATCCGGACAGGTGCTCTTAGTGGACTACTTCTCTAAGTATACTACTATACATATTACTTCCAGTTCGATCTATGTTATGTCACCTAATCGAACATATTTAAGCCATTATGTAACAATCCATCAATTAGTTCAAATGTGATATTATGTATCGATGAACATGGCCATCAGATGTAACAATTAAGTCATAGTTTGCGTATGTATTGTTCACCTATGCTAATTTTGCATAAGGCACTGCTGTGACAAACTATACTGTCGGTACCTACACAAAGATTATGTAGGTATAGATGGTACTAGACTGGCCATGAGGAACAATATTTTTCTCATTTATGAGTTGTTAATTAACCTTAATTTGAGTTTGTTTAGATGTCATCTGTAAAGGCGCGTTAATTATAGTCGATGTATCTTAAGAAATTTACTCGTAATTTGTAAATAGCGAGTAATTGAAGTGCGTTTGAACATTTCCAAAACTTATTAAAAGTTTGATTAAGGAGAGTACATAATTCGTTTCTTTTTACGTTTTTTTTGAGAACCAAGCCCAAAACTGGTGACATTTAATTTGGACGTGTGACGAAATTTGGTGACACTGAATTTTGACCATAACGTACACTACATAATTTTTTAATTGATACATAATTTTTACAGGTTTGCGGTTTGTACGAAAATTAGGTATGTGGTACAGGCCGCTGTTTTTGAATGATCTTGATCTCCCAGATGTATGATTTTTTTCCACCGGGTAAAACATCAACAAAATCATGCCTATTCTTATATCATCAAATTTTGGCCAAAATTTTTCTTTAATTGTTTTACTCAGCATGTCTAGAACTTTTACTTTCTAACTTAATATATGTATATAGATGTCTATATATTATGTAGCACATCAAGGATACACTTGTTTAGATGTGCATAATTATTATCCAGATTTGTAAACTTAAACAAACTTCATTTACGTTAAAGATATTTGTGTAACCGAGGTGATTAAGACAACTTTGGCCTCAGTGGCGCTTAATTCTTTCATTATTAATGCGGTAAAATTTTGCCCGGTAAAGCAGTTAAGTAAAATTATTATTTTTATAAGGTTCGTTTAAAACTGATTAATGTTTCCTTTTATAAATTAGATAGTTTAATGGCAACCGGACTCGCGGTTCACAGGAAGTTCACAATTAAAGCTACTGTAAAACGCTATATTGTATGTAGGTATAGGTATATTATATGTTTATATAATAACCCATTGTTTTTATTAAAAGTACTCTTGGTACCTATATAGGAATATCAATAACAGTACTATTTGTTTATTAATTTCCAATAAGTTTTCCTATTGATTTACATACGAGACCTTGGCGCTGACTTTCTTCAAGAGATTAGGAGGTCAGACGGCAGTCGCAGACGAAGTCAGGTCTAAAGGAGGAAAAGGAGTAAGCGTACTCAGGGCTGCGTGGTGAAAGATTTTTTTTTTCGTGTGGATCGGATACCACCCCGGAGTAATGTCGGCTTTGAACCAACTGAAACGACGGAGTGTAAGGTAATCTTAAAGGCAGCGAAGAGAAAGTCTTGAATGGTTTGGTGAAATCACTAGTTTTATGTTTGAAAATATTTAAGCAGAGCTACTACGTACAGTATAGTGTACCGTTTTTTGACGTCAAGTGACGCCGCCATATCTACATTTGGTCTCGCTCACATTAATGTAGGTAGGTACGTCACGAGATAGAAATATCTATTTTCTTAGAAGCTATTTCTTATAATTATAAACATTAAAGCTTTACTCAATATATAAATCAGTAAACTCATTTGAATTGAAACTAGTGATGTAAATAATCATTAGAAATTTACAACATTGGCAATGCAAAATCTTCGAGTGTGTCCCAAACATCGGTTTTTTGAAAATTTACGTCGTTTTCTTTAAAATAATTCAAGCTTAAATTTTATAGTTCCGAACTTCGCCAACTTGATCATAACTCTCTATTGCATAATTAGTTTAGTTTGTCTTTAGTATTTGGTCTTAGTTTTGTAGAACTTAGATGCAATTTTCCGTTTATATCAAGTCTAACTTTAGTGAGATTGATATTCCTTTGGGCCATTCTAGTATATTTAACTAGATGAAACTTAGCTTTAATTATTATTAACTATTTGCTGATAATAATTAAATAAGTTTATAAATCATCATCATCCTTATTATTGAACAAGCATTTGATGAGGCCGTCAAGCTGAGGGCCACCATTATAGCACTATTGGTGTTTGTAATGGTGAATACCATTCCAGAGCCTTTACCTTTAGCTTACCATCAGGCGAGGTGAAGTCATATATATTGACTTGACCGAGATAAAAAAAATCATGACAGCGATTTCTCAGTTCTTTGTTTCCAAAAACATTACTCTGGACGGCAGTCCTCTCGGGAGCCCGGGAGGAAGGCCTATGCCAGAATTTAGTCCGTTGTTGGTGGTTGATGTACCAACTCGTAGGTGAGATGGATTTGCACCCCAAAGGATTTTTCTTGTTGTCACTATGGTTTTTACATCATTTCACTACAGAAAAATGCTGTATTGTTATTATTTTACGCTAACTACCTTTTTTATCTGACTGATTCGAATGATGTTTGCCGCATAGTTGCTACCTAGTGTGTGAGTGTGTGCGTGCTAACTTATATACTTATGAGCCAGCTGGCTGACTCTACTGATTCAGACCTCAACCTATGAGATACACACGTATAAGGTACAAGAAAAAAATGAGAACACATACAGAAGTACATACGTTACGTAACCGTGTTTGATAAAACGCAATCGTATTACCTCTGCACATCTAAGAAATTAAGGTAGCTCAGACATGCACCGGTTCATTCTGCTCTGTCGAGTTGTAAACGTGACTGTAATTAGACACGTTTCCTTAGAGAATGAGACACCCATTCGTAGTGAAAGGAGACAGCATATTTGGGATTTCAAAATGCTTTTCATAGCGGTTAGTTGGTTTAGTTTAGTTTAGTTAACAAAAGTTAAATTTCTATCTAGGAGAATCCAAAATCTAAAATTAGCCATCGATTTTATTTTGGTTCATTATTTATTTATTTATAAATTTACTGCACGACTGTTAATTTTTGCCGTGTAGAGAATCCATCGAATCCAAGAATCTGCCTTGTTTTGAATCTGCCGAATTACGAATTTACCAAAAAACTAATCAGACTGTTGTTTGACCTTCCCAACCTGAGAGAAAAGCCTACGACAGAACCTTGTCCGTTGTTTAGCAGATGTACCAACTTGCATGTAGTGTTTTAGCAGATGTACCAACTTGCAACTTTACCGGTGGAGCAAACGAGTCCTAGAGTGGAGACCGCGAACCGGCAAACGTAAAGTAGGACGCCCCCCAGCACGATGGACGGACGACCTGAAAAGGGTGGCTGGGATGGACTGGATGCGCAAGGCGGAGGATCGGGTGCTATGGCGTACATTGGGAGAGGCCTATGTCCAGCAGTGGACTGCGATAGGCTAATTGATTGATTGACCAACTTGCATGTAGGGTTTTAGCAGGTGTACCGACTTGCATCTAGAGTTAGTTTCTAATACTTAGACCTCTAATTCGGTAGGGGCTTCTACACCATTATGTTGTTAACATTTAAAATGTCTACGATTTAATTAGTTCATATAAATCTTTACAAATAAAGCATCATTATTTTCAACTTTCATTGTTTACGTGTTAATTAATGACTCCGAACGCAGTCTGTGATCATTTGCGCTCGCATTGTCCTGTATCAATTAATATGAGATCAGAGAGAAATCATGACCACGCTTTTCTGGCTAAGAATAAAGCGCTTTGTGGCTTTTTGATTATTTTCTACGTTTCTTGCAACATAGATCCATACTTTATAATTGCTGTCTAATTTATTTCTATAGCATTGTCCGTGCGAGCATCTTTTTCTAAAGACTAATTTTCAGACTCAAAAACAAAAACAACAGAATCAAAAAGTGACGCCCCTGGTGTTGCACGCGTCCATAGCGGTAACCGCTTTCCATCAGTGTGGGCCGTGTGCTTGTCTGCCACCTAAGTGGTATAAAAAAAAAACAATAAATTAACCCATTGTGAAAATAGAAACACCTAGACCAATGCAAATATACATAATATTCAAAAAAAATTCACTGAGTGGGAATCGAACCCGTGCCCCTATCGTAGCAGTCGCATGCACAACCGTTACGCCACAGAGCTCGTCAAACCAAAACCATTTAAATTGTCGTTTTGCTTGTATAATTTAAACGATTTTTTATATTTAAACTTATATTAACGTTATTGTTAATTAAAACATCACAGCTTTATTGGATTCATACATAGGGGATTATTATTTTACTCAATTGGTGATGATGTAGGCTTGTTCCTCCCACGTGACCGCTATGTCTCGGTAATGCCGTATCTGGCGAAGTATATTAAAATACAATGTGGAATAGTAAGTTAGACAGGCTCAAGCCTATATTCTCAAAGGTATTCGTTGCTAATGATAAATTTATTATTTATTGTTAGTGGCAACACACCTGTAATGTTGTATTATTCATAAGTCATAGCAATCGCTTACCGTAAGGCTGGCTGTATACCTTCTTTCTCTAGAAGTATGTATTCAAAACTAGCTGATGCCTGCTGCGGCTCTTACCACGCGCATGTTGTTTTTTTTGTCATATATCCGAAACTTCTTTGCCATCAAACATAAAGCAAAAAATTGATATTTATATTGATGAAATAAAAAACTGTACCTATCAAAATCCATTCAATAGTTTTCACGTCCATCGTGTAAAACAGTCAAGAATTAAAAACAATAGTCTGTTAGGAATGGTCCGTTTAACATACTTAACCCAAGTTTTTCTTTCAATATCTCTAATGTAGGTACAGTAATTTACCATTTCAATAAAAATATCAGTAAGTTGTAGGTATTACCTATACGTAATGCATGGTGATTGAAAGTGATGAAATTAAAAATTACCAATGATAAAAAACCAGTTTACAAAATGAAGTACGAGTAGTTATAAGAGTATGCAACTACGCCAATGCACGGGTTTCTCGCTTGAGGGCCTCGGTTCGATCGAGCTCGCTGCCTTTTGTATCGGTTTCCTACCAATATACACATTAATTATTACAATACATGACAGTTTAATGTTCTTACACAAAAACTCTCGGTAGCGTGCAATGTTTCCGCATAATAGTAAACTGACTTCGATGAAATGGAAGTCAGGTTCAGAACTCAACATGTTATAGTCTATGTGTCTGAGGAAGTGACTATTTTCATAAACTTGTATTTCTTGAACTCATAAAATTATAACTTCTTTTTTATGAGTTTTTAACTTGTTGAACATACGTTTTGCATCTATATATTTTATTATCTTTAATTTCTGAATATCTACTATTAGAACCACGGTAGCCTAGTAGTTTGGATAATGGACTGCTGAGACGAGGTCTCGGGTTCGATCCCAGGTTCACTATGGCACACACCAATGACTTTTCGATGTTATGTGTGTATTTATCGCAGGTTTATAAGTGCCCGGTTAATGGCGATAGGCTCGCCACCTATTACATTGGGACCTAAACATAAACTGGCGAAATATCGGTGCTAGTACCTCTGCCTACCCCTTCGGGGATATAGGCGTGAGTTTATGTTATGTTATCAACTTGATGAACGTACGTTTTGCATCTATTTTTATTATATCTTTAATTTTTGAATACTATTTTTGATACTAACTTTATATATATAAACATACTTTCTAAATTCGGTATAACGGCTCACTTAAAACCAATTTAAAACAAAACACGGCTACTCCAAGAGTTAAACGATTCAGTTGTACACAACTGTTGAGTTTATAATTTTAAACCGCATTCCATTATTCAAGAAAAATAAATAAAACATTTTCAATCGTACACCTAAAATGTTTACGGAACAGGGGACACAAAATGAGATTACTAAAGTTAAAATGTAATGAATAAATAACTCTACGGTCTGTAATTCACTGTTGGAATGTCCAAAGGGATGGCCATAAGTGTAGGTACATATTGTTTTTTTTAACTCGCATAGCAGTTACTACCGCTTATTTAAAATATGTACAGTATGTGGTCTAATATGCTGAAGCGCCTAAAATGCTTGAGCATTATGTGTTTTAATTTCATACATAATTATAAATTTCAGTCTTGAGTATCTATACTAATATTATAAAGAGGTAAAGTTTGTGTGTTTGTATATTTGTTAAATTGTAAGGCGTAATCTCGGGATCTACTGAACCGATTTTAAAAATTCTTTCACCAATCGAAAGCCACATTATCCGTGAATGTCATTAGGCTGAATATCATCACGCTACTCAAAGAAGAATCAAAGAATCAAAGAATCAAGAATCAAAGAATCAAAGAATCAATTTCATTTATTCAATTTAGGCACACAAGGAGCACATATGAACGTCAAAAATTTACAGTAAGAAAAAAAAATATGTCAAGAAATATAAATACAATAAATAATAATCATTAGAAAATGATTCTTTCGCTGGTTCAGTATGTTGGTTCTACTGAGAAGATACCAGCAAGAAACTCAGTGAACACGATTATCCATTATTTATTTTTATATTTTTTTTATGTTTTTATTTAATACAATTTTTAAAGTGCGAGCGAGCAAGAGATTAGGATGACCATGCATTTTTATCATCAAAATATTCATTTAATTTATAATAACCTTTTTTCATTAAACAATTTTTTACTTCAATTTTAAACTTATTAAGTGGCATGTCAACCAGATCCTGAGGAATTTTATTGAACATTTTTATCCAGTTACCTACAAACGAATTACCAACCTTATGAAGCCTTAGCATTGGCACTACAAGTTTATTCTTATTTCTCGTATTATAATTGTGAACGTCCGATTTTTTTGGAAGAGATCTAGATTTTTGCGTACATATAAGATATTATCGTAAATGTATTGAGAAGCAACTGTTAAAATATTAATTTCTTTAAATAGTTCTCTCAGCGAGTCAAGGGGTCTGAGGCCATAGATAGCTCGTATCGCTCGTTTTTGTAATATGAAAATGGTCTCAATATCTGCAGCTGAGCCCCACAGCATCAGACCATACGACATTACGCTATGAAAGTAGCTAAAATAAACTAATCGTGCCGTTTCCTCATCAGTTAGTGATCTTATTTTTCTAACCGCATAGGCTGCTGAGCTGAGTCTTCCTGCTAAGGCTGTGATATGAGAACCCCATTGCAGTTTACTATCTAGAGTGATTCCAAGAAAAACTGTGGTATCGACTATTTGAACAGTTTCATCGTTCATTACAATATGAGTATCTACCTGTTTTACATTAGGCATCGTAAACTTTACACATTTTGTTTTCTTAGCATTGAGTAGCAGGTTATTACTTGTGAACCAATACAATATTTCAGAGAGAATACTATTTACATCGTCAAATACTAGCTTTTGCCTGTTAGTTTTAAAAATTAATGATGGGTCATCAGCAAATAATACTATTTCACAAAGATTTTCAGTGAAGTAAGGAAGATCATTTACATATATCAAGAATAAAAGGGGTCCTAGTATCGAGCCCTGGGGTACTCCCATGACTAATGGGGCACCAGATGAATTGGTGCCATTAATGTTGACTTTTTGTACTCTGCCAGTGAGATAAGACTCAAGCAAGCTAAGTGAACCGTTCGAAACACCATAGTGACCTAATTTTAATAACAAAGTCTCGTGATCAACACAATCAAAAGCTTTCGAAAGATCACAGAAGATACCGATGGCATCCTGCTTCTCCTCCCAAGCATCAAATATATGTTTAATGAGTGCAACGCCTGCATCCGTTGTGTTTCTACCTTTAGTGAAACCAAATTGTTTATCATGAAGTAACTTATTGCACGTAAAATGTGAAAGCAGTTGGTTAAATATTATTTTTTCAAAAATTTTACTGAGGACTGGGAGTATGGAGATAGGCCGAAAATTTGATGGATCACTTTTTTCCCCTGCTTTGAATAACGGAATGATTTTACTGTACTTCATGAGAGTAGGAAACTGTTTATCATCTATACATTGATTAAATATAAATGCAAGATAAGGCGCAATAGTGGGCATTACTGGTTTTATTATATTGGTTGAAATGCCCCAAAGATCTTCAGTTTTTTTAATATTTAGTTCTTTAAAAGTTTTAAGAATGGTTACAGGGTCAATGTACTGAAAATCAAAATTAACATTACATTTTTCAACACTAGTTTCAAGAAGAGACGCGGCTACATTTTTTGAAGAATTCAATTTACTTGTAGTGGTAATAGGAATATTTGTGAAAAAGGATTCAAAGGCATTGGCCACTGCGGCATCAGTATTAATGTGTTTATCATCTATTTTTAATTCGAAGGATCGATCACGTGACCTTGCTTTACAGGTTTCTTTGTTAATAACATTCCAGGTTGCCTTAATTTTATTATCAGATTTTTGTATTTTGGCTCGAATATAGTTAGATTTGGCTATTGAACAGACTTTTTTGAACATTTTTGAGTACTTTTTAGTATGTTCAATAACTTGTGGATTGCTTGTACATGCCTTTGTTTCGTATAACTCATACAATTTCTTTCTACTTTTATGGATTCCAGGCGTAGCCCAATCACTAAATTTAATTTTGAATGGGTTAATATTTATTGTTTTTTTAGTGAAAATATTATCAAATTCGTATTGGATCACTCCGAACAGATCTTTGTAAAGATCATTCGGGTTCACATCATTACGCGGCTCCAAAAGAGGCACTTTATTGTCAATATTTTCTTTAAATTTTTCTAATCGATAATTTGTGATTGGTCTACATACAATATTTTTGGATAATGGAGCATGTTGGTGCTCAAATCTAGCTAACTGACCTTCATGATCTGATTTTATGAAGTTTATTTTAGACTTCTCACTTACATTGCCGTCAGTAAAAATATTGTCCAAGCAGGTAGCTGTTGTGGATGTAGTGCGAGTTGGTTCACAAAAGAGATTTTGTAAGTTAAAGGATTTAAAAAGATTGAGGAACCTTACCGCGTTCTGAGTGTTTTCTAAAATATCAATATTAAAATCGCCACATACAACTACCGACTTCTTACATTTACATATTTTTTTAAGATATCTTCCATAATAGATAAGAACAGGTGGCAATCTCCAGAGGGAGGTCTATAGACGCTAACAATAATGAATTGCTCGAGCTCTGCACATGATATTTCAATATTTCGCTCACTTGAGAGTGCTACTATATCTTTTCTTTCTTTAGATTTTAAATTGTCATTAATCAAAATTAATGATCCACCTCTTATAGCGGAATCTCTAGTAAACGAACTAATGATTTTAAAATTATCAATATTAACTAACAGTTCATGTTCTTCTAACCAGTGTTCAGTTAAGCAAAGTACATGAATATGCATTTCATTTAAAAATAATTCCAGTTCTAACTCTTTGCCAGAAAAGCCAGCAATATTTTGGTGAATAATATTCATGTACATAGATTTATTCTTTGGCGCTAAAATTAAATTGCTAGAGATTTCTTCTATTGTCCTAGAATTAAGTTTAAATGATTGTCATTGTCACTCTTATTTGGAACAGATTCCAAGGTCGCAAGACAAACATTGTCATTTTTATGCTCAATAAAAGCAGGTTGGTTAGCCAAGTTCTTGGCTGAATATTTAATATAATATGATAGCGAAGATGCTATCTGTCTCTTAAAAGAACTATTCAAATAGAATTTATTTTTTGTCAATAATAATTTATTTTCTAAATATAAATTTATATCAATCAAGTGGAATTTATTTGGGTTATGATATGACAATGTATGCAGTGTTTGATTGAGCTTATATCTAATATTGTTTTCTACCTGTGACAAGCTACGGCTATATGGAAGCGTGAATAAAATTATATTTTTAACATTTAATAAGCTCAGTGATTCAAAACAATTAATAAGCTCATTTCTGTTTGCATTTCCCCTGTCTCCCACTAGAATTAAAAGTGTATTGTGGCTGTTTAAACGGTAATTCTTAATTTTTTCAATAATGGTACAATAAGTTAAACCCGGCATACAATGGTTAATTATCTTTTGTTCTAAATATGAACTTAGTACCTGACCCATTGATTTCCCCATTTCATCACAAAACATCACTATTTCAGATGGTACATTATTTAGTTCCGCATAGGAGCTACTGGGCTTTTTATTTGGCTCAAGTGAAGAGCTTTTGGGTGAAGTCAGAGAGGACATACAGGCTGGATGAGGACTGAGTAAATTATCTTTTGATGGTAATGTGGAATTAGGAGTCATCAGATCCTTCATGGCCAGAATGTATTCCTGATACTCACTTTTAACATTACAATACTTGACAGTCATTAGGTCTAGTGTTTTTTTTAAATTACTAATTTCTGTTTCTAACTTTAATATGTTATTATTATAATCTGAAATATTATTTTCTATTAATAAGGAATACATATCAAGCTCATCGCCGAGCTGCCTTCTTTCTTTAATATACTTGACTTTTTTGTACATACATTTTTGTCTTTTGATAAGTTTCTGTGTTTTTCTTATATATTTATTAATTTTCACATATTTCTTAAGTTTGTTCCTACTGCACTCAACTATGCCCATCTTGGGGTTAGAAGTATAATCTATTAAGGTATCATCCTTTGTTAAGTCAATAGTAATTGTGGGATCTAAGTTAGGTTCAGTTGAAACAAGGCTGGGCACACTACCGACTAACTCATGGAACAAATTGTGGGTATGGGATACTACGGTGTCACGTTTCTCAGCCTCAAGGTGGGTAATGTGGCCGTGGGCTTCTTGCAGTTCCTGCTCTAAGACCGACATGCGCTTGAGGCCGAGCTCGTACTCGTCGCTGCACTCCCTAAACCCATCCACAATATTGTGCAATCTGTCCCGCTCATCTAACACTAACCTATGCTCAGTGTGCAGCTCAGTCAACTGCTTTTTTACCAAGTCGTATTTATTTAAACTATCCAGTAGCTCCTTTTCATTGTCATCTCTTTCTTTGTACAACTGTTCAACCAGCGCTTTGGATACTTCTAATTCCTTCAAAGTCAGCTCAAGTTTTTTAAGAATATTATCTAGTTTAGCCTCATCACGGCGTGCAGAAGTCATGCTACGCGTGGCTGGCATTGTGATTTTATAAAATTAAAGCGTAATAAATACCAAAAGGCAGTTTGATCAGCAGGTACCCGACAAAATAAATATGTAACCTCAAAACGAAATTGATCGAGTACGCTGTAAATATAAACTAATATGATAATTTAGTAGTTATTGGTATATTACCTGTGTAAGAATCACTGAAAAACTGTAATAAAGAGATGACAAAGTTCACAAAATCAAAAACAAATAACTTCGAATATGCGGTGTCATTGACTTTAGCCGGTGAACAAAATCAGCTGAGCGCAATTTTCACTGATTTATATCACTTTTACACACACGTTTTAATCTAAATACACTTTTGTGATGGTATAATTGTGTTTTGTGATGAGTTTTAGCCTTAAATATAGAAATATTTAATTATAAATTAAAATAAATACGGGACGAAATGCAATCAGATGTTAGCCGTAGTGTTGCCACAAAAAAATCCCTAGCTACTGCCCAAGGGAGCGGAGCAATAATCATAAATGTGAACAACTCCGGTAGATTCCCATACATTTTAGGAAAACTGATAAATTATGAGCATATTATGTGAGTTAAAAAGGGTGCATCGGGGTTCGACCGGGATGGGTCAGCTAGTATAGTATAATTTACTATACAGATTTTAATTTACTAAGTAGTTATACTCAGCCTGCTAACAATCTGTCACATAAAGGGATTGTCTAGAGTTTGCTTTAAGAGTGAAGTTATTTCAAAGTTGCAAACATGTATTATGTTTATTTTTGAACAAAATTAATCCCACCCTCATACAATCAACAGGATCAACAGTAGTGACACTCGGGAAGTCGTCTTGGAACTTTGGTTTTTTTATACTACATAGGTGGCAGACAAGCACACGGGCGACCTAATGGGAAGCGGTCACAGTGGCGTGGAATATTTAATCGCTGGATGTAATTTTTTTACGCAGAATGTGCTCAGTGTCTTGAAGTGTAACTGATTTCTTCGGATTGTAACTTAGTTCCTACCATCTTCAATAACAGTACAGATCATATGTACATAGATGTTGCACGCGTCCATAGGCCACGGTAACCGCTTTCCATCAGTGTGGGCCGTGTGCTTGTCTGCCACCTAAGTGGTATAAAAAAAATGTAAATATCGATAGGTATCCTTCCCTGTTTCTTCTTTAGTGAGTAGGTATCTGTTATTTAACGTGTTTCAAGTGATAGTTGGAACTCATTGGAACCCTTTTTCACGGGTTTACTTTCAGCAAACTTCATCCCATATATCGTTAAACCTTGTCAGCTAGAGTATACGTTTAACGTAGTAGCAGTATAATATATGAAAACCTAAATGCCTGAACTATAGTGCTGAAGTGCCGGTAAGTGGCTAGACAATTATCTGCATCATTAAGTAGTGCTAAACTTACTTAGCTCTTAGAGAGATGGTGCACTAAGTAAAACCCACTGTGCACATCAAATTTTATGTAATACATTCATTTTGTAGCACAGTGCACTGCGAAGTGAGGACGCTATACCTTCATAACTTAAACGGCTTGACACGGAGACCAGACAACCAATTTATTATATCTATCAGAATATATTCGCTCTTGAAGAGGTATATGCAAACATTGATGTGATTTATATACCAAACAGAATGAAAAGTGAGCACAGGGTTTGGCAAAGGAACGGCACATGCCGGGATTTACAAATTACAGGAAAAACGCAACTAAAATAATCTCGTAGGTGCTCCTATACCTACAAACCAAACTAATACATTTTATAGCATTTTTCTTCTAAATATTATGAGCTACTAATAATTTTGAAGACTAGCAAGGTATTTTTTTTAATATCGGTCAGGTCAATATGACTTCACCTCGCCTGATGGTAAGCTAAAGGTAAAGTCTCAGGAAGGGGGTCCTCATTACATACACCGAGAGTGACATAATGGTGGCCCTCAACTTGACGGCCTCATGAAAGGTTATATTAAAAAATAAACTAAGTACACGGATTATTTTTAACTATAAATTTATTCTCACCAAAGACGATAAATATGATAGCTATCGTCATATTGTATCGTCAACATATGCTTTTTCGATATTATCCGATTTCATCTGCGCTAACTCTATAGTCAAAAATTATCGACTACAACAATTGTTCGATTCAGTCAATTTTAGTGCAGTCAACCGATTCTTCTCCGTACTACGTGAGTTGGAGACACTCCAAACACATTCCGCTAAATATATCACTAGAAATCCAGTATTAAAGCAAAGCATTCGAATAGAAGTTACCATGCTAGTAAATTTCAAGAATCTTCGACACCTAGAGGAGCAAAGTTATGTACATACTATCGATAAAAATATCGATATTTCCTTTCAGATATCGCTTATCTATAAATATTTCGACATCTTTACTGATATTATAGGTATTTTGTGACAATAATTAAGAACGGCTTGCTTACATAAACAAATATAAATGTATTCAAGTTATTTATTATGAATTTACTTGCGATTGACTACTATCTTATCTGATAAGTAATTCTAAGTACATTCAATAATATGATATTTGTATCAAAAGGTTTGTTATGCTATAGACATGTATTGTTCAATGTTGCCACCTTATGAAAGTATGAACAAGTCAGAACCCATCTGACAACCTATGCCCAATTTAATGATAATCTTTTCGGTCAAATCGTACGAACAATCGATTTATTAGTTTATCGATACATAGTTACAGCCCTACAGACATCGCACATTAAATCTCTAGATTTGAATATAATAAGTAAGTCGCATTTTCGGACTTACCTACGGAGACGGAATCACCTTAATTGCGATGCGATGCTATCAGTCTGCCAATAAAATCCATTTGAAATAAATGGGGCGAATGACCGAACTATCTTATTTCCAAAGGATATTCGATGATATTAAAATGATATAAATGGCTCCAGGATAAGTTCCGAAGGGCAATGACACTTACTGAGTAAATCGTATTGTTTTTTCCAGAATTATGTTTCAGAAGAAAAAAGCTGACTAAGTGCGCGTGGGGCAGTAAGTGCTTTGAAGGGCTATTTAATTCATTTTCTGGCAAATTGAAGTGATTTATTTAACTTCCATAAACAATATCGAATAATAATGGGTGTTCGTTTGTAGGTACTTATTTTTCTCGTTATGTCTTTTATGTTTACATGTTTGTATACATCAATATTTATAATTAAATGAAAAGTTGACAGTAGAGTCACCATCATTCTATTCAACTGTTATATAGTGCACGGCATCTAACTTGGCAAGGTTTTGGAGTACCTAGTGTGGGCCCCCTACTTACTCCAAACCCTTGCCAAGTTAGATGCCGTGCACTATACTGATTACGAAAACTGAAACATCCAAACTCTCACAACAACACAAAATAAATATTCATACATACAAATATTTGCAACTGAGTGGGAATCGAATTTTTAACCTCTGACTTATCAGTCGAACGCTCTATTACCGCTGTACCACGCTACATACTACAGCACCTCGAAGCTATGGGACAGTAACATAAACTACTTTTGAACCCGAGGAAAATAACATAAATTGATGCAATGATACGCGTTACGCTCACCGATAAAACCACATGTAAATATGCATAGTCTGTTTTATTCCATTTGTATTTTTTTTATACTACTTAGGTGGCAGACAAGCACATGGCCCAACTGATGAGAAGCGGTCACCGTGGCCTATGAACGTGTGCAACACTAAGGGTGTCACACACGCGCTGCCTACCCTGAAGGGAAGTGGAGAGGGGTGGGAAGGGGCGGGGAGGCTAGGAAGTCAACCGATTCTTTTCCGTACTACGTGAGTTTTTCTGGTTTATTGTTATACTATTAAACCATGTCATCTGACCTCCTTTTTTATCGTGTGGAAATCCCCATGGGTACCACCCCCATCGGCCATCGGTGCTGTTTATGTCGGCATCGAAGCGACTAAAACCGCACGCCATCACGGGTCTCAATTACCGAGGTGTAAGGGTAAACGGCTTACAAATGCAGTTGTCTTGGCTCCGTTCAAGGAGGGCTTCACATATTCAAAAAAACCTTATCTGCATCTTACCAATCACTTTTCCCCCATCACTTGCAAGTGATAACTCCTGCGCAAGTGATAACTTAAATCTCTGCAAGCGTTCATGTTCACAGAGACACAGACTATGGTAACCGCTTACCATAGCTATGCTACAAGTAGTATGATGTATTTGTGAGTTACCATGGTTGCTATCACGAAAATATTATTTTGTTTTATTTCCTGGATGCATAAACAAAAATTATTTAATAATCTACATAGGTAATATAATAATTAAATATCAATAATTTTACATAACAAAACAAATATTGAAAACAACAAAAAAACAAGGTAAAAATGTAATAAAAAATTCCTTTCACAAAAACTCGCCGAGCAATAACTGAACAATTCATTTAGACAATTGAATTAGAATCTTGACATTATATAAATCACAATCAGTATAATCTCGAATTTTGCGTATTATTACGGTGTACCTATCGCTAAAGGTACATAGACAGACTTATGTTTAAGTACTTTCGTATGGGTACGAGTGTATGTTACATTCACAAAACATTCATTAATTTAATGATAAATTCACAAACAGAATCGCAACGCATGCATTCCAATATTAATACATTTTAAATGAAGAGGGATATTCACAGTACTAATTAAAGCTTCCAACTTCAAACAATAATAAGGTCACACAGCCTTTGATGACGTCACGACATCTGCCACCGACTACTCTGATAATAATGTTTTCATAATATTTCATCATTTGTCAAGTGTCGTGATCTAAAATAGGCTGTTTATTATAATTATGAAATATTTTCTACAAGAATATTCAGGTAGCATTTTTCGTTGATGAAAAAGATTTTTCTTGGGGAAAGGAAGTGTTAGTTGCTTATCATCGTGAGTTTTATGAGTCAAATATTAGAATAATCATCAATCATGTTTATGCACGATTCATTAAACCTTATAAATTATTCCTTAGGTTGAACCACACGGTGTCGACGCCAAAGTGATGTTTATTCCCCAAAGAGAGAAGTGTTAGCTGTGCTCTAGCTAGAACTATGTAATATTCAACAATTTAACTAACCAGATGCAAAGCGGAAAGAATAAAGTATGGCCGTTGCGGCGCGGCGTAGGCAAAAGGTCAATTTTGCTGCAAGGGTAGTCAATAAATAGTTACTACGAGAGCACGAAAATTTCGAGACAAAATTATTAAAGTATATAGTACAATAAGTTTAACATAATTTCAATGCCTCATGTAGGATTTCGACGTATTTTTACCGTACTAACACTTTCAAGCGATACTAAAGTTGTAGTATAAAACGAATTCTCCCAAGACTAAGTAGTTAAATCTTTACTTTAAGTGTAGGATTCAAGGTTTGGGGTGGTTAAGGTCTCGCAAGGTGCACGTGAATAAATAATTTACAATTCTAAGACCTAAGTGTAAAACGCCTCCCAATTTCTTATTCATGAATTAACACGATTTATGTTTCATTTGTAACGTAAACCCTGTCAATAAGTTTTTATAGCTTTCTGTTAACAGGCTATTTGACTATTAGATGAAATTAAACTCTTTTTACGGAATAATAAGAAGTAGGTTCATATAAAATGACAAGTATGCTACTAATAGTCGTATAAATAACTGCTATTGATGGGAATGGATTCAAATTGTTCAGTATTGGGGATGCGGTTCAAATTTCAAATCTCTCAACTGTAAATTTGAACACCATTTAAATTGTAGTCAATATTATTTACAACTATTTCTGAAAATGAAATGTTTAGCGAAGTTCTGTAGTGTCGGGCATTGTCGAAAGTAATTTTTAATTACTCTCTTAATTAAAAACAATTAGAAACTTACCGATGAATCTACTTGCGCTCTTCGCTATAGTTTCAGTGATTTGACAGCAGAAGGATATAGAAACGAAGCTTAAAAACACGCCTTGATAACTTTTCTTGATCATTTCTTCACACTTATCTCGCTCAACAACTAAATTGAGAACTCTTGCATTTTTGTTAAAAAATAATTTCAATAACTGAACTTCACTTATCACATGTTATGATTTTGGTTTTCGCGCCTCGTGCTTGATGTATGCGAGTAAGAAAGCGCTTTAGGAGAACCGTGTCGATTACTGCTTTGGTAAAGGTCGAGAGCTCTCGACACGTGAGCACCGACTGAGCGAGGTCCCTCTAACTAGAACGGGAGAAATGGACCACTGCGCAGTACCGGCTTAGCGTTCAGCTGTGTATTTTTTATTTTAAACAAGGTTGGTGCAGGAATTTCGTTAGGTTCACGCCGGCTTTATATGCATAAAATGCTTTGAGTGGTTGGAAATTATAAAGTTAACCCAATATTTACAATTTTTGTCGAGAGACCTTTTTATATTCACACGAGAGAGTTTCACGTAATATTAGAGGTATTTTTAAAATTGGAGTGTATGTAGTTTTGCTACATTTTTAACAGGTGTGTCGGATCTTTATATCTTGCTACCCGTTCGGCTTTGCTCGCGTGGAAAGCTTATCGCAAGTTCACGGTCTACAGGAACCTATTCCCGGGATAAAAAGTAGCCTAGGTGTTATTCTAGATTATAAATCTATCTCTGTGCCAAATGTCCTCCAGATCCGTTCAGCCATTCTGGTATGATTGAGTAACAAATATTATGATCCAATCTCTCGAAAGTAGTAAATAAGATTATGATTGTAAACGCGTACCTATAAAGATTTTTAGGATACATTTACTGTATGGTTAATCAACATCAAAAGCTTCACTCCCTCATTGCGAACTAAAACGTAGGTGGAGGAGGATGGAAGGTAAAATATAATTGAATACAACTCGATTAGTTGCATTGAAAAGATAGTAGGTACTTATGTGTTAATGTAAGCAGTGTCAACAAATTTCACGCAAATTAAAATATATCCTATTCTACGCTCACGCTTATTGAATACGCAAGGTCTATTTGCTATTTATTTTACTTACTTTACTCAATATTTTTTTTTAATATATCACTTAAAACTTAATTTATCTTCAAACTTTACCTCTCTTCGTATACTTGTACCTACTTCATCAAAATCTATTATGATAGTGTTCGCTCACATCAATATGGATAAATTTCAATTACCTGAACACTGTGATTGGATTATTGAAAGCTAACTTCGACGTTTACAGATATTATATATCTAAGCTCACGGTATGATCGAACTTCTACAGACTAGGCTTATGAAAAAAGGTAGTCTTACATGTTATGAGTAAATAGGTAGTGCCTACCTACCGAGAAAATATACCTGTAAATCCCTGAAAACGGCAGACATGTTATTTCATCCAAATATTGCTAAACCGCATTGGTCTACCTAAATTTGATTGATAGGGTAGCGAATGTGACTGATGGAATGTGCATGCAGGATTTTGAAAGAAATGGGATGTCTTTTTTTTCTGCTGCGTGACCGAATAATGTTAGGCCAAAAATGAAAAAGTGTTTTTCACGAGAGTAGAAATTGGTAAGATGTTATGATATATGAAAATAATGAGCTATAGGCGTATTTACGTATAGGGTACAGAGTAGCGTAATACAGGCTTTGAAGTCATAAGATGTGGATATACGGATGTGTTATCCAAATATATTAAAATGTTATATTATTGAAGAGTGCAGAAGAAGCGGACAAGTGAAGGCTTCGGATGCCACCGGGACTATCTAACGCAAAGATGATGATGATTATTGAAGACCGCAGAACAAGCGTCGGAATTGTTTACTTGGGCAGGAAGTTCACAAAGAGCTGTAAATATTAAGGGGACATTAAAAAGGAGAGTAAATGCATGAAATTGAGCTATATTAGCGGCTAGCATAGGCGGCTCCTTTGGTGGTTTATCGTAAGTGTGTGAATACCCACAATAGCGAAAGTTGGGTCCGATGGCATCATGCGTAGAATCAATTCAGAGCGGAGCACTTAAAATAAGATGTAGTGATATAAATTGAAAAGGTACACTGAGATGGTTCGTGCACTTGGAATGAAAGAGTACCTGAGTGAATGATAAATCTAGTATGTAAGGCAAATACGAGGCAACGTCAGTCGGCGCCGCCTCGCCGAACATAGGTACCTACCCCACTGAATTGCTGTGATCTTGACAAAGCGCAGATCGGAAGCACTCGAACCCGACAGGCTTGCATGCAAGGTTTAATGACGGTACAGGAAGCTCGTTACGTGAGTAACATCGAGGAGTTACATCCTCGATGGTGTGTAAGGACTGGATAAACTGATAGGTAATATTTACGGATCTCCGTGAATGGACGAACGTCTAAGTGCTATCATGTCTATAGTACTTACCTACAGTTATATTTATTACAAGACTTATACCGTTCTACTAGCGCCCATAATGATGATTTTTTTATATAGGACACGTCAAAATGACTTTACCTCGCTGATGGTAAGCTAAAGGCAAAGTCTCAGGACTGGGGTCACCACCACATACACCGGTAGTGCTACAGTGGCGGCCCTCAGCTTGACGGCCTCATCAAATGCTTTTTCACGCCCCGCTTAAAGGCCCCGGGACTATACGAGGAAGGAAACACCTGCGCTGGTAAAGAATTCCCAAGTATTTATGGTGTGGCAAATAAAAGAGGCACCGAACCGCTTGGTTCTTGATGAAATTGATTCCACTGTGTGAGGGTGATACCTCAGTCTGGCACATGTATTTCTGTATAGGAAAGGAGAGGGTGGGATTAATTGGAAGAGCTCATCGGAACACTCGCCATAGTAGAGCCGATGATATCGTATAGTTAGCAAATATAATGTCCTTTTCAGTTTCATTATAACTTAGTAACTAGTCTTATTCCCACAGAACAAAGAAAAATCCATGTTCTGTGCTTAATCCCAATAGATAAAGCTGTTTCGTGTGTCTGGCTGTGTCCGAACTATATCAAAAGTGTCACCAGTATGAAGTACAAAATAGCTTTCGCTTAGACGATTCCAACGAGATGCTATTTCTGAATTAGGGCGATAGAAGCCTATCAGTTTTAGCTTAAAACTTGTACTGTATTAATATACGTGTTTTTGTCTTTCTTCAATCCCAGGTTTTTAAGAGGAGCTTGAAATAGCATCTGTCGAGGCCGTCGATCTGAGAATCACCCTTTTAGAATTCTTCTCTGCTGATATTTATAAACTTTTTGTTCTGTGGACTTCACTTACCATCTAGAGGTATGAAGAGGCATTTCGACGTGCCCTACATAAAAAACAACTGTATATTGACTGTAGCTTAGCTGACCAGGAATTTCGATCTCGTTTCCACAACCCATGGCTACATGTTCCAGGGATCAAACGCAGGTTACATGTTATTTCAGACTGTAATCGATGCTTGTACCAAATCTCAGTCAAATACATTGAGACGTCACAATATTAGTGAGATAGGATGTCCCTTATTGACACTTGATTATACTACAATGATGATAATATTAGATCGGTGGCTTTGTGCTAAATTGTTACTAGTGTTCGTCGACGCTCCCAATAATAAAAGAATCACTGTTCCGTTCCCCAAGAACCTTTGAAGACCAAGAAGGCACATATCATTTAGTGTAGTTTTGTACCGATTTTTAAATTGTGAAGCTAATTCTCGAACAGGATAGTTTTATGGTCAATAATGCTGAAAGCATTTCTAATTAGTCTATAAATGAAATAGGTGCCAATTATAATTATATTACACAGCTCGTTGCACAGTAAGCGGTTACCATAAACTATTGGTCCCGACATTTCAGTTTGAGCAGTTATGTCGAATTTCAATTTTTTCAAATTATTCTTCGTAGTAGGTACCTTCTTGAGATTCCTATCTATCTGATCTTTTGTATAATCTTTCTAAACACTAGCGTTATTCCCGGTTACCTCCAAATCTTTGGGGCCACAAATAAAGGCCGCTTTCTTTTGGCTATTACTACCCTTCTATTCTGTATATGGCATACATTTGCAACATTCCTAACACAAATTTAACAAGCAACTACTCGTGAAAGTATTTCCATCACGAATTAACCAGTGGCGAGTGTTCGACCCAGCAGGCATACTGAACAAAAGATGAAATCAGAATCCCGAAAAAACATTCTATAGTATACGAATTGAGATACTTTCAGAAATTATGTAAAGGCTCCGATTGAAATTCATTATTAATGTTAGGTTCCGTCCATACCAGTACTGAAGGTTTTGTTTGAAAACTTTATTGCATGCGATACAATTGTTGATCTATGGTGGTAAGTTTTCAATTTAGCGATGTTTGCTGCGAGATTTATTTATAGTGTGAAACAAAATGATAAATCGCTAGATTTCTGAAATGATTGTGCAACAACTACTTATACCTACCTATTTTTATCGTACATAGGTACTTTTGGGAGGTAATTTTAGGGTATTTGGGGTCAAAGCAACCTGTCCTTTTAGCCGGTATACCTGCTGATCGACGGACGAGCCTATAACTGATCGCCAAATGGCAGTCACTTCCATAAAACCATATAAGCCAACCAAATAAGGTGTTTCCCTCACACTCTGGGTGACCCTGAGCCATCTCGAGGCTCAAGATGGCCCTCTTAGGTAAATATCAAGAACTAGGTAATGAAACAAAAATCTAAGCTTGTCTGTCGGAATTCTAGAACCCATACTGCAAGCAAGCCAATTTTAGCTTACTTTGGTTCTAGATGACGCTGGATGTCCTAGAATATCATGTTACAAAAATATTTTCATCCCTGTAAACGACATTCTGAAGTCCGCGTAGATGAATTCACATTCGGAAGTTAATCTGTCATATATTTTCTATTTACTGTGAAAGAAAAGGTTGGTGAATTATTGGAATTTTATGCTGTATGTCCATCAAAAGGATTTAGTTGCTCATTTTCTTTGGATAAAGATATTGATAACATAAACTACCTAATGCATAATGTTATAAATAATAACATAACATAAACTCACGCCTATATCCCCGAAGGGGTAGGCAGTGGTGCTAGCACCCACATTTCGCCAGTTTATGTTTAGGTCCCAATGTAATAGGTGGCGAGCCTATTGCCATTAACCGGGCACTTATAAACCTGCGATAAATATACACATAACTTCGAAAAGTATCGAAAAGTCATGATTGGTGTGTGCCATGGTGAACCTGGGATCGAACCCGAGATCTCGTCTCAGCAGTCCATTACCCAGACCATTAGGCTAGCGCGGTTGTCTTAATTCAATTCCATTATATAAGGTTTGAATTGAATTGAATCAATTTTAGTGAATAACGAGAAGCAATTCAACTCATAACTTTAAAACCCTATATTTAATAGCATCTACTTCAGACGTTCACAAATGGAATAGGTTTAAGTTAGCGGTCTCTTTTGACAGGCTATTACAGTGAACATTACATATCTATTATGTGAAAATCGATGTGACTAGTCGTCAGTACGTTATAACTATATAATTCCAATCTGTGTATCAGTGTTAGGGTCATGAAAACAATTATCAAGTTTACTAAAGATGTTAGTAAGATTACTAGATCTCCTCTTTGTTATTGTCTTTTGAGCGACATCCTAAGTCATTATTTAAGTACTTTAATTACAGGAGCTGAGGCCGAAGCTTTAATTACTTTAGCATAATTAAGGCTATATCCTAACTGGTGTTACGTTACGCAACATGTTACATTAAGGAACATGTTACATTACGCAACATGTTATATTATGCTACATGTTATATTATGCAACATGTTATATTGGCTTAGTGGTCGATTTGGTGATGTTCTGAAATACATTTAAACGAATCGTATAGATGAATAGTTACTAATTATCCTGAAAAGAAACACAGTGAATAGAATTCAATGCTAAACCGATTTGTGTGGTCGTTTTAAAGGGACATGTGATGTTGAAATACTGCCCAATAGACAGGAGTAATAGTTACTTTAGCACGTGTTATGAAACAAGGTATCTAATAATAATAATTGATATACTGAACACGCTGATGCATCACAAATCTCCCATAGGAGAATCCCCCGTACGTGAAACGCCTTATAGTAGTGTTGAAATCAACTACATTGTGATAGTACGCTCAGGGTTAAATCCAAATAATTTTTAAGCGCGCTACTTTATACACTGTGCTTATAGTACTAAGATTATAAGCCTAAGAACGCTATACTTTTCATTGCATTAACAACGTACCTGGTAAAAATAGGTTTCAAAAGAAGCAGAAAAACAAAATTCAATTAACTCCCTTTCAGTTTTAAGCGACCCTTTTAGGGTCATCGATTAATTGTTTAAAAAAAGTCGCTAATCGAAATCGCAGGTTCGCTAATTTATAACCCTTGAATTCCTATATATTTTATTTTATACGTGTTACTAATGTAAGGTTCGGTGTGTGTATGTACCCTAATATGTTTAGGTATATGCAAGCACCCAATAACTAAACTACGACAGGGTGTTGAAAGTCTGCCAGCGTTAGAACAAGACTTCTACTGCATATGTCATGTTTGAGATAAGTTAGAAACATAAAGATGTGAAATACATATCAACCAAGATAATGCCATGCTAGGTCTGGCGGTTTGTAAACTCTATTAAAGTGCATTAAAAAAACAAGTTATAGTCCATCCCTGGTACGTATCTGCTATACAATTGTTTCTTTACAAGTCATCCGAATCCCAAATTATCTGTAAAGTTTAAACAACAACAATTTATTCAAATATCTCATAACTGTGTTTTTATATATTGGTGACAATTGTGACTAATAGTTCAGCTGCTGTATATAGCTGTTCTTTGCCAAAAACATTATTTTAATTCATATTCTTATTCAGTTGAAACTACCAAATGCAAGTATTAAAATTTCACTATTATGTGACTAAAATACCAACTTTATATGATTTAGTAAAACTAAAGAACCGATAAAAATGAATATAGATAAGTAGTTCTGTTGATCTTTAATTATAATTGTTTGAGGTTAGACTTCGGTTCTACAGTTTTATAGAGAGGTGTACCTAATGTAAAACTAGTTCTGAAATGCTTAGTGATAAAGGCTTTTTTATATCTGTCTCGTCAATATGACTTCTCCTCGTAACTATGTACCTCGTAGGTACACATTTTGAGCAAATAATTCTCTTATCTTACCTCACAGAGGAAATATTTCTAGACAATACGTCTGGAAATACCTACGAGCCGAATATATACAGTACAAACAGGCTAACTAAACAATCAGTTATTGACAGAGTACCATGAAAGAGGATTCGAAATTCAACGAACTATCGTTTGCCGCATTCCTCTCCTGTGTCGAATGCCAAACTAAACCTGGATAATTTCTAAAGCGGCTGGAGTTGACTGGAAAATCAATCTAGTTTCATTGGACTGTTATAATTGAACTGCAGTTGATGTTTTGGAAACGAATAAAAATGTATACATGACCTCAATCACCAAACAGTTACCGATTTTTTTTTGAGTTGGGTCGTTTCTACTGTTTAACAGATTACGAAAAAATAAGGAATTTCTCATTTTATCCATGGATTAAAATATTATTGGATAGAATCCATGAGTACATCATTAAACTCTTAAATTCACAATAATGACGCCTCAACATTTAAGTGAATATACGAAAACCAATATATTGGTTGGTGAAAGTTGGTTTTTCTTTCGTCAAAAATATAACACTTAAGTCAATTTGTCTTGTATTCACTATATTAAGGTCTTTTATGTTGATATCGAAAACATTTTAGGTGTTATCGATTACTACCTAACACTGAAACTTAACGACTGACTTAATACTTTTAGAACATTTATATTTCATGTTTCAGAGAGCAATCTTCGGCATCTTATTGCGCCCAATCGCATATGTTGATTTGCTTGTAGCATTTTCTCGCAAGTAAAAGAACCACTTTGAATTAATTATTTACATTTATCTTGTGCGAAATTTGTTTTTCGGAGCCCATATTCAGCAGCGCAAAATAGATAGGTGCAAACATATATGTACTTACGTTTAGTATGGTATACTAACTGATATATTTTAAAAATAGTCGATAAATAATACCTAAGTATGACTCTATTTAAAATTAATGCGCGTATTTCAAGTTATACCTTTACTTGCATTTACTCTTTCTATTTAATTTTGGTAACTTAACGTAACGTAACTTTGCTTCAGGTTTATGGTATATACAATTTAGTGGCCTTATCACACCCCCCTCGCCCCATCCCCTCTCGGGGGGTCGATGGGGCCATCTTAAAACCGTAGATAGCCTGCTCAGTCAGCTGGGGTGCGAGGGATATGCCTATTGGGTAACCTTACACCCCGGTAATTAAGGCCCGAGACGGCGTGCGGTTTTAGTCGGCTCGATCCCGACATAACCACTCCCCTGGCCGACGGGGGTGGGGGTATGGGGATTTCCGCACGATAAAAAAAAAGGTAAGGTAGAAAATTACAAGGAAAATTTCAAGCTACTTTCGCGCTAGACGCTAAGTTGGTAAGTTTTTACTCTCAGGTATGTACTTAGTGATTGGTTGACGTAATAAAGAACTTTTTATGTGAACCTGTTACTTAAAAGATTCCATATTTTTTATAAATTACTGCCTGTACTGTGTTACCAACTTTGCTTAATCGTACAAGTTTCTTAAATGTACAAAGGTGTCCATAATATTTTATTTCTTTTTTATGTCTATTTCTCTTATGATACGTCGTCATACAAAGATTTGCACCGAGCGAGTGTCGAATCTGTGATCTATGCTGTAGCAGTTGTTGTTTACCTAACAGTCTGAGGTATGTCCTTTTTACCCGACTGCCGAAGAAAGGAGGGTAATGTTTTTATTTTTATTATGTCGTGTTTTAGTACGTACTGTGTCGTCGAATTAGGCAGAAATTTGTAAAGAATCTAAGCGAGATAAGCTCTTTGCGAATTGCGTAAAATTTTAACAAACATCATTAAATATCGATAAGACAATATTTTACTAACAATTTATTTACAAGGTCCCATCTGGCGTTGGTGCCCTTAATATTCCTGCTATCATTAAGTTGTTCAATCAAGGCTGAAATATACATTTTTCGTCCAGAATTTCACGGTGTTAATTGGCCTGAACCATGTCGCCATCTTGTGAATTATTTTACATCCGTCGAAAGTTCATGTAATTTTAGTTTTGAACTTTGACGTCACTCATGGGACACATTTTAGTATGTTAAACTGGTGTATTTGTGTAGCCACACTTGCTAAGAAACACTGCAACATATTTTAGTCAGAACGAATTAATAAAAGATAGGTACAATATCTTTCAGAGAATATAAACTATACTTACCAAGTTGTACAATTCCGGATTCGAAGTGAAAGTATTAAAATACAAAAAAATGTAATTAATACATCAACTTCGCTCTGCTGACGCCTGATATTTTTTTAAAGGAATCTTAATACCAAACCGAACTTACTAACATTCCCCCTTACCCTTCCAACTAGGAGTGGGATCACTTCGTTAGTGTGATAGTCAGAATTCGAACCCGGGACCTCTCCACCATAAGACTGACCTCTTAATCATTAAGCGACATTGTTGATTTTTATTGTTTCTTTTCCTTAATTCGCTTCATCTATGTAAATTTAAGAATAAAATTCTAAAAAGTATTTACAAATCCACATCATAAACTAAAAGCCTATATCGTAAAAAGTCTTGGTTTCAAACCAGGCTTGTTATCTAAGAACGACGTAAGATACCATTAAGAGCTTGCTGGGCCACTTTTTATTTTCTTCACCAGTACAATACTACGTATACCTACATTTTCATGTTAAAAATTAGTGATTTCATCTATAATATTTGAATTGAAATCCGAAAGCTCGCTCAATAATATTTGCTGAATTTTAACTAATACCTACCTACCAAATATCAAATTGTTACAAGGTCTCGAACAGCGTCAGTGAAACTGTTAAAGGTAGCAATTTTTGTACGCCAAAATAAATGAAACGTGGCCAGACACTTTGCTACAATATTTTGTGTTGATTTCTGTTTTTGGTAAATTGATAGTAAGTACCTACATTTCAGCTTTAAATTTGCTGTTATTTCATCTTTAAGGGTCTATAATAACTATGCCAAAATATACGTAAAAAAATACAAAATGGCATGTCAACGTTCAGATTTCCACCAAGATCTTCAGGGTTCAAACCAACCTCATCTGCAAGTGTCTAATAAACGAACAAAGTTGAATAGAGGTTAGACGAAAAATCAAGAGAAAAGTAGGAGTCTGCTCCCGATTCCAATGTACAAACTTTGTTGAATGCAACTGAGACTAATGATGCGATGGTGAAGAGTATCAGATTATTTATTACGAATATCGTGAATAGAAATTCAGCTTAAATATTAGTAACCACAATATCCTAAGTAGTATATAGTACTTAGAGTTTGTATTGATAACTCTAGCGTACGTAATGTATATTCTCAAAGGTATTTCATCTCCTGCGAAGCCACAAGTAAATGAGTTATGTACAGGCTGTATACAGCCATTTACTTGCACACGATATAATATGTAGGTACGCCAATGATATCGATGCCTACATAACTCGGTTTAGTTGAGAGAGGCTCTTAGCTATGTTATCATCTTGAATCAGCCCAGCCCACAAAGATCACGACAAATGTTATACACAAGCAATCCATCTTATGAATATTAAATGCTCTTTCAAACCAGATAGTATTCCATCAAGATTCATACATAATTGCTACTGGGGATGGTCAAATCTATGTATTATTGTCTTGAAGAAAAGGCAATGTAAATTTCTGATATTTTCAGAAGTTTACGTGAATATCACAAACTCTTTTCAACGGATTTCATTGCGATTTGAACTGAATCCGACGGCGACGTTTCGGCAGTAGCCATGTCGTAGGGAGACTTAACTTGGAGGGTTAAATGTAAATATTAAAATAATACCAAATAAATCGCGATAGAATCCGTTAAAAATGGTGTTATTTCAATGTAAATATTTCGGCAGTAGCCATATCATGGGGAGATTTACAAATAATTCGTGATAGAATCCGTTAAAATCGTTATTTCAATGTAATTATCTAAAAAGCACTCGAAACCAGCGGGCTTGCTTGAAAGGTTTAATGACAGTAGATGAGGCGCGTGAAGGATGTCAGGACCAAGAACATTAGAAATTTCCTTTTTCTGTCAGGACCTACCCCGGAGGGAAAAAGTTGAGAGCATACATAAATGTAAATATCTATCACCTTTTTAATAAGACGGTCATTAGCTATAATGGAATATGAAATTTATTATGAATAGTGAAATGTATGAAGAGAAATAGTCATTGCAAAGGCTAGTGAAATTCCTGTAGTGTATCAACAAACAGTGGCTTTATTCAATCAATGCAGCGTGATTGGCTCGAGTGTTTATTTTATAGATATAGTTAGAATGTTACTGAGATTGCGATACGTTTGACGGCTGAGTGCTAAAGCCAAGACTGCCTTTAATCAATAACTACAACCATGACTACAGTTTCTTTATAGTATTTGGATTAACATAAAAGTAGCGTCTTTTGATTACTTTATAACGTACTAGCTGTGTCCCGTGGCTTTGCCCGTAGCATACTTCACTCCTATAATTCCGTGGTATAATTAGCGACCGAGTTACTACGTTCCCCTAATAAGATAATCACAGCTTTCCAAGATACGTCCTGGTATCTCGGTTGTTAAAGTTTTCCACCTAGAAGGAGACTCTCACGGGTTCTAGTCCTTTTGATTTGATTGATTGATTGATTGATTGATGATTTAAATTTATAACAAAATTTTAGTACAGGTACTAATTGTGTCAAAATTTAATTCATTTAACAAATTAAATCTCAAATCTATACATTTTAGTAATTTCACGATTCCTGGTACTGTTAGTCGCTGTGGTAACGGGTCTATTGTTTTAAAATCTGACGGATTTAAATTTCATTTTGAGATGGAACATGAACTCATGAACTTTGCCGCTACTCTACGCTAATGATTTAGTATAGCTACAATTTCTTTTTAATACGCTTTTATTATTAATAAAAGTTTTTGGAAATCTGTTCCCGTTTCCACATCTCATGGGAACCTATTCCAGGGTTAAAAAGGGATTTAGACACGGTTTCTCTATCGTGATTCACCATAGTTCAAGTCATCTCAAAATACCCGAACTTTGAGATAACTTACACAACCACCATTGTTAGTCTTCCCGTGACCATGGCTGCTTAAAAGCAACCAAAACGTCAGTATCGGTATAAATAATAAAATAATACCATATAATTATACGTAAACGGGAATTAACGCGATCACGTTAAAGGTATATACATACCTTTGGATGCCTGACGTGAAGCGATTGAAATCAAGAAGTACAAAAATTTTAAAGCGGGAAGACGGTTTCAAGTTATCTGCGACATGGATTCCAGTGATTAAAAACTTGCTACCTCGCTTTTCTGCGCGGTCGGATAGACACCGAGTCGTTTGCTCAGATAATAGGGACCCTGTGAGTGTGGTATGTGACGGTACCTGGAGACAAAATAATATAAAAAATGTCGAAAATGTGCGGGTAGAAGAAGAACCGGCTACCTCACGGACTCGACGACGGAGGGCGTGCGCGGCTGAAACGGTCAGCCTGTGACCACGGCCGGTGTAACCTGGTCGAAACGTCAGGCATCCAAAGGTATGTATATACCTTTAACGTGATCGCGTTAATTCCCGTTTACGTATAATTAATCATGGAACGCGAAAGTTTAAAAGTTAATAATACCATATAAATCGCGATAGAGCCCGTTAAAAATAGGTTTACGCTTTTCCAACAATTTCAACGTTTGTATGTATCGGAATTCGGAATCTATGAACTCGAATTTGAAGCAGTTCAAAACATCAGATTGGCTTAAAATTTTGCACCAATCTTACTTCTCGGTTGCTCTGTTTACCACCCGCGGCACTTGAATCCTTAGTGTCACTCACACTTTGTCTTATCATTCATACATCCAATGACTAAATAACAACATAATATTAAACTCCTAAGGGCGATAGTGTAAACAAAGCTTCCACGCTTAGAAATTCACCACACAATAGCCAGTGAGTACATAGACACCTACCCAATTCTGCGGTATCGGTAAATTGGGACCACATCTAAACATCTATAGTAAGAATCAGTGGACCGTTTGCTTGTACGTCTTTCAGTAGTATAAAAAAAAATGCTCATATTCTGTGTTGTTATCAATGAATTGATTTGTGTGTCTCTCCCCTTACTGAGATGGAGAGAAATTGCTTCCGATCAATCTTACACCTCGTAACAGCTACGAACGAGTTCCGTTATTAATGTAGTTGCGCTTTTGAGTGTTTTTGTTGATGTCTACATGTAATGATTGTTGCACACAAGCTGATAGTATTCACGTATATGTTGCTTATATTTTAGGGATTTATAATAGTTCAATGAAATTTTGTAGCAATTTATATACTAACTTTGCCTAACTGTAAATTTCGCGTTCCGGTTCAAGTTTTCTTTTTCCAAACTAGATTTTTATAATAGTTACTGACACAGAAGTATATGGGACATGCCTTAAGTAATACAACCTCCAGATAAAGTATACCTATAAGACCAACCTATACCTACCATTGGTCCCATTCGCATGGAGTAATTATCCATAGCATGGAGCCATTAAAAAAAAAACTTATTGCAAAACAAAAAAGCTTTTATCTTATTTTCGGCCTTATTTCATCTGTATGACAAATTTGAGTCAAATGCTGTTTTTACGATTCGTTTGAGTGCCTACGTGATTAAATGACAAAAAAAATAATTTAGGTACTTAACCTATCATGGTCACTATAATTAAAACACAACGGGATGTTAACTATTATGTTGTTCCTCAAAATATCAGACGCTAAAACAACACAACATGGTAATATTCCATTGACTTTAGTACCTACTAATATCATTTAAGGCTCATTGAAGTATTTCTTACATATAAGTATTATACATAAATTCACGCTTGTTTCAAACTAGTCTATAAACTTCGAGGGTGACCTGAGCACCTAGATTTGTCCAGTTTTACCTATTGACATTTAGCTGTTGCACTGGCTGTTCGTACAAAGCGGCCACAACATTGAGGTTCGATAAAGTGATTTCAATTATTTAACTTGTCTGCGGCAGTTTGACCTAGATATTTGATGTGCTGATATCGCTGATGAATAAGTAAAACATGGTGAAGGTGAATTAATCGCTAGATGTTAACGAATATATTTTAGCAGTAGTTTACGTTCAAAGCTTATTTGTAATAAAAAAATCGTAATAAGTGTTAATAATAATTCAACTATTTTTGCAAATTTTTACACTGGAAAAATATAAGTAGGTATAAATGATTCTTTGATAAAAAAGAGAAGGATGTGATTCTTTTCAGTGGTTCTTCTGTTACTTTTAAAAAATTGGAAATTAGTTGTGTCTGTACATTAAAGATATTAAAAAAAATTTGGGTTAGTACTTAAAGGTATTTTACATTATGATATTCTGAATTAATTTGTTTTTGTTTTTTTTTGTCTGTTGCACAAAGCTATTGAACGGATTTTGTTGTGATTTTATCTATTTGAAAGGTCTCAGTCATAACCAAAATCTGTATGTTGTTAAGTACGTAGAACCGGAGATATGAGCATGAATAGATTCATATAACCAACATCAGCCGCGGGCATCAACTATCACATTATATTTCAATTACGTATTTATTGAATTCATCAAAAGTTTTTTGAGTCTCATTTATAATGTAATGAAGAAGTTTATTGGAATAAAATAGTCTGATAGACAGCGATTTGTTGCTTTCATATCGAAATTGATAGGTTCTTTATTTTCACTGTAAGTGTTTTTTAACGTAGGTAGCTATTTGACTCTGTTTTATGTCATAGTCAAAGATTGTGAGACAAATTATTCTGTCTGAAGAGACACAAGACTTAGATATCTTTCATTTGTTTTTAAATAGATTTGTAAAATAAGTATTGTAATTATCATAGACTGAGAATTTAGCTTATACTCAGTTTACAGCCTACACTATGTTATCTTTACGTCTGCTCAAAAATGCATTAAATATAATTCGTGAACAAAATACACAATAATAGTCCGGAAATAGAAAAATATTTGATACAAGTCGATTACGGATCGGCAATTAAATACGGGTGATCTCTGAAAAAAACGTAGGCAAAATTTGCTTAATACGGTAACGACCAAGCGTTTAAACTTTTGTGTGATAAAATGGGCCTTGGGAGTCTTTAGCGGTAAATGACGTATAAACAACCTGTAGCGTCGTGAGTTTTTATCGTCAATTTAAATTTACTTCTAACTTTTTCTACTATCTTATTTTGTATGTGATGCGAGAATGAAAGTAATGCTGTTGATGGTCTTGATACGTTTCCATATAGCGTTCTTTGCTCTTGCACGGTTTGGTTATATTAGTAGAAAGATTATTAAGAACTTCGGAATTAACTTAGTAGTTTGCAACGTTGTTTGCAACAATTTCATATTGATCATATTTATACACTTAAAAGCAGCGTAATACTGGGTCAGTAAGGATTGCAAATAAATAGCGTAAGTATAGTGCGGTTGCCAGAAGCATATTATGACCTACGGTATGTTAAATGACAGCATAAAAATATTATTTCTTTAAATATTATTTGCTATATCAATCCACCTCGTAAAGAATACCACTATTACATTCTGGAAAAATACAAAAACATTTTTACTGTTTCAGCACACATAATCACATTTATTTTCCTTCTGACGTTGGAGTTCAACACCGTCACTTATCGCTCATACATTACTGTGCAAGCCATCCGAATGCCAACCCTAGCTCACACGAACATTATTACTCATAATATTAAGCCTTTATATTCAACGGCTGTAAATAAACGGTACAAACATGCTTCCTCCTACTTTGAAGTTAAAGTTATATACTTTTAAACAAACTAAGCATGTGCTCATAAACAAAGTGCCTAGTATGTATGAGAAGTTTGTTGCGATTCTCGAGTTTACACTGTTAGGGTTGCTGCAAGGTTATGTAAACTACGTTGTTTAATTTTCAACTTTACGTTTTCGAATTTGATTTCCCACTAAGTGAATCTTGGTCAATAACGTACAAAAATGATTGTTTTAAGATTTAATATGTTATAACAAGTTTGAAGAAGATTAATTCACTTCGTAGACTATTCAAATTCTTGAGCTGAAATGTAAAGTCTTATCTATAATAGTGATGACAGGATCAAGTAATGATGTGTTCAAAGTCCAATTTCATTTTGATTTAATTTAATTTTCTTTTGTCAGTGTTATTCATACCTATATTTATTTTTTAGAACGAGAATGAACTAATCAAGAATAATAATGAAGGAACGTTGTTAAAGAATGGTTAAAAGCAGTAATAGTGACGTCATGAATGGTCAGAGACAGTGATAGTGAAGAAATATTGCGCTATGACCGTATATCACTGTATGGATATAAAAGTCCTATAATATATCTAAGGTTCACGAAGAATTTATCTTACTAATGCCAATGAATATTGTTATCATGTGCAAAATTAGTAACTACCCACATGCTTATTATATTATATTCTGATTTAAGTGTACGAATGTGAGTACCAATACAAACCATTCCGGTTTACTGGTACTAAATTATTTTGTAATGTTTACTAAATATATAAAAAAATTAAAAAAAAAAAAAAAAAAAAAAATATGACGTTATAAAAAGCGATGTTGTAAAAACTATCTTAAAATTAGTATTAAGAGTGGAGAAAATGAATTCCTGTTTGTGTTTTTTTTTCTGTTAAATATCATTCAAATAGGGCAGGGCCTATCGAGTATCGATAGAAAATTTTGTTATTGAGTTTACAAATAGACGATTGATGAGTTAGCCAAGAAGACAGTTGTGGACAGTTTTGATTGATTTATAGTTTCTTTTTACCTGTTTACTTACCATCTATCGCGTCCTACATTATTTACATAGGCAAAGTGCTGATTTATTATTTGCTTTCGTGTAAAACCTTGAAGTATTTTTCTGTAATAGGGGTACGAAAAGATTTCCAAATGCCCTTCAATCTATTCCGTATTTTCTTTTCATTGCACATTCAATCAAATATAAAACATCGTTCCATTGCGTAATTAAAAACACTCTTCATTAATTTAATAGGTGTTCAGTTTGAAAATGCTCTTTAGACTCTTTTCATGAAATAGTAACACAGGAAGTTAAAAAAAAATGAAAAACGGTTCACCCAGTCGAAAGTTCTGCCTCTGTAGACAAGTGGAACAGTTTAAATCGCTAACTAAACGAATGAAATAGGTCGACCAGTCACATCAAAGCTCGTGATCCTGTCGCGGCGCGCGCGTCGTACACCGGCGACGAGCTTGGATGTGATTGGTCGATTATTCTATTCGTTTTGTTAGCGTTTCATGCTTTTTCCACTTGTCTACGGGGGCTGAGGTTACAAATGTAAAAGAAAAATAATAAATTCAAATAATAATTTCACATAATTATGCGAAGTATTGAACTGCATTTCGATACTTATAAAAGGTTGAGTTATCAGTTTTCTTACGGCTTGCCAGGAAGGCACAGAGACGGTACGGGGGGAGTGCCGGCCCTACCCCTGGATGTCGGGCCCGCTGCCAGGCAAAAAACGCCGGTCAGATTGCAGTGAGCATACTATTGCCTATCCTGCGATGTGACTAAAGCGACCAGGTGGACATAGTGAGGTTTAGTGGGTATGCCCTTTAGGGAGAGTCCCACATAGGTCTACGGGTTTTCCTCAGACTCGGAGGCATCATGCATAAGCACGCATTCCTCACTTAAAAAAATAAATAAATCAGTTTTCTTACTTCTAAAGTGTGTGTGTGTGCGCGCGTGTGTGTATGTGTAATATAGTATACGAATCAGCGCGTGTTTATTAAGTGTTTGGTACCTACGCAGCCCCACGACTTTGGTCTCGGGATCGGTTTAGTTTAATATGTGTTTGTATTGCCTTTGTTTTCCATTCAGCAGTTAGAGACTTAGCTATGTGTTTGTTCGTTCGTACAATATGCGTGTCTTTGTTGACCTGGTTATATAATTTGCACACATAATGTAACTGTTGTTGCTGGCAAAAGATATCTTATAGACTCCATGGGACCCAAGCGTCTAGGTCCTTTTGTTGTGTTGGGTCGTGTTAAATTAAAATTGATTTGTCATAAACAGCTTCTAAAGACTCTAAACTTTACATTTTAAGTACTTACCTAAAAATTTATCCAAAAATATTTGTTTAGAATTTGTTCATTTAACATAACCCAAGTATTTTATTTAAATGTCTTCAATATAGCTGCAAACTCACCTAATATACAATTTTATAATAGTAATAGATATGTTATGTAAGTAATAAGCAATGCCAATAAAACGATTTTAACCTGCAGTTAAAATACTCTTCGTTGCTAGATTATTATGAGAGATAGTTCAAAATCATTCTCCTTTACTTCATGAACAATAATCAGCTTTTAGTTAGTTTAACTGAGAACATGAGTAGGTACCTAACTAGTAAGTATTTGGAAAGTTAGACCACCTATGAAGTATACAGAATGTTGGAAGAAAGTTTTCAGGATATGAAATAGTTGTTACCTTTGTAAGTCGCCCAGTTGGAAATATAATCAAAATACTAGGAGATCAACTATAATAAGTATATCGTAAGTAGAGGAAATTAATAATGTATTTTGGTAACCCAGTAACACAGGCAAATTTTGAGCGATTGGCTGTGAAATTGAGAAATATCTGTGATATCGGTATTTTTAACGAGTAGATTTCGGGTAACCCTTAAAAGTAGGTATAAATTCAGATGTTTCTTTTCAATTAGCAGTGTGTTTCAGGTAATACAATTTTAATGGAATGGATTTCAGAAAGACTACATGAGAAGGGCAGGCATAATGAAATTTGCTAAACCTGTAAGGGTTGTTTGCGAAACATAGCTATCTATTCTGCGATTAACCCCATAGTCATCAATCGAGTCTCCAAAACATTTACGTTTTTATTTAGAAGTTGTTACTTCTGTAAATAAAAACAATCATCTCTCGAGTGATTTATGTGACTTAGCTAAGCCAAAATGTAGTCATTAGCAATTTTGGTACATGTATTTCTAAATTGCGTATAACCGTACCTCCTGTTAAACATCATTTTATGATGAGAGGAGTTTGTTATTTGATAATAAATTATTAATACGTACATTTAAAATTTAACAAACCTCTTAAAATTATCTTAATTTATTAGAAAACGAATCTTCAAAAATTTAAATAAACAGTTCATGCAAATTAAAGTAAGTTGTAATTAGAAATATGAATCTACATTCTAATATACAAAGACTCTTTGAGGTACCATACACATTATATTACACATAATCTGATGTGTTATAGTCTTTTTTATGTGAAAATATAAAAAGCACCAATCAATAAAAATAAACAAACGTTCTAGTTGATTACACGAACCATGTTTGTGTACGTGGGTTCACTACACTAGGAGTTTTGTCAACAGCGGGGAACACGATTATACTCGTGCTAGTTTTTGCCAACAAACACGCTCGTATTATAATTATTTTGTTAATAACTGAAGTTACAATATCTACAAGCGTACAAGAGTTAGAAAAACCATAGCTCCGTGTACTCAGTTCTCAGTACGATAGTAAGTAGGGTAGCCAGAGCTCACTGTACCTCTCCTCCCCCACCCCTTCCTAACCTCCCCACCTCTTCCTAGCCCTCCTCCCTTCCCTTCAGGGTAAGCAGCGTATGTGTGACACCTTTAATATTGTACACGTCCATAGGCCACGGTGACCGCTTCCCATTAGGTGGGCCGTGTGCTTGTCTGCCACCTACGTTGTATAAAAAAATGTTTCGTTAGTTACTTGATTACTCAATTCAGTGCTGATTTCAGCAATGATAGGAACTCCAATAATGTTGAGAAACCGCGGTATTCTATGTATTTGTTTGGGTAAAACGTAGAACCAGTGTAGAACCCAGTAAAACTTAGATTCAACCTTCAAGTGTTTTTTAATTGGTTCAGAAAACCACTGAGATTTTTATTTTATTTCGCGGAGCATGAACGAATCGTTTCAAATACTACTTTCCTACTTAAAACTGCCTTTCAGTAGCAGTATACTACATTTCGTACTTCTATTCATACTTCTTTTCTCCTTACTTACCTACTTACTTCCACTTGAGAGACTTGTACAAGTTGCAGAAATACAGTACCTAAACTTGAGTCTCTCATGATATGAAGTTATACGTCAAAGCTTGCTTCTCAATTTATCAATAACTGTACTCAAACAGCAAGTACTATATGTTTACTCAAGTACGATCACGTCTCATGCATTTTATATTTTCCTTTCATTCCAGTTTCGTTGAAACTAAGTTAATCCTCATGTCGAGAACTGCTTGAACATTGCTCGTTTACACTTAGAAAATGACTTAATTTTGCAGTCGTCAAAGTTGAGAGCACTTGTTAAGAGTAAAATATTTCTCTTTGGTTGTAAACTGTTTGTGAACTTCTAGGCAGCGAGTGTAAGAAAACTGTCTAGTTATGTATTATTGGTTTCGTAAAAAAAAAAGAATAGAAATAGGATCTGTTGGTCGTAAATGGACTGGTAGTCAAATGTTTCGTTTTATGTTCGAAATGGTAAATAGGACAAAAGTAAAGTGAGGGTTGTGATATCTGTTGTACGTAGTGTAGTTAGGGGATGCTATATTTTATTTATGAATAGAATATCCGAAGAGGATCTTAGATTTTGTCAGTTTTTTGGGAGTATAAAGCGAAAATATTGTTCTAGTAAAAAGTATAAAGGAATCTTGGATTAAGATAGCTTGTGGCGGATTACTTCTTAAATAAAATGGCTTAGTAAAGGTGTGGTAGGTATTTAGGTATTTTCCTTATTATATTCTAGAAATTTTATAACTTTATATTTTTTTTCTCTCTACAGAAAAATATCGCTCTGATACTGTATCGTAGTTAGTTGATGATATCAAGAAGATATGTTGCCGTAATTTATTGCGTACACTTGGGTAGATTCTTCTTTATGTTTGTTTTTAATCGGTGAGTTCGTGTCAGTAACTTTTTCACAGTTTAGTACAAAATTTACAAACGTATGCGAATGTCACGAAAAAGCTTTTGTACGACTTCATATAAATTAAGATATATTATTTCAAAAATATAGGTACTAATAATTTGTCAGGTAAAATCCACACTCAAAATCCGGAATAAAACTCAGTTACAATAATTATCACAAGCTTTCAAGTCTCTAAAGAACAATATTCAATTTCCGGGTCGCTAAAGATCTTAACGAGGGAAAGCCGATTAAAGCTTGCCCGGTAATAACCGTTACTCCGGTTGAGGTTGACAGCCGTTGTTAAGGCTTCTTCAGAGTTTATAATACAAACCGTTACCGTACCCTTGTAACCTTTATTTGTAAATTGGTAACATAAAATTACGTATAAGTATACCTATTTATAGAAAAGGTTTAGTCTGAAGATAACCTGACTAGAAAAATCCTGAAGTTGCTAATGTTTTTTATTTAGTAGGTATTTAGAGATAAGGGGTGTTTTTATTTTTCTTATTTTGTTGTTTCTTTTGTTATGTTATAAAGGTGATTTCTTAAAACTAAACTACGATTTAGTAGAAATACGTACAATCTGGAAGTACGGAACCCCAAAAAATTTTCGGGAACTAACCTGGGAACCAGAACATGCGAACTCTGGCGCAGGTATTACTCACGAGGAATGACGATAGGTAGTTGCTCAAGTAAAAATCAAAATAATCCACATCGGGAGGGGCAAACCCAAGCTCCAAAGTACAAGCTTTATATATCTACTACTTGGATAATACTAGCTGGAATGGTGTATGAGTATGAATACCGCAACGGGAACCTTAGCATAATAAATTGATAAAATTGTAATGGTATGCAGTGATAATAAAATAATAGTTTTATATAGCGTTGCACTGAATTACAAAGATGTATTAAGGTACATTGGGTGTATCTGAGTAATTTACTTTATCTTTCTTTATGACTGTAGTCAAAAAAGTAGTAAAATTGTTACAACCTTTTTCTTTTATCGTACAGAAATCCCCACGGATACCACCCCCGGCGGCCATTTGGGGTGGTAATGTCGGAATCGAACCGACTAAAACCGCACGCCCTCTCGGGTTTTAATTATTGGGGTGTAAGGTTACCAAGTAGGCATATCCCTCGCACCCCAGCTGACCCCGGGCCAACTACGGTTTGGGTAGGTACGTTTTCTATTAGCATAATCTTTCATGCGTTATGCGACTTCAAATATATAAGAGAAAATGTTACTGTATCTCAGAATTAGTACCTACATTCGGATAAGCAACTTATTAAGGGTTATCCGAATGGGCATTTTTCGAATACACTGTACGTCACTTTTACGGAACACGAGAAACATATTAATCAAGCTGAAATATTGCAAATGTGATGAATAAGTTACTTCCGCGTTTTCTTATTAAGTGTTTATTATTATTATTATATTACTATTTTATGAATATACTTTTGTAAAATATAATCGATAATGATAGACTGGAGCAAACGAGTCCTAGAGTCTGTAAACGGAAGGTGGGACTGCCCCCAGCCAGATGGACTGACGACCTGAAAAAGGTCTAGGATAAACTGGATGCAGAAGGCGGAGAATCAGAAGGTATGGCAGGGAGAGGCCTATGTCCAGCAGTGGACGTCGATATCGATTGGATTGATTGATCGATTAATTTAATGTAATACTTTGAAAATTGAAGTACAGTCGAAATCGGTGCATACAAAGTATAACATTTTGCACAAATTGTTCTTTTTATAATGTAAGCTATAACATACAATACAGTCCACAGACAAGTTGAAATTACTAATATCTGTAGTTCGCTGTGGACTTCAGCTAAGCCAGCCGTTATTATACTTTCTAGTATTTTTACTCCAAGCTTATCGCGGATTTCCGCGCAGGTTATTTCCCTTGCAAGTACGATATGTACCTCAATACCTATCTCTGGAATTTTTTTTTTAATGAACTGGTTTTACAGAAGTTGTGTCTTTTTTTATTAGAGTGACTGTCGTCTGATTTCCTTACCTCGAGAGGAAAGTCCATAACAGTCTCGTCCGTTATTCACTATAGCCCAAGAATCTTGCAGGGCCCCATACGAATTGTAGGAAGTAATATCGTAACTCTTAAGTCTTTACTCTGATTTAAACCCCAATTTGAAACGTGAGAATAAAAAGAAAGGTCGGTTTAAATATTTATATGTTTCATTGTGCTACAAATCCTTGGCCTCCATTCGGCGTGTGAGCTACGTCCGCCACTGCAGCTCGTTTGATTATTTATTTAAGTTGTGTATACTTCATGCACCGCAATTCCTCGCCACAAAACTACCCCGATGTGCAGTTGGAGCTATAATACCACACATATTCAGGTTTACTGGTAACATTTTTGTACACTTCACTGTACTGTTGAATATGTTTTATTTATACTGCTTAAACCAAAGGAATGGTTACACTCACGAGTATATTTGACAGACACTTTTGTTTTTATGAATGAAGGCGGGAGGGAAGTGCAGGTTAAGTTTTCTGTTGCATTGCATATTTTCTTTTAAATTGCAATAGCAATCAGTATACTGAATGGATGCTATCCCACAAAGATCTTTGTGGCTAAATCAACTTTATTTTCCAGTAAACCTGTTGATTGATTAAGAGGCAGGACAATTGACGATTTTGGGATTTTGTCTCAGTGAAAACAATTGTGCATAATAGGTGCATAATTAGTACTACCTTACAATAAATAGTACTTCTTTACTTTAAGAGCACAAAAGTTTTAAAGTTGTTCTGCTGCGGAGCATCCTCTCCAGCAAACCATAACGTAAATTATGGTTATATAAGCTTTCGATGCAACCGAAAAACAGACAAAAATTTAAAAAAATAAATATTTTTGTACTCAGAATCGTTCATATAACATAACCCAAGTATTTTCTCAAATATTCCCAATGTAAAGACATCGCAGGTTTATTAGTGCCTCGGAGAGCACGTTAAGCCGTCGGTCCCGGTTACCATACAAACATCTATGGCAGTCGTTACGGGTAATTGGAGCCCACAAAAGTCCAACCAGTCTAACTTAGAACTTCGATATCGCTATTGGTCATAATGACCATTGGTTGTGGAGGTCAGATGGCAGTCGCTGCGCGGAAAATATAGAAGTTCAGCCGCATCACAGTTAGACTGGAAAGCCGACCCCAACTGAGTTGGGAAAAAGGTTCAGAGAATGATGATGATGTACAGACATAGCTACTTTACAAATTTATAATAATATAGAAAGCCCCTGGAAGAGGATCTTACTCAATTTTCATTTAGAGTACAAAATTTAAAGAAACGGTGCATTTCTTGAATAAGTAACTCGTTCCTAGCTAAGTGAGTCTTCGTAAGTAATTATTGCTATGTTGCAGCAACAGCGCAGTGAAGTTGCAAATAAACTTGTGAAAGTAAATAAGTGTAGGACTAAACTTAAGATGAAACTACCCTGTTAGTTTCATCTTAAGTTTCTCTTTAAAGGTATCTCTTTAAAGTTCTGTTTTACCTTTCATATCTTGTTCTTTGATAGGTAACTTATTCTGAGTGCCTGTTATTTAATTACTTCAATGTCAAGATGGAGGACTTTAATAAAAGTTTGCCTTAGCTACTACGTAACATAGCATTTTTGATGTTCGCATTCAGATGGAATACAAGAACGTAATGTATGTACGAGTAGATAAAAAACAATACTACCAGTTTAAATTTCACCAAAGGATATAAATACAATTAATTTAGCTAATTTTGCTTAATGAGTTTCAATGCGAACTCGCAAAAACTAACGGATTTTCAATATATTAGGTACCTAGAGTTGACTCTACCACACACAATGAGATAGAGAACAGTTATCGAAGGAAAATAGTTCCATAATATTTCATCAGAATGATTGTAGCGTTAAATTCAAATCAAATGCAATCAACTTGAAAATGTTACAGAAGGTGATTCAATTAAACGATATGTTTAAACAAATAAGTTTCAGTTAAAATTCAACGACTAAACATACAGAACTTATTGTTTAATTCGTTTTTAATGCGTGTCTATTTCATTACGAACTGTTAAATAAAATATTGGTAGCCGTTAAACATATAAAATAGTTCACGATTCAAGATTAGGTAGTAGGTATTCTGTTCTTCGTAGGCCCGCTGTTGGCACGTAGTTCCGTATCAAATATTGAACATAGCTGAATTAGTAATAGCAAAGAAAGTTCTACTTACTTGTGGCGCTTACTTCGGGCCCTAGAGACTCGAAGGCTTTTCCAAAACTCAGCTTAAGTAACCGATCTGAATCTGGAACAACAACACAATTTAAATTTTTATTCCAACGCCATCTATTTTCGTGTTCTGGAAGCACTTTCAGTGTCGAGTTTCTGGTTCTGGGATAAAGTTTGTGTTGTAAGCTTACTGAAAGATTTAATAGTTCCGGAAAAATCTACTAGATGGCAGTGCTACCAAAAATTATAATTTTGGTGTCCTATATCATTCTATTCAGACATGTTATTTTCACTGGATTTCAGAATCATTGCTACAAAGAGAATTTGCCTAGTAGAACATATATATGACTATCACCTACCTACCTAAATTAAATACATAGGTACTTTATTTTTCAAATTACACCTCCAAATAGATTGGCAGAGGAGTACTCACATTTCGCCAGCTTCTTCAGCCCCGTGTTCTTTTAATGGGGTGCGTGTCTATTAACATCAACTGAGTAAATTTTCTGCTGTTCAAGCTGTTACTAAGAAATTCCTAACAAAAAAAAATAAACCTCATAACATTTGTCGCCGAATCTAAATTCCACCAATACCTACCTTCGCATTCAGAACAAGGTACGTCTCAGGTGACCTGGCTTTTCGCCAATATTCTTATTCATGTAAATTTAGTTGGAAGCATTTACAATTTAACAGGGTAGGATGCTTATTACATCAAGTTGTTTACGAAGACTATATAATTACCTACGTTAATTCCTTTCTTTGCCAACATTTTTTGACGTTCAATTAAGTATGTTATACTAAAAAAAAATACGTGTGGCACTCGAAGACTACCGCGGTAAAGCTATTGTGTACTATTTTATTCAATATGCATAGATTAACTGTTCAATAACTTAATTACTCTAAGTATGCGAATACTAACTATATATTTATTTGACACTTGAAATTAGGGTGAAACTTGGGCAACAATGGGAGGTGTTAGGTTTTTATTTTCGTTACGGAAATTCTTGACTCGGTCCCTTCAAAGCCCGCGATAAAAGCTGTATAATAGCTTATAAATTCAGGAAACTCTCGTCAAAATCTTCGTCAGAGAAATCATACAAACCAGCAGCTGTAGAATCAGGGGGAGGTTGGAAGAGGAACGTGGCTGCAAATCCTTGGCCCGGTGTGGCTGAGTTCGCAGTAAACTGGATCAGAAGTGCTGGTCCTGTTGATAACACCTCGTATCCTGAAACAAAGAGTCTTCTTAATATATTTTATGAAATAAATGTAAATAATGTGAGATTTTACTGTCATCCGTCATCAAAAGCGATTTTTTATAAATAGACCAGTGCCGATAGACTTTGAGACAAAATAAATTTATAGTAGGATGAAACCTGTTGTAAAAGGAAGAGAATATAATAAAAATGATAGGAAAAATAAATTACGGGCGATCTGAGCTCGGGAAGGGGGAAGGGGGGTGAGTTTTAAGGGTAAAAACGGTTTATCTCGATTTCCGGCAAAACTACAAGTCCTATGGAAAAAAGTTAAATGACAAAGTTGTAGGTAATAAAGAGACCTACAACTTTTCATTTACACTTTTTTCACATAACCTCAAAAAGTATGTGAAAAATTCAAATAATCAAGTTTTTGGTTTTTTATTTTTATCTTAAGCAAAACAAATTTGTTTTCCACGAAATTTGGTGAAAACTTAGCTTTTTATGTCCCAAAGACACTGTAATTTTTTTGATTTGAAATACTCTTTTTTTCAGCTTATTTTGACTAAATATCGAAAAACCACCCCAATTTTCAATCGAAAAATCTCACGTCAAAATATCAGCTTTTTAAAAAAAGTCAAAGAGTTTTTTGTTCTTTGAAATGTCTTCTTTCTGATAATGTAAAAATATATATACATTGCTATGGTAAATGTTCTCAGAAAATGCAAAGAAGAAAAACTCGAATTCGAAATTAACCTTTTTGTATTTAGTCATTTCCTCGTTGAGGTGGGATGAAAAGTTACATGTTGCACTATAACTTCATGGTTGCACTCGAGTGCAAAGATTTTTCACCTTGTGCTCTTTTGATTCCCTCGCTAAAGCTCAGGGTTCTAATTTGTGAATCGCTCGCTGCGCTCGTGATTCAAATTATGAACCCTTCACTTGCTCGGTCATCAAAACTGAGCACGCGAAGGGTTCTAAAAATTGAACCCAGATCTTTAACGAGGGAATCAAAAGTGCACAAGGTGAAAAATCTTTGCACTCGAGTGTAACTATGCAGCTATAGTGCAACACGTAACTTTTCATCCTACCTCAGCGAGGAAATGACTAAATACAATAATCACAAAATAGAACCCTGAGCTTTAGCGAGGGAATCAAAAGAGCACAAGGTGAAAAATCTTTGCACTCGAGTGCAACCATGAAGTTATAGTGCAACATGTAACTTTTCATCCCACCTTAACGAGGAAATGACTAAATACAAAAATGTTAATTTCGAATTCGAGTTTTTCTTCTTTGCATTTTCTGAGAACATTTACCATAGCAATGTATATATATTTTTACATTATCGGAAAGAAGAGATTTCAGAGAACAAAAAACTCTTTGACTTTTTTTAAAAAGCTGATATTTTGACGTGAGATTTTTCGATTGTAAATTGGGGTGGTTTTTCGATATTTAGTCAAAATAAGCTGAAAAAAAGAGTATTTCAAATCAAAAAAATTACAGTGTCTTTGGGACATAAAAAGCTAAGTTTTCACCAAATTTCGTGGAAAACAAATTTGTTTTGCTTAAGATAAAAATAAAAAACCAAAAACTTGATTATTTGAATTTTTCACATACTTTTTGAGGTTATGTGAAAAAAGTGTAAATAGAAAAGTTGTAGGTCTCTTTATTACCTACAACTTTGTCATTTAACTTTTTTCCATAGGACTTGTAGTTTTGCCGGAAATCGAGATAAACCGTTTTTACCCTTAAAACTCACCCCCCTCCCCCCTTCCCGAGCTCAGATCGCCCGTAATTTATTTTTCCTATCATTTTTATTATATTCTCTTCCTTTTACAACAGGTTTCATCCTACTATAAATTTCTTTTACTTTTTACCATTTTCATAGCTATCTGCACTGGTCTAAAATTGCATAGGCACCGATAGGCACAGGCACCTATAGTGGAGTCGAGTTCTTGAAGCTAATTCAAATTAACAAACACTTCTGATTATTAATAAGGTAAAAATTATATCGCGTGCGTTTTAAAGCGAATAATATATAGGCTTGCTGAGTTATTTTATAAAAAATCGCATTTGAAAAAATATAGATACATAGAGCACTTTTCAAAACAGGAAATTAATCGTACCCTACAGCTACCATCAAAAGTTGCTGAACAGATGTAACGTGGTAATAGATAATAATTACTTATATAACAGCGACAATTCGTTATAGGAACTTCTGACATCTGATTTTGTAATACTTGCCAGTCTAATATAGCTAACTTAGGCTTTATTTAAAAGCTACTTTCTACACATGTTCCCTTTTATTGACCTAAATTATTGTTTACACATTTTACAACCACATTTAAAACCAAAATTTTACAGCAATACACTAAATTCGGCAACACAAGGCGGATTTGGCATCAAAGGATGTTCAGACATCAAAATTTGAAAGACAAAATTCTCTTACACGCATCAGTATCGCTATATGCGCCGTGTTTGTTATATTTGACGGAAACAGCTGTATGTAACATGTTCTGAATAACTTCGAGACGGTTCTATTGTGAGTAAAGGTTTTTGAGGAAGGTTCCTATTGAAAAGATGAGCGCAGTAACTTGAATGATCCCCGTCCTATTGTAACTGACTTTTGGGTTGAGTAAATTCGGAAGAGAAAAAAGATTAATGAAAGGGAATAAGAACATTGGATTACGTTCTAAATAAGTGGATCTGTCTTATTATTTACGTATTGTTGATGTTAGGAGCTGTGATTCTGAAAGGCCGCTTGGAAATTAATAAGACATATATAAGTCAGATGTTTTCTGTAATAACATAGTATCAGATATTTTCTTACTATGAGGTTATTCTTACAGAAGTCACCATTTGGTTGAAGTGTTAGGGTTCAAATTTTTCATAAAGTAAACTCAATTTGTTGGGTTAATTTTTTTGTTGTAAGTGTACATAAATTCTATTGTTTAACTAAAACGTTCAAAATCAAAAATTATTTAACAGCATATTGTGAGAGATTCACTTTTTCTTATTTACTACCTTCTTAAAAATGAGTTTGAGTGTTCACAAAAAAAAAAACGATACCTTTTGATAGGCGAGTCATATTATTAGATGAAAAATATTTTATACAAAACATTTTTTTATACTACTTAAGTGGCAGACAAGTGCACGACCCACCTGATGGGAAGCGGTCACCTTGGCCTATTAGACGTGTAGAACATCAGAGGTGTCACACTCGCACTGCCGACCTTCGAAGTGTAGGGCGGTCACACATATATACCTAGCAATGCGTTCATTATGCGTACAGCTAAGGAGTGGAATGCCCTGTCCGAGTCTGTGTTTCTGGAAAGCTATGACCTGGGAGTCTTTAAGTCTAGAGTGGTGGAGAGTCACTTACCATCAGGTGAGATAGTGGTCAAACGCGAGCCTATCGACTTTATAAAAAAAAAACATGCGATCTGGATGTACGATGGGTGAAGGTTCATCATCACCGTCTCTTAGCGTATTAATACGTAAAAAAATAAAACGAGATAGCAAATGTGTAATTACGGCTCGAGATATGCAAAACTATCATGACAGTAAGATAATGTGGTCAAGGTTTGTACAAGTGCAAAATGTTATCGATATTGTGATTTATGCTTCCATATTTATAGACCTTCTCAAGCAGGAACACTATGATTCATTATATATTTTTTAGTGAATGAATAAGAAGAAAATAGGTAGGTATACTAAAATCGATGTCTACCATTTCGTAGGTTAATTTTTACCAAGAGATAATACGGTTGCTAAATAGAGGAATGAAGGTTAATATTACAGATAATGTCATATAAATCTTAAATATGAGCTTTTCTTAACTGTCTTTCAAAAATTTTGTAAACGATTTTTTAATCAATAAAAATAAAATGAATTAAAATCGCCGCTTACTATTCTGTATGTTGATGAGATAAAATCGTTGTTAAAGGGAAGAGGTGAAGTCTGATTTCGATAATATGTGCCAAAAACTTTTGACATTTACTTAATTCTTAACGGTTTATGATTGAATTTGGAATTGATTTGATGGAATTTCGAATTGGTGTAGAAAGGAAGCATATAAATTCAGGCAAGGGAAAGTTGATAACGAACGGGCAGTTCGCTGCACTAAATTTAGCAGCAGGTTTGGAAAAAAAACTTCGGAGGAATATTTGGTACTTAATTTTAAACAAATTGTGTAAAAATTCAATAGGGAAAGGAATTACAAGGGAGCAATTTGCTACAGCGTCATAAATGACCGATTTTGATCTTGTTTTTAATACAACGTATTACTAGATTGGACTATTATTGGATACTAAAATTTCTGTTTAAAATGTTGTAAAACGCACGTACCGAATTTAGATTAGGTTGTCTATGTAAGTTATACATTGAGAGAAATGGAACGCATACAATTTTTTAATAAAACTTTGCGGAAATGGTTCTCGTGAGGTATTCTTGGTTCTTTAATATTAGGTACAAAATTTTAATACAGTATAACTGAACTGGGTTACACTGGTCAATTTTATAAGAAACAAAATATGTCCTTTCAGAAAGAAAAGACGCCATTGTTAGAATATATAAAACCTGGAAATTAGGTACAGTGAGTCGGGCCAGCAATCACAGTGTTGCGCAACTGGAGCGAGTAGGTTATCGGTAGGGATGTCAACTGTCAATATATTCCTACATATTAGAGAGGTACCTACTTGTTATGAACTAACTTATTTATAGCTAAGTTTCTAGCAGTTTCTAAGTTTATTAAGTAAACTGGCATTGAAGTCAAATGAAATGCTGTGTAGGTACAGATGTAGGTGGGCTTCAGATTTAAAATGCTGTATAGCGTGTACAAATTATAGTGATAGTGATCTGATGTCTGTTCCTGTACCTATTGTATAAAATAAAAATAAAAATAAATAAATAAATAGATACTCTAGATTACACCCCTTCCAAAGTCAGGACATTTCATGTTATAACGTACGTGGAGAACATTCGAAATTATGGGTAGGTATCGATGTGGCGCACTTTCGCACTTTATGGCTACAGTTCATCGCTATTTTGAACTTCGAAATTCAGTATGACAGTCAGACAAGATGATGCCTGCAGCTCCACCCGCGTGGTATAGTTTTCCCGTTTCTGTTCCTCACAGGAATCGGGATGATAAATAAAATTAAGCGTGTTATTCCTGAAAAATCTATACAACTGTTTACGCGTGATTTGATCCAAAGTCATTACTAACTTTCACAATAATTTTAATATAGGTAGTGGGATTAATATTAAACTACAAAAGTTTTAGTCAGTATATAATATATTAGTGCAGAGTAAGATAAAACTTAATGCCTAGTGAAAGCAATAAAAGATAATGTTGTCGACTGAAATTTGTTATATCGACGAGTTTTGGATGGGACCAGAGAAGTTACGATTGTGTTTTAGTTAGTATTGCAAAATTGAACTTTATTGTCACTCCATTGACCCTGTTTGCATAGATAGATAGATAGATAGATAGATAGATAGATTTTTGGTAAGAAAAGACACAAATATGTCGTTCACAACTAATGGATTCTTACAATATTTACGCACCGTGATGATATGGCAATCATAATTCTTCAAGCGGTCAGTCAAAAAGTAACTAATTTTGGAACATGCATTACCATGTGTAAATTTATGAGTGTTAAATAATTAAATTTAGCTTTGTCAAATAGCGTGTAACAACCCTATTTCCAAAAGTCAACGCTGCTTTGACGTGGCATTATTCATTCAAAAAGGGAATGGTTGGATGTCGTAGCCGTGGCGAGGTGACGGAGCCGATACGATTGTGAGGAGAATACATACTCGAGTAGATTGAGTTGATCGAATTGTTCGGGATTAGGTAAGTTTTTAAGCAATACAGCTTAGGTACCCTTATATTGTTTTAATTTGATTGTGCAACTGCTATTCAGAACTCAACTACAAACTTAAAGCAATAAAACATTTCGGTAACGGTAAGATCATGATTTCAAATGTCGCTCGTCTCAAGAATATCCAACGTGCCTAAATAAGTTTTCACTCTAATAAATACTCACATAAACCGAAGCGGAGTGTTAGAATAATATATTGTTAAAAGTTAATGATTGAAATAGCGGTCAAAGGCCTTAAATTTATATGATTTCCCTTTATATTTATAGTTTCCTTAACAGTTTGGTTCACTGCCAAAGTCATTAAGAAGAAGAATGGGGTGATATACAGGAATCTATTAAGTAGATATTGCTTTGATATAAGTACAATTCTTCTGTAGACAAACTGGTAAAGATTTTACTGAAAATATAACAATATCAGTTTCTTGGAATTTACCTTATCAATTGTTCGAAATATTGTCTACTTAATATTGTCCTACTAGGTATTTATTCATAGTTCGTATATTCAACCCATAAAGGCATATTTATTTACGCGTAAATTCCTAGTTATTAAACTGCTTTTCACAAATTCATTTGTTCAGCGACCCACAAACAAAACACTTTCAGTGAATTTCTGCTTGCATGAGAGTCGGATGTGGGAAAATATCTATACTCTCATGTTTTTACAGTGAATATCTAGTAGGTATGGAAAGTTCAATGACCTCATGAAATCAACTTTAGATTTATACTTTCAGGCACATTTTTTGCATGTTAGGTACCTTTTTACCCGACTGCCGAAGAAAGGAGGGTAATGTTTTTCGAGACTATGTATGTATGTATGTATGTATGTATGTATGTATGTATGTATGTATGTATGTATGTATGTTTGTCCATTTCTTTGGCACGGCCTACAGCCTAAACGGCTTGACGGATTTTGACATGCGCGGTATCATTTTATTCGTCATGATTGTGTGAGTGACACTGGGTATATTAAAATTTCTAGAAAATCAAAATGGCGGATTTTTGGCGGCAAAATGAAAATCTTGAAAATTTGTCTTGCACGCTCTACAGCCTGAACTGCTTGACGGATTTTGACAAACAAGGTGTTGTTTGATTCGTCGTGATTGTGTGAGTGACACCAGGTATATTAAAATTTCTAGAAAATTAAAAATGGCGGATTTTTGGCGCCACAAACATTTGACTGCGATGGACGCAAAAACTGCTGAACAAATTTCGATGCGGTTTTATTTGTTTGAAAGGTCTTGGTCAGACTTAAAATCTTACGTTTATTTGATTACAATCGGTTTAGTAGAATCGGAGATATGAGCAAAAATATAATAATTAAGGTTGAATTTCGGTGATATCCCTTCACTACACGAAAATTATTAACTCCATAAAAGATAGATTTTATACTTCATTATTATCCGGGCAGCTATGTAAATAACTAAAAAATATAAAATAAAAATAAAAAATTTAAAAATTCAAAAACCCGACTGCCTAAAAACTGAAAAGAAAAAAACAAACACTTAGTAGATTGATGTCCGGTGGTCTAGAAACATAACAACTGAACAGTCGGGATCCATTGAAAAATTAGATTGGCTGTCGAATAATGGATCCCGACTGTTCAGTTGTTATGTTTCTAGACCACCGGACATCAATCTAAGTGTTTGTTTTTTTCTTTTCAGTTTTTAGGCAGTCGGGTTTTTGAATTTTTAAATTTTTTATTTTTATTAATAAAATATCCGGTGGCAATCGAGCACAGACTAAATTTTATTCATCAACCACTACTGAAGAGATTCAATAAGTTACTCTGGTTACGATTAAGAATGGCGATCTTTTTTGACTGCCTAATCGTTAGACAGTTCTATTAATAAAGTTGCAAGAAAAAAATACTAATTAAATCTATTAAAGTAGTCTTCTTATTGCTTCCTTTGCTCACGCCCTAAATAAAACATAAGGTTCTAGTAGACAAATAAATTGCGGTCGCAATGCTCGAGGGCTTGAACTTATGACATCCGGTTACGTCGGAATACTGCGATAGAGGAAAATGATAACGTTGGATAGGTTAACAAATAATACGTTAGTTGAGTCAATATATTAATTATTAGCTTTTGCTGTAGCTAATTCTATTCCCACAACCCATGGGAACGTATTCCAGGGATAAAAAGTAGCCGATATGTTATTTTAGAGAATAATCATCTATTCCTGTAACAAATTTCAGCTAGACCCGTTTGAGCGTGATTGAGCAACAAAGACACAAACATCTTTGTACATTTTCAAATTCAAATATTAATAGAAAAAGTATTCAATAGTACCTTTAAACCAAAGTTAGGTAATAAGAATAACATAAGAGAGATTTTAATTCTGCTATGAGCGTAATAATACCTACATATTTTGATAAGTTTATTGATAGCGCAGTGCTAAACATGAATATTGTTTATGAACTAACGTTAAGTATGTTTATCCATAAGTCTCTAATACATACCTGTTAGTTCATTGCATAGCATTGATATTGTTGGCGAGTTGGTGTCTCTGCCATCAAATACTTTGATGATGTCTGCCCGCCTCAAGCAACTGAAATAAAATAAAACACCATTTAATTATTTCTTAATAATACATCTCCTTTATTTTATAAACTGTCCAAACACTAAGCAAAGAATTTCCTTACAGTTTTAAGAGGGTTAAGCCATTTATCCATAGTCGAAAACATTATTGAAAACTTCCTTATTTTTGTGATTTTTCTTATCTATAGTACCTATTTTAATTATGCTTTCTTCCTTTCATTAAAGAAATCTACACAACATATACTTCAGAATATCATCGGTAACCAGGGAGTGAAATTGAATTGCTGCTGATTTAAAATACCAATTGTAAGATCACTCAGCTAACGGCTATTGTAACTTTTGTGTTTTTTTTGCACTAATTTTAATAATAATTTCAAATCTAAGCCTAACGGGTTGCAGACGAGATTTGTATGAATATTGATTAATGTCTAAATCAATTTCAATGTCTCCATCATGATACCCAATTTTTGTCCAATTTTTTTTGAGACCGTAATATGTACATTCATTATGTCATTCTCTTTTATACACTCCGGCCAAACGTCTTAGCGTCTCTTTCACGCAATTTTTTTATGCCTACCTAAAAACCTTATTACAATATTAATGAGTGAAATAATTGTAAATTGTCAAATTGATTAATAATTTAGTGGGTTAGATACCTAGGTACTCACAGATTAAATGATGCGTTTTATATTGTTAACAAAGCATTTCATGAGCAGTAATGTAACCACACATAGTTTATTGGACTGCGGTGCGGTGTGTGGGTTATGTGTGGCAATTGTGGCTTGTTATAACTACCAAATATACGAGTAATTAGCAACATTTAGGAGTAATCAGGTACTTGGTTTCAGATAGTATCAAAATTACTATAATTATGTACTGGATAAATACTTAACAAACACATAATTATAGTAATTTACCCTATCTATGCTATCATAATAGGGGTGGGAGGCTAGGAAGGGGTGGGGAGAGAGGGGTACAGTGAGCTCTGGCTATCCTACTTACCGCCGGGAACACAACATGATGGTTATTATGGCCGCGGTCTCCTGTAGGGCGGAGGTACTACCCCAGTCGGACTGCTCATTTCGGACGGGGGATACCGTCACTTTAATATGATATACTAACTAAGCTGTGTTTGTTGTCTATCCGTTTACACAATGAGCAATAGTAGACTAGAATATTAATTGATTTTTTAGGAATCTAAGTTCTGTACTGCTTTTTGCATAATTTAATCAGCACCAATTATTCAAAGTAATCAATCGTTTCGTACCTAATCACGCACGTTCGTTTAGTCGAAATATTTACATAGTTTAGTTTTTCGTCAGTTTTTTGTTTTACGTTAACCAATTGAACTCTACCTTCTACTCACTGTACAACTGTAATTAGTTTTGAACTATAGAGTTGGAATCACGAATCGATCCGTTTACATTCTTCTTCAACCTAGCGTTAATCCCAGTCGCATCTAAAGCCTTCACCTTGGAATCTGGGATCCGCTTTATCAGTCTTAACTGCGGATTTGGCTGGACCTTGATATTTTCCGTGTGGCAACTGCCATCTGACCTTCACAACCCAATCGAAGCATTGCAGCTAGACCGTTGTTTTTGGACTTTTTAGGGCTTTAACTACCCGTAACGACTGCCATAATAGATGTTCATATGGTAACCGGGACCGACGGCTTAACGTGCTCTCCGTTTAGAAATTTAAAACGGGTTCCTTAATCGAAGGCTACTCATATTTTATAACCAAAAATATAGCAGACTTCAGAATATAATAAACAATTTTGTAAATGATCCTTTTTCAATCGGAAATTGATTTCGTAGTGTGGCTCTAACATGTAGAGCGTTTGTTTGTTACACTAACGAGGGGCGCGAACTAAACGGGGTCGCTATACAACTCATACATCTCTACTATCGCTCTCTCTAATTAAGAGTATATCTTCTACATCACACATAAAACTTTCCTTTTCCATATTATTGACAACAGACGCAGATGGAATAAATTCATTTAAGTACACAGAAATGCATCATCATCTTCATAGCGATTTCTCAGTTGCATCCGAAGTTTGCACTTTGGAACCTGAGTTCCACTTATTGTTTTTGTTTCGTATGTCAGTTTTTTAGGAATGCTCACCGTCTGGCCTCCTAACCCTGAAATGCTCATTGTTTAGTAGGCGCACCATCTGTCCCACACACGTGTTTACTTCTGAGCGTGAAAAAGTATTTTTCGAGGCCATTGAGAGGCTAGATTCTAGAAGCAATCCTTTGAAATGGTGAACACTACTTTGGGCCTCAGCTTATCATCAGGCGGGTCGCTGTTAATCTGACGGACTAAATAATTATAAAAACTTGCGGGTGAGATTTGCTTGGGCCTCAAGGATATTAGTAGGGTCCTATACACTCGTACACAAAATGTAGGTATTTGATATGTGATTTGTTTTATGTGGCTACTAATTTAATTGGCTTTACCATAGCGCTGATATGTAAGTAGAAGGCAAATACGATCAGCGTTCATCTTATATTCAAAAACGTTAGAGCTAGGTTGTTGTATGTATTTATAAATTTGCTAACCTTGTGAACCAACGAAGCCTTACCTAGTTTTCCACTAAATTCGTTTACGTCCCCTATGTAAATGGATTAGTTTGAGCAATTTCGCTTTCAACGTGCACGGGTTAACGCTGTAGATGTAAAACGAATAAAGTAGGGAATATTTTACCTTGGCAACATTTTCAAAATCGAATGTGTCGTCAACTGGAAAAATGCTAAACGATTTTATAATTTTACACTTAATCCACTTATAGTCTAAGAAGTGTTAGTGATGATAGCCTTATGTACATCGTAAACTTAAAGGTAATTATTATTAATATATATAATGGACGAGCAGCTACTTGCTGATATGTCCATATCACTGTGTTCGGTTTAGCTGTTTGTTTCCAGCCATTGGTCCAGGCGCGACTTGAAACTGTTCACAGATTGGGCGGACACAACACTTTCGGGTAATTTGTTCCACATATGCACTACGCGGTTGTTAAGAGAGTGATAGGCAGTAAGGGAGAGTGAGTGTGTCCGGCTCAGAGTGAAACTATTCAAGATAGAGGTATTCACGATGTGATTAAACTTTTTGAGTGTACTTTTATGGCCCTCAATTTCATAGACTCAAATGTTTGCATTCTCAAAGACATCTTAAAACTTTAAACGCCAAAGTAATAATTTGATTTTTTTTTGTACAGCATTCCTCTGTTCTGAATTGTAAAAGTCGTGGAAATTGGGACGATATCTTCACCAAGGTTCAAGAATTATGGGTCTTTACGTGTGCTGTTAATATGAAGTTATATTGCAATTTAGACGAAAGTGGAATGGAATGTGCAAACAGGAGGCATCATAATCGGTTGAATAGAACTGGAGATTATAGTAAAAAAAAACGCGATAGCTGACATCCCCTTGGGCGGAGCCGCTAGCATAGGTTAGTAAAGAATAATATTCCTATTATATTATACTCTATTAAAATAGTAAGTAGGTACTCCAGTTACAAGAACCACTTGACCAGAACAATATGCAAAATACCTGTAGCTTTGTTAGTATTACGTCCTGAAACCGAGCATTTATGCATTATCCAGCTAATTAAACAAGTATAGTTTATGAGCTAAAGTCATTAACGGATGCGCTGGACGGCCATTATAACCATAATTTAATTATAGTGGCTCGGTTGCTATCCGCTTTGGGAATCGGTTATGGTGCGTGAACTCTCTTTGTACTTAACCCGTGAAATGTAATGAGGTGCGAATTTATGCAATCGTATCCTAATGTACAAGTTATAGTACTTATAACATCATGCTTCATAAATATACATATCGAAATACGCAAACCTCCATGACTGAGACTGAGCGGTAATCAAACCCGCGCCAACTGACGTAGCAGTCTAACGCTTTACGATCAACTATGAATTGAATAGCAAGATTAGGTACTTTAAATTAATATTTAAAACAGCTTCTTTTTTATGCTACTTAAGTAGCCAAAACGCATACGGTTGAAGGTTGAATTGATGTGGTAACTTTGAATGGAACATAGAGATGTCTGTGGGTTTTGGACATTTTTACCTGTAGAGGATATCTGAGAGGCAAAGAGGAGAATAGGTAAAAAGGAGGTATAACTTCCACAATGTAAGAACCGTAACTGACAATAACAGCCAATATCTTTGGCAATGTCTTCATTTATTCGGTACCTATATCATCTCCACAATCGCACCGGTTCAAAACCGAGTAGAAAAAATAGTACTTTCGATATCTACAGATACCGTACCACATACAACAAAGTTCGCTTGAAATATTTTATTTACACTAATTCGTGGCTTTTTCAATAGTTAACAAGGTTAACCGTTTTTAAATGCAGCACGTTTTATTCAAATTTCATGTGAAAAATAAAATCTGTGTAACGAAGCGGGCCAAAACCCAAAACCGAAATCGCTCGGTAGTCGCTGGAGCATAATTTACTCTTTTGTGCATTAACACAACATTGTCCATACTTTGCTCCTATATAAAATTCACAGTTTGAATGGAATACCTAGTATTACCATGAAATATTTCATAAATTATAGGATTTTTTCTAAATCATTCTTTCTTTCATTTTATTAATCAAAAAGCATATTGTTTCGATATTGACGCAGTTTTGTGCAAATGTCACACATTGAAATACCGTAAATCAAGTCAACATAGTTCGGGTAGATAATAATTTATACTTCAAACTATAAGGCAACTATCATCTTTAGTCTCCCCATGACCATGACTGCTGAAAAGCACCCGAAAGGTCAGGCTCAGTGTTAATAATAATAACACCATATAAATCGCGATAGAATCCGTTGCAAATAGTTTTATTTCAACATATTTTTTGACTGAATTTAATTACTCACTCATAAGGTGGATAAATTAAGTAAAAACTTCGATATCGCCTAATGTCACCATTGGGTTGTGAAGGTCAGATGGCAGTCGCTTCACGGAAAATATCGCGGTCCAGCCAAATCCGCAGTTAAGACTGGTAAAGTGGACCCCAGATTCCGAGGTGAAAGCTTTGGATGCGACTGGGATTAACGCTATGTTGAGGAAGAGGTGTATAAATTATCGTTTGACAGTTCTAAGAATAATTGTAACCTAGAAGCATAAACATAACCCTTTTTTCAAAACTGGTACATTGTGTCAAAAGACGAAGGGGAGTTTGATTAATTGCAGAACAAGTGAACCGTTTACAAAGTCCCACAAACATTAAATCACATGGTGGCACTAACTTCCCGTTGCACGCCCGTCATCATAATATTCAATATTTTCGATCAAAGATTGGATTATGACGCATACCTCCCCAGTTTTATTACACAGTCTTCGGATATTGACAGTGACTTTATGGAATTATTTTACGTGCAATATTGTTTTTATAGATGGATTTTAGTTGGAGAGTTACTTATGCTTATTCGAGGGTTTTTAAGTAGGTTACTATGGTTTATGCTGCGTTGGAGTTAGATGCACAACAATAATTAATGAAGTGATATTATTTGAGCATGTATAACGGTTTTTGAAGGGAACTTATTTGAAAATAGTCCTAATCTTTTCACAATATCGACGTTAGGTAACAGTACAGTGCAATGCCCATTCATTTTATTCCAGGCATCAACCCTCACTCACATCACTACAAATACCATGACTTTAATCTTATGTATAACAATTACAGTACACAGAATTGCGCATAATATTCCTTTTACTGTTGGTACAAGACGCTGGTGGATAAAAACAAAGCTCAGCGAACATATCTTAGCGTCAGGTGCTAACACAATAGATACACACATTAAAGAGTACATTGGCGCAATACACACCTGACATCACCTTTTTGGAGAGCTACTTCTTCGAAAACGATTTTCACTCGTTCTTTTGGTCTGAAAACAAAAAAGTTACAAAATATTATTATGTTATTATAACAGATTGGGTTTTTAAAAATCTTTGCAGGAGACATCCATACATCCATAGTTACAACTCCCGTTTATAATATTGTGGAATACAGAAAAGTTTTTTCAGTAAATTTATAGCATGTTTATAATGGCAAATATAAACGCATTGTAAATAGTCATTGCACTATTTGATTGTGGAAGTAACAACATTAAGTTTTTTTTTCTCCTTGAAAATAATTTTAGTTTCAGCTACATAAATAGCAACCCATTTATGTCCCACTGCTGGGCACGGGTCTCCTCTCCTCTAATGAGAGAGCTGAGAGGGTATATACCTTAATCCACACACGCTGGCCTAATCGTGGATCGGACATGTCCTTAGAATTTCATGTGGGTTTCCTCACGATGATTTCCTTCACCGCCAGCAGATGGTAAATCATGAGATTAAGCACATATAAATTCCACAAAGTGAAATTCACATCGGTACTGTCTGTCGGGATTCGAACTTGATATCTCTGAGTAGAGGCCGCGTCCTTATCCATTCAGCTACCATCGCTTCTACCAGCTATACAGTAAATACGAATCTAATTCCAACTTCATTAAAGGAACAAATGTTAATATATGTTAGAAATGGAAGTCAAAACTGTTTTGTAGTTCAGCATCCCGCGCACGTCGCAGGAACAGACTGAGAGAGAGGATTACACTTGTACTAGTACGTGACCACTATAATAAGACAAGCTGCGTGCCTACAGGAACTGGATGTAGGTAAGTGAAACTTAGTCTTTTATCCTACTTTAAGTAGTAATGAGTAAGAAAGATAATGAGAGACAGGATAAGATTTAGTTAGACTCGTGAAACATATCAAGTTTACAGATACTCGTATCTATCAATATTGTCTATACTTATCTTTTCTAATATTATGAAGCTGCAGATTTTGTTTTTTTTTTTTGGATGAATGAAAGGATTTTATGATGAAAGGTTATATAACTAAGGTTATATGTCATCACGCTACTACCCAGGAGAGCGGAGTAGTGATCATATATAATGTCATCGGTTTCATCCACGTAATTGCTGATCCCGTGGGTATATCGAGATAAAAATTGCTAATGTTAGTCAGGGATAATAAACCATTCTAATAATGATAGAATTATTTTAATCAGTTCAGTATTTTATGAGGTTTTTGGTTACAAAAATCTAATAAAAATCTTTCTTCTTTGTAATCAATTTGTATCAATCAATCAATCAATTAGCCTATTGCAGTCCACTGCTGCCCTCTCCCAATATATCTGCCTTGCGTATCCAGTCTATCTCAGCTACCTTTTTCTACCATAATATTTGTATAGATCTAGATTATTCTAGATAATCATGTTCCATGTACACACCTACACAAATAAAAACAAGTTCATAGGGGAGAAAGTTCTCGAAACTTACCTAGCATGAAAATGATACGAACAGCGAACATTGTTTGGATAGATGGACGGATACCGCGGGCTGTAGAACCGGCCATGCGTCGGCCGACTGCCGGACCGACTGAACTGGTAGTCACACTCTGTACCGGGAACCCCAACACCATCTGTGTCGAATATTCCTGTAAACAATTAGGGTACTGTGAATCAACTATACATTATAGTTGACGTGTTCGTCTTGAAGGTCTGTGGTGTAGTGGTAGAGCGTTCGACTGCTACGTCGGAGGTCGTGGGTTCGATTCTCGCTTATTGCAAGTATTTTCATACATGAAAAATTAATATGCATATTTGCATTGGTCTGTATGTTTCTTTGAATAATATACAAAATAAAACCAATCTAAGTATTCTTATCCCTATTCTAGAACCCATATTATAAGTTAGTTAAACTATGCTTACTTTGGGGTTTAGATAGGGTTGGGTATAATGTCGTAATAATTTTTATATGACGTAAAATTTTCTAAAATGTCTATACCTATGTTGCTTTTTTATAAAATTACAGATGGCAAATAATATTAATACATACATACATACTCACGCCTTTTTCCCTCCGGGGTAGGCAGAGACAATATTAATGTGCTGAACTATTTGCTTCTAATAACTAAAACACATGTTAATCTATTTTAGATACTTGCTCCGAAAAAGCTGGATCATCCTTAATGATTAACTTTAGCCTTCACCCTGCCCTTACTAATAAGTACCTATGTAAAGGTAACATAAACATTCAAAACAAACCTTTATTTGCTTTTCCCGGTTCTCAGAAGGTTCTGTATTCATCTGAATGTAATATTTTACCACTTATATAAGGACTTAGTAATAATAATATTAAATTATGGGCATTCAGTCGTTTCGTAGATAATAATACTCTATTTGAAGCACGTCTTACTGCTAAAATAACACTTTACTTGAGCAGTAATATGTATGTACAGTTAATAACAAAAGAAGCTTCAAGTTGTGTAGTGTAGTGACAAAAGTAGTAGAAGAAAAAGAAGAAGTTTGAAGAGGAAAGGAGAACGAAAGAGAAGATTGAGGAGAACATATATCTTGATCACCTTTTATAATATACTAACTTTATCCTCTGAAGGTTATAAAACTTCTTGTCAATAAAATTGTTGTTACACGTATTCCAAAATAAGACTGGTTTGTAAAATATTTAGTTTAAATGAAATTTTGTCGTCGACTGTACGAATATATGTAAAGAAAAAATTACGTAGGAATCTACTTACGGCTAAATGATAATGTGAGATGAGAGTGGGTGGAAATAAAATGTCATTTTTGTCGTTTATCCCTTATTTACATAATCTTTAAGTATTATACCGAAATTGTTGGAGTTAATAGTCCGTTCGTGACACATTTTGAGTGCTCAGTTAGAGCTCGTGAAAGAATAGGCATTGCATTTTTGTATAAAAATTGACTATGTAAACATAAACTGGCGAAATGTGGGTGCTAGCACCTCTGCCTACCCCTTCGGGGATATAGGCGTAAGTTTATGTTATGTTATGTTGTTTTCGCATGAAAAAATTCAAACTCACTTATCATTATTTTTTTTAAATATCAATAACATTACGTCATCGTCATCCTCCGAATATTTTCCCAACTCAGTTTAAGACGTAGTGATGTGTCTTGTAGATATATCAAACAGCTTTGTTTTGTTCGAAGTTTGGGTACTTTCATAATTATTTTTCTTTTGAGAAATATGTTTTAAAGACTGTCTTAAGTATCTCCATCGGGACGTGAAAAAGTATTTGACGAGGCCGTCAAGTTGAGGGCCACCATTATGGCACTGTCTGTGTATGTAGTGGGGACTCCCTTCCTGAGACTTTACCTTTAGCTTACCATCAGGCGAGGTGAAGTCATATTGATGTGACCGATATAAAAAATCTCTAATGAACTCAGCCCTTGCGTAGTATCTTTTACTCGAAAATACACTCCATTTCTGTATAAGCTGGATAGTCACGCGGTGGATCCGACATGTCACGCAGCAGCTTATTCACTCAACGGCCACGCCTTATCGAATATTGAGTTTAGAAGTATATACTCACCTTATTTATTACCTTTCCGAACAAAAATAAGAATTACAATTCGCGATAGAATAAATACGTACGTGGAAATTCCTTCAATAAATAATCTCAATGTTACGTAGCAATGTAGATTTTATTTTGTTTCTGCGGTTTAATTGGTAGGATGTTAAAGGTAAGCGTCCACATACCCGCATCGTACGCAACGGACGCATCTCACTAAACGAATCGTAGTAGATATTCTTTGTATACAAAGTCAAACAAGTACGCATCGCACAAATACTACGATTCGTTTGATGCGATGCGTCCGTTGCGTACGATGCAGGCATATGTACGCTTACCTTTAACAGGCAGCGCATACAAGGACTTTCATTTGTTAACTGAAGGAACCTACCCAAATGTACAGAGCGTCCTTGTTCCGAGCAGTGAATGGAGCTATACACGTCTTAATAAGCTCTCAGTTCAAATTTAATACACTTCTTGCAAACGGGTTATCCTCGAATGCATGCAGAACCTGCATCTTGGTCCTTGGTCCGCTTTACTAGTCTTTCTCTTGATTGCGTTTGTCTTAAACTTTGAGATAGTGAGTGGTATCCCAAACCCAAGTCCGTTAATCAGAAGGTTTACTGGCTTGCAGGTAACGTTGGCTTGGAAAACAAAGATATTAGTAGAGCCTGTACACCCACGGTTATTATGTGTTGAAAGTGTTTGTTTTTGACAGTATGCTGAATGAAGATAAAGTAAAGTGGCTTATAACGAGAGCGACTGTATCATATCATTCTTACGATCCATATTTTCTATAACATATAGTGTACGGCATCTAACTTGGCAAGATTTTTGAGTAGTGTGGGCCCCACTACTCTAAAACCTTGCTAAGTTAGATGCCGTACACTATACTTGTTTGTGGTAAAATGCGTCGAATAGAAACAAGTATAGTGTACGTCACCTAGCTTGGCAAGGTTTTGGAGTAGTGGAGCCCACACTACTTTAAAATCTTGCCAAATTAGATGCCGTGCACTATACAAATATTTAATTAATATCTGTAACATATTACTAGGTTAACAATATTCTCAATAACCACTCCATCTAAACCAAACTGCTAGCATTCAGTGAGCGTTCAAATCGATAGTGTCTGGTTAGAGTTCGAACACGCAACTTCGCGGAACTTTAGCCATTAAACTACCGCCGCTTACGTTACTAGTCTGCTATAGATTAGGATCCGGTAAAAGTTTCTTCAAAATCAATCTAGATATCACAGTTTGAATTGAATGGAAAGGTGTATAAATAAGTTAAACACAATCCACTAACTATTATCTGCTGCTGCTGATTGACGATCTTTTTTTTTGTAAATACATACAAAATAATATAATTGACGTTCATGCATAAACATTTACAATGAGTGGGCGTCGAACCTACAAACTCTAACTGAGGAATCAAACGCTCTACCACTACCCTACGCCAATGTAAACTTTGATTATTTACGTAATGAAAAATATACCCGTTCCGTGCAATTTCAAAATTATTAAAACATTTATCTATAAGTATGTATAGCTACTGAATGAAAGAACTTGAGAAACCCTAAATTCAATTCCAAACGGTAAAACATTCATCGTTACTTTTATTTTTCAACAGCTCTCGTCCCAAAGGAGTATTATTTGTCACAGTCGAAATTCATGAAAATTTTAATAATAACCCATCCTTAGCTACATTTCTGCCATTTTGGGATCCCCTACTAACGTTTCGATTTCGAAACGAGTTCCAGATAAAAGATTTTTTATTTTGGTAAAGAACTGCAGCATTAACATTTGTCACAACACTCACAACTGTGATATCGAGTCAAAAATTATACTTTTTGACGTGACAACGTCTTATAAATTGGTTTGCCGGGTGACACTTCAAGAAACTGCGTTACGCTCCGCTCACGTTATGCGCTCACAATGAGAGCGAGTGAGAGGCACGCGTCCCTTCCACTCGGGCATGGTTAGCCCGCCTAAGAGCGAGAGAGACAGACATAAAAATTATTTTACCACTCAAAGTCGTTGTCACGTAAAACTTTCGCCCGTATACCGACTTTACAGGCAACCAATTTTTAATTTATGTATCATAAAACTGAAGAGTTTGTTTGTTTGGTTGCGTTCCACCTCGGGTATTTGAGTTGGTGCTTGAATGGTTCCGATATAACTGGCGTTACGATCGGTTTAAGCTAAACAAAAAGGTAATGTTCGGATTGAAAAATGTCTGTCAGATACGCATTTTCCGAACGCCATTTTCATCAAAAAATTTTTTGGAACTGGGTTTTTCATATTTTGGCAATCGGAATAACTGACAGCCTGACTGCTCCGATAGATACGTGAGTTGACAGTTCATATTTCCCTCTTTGAACCGTTCAAAGCCAGTTCGTTGATTGGAACCAGATAAGTGAGGTCAAAGTAATCTTCTACTCAGTCAGTTGTGAACGGATATAACTGGCAATTTGATGTATCTTTGTATTTCTGAAAAAGACAATGAGTACTCCGATAAAAAATTTTTTTCACCATTTTTTTGAGAAATTTGTCCGCTTGACCTACTAATGGCTTCGTTCTCTAAGTAAAGACACAGACACTGATGGACAGACTAGTGGAACTCGAGGAAGGAAGGTCTTTACGTTGAGACACTGCAATGCGTTATACTGATTCGGGAAAAATTCAAAACGTGAGTAGGGGTTTTAAGCCCTTGGGGCTAATGTTGTGGAGTGCTTAATATGCGTCCCTCAAGAGTCATTGAAACGTGACGTTAGCACATGATTGTTTTAATTTCAATTGAATAAGTCAAATATAACCATCACATATTGTATATGTGGTAGTCAGTATATTTTCATGTTAAAAGGAGTGACTTATTCGTTATCTGGCTCATATGCAACTCTCTCGATCGAGCGAGTTCACACCTTCATTTGATCGAGAAAATCTAAAATAATATATTGTTTTTCATAAATGTTTTTGCTTGCTTTCCATAAAACTAATTTAGAAGTCTTAAAAATAACAGATAAATCCTAAATCTCATTAGATAAATGAAATTAAAGTTCGCAATGTAAGTTAGGTAAAGCAGAATGAAAGTTAATTACCTAATTACAAGAAATATATCAAACATGAAAGTGCTCTCTCTTATTCTTTGAAAGTAATATATTTAAAGACTGAATAGAAATTTGAAAGTAGATGTCAAGTCAAATTACTTGATGAAACTAGTAATCCATTTAATGCTTCTTTGTTCGTATGAACAAGTCAATATTTTAGAAATCTTCTTTGTTAAAGTACGAGTACATATTAAAAGTTAAACAACAAGCAAAGTTGTGTCGTCATTAATCAACTAAGAGTAATTTAATGTTATAATATGCATTTTATCTAAATAGAACTCATCTAAATGTCTCTATCTCTTATCTTCTTCTATATCTATACCATCTAAATAACATAGAGTTATCTAAACAGACTTCATACTATTCATGACGTAACACAAAAAAAACAACTTTAACTAAAATATTATGATTCTACGCGTTGAATCTGATACTTAAGTTGATCTGGTACTCTAGGGAGCTTAGGATTCGATTGTTTACTTAAAAATAAAATCTACTTTGTAGAGGAACAAAGAAACAGAAATATGGTAATCCGATATCATTTATGTAAAGTGAAAAGACATCATACAAATGATAATAACTATATCTTGTTTTTATAAAACATACTTCGTTTACAAAGTGTACCTACCTATTTCAAAGTTTATGTAAGGACATCAATCGGACCGAATATTTTCTTAACGACTGAACACAAAATACAATATTTAAGTAGTTATCTACGCGTAAAAAATTGTAGTTTCATGTTTCTACAATATTCATTTTCAAACCTGACCGGTTTCACCTCACGACGTTCTTAAACCTATAAGAAAGATGTGGAAAACTACAAGTATTTCAATACCTGTCACAGAAATTCAAAACTTTATTCCACGATTTCAAATCACGATAGTTAAGTATTTGGCGGCATTTGACATCGCACATGTAGGAACGTAAGATCGAGCACTCTCTGCCGAGAGAGGCTTAAGTGCTCTCATTGCATCGCTTTGTGCGATTTTCTCTAGAACAAATAAAACCTCAAAAGAATCGAACTACATACCTATCTAGAGCGTTGTGATTTATTGAGGGCATTCGAACTAGTCGCTAGTAGTTAGGTAGCAGAGTGAGTTTTTATTGATATAAGAGAAAGAAATAATGCACTTAGTTTTGTATCGTTTTTGTATAGCCTTTATGGTAGGTCAGAAGATCAAGTGCTTCTGACGGGTATTATGTATAATGGTTTGATGGAAGGAAGCATGTGGTCTTTGGGCAGGGTATTGTCTCTACCCACCCCGGAGATAAAAGGGTGTGAATATGTTAGGGTCATATTAGGTGTAGGGCTACGGGTAGGGCATAAATCACTCGTTATCACTTCAATTATGAAACAAACTTCTCTACCGCGTCCGTCTAATGTCTGTCTATGTTATACTGATTTTCATGCTCTATTCACTAATAAAAGTGGTTTTCAATGTAGGTAGCTTACCTTATCTAAAAATATAACAATATTTGATGGAGATGTAGGCAAAAAATAATCCATCTAAGAACTTTCAACAATTTGAAGGGAACTGGCTGAAATTTTCAGGATTTCTGAGGAATCCCTAATTTCTAATTAGGCAGTAGAGTCAAGTTTTGAGTCATATCTTTTTGTCTATAAACCAGTGAAGGTTTCCAAATTTTCTGATGTATAGAAAGAACAATTTCTTTTTAAAACAATACTAATGTTACGAAAAGAGAGGTCGAATTTTGCGAGTTTATTTATTTAGGGTAATTACTGATTGCTTGTTTGTTTATTTGGGGTATTCGGTGTAATTTTAGGAACCACTGAGCTTATTGGAAAAAATATTATTCCCCCTTGAAAGGTTATAATCCCCGATGGACAGAGGCTGTAATATTATGTGTAAATTGAGAGGAGATGAGTTATAAAAAGCTGATAAATCAAAGGGAAAAGAGAGCGGGTTGCTAGTATTTTACAGGTAATCTAAATAATATAATTATATAACAATAATAAGTACCTATATCAATTCATATAGCTACGTGGTGTTTTCGTCTTACAATTAAAATCGTTGCATTTTTTAAATGCAACTGTATTTCATTGAATGGGGATAGAGATTGGATTTCTAATTACTATACGATTTTATACATCGAATTTTAACATTTGCATGTATTTAAGGGTAAACTCTGTTTTTTATTTTTCTGAAAGTCTCATATTAGTCTCAAAAAGTTCAGTATGCAAATTTTTTAGCAATTTATCTATTATCACATCACTAGCGCCGTAAGACTTCACGTTCATAGTTTTGACTACAACTTTTGAATAGATCTCTAATGTTATTAAAGTGACTAGATTACTTCAACAGAACTAAATAAACAAAAAATGTCTTACACAGTGTAAAACTTTTCTTACCTAATTATTAGCAATTAGTATTTTATTTGCTTTTAATAGTTAAGTTGATATTTGCCGTAAACGGGTTACAATTTTTAACGTTTTTTTAAGTTCTTGTATGTACAGTTTAGTTCATCATTCATTTTATGGGTTACATTTTTGCATCAATAAATTAGCTGTTCTCTAGTGTCACTATATAATAATGGACGTCACTAGTAGGTATCTATACCTAGCTATACGAAACCCACAAAACATAATCTCACTTGAGTAGTTGTCCTCAATTTGTACCACACCTAACAAATGTGTCTGTTGTGGACAGCCGCTAACACTTATCTATAAGCTGCGTTCATTATCGTTGTGCGAAATAATTGATTGTTCTATATCTAGAGTATTAGTTATACAAGTTATAGTTAAGTCATGCTTACTTTAGGTGTAGATTTTATACATAGCGCTGTATTATCTCGTAAAATTTAATGGGAAGAAGAATATTCAATAAAATAGCAATGTTCTTTTTTTAAAAACACGTGTAAGCTTCGTATTGAGCAAGTAATTTAAAAGTATCGCAGGTGAGAACAGCAAGTGCACTTTATCGAGCGACAATAAGCGCTGTGTACATTGTGTACACAGGTCTTGAAGTGTCAGGTAATGAAACGCAAACACACCTGTGTTCAAGAGACTTCGACGTGTTTGCACCAGTGCATGCGCTCGCGACGCGGAAATGCTACATTTTACCAGTGATTTAAGTGTAACCATAAATCTTCTGTTCATTTTGTATGTAGGTATGTACATTTGTGTACATTTAAGTCTTAAATATTTAGTTGATTTGTTGATTAACAGATTCATCATCTTCAAAGCCCCCAGTTCCAGCTACCAGTTCCCCGTTGCATCAAACATTTTCATTTTGAACCCCGGGTCCCCTCTCCACTCCTCATTAAGCTATTGTATAGCTTGTATCGCGGGCTTTGAGGGGACCGAGTCAAGAAATTCCGTAACGAAAATAAAAACCTAACACCTCCCATTGTCGCCTAAGTAACCCTTATTTCAAGTGTAGTAACAACCATAATTGAACTTTCGAGGCGATTATGAATTCCATTTATAGCCAGTAGTCAAGTGACACTATTGCGCTTAGTAACTTATAATTCTCGTTTATTAAAAACTCCTACAGAAAAAATTTTTCAAATTGCCGATGAATTTAATCATGAAGTCTACTTTGAATTTTCAAATAAAGTGCCTGTGTGCGACTGCCTGTTAATTAAGAGTCGTTCCAGTCAACACAATTAGTTCAATAAGAACCACTCGTTTACTATACCGATGCGCAGCTCTGATTACGTTGGAAAATGCTCGGTAGCTAACTATCCCTTGTGAAATTCGCTTGTAAAAAGTGATGAGTTTTGAAATGAGTTGAAATGAGAATAAGTTAATTACATGTATTACTCCCTAGTAATTTTACCGATATGTACCTAGATCGTTTTTTTATGCTACTTAGGTGGCAGACAAGCGCACGGCCCATCTGATGGAAAGCGGTCACCGTCGTGTGCAACATCAGAGTTTTCACACTCGCGCTACAGATCCCGGAGTGGGAGGGGAGTAGAGGAGTATGGGCGGGAATAGAGGAAGGGATTGGAGAGATGGGGGAGGGGGTTGTGAGTTTACTAGTAATAATTATTTATTGATTTATTTAAGTAACTTATGACTCATTGTGTTAGTTGTGTTAGTAACAATAATGGCTTATAAACTATGTTAGTACTAATTGTTATTTAGAATGACTCAATACTTTACACTGTATAATAATAAGAATCAAAATCATTTATTTAAAGCAATTTTGACTCATATTGATTACATTTCTTACTTCACTGGCTTCTATTATAATATCCACAAATTATTGATGTCAAAACTTAAAAGTGAAACAAGTTCCTGAAATTGAATCTCACTTGGGTTAGCTATCAATATTCTATCACTCGCTTAATAAGTGAATTTTTAAACATTGTGAATGATTTATCATCGCTAAAAGTTCAAAGTTTCTACTCTCGGCTATTTAATTTCTCACCGGCCACATATATTTTCGTTTTTGAAATTCGAATTTAGATAGTACATGTTCTGAGTCTGTGTCTATATAGTAGTCTATGCGTGAAAGAGGACATTCCACATTCCAGGATATTCCAAGGAAGGGAGTAACTGAGGAGATAACATGTGACAGGAACGTATGGAGGAGAAAGACATGTTGCATCGACCTCAAATGGATTATTCCCAGTAGTTTCATGAAGCCAGTTACTTTTGAAACCTTACAATGTACAATTTTGGACATGAACGTATAAAACCTGGGGACAGAACGCGTTGAAGACGAGACTGAGTCGCAAAAATAGCGGCGGCTGACATGTGTGAGGGAATTATCAGTTGCAATGTGTTACTCATTTACCTAAATGGATATCACTTTTCGGTGTCGGTTTTTACACCATTTCACTTCACAATACATGATCTACTCGAATTTTTTTCGGTACTTACTTAATGACTAAATTGAATGACGTCTGCCGTGGCTGACTAGTATGTGAGTGTGTACGTGCTGACTTGAACGTATAAGTCAAGTGGGTCGACTTTAGTGTCGTCAGTTTGTATTCTTCAATGTGTTTCGTCGTTTCGGTATACGTAAAGCCCGGGATACACTAGGGAACATTTTGTCCCGAAACACGACGCGCAACACTCAATTTACGTGACGCTGAAACGTTGCATAGTGTGCCGCAACATGACCCACAACACTGTACGTGACGCGGGGCATGTTGCTTGCTCCCGCCTCGAGAGCGAGCGCACGTGTCCCGCGTCAGTGTTGCGCCATTTGTTACCGAGTGTAGTCGCGTACGCAACGTGCCTTTCCGCATCCACCACCTTCTCTTTCTCTTACGTTTCAACACACTTGATATAATTACTATGTACGCAGCACTAATAGCCACAACCTCCTCGGGCGACATTTCTATAAACACTGAGAAGTGTGGTCGACAAAATGTTCCGCGACATGTATCTCGGCACATTCCACGTAGTTGTTGAGGAACATGTTCCGCAACATGTTGCTCCATTTGTCCCCTAGTGTATCCGTGGCTTAATTATATTTGTAAACATCTCTTCACCAATGGGACTCTAATAAAAAGTAGTCTTTACCAAAAATACCAACATATTAGGGACGGTTGCCAAATGAGTTCCATCCTAGTTGTTGGTTCGATTCCGCATGGCTTAATATATACATATGTATTCGGATTCTGGTAGCTGATGTTATTTGGGAGTAACTTGCATCCATTATTCTTCATATATTATTTGTGTTTTGGGAATCACAAAGAGCATGTGTAGTGAAATAGGGCAGAAAATAATAAAAAGAAATGAAAACTCTTGTCTTTTTCACCGAATTCAAAAAGAAAGATATTCATAGTTCGACTGTGTCTTTTTATGTTTGTTACCTCAGAACTTTCAACTGGTTAAACCGATTTTGATTATTATTTTTCTATTTAAAAGCTGGTGCTTCCTGTGCGGTCCTTTTTAATTTGGTCCAGTTGAAGTCGATTTTTTTGGAGGAATAATAAAAAATCTAAAAACCCATAATACACAGAAATTTGTATATTATGAGTGTATGGAGGACCCACCACTATATTCGGGGTCCAAAGTCTCCTCACCAGCAAACTGGTACACCTGCTGATTAACGAAGGAGGCATTGGCAGTCACTCCCGCAAAAGCCTAATCAATGGAAGAGTAGAAGAGCAGGTTTCAAAGTATAAGCTTTGGATGTAAATGGGACCAACGCTGCGATGATGATGATGATCTGTGTACTATCTAATTGTTTGGCATCTAAATCTCACTAAAACGCCGACTACTTCCAATAACTTTTGTCTTCAGTCATGAACTCATCAATCAGTCGCCTAAACGCTTTGTTACGAAACTTAGTAGGGGATTTTAAAACAAAATTAAGGTACGGTATAACGACAGGAGCCGGGTATGTACGATAGATGTCTCCTATCCCTCTGCATGAATATTCAATTTTCTTGAAAGAATACCGAGCGAAATTTTATGTCTTATAATATCTCGTCTAAATTTAACGGAGCTACTTTTAAAATTCTCGTTTTGGAGTATGGTATCGAGTCTGTTGTGAGTACGTGGCACTCATGATCGTCATAATGTGTAACCGTGAATTTCACAGGAATTTTGTTACATCATACTACTCGTAATATAATAAACGCGAAAGTTTGTAAGTTCAGATGTTTGTTACTCTTTCACCCAAAAATGACTGAATGGATTGGGTTGAAATTTGGTACTGCGATAGATAGTCTGAAAATCCAGCGTTTATATATGCGTGATTTACATCTTATCAGTCATAAAGTCTATAGCCATAATACTTGACAATTGGTGGAGAAAAAACATTAACGTGAATCAGACTTCTTGTCTGTCAGTTTTGATACATTTTATCTTGCCTTTACTATCGATATCCGATACCTATTATCGCAATATGTTGAATTCTGACTGAAACGATGCGTGGTGCGGATTAGGGATGTGATATTAAACTATCTACTTCCATATTTATTTGACACTGACATGATAGTTCGATCAATACTTCATCATCTATTACATTTTTGAGGTAAGAATATAGTTATACGAGGTCAAAATAGAGACTAAAATGTTATCTTTGTAAAAGTGATATTGACTCCTCACAAATTGTAACGGTAATAATTAATTACTTTTCGTATTTTATTAGCAAAGAAATCCAGCACTGCTCTAGTTTTACGGGTAAATCATCTTTGGAACCTTTTCCAAACATAGTTGGGATCGACTTTTTTTCAGTGTTCGGCATGGATGTTCGCTGCAAGCTGAACAACAAAAACTACATCGAGAGCATCATTAAAACGGTCTCGCGTAAACTCGGAGTCCTGAACAGGGTGAGGCGGTTTTTCACGCCGGAGCAGCGGTGTCTTTTGTACAAGACACAAATCCGTTCCGGGGTGGAATACTGTTCTCATCTCTGGGATGGCTCTGCACAGTACTTATTAGATGCTCTCGACAGATTGCAGCGACGTGCAGTCCGCATTATTGGGAGTCCAGAAATCACGAACACCCTCGAGCCTCTACAGTTACGTAGAGATATAGCGTGTTTGGCAGTTTTTTACCGTCTCTACCATGGCGAGTGTTCCGATGAGCTCTTCCAATTAATCCCACCCTCTCCTTTCCTACACAGAACTACACGTGCCAGACTGAGGTATCACCCGCACACGGTGGCATCAATTCCATCAAGAACCAAGCGGTTCGGTGCCTCTTTTATTTGCCGCACCATAAAGGCTTGGAATTCTTTACCAGCGCATGTGTTTCCTTCCTCCTATAGTCCCGGGGCCTTTAAGCGGGGCGTGAAAAAGCATTTGATGAGGCCGTCAAGCTGAGGGCCGCCACTGTAGCACTACCGGTGTATGTGGTGGTGGCCCCAGTCCTGAGACTTTGCCTTTCGCTTACCATCAGGTGAGGTGGAGTCATTTTGACGTGTCCTATATAAAAAAAAAGTCACTTAACTGTGATTTTTTTTTATACCACGTAGGTGGTATTTTTCATGAAGTGACTACCATCTGAATGTCTTCCTCAACCCGCTGCTGGTGAAATCGAAGTTCTGTAGTTATACCCGTTGTCGAGCTTTTTAGAGCCCTAACTAGACGTAACAACGGCCATAGATGTTCATAATCACAACCGGGACCGAGGGCTTAGTGTACTTTGTACTTTCCGAGGCACAGAAGAGTCTTAATGTTAATAATCTAACCCATCTTAAGAAAACCTTGTTTAATATCATTTAGCTTTAAACAACGAGCTCCTACCTATATTTTTCTGGGTTGTTCTCAGTGATTTACCATAGTAAAGTATGCCAGTCTGTAACTGGATTATACATACAACTTTTTTACCGCACAAAGTTTCCATTTCACTATACGAGTCGAGTGAAATAGTACTCGTTGCTTTTAACTGGATAATCAATTAAGCTCCTCTGAAATGGAAATGAGTCATAATTTCGAGAGGTTGAGTTACTCAGGCTCATTTACACAAACTAGCTGTAACTGTAATTAAACTATAAGTTTGGGCGAGCTTGCTTTTAGAAAATTGAATTATAGTATAATGTGTATCATGTAAAATAATTTATTCTGTATATTTCATTGAACAATTTATGTTGGACTCTAATCAAATGGTGATTTGATTTTTAACAAAAGAAATACAATACATAAAGAAATTTCAACAGGAAGATGTTTTGAATATATATTATATGACTGGCATTAAGGACGATAATACGCGTTGACTATTGATAAGTACCCATTTAGTGAACAGGAACCCTACTAAAGGCTAATAATAAGCGTAGACCCCAAAGTGTAAAGTTAACTAACCTAACCGGGTAATCGCAAGGAGAATGATGATAATTAAAATAACTAGCGATATATTTTTTTTTTATTCATGATAGGCTCACCTCAATCTCACCTGATGGTAAGTGACGATGTGGTCTACGATGAATCACACTTGCCTAGAAGGAAACTATTCACTCGTGACTTGAAAACTCCCAGGTTATAGCTTTCCGGAAACACAGACTCAGGCAAGTAATTCCACTCCTTAGCTGTACGCACGTAAATAAAGATGTGTGGATGTATGTTCCTATAGACTCCAAAACGGGAGGTTCTATTTTGATGCAATTTTCAGGCAATCTACACATTGATCCTACGAGTGATCCTGTTTAGCAGCGATCGGATTGACAGAAATTAGAACCAATCTTAGTAAAATAACGTTAAGCAACTATTTAACAACATTTTCGTACAATCTGAAGAAAAATAATGTTTCAGACTAAAATGAGACATACCATGCCATGTTTCAAAAACAATTTCAGGGATGGCAATGACGGCTAATAAGCATCTTATGATGCTGTGCCCGTTCATTGTAGCGCCTATATTGAATACGTGGCAGTGTTGCTAAAGCTCACATTATTTTGATATGTTACAACCCTAGGACGTTAAAGTGAATTGTCTGTAATGATACAAGTGGCTAAGTCGCAGGGCTTGTATTGTTTTTCATGTTTCTTTCGAGCGCCAATCCTAGTTGGGTCCAAATCGCATTTTAGAGCCCGAGGTTCACTGTCCTGCTTCTCTTTTTATTGGTTGGCTTTTTATTTTGTGGAAGAGATTGCTATCTGACCTCCTAACCCGTGAGCTTGCCTCATCCGTCCATCAGCAGGTGTTCCAGTTTGCATATAAAGCCGGCTTGGGAGAGTTTTTGGTGGGACCTAAGAACACCACATTCCAAATTCAAAATTATGATTTTACTTTTAACAGCGAAACTAAATGAAGCTAGCCGAGAGTTAATTTTATTACATAGGAGCTCACATGACCTTCAATTTTTGTTTTATCTCAGAACTATCGTAGCAGAAATGTCCCGTTTCACGAAGTTCTTTCACATAATCACAGCACCCTATACATTGTACCTTTAGATAGCGTAACAAGTTGTCCTAAATAAATAGAGAGCCCGCTGAAATATTAAGAGGGTTTAATTTAATAAACTGTACGTGTGCTATCACTGTCTGCGTAACTAGTAATGCCTGTGTATCTACTTCAATGTTTGCTGACGATTTTGTGCTTTAGTGGGTATGAGGAATATACAGGGAGTTTTATACTTAATTGATATTTACACACCTGGGGATATCACTAATTAACAGTGTGTATTTATTAAATGAAGTTCTTCGATGTGTGAGTGAAAAATTCGATGACAATGCAATGATAAGCACGAGGTCTATAATGTACAGTAATGATTTTGTCTATACACAACTGTAAAGGTTACAGGGTGTCGAGGATCCCCAAGTCTGTCAAGATCGTCTTATAAGTACTGCGGAAGAACATAATAGGTATTCTACACAGGACCTTACCTGCCGCTGTACTCTGCGGAAAAGTTTTTTCAGAGCCTTATTCTCTGAGTTTACGTGAGGTAAATTTTCTGCTCGAGGTGGCTCTGCACAAAACCTGGCCCTGAAGACGAACGTCACCACGCGCGCTACTTCAAAGTGAAACGAAACCACCTGACCCTCTTCGCGGCGTACTAACACAATGAGTTTGGTGACGGCGAAGGCGAGATATCGAGAGTATTAGGATTCGTAGGTAGGTACTCCACAATACCGTCGTGGATCGAGATACAGCGAGAGATGTACGGACGCGGCGACTCGTCATTCGTCATATTTTCACTACTGAGTCACGAGTTGAAGCATGCCACGTTGGTACACATCCACCGGGTGGTACTGTATGAATTGTTAATGTTTGTTTACATGAAAAATCATCGTTATAATTTATTTTTTCTTTTTGTTACACGTTACAACATTGTTGTTGTAATTAAAATATTTTGGCAAGGTTTATGGGACACAAAACAAACACATTATAATCTGTTACAAGTTTTATTGAAAGTTACACACACACATGGACTGGACATATAATAAGAACAAAGAAAGGAAAATGGACGAAAGACATAATAAAATGATATCCTAGAAAAGGGAAAAGACAACAAGGACGTCAAATCAAAAGATGGGAGGACGACCCACCCAAAGGATGGAGAAGACACCCTCGAGATAGAAATAAGTGGCAGAAACTGGGTGAGGCCTATGTCGAAGGACAACCTGACCAACAAAATGGTTACTAATTTTTTTTAAATATTGTAATACGTGTAAAATTTAAGGAATTTCACAAAAAAATCACAATGGGTGTAGTGTAAGCTAAATTGTAATTTGGTCAGCGAATAAAAGCTTTTTCATATTTACATTTTACATTTACACATACACACACATTTTTATTCAAATTTGAATGATCGAGTGTTGTCATTCATTCTATCAAAGGAGCATAACATTCCCCATAAACCGGTAGATTTTGCCCAGAAACCAGTTCCAGTTTCAAAGTTATGGCAGGCGACAACTGAATGACCAGTACAATTTTCACCAGTATAAAATCTTGCCAGTTTTTTCGATCCGTACGATGATACTCGCATCTGCCATTCCGGAGGTAGATTAATACATTGTCCTACTTTTGATTTCATCTCTAAGCCTTCACCTTTTTGATTTGCATGCTCATATATTTTTATCGATCGATCTTCAGTTGTGAATCCATCTATGAGTTCCCTTACAAGGGCAGGACCAACCAACAAGGTGTTGTACTTTATAGCCACGCTGTCCACCCTGCCGGCATATATTCTTTCAAAGTTTTCGATCGCATCGCCAGCAATACAATCACCGTTGTAAGTCCCTGATGTAGTACAAAATAAATGATGTCGGCCATCTCCGCAAATTTTGGTTGTACAGAAAGGTAATAGATTGTCCGTAAAATAATTTATCTTGTACGGATCATTCACAATGGGTGTACTGTGACTAACGTCACCACTTTCGTAATCATAACATTTGCCTTGTTTTTTCACGAATGAAATCTCCGTGTAGGGGCAATCCGTTGATGTTACCGTAGCAATCGTACAAATAATTCCAATGCAAATTAAATTAATTTTCATTTTTACAATCGCGCACAACTGGTCAAATCTTAGCTCTTGCAAAGTTCTCGCTACCGCAAGGTCCGATAATACAATGAGCTGCGTCACGGGCTGCCTCTTATAGTCTTATCTCGCTTATCGTAAAAGTGTTATTGTTAATATTGCACATGGTAGGTACTAGTTTGGCTACGGAACCCTAATAAACCAACAAATTACGAATGTTGGTGTGCAATCTTTGATACGATTCATAATAAAATTATCAACTTTGCTAGGATTATCAAAACTATGTATATCTTTGACGGCCTCTGTGGCGTAGAAGTAGTGCATTCGACTGCTACGACAAGGGGCGCGGGTTCGATTTCCGCTCAGTGCAAATATTTGTATGCATGATTACGTATATTTACATTGGCCTGGGTGTTTCTATGTATAATATGTATGTATTTAAAAAAAAAAAGGATATAAGTAGGTATGTTTATTTGCATACTATATCTTTGACGGCCTCTATGGCTTAGAGTAGTGCATTCGACTGCCTCGACGGGGGGCGAGGGTTCGATTCCTGCTCAGTACAAATATTTGTATGCATGAATATGTTTGTCTATTCTCATTGATTTGGGTGTTTCTATGTATTAGTTGTATATATTTACAAAAATAAAGTATATAGGTAAGTATTTTTATCCGCATTCTAGAATACATAACACAAGCTGTTAAACTATGCTTAGTTTGGGTCTAGAGAGCGCTGTGTAGAATGTCCTAGAATATTTATTTATTTTTGGATGTCGCATCTAGGCTCTTATTTTTATTAGGGCTTTAATTGCATTGCATCGCGTCTACATTGATCTTAGGTTTTTATGGACATCGTAGTGCAATAAAAGATATGTCAGTAAATTAATCAATCTAAATCAAATAAGCGCGGCTTGGACCAATATACGAGTATAGCTTTTTATTTAGTAATTTTTCAGATATTTCAATTTGACTTGGAAGATTTGAGGTGGGAGGGGTGGGTCATGTCCACCGTGACCCCTTTTCACCTGATGGTAAGCTAAAGGCAAAGTCTCAGGACTGGGGTCACCACTACACACACCGGTAGTGTTACAGTGGCGGCCTCATCAAATGCTTTTTCACGCCCCGCTTAAAAGGCCTCAGGCAGCTCCGGGACTGTAGGAGGAAGGAAATTCTTCGAAAAGATTTGTTTCTTTTCGAAAACACGGGAATTGTGCAAAATTTGCTGTCTTTAGTATTTAGAGTTGATACTTTCCTTCAGATAAGGTTCAAAAATACCATCCCGTGGCCAAAAAAATATTTTGAAGCCCTATAAGGACTTCAAAATATTTCATAAAAAAATACTTTCAAATAAATATAATAAAAATACTTTCTTTCTTTTTTTACTCAGGAACCACATAACTGGAGTATGCACCCAGAACTCTTTAAAAACGAAGTGTTAAATACTATTTACATACATACATACATATGCTTACGCCTTTTCCCTCCGGGGTAGGCAGAGACAACAGACCGGCATCTGCCTGTGTCCTGACATACTTCACGCGCTTAATCTTCTGTCATTAAGCCTTTCATGCAAGCCCACCGGTTTGGAGTGCATTTGACCTCGCCTTTTTTCAACAACTCCTTAATTTGGTTAGTGTATACTCTGCGAGGTCGACCCCAGCCTGCCTGCCTACTTACATGCGCCTTACATATATGGTGTATCATTCGCTCAGTATTCATTCGCTCTACGTGCCCAATCCACCTTAGCACACCCTTTTCAATTCTCGTTACAACATTCTCTGGCCGCACCATTCTCATATATCCATGTTCCTCTTCCTATCCACTAACTTGACTCCACAAAAACCGCATCTCAACTGCTATTTAATTTACTACTCCTACTAAAATACTATCGTATCTTCCTATTAATAACACTTATTGATTTAAAATAACGATTTAAATTAACTCTTTGAATTTCAAATCTGTTGGCAGCTAACATAAGTAGCTGGTACACAAAGAGCACATAACCACGCCACACGTAGGGATAAATAAAATAGTTATACCCATACCTACTGACATACCTATGTGTTTATCGTAATCACGTGTTCCTACTATCGTATGACTCTCTCAATATAATATGTTATACAGTCACGTTGTATCATAAGGTCTTTGTACAATGAGCTAAGTAATAATTATGTAAGAGATAAGAAATATAGGCACTACGAGTATAATGTACGATTGATAATGTGTAAATGTACATTCGTCCATATTTAGTCTTAAGATATCTATGTAAACTGACGTCTGAAAATGCAGCAGTGGAGTTTATTGCGCCGTTTTTTCTCCACTAGCGCCTAGGAAGCGGTGGTAAACTTAGTATTAAGTAGTTTTTGACGTCAAAAAGATGTAATTACGTTGCACTATTTTGAAAAATAAAGAAATTGAAATTGAACTTGAAATAATTATATTAAAATCTTTGAAGTTCAAATATAGTTTTTTCTAGTAGTTATCTTTAAAAATTCTTAAACAATAGCACTAGCAATACTTGAATATAGGTACTTCTAAACAGCGCTCTCTTGACCCAACGTACATAGTTTAACTACCTTGTGTTATGGATTCCAGAATGCGGATAAACATACTTGTATAGTTTTTTTTTAAATACACACATAATTTACCTACGTAGATAAGAAACGCCCAGACCATGGCATATAAGGTTCGATTTATTATTTATATTCAAGGATATAAATACCTAATAAATCGAACCCGCGTCCCCTATCGTAGAAATCGAACCCACTACCACTACGCTCACAGAGTATATTTATCATTATTTTACATATCAATCCAAATTTTAATACGCAAATAAGTTTTTTGCGTATTAAAATTTAATCAATGTTGAACGTGACAATTCTGATTCACTGGGGTAATAAAGGAACTGCATAAATTTATAAAGAGCCGCTGAGTTCTGTTCCATTTCAATTTAATATTCACTATTAAACATGTTGTTCCTTAGTATATCGCTATTTGCTTTTGGGTTTTACTTTGTAATTGTTTTGATTATAATTTCTTTTACTATTATTAGTTCATCACAACGAGAGCTGTCAGTTCGTATTTACTGAAAATAGTTTTAGTCAAGTATTATTTTATTATTTATAATAGATATAGTAAGCTAGGTTGTCATACGAACTTCTATGACAGTCGTTCCGGTTGTTGGAGCCCTAAAAAGTTCGACAACTACAGAACTTTGATATCGCCAATTAGATGGCAATCGCTTTACGGATATATCGAAATCCGCTGCTTCGTATCTAGACTAAATAGCCGACCCCAACTGAACTGGGAAAAGATTCGAAGGATGATCATGATTTAGTAAGCTATATTACGTAAAACTTTCAATATTACTCTCACATTGTAATCTGCGTTGGGGTCATTGCTCTTCCCCTATGTGTGATATTAAGTGGCAATGAACTGCTGGCAGTATCAAACGTAGAAATTACGATAAGGTTATCAAATGTAATTGAACAATGTACAATTTTTTCGTATGATAATCACTTTATGGATGCGTAGTATAATAATTTATGCATACACACAGTATTTTGATTCAGACTAGCAACCCGCTTTGATTTATGCCAATGTGAATATTGGATAAACCGAAGAAGTACACGTAATTTGATGTGTTTAATATTTAGGCACTAGTGACTGTGGCATCTAAAGGTACGTTTATTTTCTGATCCTAATCTAACGATGGCTATAATGGGATTCTATATTGTAAGCATTGACTAATATTAGGTACCTTTATGATTCACGGTCCAATTCTTGTGTGTAAATGGTTATATGTAGTTTAAGGTTCCAATAATGAAATATAATAGGTACTAAATATTTTGATTTATTTCACTTCAGATGCATTGACAACTTTCATCGGCAGTAGAAGATTCTTCGAAACCTCACCAAATACTTCCATGTCAATTATTGCAGATCATACTTAGTGCCAGCTTTCATAGTGCGGCTTTCTCGGGCTTGGATATCACGGTGTCCTGAAGAAAAGATTTGCTTCGCTAACGGCTCACGGAGGAAGTTTTTTAAAGAATCGAGGCTTTTGACTTTTTTGTCTTTTTTTACGATAAGATTTTGAGTGCTTTATATGAAAAAAAAATCTTAAATTTGCTGTGAAAATGAGTGACAGAGTGAGAAATAATTACCACACGTAAAAAATGTGGCATGAAAAAGGATATTAAATAAAGATGATACTAATTGGGAGTCAATCGGAACAGAGTATACAGTAATAAGTATAAACACATTTTAAATTTCAAAATGATCTAATGAACAAAGTCAGGGAAACAAGCTAGTTTTATACTATTCCTCAAACCGCAGGTACGAAGTTGTAAGTAAACGAAACAAATGTACCTACTTAGATAACACATGACGTAACATACTTGTTTGATTATTTGCTACAAAGTGATGGTCCGTTTGTTCACATAAGTACACAACACAATGGAAATTATGTTTGTATTATTTCAATTAAATATGTATTCACAAGTAGTTAAGTTTAAATTGTGATGAGATGAACTTTTTTATATCCTTTTGGTCGTTATGGGTGTTTAAAACACTATCAAGATTTTTGGGTAACAAATCAACCTCCCGTACAAGCCAGTGCACAGAGTGCAAATTTTGGATACAATTGAAATTTGCGCTTGGATAAAGAAGAAGATCAACCTTATTTTGTGTAGTGGCCGTGAAAAATTTTGACAATATACGTTCAATGAAAGCGTTTTGGGGCCTCTTAGATAGTTTAAGTGCTGGGTTGGGCTCAAAAGATTGCAAGTGCATCAGTCGACCTATACACATTGCATTCCCTATACATATTTGGTGTTTATTTTTGTGCTCGACTTTTGTTATAATGGTTGGTAGTATCCATGACCAGTCTCCTGATCTTTGTGTTTCACGACAAAGAACCACTTTGATGAATCATCATTTACAATTTATATTTATTCTCCAAACTATTTCTGTTCATCGTTTTCTAATTATACAACTTGAGCTCCATTCAAATTCCCTGTTAAGATTTCAGTAAATCTCTGTAATCATTTATCTTCGCCAGTTATACAGTGATGTATTTCAAAAGCAATTAGTATATATGTATTGGAATAAATTCAGAACACCTAATACCAAGGGTTTATAAATGTCGACTAGTAACTTAGTAATAAAACGTTTGGAATTAACTATAGGTCGTGTTAACCTCCCTTCATTTGAATTTGAATAGCTGCTTTTGGCTTTTAAGCTTTTGGTACCTCTATTGTGCAGTTTAGATAGATATTGATTATAATATACTCTGCTATTTACATTTAGACATGGTTGATATATTTATACATACTATCTCAAATGATCCCTTACGTATAACGAATGAAAACAGGCTTAAAGTTTAGAGAGCTCAGGCGCAGATTACATAAATGTAGTTTGGGTGCGTTGAAATTTTATCCCATCAAATGATAATACATTACTCAAGAATAAACTTTCAAAGATTTTTATCAATCAACATTTTTTGTTGGATTGCATTGATAATGCAATCCAACAAAAAATGAATTATTCAATTCGAGCATTGGGATTAAGGACAAAGATTCAGGATATTTACAATCATTTTATGACTCTGGAGTAAAATTCCTGAGACTTTTCCTTTAGCTTACTATCAAGCGAGGTGAAGTCATATTGACGTGACCGACGTAAAAAAAGAAATCTACAGATACTGTAGGTTGTTATTAACATTTGATTGATGTTAGTTCGGCGAAATCTAACACAGACTCAATACCTACCTGATAACATATTATTTGTCGCAAAAATTCCAAGCGGAGTTAAAACGGAAAGTCCATTAGAAACAATGATAGATAATTTGGAACATAACATAACGTTTCTACGAATAAGTGTGTTTGTTGTTATTGACCTTTTAAACATTAGATAATAAAAATTTAATCTATTGTTTGGTTACTAACTAACTTGCTTGGGACTTTCAACTCTAAGATATTTTTACATTCAATATTTTTACCCGACTGCCAAGACGGATTAATATATCAAGTATTTGTTTACCCAAAAAGTCATTATGAAATCTTTGTAAATAATATAACCTCTTAACTAATTTTACAGTAAATGTTTTCGTAACTTTTATTACGGTTATGTTATGTCTAACGTATTTGAGAGAACTTTGCACACGATCGTCGTTATGAATACTTAAATAAACAAATGTTTTTACATACTCGTCGATTTAATTTGCTCAGAATTCGTCTTCGTCTTCATCTCAAGAATGGGGGTCATCATTACAATCAGCGATAGTGCTAGAATGTTTAATATTTCAAAATATAGCTTTACTCCTCATTATTGCATATTGGATTTTGTTGCTATTTGCAACGATCATTTTATTTCTGAATACACTACACAATACACATTGACTTTTGTATTTCTAAATTATTCGTTTAAATATATTGTACGTCTTTGTTTTTTGAATTAACCTGTGTGCTATGATTCGTCAATGCAAACAGTTTATTTCTTGATTGGTTAAGTATATTTACTGAGTATCGGCACAATCATAGCGTTTCGATTCCTTTGTGTAATTAGAAGTGAACATTTTGTCTATTACGGCAATTATTATTGTACAGCCACAGTCACAAAGCACAAAATAGCTATCACAGTGACTTTATCGTCATTATAGAAGTTTATAAGTTTCTACCATGGGAGTTACAGTTGACTTGAAGGGGCTTTACTTTCCTAGAGCAATTGTTCGTTCAAGTCGAGTCCAATGTTGATATTTTCTAAATTTCAAATTGTTTAAACATTAAATTTTGTGACCTATAAATTGGTGTTTTTTGGTAAGGCCGAGGTAATTTATATCTCTTCATTAGTGCATTGTTTTATTAATTTTCCTTATAGATTGTATACACGACTGTACCTGGAATAGTAGGTACATCCACATATTTAAGTAGTTGCGATTATTACCTGTAAGGCCACTGTGCGATCATCTTTTGCGACAAGGTGTATTTTCCGTAAAATATGTTTTCTAAGTACGTTATTCTGTTTTGTGCTGTACTACTATATGTTGAGGTAAGCAAAGATATGGAAATAAATAAATATTTTGGGTACTTCTAAACTATATCATGAAAATGATTAGGGAATGTAAAATTATCTTGCAAAATTTCATGAATGTCGCAAGATTATTTAGTTTTAAGTCTTACGAATTTTTTCAATTTTTTGTTTATAAACTTTAATATTCATTAAAAAGCACTTAGTATGCTAACTGCTCTTAATAATTTAAGATAATAGTTATATTACATAGATATAGATATAGGTAATGATTATAGATTCTAAAATCATTAAGAACAGCATACTAAGTGCCTTAAATTTCATTGAATAGATTATTTTGCTTGTAATTTATATTCTAAATATTATGATACGCCGGAATAGTTCTAAAATTTTATATTACTACGAAAAATATTCTGGTAAATTTCCGTTGAATGGTTTTTATGAGAATTTCAAAAGATACCTAATGAAGATTTTTTTTCATAATTGATGCAATTTGAATCTAATCAAGAAAAAAATTGCGTGGAAATGCAATGCAATAATTTAGCGTTGTTGAATATTCTGAGAAGGTTGAAAACGACGAAGCAACTTCCTATTGAATATAAATTCCATCCTGCCTTTATACTGATTTTGAATCTTACTAACAGTACCTAATTTCGAACTAATTCACCGCATCCATGATTAGATTGAAGAGTTTATGAATAAAAGTTTTATATTATACTACACTAACCGATGCACGCGGTTCCACCCGCATAAATGTTAGTTATCACAACTCTCCTTTCTTACAGAACTACATGTGCCAGACTGAGAAAACCAAGCGGTTCGGTGCCTCTATTCTTTGCCTAGAGACTAGGCATTGTTTACCAGTGCATGTGTTTCCTTCCTCCTATAGCACCGGCTCCTTTAAGCGAGGCGTGAAAAAGCGTTTAATGAGGCCGTCAATCTGAGGGCCACCGCTGTAGCACTATCGGTGCATGTAGCGGTGGCCCCGGTCCTGAGATTTTACTTTTAGCTTACCATCACGCGAGGTGTTGTCATGTTGACTTGTCTAATATAAAAAAGTATAGCAGAAGGCGATAGAAGATAGATAGATAGAAAAGTTATTTGAACTGGATGTTATTTTTTGATTCCCAGACGGATGCCTTCGTCAAAAGACAAATCTCAACACCGCCCCCTATTCCTATAGATGAATTTAAGAAGACCAAGAATTCGTTAATGGCCTGCATCGACCAGGCCTTGGCCCAGGCCGTTATGGATGTCAATGTTGAGAAGAAACTGCAACCTGTTTTCAATGTTATCGTTGATCAGCTTAACAGATTTTCTAAGACGGTAATGTTTTTTTTTATACCATTTAGGTGGCAGACAAGCACACAGCCTACCTGGGCCTCGATTCTGCTAAAGACAAACCACTGATATACCACAGACTCTCTAAGAAATGCCATTTAATTGTAGACTTTATTGTTATCATATTAAAGTCTAAAGTCAAATGATATTTTGTAGAGCGAATGAAAAAGTTAAATGAATTCTTTTCATTTGATTTTAGACTTTAACTGTATAGCGATAAAGTCTACAATTACATAGCATTTTTGGAGTGCCAGTGGTATTACAGTGGTTTGCCTTTAGCAGAATCGGCGATCACCGTGGCCTATGGACGTGTGCAACACTAGGGACGCCACACTGCCAACCCTGGAGGGGGGGAGGGGGAGAGAGGGGTGGAAATGCGAAGGGATGGGTTAGGGGTGGTTAAGAGAGTTTCTATGCTGACATCGCAAGAGACTTTGGTCTCCTCGCTACAGAATCCCACCAGTGAGCTCTGGCTACCCTTCTTACCGGGAACACAACACGATGGTTACTATGGCCGCTGTCTTCTGTAGGGCGGAGGTACTACCCCTAGTCGGACTGCTCAGTTCGGACGCGAGATACCGTCATGTCCTACCGCCATGTGAAGTTTATATTATACTAAACTAATATCTAGCCATCCATCAGGCGAACCACGTACTTAACTGCCACCTAAGTTGTATTAAAAAAAATTAGCAGAGTCCGTTTCCCCTTTCAATTCGAAACAAGGAACTCTATTAATATTATTATCATAATATTTTTTTTTTCACTTTATTTAACGAGCTTTGTCACTAGAGTGAACATGGTTTGTTTTTTAAAGTAGATGTTAGTATTTATGGTCATAAAATACTGTGTTTACTGGCGTATTAAAATAATTTTTATTTATAATGACTACTAGCTTTTGCCCCCAATTTTGCATTAAAAAGTAACAAACATCCATACGGCATCCATACTCACAAACTTTTTTTAACATAAACAAAATAACAACACAAATAAAAACAAATATTATTATTATTTGATTATGATCAATATGTTAATTATCAATTATTAATAATACATAAATTATTATTATCAGGAAAAAAAACAATATTTTTTGCGGGATCACATAAGTAAGCACACTTTTCTCTTTTTTACGTTTGTATAAATATTTTTATTTATATTTTTTTTTTTCAGTTACAAGATCTCACAGCGCCAAGCTCGAGTCCCGCTCCATTAGCTAAAACTAAATAATGATTCCAGTGAATACAAAGTACCTATGTACGTTGTAATATTGATAAGTTACTAGTTAATATAAATGTGATGAATACAAATATATTGTTTGATTCTATATTATATAGATACATGTTGGCCTTTTTGTTGGTTTTGGTGCACCATCAAAAAGTGTTAGATGTAACGAGAAGTTGAATTTTCCTACTATCAAAATCATATCCCAAGTTATTGATCACCTATATTTGTGCGGCAATCACCTCGCATATCCCCTCCTTGTTTAGCGGGGGCGGTTATGTGGAACCCAAACCGACTAAAAGCGAATGCCATCTCGAGTCTTCATAGGGTGTAACGTAGCCCATAAGTATTTTCCTCACACCTCGGTTAAACTAGGGCCGGGTTCGAGATGGTCCTCTCGAAAGTTACCGGTCACCTTAACCCTAAAATCTTTCATGGGTTAATAAATACCCAATAAAACATATTAAATTGTCTAAAATGTAAAATAAAATATATTAAAATGAATATCAATAAAAAGTTCTGAACTCGACGACATGCTTAGAATTTTTTTATGAACTCGATAACTGTGATAGGCATATTATTCCAGAAGAAATATTTTTTACTCCCACTTCACAATCATTCTTGAATGAGGGTTTATGCAAACATGAAAAAACCCCGACAAGAACAATTTCGTAGCCAATCTATGTGGAAGTATGGATTAAAATGTTTTGTCCTAAGTAAATACTGGGTCATATTTTACAAAAGCTAAAGCGGAATGAACGAAGACCCGACAAGAGGTAAAGGCTGCTTTTTAATTATTAAATAGTACGCATTGAGAATAAAAATATGATACGTTACGGGTAGTTAGAGCCCTAGAAAGTCCGACAACTGGTATAACTACAGAACTTCGATATCAACAGTTGGTTATGGAAGTTAGATGGCAGTCGCTTCACGGAAAATACCAACGATAAGGCGTTCTATCCGAAAAAATAACTATCCGATCTAAAGTCCGACACCTAGTCTAACGACAGAACTTTGATATCAACAGTTGGTTATGAAAATCAGATGGCAGTCGCTTCACGGAAAATATCGACGATAAGGCGTTCTATCGGACAAACCAACTATCCGATCTAAAGTCCGACACCTAGTCTAATGACAGAACTTCGATATCAACAGTTGGTTATGGAAGTCAGATGGCAGTCGCTTCACGGAAAATATCGATGATAGGGCGTTCTGTAGCTATACTAGAAACTGACCCCTACTTAGTTGGGAAAAGGCTTGGAGAATAATGATGCACTTCTAGTATATAAATAGAAGAGTCTTGGAATATTACCGATAGTGACATTGGTAACGATCGCGTAAAACAATAATGTCTTGTCAATATAATAATGATGTAAGTAACTACCTAGTTGTAAAACATCATTAATTTCTAAATTATGAACTCTGTTTATTTCGATTTCTTCGCTATCTATATTGTAAGTAGGTACTTATTGTGAACTTTGATAAATAACGATAGCCTATCATACGTTAGTTTGTGTTTCATTCGTTTTATCTAGACACGCGGGAGCGTGTCAAGCCAAGTTCAAGCAAAGGAACTGACTAGCCAGCTACAAGTGTATATTCACACGAACCACTTAGCGTGTCAAGCCAAGTACAAGCAAAGGAACTGGCTAGCCAGCTACAAGTGTATATTCACACGAACCACTTGGTGCCACTTTTGACCCCTCTATAACTCAAAACCTATATAACGTAAACACGTGAAACTACGTATGTTTAATTATACCCATAAGGACATGTAGAAGCCCAAATTTCATGAAGCTGGCTCAAACGGTTATATAGATATGAAGGTCCAAAAGTCGTAAAAATTAGCACTGACTGACTGACTTATAGTACCTAAACCTAACCTACTTCCAGATGACCTAGAAGGATGAAATTTGGAATCCAGCTTGGTAATTGTGTGTAAGCGAAGGAAAAAATCTAAAAATAAAGAAAAGTCAAAAAAATAAAAAAAATAAAAAAATAAGTGGTGTCCCCATACAAAAAATACGCGCTAAAGAACCGGGCAACTGACGCGCCGACACGGTAGGTCCACTAAGCGTGGGAAAAAAACTAAAATTAAGAAAAGTCAAAAAATGAAAAAATAAGTGGTGTCCCTGAAAAAATATTAAATCTAAATACCCGCCTAGTGTTCTTAACAAAAAGTAATGATATCCCACCAAAAACATATATGTAAAAAAGGACAGCCAAGTTCAACACAAAAAGTATGCTTGGCTATGGGCTCCGCCGCAAAAAGAATGGAGATCTAAATGAGTGCCAAGTTCTATGCAAAATCGAAATATGTTTTTATAGGAACAAAATAACACTATGAACAAGTATTAAACTCTATTTCTTTGCTTTATTTGAACCTATAACAATTGCTGTTATTCAAAAATGTGGGATCTTAAAGTAGGTTAGATTTGACTTGGCCAGTTTGTATCAGAATTAAAATATATTTATATTATATCTTGAATAACTTTATAAAATGACTGATGTAATGAAAACTGGCCAAGTCAAATCTAGCCTACTTTAAGATCTCACATTTTTAAATAACAGCAATTCGTTATAGGTTCCAATAAAGCAAAGAAATAGAGTTAAATACTTGTTCATAGTGTTATTTTGTTCCTATAAATACATATTTCGATTTTGCATAGAACTTGGCACTCATTTAGATCTCCATTCTTTTTGCGGCGGAGCCCATAGCCAAGCATACTTTTTGTATTGAACTTGGCTGTCCTTTTTTACATTTATGTTTTTGGTGGGATAAGATGTTCACAAATATTAGATTTTATAATTTTGAAAACTAGATGCCGAATAATAGTTACCCTATGTATTAGCTTAACGCAATTGTGTGAGTGCGAGAGAATGCGTTTTTTTTTTCTTTTTTTAGGTCGGTCACATCAATATGACTTCTTCTCGGCTGATGGTAAGCTAAAGGTAAAGTCTCTGCAATGGGAATCACCATTACAAATACCGAGAGTACTATAATGATGGCCCTCAGTTTGACGGCGTCATCAAATGCTTTTTCACGCCCCGCATAAAGGACACAGGACTGGGTCTCGATTCTGCTAAAGGCAAACCACTGTAATACCATTGGCACTCTTAAAATGCTATTTAATTTTAGACTTTACCATTATATAGTTAAAGTCTAAAATCAAATGAAAATAATTCATTTAACTTTTTCATTCGCTCTACGAAATATCATTTGACTTTGGACTTTAACCTGATAATAATAAATTCTACAATTGAATGGCATGTTTTAGAGTGTCAGTGGTATATCAGTGGTTTGTCTTTAGCGGAATCGAGGCCCTGTAGGCGCGTACATTGGCGTGTGTTCCGAAGAGCTCTACTAACTAGTCCCACCCTCTGCGCAGTTGTACAGCACACACATACGAACTAAATTGTCAAGATTTTTGTTACAACGTATACCGGTAAGAGAAAAAAAAAGAGAACTTATCCAGAACGGTTCAAAGTCTTCGGCAATTAGTGGTCATTGTAAGCCAATTAATAAATTTGACCCGGGGCCATTACAATAAACAAACATCCCAGTTGATTTGTAGATAAAGAGGATACCGAGCGTTGCTGTTTCAGTAGCAAGTGAGCTGTTGAACTGTGTAGTCGTTTGAACTAATTTATCAACTATCAAAATGAACAAGTCTTTGTTGGTCGTCCTGTTGGCTATCTGCCTAGTCAGTGTAAGTATCTAATAATTCGATTATTTTGAAATTTATTTTTCCTCCCATTTTAATTTATTTTCGCTCTCGGTTACCGTTGTATTAGTTTGGATTTCTTTGAAGTCATCTTAATTTCTTAACCGACTTCACTTAACCGACTTTCTAAACTAAAAGGAGGGGGAGGGGGTTCTCAATTCGAATATTTTTATGTATGTTCAGGCATATAGACATATTTACAAAATTCTTATTTTGTTAGACGAAATTGTCTGATGATAAATTTCGGAGACAGACAACGGATCTCTTGCAATTTCATAACATAACATCACGCCTCTTCTCGCAAAATGGGCTCGCAGACGTATGCAGCCTATTCGGTTCAATGTTCGTCGTTTATACACCGATATGAAGTAAATTTATTATGAAGTAAATTTAAGTTTTTTTTATTTTCATAAAAACGTAATTCTTACTTTTGTAATTTTTTAAATATTGCGGCAATGCTCTGGAGAGTCACCTACGTTGACTCTCCAGAGCATTATAATTATTATAAAAATATAAGAGACTATTATAATTGATAGTTGACAGGATATTTACCACGTTCGTCCGTTATGTTGAGTATCCGATATTTTGGCCCTGTTGCAAGTGCCATGATCATGGACGGGTGTGTGGTGACGTCACGCTTTCAAAGTTACGAAATAGGTTTTCAGCTCTCCTGTGAAATATAGTTTTATGCAGATACAGGGTTTTGATATTACACAGTCGATAAGATTCATTTGTCAGTTCAGTCAATTTATTTTACGTCTGTGTAAATATTGTTCGTTAATTTAGTGGAATAATAAATATGACGGCCTCTGTGGCGTAGCGGTAGTGCATGCGACTGCTACGCAAGAGGCGTGGGTTCGATTCCCGCTCAGTGCAAATATTCGTATGCATGAATATGTTTATTTGCATTGGTCTGGCTGTTGCTATGTATAATAAGTATGTATTTATAAAAAAAAGTATATACCTAAGTATGTTTATCAGCATTCTAGAACCCATAACACAAGCTAGTTAAAAACTAAGCTTACTTTGGGCACATGAATAGCTATGGTACTGACTTATCTTTACTCATGTGCCTTGGGTCTAGGGAGCGATGCGTAGAATGTCGTAAAAAAATGAATAAATAATTAAAGCATTATGTTTCGTAGGGCTCGTGATCACGTTGTAGCTAACATTAACACATTGCAAAGTTACACCTGGTCATTAGAATGAGTCACTAGATAGATAGAACATCCTTTGGCATAAAGACCCCGCCGTTCCTCGGTTATCACATTAACACATCGGTTCCGATGGCCATATAAACATCTATGGCAGTCCTTACAAGTAGTCGGAGTCTTAGAAAGTTTGAAAAGGCGTCAAGCAGACGGCGGGGCGAGCAGGTCTTTTTGACTGCGACGCATTCTTATTATTACTATCATTAGATCGTATTTAGCCCGCGTATGTCTGACAAGTGACATGATCTATTGCGCGGACAAATGTAACCTTAATAGTCGTACAAATAAGAGTGAGTCGCGGTCATTTTGACCGCCCCACCCCGCCGTCGGTTTATCGCCTAACTGCTCTAAAAAACAAAGTAACTCTGACATTGCCAGTGGGTAGTGAAGGTCAAATAGCAATCTCTTTATGGTAAATAGTTAGACTGAAAAACTGACCTTAACTGAGTTGAGAAAGGCTAAAAGAATAATTATTAATGTATTTTTTTTTGTCATAGGTTCACGCGTTTGTTAAACGCGATGCGCCGGCACCAGCTACAACTGGAAGTACATTACAGAAGGATATCGAGAACTTTGTAGCAAACATTCAGAAAAATTTGTCAGAAAATTTGGATCCTGAAGTTGTGAAGAAGAACGTCAATGATGCTATCGATAAAATTGCCGAAACAGTAAGTAAAAGATATATTTTCTTCTGAACTATTTTGTTCAACAAAATACCTTTTAGTCGATTCTCGTAATAAAATATGTTCAAACTTGAGGATATCATCTCGATCTCACAAACATGTCAATGTTTTTTATATGTAGGTATAATGCATAAAATATGAAAATGAAAAATACATTATATACATACATAATACGCCTTTTTCCCCCCGGGGTAGGCAGAGACAACAGCCTGCCATCTGTTTCTGTCCTTACATACCTACTTCACGCGCTTCCTCTAACTGTCATTAAATCTTTCATGCAAGCCCGCCGGTTTCGAGTGCTTTTGATCTGCCCTTTCTTCAAAATGAAAAATAATGTATAAAAAATTTAGTTGTAAAGTTTTTAGATAATAATGATAGTAAATTTATATCTGAATCTTTGTTTCAGTTCAAGCCCAAATCAAGCCAATAAGTAAGAAGATTGATTTAATGCATGAATATAATGTATTCTGCCATATTAACTTTAATATAAGACAAGTAAGTTCGTTGGTAAACGTGAAACTGTGTTACATGTTATCGTTATGAAATAAATTTATTATGAAACAGATATCACGTTACTTTATTGTTCATTTATGTTTTCATATTGATAGCAACCCATTCATGTCCCACTGCTGGGTACGGGTCTCCACTTCTCTAACAAGCTAAGCTGAGAGTGTTTAGACCTTAATCCACACACGCTGGCCTAATGCGGGTTAATGGATCGGACATGTCCTTAGAAATTCTTCTAGGACATTCTGGTTTTCCTCACGATGTATTTCCTTCACCGTCAGCAGATGGTAAATCATGAGATTAGCACATAATAAATTCAACAAAGTGAAATTCACATTGGTACTGTCCGGCTGGATTTGAACTCGATGCCTCTGAGAAGAGGCTGAGTCCTTATCCATTCAGCTACCATCGTTTTCATATTAGTCACTATAAAATATAGTGTAGGGCTAGGGGGATCCACTAGGACCTTAGGGGACAAAGTCAATCTCATATGGGCCTCGATCCGTTAAAGCAAGCCACTGCCGTTTCACCGACACGACACTGTTAAAAATCCCACAATTTTAGACTTAATTCTAATCTATGCCGTTACACCCTGTTCCCACTTGTCGTGTGTTGTGTCTGTTTTTTTATCGGATGTGTCAGTGGCATCACAGTGGTAACTTGATAATTTACGATCGAAGCTTGGGCGTAGATTTCCCTTTACAGTTTGGGAGGTCAAATGGCAGTTGCTTTCGCAAAAACCAAGATAATCTAAAATCGAAAAAAATCTAATCAAGGGAAAGAGTAGGAGACTGGATCTCTGGAATAAAATTAGTGTTTTTTTTCAATTCCACTTCTTTAGGTCTAAAAGAATTGTGTCTCCCTTTTGTAACTGATTGTCCTTTTATGGCTATTAAGTACGAAAATGTTTATGTGTGCTGCTATAAATGGTATGAATATAAGTAAAACCCTGTTGTATGTTTACTTGTATGTATATAGAAGCGCAGTTTTGTATTGCTGAGTTCCATCACTTAGCATATAAAGAGGCACTCTCTGAATTCCTTTTACAGACAGAGCGACCAGAAATTTTTAAAATTTGCTGAGAAATTTTAAAAATCTTTTTCGTGTGCAAAAATTCAGACCAGATACAAAAGATATTGTTGTACCTTTAAGGATTACTCCGTTTTCACGTCACAGGAATAAACTAATATGTTAACTTATCATAACATTAGATATGTATGTATTTCTTATACCTACTTATTTTATGAGGTAAGAAGGTACGCAAAAATGGCTTAGTAACATCTAATCTTATACTATATAATTCAAAGTCCTGACTGACCTAGAGACAACGCACAGCCTAAACCGCTGGTCGTAGAGACTTGAAATTTGGAGAATATGTGTGTTTTGATGCGTAGAGGTGTACTAAGAAAGGATTTTTTAAAATTCGAACCCTAAAGCCCTAAAAAGGGCTAAAAACGTGCTTTTGCCAGAACTCAAGAACGGCTGAACAGATATTCATGATCTATGATTTTTTGGATTTGTCTCCGCCTCGAATAGCATATAACATAATTAAAAATATATGATTCATTCAGGAAATTTAGTAATAAAAAGAAAATTAGATGTTGCAAACGTTTTTATCGCCATCTATAATAGTTGTCATAGCAACAGGAACTAAAATTGACTTTGTCTAAATTTTCATAGAGTAATAATCCTTTACTTCTTTTTCCTCAAAAGTGAATAGAATGTATTAATTTTTAGGGTTCTGTGCCTGATTAGGAAAAAAAACCTTATCTCTTCGTTATCCGTCTGTTTGTCTGTCAAGACCTCTTTCTTAAGAACACGTAGAGGCATCAAGTTGAATTAGATAAAAGGAATGTTGCGGATAATGCTTGGCATTACACGAAGCGTAATATCCAAACTGTGGTCTCACTATCGACTAATAGGTGGCTTGACCTACCATCTCCTGGCCTGCACTCATGGAGGACGGAGGTCGTTAAGTTACCTTCGGCGACGTTAGTGAGTCACCTGCACGGCAATCGGAGAGTTTTAGGAAGCCGTACCTTATTTTTCTTGCGGAAATCCCCACGAATCTCTCCCCTCCTCTGGCCAGTAGGAACGTAATATCGGACTTGACCGACTAAAGTCGAACTCCATCTTGAGTCTACAGACGCCGAAGTTTAAGGTAACCCTTGACCCTGAGCTATCCAAAGCTTACTGATGGGCATTGCTGTTTTGGTGAGTTCCTGCATTGCGTAGGCAGGGTGCTGACGTTTGAATGCCACCATTGCCGGGGCTGATCCGTGGGCACACCACCTCTTCATACACTGGTAGAGTCTCCAGAGTGGATAGAGTGGCGCCATGTCCTTGAAGCAGACGTCGGTGGGGTAAGCCTCACGGTGAGGTCCCTGGTGCCGACCATGGTCACCATAGAGAGTATGTGGAACGCCACCGCTTTTTTTGCGAAGCAGTAATGCGCACAGAAGTGGTGGTGGAAAAGCTACGGGAGAGATCTAGCACTCCCCCGTGCTGATGAAGGCGCACCGGGTGGCGTAGTTCGCAGAACCATCTCCATCCTCCATGCGGGCCTGCGGGGTTTCTGGGATATCCTTTCTAGGACACACCAGATTCCCCGATCACACAGGCATTGGTAGGACTCCAACCTCTCCGTTGGCTCCGTTGAGATGAAGCCCGACAGGGTTTTTGCGCACGAAAAAAAAGGGGTATTTCCCTTTGGCCTAGAATCCAGATATTTTGCAGAAAGTAAAATCTTATAGCATAAGTACAGGGAAAAGTCTGGAAAGCATAAATATTACATACTTCACCAAAAAAAAATGTATGTCTGTCATTCAAGACAAGAAGCACTGCAACAAAGTTAAGTTCGCCCCCTTTTTTGTCGTGCGGAAATCCCCCTCAACCCAATTTTGTACGGAACCCTGCGTGCACGAGCCCAATTCGCACTTGACCGGTATTTATTAGTATATCCTCTTTCTTTACTTTCATGAACTTCTTGAATGTTAAATCAGGTTGTCAAATGTCAATGTCTGTAGCAAGATTTTAATAATAAAAAAATCAGATTTTCGGAAATAAATAATGTATTGTGAACTTATTTGAAATAGTGCATCGAATGTGAAAGTGCAATGCAACTATGATGAAAGGGTTTTTCAAAGGGCTTCTTCCGAGTCACACATACTTTGGCCAGGGCAGCTATCTAATCCCCATAAAATCTAGAAGACAATGAAAAAGGATAATGATGGTAAATAAACGGGCTTTGACCGCGATGCATGGCACTGTACTTTGAAGGGTTTGATAGAACTTGAGATGAAATGAATACGTTTAGCTGCAACCACTGATTGCGAAGGAATAGACATTGAAAGTTAGTACGGGCAGTCCCTCAGCTTAAAAAAGACTTGGTTGCGATAGCCAACATTCACGCGGGCGGAGCCGCGCGCGGGTACGCTAGTACCTATATAAAAATCTCGTGTAAAACAGTTCGGCCGATTAAGAGTTACCGTAGGTACTAATTGATTCAAAAATTTCATAGTATATCAACTTTGCCGGGCCAGCATATATTTTATGAAAATCTGAATTTTTACGTTAAGTTGTATTTTACGTGTAAAAAAGTATATACCTACTAAATAAACTGTGAAATTTTTAAATTAACTTGCATCAAAGCGTCCCACTAACCTACCTGAAGAAAAAAAAACCTCCACTACTTCATTTCTTCATAATGCTTACCTACCGAACTAATAGAATATTCTCTCTGACTGAAGTTGCGGGATTTCCAGGTAGTTTTAATATGCATGGCGCCCAGCTGTCGATAAGCCGTCCTTACAAAGCCTGACCTGATCCTATTTGAGCGTCTCGAGCCGTCTTGCGAAGGATTGTCTCAGATTTACACTACGATCTTCTTTTGGTAATGTTCAGGGAATAGTGAATAATGTATTTAACATATATAAAAAATATTCTAACGATATGGCAAAATCCTGTTAAGTGTAATTTGACCTATTGTTGTTTTGCTTAGAAAACTTGTTGAGAATTGGTGGTGGACATAGAGAGCCCTATCCAACTTTACAATCGTGTTGTGTTCCCGCCGGTAAGTAGGGTAGCCAGAGCCCACAACCCCCCCCCCCCCCCTCCCCCCTCCCCAATCCCCCGTCCAAACTCCTATAGGGACGGCAGCGCGAGTGTGACCGCTTCCCATCAGGTGGACCGTGTGCTTGTCTGCCGCCTAAGTCGTATAAAAAAAAACTTTATCAGCAAATCAGTGTACCTTTTTCGTTTTTTATTCATACGGTAATTCCCACGGATACCACCCCGTCGGTCATCGGGGGTGGTTATGTCGGAATCGAACTGACTAAAACCGCACGCCGTCTCAGGTCTCAATTACCGGTATGTTAGGTGGAGCTAAACATTTAGATACAACTGGGATTGGCACTCGGAAGAAGCAAGCAGGATTACTTTATTTTAAATCTGAAAATTTTAAAGACATTTCTTTGGTTTTAACGATCTCTTTGGCGTGCCAGTTGAGCGTTCAACTACAAAAAGGGTCCATTTAACGGCTTTATGCTCGCTCCCTATTATGTGGGGCAGCGGAAGTTCAAAATAATAGATTCTAATGTATCTACGCTTCCATTATATTAAATCAGCGTAATGTTCAACCATTCCAGTACGCACTGGTCACAAAATTCGAATACAAGTAACATACAAATTTTATTTCATAGTCTCTAGTGTATTTTCAACATCGACGAAACAAATAGGGGTATAGTCATCGTGTCAAACTAACGGTAACAAGTATCACTCATAATACCAGGTGAAGACCCATCAGGTCAAATCTGTGATACCTTCGATCATTGTCAGTGTAGCTCACAGAGGTATCGTGACAATGACATATAACGTGGACACAGGTGCAGAAACTCCTCAACAAACATTTGTTTAACTTGACTTGAGAGCATCTCCATTTGAGTTTAGTGAATAGTATAATATACCATATTACTATGCGTTTAGAATACAATATTGCCTATAAGCTCGAAGAGCAAATTTTGTTCCAAAGTCCGTCGCATAGTTTCCAGCTCGGAGAATAAGTCATAACTGTACTGTGATAAGTTATGACTGCTTATTAGAACAAATACTAGAACGCAGGTGCTTGGCGACTAAGTAATTTGAGATAAGATTTGTTATAAAATCGCCTATATAGTCTAAGTTCTAGATTTATTTGTAGCTTAATTGGATAGCTACGTAAAGATTAGCAATACAGTAATAATCTTTACGCGTATGGAAAGTTAAGAACGGTTTATTATTTCAAGTTTAAGAGGTGCTTTGTCTTCCCATCCAGGGGAGCAATGGTCCCTAGCACCATCCCCAAATCCCCCAAGAGGATCCAACGGGCGGGAAATAATCCCGTCGCCTCATGACAACCTGAAAATTGTATGAATATTCAACTAAACTCTTATTCAATTACATTTAGCCCATCTTATGTTAGACTGGGACAAGAAAAAGGAAAGAACAACGCTTTTGATATAATACTAAAAAAAATTAAGCGCAATCTGCCCTGACCTGTGCCAAAACTTGTAATCATGCTTTCTTCAAAATGAATCCACGAATGTGCTTTATAGCTTTGCAGATTTCAAATTTCTCAAAATATCTTGAATGAATCAAATTTACAACACCCTATCCTCTAGAAATTTTCATACAAATAGTTTCCAGTGATTGTGGAATTATCATATAGATAGATGGATAGTCCGGCGTTGGTAGACTACAGCTTCAAACACTCGTAGTATTGGATTTATTTACTTGTTAAGAAAATATTAGAAAAGTGTTGGATATAATACAATAAAATAAGTGATTAAATATAAGAATGTAAATTAAATACTTGATAATGAACTAAATAATTTTAAAAACACTTTTTTTTAAACCAGGTTTATAGTAAATACATAACCAGACAAATCAAATGAGCCCATGACGTAAAGTTTCTGTGAACACTTACCGTCTTCATCTTCAGACCCTGGATATTACGTAGCATCAGAGTATTTGCCAAGACAAAACAATTGAGCCTTAAACTCGATTGGTTTATCTTGTTTAGTTCAGAAGTTCCTTTGAACAAATGCCGACTTCATAATCCGAACAGCTTCATAGGATATTTTTTATATTTATGTCACCGAAGATACATAAGAATTTGAGCCTAATCTAACGTCAGTAAGTGGTTCTAATTAGGCTTCCAAGTCCCAATCTAACAAACAACAGAGAAAGTTGAAATAAAGCTTGTAAAATGTGAATAAACTTAAGAATGTAAATTAAATAAAAATGAACTAAAAATACAAAACTTTATTTTTACTTTACATTTTTTAAGTGCAGTAATTTTTTTACTGTTAATATTAAAAACTGTAAAAAAAGTAAAAAGTAATTGACAGTAAAGAAAACTTTTAAATATCAAGACCAAATAGTTTAAGCACGTGGTATACCTGACTGACTAGGTATATGGTCTGGTAATGATGAACATATTATTTCTGAAGCTAACTAACAGAAACTGACACAGTTGATAGATGGTGACGGATGAAGGAGTAATTTGTTACTACTTTAGGAGTAACATTCAAGTCAGACGAAGTACATAAGAGTAACTAATAGATTTACACTTTCAGGTATTAGAACTTAAAAGCTGTTTCAATCAAATTGAGTACATTTATTGAATTCTTTGAACACAACGACGCCGAAACAAGCTACGAAGTTAGTTACGAAATGTTCAGTCACAGACATAAAGTACTGTTGATTTGCATTTGAGCAGCCTTCACAGGGGGGCTCGAGCATTTGACCTTCGACAAATTACATCGGCCAGTACATTGCCATTTCAGTTTGCTTATTCTGTGAGCTATGTCGATAACTATAGTTCTTTGTCGGAAGACCTCATTGCGTATTTGTCCTTCAGTCCTTCAGCCCTTGTAATACATATTGCATTTTAATCAAAAGTGTTTATTTCATAAACATTTGGATACTGGCAGACAAATAATGTCGAAACATTTCTACATCTAAATGAATCAAATCAACCAAGCACAAAATTCAGACGATAGGAAACTCACTGATGCTTAGAAATTCCTTGTACTTGTAACTATCTGTTAATTAAATAACAAAGCGAAGGTTTCCAAGTATTCTGCGCCAGCTAAGAAGACACCTTCGTTAGTGTCTGACGAATCGTTTTAAATTGTTAAACGATTCTACTTCTGTACTTCAGTGGATTTCAAAGTTAGAGATATAATTTTACAAACTTTAGAAAATTTAATTTCAATGTTTCTTACCGTTATATTAAATCTTAGTGCTTCTGTATTAAATTTTATCTCATGATTTGAACATCTCTTTTTGTACATCTTAATACTTCAGCACTAGATATAGTTAAATACATACATACATACATACATACATGAATCGTATATTCATCTTTCTAGTCTTATTACATCATTGCCATCATAATTAGCTTACAATTCTTCAATTATTTGTGGTCGGCGCAACATTTCAATCCCTTCCATATTTTCCTATCAGACGTCATGGCTTCAGTTCTACCGGATCTAATATTAACTGCTTCATGCAAGTACAAGCAATAAGTCTCCAAAGTATTTTCTGATCGGAAAAAGTGATCATCCAGGACGGGACCTTGGACCCATCCTAAATGCTCGAAATTTTCCGACCGGCGGCGCCCTAAGCCGTACAATATATCGGAAAATTTCGAGCATCTAGGATGGGTCCAGGTAGCTCAGTTGGTCAGAGCATTCCTCCTGTAAGGGACTGGTCACGGGTTCAAGTCCCGTGATCACTTTTCCAATCAGAAAATCATTGGAAATAGTTAGCATGTAATTGCTTTAAAATTTCATTCAAGCAATAAGTTGTAAAAATTTTTTGCTATCAAATGGGTACCGCAGCGCATAAAATACATTTGACTTTAAATGTAGGTACGTAATAACTGGTAATAACAATGTCGTCGATAATTTAGACAACACCATTCAATCAATACTGTAATATAATATACTGTCTCATAAACAACTTATCTAAAGTAATCTATAATAACAAACCGATAACAGGATCCTTATTGCTCAAGTAAGGATACAAGTTAAAGAGGTCTACGGACGTATTTCCTGAAACAAGATCTGTCTCACAGGTGAACTTCGACAATGAACAAGACAAAACCAACTTCGTGATGTTTAAACAAGCGCACGTTCCTGAAAATAGTTTAGCAACAACAACATAATCGAAGGAGTTCAAGATGTTGTTAAATCAGACATTTCTCAATTAACAACTTTTGAACTCACACGTGCTGCTACTGTTAATGAAAATATTTTGCTCTAAAGGGTATTGAGGATGCGGGCCATATTGAGCTCGTTTGAGATAAGGAAAACGAAGAATGACAGGATGTCTTAAGTAATGACCGACAAAAGGCCCAGGAAGATTTACTGAAGTGATTGTGTTATCTGTGTGTGTGTATAATAAAAGGGTAGCTTCTATTACGAAGTACTTACTAGTTGAAATTAAAATTAAATTACAATGCTGTTTTACTTTACAATAATTACAATAGTGTTAGTTCAACGGTAATAAAACATAATAATATTATTATTGTAAAATGGTAAATCATTTGTGAATGTAAAATATTTCTTTTTTAATGCATTTGTTTGCGACGGACGCAAAATTACCGAACAACTTTTGATACAATCTTTCCTATTAGAAAGGTCTTGGATAAACTTAAAATCTTCCGTATGATCAAAGTTACATCGGACATCAGCTAGTTGATTATAACTTTGCAAGAACCTTTTCTTTATTCCTTGATTAAATTGTCAGATTTAATTGTAATCAGTTGTAATTATTGATATTGATTTGCAAATGAATATCGTTATTCAATTCGTAATCATTACATCTAGTTCGTAAGTAGTGGCATCAAGCTTGCACTTTGAAGTCCCGAGTCCGCTCTCCTATTCTTTGTCCCCAATTTTGGTATATTTAGTATTTTACGGAAGCGATTGCCACCTGATACGATTACCCCAAGACCGAGAAGAAAACTTGCCCCGGAATTGTTGGTCCGTGATGCAGCAGTTGCTCAAGCTAGCAGATCTATATGGTTGCCTCGGGCACCGAAGATTTTGGTGGATATTCATTCAGGATTATCCTTGGGTAAATCAATTTTATTTTGATTATAAAATAATGGAATGAATAATTATACTGCCTATTGAAGTACGAGTATCTAAAAAATAAACATAAATTAAATAATAAAGATTTAAATGTATCCTATCATAAATTGAAAGCATGAACATTAAAGAGTTTTGCTATGCAGAAATATACAACACAGTTAATCTAGCATAAAAGCTTTATAGACCATTCCATATTCACACTCTACTGAGTAAAACTATGAATAGGATTCTAAAATGGTTTACATCTAGATATTTTAGTAGCAGTCAATTCACAAAATAAGCACCCCTGATAGTAAACGGTCTTAACTTTTTTTTTTTGCTTTTTTACATGATGCTTGCACATATACATAAATATTAACCAACCGGTTATCGAGGCGCATTGATGTTTACACCTATAAATATCTCATTTTATCAAATTTTGTTCTCATTTGCAAAATTAGTAGCTACCAACTTACCTACTTATTATATTGTGATTTAAGTGTACGAATATTATTAATTATACACATAATTTAAAAAAGGCAAAAAAAGTTTAACCTTTTTAAAGTTGAACTTTTCAATCCATTTTAACAATTAGATAAGGAAGTTGTTTATGGAAGTGACACCCGGGTTATCAGGTTTATCTTTTATTCGTATAGTCATAGTAATTTATTTAAAAAAACAAAAGAGTAGGTATTAAAATGTTTAAGGAAAAAACATATTAAACATTATAAAACTAATATAACCAAATGAATAACATTAACTAATGACAGAAAAATATTTACATACTTATATGCGTCATAGAATTTCTCCACATCATCACTGATTGGCAATGTTCCCAGAAGTCTGGCAGCATTGCCAGGTTAAATGGCAATGTTAATTCTTTTTAAAGATAGAGTCCAGCCTTCTGGTCACTTGTAGCGTAGATTAGCCGCTTTGCTTAATCTTTATAGACAAAGCGGCTACTTGGATCCCATGACTCCAGCGTCTTAACCTTTGGGGTTAAAAAAATAATCACCTACTAAGTTGAAGTATTTACGCCGATTGAGGTTTTATCAAAAATACGAAGATATAAGAGGATTTTATTACAAAAGTTGTCTGTTTACGAGTTTTAAATCGGCAATGTATAATATAGACTTACTCGTATTAAAGTGTAATAAAGATACGTGCAATACTCACTGTGGAGTGTTATGACTTTTGACTCATAAATTTTGTACGAGTGTTAGGAATGTATAAGTTCAGATAAGGACTGATACTTTATTATATATTTTAACCAACTTTATAATAGGAGTTCCTAGTTAACACATTTATAAGTATTCGCTAAAAGTTATTTTTATAGTTCTACATTTTTACTTATAGGCATTGAGTTATAATTTCTTGAGCTCTAGTAATCGTCTCGACTCTGTAATAAAATTATAAGTTTAGTAGATTTCTCAGCATACAGCTTGAGCTCCACTTTTATGAAAAGAAAAAAAAGTGACCTGATTATACAAACCAGTACTAATTCTTTAATAAAAATGCTTTTCTTTTTTCAAAAAATTGTAGGTAATTAACAATTCAGGTACCACTTGTCTAGACGTTACCGGAACAGTTGATTCTCTTTTGTTTTCCATGGAAACATTCCCCGGGACATTAATTAAAGCCCGATGTAATTAAAACTCAGCAGTTAATTTGGTTAAGAAATGCCACAAATCTTGGGGTTGGTCCAGATTCGAATTATCTGATATTTGTTATACGTAATTGCAAAATATGTATTGTTCGTACGAAATATTAGTCATTTCAATTGTAATTATGTTTACAAAAACAAATAATGCGATATACACTCTATGAAAAATATGCCATGCTTGGGAGATGGCCATCACCAGAAAATGATCAATCTAGCTATGGCAAGTCATGCTGTAATTTAGATATGCTATCATTAAACTTTAACCAAGTTATTTAAAGCCAGCCTTAAAACGTTCTTGCTCAAAAAATGTCTTTGTTCACTATCCCTATATGTGTTGAATGACTGAGCAAGCAACTCATTTTTGTAATTATTCTAGTTCTAATTTTATCTGTTTTTATTATTTTTCATTTGTTTTTATTTTATTTCACATTTCTATTTTGGGACTTTTTTTAATTTTATTTAATTTTTTTTTTGTTATTTAATTTGCAAGCATGACATTCAAATAAAATGTTAAGTAATTGTTCATGAATTAAACAAACAAACAAACAATTTATCTAACTAAAACTTAGTAAAGCCTTCTGTCATTTAAGGCTTGATATTTTATTTTATTTGTAACTGGTGCTACCTTTTTGCCGTTGTAAGATGCATAATTATGCATTTTGCAGATTTACTAATTACATTAAAATCATGACATTGTGGTGAGAGGAACAAACAAAGTCTTTATTTTTATAATATTCGTATGGATTTGCCGCCTCTTTTGTTAGCATATAATATAATTAATACTCATGTATCATACAGGGTTGCTAATTGGATGAATATAGCATAATTTGTAAATCTGTTTGTAGAGTTGATTACCGTGTATAATTCAATACTATAATAAGCAGAAGATAACAAACGTCATTCATTTTGTTCCAACGTTACTTAACATAATGACAGTTATTTTGTTTCGATTGAAGAACAAAAAATGAACAAATAGGTCGTGTCGTTAACTCAATTACTTACATAATAAGATAACATTGGCCATGGTAGTGTCAATGAGCGGACAATACCTATGTTACCAAGGCTAGTCTTAAATAGAGCATATATCTACAAAACTCATTACTACATGTTTTATGATGTAGAGATACAATACATACTGACATGTTCTTTGAAAATCATGATGATGACAATGTTTTTTATTAACCAGTCTTGTTACTGGAGCCGAATGAAACATACAATAACAAATCTATAGGTATATCACCTATATACATACAAATAAATTAAATGTAGTCTTTTTGCAATATTAAAATAATACTCGTATGTTTTAAATAACTGCATATCAATGTTGATACGTACGATAAATAATATATCGAAAAATTTTTTCTAAACTTTTATGTATGTCTATTTTTCTGTTTGTTTAAATGAGGTCCCTGGAACGGTGGGCCGATTTCGACGGGACTTTGACTGCAGATAGTTAATATTATAAGGTGTAGTACAAGTGACTTTTATTTTAGAACAAATAATTACCTATTCATTTTCGATTCATGAAAAAAAAATAAACTTTAAATATCTACGTGTATTTGTATGCGGGTAGAATAGCCGGCACAGCTTCATAAGTTTTATTCACCATCCAAGTGAAAATTATACATACAACCAAGCTATATCATCAGTATATATTGTACATCATAATCATTATAGAATCCAGAGAGAAAAGAGACAAATATTCCACAATTTGTAAAATGGTCGAAGGTGTCAAAAATGTCCTAAAACTCTTTAAAGTCACCAACAAATAAACTACCTGACTTTAATAAAAGGCATGATTTTATCTTCTGTAAATTACGTTTCACTACACTACCTCAAGACAAAGGCGGATAATATTTTATTTTATAGGTCAATACTTCTCAAATAGGTACCTTCGTTCGAGTGTGAAGACGCTGTTCGCTTCAGTAACTCTCAAGTTTACGAAGGAGATAATTCAGATAACAGAAATTAAAAATTGTACAGAATGTAAAATATCGTTTATCATTTTGTTGTTGTATGGCTCAATTGCAGCTTTAGACATTTACTAAACTACTTAGGTGACAGACAAGCACACGGCCCACCTGATGGGTAGCGGTCACTGTGGCCTAATGGACGTATGCAACATCAGGGCAACACACTCGCGCTTCCAACCCTGTACAAACCTTATTTTACCATATTTTATTTTATTTATATTGTACGTACCTTTGGAAAAAAATAGGTGAAAAATAAGCATATTATTTACATTACCGATTAACATGTATTATTAAATTCTATGCTGAGTTCTTACAATTCTGGGTTCTAAAAAGTATCTGTCGAGGCCGTCTACTGTCTACGCAGACGGTCACCGGCGACTACTTTTTGGACTTCACCCCAGCTTACCATCAGGCGGGTGCAGTCAATTCGATGGACTAAATTAAAACAAATACCTAAAATAGGTACTTTGTAATTAATATAAAGTATGTTTTATTTGCTTTCTAAAACCCATGATGATAACCACTTCTGCATAGTTGGGGCTAGATGGCGCTATGTGATATGTCTTAGAAAACTTACTATTATTATCTATAACCAAAAGTGAGTATATACACGAAAAAATCTTGCTTGAACATTATTTAAATATTATAAATGTAAATGTATTGTAATTCTAGACGAGTTATTTCTCACTACGAAGAAGTCGTTAGAGGATGTCGGCACATACTTAAGCTCCTTAACCAAAATATACAGGAATAGCGTATTTAAATTTTCATGTCTCCTTTGACCGTCGCCGTGAAAACGTGTTCCCAAGGGATGCCGTCGCATCAATTCACAGGGTTAACAACAAAAAATGCTTCACAAAGTATTTACGCACTTTGCATAAATATTGGATTTTAATAACGGATTGCGGGTACCTTTAATCAATATATCCGTTTTCAGCTTAGAGCGTTTTGAACAAGATACAAAAGATTCACGCGCATCGGCATGTGGAAGCATGCACTGATTGGCATAAAAATCTTCTTTATCCGATTTGTGATTTCGTTTGTTAGCAATCGTACGGGATTTTCAATATCAAATAATTATGTGCCTGGATTTGCATTGAACGTCGATATTGATATCCGAATTGATGAATGAATATTCTTTGTATGTCACTAAAATGTGCAGTTTCATTTTAACAAAAACAAAAAAAGAGGAGAGTACATTTTGTGACTGACAGCCCCATTTGGGAGATAATTTTATCAGATTCATGTGAAATGTGGTCTAGAAGTTGGTTATAACCCCAACTTTTAATCAGCAAATTCATCTGAGGGTGAGTGGAGTTCAGAAGATCTTTCTATATATATATGTTGCAGTCAAAACTCTTAAGCACTCAAAAGTACTTTTAACTAGCAAAATCAGTCAAAAGTACTTTTAACCGTAAGCTTGCAGTCAAAACTTTTAACCAGTCAAAAGTACTGATGATGATGGTGATAAATACACAAACGCATATATAAATCGCATTAGACGCCATACAAGTACGCTACTCTGTAAAAGTTCTTTATAGTACTCACGTCGGTCAATGAAGCTGTATGTTCCCACGAATCCAGTAGCATTATTTTGCCTCGGGCCGCTGTGGAATTCCAGAACAAGAGACGGTCCAGGAGAGTACAATGCTGGAGGAGCATCAGCTCTGCTGCCACACAGTTCTCGCGCCCAAGCTGATCGCTCGTTGATAGCCCCAGGTGGACCTGGACCTTGAACTTCCCAGTATACCTTCAGGTAATCGCCTCGTGTGCAGCTGTAACAAAAGAAAATTTGAAGGTTCACATTTATTATTCTTCTTTTGTGTCAATGATTATTTTCTTCAAATTATTCGAGCATAAAATTCTGCCATCTTAACCGCGCTATCAGTGGGCCTTGTTGAGGTCGTCTTAACTGCAGGAGGTAGGGCATAAGGGGTAGAAAATATTTATTATGGAACAGTATAGCATAACTTAAGGAGTTTTGCCTGCAACTCTATATCTCGATATATTATAGAGGAATGACCTCTGAAGCCATTCTTCAGTTTCAGCCGACATTTTAGTTTACACAGTTGTTCGTTATTTCTCCTTATTGAATTATTATTTTTCTCTATTCATAACATATTTAGGTGTTTACTACTAACAAAGAATGCTGAAAATTAATAAACTGATAATAAATTATCTTAATATGAAATTACATTATTACATTCCAGTAATTCTTAAATAGCAAGTTTAATGTATTATCAGTTTTGCTAAAATTTTATGAAAGAGCTAAAGCTGAAGTAGTCTGTAAATTAAAACGTGTTGAGCTAATTTTGTTGCTGACTTATGCGTAACCTGCGAAGGAAGTTAACATATAAAACATACTGTTCATCAAACACCGTTTTAAAGCAGCAACGATGTAGCAAAACTAAAAACTGCTATATGAGCATCATATTTTAAAATAGCAACCAATACGAGTATATAGCGGTCGTTTATTGAAAGCTAAGTGCTGGGAAGTTTAGGCGTCTCAATTTTATGAAATAAATTTTAACTGAGCTTTATATCATCTTTATTTTCTAGAGACAAGGCTTTATTAAGACGTTGTATAGCCATATTAACGGAAATATTGTGTGTTAAGGGAATTTCTTAGGTGTGATAACACTAGGGGTTAATATTCAACAATACTTGCTTAAAGAAACCTCAAAGAAAAGAAGAGAGTATCAAAAAGAATATTCAGTCGAATCGAGAACCTTCTCTTTTTTGAAGTCGGTTAAAAAGAAATGTGAGGAAGATTAGACTTTTATCACACTCACAAACCATGTGAAATGCAATGTACTATTACTTATTAGTCTTATTACGAAAAATTTTTTTTATTAAATGATACGGTGGTCGAGTGAAAAAGCTCCCATAAGGGCGAATGGTTTATCTTCGCTCCTAAACTCAGTCTTAAGGGCATATGGAGACAGCCAATATACACCGTGCTCCTGTCAATAACATTGATGATATTGATGCACAAACGTGATATTATTAACATGTAGACATGTAGAAATGCTATTGGTCCCTACACCGAATCACGATATTAGATCGCAATATAATAAACAGTTTCCACGCGCCCTACCACAAGAATTCAGCTTAAGTGAAAACATTAAAGAAGACACTATTTATATCTGTCATTATCGATATTTATTACACAATTAATAAAAGCTTTTATCTGTTCTTACTGTCATTACTCATCTTCATGACATTTATCGAAAGCCGCGAGTGAGGGCATTACGGACAGTTGTCTTTGACATAGAAACTAGGAAAAACGAACAAAATCTCTCACCTCAAAAGACGGTCGGAAACTTGTCATTTCTGTCCAATTGAGTTAGGTTGGGGTTCGACCAAAACCCTGTCAGATCCGATACTGTTATAGACATAAGGTGATTTGACCCGCAACTTACCTGACAAAGCCTTTACCTCAGAAGCCATTGAGTTTTTGTTCACTTATTAAATGTTTTCCGCATATTCTTTTTAGGCCCGCTCACCTGATGGTAAGTGATGAGGTGTGAAGAAGATGGAGCACGCTTGCCTAGAAGCAACCTATTCATTATTAACTTAAAGACACCCAGGTTATAGCTTTCCGGAAACACAGACTTAGGAAGCTCATTCCACTCCTTAGCAGTACGCATAATGAACGTATTGCTGAAGCGTTTCGTGCGTATGAGCGGAATGTTCACTATATAACCGCGTAATTTTTAAAGAACAGATTTTAATAAGTACTTCTATGTTTAACCACCATGAAATCAAAACCGTCTGCCATGTTTATTTGTCGTTAATTCCAATTTCAAAACGAGTGAAATAATAATTTACAGCCTGATGACCCAAGGTTAGTCAGGGTACGGAGGAAATGCTTTTTGTTAACCTTAAACCCCGGTTATTTAGACCCGAGATGACGTGCAGTTTTAGTCGATTCGAAACCACCCCCCGAAATTGGGGATTACCATACGAAACAAAAGATAGATTACCGTCTGAAAATTAAATTTGGTCACTATTTTTTCCGTGAAGAAGTTCCTATAGTCTAAGCGAACGGAATCAGTATTTAACGTGAGCAGATCCACGGGCAACAGCAGCTAGTAAAATTATAAATGCATTTCGCTGAGCCAATCTCCAATAATCTTTCATACTTTAACCAGTAAATATTTTCTATTAACTGGTGCAAACGTTCGCATCATTCATTTACCATTGGAATCGGCACAATAAATCATCAATGTGTCAAGATCAGTTGAATGCAAAGAAAAGGGTGAACTAAAAGCAAAAACAGCTTAGTTCAATTTGAAATGTATCCTTTTGACCTACTTTTAGTTGGCAGAGAGAGCTAAACAAACAATGGATTTCACTAACCGTATATATTATGGACTAAGCGGCGGTTTCTTTTGTTATTGTTAATCGACTAATGATGACCTTAAAAATTTACTGTCCATATTTTGGAATAAATGAGCTATTTAAAAAGGTTAAGTAATTCAATATTTTGGAAAGTTACATAATACTTCTATGCTAGGGGCTCCACGAAGTCTTTGAGGGCCAAGCCAACTTAACTTGCAAGCCGTTAAACTTGGTGACTGATGGACGAGGCTTTAGCTCCATTTTTTTTCTAGAGGTTGAAAAGTTAGACGGTAGATGCTCCCATAAAATCCACTTGGGCTAATCTAGAGGAGGAGGAGTAGATGGACCCTGAGCTCAGAAGTAAAAGCCTCGGATAATGCCATACTCCTGTGATAACTTTTTATTGCTATACAATTACAAGAATATTTGGATATATGGAGGTGAAATGGTAAATTATGTTAGTAACTGTGGGCGTAACTCTGTCTGCATACTGATTCTGCAGACTTAAAAAACTAATGAGTATGTATCTCAATGACAAGGAGTCATCAATCAAAAATTGCACCTCATTGTCACCTTTAGAAAGTTTTGCTATATTTATTTTGCATTCAAAAAACAGATATTACTCAGTTTACGTATCAATATACTTTTACAAATAGCCACTTCGTATGTAACGCGAGTAATTCAAATTACTTGCATTTGATTGCGACAAAATTGTACACCGTTTGTACAAATTTCGGGGACAAGTCGCCACGCCAACTGTATCGGAAACCATGGTCAACACTAATCGCTGTAGCGAACAGCATGTTAAGCCTTCTATTACAAACACCAGTCCTCAAACGTTCGGCTATTTGCCAGCACGACGCACTGTGAATTGCAAATCTTGTGTTTGTGGTGCACGGTCCCCTCAATTTTCATGACAATACATGGGCTTGTTCGGTTGTGTATGCCGGGAATACCTAATGTTAGTTCTACTTGTTGCAAAAATATACTATCAGTATTGTCGATGGGATATTATATATTTTATTATACATACAACTTAGGTGACAGACAACAATACGGCCCACCTGGTCCTTGATTCTGCTGAAGGCAAACCACTGTCATGCCACTGACACTCTAAAAATGGTATTTAATTGTAGACTTCACCGTTATACAGGTAAAGTCTAATATCAAATGAAAAGAATTAATTAAAATTATTCATTCGCTTTACAAAATATCATTTTTTAATTTTAGACTCTAAACTGATAGTATTGAAGTCCAAAATTAAATGGTATATTTTGAAGTGTCAGTGGCATTACAGTGACTGATGGGTAATGGTCACCGTGGCCTATGGACGTGTGTAACACCAAGGGCGTCACACTCGCGCTGCCGACCCTGGAGGAGGATGTTGGAGGGGATTGGGGAGGGGAAATGGGACGAGGGGGGTTAGGAGAGATTCTCTGCTGACAGCACAGAATCTCTCCAGTGAGCTCTGGCTACCCTACCTACTGCAGGTAACACATGCAAGCAATAACACTAGGTGGAAAAATAATTTATATTATGTTCTGTAATATTATTCGACTAGTTGAAGCCCGCCGATTCCACTTACATGGATATTGGTTATCCTTTTTTGTTCATACCTCTGGTTCTGCTTAACCAATTGCAATCAAACAAAAATAAAGTCTGACAAAAACGACAACTAACCTCGCAAGTCTTAGGTGGAGCCGCGGGTGTCAGCTAGTAAACTATATAGGAACAAAAACAATATCTTTTCATTTGATTTACTACAACGATATATTCTCGAGTACCAATGCTCTTTGGGACTTTAAGAGGATTTACTATAAATCCATTTGGGAAGCTGATCCGGGTTAATTTATTTCATGTGCTGCATTGCTTGAATGAAATACTAATAGATTACACATTATCTAAAGTATTTCAGATGTAATGCTGATATGAACATATTACATCACTTTTACTAGTCATCATCATCTTGCTAGCAATTTCCCAAATACGTTCATAGTTTTCACTTTAAGTTCGAGGTCCGTTTATTGTTTTAACCAACTTCAAAAAAGGATGAGTTTCTCAATTTGACTGTATTTTTGGTTTGGTACCTCAGAACATTGGTCTGGCTGAATCGATTTTGATTAATTTTGTTTGAAAGCTGGTGCCATTATGGTTCCATTTCAATTTGGTCCAGTTATAATAGATTTTTTTTGTGAGAATTATTAATTTGTTATATTGACTTTGCTGGGGGCTACTGTCATCTCCTCCTAGCTCCAAACGAAAAGCCTACGTCAGAACCTCGTTCATTATTTAGCAGCTGCACCGACTTGCAGATGAGGTTAATAATAATAATTTTTAATTTTAATAATAATAATAATTGAGTTTCTTGTCGGAGTCTTCTCAGATCTGGGCCGCGTTTCGAACCGGTGCCGGTGGTCCATTTGCTTCTAGTTTTAAATATTTTTGATTTTGACATTTTGTACTTAAGTGCCGCATTTAATTAAGGGTTCTTCCAGGTGGACAAACTATTTTGTCAAACTGATTTGACCACGAGGAAAAAAATTCCTGTTGGTCAAACTTCTTGGATTGAGTCCACGTGATCAAACTATTTAGTCTAACTGATTTGACCACGGGTAATAGTTCTATCTCGCTCGTGGTAAAACTTGATGAAGTTTAAGAAAAGTACAGTCATTTTGAAAATAGACTTATAGCAACAATATACCCTTTTTTTTCTCCGTTATTAGAATTCCAAAAAAATAGAATTAAAAAACTGAACAAACTAGTAACTTATTATCTTTATTAAACCTTTTCAAAATAACGTCCAATCCGTAGACAGGAGTAAGAAATAGACGCGCTGTCAGAGTATACCCGAGAGTGATGGCAATAGATTTTTAAAGTTGCCAGGTTATGAATTTGGATGAAACTCCAGACTCCGAGGTGAAAACTTTGGATGCGACTGGGAATTAACGCTAGGATGAAGAGAAGAATAAATTTGAAAATACACAAAAGTACAGTTACTGCTCATATCTTACAAAATAAACAATACAGACTAACATTATAGGTAGGTACACATAAATTTATCTGCACTGCATTCTCAGTTTATAATTTGACAGCTCTATATTTTTAAAAGGATATTTGGGAACTTTAGTTTTTACATACCGAACACCATCGTGGTTGTGATAATATTTTAAATCGATCGTCGTTCTGGGCTCCGTTTCTTCTCATTTTAGTCGGATCAACCGAATCCGAATTATCATTTTAATGTCTTATCTATTACTATACTCTATGTACGGTGTATTCAAAGTCAAAGTTAAAGTCAAAGTCAAAGTCAAGTCAAAGATTTCGTCACCTTACATTACGGGTAAAATTCATAATCTGGCAACTCAAAAACCTATTGCCATCACACCCGGGTATACACTGACAGCGCGTCTATTTCTTACTCCTGTCTACGGATTGGACATTATTTTGAAAAGGTTTAATAAAGATAATAAGTTACTAGTTTGTTCAGTTTTTTAATTCTATTTTTTTGAAATTCTAATAACGGAGAAAAAAAAGGGTATATTGTTGCTATTTTCGCAATGACTGTACTTTCCTTAAACTTTATCAAGTTTTACCACGAGATAGAACTATTACCCGTGGTCAAATCAGTTAGACTAAATAGTTTGATCACGTGGACTCAATCCAAGAAGTTTGACCAACAGGAATTTTTTTCCTCGTGGTCAAATCAGTTTGACAAAATAGTTTGTCCACCTGGAAGAACCCGCATTTAATGGTCTTTACAGAGTAAATGATTTTTGACTTTGACTTTGACTTTAACAGTCTACAAATTTTTAACCTTTTCCCTTGCCTCTTGGTGTTTTGCATAAGTCCCGCCTCTTTCATATTGGGTTAGGCAGAGATATATCTTTTTGCTTACAATGGCCCTGGTATACGCCTTTCGCTTTTAAAATTAAACTTTCATGATGGTGTTTATGCTCGCTTTCATGCTCACCAGTTACCCGTTCTGGATCTGGCCCTTCCTAAACGTCCTCGTCCTAAACTGAATTTTGAACATATTTTATTTCGTGAATTGACTCTCATATCACCACCGTCTTATTTAATATCGACTTTGAAGTAGCTATATACCTTATTTCTCAGATTTTATGAGTGTGGTGAAGACCCCATCAGTCTTTATCTTATTTTCTTTTTCCTTATTTTTCTTCCTGGTAACGCGCTAGTTACATTTCTGGAAGTGATTATTGGCAACGGAAGTTGTTTACGATGGGCCATGTGCAGGTTTGTTATCCGGGAATCTTTATTTTATACACATTTAATTTTATACGTAGGCAGGGGTGCTAGCACCTCTGCCTACCCCTTCGGGGATATAGGCGTGGGTTTATGTTATGTTATATTATTTATACATTACATTTACTACCACAAACTTAAAACTAGATATAAGCTTCTTCATTTTCAGATGATCAACTCCAAGTTTGATGATATCATCGACCTATCGCGCTACTTTACGACCAAAGTTCTGGATGCTGTAACTAACCGACTGTCATTAAAAGTCCAGATACGTACATAATTTATGTAGGTATATACATGTGGCACATGTACCTACTCAACTCAATATTACACCAAAAGGAAACACAAAACCATGAATACATAAAACTCAAGGACGGAAAGCATTGAAGACGAGACTGTGTTACAAAAATGGCGGTGGCTAACCATGTGTGAGTGAATTTTAAAGTTAATTGAAATGTGATTTTTGATTATTATTTCTTACTGTTTCTACGATTTTTACATCATTTCACTACTCACAAGACATGCTGTTTTTTTCGACTTACGTTTACTTAAACTGACTGAATCGAATGACGTTTGCTGCTTATAAGTAGGTGACTAGTGAGCGAGTGTGTGTATGTGCCGACTCAAGGTTGGACTGGGCCGGAAAGACCCGTGTGGTTACCATAAGTCCGGGCCCAGTTCGGGTTCGATTTTTCTTTCAGGTTGCCACAAGTCATGCCCGTGGGGGGCCCGTACAGGCTAGGGACCGGCTGGCAAATGCCACCAATGAATATACCTATGGCCAGTCCGACGCTGTGCCGGTTAGTACGTATAAGCAAGTGGGCCGACTCTTGTGTCGTCAGTTGTATTCTTCAATGCGTTCCGTCCGTTTCATAAGTTTATGTACAAAACATGCAAAAGGAAAACACCTCGTAATGTTCTGGCAGCAGTTTAGATAGCCCTAACATGCTGACAAGTTTCAGTTTTTGTTCCATGACCGCTTAACTTAATACCAGCGTATAGGCATTAGCATAATACAGAATTTACAATTCCTTTTCAGCACTGGTTCCGTAGTGAAATTTCAAACGGCATAGGCGAATGGTATCGTTTGCAAATTGGTATTGAACGATCTCTTATACCGTAACGTGGCTTTATGGTGCGGTGTATACCTACCACTATTACATTATTTGATATTTCGTGCTTTTTTCTAGTTAGGTATCACGGCATCTGTAGTAATCTGCTACATCAAGAGTGCGTGTTCGATTCTCGCTCAGTGTGAATATTTATATGCATGAATATGTATATTTGCATGGTTCTGGGAGTTTCGATGTATGATAATAATTATGTATGTATTTTCCAAAAGTATATCTAAGTATCTTTATCCGCATTCTACAACCAATACATAAACTCGTTATGGCTTATGATAGGTCTAGCTAGTGATGTTTGGAATGTCGTCAAAAAATGTTTATATTTTACTTCTGTATAATTTTGAAAATCATTTTCAGATTCTAAACAGACTTACTTGCGTCTGGGATACCCGTTTTTTACGAAGTACCAAAACTATTTAATAAACGTGCTCAAAACCAGATTAGTATTCTAAAGAGATTAGTATTATGATCTAGCTATGTAGAATGAACTAAAACTACTAACACGAGTTTCTCCAGCGGATGGTAGGGTTAATTTTTCCCTTGGCATATAGCCACTTATTTAGAGGATTAAATGGACGGCTGCCTACCGAGTCGGGTCGGTAGATACTGTCTTGTATTACATTTCAGAGCAAACTTTAGTTATTTTTTGATTTGCAATTTCTATAGCTTAGATAGATCTAGATGCACACGTACACACACACACACACGCTCACACGCACTCATGCACACACACACTTTAGGCATACACGCACACACGCACACACGCACCCGTGTTTAAAGAAAGCATTATAATCAATCCTGATGTATAAAATATTATAAGTTTACGCTACGATATAAAATAGTCTTGGACAAACAAACCGTTTACTCACTACCTCTATAACAAATAAAAGATTTAACATAATATGGTGTCATCTTTCATTGATATCACATAAAAAATATTCGGCTGCCATGCGGCATGACCATATACATCGCTGGACATGTGATTGATGAAACTTATCAGACACAGGGTAGTCTCGGTACCTACGATTGATGATCAATCAAAACTGAAACCACCATTCTTATGTTTAGTTTTGTCTATAAGAAAAAAATATCGCATTGATTGTATGATTGGTAAGAAATATTCGAGAAGAGAAGTAATAAAATTGTACCTCTTAACACTATTTGAAGGGACAAACTTTTATCTCTCCATGGTTCTGAAGAGACATTTATGGTTTGGTTGGTTTATTCCGCATTCGACCCATTTCTTTGAACCACCTTATTCTTTTAAGTTATATATAGCAAATGTGGAGTCAAGGGTATGGTTTTAAATGAAACTGATCATATCAACATACATTATATATTGTACAAATATTTTAGTAATAAGTTTTTGCTTTGGGGAGCATGACGCTTCCCCAAGCGGAAAGTTTATAAATTTTGATCAAATATTTTACTTAGCCAACTTCGATATCGTGGCATCGTGTTGATCAAAAACAGATTGCTTTTTTAATTGACAGAAGTAATAAAGTAAGTGACCGAGGGCGGTAGAAATGTTAAGGATAAAATGTTATTTTATTTTCTTCTAAAGCTATTAAATTGAGTAATTTAAGCTTCAAATAAATCTAGCATGTTTGTTTTTATACAGTAAAATTATTTTTCATTCACAAAAGTTGACCTGCAACTCGAAACAGGGCTATCCTCAGTATGAAAGGGATTAGGAGATGGTCCTTTTCACTGTTTTGTATTTCGACTTAGTAGACTCGACAATTATTCTGTTGTCGAAGAATAGGAGTGACAGGGTCATCAGATTCTTACTAATACTGCTTAATAGCTTAATTTATTTTCTTAATTATTCTTAATGTCTGCTACCGAAGTAGTATAAAAAAAAAAAAAAAAAACAATCAAGTGAAGTCATAATTTATAACTTTTTAGATTCCTTACTAAATTTTAAATTAATGCTATATGCACTATACTGGAGTAAACGCAACGTGTAGTGAAATAAATATGATATTATCTTGCACTCCATATCTAAGCAATACGCGTTGTATGGAGTGTTTTGAGTGTAGGTCGAGAAATTTTCAAAATTAAATATTTTTAAAACTAGGTATCTGTGGTTAGAATATTTCATTTCAGCTGTTCAATATACATAAATAGAACGTCTTTAAAAAATTCATCCTTTTTCATATATGAAATATATATATAATATATATCATATATGAATAAAATAGTGTAGTGATTTTTACTTAAAAATAAGTACCTATGGTATACCATAGGTACTTATTTATAAGTAAAAATCACTACACTATTTTATTCATGGTACATTCACCGTAGAACTAATATGATTGTGATTCGTACGTACATTAACTTTGTCAGAAGGATATGAAACCGGCGGACCTGTATGAAAGTTTTAATGACATTAGAGGAAGCTCGGAAAGTGTGTAAGGACAGAAACAGATGGCGGGCAATTATCTCTGTCTATCTCGGAAAGAGAAAGGCGTAAGTAGTAGGTATGTATGTGTGCATTAATTTAGAAAAGTTAGCGAAGGTAACACAAAGGGACTGGATAATGTATTTACGGCGATTGATCGTATGATGTGACTATAGCATGACTGTATGTAGTGATTACGTTTGGGACAGGAACATTGAAAGCAGGTTAGAAAAGGTCTTTCAAAGGACAACAAGTTTCTGGTTTACAAAAAAAAACATTTTTAAAAACAAGCTTTCTAGTAAATGAATAAGCAGACAAATCAAGTGAGTCCAAATATGACGGGCATAGAATAAAATTATAGCCTAAGATGACGGGTTTATATTGTTTCGTTCAGAAGTTCCTGCCTGACTCCTTCATCGGACCAGCTTCAGCTTTCTAATACCATAAATCGTATTGTGACGTCAGAAAGTGGTTCTAATTGGGGTTACAGGATATGACCCATACTAACAAACTAACATACAAAAAACTAATAAACAACAGAGTAGGTAAGTTAAATAAAGCTTATTAAAAAAAATTAAATGAATAGTAAGACATTTAATAGTAAGTATTACTTAGTAGCCTCTACAAAGCAGTTTTATCGCGGTGATTGTTCTACTTTAGCAAAGTTAGAATTGCGGATTCAGTTCGAAAGTCAAAAACCGTTTATCAGGCGTTTATACCAAACTTGGTGTACCTACAAATCTCAAGCGCAGTACTGCTACGCTTCCATTCTGTTTTCAACACTGCAGATTTCCCAGATGTGTCGTTTGTTCTCAGTTTAAAGAGGCAAATACCGATTCCCAAATGTATCAACAACAGTTAAACTACACTTTTGTTAACTTTATAGCTTTTGGTGTTATATAAAATAGCTTTTTGACCAATGAAATAAATGTCATATTGCTTTTATACCCTCATGTATCATCCTCAAACCGATTCCGTAGTTCCATCCAAAGTTTGCATTTTGGAACCCCGGTCGGCTTATTATTTTAGTCTGACCTTCCAAACCTTTATTCGTGTGGAAATTGCCACGTATATCAACCTGGTTGGCCATCGGGGGTGGTTATCGCACGCTGTCTCGGGTCTTCAGACCCTGGGTTGTAAGGTGACCTTAGAGGTATTTCTCTCGTAGGTTGGCTGATCCAGGGCCCTTCTCCGGCTTCGATATGGCCTCTTTGAGCTTGGAACTATGGTGCCCCGTTTTGCTCCCGGAAAAAGAGGGAACGAGCATCGCGCCGCTCCGCTGTCGGTTTGGCGAGTAGGGTGACAGGTAGCCGTCCAACCTCTGAGCTCGAAGAACCAGCCCGCCCCTTGCCAGCTTTACACTGTGCCCTCTGCTCACCAGAGGAATACGTGAAGAGCCCCCGAGCAGACTGCTGTCTTATACAGGGCCACTACTGCCGCGGTTGTAATTAGCCGTAGGCGATAGCGTCCTCCCTGCCAGTGAGAGGCACTACAGCTTCCGTTGCCCGGGTGCACTGTGTCGTTGTTCCGGCCCGACAATATATAAAAAAAAATAAAGCAACAGTATTCTACTTTGTAAAACATGTCAAAACATAATACACTCACCGTATGTGTCCTGAATTCACAATTAAAAAATAAGTATAGGTTATAATATTTTGCCTCGAATTCAATATTTGCTAGAAAATAAAGGTACTACCCACCAGAATTGAAATTTTTGAGGTTGAAAACAAGTGTAGTACCCACATTTGAATTTTTAAATTTGCAATAGAATAAATTGAATTTGGATACGACTGGAATTAACGCTAGGTTGAAGAAGAAGAAGATTGAATCTGAATATTGCCATACTTCATGATTCCATTCAATTGAATGGAATCATGAATGTCGAATTCGGCACAGCACAAAAAGACTAAGCTGAAGAGTTTTCGGTTGAATGCCCTAATCTCAGAAACGACTGGTCCGAATTGAAAAAATCTTTTTATGTTGGATAGCTCATTCATTGAGTAGGGTTATATGCTATATATAATTACGTTAACACCCATGACACAGGAGCAGTGATCATATATATAACAAAAGTAGGGTAAATTTCTATTCATTATTGTAGAACTAATAAACTATGGATCGTGTTAGGAAAAATAGGTGCCACAGGGACGGAATATACCACGGGCAAAGTCACTAGGGACAAATAGTTTAACATAATCTTGTTATAAATTCATAGTAAAACTACTTAAAATGCTTTTACTACGTTCATTTTAGATTTTATTATTATGACAAGTTTGTAGTAATCCAGTTGTATGTTTGGCTGGCTAAGACAAAACATACCTACAACAATGATACGTCTTTTGTACTCCAAACATTAAATTTTAATGTATCAGATGGCACCACACACTAAGCAGACGCTTCATTCCATGAAATCCGCAATAGTGGTGACAAAGTAACAACATTACTTAAGTATTTCCGTCAGTCGCTTTTCAAGATAAGTTGCCGACACAGTGTTTCCTCAATACTGAACTACAAAGCACATAGTTCAGCACTATAAAGTACTCATTGTAACATAGTGCTGTTGTGCTTCCAATTGGAAAGCAACCAGTTAATACATCTTACCACCGGTTTTCGATGATGTTGGTCTTAAATGGCAATGTATAACTCTGTACCATTGAATATTGTTCACATTGCTAAGGCCTCATACTTATGTAATATCTTTTATACAATATATGCATACAAATAAATAAAATGTCTATTTGTAATACTTATTAAAATTATGTGCTTGTGGCATGTAGACATGTAGTGACTAGTTTTGAAAAAAAAAAACAATGGCAAAATGCGTATTATTACTTACTAAGTTATGACTATATCTAAGGTGTATTATACAAAGCCATGCTGTTATTTTGGTAATGATGAAAGTGATCGTTGCTCCTCATTTTTATTTTCGAAGCTTTGTCATTTTCGGTTAGGATTCTATCAATATGGAAGTACTAGTGGAGAAACAGAGTAGCTCCGGTGAACGAACGGTGACAAAACAATTCACCGGATAGCTACTCTGTGTCTCCACTTTACTTAACTTTCATAATTGTACATTATAGTACATTTAATGTACAATTATTATTATCTTTATCACCCATAAACGGTGTTTTGGTAGCTACTAAAACGGTTAAGTGCGCAAAACATTACGTATGTTATTCTCAAAAACTGTTATGTTATCCTAATAAAATTGCACTTATGTACTGTGAGACCATTGGCACGCATGTCATCTTCTACGTTGTCAGGACAGCATTTGTCAGGTCTTCCCCTTAAGCCGGGGCCCAGACATTTCTTACCCACGTAACCTAGCAGTCACCGCAGAATGTGGCCACGTCAGCAAAGTCAACTCGACAACATTTGGCCACGATTTCACGTATATGGTGACTGTCTCGGATGTAAGAGTTCCTCACGCGATCCTTACGTGTGACTCCACACATCCACCGAAGGATATTCATCTCCGTGATCCACAGTTACTTCTGTTTTCGTCTAGCACGCCTCACAGCCGTGTGAAAGAAAATGCTTAGTAATGCTTTTATAGAGCTACCCCTTAAACCTAACCGGCATTATTGGTCAATAACAATAGACATCTCACGCTTATTGGCCCATGTAGCAGCAATGCGTGATTCCACTAACTCTGTTAAACTAATGATTTTCTGATCGGAAAAAATGATCATCCCGTCCTAGATGATCATTTTTCCGATCAGAAAATCATTGGGAATAGTTAGCATGCAATTGTTTGAAAATTTCATTCAATCTGTTAAACTAATTTATTATATTACTACAGCTGCAGTAGGTAACTATGGTAAGCACAGCTAATGTACTCATAGTAGATGTTTTCGTATTTGCTACCAGTACTGCGATCGTGGTTGGCGATAGTTTGCACTTGATGCATATTAATGTATCGTCACAATACTGTTCGTACAGTTCGTGTTATACTGAGAACAGAATCGGTTTTTTTGGTAGTTAATAGCGTATATTATTTCTTATCTTGATTCTAGTATACAACAGTGTAGGATTTTAGATTGACATGGTCAATTACGGATTACGAAATATCGAATATTCAACGTCAACTATTGTGTTTTTCTTTTCAGAAAAAAAATTGTCGTGTGAAAAGTAATCTTGGCTTACGGTGCCCAATAAAATGCATTACTTATTGTCAAAAATATTATAGAAAGCTGTGCTTTGAAAGACTAACTTACTAGTAGTAACCAAAATCCTAGCATGATGTAGAACTAATGCTATTACTCGTATAGAGAACATGAATTTTCAACGTTTATCCCATGTATATCCATAGATAATAAGACCTTAGCGTGGATAATTTGAACAGTTATGAGATATTACATTATGCACTATAAACCTGACTTTAAATTCTTTCATAGAAGAGATTTCTCAAAGATGCCAGAACGAGTGAAAAAGATGGAAGCATTCTTTATAAATATTTTAACAAGTTCTCAGGAACTGAAGTGCTTAGAGTACCTATTGTGATGTAATAAAGGAAAATTATTAAGAGACCATAAAATTGTACCTACGCTATTTCTGTTTCAGCGCTAGTTGGCATCGGAATGCTTTTAGAACTTTATTTCCCTTATACGTTTTTATTGCTCACATTAAAAACGTAAGAGAGGTTTTAATTGCGTAATGCCTCTACATATTATACCAATTACTGTTATGGCTCCTAATAGTTGACTCAAACCTTGAAAATATCGTTCAAATGCTACTAATAAGAATTAATAATTAATGCGTATTTAAATAATACAAACAATGTAATAAAAAAGAAGGTTTTATAAGAATTTATGGAGCCTCACCGAAATCTTCGGGGACTTTTTTTTTTCCGTGCGGAAATCCTCATGGATACCCACCCCGCGGCCAGCGGGGCTGGTTATGTCGGACTCTTACCGACCAAAACCGCACGCCGTCTAGGGTCTTCTGACGCCAGAGTGTAAGGTGGCCCAAAGAGCATTTCCCTCGCAAATCTTCGAGGCCTCAGCTAAACCATACTTGCAAGCCAATACCTGCTAGTTAACGGATAATGTTCTGGTTCCTTTAGTTGTTATTGGTGCCCTCGCAAAAGTCAAATAAGTTATGAAAAGGACAATTATTAGAAGTAGGTACAGTAATATTGAGTGTGAAATGTAATCGGTATTGTACCTTATGATCAAGATAATGAAAAATCATGATAAAAAATTAATAATTTTCATATAGGTAATATTAAGCTCCTGTATGGATTACACGGAATGCCTCCTTAATTACTAGATAGATATTATGTAATACTAACTGTAGCTGTAGCTTACCAGGGATAATTTAGTAGGCTACTTTTTATCCCTGGAATAGGTTCCCATGGTAAGCCAGAACGGGATCAGCATTCCACGCATACAAAGCCGCGAGCTACAGCTAGTATTACATAATATCTATCCAGACTATAATCCATCCCTGTCTCAAATATCAGGCAGATCTTTTTAGCAGTTTTTAAGTTAAAAAGTTACAAACATCCATACATCTATACTCACAAACTTTCACGGTTAAAAATGCATAGGTAAGTTTATAATGTTATGAATTTAAAACAGATTTGTGAAAGTAATAAAAAATGAAAACACTGTCACAGTGTCATTATCTACCATCAAGTGAGCAAACTTATTCAAGTTTGATAATTTTGAGGAAACTTTGTGTTTGATGAACGAAATTTAAAATCAGGCTTGACACCCCACGTAGACATTAAATTATAAGTCAATGGCATCTATTAAATTGAGAATAAAGTACATTTATGTCTAAGAGCTATATTTTTTCATAAAAACTTACTGATATTTTTAGCACACGACCCACCTGATGGGAAGTGGTTACCGTCTATGGACGTGTGCAATACCAGGGAATTCACACTTGTAATTTTAGTAGGATAGGACTTAATTTCTAAAAATTAAAATGATCTTAGTTCATCTTTGAAGGAATATTTTTAGAAGACAGCGAGGGCGAGAAAGTTTATAGGTGTGGTTTCAACGTCGACTATGCATACACTCAGAACAAAATGACTCATCCGGAAAATCTGCAAAAGTTGAAAATAGAATGGAAGCATAGTTTAGCTATGTGAGCGCGCGAGATACGTATGGCAAGTTTACTATCAACGCCTGATAAACCGAACATTTGCCGAACATTTTCAACTGCATCTGGAATTCTGGCTTCAAGTTTTCGAGTAGAACAATTGCCGCAACGTAACTGTTTGGCAGTATCTTTAAAGTTCTACTTATTTGTCGCAATATCTTGTGCTAACGATAAGCGAACGAAGACGAACTGTTATAACGCAGTGTTAACGTTTTGCATTCATACATACTCCTATAGTCCCGGGGCCTCTAAGCGGGGCGTGAAAAAGCATTTAATGAGGCCGTCAAGCTGAGGGCCACCACTGTAGCACTACCGGTGTATGTGGTAGTGACCCCAGTCCTGAGACCCCAGTCCTTTAAGTTACCATCAGGCGAGGTTAAGTCATTTTGACGTGTCCTATTTAAAAAAAAAACATATCTTTTTGTAGTGATTTCAAACTAATCCTACTAATATTATAAACGTGCAAACGAATGTTTGTTACTGTTTTACGCAAAAAAGGCGGAACGCATCTGTTTGAAATTTGGCATATCTTTAGAATATAGTCCGGAATAACACATAGGCTAGTTTTTATTCCTGGAACAGGTTTCCATGGAAAGCGGGAACAAAATCTGAATTTTCAAATCTCTTAAAATACTAACTTGCTCGTCCATGGACTCCGAGGTCAAGATGCGAAGCCTATTATATTGAAGAACAGAATGTGAATGAACGCCTAACTTTCACCAATCTCTGTACAGTTTCACAGAATAAAGTGTGAGCTCAATATCGTTTACTGAACACTTACTCTTGGTTCAGGCCTCTCAGACAAGTCTAAACTAATCATACCTTACTATCAATATTGATTTTACTATTCTCATAAAGTAAAGAGGGTGAAGCACGATAGGGTGCAAAAATTCTAAGCTGCCTGAGGTTAATTTTACAAACTGCGTTTTGTACTAGCGCTGCGGTAAAAATGATTGATAGGACTGCACAAGCAATTTTTTCAATTACATGTCCAACTATGACGTTGAACGATATCCATGACAACTGAATATTTTTATGTTTTTTTATGAAACAAGAACCGACGTGGCCGCCATACACTTAATATTTATTGTAATGCTAGTAAAGGGGTCAAATTTTACTGAATATGTTCTCAGGCTAGTGATTAGATTAATCATTTGAATTGTCAAAAGAAAAAGAGCGTATTTTACGTGTTAAAAAAGTTAATTATAATTATTACAAGTACCTAGTTAATGCAATAATAAATGTGTGTATATTATAAATTTATATGCAACACGATAAAAGTTGTATTTTTTTCTTAACTGACTCCAAACTTTGTACATGAAATTTTGAACCAATTAGTAACCAACTTTTCCTATAAATTTTAATTAGAAAATTCAAGTTTGTGAAACCATTCTTAGCATGGGTACGAAGGGAAAAACTGAAACAGGTGACGAAAAAAACTTATTATATTAAATTTTAAACTTCAGAAAATTTTCACTCTTTTTCGTTAGGCTTTTACGTAGGTAGGTATATCGCATAATAATTCAATATTAGGTATTCACTTAATATTTAATATAAATAATTTTCTCTTGTCATGAATAAATCATTCTCGTACTGGAAATGCTCTACCATTTAACTCTATATATAGTTTTGAATTCGTTAATATATAAATATATATTATTATGTTATACTTATGTGTTTGTTTACTCAATCAAAATTAAGTTTACTTCTTGCGAATATGATGCAGCAGATGTGTAAACGTACTGATAAATACAATAAAGGCAAATCGCTATTTACAAAGGGCGAAGCGCCCTAAACATTTAATTTGTAGACTCATTTAAACGATCATCATTATGTTTTAAGAGTCATATAAACAACCCGCCCTCACTTCGGTTTATACAATTTTTTTTAACTCAAACTACCTATCATAGTATAGATAATTGTACCTTTCAATTCTGGTGAAAGAAATTTTGCAGTACCTAAGTGCAGTGGTTCCGAAAATTACCCTAAACATTATTATCAAACCAACAAAGTTCGGCCTCTGTTTTAATAAAAGTAGTAACATAAACTAGAGTTACAAATCAATACTTTTGAAGCATTGAGGCCAAGTACTGTCGTTAAAATTCTTAGATACCTAGAATAGCGCAAACATAGGTACAAATTAACTACTACAAATGAACAATTTTACTACTAGGTATTCTAAAATTATCTTGAACTGCAGTTCAACAAAGTATTGTAAAAGCACTATTTGCTCCAAGCGTTTGCACTTTCCTAGATATCAATCTTAATAATCAACTTGAAATGCATTTGAGAAAAAACCGGTACATTTTTCTTAAAGAGAATTTATGTACTGCAGTTTGTTAGAACCGGCTACTCCAGAAATAAAAATTTCCTCAAGAGAAACGGTTTTAAGATAGTAATTTGAAAGCTTTCTCACAAGATCAACAGCGGTAATAACTAAAGACGATGTACCAGAAACTCCATGAGTCCTAATGAAGCTAAAGTACCTTGTCATCTGCAACTTTTATTGGAAAGGAAGTAAAATAGAGAGGTTGAAGTAAAATATAACTCATTGCTTCCATTGGGCGATTTCAACTAAAGATTAATTATAGCTAGGAGACTAGTAGTTATTCTGTCTAGGTGCCCATAATATGAAATAATAGGCAGATAGCAGTTATATGAAGCCCCAAAGGTTTTAGTGCTGAAGTCAGCCGGTATAGTGATGCGTACCGCGATTGGTGCTATGCTGATCGACGCGCGACGGTCCAACCTTTCGATCGACATTTTGTTCCAGAGCCTTCCAGAGACTTTTTGAAAGATCAAAAAGTCTTCTTTTAGGATTAAGGAGTTAGACATCAGTCACACTTTGAAAAGCCAACAAATACAGTAAGAGTGCAAGTTTTGGAACCGGAATGGATGCAAGGAGAATTTTGATTGGAATATGAAATGTATTATAGAAAATTTGTACGTATTAGCCATAGGTTAATGGTTAACTATCCAAAATATACGAAGATACTATAAATGTATTGGTGACCACAGATCATTTTTAATAGGTGCTAGTGTTGAACCTTATATATTCAATCATAGATAGTGTTTTTGCCTAATGTTCCTTATTCAAATACCTATAGCGCTAAACTACCGGTAACACAAAGCTTTAAATCATACCTGTGTCAACGCTCTGTATCTGCATTGACACCGTTCCGGTACAAGTGAATATTAATGTTGGGAACCAACTTGGTTCTAATGAGCGCTCGATTGACACGGATACGGAAATACGCAGCTAGTTGTGATTCATTTCATTACTTGAACGAACGCATGCTTTAATTTTTAATTTGAGTCATTAGGTATATAGAACGCGTATTGACGAAACTCGAAGCTAATGTTTCAGTATAATAACTGATAGCGAATCGATTTGTTTATTTTATTAACCGACTTCAAATATAAGTTCACTGTTTGTGCTGTATGTTTGTATGTATGTTTTTCTGCGATACCGTCACGTTTGGTTGAACCAAATTTGATACAAATTTTAGAAAAAGTAATTTTAACGCTCTAGAGAAGGTTTAAGTATTCTTATCCGACTTAAAAAACGAGGTAAGTCGGTTCTATTTTTAACTAAAATTTTATTTCTAATGCTGGAGTGTATAAATACATTATGAAATATGTTGATTTGCTACAAATTCCTACATAAAGCTGGTAGTATACAACAACAGTAAATACTAATTCAAACTGCAGTGTATTTGCCGAACAGTGCATTGCATTGGATACCGCATGTTAATATATTCAGCTACAAACTCGATACATTGATGTTATAATTTACAGATACCTACAACCTACAATATACATGATAATAGTAATTACATGATGAATACCTATTCTATATAGATTACCTACTAATATAGATATCAATATAATTTTATGTATAAAGTTGAAGAGTTCTTTGTTTGGTTGAATGCTTTAATCTCAGGAACTACTGGTCCGAATTGAAAAAATATTTTTGTATTCAATAGCCTTGTTTATCGAAGAAGGCGTAGGCTATTGTATCAGTGTGCTACTACCCAGGAAAGCGAAGTAGTAATCATATATGTCACAATATCGGGTAAATTTCCCTACATTATTGCAAAACTAATAAATTACGGGCATGTATGGGTTCAATAAGTGCCACGGGGACGAAGTTAGAAGTTTACTGGAGGTAGGACATGATCTCACGTCTGAACTGAGCGGTTCGACTGGGGTAGTACCCTACAAAAGACCGCGGCCATAATAACCATCGTGTTGTGTTCCCGCCGGTAAGTAGGGTAGCCAGAGCTCACAAACCCCCCCTCTCCTCAATTCTTCCCTCCAACCCCGCCCAAACTCCTCAACCCCTCCAAGGTAGGCAGCGTGAGTATGACACCTCTGATGTTGCACACGTCAATAGGCCACGGTGACCGCTTCCCATCAGGTGGTCCGTGCGCTTGTCTGTCACCTAAGTAGTATAAAAAAAGTATCTTACAAGCTAAGCCTCGGGGGACAGCTGGTGTTTTAATAATCTTGGAATTTTGGCAGAAAAAATATTTATATCCCTCTACCGAAGAACATGGTATTTGAATCCAAACACTTTACCTTTAGCTTACCATCAGGCGAGGTGAAGTCATATTGACGTGACCGATACCTATATAAAAAAAACAACAAAAATTGAAATCTCAGATATTAAACACCCAATGTTAAAGTTAAAAGTCTGAAAAGTCTGAGATTAACAGAACTTAAGTTCGTCTTATAAAGTTTGCCGGTGTCATTCAAAGCTGGCAGTAAAAGGTTTAATCAAGGCTTACGCCTTAGGCCTTACGTAAACATGAAAACGGCACTCAGATATTGACACAGTGAAAGCGAGTGCAGCCCATAAATTGGTATTTCATAACCTATCTCTCATATACCTAGCTATTATTAACTGTTGCCCGCGGCTTCACCCGCGTGGAATTCTGTTTCCGTCCTACAGTATATTATTTTGCCTCAGTACCTAGTGGACATCCTCTTTTATAACCAATTTTGATGGATATACCTAATCATAATAGGTACAGCATAATATGATTTTTTTATTGTTAGTAGGCTCGCGTTTGACCACAATCTCACCTGTTGGTAAGTGATGATGTAGTCGAGGGTGGAGCACGCTTGCCTAGATTCACGTGTACACGTGACCTATTCACTCTAGACTTGAAAACTCCCAGGTTGTAGCTTTCCAGAAATACAGATTCAGGTGGGGCATCTTCAGTACGCACGATGAACGTACTGGATGATACACCAAATTAAAAATATTACTTCATTTTTAAAATATTTGTGTCCACTTCCCCTGGGAATCTATTCCATGGATAAAAATATTTGATAGCTTTTGTTTTATTCCAGGCAACTACATACATTACATTACAAATATCAGTCAAACCCATTCATCCGTTAGAGCATGATTGAGTAACAAACATTTAACATCTAATTCACTTTCACATTTATAATATTAGTAGGAACTAGGATAGTAGGAATTAGGATAAAAGGAAGTAGGATAGTAGAAAGTAGAATAGGAAATATAGTAGCAGTAGGATCAAAACGAGGTATTAATTTCTCACATGACTAGGTCGCTTCAACCAGACCAACAAAACCGGCTAGACCCGAGGCAGTCCGAATATAGTTGCAGCTGAATATAGTTGAACAATAAACATTTTCACAAACATATTTCAGTCGTACATTTATCACAGGCTTTAGGTTTTAAGCGCTAGGAATGTCATTTCTCGAATGTTAGGAGCTCGCCTGTCATGTTTAACCTGAATATCTCAGAACATGAAAAGCTTTCATCGCGTTAGCTGATAAAGGATTTACTAACATTTTGATTCTCCGAGTAGTTTAAAAGCGTGTCACTTATTTGTGAGTAAGAATTTCAATTCTGTATTTGCTATAAAATATGTCGGTAAACAAATAACAAAGTTGCCTCATTTCATTTTTCTAAGTTTTACAATATTTCATTCGCGGGAGCGCGCGAAAGCAATCCGCATTCTAAAATCCATAACGAAGCTTACTTTTGGTGTAGAGAGCGCTGTGTAGAATGTTGTAGAATTATTAAAAAAAACTTAGATAACATTAATTTGAACCACAACTCGTTGACATAATTGATTGTTGATCTTATGAACTGTTGATCCCGCGTATGTATCCCCTCTAGTTTCATCTTCTGAGATACAAAACAGATAAACCAAATCAATATCGAAAGAATCTAGGCCATGAAATCGAAGGCAAAAATCATACTAGTTAAAAATATTTTCAACTAAGATCCATGTATTTTAATGGCAAATTTAATATCAAATTTATGTCAAAAATTGTGGAATATTTATTAAGTAAGTATTTTTTCTTGACAACGATTCCAAGAAAAGTGTCAATCCATCGTAAAGTAAGTAGTAAAAATATATTATTTTACCTTTACAGTTTGAACCGTCTTGAAAGGATAAATCATTAAGAGAAATTACGTGTTTTGTTTCGGTGAAATCTTTGAAATCTTTCAACTTCATACAACAAAAGCATCCTTGACAAAGCAGTGCAAAGGAGCAACTTTATAACAAGAAATAAAGTTGGAAGAATGATGCTGCCGTGAAACAATGTACCGGCTTTTAAGGATCTTTAAAAAAAGAATTCTTTTCTTGCATAGCAACTATTGCATCTACACCAATGAGATGTATAAGAGAATCTTTATTTACGATTCGAATTTAATTTTGCTAGAAAAACAAACTGTAGTAGTTTGACTGTTTCAAAAAAAGTGGCTTATGGCGAGTTGAGGTGAACTCCAAAGAGTTGTGGAGTTCACCCTAGCTTACCGTTAGGTTGGGTGCAGTCTATCTATCTTAAGTAGTTTTACACATCAATTTTAGTATACTATACCATCCTAAAAATGTCAATACAGATTGACACAAATAAGCTACATAATACCTGGGGTTGAGTTAGTTATAGCCATTTGCAGATGTATGCAAACGGCTGAGTCGTGCGCCGAAATTTGTGGTCAGCGTTAATAAGAGCATGGTTAACCGTACGGATTTCTAATCAGGGACTCTGTCAGTGTATCGGATGGCTATAGATTTGTACTGAAACAGAGAACCGGAGATAAATCAATGATGTGCGAATATACTAACAAGATGCTGTACTATTGGGGCATATTTCCGTTCATTTCGACGTATCTGCCATACATATTATTGTAATCAAGTACGCTATTATATGCATATTATTGATATCAAATACCTCACTTAGGTAGGTAATTATTATAAATCCTAGACCCATAATAATTGTGTCAATAACGCTTATTTTTTGTATAGGTAGTTTGCTTTTTCGTGTTTATTATCTCCGGTTTTACTAAAGAGTGAAGTGAATTTATCATATTTATAACTCCATTTGCAGTAGCGGGTTCTAAGACAGTTTAACTTTCCCTGAGACTTCCCGAATGTCATCACTCGGCGTGTTTGTGGGCTACCTACTACTGTTAAATCTGGTGTATAAGAGTTATAGTAGCGGGAATAAGAGTGGGATTAATCCCATGACAATAGACATATTGAATTTAATCTGTACAGTATATTCATATTATTTAAAGCCTATTTTATATAAATTAAGTTTACTTGATATAAATAAAATAGGCTTTATATATAGAGAGGTGAAATAGAAGAGGTATTCAATACCTTGGGAAGTGCTTCTACTTTTCAAGAGATCACAGCTAAATTATGCTTGCGTTCACAGCGTCAAACATTATACATAATCATCCTTGTTTTATCGATTCTATCAATTAAAGTTTGATCGGTTTTAGGTAAAAGATCACAATCATGCTAACACCTATGTATTTATGAATTACTTTTCCAATTATCAACAGCATATACCACAACCGTTCATGTTCTTACATAGTTCTACATATTAAATACATAAAATAGAACGCAAGTTTGAATTCTACTAGGAATTTCATAATTCGTTGAAGTTGAAATTCCTTGAGAAATATTTCCCTCTAGTCCTGTCCGCCTTTCTAAGAGTTACGGAACTTTATTATAAATTTAGTTTGGTCTGCTCCCAATGCATCAGTAGTAACATAGCTCCTGCTTCCCAATGCTCCAGTTAAAATAAATAACTTATTTGCTCAAGTTTGTGTGGTCGTCTTACTGTGGTATTTAATATTTAAGTAGTTAGTATTCTAGTAGCTATTTTCATTATGTTTTATTATACGAATAGTGTTTAAGGTGTTGAAAATAAATATTTATTAATAACATCATAATAATCTTGAAGTTAATACCAAATAAAACATAATATATATGCTAAACGTGTATCTTGAATCGGAGCAACCATTTCTGTTTAGAAAACAGGTGCAGATATTGATAGAATCTTTCTATCCTGATGATATTTCTATTATAGAAAGATATAATCCAATATATAAAGACAATCATCCTTTATAGCAAGGATCATTGATAATCAAATGAAAACCTAGATCGAAAAACTCCAATAAAATTGGGACACAACACATTTCAATAAAACTGAAGTAAGTAGTTCTTTATTTATAAGAATCTGTTGTCGATTTACCTTTTGTCTTTCTTGAGACCTTTAAAGGGCGAGATGGATGTGACAGGGTACACTTCAGTATAATAAAAACGGAATTCCTTCATTAACGCGGGGTAGGGATCTTTATACCGAGAGAGATACCGGCTTTCTTAAGGATTCTTCTAACTTAAATCACTTTCAAAGAAGTGCCTTAAAGTTTAATTGTTGGGAGTTTCTTTACTATACGGATTCTTGACCACGTATAATTTATAAATAATTGAATGTTGTTAACATTTTGTCGTTGGAATATTTTTATTTAATTAATAAATGAGGAAAACTGTACTACATCAATGTGCAATAAGAAAATAATGATAAACAAAGCAATTTCGCCGCTTGTCTCTAAGAAATATCGAGGACGGACAAACCAAGATAAATAAGGTCGAAAGAGACAGCAACTCTGGGTTTATTTGGAACAGTAGACACAGTTCAGTACGGAGATTTGTTCAGTCCAGCCTGTAAATCTTGCTCAACTTCAGAAACTTTAATAAAACTTTGTTTAAAAAACAAAACACTCGAACGACCAAACTTTAGCTATATGGAAACAATCCAGAACCAGTCATTGGAAGTGATTACCTTTTCTATTTTTAGATCTCCTTTACATAAAAGTATTTAGTCAAATTTAGACAAAGTTGATAAATCTTCTTAGCAACAACGAACTACTGATCGCCATCAAGTAGGTACAACATTATTATTCTACAGTAGCAAACCAATAATTTGTGTTTATTTACGATAAAGCCCTTTGAAGTCTAATAGAAAGTCCTAGAAATCCAACTTTATCCTCCACCACTGAAAATGGCTTTAGTTTGATTTACTAACGTATGTCAATTTCGTTCTTGCTTTCGTCTAATCTAGATTATACGATCCCACTGAACATCTTTAGATTTTATCTAAAAAGCTTTCGTACGATTGACATTAGGGAATTGAGTAGCAATATCAAGTAACGATAAAGGAAAACATAGTTGGACTGTATTTCTACTACGAGTAAGGTTTTGTGATATTGGTTCTTGAAGGTTAGATTAAAATGTTTAGATGTGATATGTGTTGTCTTCACAAGCTTATGACAGTGGTTAAATACTCTAGCATTATTATTTTACGATATAATGACGGTAACCTGAATAAAAAGAATTTAACAAACCTTATGTGGGTAACTTAACCATAACTTAACAATCATTGGATTCAATTCAAACACCTATCACAACTTGCTTAACCATTGGCTTAAAAGTATTTTAGTAGAAAACTATAATGATGCGAATAGATAAGTAAAAGCAATTCATTCGTCGGTACCTATGTAGGTACTACAATATCGCGATTAAATAGAGGTAAAACACGCGATATCTCAATACCACCTCATTTCTGAATGCGATGATTAATCGAAAAACCGACACGTGCTTTTTGTATTCTAATTGGTAGGTCGGTCGGCCCAACAAATTACTTTTTCATAATATACAAAAGATCCATTATCCACTCAAATTAGTTCCCAAAGGAAATCATTAATATTAATCAATGTTTCAAAGGCTTTGTAAGCGTAAAATATTGCATCAAAACGCTCGCGATGGAATAACGCCGATTAAAAATTATTTTCCGAACATAAACTTAGGAAATTATTAAATTGAAATTGAAATTCTGGGATGAAAAGGCAATATTGTTATACAGAATGTCACACAAGGAATTGAAATTGCATTTTAATAAGGAAAATGGAAGGTATAATTTTTCTTCAGAAGCGACTTTTAATAACTTAATCGGAGTGTAAAAATAGCCAATACCTACTTACATTTTAAAGAAAATTTCGATGTTTCTAGTTAAGGACACGTCAAAATGACTTTATCTCGCCTGATGGTAAGCAAAAGGCAAAGTCTCAGGACTGGGATCACCACTACATACACCGGTAGTGCTACAGTGTACAGGTAATCTCTGCAACCAAGGATTTATCATAATTATGAGAAATTCTTCCAACATTTGATGCACTACTCTAGATCAGCAAAGACCATGACTTCGTCATCATAGTATCTTATATACAAGCTTATATAAAGGATAAAACAAGGATTAAATTCGAAGTGCAATATGGCGAGTCCCTAGTAAACAAGTGAACAAGTAAGTGCTTTGTCACTCCTTCATCACTTTAAAAACGTATTCCTTTCATTATCAGTTAAGAGCATCGGCAAAAAAATATGGCACTTATAAAGGAACCTTTATTTCAATAAAGCTCGTTCTATCACAAAAGACTTAATTTCCTGATAGCACTCCGGTAATTGAAAAATGAGAAGTGATGAGACACATCGGAACGCTATAAATTTACCCGCTTAGTAAAGTTTGTTTGAAAGGATGTTTTAAAGCGGCTTATGACACCTGAAAAAGGTAGCTGCGATAGACTGGATGCGCAAAACGGATCGGATTTTATGACGTACATTAGGAGAGATCAGCAGTGGTAGGTAGGTTAATTGATTGATATATTGATTGTGATAAATTTATTTTTATTCCGATTTCTATTATAATTATTTAATGAATTTAGATGATATATAATTTCTATAACATTAGATGTGTTTTATAGAAAGAATACTCAATAGTAACCAAAATTATTAGTTTTCCCGTTAACCCTCCAGGTAAGCTAAATTGCTCTGGAATGAGTTTACGCCGGTAGAATAATGACCAGGATTCAAAACATTTCAAAATTTGGAATTCTCGACCGTGAGATCCTTAACCACTAATCTACCGTAGGTAATATAATTTCGTAAATTCTTCCATGAAAGTTAATATTACATGAATTAATCCTATTAGTTAAAGTATTAAAGCAGTGGAATATAATTATGTAGTAACGCCTTCCTGGATAACCAACTATAAATCAGCTGAGAAGAAATTTATTACGCACAAATTTATCGTCGCTTGCGCAGGTAAGAATTAGTAATGGTTGCTGAATTAATTTCTTGTTGGCTATATTATTAGATGTAGGTACTGTTTTTTTTTCTTGTATCATTCGTTCAAAATAAAATGATAAGTAACAAGTGACAGTGATAAATCATCCTAACTGTCAAGAACCTCAAGTCACTCACGTTATACATATTAGATTAAAATGCCTGTTGCAAAAGACAGTTCTTATAGATAAATGGCAGTATTTTAATGGAAAAATCTAACGGGAGGGAAAGACTGATAGCCATTGACTCGAAGAAGAAGAAGAAGAAGTATTTTAATATTTTAATAATGAGAACATACATGTTGATCTCGATGAGGCAATTCTTTTTCATTAATTTTTTTAACTTTTATTCTTTTACGTATTTTTTGATTAAACGCAATGATATCAATAGGTACTATACATAAAGTAAGTACTTACAATTACAAAGATGATACATTGAGTAAATGTGACGATGGCATGAAAGAAATTGAACATTTTTTTAAATACCTATCTCAACTTAAGAACAAAATCTTGAAGAAGAATTTTGAAGTTCTTTATTACTGTGAAATTAAACCAGGTTTGTTTACCATCATAATTTGTTTACATCATAAAGACGAACATAAATATTATGCAGAGCACCGGCGGCCTTTACGACAGTTTGGATTACTATGCAGTAGAAATTCAAATTAGTGTGGAGAAATGGCGGTAGGTAATAACTAGTCGGTGAGAAACCCTCGCAACGCGGTCATACGTCATCCACACTGCTATCATGATTCCGCAGTGCTGAGCTTACCGGCGAAGCCCTGCTAGCTAGTTTATCCTCAGGCTGATATACCGTTTGGACTTCCGACCGCTAGATTTTGGAAGTTTGTAGTACTAATAAGAAATTAAAAACAAATCTTAGTAATTTTTGGTGTTACAATCGAACGGTCGACATCAACGACAACTTATACCAAGTTAGGGAGCCGATGCCCATTCAAATGAAAAAATTGTAAAGCATGAATGAGTTGAGTAGTTACAAACGTAACTTTAAAAAAAAACAGAATTTTAACAAATTTTTAAAGGGAACTTTTTTTTATACTACTTAGGTAGGTGGCAGACAAGCACACAGTCCACCTGATGGGAAGCGGTCACCGTGGCCTATGAACGTGTGCAACACTAAGGTTATCACACACGCGCTGCCTACCCTGAAGGGAAGTGGGGAGGGGTGGGCAGAGGCGGGGAGGCTAGGAAGGGATGGGAGGAGAAGGGGCACAGTGAGCTCTGGCTACCCTACTTACCGGCGGGAACACAACACGATGGTTATAATTATGGCCGCGGTGTTCTGTAGGGCGGAGGTACTACCCCAGTCGGACAGCTCATTTTGGACGGAAGATACCGTCGTGTACTACCTCCTACAAACTAAATCTTTTATCACTAAAATTAACTTATAATTGGAATACCATTCAAACACAAAATACAAAAGTAATCCCTTAAGACAGAAGAATTGTGTCTGATTCTCGTATATCAATCATAATACAATGAGAGAGTTCCTCGTCTTATTCAAGTATTAATAATGCAATTTATAGTCATGGAAACAGAGAATCGTGAAGTGAAGGATCCTAGTCGGTGAGCTGTTCAAAGTTTACGTTAATCCAAATCGTTTCTGTAATAAAGACAAGGGGATAAATTGGAAATATAATGATACCTTCATTACATCGCTTTTATTAATGACGAAAAATTTTGGTTGATTGTGGCACTTACTGTAAGAAATGAGGTTGAAAATGAGGCTAATATATATCGTAATTGATTTTGGGACGAAAAGAATATATAGGTTGTTTTGACACAGCATTTTTTCTATTGATTATGTCAACTTTTTCTTGTTCGCCTTGTTTGAAGATAAATAGGCTTCAAAATTTCTATGAATGAAGGGTTATTTCCAAAGGATTGATTGGTATGTGAATTATACTTAGTTTTTACAAATACACATTTATATTGCGTTTATCAACGAAAACGTATGCTAAAGACACTTCACTAACGTGAGTCAAAATCTGGGGACACTGCAGTGCCCCTGCCAAGATGAGACAATGGTTTGCACCTACCTTTCCTTAATTTTTCGAATGTATGTGTAAGGGTGAAAATATTTTATAGTAAAGGTAGACCGGTAGGTACATTATTTATTTATTCATTTGAATAGCCTGTGCATCGATACGACTATGTGACAGAGTAGCTGCCAGCTGCCATTGTTTCTCCAGTGTAATATGTCTAGGTTGACGAAAACAAAACAGTGAGAAAACTCGCTATCCGTTAAATTATTAATAGAGCACAAAATACATCTCATATAGGCAAATTAATTAATGTATTTAAAGTGCTACTAATTCATTTTGAAGTTGAATAATATTTACCTTATACTTAGGCAAAAAATCTACTGATTTCAATGATACGTGTGCCCTAAATATTGAATGCAACTTGTATAGTCCATTTCAAATTGATGTAGATAAGGTAATAAACATTTTATTCTATTATTCCCAAGCCGATAATTCATTAATTCATTTTAATCATTCAACGTAATATCCATAGAACATATAATTAAATTCAGAAAGTAACGAAGCAAGTTAATTTATATTTGCGTTACGTTGCATTATTCATTTGGCCCAGAGGATAACGCCTATAGTCGTCAAGCATTAACTGCTTTAACATATTAATATACAGGTAGATATCTACCTGTATATTACATTACATTACATACATTACAGGGAGAAAGATTGACATTATGATAGGCAGAAACTGTGAGATAATTGTCTCTAAAAGGATGCAACAAGAATTGGTGGTGTTGTTTTGTTTTGAGCGTCCGATATGTATTTATAAAATACATAACCAATCAACTAATCCGTTGTTCCCTTTCACGTCTAGACGATCGATCAGCTTTACAAAGTATTTACATCGTCACACAATATTCTGTCTTAGCCCAGCACGATCAAACTACTGCAAAGTAGGTACATGTTCTAGCTAGATAGTGCATTCACCATTCCGTATCGATTCCGTTACGCTTCAAGACACATTCATCAAATAACTACAGGATTCTCGTGAAACTACGTGTTTTAGACATTAAGTGAACAACTGTTTCACAGATCCTAATACTTGTAATTCACTTTATACTTGCATGAGCGGAGCGTTTATCATATAGAGACAAAGACAAAGTTTGGTATAACAGTGTTAGCAATTATAAGTGAGTAGGTGGAACCTTGTGTAGGTTCCTTTCAAGGTGTAAAATTGCATGATATGAACGAGTCACAAAAATTGAAGTATTTGAAAATGATTTCCAAAGTTTAAATTAACTCGCAGTTCAACAAACGGGTTTTCGAAAAAAAAAGTTGTTTATAGCTTCAAATACCTAGTTTTCAGATTTGATTATAATTGAAGATTATTGAATCTACGTATATTTTAGGAGTATTCTAATGTTATAGAGTACCTAATTCTAAGATTTTCAAAAAAAATCAGCGTATGCCAAGATACCTGTAGCCACAAAAATCTTTAACATTATAAGAAAAATGGCCCAAATGTGTTCCGAATCTACTGCTAAGACGCAAAATCGACACTCATTTTCAGACATAATCCTCGCTTTTAGTCAGGATTAGAGGTAGGTAATGTTTAAAAGAAAAGTATTACGACGTCTTAAGCCCGAATTGACAAAAATATGGAGTATATGGTTTGAAAAAGTTGCTTACATAATATTTTAATAATTTACAGATGACTACTAAGATAAGCAAAAGAATCTTTCTACTAATTTTAGCAGTCATCTATAATGTAATTATTTGTTATTTATTACTAAAGTTTAATTATTTGTTTCATAACATGTCTACATACATAAAAGAAAATATTTATAATGATGAATATTTCTTTCAAAAAATAACCTTATCAGTCACCAGGGATAAATATTCATATAACATCTTGTGTTACTCGGAACAAGCTCTTAAGGAAATCTTTTTTATATAAAGGTGCAGAAAAAACTACTTGTATTTTCTACCAAGGAAATTCGTCACTACGACAAATTGCCTTCAACGTGAACCTCATCACACAAATGTACGGGGAACGAAGACTTTTTAAGGTGGAAGGAGAGAAATATATTTTAGTTGGCTTTTTTGGAAACTGTTGAAATCAAGTGTTGGTAAGATGGGTTAAAATGGATTTTTTTGTGTTATTACATACAGTGAAAAAAAAAAAACACACACACACAAACAACGAAGGGCGGCCAAAAAGCAGCTAACTATGCAGTATATTCAATTAAATGTTCATAATGCAATTTTTGATACACAACTAGCGCTTTTTCAGCATCTGCTTATTACTCGTACTAAATGAATAGGAAATCGATTAGTTTATCTCCTTTAATTGGTTTTATTCTATTTAATTTTTGTACCTACTTGATAATTAACTTTGTGGTAAACATTTTAAATTGAATATTATGGTATGGATAGCGATAATATTTTTCGAAACTGGCATTGTAGGTACCTGTTAGTCATTGTTAAAACCCCGGTGCATTCTGTCCCGTATTCAGCTTGTTGCTACAAACATTCCAATTGTCTGCAACCATTGACGCGAGGCAGGCATTCCCTTGCAGCTACTGCATTCCAGAGATCTAGTTTCGACTGAAACGTCTGTGTATTGAGTTTTAGATTGAATTTGTGCATTTTAAAATCGTATTCTGTGGCAGCAACTAACTATTGGACTGTGAAGATTTAGTATTTTATTTTTAACTAGAATACCATTTAATAACCTAGTAGTGAAAATTAATACTGTTTAAGCCCACTCATGGTCAAACAATGTAAACGCCACTTACCTAAAAACCTAAGTATACACAAAAAAATACGTAAGTATAACCATAAAAATTGAGCAAACAAACAAACATACAAACCAAGAGAAGAAGTAAAAAAAATTGTGTGTTTTTAATATCTCTAATATATAGACATAGCTCATTAATTTTTTTATATTAGTGTAGACTAGCACGGTATTTGGAACACAATTATTTGTATTTGTGTCCCTCTTGATCAATAAGGTTACCAAAACCGACATATTGGTATAAAAATTTAAGGATCTTGTTCAGAATTTTATTTTGAGTTCCTAAAATAGATCTTCGTGAGATCTTTAAGGTTTAGAGTTCCAATATCTCAGTAGGTTGAAGCAAATAAATTCAATCCAATCGGAATATGCGAAAGAACTGTCAGGAAACCGCAAAAGGCGAACCCGTATAAATTGAGGAAAATATGAGAGAGGCCCTCGATAAAATCGTAGATATTATGGATGGGTATTATGGCCTATTGAAATCAATGAGATTTTCATAGAAAGTTTACTAAATTGAGTCCTCTTTAGGGCCTAGCAGAGTGACCTAATAATAATAGATCTTTGTTGGAGATATGCTTTATGACGCCATATTTTCTTTTTCACTATTATATACGTCATCGTAACTGAATATGAGCCTTTAATAGTCTATTCACTTTTTGAATTTCAAAAGGAATTTATTTTGGATTTCGAATATATTTATCTAATTACTGGCGTTTTTATGGAATTTTACCAACGTACCTACCTAAGTAAGTTTAACACAGTGCAGCGAAAATAAAAAATGTTTACAGTAGATGCAATATGTCTGACATCATGAATAAATGAAATGTATTGATTAATTACATCACATAATAAACACAAAATACAAGATTCGTAAGAAACCATTATATATAATGGTTTAGTACCCTGAAAATCTTTCACAAAGTAGACTTACAAGTCAAGTTGTATGCTTCCCTAATTATGTGGTGGCTTCCATTGTTCCAGTAGCCGCGAAATTACACCAAAGGAAATTATGTGGTCAAGAAAAGGGCCTAATAATTCCTTCGTTACCCTTTACTTCTGCTTCATTTGAAACAAAGAAAAATGTTTGCCTCGTTATTTATAAGGTTTTTGAAGTTAACATTTTGGTCTGTTTAATTGTAGAAACTGGGTAACACATAGTAGAAAAAAATGTGCAAGTATTTTTTCATTAGTGCAGTATTATTGTAAACACAGATAAAATATTATACATAAAACTACACAAAGGAGCAAAAACACAAGTAGAAAAATACACTTGAAGCGCAAAATTACTTGAAATAGACGAGTGTAAAGTGTAATATTCACAAAGAATGTGGTGATTCATTTACATGGTAATCTCTTGTAAAGTAGGCAAATTAGTATTGGAAAAGTAATTATTGAAGTAACGATGGTGAATCAACATAAAATATCGATTCCTTATGGCCAGTAAAATACTTCCAGTTGATAGAGTAGGTTAAAATAAAGCACGTTTTTCAACGATAAATATACTTATTATTATTACTATTAACAATTTCAGTACTTTCGATAAAGTCATTGCTTCATAAGTTTTAGTCCAATAATATGGCAATAGAGATGTGTCAATAATACCACAGATTACCTAATAGTTCGTATAATACGTGAACTGGTTCTGCCAGAAACACTTGAATTGATTTGATTTTTTTTAATTCGATGATTTATTAACGTCGTAAGTAAATCTGAAAACATGTTTTCAAATATTTTTCATAATTCACGTGCATAAGTTTAAGCAAGCATATTAAATTCTCTGCATGAACCAATCTCAGTCCTGAAAGTGGAACGGAGATCCCTAGCGAATGTACAATGTTATTATGAGTAAATTTTCTCGCAAGATAAAATTATTACGGATAAAACATGTGTGTGCTTTAAATATAGATATATTTTTAAAAGAACGAGGTAATAAGCCTTTGCAACATCAAAGGGTTACACCTTTTGCTTATTACAAGTTGCCAATCTTAATAACTAACGAGAAGAGAGAGCATGAGTGGTTTCGATTCGTTGTTTATTTTAATTTAGAGGTAGCTCTCTCTCTACCATGATCATCAAACAGAGATAACATATTGCAAAAAGAAACAAATAGAAAAATACTGTATTATTGTCATTTGGTAAAAAATATTATGGGTAGGTAGTAACTATCATCTTAAGTAAACTCGTATACTCTTATGAAACAGGGAGAATCACAAAGCCGTTTCACAACCAAATTTTCACTGATGGTCCATTATTACAACATATTAGAGCGTGCCGATCATCCTCTCAAAGTGTATTCTTGAAGTTTAGATACTTAAAGACTCCCAAAACTGTAGCTTTAGGCAGCTAAGTAAAAAAAATAACGTAGCCATCTTAAAAAAAATTTACCTAAATATATTTCTGTAGGTATTTCATAAGATTAAGACTCAACCTAAGAATGAATTACAATTCTCTTCTTAGAGAAACGTCAGTGTCATTAACTTTTATGCATCTCTATAGAGTGCCAACTAAAGCCAAAAGCTTTAAAATCTAGCCAAGGAAGCTACTTTAAGTAATAACCATGACGTAAGCATTGAATTCACTTAGTTTATTTATGCTATACTAGACTTCCTTCAAGATTTAATTTGACATCATAAGAGCATGCAAATAAATAAATTGCGAAAATAAAACTTTTAAATTACTGATTTATTTTTCATACATGAACATGACTACTGCAAGGGGAGTATCGGGGACAACCTGCTTTGGATCAAGAAGGAGCCAACACTTGACTGCCGTCACTGTAACGGCTACTTGGATTCGGAGCTGCACATGATGGCAGAGTGCCCGGCGTGAGAGGTGCCGAGGTGTGACTTCGTGCGAGCGATCGGGTTGGGAGTCCTGTCGTTCGGTAAAATGATTGCGGCCTTGGTGTGTAGCGCGAGCAGAGTGCGCGAGCATGTCAGTTGTCGCCGGCCGTCTCCTTCTGTGAGTAGGTAATGGTCAAGAGAGTTTTAAAACTCACCCGGCCCGTGATCGCCGTGGCGCAGCCGACTTATACGAGTATAAGTGGGAGGATATCCGTGGGAGTTTTGGCATGAAAAAAAGGTATATGACTACTATTTGTTACACATAATCAGAAACCCACTCGTTCCTTGCTAATCGAATCGTTTGACATGCAAATCAACACAAAACGCAAGTAAGCGAAATTCATTTATACAATAGCGTTTACTTGAGTGTTAACGCAATACTAATGAAACATTAATCAAATGCAACCGACTAGGGATTGTAAGTGAAATTACTCATGCATAATACAAAAGAGAGGATAGCTGCGGTAAATGGGTTCACTATGATGTCTCACTGTAACCGTATTACAGTTTGAGGAAATATTAAAACTCTCGACTGAATTTCGCAAGTTTGTAAATGTGATTACTTATTGACGTGTGAGCCTTAACTTTAATGAGAAAAATGTTAGACTTCAAGGTCTTAAAACTTGAACGTAAAGAATTAGTAACTGCTGAAATCCAATCTTAATTGACAAAGGCGAAATTTTTCAACAGCAAAGGTTACTAATGAATAAAAATTAATGTCTGTTCTCGTGGGAACTTTGTGATTTTCAAATATTTTCTTTCATGAAAATTTTGTTTTACAATTACAAACACAGAAAAGTCCCAGAATAATAATAATAATCTATAATGTGCAGGTGCATTGAAGTGACGAGTGGATAAATATTTTTGGTAAGAGATTTTTATTTAGGTAGGTACTAGTGGTTGCCCGCGGCTCCACCCGTGTGAACTTCTAGTCCCGTAAGACCTACCAAATAAACACAGAAAGTTCGATAGCAAACATTGTGACACGTGATTTTTAAACATCTTCACTTGGTAAGTTCGATTTCTAAATTTAATTCACTTATAAGATCTCCTCGCATTCTGGATACCATTAGACTTAATGATACGTGAACTAAAATCATCTGGATAATTTACGCTAGTTGCATTATCCCTGATAAACACTAGAAGCAAGTGTTTTATGTTGGTGTATTTTAAAATCCATTGAATGTAATGTACCTTCTGTATATAATGTTATTAATTTTTACTTCCAAATTTTAAATTTAGACAATAGTTACTAGCAGGTCAATTTATCGTACAATACTGGTGCAATCACCAGTCCTAGGTATGTGTGAAAAAATCAATATTTTTTCACACATAGGTATATAGGCCATATGTTATGTTTGACAACAGAATCTTTCTTTGATAACTGAATATCTGTTTCATTGTTTTATGTTATCTGAATAAATAATAAGAAACATTTGGTGAGTAATAAACAATGGAGGAGACGTTGAATCAATATTTCACAGACACTCTATTCCTGCAGACCGACAATCTTCCAGAATTACGCCATTATGGTACCAGGAGAAAAGGATTTGTGGAAACCGCCGGAACATTATTTATTCCGCGGATATTAGCAGTCACTCGCTCCGTGATTTACATAAACTGAATGTTATTGTTGCTATGAAAACGCTCGCCTTGTTTTTGTTTGGAAGAAAATAGTTACGATTGGAATCAGAGATGATTAATTTTGTGGTGAAGTAAAAATGTAGGCTATTTTTTGTTTGAAAGATTTATAATATAAGTTGTCCCATTTACTAAAGTAACTTGGAAGAAAACGTGGACTGATGTTACATAAAGAAAATTCATTTAAGACCGGTTTATAACCATCTGTTATCTTGCTCAGCTATAGAGCGAAATATAACTTTTTACTACCTTTCTTCTGAGGGGAACACGAAATTAAGACTTTCTAATTACATTAAATTATCTATCTTTTTTACTGCTTTAGTTTATTTCTTCTTTTTGTAACCCTACTTAAAGAATTGAGTTTTTGACTGTCACTATACAGTTAAGTACAAGGAAATTTCTAATGTTCTTGAGTTGGACCCAAGAATATTAAAATACAAGGAAATTTCTAATGTTCTTGGTTGGACCTCTCGATTCATTATTTCATATTCCCGCGCATTGGTCTGTCAGATTGACAGTTTTACTTAGTGGCACAGTTCATATTCAACATCAAATCATTGCTTATTTTTAAGGATAAGTATCGATAATCGAAACCGTGTTAGGTGTGGGTTTATGTTGATGGTTCAACATCTTTCAATATCGCGTACTAATGTACGAGTATGTGTTTCAGTATTGGACGCGGATATAGGAAGGTTATAATTTTAGAATGTTTTTAATAGGAATGAAAAAATAACGTATGTATTTCAGGTCAGTCAAAATACATGAGTTTATAAAAAAAAAATAACAGCCGGGTAAAAATAGAATTAGAGAAACAAACTTTGTAAGAAAATACTCAATATCGCATTTTATACAGAAAAAGGAGTCTTACGCAATAAACTATATCTCTACTATAAACTACAACCATCCCTAGTCCCTTGGGAGTTGTTCCACAAATAAATACACAAAATATTTGAACAAATTCATATTGCCCCACATAAACCGACGTTTCTCATTCCTCATAAAAGTTCAGCCAGCCATCACAGACCGTCTTTACTGTGAACCCTGTAGTGTCCCAACAGTTAGAATAGTTGAAGCGAGAAATGAACGAGGAATCAATGAAGCCATCTTAATTTGGGAAACTGATGAGCGACTTTATAACAAAGGAATACTTATGCAACAGAAGTTTTCCGTTTGCCTTTTTATTTATATCTAACATTTACTTATAATAATTATTTATTTTGAAAAGTAATTTGCTTGAATCCATGCGACAACTTAACCGTCAAAACAATTTTTATGTCACATTATATAATTATTGCTCTTTTATATCAAAACTGTCCCCATGGTCAAAGATAAATACTTTTGCTATAAAATAAATCTGTACATTAGGAAGGTACTATGAGATGAGTAACTATTCTTTTATGACAATGAATCGATGATAGGAATTCCATTTAAGAATCCCTTGTAAAAGAAATTGCCTTTAAATTCTTTTTCTGTTTATGTGTGACAAATTTTATTTCCCCTCAAAAATACACGGTATATCCTTTCCTTTAACCTACTATTGATCATATTAACGTAGGTCAAGTGTCTAGTCTTGGCTTCCCCTCATTTATTGACACAACGGCAAAAAGGAGTTCTATCGAAGTAAAGTATCATTCAATGTTAATAAAACCCACACATCAAAACAAACTATCTATTCCGAAATGCACTGTGGCCTTATCCATTATCTAGGTTTCGAGGTAACTTATCCGGTGGCAACGCGTTTGGGTGATAAATCTTTATGGAAAAGCCAAGTGTCGCAGACTGCTGGGGTTAACACAGCAGGACCTAATATATAGTAATGACCTCTTGTGATGGATCATAAACCAAGTATGAAAATGGTTCTCTTTAGTAGTAAAGAAAAATATACAGTAAACTATCTAGGTAAATGGGATTAATTAAGATTATGTTTTAATAAAGAGAGTTGACGGAAAGAATAATGCAGATATAAGAGATTGGTCTGAAAATAGAAATTATTTGCAATGTTTGGATTTTTTCACTCTAAAGAAGAGAAAGTGAAATGGCTAGTAAATTATTACTGTAAATTAGTACCAAACTATTTTTATTAAGAAAAAAGCAGTGACGATGATAATGAACATAGGTGTTATATAATTTAGGATTTGTATTCAATGGTTTTCGCTGAAGAATCCGCGAGATGTTTATATATATTATATATTACTATATTAGTACCTATAAGTATAGTTGTTCATGCGTAAAATTACCCCTACTTAAATCAATGCCAGCTTTGTTTAACGTTTGCCCTTGCGACTTGTTAAATTTTATAACAAAGCTGACATTTAGTGGAAATAACAGTATTGAACTTAAAAGGAAAATTCTTATTTTTTGTGAATTTTTGGTAATACCAGCTACAGTTTCACACATTAGTTTCTACCAAATGACGGCGCCAAAAACAAAATATGAACAAGCATCGAACAGGATCATCATTAACGTCAAAAATATGAACTTTATTAATAATTTCAATTCAAGCCGTAAAATAATTCTGATCACAAATACAAAAGTCTGCAAGACATCCTGGCATTTTTGCACGGTACCTAGTTCATTTTCTAAATAATTTATAAGTAGAATATTTTTACAGGAGAAAACCAGTAAGTAGACCAAACCACAAGGTTATGAAAAAGTCAAAAAATATCCAGAATAATCTTCAGATGTCTTTTAGTTGTATTTTTGCTTTTAGTAATCACTTTACTTTTTAAGAGATAGATGAGTTTTTCACCAAAACTTTTTTACGTAAGTGGTTATAGTGGATGGGTGTAAAAAAGGTTGTCAAACCTATATCACAGCTTTTTCGCTTGAAGCGAAGATGCGGGCTGTACATTGAACCCTAGTAAGATAATAATGCACATTCAGTATTATGACCTGCCGTTCATTTGTTATCATTTGAGATCATAATTTTATATCGCATTAGATTTTAATTTTATCACAAGTCTTATAAAATGCCTCTCAGTTGAAATTATATATTATAGTGCTCATTAATGTTTCTCGCCTCATACACAACACAATACGTGTCTATCCAATTTTTTCTGTTTCCTTTCTATTCCCTCTCGCCTGCTGTAAGAAATTTCTTTTTATTTCATAAATATTTATTGTGTGTGTATATTTTTAAATAAAGATATATTTGGATTTTCAAAGCAATTAGACCTCACAATTCCTCAATCTTATACACAAACGTGACTAGCTGGGTCCAGTATATCACTATTCAGCAGAAAAACTATTACAAATCGTTAATCACCGCTAACAACACTATAGATATATTTTTATCTCTGTCATTAGTTTTGATTAAAGAGAGCACATAGAGCATCGTCATAATATTAATGGAGTGCTATTGTCGACCAAGGTGCGAAATCTGTTGGCGACATTTTGTTATCAAACATGAACCATAGGACGAACACTTAAAGTCTATAGCACCGTTATATCTTTGACTTTTGAAACATTTGTTACTCAAAATGTTACCCAGTGTACGTTTCAATCTAGATGTATAGCAAAGTTAATGTTATTGTTATAACACTATTGTGAAGGAAATAATTATGTTGAATATGAGGCTATTATTTAAGAAATTGTTTATTCAAAATACAATAAAAATTGAATACGTATTCAATGTGATTGTATTTTGATTAATCAATTGATGATCTGGAATATCTTGAATTTATATCTTCATCAAATATTGAAACTGCGATATATTATAAACTAACTAATAATCGTCACCAGAGTTAGAAAATTTGAATATATAGGGGGGGGGGGGGGGGATCCTACCTCACCTACAAGCCGCTGCTGTCCTACATCTGCCGAGAGACTGAGTAACAGGCGATGTGCTGGCGAAGGTTCTACTAACGGGGTAAGGAAGTCAGATGGCAGTCAATCCGGTAAAAGTCAAAATAACGTTCGCGTGAAGAAATAGCTGTCAATCAATAGAATAGATACTAGAAATTTACAAGTATCTCATTTTTTTGCAAAATTTTTTGCTTTTCACTCATTCTCGAAGCAAACTTTAGCCAAGCCAAATCTCACACTCTTTCATGCACGCTAAAGGGGTACAAAGTTTTCTCTTTACGTATTAATATTATGGATGTTAATAGCCCAACTTTATGATTTAGATATAAAAGTTTTGACAAAACATTGATATACTAGCATACGCCTTTAAACATCCTTGTAAATAAAATAACTCAGATCTAAAGAAAATGATTTACCATCTGCTGACGGTGAAGGAAAAACATTGTACAGAAACCGACATGTCCTAGACGAAATTCTAATATCCGATCCAACAACCCGCATAAGGCCAGTGTGGTAGATTAAGGTCTAGACCCTCTCAGCTCTCTCGTTAGAGGAGAGGAGACCCGTGCCCAGCAGTGGGACATAAGTGGGTTGCTATCTAAAGAAAAACATGCAGTTAACATACGGTTGTTTTCAGTTTACAGGGCCTACATAGATCTTCGAAGCACAAGTTTAGTTAATCCCATTTGTCAGTCTCCTGCTTATTAACGGACGAGACTCTAAAGAATAAGGGTGGGGGGGAAGGGGAAACCTTGTAATATAGCTTTTTAGTACAATATATACTTTTCATAGTTTGATCTTATTACCAAACTAGCTGACCCACCCCGGCTTCGCCCGTGGCTTATTTCGAACACCGATGCAGCCTTTTTAACTCACATAATATGCTCATAATTTATCATGTTTCCTAAAATGTATGGAAATCTACCGGAATTGTTCACATTTATGATTATTGCTCCACTCCCTTGGGCAGTAGCGTGATGATATTCAGCCTATGACATTTACGGATAATGTGGCTTTCTATTGGTGAAAGAATTTTTAAAATCGGTTCAGTAGATCCCGAGATTACCCCTTACAATTTAACAAATATGCAAACACACAAACTTTACCTCTTTATAATATTAGTATAGACGGTGGTATAGATAAGTATGTTGACAGCCATAAAAAAATAACCAAACACTACAAATGAAGTCTAACTGTAGTTACAATATAAAGTTGTGTTGTTGTATGTTTTTATTAACTTCATTTGGAATCGGCAGTCCTTTGGATAGGCGTAGATAAGGAGTGCAATGGAGCTTTATGTGACCCTACTGAGCTGTTACGTTAGATATATTGCCAGAATGAGCACATTTAATTTGGTAGGGTAGTTGTATAAAAAATAATGTGACTTGTATTTTTTCGTAAATGAATAAAGTAATTAGGTACAAGGTCTGTTTTCAATTCGAAATATGAACGAACACACATATATACACGAATATACACTTACCCACACACACATACACACACACTCGAACACACATTTTGAAAACAGTTTTCGAAGCAGTCTCATACTGCCTGTATAATGAGGAGTCTGCCTACTGTTGGAGGTCTTACTCCCTTCTTCCAGTCTTCTGCTTCGTAAACAAAATTTTCTCGCTTATAATCAGGTGAACCGTATACCTATTTGCTTCCTTAGTAGGAAAAAAAGGGATCAACTAGAAAAAAAAACATATTAAACCTACAAGCGCGGAGTAAAAGAAAAATGGCTCCAGCGAGGCGTTTTTGTATTAATTTTCCAGTTCCGGGTAAGACCACGAAGCTGAAGAAATTTAGTTTCTTTATTGTTAATAAGACATTTTTGCCAGCAAAAATACAAAGGTCAAAGTAACTAATTACCTCAGCTTACGAGCGGTGTAATGTACGCGGTGGCACGTACTGCTAAGAAAGTGAAATGTTAAGCTATCAGACTTTGAACAAAATGTTCCGGGTATGATATGAACCCCATTTCAGTATACTTACAATAGCAATTTAAGTTTCAACGAAGTTACTGGTATAGTCTTATTATAACACACAAGACTTGTATTACTAAGAGGAAAGATTTATTTGTATGTAATCGAAAAACTGAAAGTAGGTAATGAACCGATTTCAAAATTTATTTCGCTATAAGAATTCATTATCTTTGTGTAGGGTTTAGTCATTTGACACCACGAGTTAACTGGACCGCGGTCTCAATTGCCCTAAGACATTTTTTGCCTTGGTCGTTTGACACCATGGTGTCAATCACCCAATAAGATATTCCAACTAAGACATTTATCAGGATTCACGCGATGATAGTTTCAAGTATTTTAATGATAGTGTTATACTCATACTTACTGTCATACAGTCGAGAAAATGTTTCGTAGATATATAGCAAAGGACTGCGGAGTAAATATTTAAGTAGTAAGTATGTAATATTGAGGTAAGAATAGAAAGGTAAGAACAAAGATTAAATTCTTGTTTCTGGGGTTGGTTACTAGACTGAAATAATCGTAATGTCTCGTCAACGTAAAAGGAATAATTGTACCTTTGAGATTAAACCTACACATTCGTACTATAAAATGTTTATTGTTTATTGTATTTAAACAGTGCATTTTTAAAAACAAATAAATGACCTATCTGAAGACAGTTAAAAATGCTCTTTGTAAGTAGAATATTTTTTTGTAAAATGAGATATTAATAACAATCGATTGATACCAATTGATACTGACACCGTCTCTCTCCAATTGTGTGTCGTCAAAATGCTACATTCGATTAAGTACATGTTTGTTATTACTCTTCGTAGAATTGCAAGTACAACATTATTATATACACTATTAGTTGAAGAAAAAGAAGAAAATATACCTGAAACTTTTCCAATGAACATAATATGAAAGTAATTTTCATAGGTATTTGCCAACAAAACAATTTGACTTCAAAGCATATTTTTCCATTTCATTTCATAAAATTTGGAGCTTGCAGCTTCAAATATTTTACACCGGTGTGCAAAGGCGCAGGTAAACTTTATGCAGACAGGTATATGTAGTGTCGTCCGTAACCGGGTATGTAGAGAAAACACGAGGGAACGTTAGCGTTAAATGCTGTGATATATCTCTTAGAACTGCAGTGAGCAGGGTAAACGAAATGCTAGAAAGGATTAATAAATAATATACTCAAATCGAAAAATAAACTTAACCAACTAAGAATAAGTTTTTCTTTTCGATACACGTCAATTTCTGTAAATGCACACGGGTAAAATATTAGGGTTCTCCGTAGCAAAATTTATTCAACTCCGCATCGAAATATAATAAAAATAGTATTGCTAAAATATGAAGTGCTTATGAAAAACACAAGATAAATTACAGAGTTACGAACTGTAGGTACAAAATAATATAAGATAAGATTTGTTATTCAAGATCACGTAGACGTCAAAATATCACCATTGGAATCGTTCCTTGCATCTCATTGAAAGACTTTTGCATAATTGGAAGAAAGTAATACATCTTCTCTGCCAATATCTACGATGTTCTACGAGTTACAATAAAACATTGATTCTCATAAGGATGTATGTTTATCTTCTGAATAGCGTTCACGGCCTCCAATCTCTGATATATTTTTTTCTTGTACGCACTTGCTTTAATATCAAACGAAGCTTTACCAAACATTCTTCGTTATAATAGTAGCGAAAAAAAAAATCTACTTCTACACTCAAACAATATGCAGAAATCAGCGCTGAGATCTAATAGTGAGGGAAACACTACGATGAAATGTAAATTGGGTATAATCCTTTTGTTAACGATAACGAGTCTAAGAACGGTTTCGTCCCAAAACGGAATGATATTCAACCAACGTTAGAAGACCCCTATACTACTTTTGTTAAAGAAAATTACTTTGGCACGGAAAATATTTGTATCAATGTAGTGGATCCAACATAAATGGACAGTACTGTAGTTGCAAGCGAAACGGTAGGCCTCTAAGCGGCTGTTACTAGTACAATTACGGTAAATGACACGGTAGCGCCTTTCCGAACACCACGAACGAATATTGGAAAACACATTTAGTTTCCAGCGAGCGTGTACTTTAACAAAAGTTTAAGCGATACTAAACTGTAAATGGGACAATTTCGTCTGTGCCATACATCTCTACAGTTTACGGTGTCTGTTAGCGTTTGTAATTGTATTTAACAGCTGGTGATTCCAGTGTCGACGCTTCCAGTGTAATCAAACCGCCAATCGACATTGCTCTTTTATGTTCGCAGCACTTTTATTGCATGTATGGATTCGAAACTTTTGAACGTGACATGAACAAAAATTGTTATTGTTATTCCTAACTGTAATGTGAATGTGGGTTAAAACGTTTATAAATCAAACACAGATTAAAAGGGGTATCATAATGTTATTGGTACCTACTCATAATCTACAACATGTTCTTTGCAATTTAAGTATCCAAATACCTCTCAACTATAGGATGCTACTGCCCGATTGCTAGCAGATGGCAAAGGTAGTTCGGGATTTTGAACTACTTTATCTAAAGTCATATGAATCAGCACAATATTCAACATCTAATGGTTTATACCAAATAAAAACATTAGGTGTATTGAAAGTCATTAAATGCCAATACCATGTTAAATTTTCATTATGCTTATTAATTTGTTGAGTGAAAACATATTCTATATATACTTTTATTAACAGAATGAGTGAAAGTTAGATTGTAAATTAATAGTTTCATTTTTATTGCTTGATATCGAATTACTTTGCATTACAACTGCTAAATCATGTCGTCAACAATATTTTAGGACGTGTTTTTAATTTAAGCTGTTTTGATGAACAGATTAAGTCAAAATTCATACCATCAATCAACTTTTAATTAACTCGAAAATATATTTGGACCCAAAATTGTTATGCAAACATAATATGTCGTTCAAATTTGAAAAACCCCTAAAACAACAAAAGTGTTTATGTCCCTCTATCCTAAAAGCAGATTGTGTTTTCATAAAACGTTTTTCATTTATTTACAAAAAAGCTTCGTTGGCTTTTACATGAGATACTATGTACGGTCCTTTTACGGATGTGGTGAATATTTGATGCAAAATTGTCTGTTCAATGTGGTACAACCAAGGGTACAACGTATCTCAAACGATTGAATCGTTTGAGGTGTCGAATAATAGTGGGAACCAATACATTGGTTGTCGCTACAATACCCACTAAGTACTTTTTTTAAAGAAGACGTGTGTGTTTTATACAACTTGATCGGGCCTATTGCATATTTTTAATTTTAACAATAATCTTATTTCATCTATACCTATAGGTACATTTAGTTTATTTTTATTTTTTATATTACGTAATTAGATCTTGAACAGTCCGTACACCTGCATTTTAATTACATTACATTTAGGCTTATTTGACTTATCATTACGAACTTTCGAGCGTGATTTACATTGGTATAATTGGCATATAATGATTTTCCAACTTGTAATGATATTTAAGGCTTATCATGTTTGTTTTTCAAACATTACGTTAAGAATGATGTTTAAATTTATAAAATGGCGAAAAAATCATAAGGAAATAAGTAATAAAATATACTTTTCACTCGATATTAAAGAATGTAAAGATCAGGAACCCTCTACTTCCTACAAAAATAAATAATGTGTTCGAACGTAAAAAGGAACTTAAGTGCAACCCCAATTCCTTACCGTTCTGGATTACTTTCGTGTTTAGGGCTGGCAATTAATTATAAAATGAATTCTTTTAAACGGGATGTAATATGTAATACCGGACAGCAACGATTTATAGCTTAGAGGTATTGCTTGTAAGTAAATAATAAATTATTTTTACTGGTAAGAATGCCAGAAATCTTTTATGACTGGAATATCGACAATATACTATCAAATGAGATACGACATGGTTTGTTTAGGAAATAGGATACCTTCAAAGTAGAAACTATGAAAATACAGATTAATTTCGTCATCTGTTAAAATCGTAATAGAACACATTATGAGTTTTAATAAAGAGCGGATGGATGTAAATTCTTTAGACCTTTTCAGAGCATTAAATGTAGTCTAATATTACCCATAAGCCATGCAGTAGTCTCGTGTGGAATAGTCACTGAGAAACTTTCACAAGAAAAAATATGAAAAGGATAGTACTTACCCACAACCCTGCAAGAATCTCATTTAAGCCGTTGCATTTGTAGTTGATTAAAAACCCACTTACACCTGTTCAAGATGCGGATTACCTTGCGGCAGTTAATTTACTTTAGTAGATATTTAGACGATCGTATTTATCTTCCTATGGGAATAGAAAATGTGATGACAAATTTTATTTTCATTTTCTATTTACCATGTTATTTTTACAGTAATAACATGTTTACCAAGGTATATTTAATTTAGATCCACAAAGTGCTATATGATATCTCCTGGAATATTTTTATTAATAAAATTTGAGTCATAAAACTTGTCACATCTATCCAAAACTATTTTGATGTTATGAAATTATTTTTGTAGTCATTACGGTTCTCCATGGAACGGAAACATCATTTTAATTAACTAACCTGGTCATATCACTGTGATTAATAGCTCCTATTCATTTTTGAACTCCTGCCAACATATACCTACCTACCCATTCGAGATTAGATAAGATTAGAATTATACCACACACCGCGAAATGTAATATTAATGTTAAACAAGATAAGGAATTTGCTTATAATAATATTATTACTAGCAATATAAATTGTGGTCTAGAAACCCTTTAGACCCCATAATTCAGTAGTAGCAGAGTAAATTTATTTAGGTAATTGATAATGAATCTTAAAGCAGTTAATACCTATTTTGAATTATAATGTTAACATGCTAGTCTAGTGAACACAGGTGCTGAAACAGAAATTTAGACAATAGTGTAAATAACATAAGGATAAAATCCGCTGAAATAAATTTTATTCCAATCTGTACTATAATGAATATTTATTATATTATTTTGAATATCCTATCACATATTTAAACCCAAAGTAAGCACAGCTTAACTAGATTTTATTACGGGTTCTAGTATTTAGATAAAAATAGGTAAAAATGTTAAATACAGACATAATATAATTATTATTAAAAATAGTGGAGACCTCGACTTCTAAAATTTCTAAAACTCAAGCTTGAATCAGGTACTTAACGCATGTACATTTTTTAAGTCTTGACGTTTTAATCAGTATTCTGACATACTATCTCCAAATAATACTTTATATGACCTTTAAGCAGATTGCAGACATTTTCCATACGCCTGTAAGCCCAATTTCTAGTCTCCATGTCCAACCTCGTTAGGATGTAAGCTACGCAGTTCAGTTTTTAAAAATAGACTGGATAAAACTTCCACTGATTTAATGATATCGAAATTCTTATATTCAGGAGTATCTTACAGAATACGCGTAGTTATTATAATAAATGAGCTGGAAAATCTCGGCATCATCGGAGACTTTCAATTTGTAAACTACTTTACATGGCTAAAGGTTCATTGACAAATGCTTATAGTTAAAGCAGTGCTTGCAGAATACGTAACTAGGAATAATAAGATGTGCTCTTCACATGTTTCAAAGAAACTTCTGGAATTTTGTTCAATAAAGATCGGAATTTTTAAGTCGGCGAACATTACAAGCGTATATTTCTGACCTGGATACCTTTACCAGTTTTACCTGTAAGATTAATTAGTTGATACTAACATCGCGTACTAATCTTGAAATCTGTATGCATACGTCTGAAATAAATAATTCTCTCAGCTGACGGAAAATGCAATGGGAATTTGAAATTATTAATGTGTAGTTATCATCCTTAGTCTAGTCTGTACGGTCGTGGATAGAGGCACACGCTTTTTTAAATTCAGAAACTTATTATTTTAATATGGAAGAAGATACTAACTCAGACAAAAAAGTAAGTTTCTTAAATTTTATTTGGAACTCAAATATTATCATTTTTAATAATACAGTAAGAACAGCGAAGGAAAGGTTTGAAGCCCTTGTAAATTAAACAGTGCGCAAACTTTTGACAGGTAAGTAATTTCCCTTCTCAAATTTGAGAGTTGATTCGAAAGTTTGAAAAGTCACCAGTGTTATCTTTTTCGGTCACTTCAAGAGAATTTAATATTTTATTATCTGCAAATAACTTTAATAAAAACTTAGTAGTATTACAAATATATTTAAAAATAAACCTCTTTCTATTTTAGGAACTAAAATTATTAACTTACCTTTTAGGTTAGGTTTTAAAATAATTTCACTTTTATGGGACTGTCGTCTGACCTCCCAACCGCCAGAGGACAGCCTATGTCTGTCAACCGTGAAACAGTAGTAGATATACCGGCTTCTAGATAACGCTATATGGAGTCTAGAAAGTATTAGATGCATAGGGTCCCATGTAGTTACCCCATACACAAAATTAATATAATCATTAGGTATCATAAAAGTGCTCGAATACATAATTATTTCAAGAAGTAAGCTTTAGATTTAGATTTAGAGAATTCCTTCTGCAGAGAAAATCACAAGAAGAACGTCGCAGAAGTCGACCTGATGATAGCCAAGATGAAATAAAGAAATTTAAGGAGAACCTGCTTCAATCCCTTCCGACTGGGGAGTAAGTAATGAAAAGAGCCTTATTAAAATAAACTGTTAATAATAATGTACATTGTCCCAAGTCGTTTGATAGTAGCAGCTGGCATTAATGTAATGCAAATATAACTGTATTCTAAAGTTTCTTAATATATGCAATTACATGTCTGTACACAATTATTTTTGCTTATAATAATATATATTGAAAAAAAAAATATAACTAGTAGGTATATCTAGTTTACATGTCACAATATTTTACTACGAGTATATTAAAATTTGTATAATTATTACAATGTGTAGTGGTATTTTTTCCTCTTTTGGTTTTCATGACCTATTATAGGTAATATGATCATCGTAAGTACAAATAGATGCTATAAATATGTTGTGTTAGAAATTATACAAATACTTTCTTAACTGGTATTTATAGGCTACGTTTTTACGTAGTAGTGGTTAAATATTAATCTGTTTTATCAAACCAATATAAAAGTTGTATTCCAACTTCAGTTACATATCAATATCATGTAGATATATGACATTGCCAGTGTTATAAATTCAGTGTAATTTTCTACATTTATAAAAAAGATCTATCACCGTTATTCATACTTCCACTACATTTCATTCAAAAGTCTTCATTTGCATATATTAATGACTTGCTTGAATAATTATTTCTTTGTTAACATTTTTAATGGCTGCCATATTTCTTTTTTATATCTATCTACAGTTTGAAATTAATTGCTACTCAGTGAATTGTTTTACCGATTCGTTTGATCACGAAGGCTCTCACAGGGCCAAAAATAATTCAATCAACCGAATGACGAGTGGCACAATTAGTAGACTGGGATTTCGTTCCTCGTAGCCTCAGTGGCGAAACTTGTGCCCAATGCTGACTAAAGAGCCGTAATGCTACGAAAAATATGTGATATTATTGTTAATCATAATAGAAAGGATAAGCAGAGGTAGGTAGCTATATTTAATAACACATTTTTCATTTTATTTTATTCTCTTCTTTAAATGAAGTGCGCTTAATACTTACAACAGAAAAAAACATGCCTAACAGAAAAAAACAAAAGCACGGTTTTTTTTTTACCTTTGAATCAAACCTGATATTCATACGCAGTATTTTCATTCACACTAGCAAGATAAATTTATTATTATAACTTATTTAAATCTCTATTATTTAATTTCATACCTTATCTAATTTTATTTTCCAATAGCTCTGTAATAGTGGAAAATGGAAACGATTTGATAACCGTACCGCAGCCATCGAGATCTCGCTCTGCGTCGAGAGCAAGAGAAGCTCTTTGTATACCAGCCAACGTTGCGGCTGAGCTCGATAGCCATAAAATATTTGAACTAAAGGAGGTAGGATTTTTATAAGTAATAATTTTAGATTAAAACGTAATATGGTGTGTCTCTCAAGAGTAGTTGTCAAAATTGTTCACTGACTTAAATAAATATAAAAAGAAAGTAAAAGAATTGTAAGCAGTACGATAGTTCTTTTATATCGTTTTTTTTTATCTTCAGAAGAAATTACTGGGCAATAATATGATTATAACGTCATACCTTTTCAGAGAACTTACCGTTATGACGTTTAATAAAAATATCTGCACACTGTTAAATGATTGTTAAAATTTAATTGCAAGGAATTATTAGGTTTAATCCATAATTCGTTATTGTTTTATACCACATAGGTGGCAGGCCAGCACACAGTACGCGTGATGGGAAGCGGTTACCGTGACTTATGGATGTGTGTAACACTAGGGCGTCACACTTGCGCCGGCGACCCTTTAAAGCTTATTTTTAACCGATTCCTAATTTTTTGTACTTCTCGGAACAAACAGAATAATTTCTTATTATATTATATACATACAATATGAACGTTATTATATTTTCTGTATTGCAATTAGAATCAGAAATAAATATTTTTTCAGGCATTCCTTCTTTTCGACATGGATGGCGATGGATGTATCGATTTCAGCGATCTTCGCGCTACCTTAGTCAGTTTGGGTGACAAAATTGATGAAAATGCTATCCGGAGTATGTTAGCTGAGGTTTGTACAATAATTTCATAGCAATACAACTGTGGAGTGAATCACTCAACATCGAATACATTAGCCATTTCACCTTTACTGCCGCTTAAAGACTTTGAAACACTTTGTAGCTTAACGGACTTTAGTGCACGCTCGTATATAGGCAAAGCTGAAGCATCTATTTGTACGCAGTATTCCAGCGGCGAGCCTAAGTGCTTACCGTGTGTACTTAGTCCAATTTTCAATATGAATTCCAAAATTTGAAATTCCAGATTCCCTTCCTAAAAGTAATGCAGTAAATTACTCAATCACATTAAAATTAATAGGGCTGAAATAATGATGAATTTTGTTTGAATTCATGTAGCAATAACGTTCTCAACAAATGAACATGCTCAGATATTGTAATATAACTATACCTATACATTTTGGTAACGACATCTAGGAATCTAACTAAATAAATAACTAATAGTTCGAATATTCACAAGCCGTGATTCTAGGTGTATACATATATTATAGTCTCGGCTATTGGATATGGCAATTAACTGGCCGGTAACATGTTACTATACACTTCCCTATCCAAATATAGATCATTCATCAAGATATATAATCATTTAAGAAGGTCATGAAACAAAAAAACTTCATTGAACAACCTTACGATTTGCTCAGTACACACACTACTCTTGCATGTAAAGCTTGCACTGGATACCCGAAGTTCATTCGTCCTTTCAATTTGATTTTACCATTATTAAGACGATTAGTTACCAAGGAATTATATAAAACATTCGCATTCCTTTAACATTAATATCATAATTTATCACAATCTGACTGACCAGATCACTACACACAAAGCGACAAAACTAACTAAACTAAGTAAAGACGCAAGTACGAAACAAAAGACAATTTACTAAGGCAACAATCTCCAACGCAAACACCAAAATAATTCATCCAATAAGAATAAAACAACGAAGTCTATTTGCTGAAGGCAGCGGTCTTAAAACAGATACAAACTTTGCTTTTCTTTTAATTCCGCTTAAGTATTGTTGGGGAACTTTGTGGGTCCTGACGAAAGAGGCCTCTAAGCTCATGTCAATCCACCGTGCAGACGAGGTCACAGGGATTTACCCTCAGTGCTTTGCGGATCAAATTTAAATTCCCGTGTCTAGGATACTGTCTGGAGATTTTTCGGTATTACTTGATATCTTTCCTGTATCATTAAGATTAAGCTGAGCTTATTTGCTAGATCCGCTTTCTGGAATTGAAATTGGATTACCGGTTCCATGTTATGGAAGAAAGAGCGTACTTAAGGTTTTATCTTAGGTACAGGAATTTTCCTCGATAATAATTTTGCGACAACACACACATTTATAACAAATGGTGACATAGTAGACCGTTAGAGGACGATTACGGCAGAGTTAGGTTATTGCATTTCTATTGCCATAGCATAGAGAATTATAAAGTACAAGACCGTACTCAGCAAATGGCAAAAACGTATGAAAATGAGTTTATCAAGAACTCGTTTTTATATGTTTTTGCTTTCTGCACTGCAAATTCGTATTGACTTCGTCCATTCACCCATTCCTCCATTCATCCAAAATCTCCATGTAGCATATGTGGTTTTATTATCACTGAAAATCTCACACTATTCCTGAAAAGAGCTCAAAATTTTTCGCTGTAGTCTTAATATGTACCTATGCAATTTAATACCACGTTTAATTATAAAACTTCACTATCCCATCTTCTTCATTTCAATTACAAGAACAGATAGGATGGTTATAAAATATATCCAGCACTATGAGTTCATTATTATATAAATCGTTCACACGCCATGCAGGGATCCTTATCAATAGATATTTTTTGTTCAAGTAAATAATTTTCCTTTCTCATACACATTGAGCTTCTTATTTTTTAATTTTTGGATTAAAATATACGTATCCTTTTAGCTAAACATCAGATAAGATAATCCAATTTATTTTAACTGAGGTCCAGTCTGATAACAGTTGATATTATAATTAGGTGATATAAATTCTTACGTAGTCTGGTAGTAATACAAATATCTAAAATTTAGTTCTAAATTGAGATAGAAATACAGAACTTCAAATTAAGAATATAATAGAATTTTTTATCTCCAAATAAAGAGTATAATTAATTATTATTGTCTGTGTGATGTTTTTCATCAGCTATTTCAATGCTGAAATTAAATAAAATTGGTTCAGCAATTTTTACTTTTATCTCATTTAAATAAATTTCATCGAATAAAAGATAAGACCAATGAATTTTAAAGCGCTCACTACGCTAGTTTTTTCTTTAAAAATTGATAAAATTAATATTCAGGCCGGAAATTGAATATGCGACAGTCTCACGCTACGGGAATATTCTACAAACTGAGTTCCCTCGTTCTGGATTCGTTGAAGTTTTGAATTACATACGTCTCAGGTAACTTTAGAGCCTTCTACAAAAGCATTTGAAAATTACATAAATGAACACTACTCGTGATTATTCTTTATGACTAACTAAATTTAAAAAATGATATTGCCTGGGTGAATCCGGGTGAACCCGAAATCCGGAAGCCGGAAAAACTCGGCAAGAGTAGATGTATGTCAATCATATCGAGGACGTTTTAATTGAAAGGCCAAGTGAAGAGTACCCGCAACCGGCGAGCATGTATGAAAACCATCATGAAAATAAAAAAGCGAATGGTGCAAATTAGGATTGTAGTTAGTAGGAACAGGAAAGAGGCGCGAGGTTACTATTTATAATCAAATTATACAAAGTAGGTACTTTGTAAGTATCCGCTGTCATGCTACTAAATTCTCAAATGTTGGTAGAGCTATTGCTGTTAGGAACATTGTTTTTTAAAGCAAATAATAACCCAGATAGTTGATAGATACTCGTACTAAACAATAAATAAATCTATAATCTTATACTTTTTCAGGCGCCAAATCCGTTGGATTTCGACGGGTTCGTCAATTTGTTGGGATATAAAACTCTTGAATTGGACTCAGAGGAAACATTGTTGGCCGCATTGTCGCGTTGGGAAGATAGTAACAAGAAAGGACTTATATCAGAGGAAAGGTAGTTTTAATGTTCAGTTCTAAAAATTTTGTAAAGAAATGGACATGTTCTAAATTTTAAACTTCCGTGTTCCATGTTTCTACTACCCTACTAATATTATAAATATGAAAGTTTGTGAAGATGTTTGGATGTTTGTTACTTAATCACGGCTCTCTTATCTAACAACTAATGAATCGGGCTGGAATTTGGTTCAGGGATAGATTATATACTTTGGAAAAACTCATAGGCTACTTTTTAATCCCGAATTAAGTTCCCTTGTTAAGCTTGAACAGGAACAAAATTAGTTAATAACTACAATATATGACTAAAATGAAGTAAAACTTTCTATACATAACAAGAAATTTCATTAAACATAAATCTTGAAGTTGTGTACTACCCAGAATATTTATGGGCGCCATCGAATAATGAATTTACATGATCTCATAACTAATAACTTAGCAACTAAGAGAATGGTCTAAGTTATGTAATCCTCGGTGTATTGAGACCGCTAATAAAGTTCGACTTGAAACTTAAACTAGTGTATCTACGTATATTGAAATACGGCTATAGAATGAACGTATCCCGCATCTCATACTCGCCTCTAAAGTAAATAATTTATATGAATCGCTCTATCCTCTTCTTACTCATGGTTTAAATAGGTTTTAGTGCGGAAACAATGCGAACAGTGTTAGTTTGAAGTTGTGGCAAACATTGACTTTGAAGATACACACGATTAGACTTAAATGTCGTAGTGTCAGGACCTTGGGGACCGAGGGATTTGGTGTATATGAGTATCTACATGTACTGTTGAACTATTAGCATCATAGTTTTACTTGTAAGTATATTCTTACATTTACTAATTTAATTCAATTCAATTTTTTACAAATAATACTATATGGAGGTATAGGTAGGTATAATATAGGTAGAAGAAGCTTCAAATCAAGAATAACCCCTTGATGTATTAGAAAAAACATTGAAATTTTCTACGTCTCTTGTTACTCTGATTAAACCAGGCACTGACCAATCGCAAGCTCTTAACATCAAACTAAAATACTGTGACTTGTGAGTTTGTAAATAATAAACTAACTGAGATATTCACAACAGAAATCGATCTGGGGTACACCAGTTACCTATATAGGCATCTAGGGTTAAGGATACCTGAATTTCAGTTGAAAGGTTTTCGTATTGAATAAATGTTTTGCAAAATATAGACAGATTACAATAAATGTCGAGTTCAGAAAAACATCAAACAAATCGATTGTTTACTAAGAAAACTTTCCCTTGCTGAGACAACTTTGTATATTAAGTACGATAATACCCGCTTCACTTCGAATGCCAAAAGAAATACGTAGAGAGAGAAAAAAAAACAACCGCTTCAGTTTATCTACCTCCGAAGTTTTGTAATATAGTGAATGGCAATAAGATAATAGACGAACAGTGTTACAATATTATTTATATTAATATTTGTTTTGTTGGTTTACAATATTTCACATAGTAACAGATCTACGTGAGTTACTTTAGTAGTAATACTAGTTAGTAGTATAGTATAAGAATATTAGTTTCTTTTGGTTTTCTTTGGTCTGGTTATAAATGTACGGTGATAGAAAGCAACTATAGACCACTTTTAAACCATTTTCTGTGCGTTATAAACTATAGAATGTACCTAATATTTGAGGTCGAATGTTCAAAGGTAGGATGGTCGAATACCTAATACTCAATTTTTTTATACGGAGTCAAAATTCTCTCGCATGTATCCAGTATCCACCTATCTAGGTGACAATAGTACCTACTCGATGTCGAAATATACTTAAGAATGAGAAATTTAATTATGAAAAATTTAATTATGAAAAATTTAAATACTCCTAATACCTACCTATTTGATTCGCCTATTAGGTATTTACCCAATAGGAGTACTTCTTCATAAATCTACCCACACCAATTGTTACAATACTCGTATCAGCTTTATCTTTTTTTTCGGATAGATGATAGTGAATCTCATTTGAAATTTAAACTACTTATAAGAATCCCAATTTTTAATTTCTCTAAATTTAATTGGCTCAGAAGCTTTTTAAATAGATAGGTACAAACCTTGACCTTGTCTCTCACATTGTTATAACTTTGAATGATACACGATATCTTCAATTCAAAACCAAAATACAGCTTTAAACGTCTCGATTGACGTAAATTTTAATTATCTCAGACCCAAATGAATAACACAATTATATCTTAATAGTCATAAAAAGGTACCGTTTAAATTATACATTCCACAAGGGAATCATAAATATAGCGAATCAAGATTTAAATTACATTTTCAGATATTCGCATGATGTATTCAGGACCAGGGTACCCAACAAGCTGTGATTTAAACCGATCCTACGGCAGTTACCAAATCTGCATGACGTTGTTTTAAAATTAACTGATCATTTCGGATATCGGATATCAAATTAATGAGATGTTTTCGTTGTTTTATGTCACATGGGCATTTTAAAATACCGAGAATTTGAATACATGTTGGTTACTGTGGCGTAGCGGTAGTGGAATCGACTGCTACGACCAGGAGCGTAGGTTCGATTCCCGCTCAGTGCAAATATTTTTTGTATGCTGCTGGGTGTTTCTACGTAGAATATGTGTTTTACTAAAGAAAATAGTACATATATAAGTATTTTTATCCGCTATCTAGAACCCATAACACAAGCTAGTTAACTATGCTTACTTTGGGTCTAGAAAGCGCTGTGTAAAATTTCGTAGAATACGTTATTCATTTATTAAAATTTTCTATAAATAGATATTGAGAAAGAGAATATAATATCGATATAAATAGATGCATATCGTACTTCGAAACATTATACGAGTACAACATGATAAAATACCGTTAACGTTATTAAATTTAGTTTAAAAACATTTCGGAATTTCAGAAACTTCATAATTCGTATCCTTTTTTGGCAGGTAACTTGATTAGGCTTACTGTTACTGAAGCGAATAGAGGTTCGCTATTGTAAACCATAGTTCACCGATAGGTATTCATACAATGTGATAAGGGGTGACCCTACCCGTATTCACCTGACATAATATAAGAGTGTTTTAAATTAAGGTAACAACCCATATCAGATTTTGCCCTTAGTATCGATTTTAATCTTAAAAGTTTTTCTATCTTTGTTAATAAATTCAATCGATGTTTTTTTCTGACACTTTTTTCTAAAACTATAAGTAATATTTTTGTACATATACGCGTAAAATTATATGTGCGTTTTTTAAGATTTTATTAACGGTTTGGGGACAAATTAGTATTTGTAATAGTAATAAGTCGTAGTAGTCGTAGTATTTATGAACTTTAAGAGTATTAGTAACGGCTTTTGTTAAAACCGCGAAGTAAATATAAAAGCTCTTTCTCTGCTAAATGGAAGCCAGTCCAAGGAAAACGGTTATGATGTTCTTTAAAATGTGTAATGAAGAAAATTGAATTAGCAGTAGACACCGAATCACATACACCATAATACCCGTGTGTAGGTAATTTGCATGGATCTCAATGGGTATATCAGGCCTTTCTCTTTTCTTCAGGGTTAAGAGAAGACAATATCCCTTCATTTGCATTTTCATCAGAATCACCTGATTTGTTTGGAATTCAAATGCAAATGATACTAGTTAATTTTTAGTTACATTTTGTTTAATAAGTATTTTGTTAGACAAAGTTGGATGGAGTAGGTAGATAGGAATTATTAACAAAAACTATTAATTTTTCGGTGAGTAAGGAAATAAGTGTTCAGTAAATGTGGACATGCACCTGCTGAAAGTATGCACTTGGTTTAATTTTTTTAAGAGTGCTCAGACGTCTTATTTCCCTTCTTTTCCTTACCTATTGTATAGTTGCAGTTAATTTCACTATTTATGTTTATACTATTAATTATTAATAACGGTTAGGTACTGTGGACTAATGGACCTATGGACGTGTGGAATACCATTTCTTTTCGTGATTTATAGATCATGTATTAAATTGATTTGCATGAAAACAACGTTATACTAATTGGCTATTAGGTACATTATAATTCTATGAATATAATGAACTACTTATCTATGCTTTTCGTAATGTAAGCAAATACACTCAGGTAAAATATTATAACGTTCATGAAAACACTGACCTGACTCATGAGAACTGACCAGGGTAAAGTAAAATGTAATTTTGTTCCTTAATAATTTAAAAGATAAGTAATTTAATATGTAGGTTACTTCATTCTAAAGTCTATATACTTAAGAGGGAACACCGCGAAGGTTTATTAAAATTCTCAGTGCAATCTGTGTTTTACGACAACCCTTGGATAGGCTTTTGTATAATTCTAAGGGAGAAATTTGACGAGAGAACGTATACAAAAACATTTGTACATCGTACCGGGGATCGTAAAATAAAATTATATGTTCATGCATTTTGTACTCGTCTGTATCAGAAAATACATCCGTTGAAAATACAAATAAATAAACCCATTGTAGCTACAAATGAGACCTTAAATATTAATAGTATCTACAAAATGATTTTTGTAACACTTCAGAAGTTTTATGTAGCTGAATTTTTTATACATAAATATTCTGTATTCCGTACGGAAACTATTAATCTAAAACTAATTTACACGTAACTTTAGAGAACCTTAGTGGTTTACGGAATGCTTTATTGTTATCTTTTATCATGGTGATATTGTAAAATAAATAAATAAAAAAAAACTATAAAACCACATAATACCCACGACTTCGCTCGTGTGGACTTGTATCTGGATTTTAATTAAGTATATTGCGCGGCACACCAATTCTTTGTCTAAGATTAAGGTAGTGTTAGGCCTAATGAAAGCCAGTGAAAGACAAAATATCTTTTTTATACTATAATTATGCAGAATTTTAATGTTTTACGCCAGTTAAACCGCCAAGTAAAACATTAAAATCCTTTAATTAATTTAATGTTTTACTGCCAATATTTACATGCCTTTTTTATCGTTGCGGTAATCCCCATGGATGCCACTCCAGATTAATTAAACTATAAATACATAATCGCTACTACAATCTTAGGGTTGCGGGTATACAATTAAATTTCAAAGCGAAAACTAAAGGGTTTGCATTAGTAATTTTCTGCGAATTTGTTTCTAAATTTCCAAGCCTCTAAATCGGTAGGCACGCGTTCCTATGTCGAAAACATTTCCTTTTATTTCCAGATCAATAAGGAGATAATGTGAAACGCTAAAATAAAATTTATTACACACTAGCTGTTTCCCACAGCTTCGTTCCCGCGACCTTCGGGACTTGAAAAAGGTTTATTGCTCAGTCACGTCTAAACGTATAGCAATATTTTATTTGGTTGCTATGACCCTGCTGATTCTAATCGTAGTAGTAGTATTGTTTGTTTACCATTTTTTCCAAACGAATAAATCCTACTAATATTATAAATGTGAAAGTTTGTGAAAAAGTTTAGATGTTTGTAACTCAATCACGCTATAACGGTTGAACAGATCTAACTGTAATTTGGTACAGGAATAGATTATAGCCTGGGATAATACGTAGGCCTTTTATTCCTAGGATAAGTTTATAAAGGAAGCGGTAACGGGAACCGAATTTCACGCGAGCCAAGCCGCGGGCAACAGCAACAGCGTATATTTTACGAAAAGTAGGTATACAATCAGGTTTGTATTCAAGTACTGGTAGGTCTCCCACTATTCTTTAATACTTGGATACTATACCTATATACCTATGTTCCTTCCTAGTCGCTCCACGGAAAATATCGAAGTTCAGCCGCATCACAGTTAGACTGCAAAGCCGACCCCAACTGAGTTGGGAAAAAGATTCAGAGAATGATGATGGTACCTATTTTCCTTCTATAGTTTTATAATGTAATATATATGTATTTACTGATACTGATATAACGTCCATGACCTTACGAACAAAGTTTATGTCCCCGTGACCTTGACTGCAGAAAAGCGACTGAAACAATAAATCGCGATAGAATCCATAAAAATAGTTTTATTTCAATATAAGTTTAAATCATTTTTATAATGTCTAAGAGGAATCAAATTGACCTAAAAATAGATTGATGACAGAAAAACAAGGAAAACTAATTGATTAACAATACCTATATGTCAGTAAGTTGATTAGATGCGAATATATTATGTACACTTTGTCTTTATCATTCTTGTGATAAACAACCGTTCATAAAGAAAACACACAATGTTTTATCTAATTTATATGCTGTAGGTAATATTTTTGTACGTCTCGAAGAGTTGTTTATCTCAAACAAAAATAATTTATTGTTTCGACTTCTATTATTCAAATCTGTCTTTGTTATATCTCTTTTGTCACCATCACACATTTTGTTTGTGATTATTATGAAAATTGGAAAAGAAATTGTGGTAGCTTTATTTTCATTTGTTATTCTAACTGATTTCGAATGTACGGGCAGTGTGACGAAGGCATCTTTTTTTCTTCTTTACTTTCTTCAGTGTATGTATCAAAGCATATAATATATATAATTATTGTTTACCTTAAAGTAACTTCTCAATCTATCTCAGACTGAGAAATTAGTGTTATTAAAGAAGTTTGCATTCAGAAAGACTTAAAGTAGGATATTATGGATGACATAGAATACACTTTATAAAATTATAGTGTGCCGAGTGCGATGCATTTTTGAGACACGCTTCTTTATAGGTATCAGTGTTGAAAATTCATTAGTTAAAGTTTTCTCATGGCATCATCATATTAAACTGGCTTAACACGTTTTGTTCAATTAAATTTCATACAATGAATAATTTTATTGAAGTATGTAATAGTAGGAATTATTTTATTACAACAACAAATAAATAACAAAACAAACAAGTGAAACATGGTGTCCTTTTTCCAGGATCCGACATGACCTCATGACTTTTGGCGATAAATTTACGTCGAAGGAAGCCGACTACGCCTTAGACGAGGCTCCAATGATTGTACAAGACGACGGCTCTACAATGATCGACTACGTGAAATTTTGCAGCAAACTAGCCGGCTTGAGAAAACCCACCAAACCTGACGTATAACATAAACAAATTGTGTACAGGAAACATGTTTAAAAAATAATTTGTAGTTGTTAGTTTTTGTTGGAATTTTGATTCTGTGCATTAAAATAATAGGTGCATCAAATAAGTAATGATTTTCTTATAGAAACTAATATTCTTAGTCACTAATCTATTTACGGTTTCAACCCCATCCAATACAGATTCCATAATATGGGCACTCTCCTGATACAATTTTGCTAATTCAAAGTGATTGATAAATGTAACGATATAAAAGAATCGATTTTATGCACTACTTCAATACCAAGTAACTGATAATTAGATTTAGACACATATTCATTATAATATATCTCACCATCTCGCGGAGGTTGAAAAAGAGCGATATCTATAAAAATTCAACATGCTTAACATAGATACCGCAAGTAAAAGCTATTAAGATTGCAGAAATTGCGGCGATAAAGTAAATTTCATAGTTCATATCATAATATATCAGTACAATAATACAGTAATAATAATATACATCAGCATTTATATCAAGCTAAAACTTCCATAAGTAAATTTGAACTTCTTGATAATGAATTAATTTCGAGAAGGATTTCACTAAATAGAGAAGTTTCGATTCACTAGAGGAAAACTTCGTAGACTCTGTGAACTGAAATATTTTAAGATGTTCGTCAATTATTTGGAAGAATGATTAAGTTCTTAGTTTAATTGCAGTAGTTCTTAAAACATATTTTAGTTATTCATAATTCTCGGAAATGGAAAGGCTGAGACTAGACATTGTTATTTGCGATGCGGCAAAAAGAACAAGTGGACGTAAACATGGTATGACTTTATTACTAAACGGACCAACGTACATCGATAACTGCATAGCTGCATTACTTTTTAATCTCATTAAAAAGAAAAGTGACTACGATACAACGCAGTCATTTTGGCCACATATACTCGTATAATATTTAATGCAGTCTAGTCGTACCACCGAGAAATTTCAGATAAGTATACCTAATATTATTTGCTACAATTTCATTGACAAGTTCGCTTCAATTCGATTGCTATGACAGGTTGATGTAGCACGTTTTCGCTCAAGCATAAACAGAAAGATCTCGAGTGATATTCGAGGTATTTATAGCCACCAACGTGAATTTGATAGTACGCTTGTCGTAAATCGCATCATGATTGTACTAGTTTGGCCTCACCCTAAAACTGCTAACGTAATTTCAAATCTAAATCTGTATAATATTATGTGCGACGGTCTATATCCGATCTTCATCAATAGTGTTACCAACTGGTACGAGAGACTTGGGTGTTAACTAAGTATTACTTGTGCTTAAAAAAAAACATGGGTACCTACGTGATATTTATGTACAACCATTTGAATTTATGATCATAGTAAAACAAAATTATGTTCTAATTTGAATCACTAATCGAATTACAGTACGATATATAATATAGAGAGAATTGTCTTCGCTTCCTTTTATCCAATTTTCCTTAATAATAACGTACGTATGGTAATGTCAATTCACTAAAGAAAGCGTACATAAATTACTCACTCAAGATGTTCCTTATATATATCGAAGTCTGTAAACATGAGTTCGATAATCTCGTGCGGCGCCGCTATGAACGTGTAGAGAAGGCAGTCGACTCGAAGCGGATAGGGCCGCGGGTAGTCGGGACTGCTGAACGTGCCGCGCTCCTTGCCATGCGTCGACGTGAAGCGGATGCACGTACAACCTGCATAACAACGTAATATTATCAAACCTGACCTTACTAAGTCTGAATATAAATATGGACTGAGATAGAATTGAGTAACACGCAAATGTACCGCAACGTTAAGCAAGTACTCTTTTATAAGTAGGTACTAAAGCAATCTTAGATGAGATTACTTAATAAATGGGAAGCTAAGCCAACTTATGAGTTAATCGGATTACACTTTACAAGTCGGTGTTATTGAATTTCGCGATCGTATTATATTTTTAGCAACTCTGAAGCCAAATAACCTACATACTTATACACCATATAAAATCATTAAGAAATTGTATAATATGGAATTACTGGTTTAATTATAATTTAAGTATGATATAATGCATAATAACACGGCCACTGGCATAATTATCATAACCATTATTAATTTCAGTGTTCATATAATTTCATGTTACCTATATAGGTAGATACAACAAATGTATAAAATTTAACAAGCTGAAAAATTACTTGTGTTATGAGAATTATGGAAATGGCTAGTTCTGATAATAACATTAATTCGTTTCGATAAGTCTTAGGATAGATAGATCTTATCTATATGTGTTCTGTTAAATAATATCTCAAAACAATATGGAGACTGGATAAAAGTACCTACTTAAACCGAAAACGTTTATAATCGTGCATTATAAAAATACAGCTAACTCTATACATATAAAACTATAATAGTTATTACTAAAATAAAAAAGAAAAGACCTTAATTAGCTACTCGTGCGAAGTAGATAATAATTAAGTTCACATGTGTTCCGAGAAACACGTAATTAACCGGAATAGGTCCTTTTATAAAGATTGTGGCAGTAATTTAGAAAGGTGTGTAGTAAATTATTATTCGCCCACATTCGATTACCCCTGAGACGTTAAAGGTAATTATTTAAGGCGCTTGAAGGTTTATAACCTGAGCTATTCTAGAACTTTATTGGTCTATAATAATATTGTACTATGCAATTTATATATTAGTGCTTACAGATAACGGTCTTCATTATACTTATATGAAAGTAATTATGATTTTTGTTCATAACAATATCCATTAAATCATTTTTATGATAACTTACTCATATTTAAAAACGAATTGGGAATTGGTAACAATCTATAATTATATACCTATTGGTAGCGAAGGTAAATATGTTTCAGAAATATCTATTAAATTGATAGAACCGGCCACTTTATACGGTAAAAGCATAGCTACAAAACACATGTACATTTGTACATTCTGACTAACTTTAAAAGTGCGAAAGTTAGTTAGATTGTTACCCAACCAAGCAAAAACCAGTGAATGATGAATGATGAGTTTTACATGAATTTTACACACAGGTGGATTACGACCGAGGGTAGTAAATAAATGCTACTTTTTATGCCGGGAATATATTACGCTGGTAAAAACGCAGGTATAGACAAACCATTTTTGAAAAAATAGCTGGTGGGGTACTATTGCGGTCCATTGGGAGTCGCCATTAATCTTGAAAATATTTCACACTAACTTAACCTTTTCTTACTTTTTCAAAATTACAATGAAAAACTTTTCTCATCAACTCTCACTAATTATGCCTAACGTTGGAATCAATCAATTAATTAACCTATCGACGTCCACTGCTGGTATTATTTACAAAAACATTATTTTGTGATTTCGAAAATATGAATCCAATGATATTGAGAAATATGGTAGGTATGCTGAGTTAGCGAAATACCCTCTTAAACAGATACTTACCCACCGAACCCCTTGTTCAACAACTAAAAGTGTTCTTCGTTAAGGTAAGGTATTAGGATCTGAAGTAGGTACCTACCAACTCTCTTTTGTAAAAATCTACACCTAAACATCATTAATTGTTTAATGCTAAGTTCATCTAGTGAGTAGGATCGCCTAGGCATCTTGGGTTGAGAGTAAGTAAAGCGTGAAGAACGCCTTTGATGTTGCGAACGTACCTATAAGTTTCGTGAATGCTTAGGTTATTAATAAAAAATAATATTGTTATCGCAGGCTGTGAACCTTTTAATCACTATAGAAGCAATAAATATTGGCAATTAGCGCATTGCTGAGAAACGAAGAATAATTTGTTATCAAGAAAACTGTAATCCAACTTTCCAACACGAAGTAATTAAAACTACATGCAATAGTAAGGACACGACTTGAAGTAGGTTCTTCATGAAATTTAATTTCAGTTGCCAAACATGCCTCGTAACTTGTCCCTTGGCCTTCCTATCTCTTATCCGCATCATAGACCTCATATTCAATAACTCAAGGCATCAGATCTTATCGGAAGCAATTTTCATTAACATGGTTAACTCCTTCAGTTAGTAAATTACTTACCCCAAGAACAGCTTCAGTTAACTATCCCAATTTAGTTTGAATGTTTCCTTTCTTGATTACAGAGCGTTTTGAAATTGATGGGATATAATTGTAAGTAGAATTAATTCATTATTGACAAGTAATGTTGATTGGAACACGATGAATAAAACAGCCTTTGAAATTTATTGGACTGATTAATGATGATATGTTACATGGCAAATATTGGAATTATGTTTCGATGTTTGATTACATATTATAGTAATTTAGTAAGTCATATCAAATTATTTGGCAGTGATGGATAAGTTCTTCGAAGTCAAATAAACCAATACCTGGTTTGAGGTTAGCTTTTATTTTATTGGGTATCTATTGTAGTTAATTTGAGTGCCACAAATTCCTTATATCCGTGCATAAGATATTATAATTGACCACACGTCGCTACTGGTAGTATAATACTATCACTATAATAATATTATTCTCATAATCATAAATTAGCAATCCTTATAAAGAATATTCATACTTGGTCAATATGGTTTTTCTAGTCAAAACTCCGTAATACCTGTCGACTGTTATACACTTGAGCTTATAGCAATGCACAGATTGCACAGCACTATTGACTACTTAGTTTGAAATTTTTTTCTTCTTTTTAATAAAACTTAGTAATGCTCGATGTGTAATAATAATAATTGTGTTTGATTAAAATAAGTGAGTAAGAGGTAAACTGGTCTTCGTTCTATTATGCATTGACTTCCTTACAATATCCAAACCTACTTCCATTATTATCCTATTCATTAGATAAGTACATGGAAGTCTTTACAATCAGTATCTATTGAAAAAGTTTTCCGATTTCTTCCATTGTTTGGTGTTTCAAATGAAAGTAGTTTCACTTCTTTGCCTTTTAGTTTTCTCCAGAGGGTGAGTGAAGTTGGAGGTCATCTTAGCCTGATAATCCACTGCTGAATGAGAACTTCCGCTATTGGCCACAATAAAGATTTTTTCTTCTTGACTAAGCAAAGTTGATAATTAGTTAGTCAGTGTAGAAATAGAAATTTGATTTATAGCGCGGAGCGCAAAGAATTACGAACCAAAGTTTGTTATTTTAAATTAAATTTACTCGCTTGCAGTACACGTATGGTGATAAGTACATTGAAATGTGATGAAAGTGTAATTTGGTTTCACATACTCCACAGGAATGATGAACCAAACCATTTTTTATGTTCATCTCAAAAAGTATAAACATGTCGTCGTCTTCTTGGAATTTTCTGAAGCTGTCACCTAAGTAGTATAAAAAAAAAAAACTTTTCAAATATCAGTGCCGTTCATACGATTTTATAGGTGGATTAGGAGCTACTTCTCAATCCAAATAAGCTAAATTGGTACTTAATGTACAACTACTGATCTAATTCTATATGAATCGGATCGGACAGCTCGCAATCATTGGTCTGCGCTGGTGTCCGGAAATTGGCACCGCTTGGCCGGACACCGGACTGTCTCCGGACGAAGTTGTTCATGCTGGGCAGATAACGTTCTAATAATTTAGACAGAAATTAATAATAAATTGAATTTAAGAGAAAATTATTCTGTGACAATTCAGGGGTTAACTGCAGCTCTTTTAATAATTTCACTTATTTTATTAGTTTCAGATACTATGTTCTTGGTTATGATCAACCAATATACTCAATCAAACTATATTATATCTTTATACCTCTGCCTCTAAACTGCCTTAAGGATTATGACAAGCTTACTTTCTGGAATTTAATTTATAAACAGTCATTTAAAAATTACTAGCTACCACAGCAACTTACTCTGGGATATACACCGACTATAGCCAGCCTCTGTGCCAAATTTTATTCAGATCTGTTCAGCCATTTTTGCATCTATAGATGTATTCTTACAAAATTTCACATTTGCAATATTAAAAGGAATGTTTTAATGAGACCACAGTCGATCAAATCGAACTGCCTATAAGACAGCACGGCACCAATGTTTATTGTTCTGAAAATAATTATCAGTTCCACTCCAACTCTAACTAATAGAATTCTACCAATCAAATAAAATTTCCTTATTACCACAAATGCATAGCTAATTACTGAAAACTCTTTGCTTATTATAGAGGTCACGAGGTCTGGTACCGAAAATTGAAGTGGCCTTATCCATTATTTAACCAAATGTCTTGTCATAATTAGTTCAATTAGTTAACTGGTGCAATTAACAATTTCTATTCGTCCAGTGGATAGCCGCAATTCCTTTCAGAGAGATGATTTAGCCAGATAAAAGTGGTTAGTATATTTCCTTGTATAATGAGCTAATGAGTTTTGATATAATTTAGTTATGCTCATGATGTCCTTTTTTGTTTTTAATAGGGTTTCACGTTTATTATTATTGTCATATAAAAATAAGCACTCAGCGTGCTTGATGATGCGTAGTCATTCGGGTCATGCCGACAACCGCTCAGTATCAATGGATGCTTAGTTTAGAAAGTTTATTAAAGTTTCTAACCTGGCCTAATCTCATTCTTGCACCTTAAAATTGGGCTAAGCCAATTGCTCATAATACGTAGGTACACATCATTAATATTTTGCTGCAATTTTTGTCAGAATGTCTAGTTTAGCGGCACCACAAAAAAAAAAGTTAAGGATCAGAATGAATAGTAAAATCACGAGACGATCACGGTTAAGAGTCAGGATATCAGCACTAAAATGTTGCCTGTAAAAATTATATTTCAAGCAATAAAAAACGTAACTAGCTTACTTACTAGTATTTATCTAGGTACATATTTAGACTACTAAGTGTCATGTAGCTTAATGCACCTTAGTTATACTTAGAAGTTACTAGACTGAAGTGAATTTGCTTGAACAATAACCCTATCTTATACTGATTGCGGTGCGCTGGCTCTAACATTTACCTTAGGAATACAAAGTTTAACAGTGTTGAGATACGTTAGTTACAAACTGAGGAATTGCGTTTCGAATTAACATGTTCTGTTGTTCTTCAGCTTGCTCTCATAGGTTTATTCAGTGTTGATTTATAGACAGCTTAACCGATTTTTTTTGCCGTTAAAAGTAAATGACAAAGAGATGGTTATATATTACACTATGGTTTCAAAACAGGACAAGTTCCAGCAACAGGCCGCGCTTGCCGTGCACTATTTACACGAACCGTTTCGACTCACTTTTGACCCCCCTGTAGCTCAGTGCCTATTGCAAGTAGGTACATTAATTTTACCTACGTAATCATATACTAAAGCAGAACTTGGCTGGTTTTCGTGCTGTACGTAACACTTGATTGTATAATTAAATTAACCTACCAAGTTAAAATTTTGAAGAAGTATAGATGATTATGATCGATTTTAAAGTAGGTACATCTAAACTTGACATTGGATTGGATTTCAATCCAATGTCAAGTTTAGATGTAGTAGCTTTTTTAGGCGAACCTTTAGCTGATAGGAACTTGGCCCCCTTTTTTAACATGTATGTTTTTGGTGGGATAAGTATTTAGTGTAGATGATAACTCTAGCGGCGATAATATAAAATATAATCCCATTATATCAAAGGATCTTCATCAGCTGACTCACACTGATTTACATTATGGTAAACACGGGCCAAATATAATTACGAATTAATATAGGAAAATAATCAAAAATTCATTTGACTTACATTAACTAAAACATTTCACCGTCCAAAGTGGAAAACAATTTTCAAGAGTGACGAAGGTACTAATTTGAAGTACTAGAGATACTTTGTCTTCAATTATTCACGCAAGAGCCGGCAAAACAAACTTAAGTGTTTAATCAAGATCGAACGGTGGAGCAATTAAATATCAAGGACATGGATGGAGTAAATAGGGAAAATCTGATGCGTACAATACGTAACGTTTTTCTAAGCGTTATCTACAAAAGTTTTCCGATAAATGAATGATGAGAGTAAAACTCGAGAACGCAGAGAAAATATTATTTGCTTTCCGCATTCTGCTCGGCTTCTATTGGCACTGTACCGATATATGGGTTGATCGTAGTCAGATTGCAGAATTTGATGATTCCTTTATGTTCAGTAATATTCTGACCAGACCTTTTTTTTTTTTTTTTATCGTGCGGAAATCCCCATGGATACCACCCCCGTCGGCCATCGGGGGTGGTTATGTCGGGATCGAACCGACTAAAACCGCACGCCGTCTCGGGCCTTAGTAACTGGGGTGTAAGGATACCCAATGGGCATATCCCTCGCACCCCAGCTGACCCCGGGCCATCTACGGTTTTAAGATGGCCCCCTCGACCCCCCGAAAGGGGGGGTTTTTTTTTTTTTTTTTTTTTTTTATACCACTTAGGTGGCAGACAAGCACACGGCCCACCTGATGGGAAGCGGTGCTCACCCCACCTGGGTGGGGTGAGCATCGCGCCACTTCGCTGACGGTGGGGTGTAGGGTGACAGGAGGCCGTCCTGTCACCCAACCGTCGGCGCGCAGACAATCAGCTCGCCCCCCGCTCGCTCCCCACTGTGCCATCTGCTAGTCAGAGGGACACGTGGAGAGCCTCGGAGCAGCCCTCTAGAGGGCCACTCCCACCCCGGCCGGATTGGCCGCAGGCAGCAGCGTCTCCCGTGGCGAGTGGGAGGCGCTGCTCGCCTCCGTTGCCCAGGTGCACCACGTGGAGGTTCCGGCCCGCACCCTATTCTGACCCGACCTGGATCAGGATTTACGACTATAATCTTGCTGCTCTATTGGTTTGTTATTTGGAAGCAAATCTAATGCAAATGTATAGAGCGGTAGTTTCCACAGTTGGTGAGTATAAGTGTCGATAAAATTTAATATTTATGGATTCCGATTTTATGAGTTTATTTTTTGGGATGTTGACAATTTTTGCTCCTAAATATGAAGTTTCAGAAAAAGTTGGGTAAATGTAGTTAGCACGTTACATTATTAGTTTTATTTTAATGTCATCGCTTGTCAGTCAAAGTAAAGAGGGCCGGTTGACCTTCTTCCCTTTGATGAGGGGATCGATGAATCGTGAATAGACACTACTTGTGGGCATTGAACTTGATATCATGGCCTTACAAACTTAATGGATGTACCTATTCATTGCTTTGTTATATCAGTTTCATTACAGGCCAAGTTCGCACGTGGGTACTACCACTTTACTCCATTTTTATTCTTATCATGGGTCCTAACTACTACTACATAGCCTACACTACACTACACTACAATACAATACAATAACAGTCGACTTTAATTTATTGACAATTATAACCTCAGAGAGTAAGGCTTTAGTTGAAGTATCTTGCTTTATGATACAGTTGGTGAATAACCTTTTTATTGCCATACGAATTCGGCTTCAAATAATATATTATATTCTAAATTCCACCTTCTTCAACCTAGCGTTAATCCCAGTGGCATCCAAAGCTTCCTAGGAATGTGGGGTCCGCGTTACCAGTCTTAACTGCGGATTTGGCTGGACCTCGATATTTTCCGTGAAGCGACTGCCATCTGACCTTTACGATCCAATGGTGACACTAGACGATATCGAAGCATTGCAGCTAGACTTTTTTAGGGCTCCAACTACCCGTAACGACTGCCATAGATGTTTGTATGGCAACCGGGACCGACGGCTTAACGTGCCCTCCGAGGCACGACCAGACCAGACTTTTTAAAGAATATTTCAGTTAATTCTTAGCATAGATTTGTTATCCGGGAAGGTTAGTTACAAAGCAAAAACTAACCTAAGCATTATATTTAATCTTTACCTAAATAATAATTGAGATTCCATGAGATTGTGCCAAGTTTGGCGAGCATTTTACACATGAGTCGAGCTTTAACATAATTAACAACCATTCTTGCCACAAACGTTACATCGGTCTTCAAAGCAATATAACTTGTAACACAGTTGTTTGTGTCAGTAATCTTACGTTTTACTTGTGCTAATTGAAACTATTTCCCGAACATTCGAAGGATTCCTTTTGATCTTTCAGTTGGTGAACTTAACTGCGGAACCGCGATGCTTTATATGCTAAACTGTAGTAAGTCATGATCTAAAGTTCCCTTGGATATCGCACGTTATTGGGGCAAGTTCACTGCGCTTAATCTCCGGGGGTGTGAATGAGATTTGGCAGCCTACATTTTGCAACTTAGATTACATTAAAATTAAGTAGCTGGCTTTGAACTTTATGTTACATACTTCAATTGTTTATTGTTTTAGTGTAAATAATTTTATGTGACAGCTTAAAATGATTTCACAGCGACAATATTTAAGCTTCCAATAATACTCGTTAAGTGTTTTGGTTAGACATTACTTACATTGTAATAGACCTTTGGACCCGTGTATTAGAAATTATATTATATTTATAATCAAAAATTAAGTTGTACACAACTTTACACTAAATTTCATGTTTAATTTATACAAATATATTTACATAATTGTTGAGTTTTACTAGGCTTAACATATTAACGATAGTGCGACTTGTTCCACGCACACTTCTTGACAGCAACGGAGGTTAAACCTCCAAGCAACCTTGATAGTCACTTATCCGAGGCCATGGCCTATCAAGGGTAAAGGAAACTATTCTCCAAGGTCAATAGTTTATCCTCATGATGAAATACTCAACTTTATGCTTTGAACAGGGTGTCACAAGTGGAAGTCATTTCTATACAAAAACACACTTATAAGGAAGTTAGTGATTTAATTCATTGTATTATTTACGACTAGATTATTACAGTAATTACTCTTGGAAAAGTAAGGACAATTTTATTTTTTAAGATATACGCAAAAACCTGACTTTTAACCCTCGTTATCTAATCATGTTTGCACCAGTTGTATTTTAACAGGCCGCATTGTCTTATTACTTTGTGGCGCTTTCAACTGACAACATGACATTTTTATTTCCTTTACTGTTATTGCTAATTTTGGAAGTATGTGAAGGCAGAGTCACTAGTGTCACTAGGTTGGAAGAAGATGATAGACCTCCACTAACATGTTATGTGAGAGGCACAACAACTTTAAATTACCCGTGCAAGTTTCAAAACCTACAAAATGGAGATCCGTACCCTTCCGTCGTGGTGAGATGGGAAAGAAGGCTCCACAGGCTGACTTGGAATCAAGATGGACAGGTGATTTATGAGCTAGATTATAAACATCCACAATCTCATACTTATCCGTCTAGCGATGGACTTTCAGGAGATGCAGAAACAATATACACAGATATTCTTGCTGATCCCCCTATAGATCCTTCTGATCCTTTTGCTGATGCTTCGATAGTACCGGAAGGTTCCAATTTCAATGATATTCTTCTTTGGTTCAGCCTAAAGTGCAAGCGTCCATATTAAAACCATGTTATAACCGTAATATATTTCCACAGATTTCAGTTACCTGTGTTTAATTGATTAATTAATTTAATTCAAATTGTAAGTCGTGTTGAAATGTTGCAAGTGACTTTGTTTAATTTTATATTTAATTTCAAATACAATGTAAAAGTTATTAATGAATAAATACTGAATACTAAATTTTGTGCCTTCGACATTTTATAGGTATATTTGTTACTAGCTGTTGTCCGCGGCTCCGCCCGCGTCGACGTCGATTTTCGCGTTTTTTACTATATCGCCGGTTCTTATCAGCCGATTGTGATCAAAAATGCGTAAGATTTTAAATCTAACCAAGACCTAACAAACGTTCAGTATAAAATACCGAACGGATTTTGATGCGGTTTTTTTTATTAGAAAGGTCTTGCTAAATTTGCTAATTTGCATAATAAATTTTATAATCGAGAGATTGTTGTCAATAAAAACTGAAGAATAAAAAAAGAATAATGTGCAACATACGCTAGTAGCTTATCACGCACGACACATGTCACTATTGTTACAAAACGCATTGAATCAGAGAGGAACCATATCACTTTGACCTGATCCTTCTTCAGAGAATAAAGTGAAGGAGACTTATGATGAATATGTTTTGACTGCGGGCAGGGTCCAGGTATAAAGCATCTGATATTGGTGATAAAATTGATATGTGTGGTAACCATGCCTGAATATACGAGCAAAAACGAGTGATTTTGCATTGATCTGATCTATCTAAATATGATGATTACCTTTCTTTGACTTAGACTTTACTTAAGACAAATTTCTTACCTAAAAAAATAATAGATAATTGAGGGAATTCAGAACATTTCAAAAGCTCTAAGAAGTTCAAGAAACATTTACACTTTCCACTTACAACTGTCAGTTCAAAAGTTTGTTACATACATTAAGTAAGTTAAGCTTATCGCTAAGTTACTTTGTCTCGGCCTTTTTCAAGTTCTCTATAAAAATATTATATTGAAGACAAGTTCAAAATATACTAATTCAGTCGAGAGTAAGTTCATTGAGTTATAAGTTTTCTGTAAGATTAATAGGCACATCGGTTTAAAGAAGCTGATCTATGTATTTAATGACATGATAACAAGCTGCTGTTTAAATAAAAACCTTTTTAAAAACAAGTTTTTATTATTTAGAATATTGCATTGTCATAGGACTTACATAAGTATGCCGAATTTCAGCTCAATCTGATAACCAGAAGTAGGCGAAAGATGGCTTGCAAGATTTGATTACAGACAACGGGACAGGTGAAACTAAATAAAAGCTTGTATGCCATTGGTTTGATTTATCTCCACCAGAAGTTTGAAATCAAAAGTGACAGCAATATTTTCAGGCAACATTGCATTATAAATTGTTATTTGGAGCTTAATTATCATACTTAGTAATCTTCTTAGGAGGAAGTTCACATCACGGAGACCATGATAGAGGCTAAAAGTACTAACATTATAAGATAGCAACTCTTGGGATAGTTCCGCCAAGAGTAATTTATCATCCCTTAATTTGTAGGTCAATTTAACATTTTCATACATTCCTAGGGTCGTCACGTAAACAATTAATGTTATCCAGTCCCATACTGTTTTAAACTCGTCCAGGGTACAGTTAATGCGTTCTTAAGGGTCGCATTGTCTGCTGTGCACAAACACCAAAACTTTGGTCATAAACGTCGACCGTGGCTCAGATCTTAGATTTTGCGATTAAACCAAGTTGAACAAATTCACTTGATGAATTACCGAAGTTAACATTGATATGCCTGGGCCGGTTAAACTTATGTCGTATCACAACATAAGACGCAATTGTGCTGTCATGCAGCTGTGACTAAATCACAGGGGGACCACGAGTCCGGCGCGGATATTCGAATAATAGTTAGTTATTAGCAAACATTTTATGCCTATTTTGTAACCTCATAAAACTAACTTCTGCTTAAACTCTTACCTAACTCTTGACTAAACCGTATCCTCGTATAAAATCGAATGGCACGAACTTATATAGACCGCTGTGATATTGCAGCGCTACGGAACAATTTATCGGCCCAAAATGAACATTTCAACTGATCTCAATGGACATTCGATATGTGTATCAATTATGATACATCTACGACCAAAACATTTCAAGTGTACATATAATGTACATATTATTTAAGCAATTTTCACATATAAACGCATGGATATGATGTTATTGCATAACAAGTATGTTCGTAACTTCTTCATCCAGTAACAAGCAATATATTATATTGCAATAAAATCATATCCATGCGTTTATTATGTGAAAATTGCTTTTGAAAAATAAATTTAAGTGAAATTGAAGTAACAAATTGTATCTACATTAACTTGGACGAACAAAAAAATATAAACAGGAATAAATGAAATGTGATAACTCAACGACTAATTACATAATTTGTAAGGTGTTAAATTCTACCTGAAACCTTAAGCTCATACCTACAGATATGCTCCACAATGATGGTTTTTCGCAAAGCTAATACGAAATCCGTGATTAGAGCGGTACTTTGCCAACAGAGCCACTGTCAGCTCGTCTGTAGACACCCACATTTAATATTCAATTAGGGAGTATTCGGCCATTCATCAGTCTGGACTTACAAGGATGTAAGGTAACTGGAAAAGCCATGTATTAATAATTTATTATTATTATTTATTTACCAAATAAAAGGTGTAATTACAATATTATAGTAGTATTAATAGATTACTAATGTTTGTAATACTACTGGTCTACACCAATAGTAATCAATTTATATAGGTAGGTATACATACATAAATGAATCATTAAGATGTTAAGATAGTATAATTAGGTAACTTTATTTACTTTGGTAAAAAAGGTAAAAAAATTAGTATAGCTTATAATTACGAGTAAGAGTTTAGATTATTATCATTATTTGAATTCTATAAAAAAATCACGAGAGCAAGTAAATATCAAACAAAATCTTGAACATGACTTGATGAATAATAATTATATATTACTACGTCGTGCCTCGGAGAGCACGTTAAGTCGTCGGTCCCGGTTGCCATACAAACATCTATGGCAGTCGTTACGGGTAGTTGGAGCCCTAAAAAGTCCAACAACAACGGTCTAGCTGCAATGCTTCGATATCGCCTAATGACATTATTGGATTGTGAAGGTCAGATGGCAGTTGCTTCACGGAAAAATATCGAGGTCCAGCCAAATCCGCAGTTAAGACTGGTAAAGCGGACCTCAGACTGGTGAAACCTTTGGATACGTCTGGGATTAACGCTAGGTTGAAGAAAAATAATTATATTACTTATACTCGTATATGGACGCTGACGGCATTGATGCACCCGGCAGTGGTGTTAAGATGACGAAGTTTTTGTTAAACAATTTTACCCACAGTTATTCCTATATCCGTGTTGGTGTCTCAGAGATAAAGTATGTAATGGACAAAGCCTGCATAATTTATTTTGTTTGTGAGTGGGGTAACAAAATTTTACATTCATTTGTTTGAAAGGGTGGCAGAATTCAGCGATGTGTACACGGATGACTTTCATCGTTTTTATTTTATGGAAAATAATAAAGATAGCTTGTTCGTGCGCGACAATTTAAATCGTTTTATGAAAAGTGGATTTGTCTATAATATACTTTTTTATATACTGGCAGTATATACCCGACAGCATAGAGTAGATGGTTTCATCCTGTAGGTTGAGGCAAAACTTTTTTCTGCGATTTCAATAGTCGAGAGAAAATAAGAAAACACCATACAGACGCAATGCTGAGGGGACTCGTTGTCACAAATAGTGTCCATAGGCCTCGGTGACCAGATCCCATCAGGTGGGCCGTGTGCTTGTTTGCCACCTAAGTAATATTAAAAAAAAACAAGCCAAACAAGCACTGTGCCTAGGTTTTTACTAATATACACGTTTTGAACCAAAATGGGCACCATTTTTTATCGTGCGAAAATCCCCATAGATACCACCCCCGTCGGCCATCGGGGGTGCTTATGTCAGCGCCATCGAGGATTTTTTGTGCTCAAGTCAACGACGTCATATGCTAGCCCGTACAAGTATGAATTATCATTATAATGACAGAAAAAAAAGTAAAATAAGGTAGTGTGAAAATCACGTACAAATATTTATTAAATCATCCAACACACAAAATTCTGGGCAAATGCGAGTGCATTGTGGCAAATTTGCAATGTCTGCGTGTTACGAGGTTGATATTCTAGTCGTTTCTCGATTTCCCAACCGTATAACGTGCCGTATTATGCTTGGCTAACACACCAAAAACAGATATTTGAATAACAAATAGGTAGTCTGACACCTGCATGTACTCAAGTGGGTATACTTAGGTATGTCAGTAGCAGTCTTAGGGTAAAATAATACTTGAAGCGGCTAGAAATTACTAAGACTACCCATTGTCATATTAACATTGTACCCGATTATGTTCCACTTCATATCCTCCCTTTTATTTGACTTATATGACCTTCCGCCCTCCCATTTTTGATAGGAAAGCCTACGCAAAAGCCTTGTCCGTCAATCAGCAGATATACTTACTAGCTTTGCAGGCAAGGTTGGCTTCGCCCCTAATGTTTCGATGGTGCCCTAAATACGCTTATTATAAATAACTCGATGTTATGATGCTTAATTTTTTTTTGTGGCGGCAACCTTTTTAATGCTCATTCTCATCTCAGATCATTTGAATTTTCTTTCCGTACCTATAAAAAGTACAGATCTACCGTTAACATGAACTAAATAACAACCAAAACTACGAGCGTCTGTGTTCCCAGACGTTGATCGAACGCATGTCTAGAATTCTGTAGCTTAAACAGAACCTCATGGGACAAGAAGTTGCGGATAAATTTTGCACCAAAATCTACTAACTTCAAGTTTGAGGTATTGAAGATGTTATATTTTACATTTTTTTACAATATGGGGATTAAATGTGCTAGTGCTATTGTAATTTGCCAGTGCTATTGTAGATATCCATGCAAACTCGCTATTCAAGTTCCAATCTACACTATTAGAATTTCATAAGAACAAAAATCATTGAATGTTGAGTATTGTTTTTGCAATAGGGTTCTAATTTAGATTCGTGTACCTAATTTTATATAAAAAGTTGTATTTACCTATAATTATTTGTTACACTTTGTTCAAAACTCTTTGATTGTAATATGTGCCTGTAACCGTGCAAACAAATGTTGGTAAATCATAATAAATTAAAAAAAAATCATCCTCACCTGTGAGCCAGTACACAGTGTAGTCAGATTAACAGACAAGACTCTAGTCGCATTATTTTTAAACCATTCTACTACATCTCATAAAAATATTTTATGAAACGCAATATTAAATATTTTTAATCGACTATAAAATCCTACCTAAGTCAATACAAAATTTATAAGCATTATTATGAACCCTCCCACGTCGCCATCGCTGTCGCGTCGCTCGTAAAAACTACAATAAAAACAGCATGAACTGAAAAAGGTAGGGGATTATATTTCAACTACGAAAGAGTACTGTTACAAGAGCATTCATATTTAATTTGGCGGTGCGGAGCCACTTTCACTTATTACCTGTACCTGTACCTACAGGATTTCTGTGTCCTTGTTTCAGTGGCATTTCAGCAATTTTATTTTATGTTGAAGAATGTTTTAGCCGGGCATTAAAAGAACGCGGCCACACGGCTAATATTACGAATTACTACGTTTGTTATTGTAACGTACTTTTTTGAGAACGTATTTTTAATATGTTTTCAATGTTTGTGGTTTGTGAAAGTTAGGTTTACCTTGTCATTATAGAATTAAATTATTAAAAAAATATATTTCAACCACGCAATGCGCATGTGAAGCACGCTAACAGTTTAAGTTTATCTTTTAAATTATACCTAACATTGAAATAAAATTGTAAGTATTAATAGTAAAACATGATTATAAGTTTTTAATGAACAGTTTTTTTATATTTTATATTTAAAACGGTTTAAACTTGCTTTTCAAAAATTTACAAAGAACGAACCACTAAGTTTTTGCGTTATATTTTATACACACATTTATTATAAAATAGTAGACACAAAGAGAATTTTCTAAAACTTTTCATAACCAAGAAAATTGTGAACAAACCTTTGACTCATAACATCTTGTAAACTCCAATTGTTTTAGTAAACTTCCAACAGTCTCTAAGTATCTATTTTCTAAATAATTTTTAACAAATCAGAATATTTAATAACATATGATAGGTATATAACACACCTAAATTATCATAGCACTAAATTATCCACTCTCCGCGATTGACCCTTTAACTCATGCGAAGAACAGGAAGATGAATAGTCGGATGCCCTTTAAGCTTTTCGTTCAGGAAATGGTCAATATATCCTTGGAAATTAAAATTTGCTAGTCATGTGGAAAAGTAAATCAAATTCTTTGAAAGCATGGCTATTATGTTTGATTTGTTGAACCTGAAAGTCTTATCTGTGTGTAAATTGGGTGTAAACCACGGAGCACAATAACCAGTTGTGCTCCGTGGTGTAAACGTATCCTTTATTAAACGACTAGCTATAATGTTTCGCTAATTATTTATCCTGCTTCTACTAATACCATAGATTACCTAATAGTAGGTCTAATACTAACAAACGCGGAAGTTAGTAAGTATGGATTGATAGATGTTCATTAAACTTACACGCAAAAATAACTGAACAGATTAGTTTGAAATTTGTTACAGAGATAGAAAAAAGACTGGAATAATACATTGGCTACTTTTTATCCCTGGAATTGTTTCCTGTGGTTCGCAGGCATGACATCAGAATTTCGAAAAAAACCACAGGCAAAAGCCTTTTGCCATTTATACCATACTAGCTGTTGCCCGCGGCTCCGCCCGCGTGGATGTCGAAATCCGTTTCAAAAACTATCATATCTCTCAAGTTGGATCGAACTGCACATGGTGTGCGAATTTTATTATAATCGGTTAAGTGGTTTAGGAGTCCATTGAGGACAAACATTGTGACACGAGATTTATATATATTAAGATATTCATATACTGCTAAAGAGTGGAATGCCCTGCCTGAGTCTGTATTTCCGGAAAGCTACAACCTGGGAGTCTTCAAGTCTAGAGTGAATAGGTTTCTTCTAGGCATACGTGCTCCACCGTCGACCACATCATCATTTACCAATAGGTGAGATCGTGGTCAAACGCGAGCCTATTACCAATAAAAAAAACAAAAAAAATTAATTATAATCTTAAACTAATGCATAATTCAACGGCCATCTGCATATTTTAATATAACATCGTATCTAATGCATTCTTCCAGTGGTATATCACTGGACCCGTCAGTCACATGTCGGTCTTATTACAAAACACGGACTAACTTTAAACCCAGGTTTAAAACGTCTTTAGACCATGGTTTAACGAAAATGTTATTACAAAACGCGTTTTAGTACTAAACCTGGGACTATCTCTGGTCTAAAGATAAACCTGCGTGACACCTAGTTTAACGTTGGTCTAAGTATCTAAACCACGAAAATAAAACGTCAAACTTGTCATTTTGATTTGATTTGTGGAAAATACCAAAATACATCATATTTTGGCTTACTTTTTCCTCGGCAGTCCAATTTTCGCCCCTCTTTTTCTTTTCTCCTTCCATTATTTAATTCAAATTTAAAAGTTTAAACCATTGGAAACGTAAAAGTTAGTACGGGTATTGAAATGATTCAAAAGTGGGTATAAAAATTTTAAAAAAAAATTGAACAACGCGCGGGCTCCGAAAAACTACGCTTCATTTAACGTTCATCATAGATCGTCCAATATTATAACAATGATTGCTAAATAAAGGTATGATAATGATATTTTACTATAAAATAAAGTCCAACTATCGTTCATGACTTTAAATTTAATAATTATAATGTTGTAAATATTTTTTTCACCATTTTTTAGTAAATAATATTTATTAACGATTTCAGAAAATTTTTGCTTTCTGAGAAAACGGAACGTTGCGACCGAATGATATCACAATGAACGAACAAAAGTTTAGAGTAATCTGTGGAGTAATTAGGCCAAGATTTAAACCATGGCCTAAGTAGTCCACGGATTATTCTGTTTTTGTAATAAGAAGAAGTTTAAACCTTGGTCTTAAAATTAAGCCTGGACTTCATAGTCTGGGTTTAAACCTGACTTTAGTCCGTGTTTTGTAATAAGACCGACAGAGTTTAATTCAAAAACTTCAGGTCTGACATGACACGACATCCGTCGAACACAGCAGGCCATTTATCATACAGCCAGTCGCTGGCCATTCATTTTATCACAAACGACGTTTATGTTGTTCTGAAAAATAATTTACTTGCCATAAACATGTTGAGAGATATTTTACATTGGGCAATAAAGCTGACTGGTTAGTTATAATAAAATTATAAAAAAGAAGTATATAAGTATGTTTAGCAGCATTCTAGAACCCATAACACAAGCTAGTTAAACTAAGCTTACTTGGGGTCTAGGAAGCGCTGTGTGAATATTTATTTATTTATTTATTAGTTATGAAAGATCCGACCATTAGAATTTTTGATATCCAAGCGGTTGGCTTAGATATTGAAAATCCTAATGGGTTGGGTCAAGTTCACGTCACCTGCAAGGTATACTTGACGACTGACGAATGAGAATCAGGTACTTAAGTAGTTGCTCCCGTAAAAGTAAAATAAATCAAATTATGTAAGGCGCAAGAAAGCGGCTCCTGGTTACAAAGAGATTTGCACTCAGAAGAAGAGAGTACTTTGGAGTAGATTCACCTCAGCTTCAACGACATGAGATAATTTATCTGTAGCCATACTGACTTAAAAAGTCACTACGATTAGTGATTGACTTATAAACTCAAAAAAAACCAGCAAGGTAACTTAACTAGCTGATGACAGCTTTTAAATTTTCGAATTTCATGATATAACTACAATCGAGAAAATAATTTTAATTAAATTCAATAAAATGTCTGGAATGAATCGCAAACAGTGATAAGACTGCCCAATAAGCAACTAATATGTGTCTAACCTGTTTATTCCTAGCTATTATTTGATTTAACACACGCATCAAAAATGTATAATGTATCTATCTGATCTTGTGCCAAAATCCAATACACTAATTATATCCCGAACAACTTTAGCCATTGACATATAATAATGACCTTGTCTAAGTCATGAACCCCTACATTTTCCGCCTCACTGACTTAAGGGGTTGTTAAGCACGACCCTTTAAGTTCCTAATTGGGTTCATTGCCTGAAGAAACTTTTACAAAAACCTTGAAAGTATTTAACTATCGTTCTATTTATGTATTGTCGTCATAGTCAATGTTTCGTTTTATTTAATATTTTCATAAACAAATAGGTTAGGTTTGAAAATGGATTCCTTATTCTTGCGCTGTATCGATACATAAATGACTTAATCATAAAAAATAAGAATAGATTTTAGTAAGTAGTTTTATTCTGTGTTTTTAAACAATCGAGAGAATAATATGCCTCAGATAATTTTTTTAACAAAGATAGAGTAATCATTATGAATAGGTATTACTATATTTTACAAGCAAAAAGAGTTATATTTTTATTTTACATTTTCCCATCATAAAAATATCACATTATATACACTTCAACTGAAAATAAGTGAAACAGTACAAGGAAATTGCTAATGTTCTTGAGTGAAACATAATATATGTTTCTTGACAAACATATATGACATTGACAATAGAATATGCTTTGATCTAAGCACTACTTCCTGAATTACGAATAAGTAATTTATGATGGTAATTTATAATCACAGTTTGTACCTACATTCACATGGTAACTTCGTAACAAGATAAAAATGTAATATAAAGTAGGTAATTAAGAGGAAAATCAAATACAAGAATATTTTAATTTTATTGGGCCATAGTTAATGTACACAAAGTATTTCTTGTAATAGAATTATTATTCTATAATTTCATTGTAAAAGCTTGTTGGTTTTTCCAATATACTTTTGCATTTCTTGTTTATGAATTAGCCTACTAAAAAGCTTCATAGTTTAGTATTTACAATATCCACGCTTTCTGTCACGCTTTTCGGCCATAATTTCATATTACCTATTTAGTTTCGACAAGTTACAAACAGGACAAACAGTTATGACAAGCAACAAACAGGAGTCGGTTCCAAATTTTGGCACTAAACAAGATCCTCTAAGATATAAAATAAATTATTACCTTATTTTGACCAACAACATTAACCACCTATCTCTAAAGAGACTCGCGAAATAAAACTTGGCTATCATAAGTGGTTATCTAAATTCATTTGTAACTAACAAAACAAGAAATACTTACATTTTATTTCTTTTTTATTGCCCATAAAGAAATAAAGAGCCTAATTAAAAAAGTCAGCCCATTACCCAACTCTTCACATTTTAAAATTGTTACAAGCGGTTTTTCAGTGGTTTTCGCCAGCCCTTGGGAAATCGGCGTATTCAATTGCTGCGGCAGTTAATTAATGAAAAACATAATTTAGTTTAACGACTTCAAAATACTGTTGGCAATCACAACATGAAAGAGATAATTATTATTAAGTGATTGTCAAGCGTGTATCACGTTATCACTGCAGTTGTCGGTCAGAAGTGATGTAAACGTAAATTAATGGTCTTTCGTTCAACGTTATCTTGTGTAAGTGAACAGGTCACTGTTGCTGAGAGCTTTACTGCCAAAGATAAAAAGAAAATTAAAGCTCAAAGCAATTGCCAGAGCTTCCGAGGTGAGCTTACAGAAACCGGTAGATTTTTCACGAATTTGTATTTTCTAGATAGCGAAAGAGAATAGATATAAAACAAAATAGATAAAGACCTGGTTAATTCGGAGTAGCATAGAGAGAACTGCATGCAATAAATAATTTGTTTCTGTTTTATGTTAATTTTGAACTAAAGAAGAAGAGAAAAAACTAAAACTAAAGTTTTTGAAAACTTTGAGTAAGATACTTTAGATGCGGGAGTTTTGTTAATAAACTAAAAATAGACAGTAGGAAACTCATGTTGTTTCTTTGTTTGCCAACGAGATTTTAGTTATTTATACCTAATTTTTGTAATTCACCGTCAAAAATTTGCTACATATTAACGATCTCACTCATTTCATAAATTTCTATAGTTTTCAAATATTAAGACGGTAAATAAAATCCTATATAATATAGACAACTATAAAAAAAGGTACCAAAAAAACGTGCACAAAATATACAAAAGACTTTGCAACGTATTTTAAGCGTCAGCTAATCTGGTGCTGGGACTGGAGAAGGAATACAGTTTTACCTATAAAGATTAGCAACCTATACACATAGACATGAAAGAATATATTATTAAAAAAATATCCGTGCCCTAAATCTTTTCCACATGAACAAACCTTCTAAGCATATTTATCTGACAGTTGTAAGAACCAAGTAAATGTTCCTAATTTCATTGAATCGCAAAAAAGATTGCCACCTAAAAAGGACAATTGTTCCCATAACTGCAGGCATAAAATACATTCTAATGACGTGATAAAGATTACGTTAGTCTAAATTGAAGACACATTAGAAGAAGCACCACAGGCTTTTAGCATAATGGTTATCACGCGACGTCGTGTCGTTAGCGAGTTATTAATACTCGCGAATATTATCCAGATTTCTAATTATATTCTCTGTTGAAATACTGATTGCGGTTTAAAATGGAATATTCATAAAATTACTTTATTGAACTTTTGAATATCGAACCATGACTTTTAATGTAGTTTGGTAAATTTGAAATTTGTGTAATATTTTATTTATTTGTAGTAGAATTCGATTAAAAAACATTATGATACGAACTACGTATATCAACAATCATATCATATCATGATGTTGCATTAGCAGTTTTGATTTGCCAGCCAATGAGTTATAATACTAAAGTTCATACTTGAAAATACAACACTTAAAGATTAAAACCTACGTTGATTAATTAAACAAAGAATCGAGTAAATTAAATTACAAAAAGCATCACAGAGAAAAACCCTTTAATAAATAAATACTCAACAACAAAGGATAACCGGAATTGTTTGGGAGATACTTTGCAGTGATAATAAATTGAGCGCATAACAATACCATTATTTTGTAGGCTGATTAATTGTTGAGCTCACAAACCGTCCCTTAAGATATCTAGGGACTTAAAAGACCAAGAAATTAGAAGCTTCATCTTCTTGATGCAGATAAGCCAGTTTTTTTAAAATGATTAAGGCTGGGTTAAAAAAATCTTGTTGACGATTTCCTTGCGGATTTTTCCTTTTAAATTGTACGATATTAAGGCTTTGAAAAGATTTCATTTACATAGTAATGTGATCAGTTAAAATAATGAAAAAAATAAATATTTACAAAGAAATTGAATAGCTTATTCGAATGACGTGACTGAGGAAACCAAATTCAAATACTCTTTTGAATTTGAAATTTCAGTAAAACTGAAAGGATTTAATCTTCAGTGACAAACAAAAAAGCGATGTGGTTTAGTGATTATGCTAAAGTTCACCTTTGAACTCTGTTTTATTTATTGGTTAATTTTGAATGTCCTGAATTACCTGGACATGACTTAGATATTCAGAATTCGCCGACATATTTCACTGCTTGGGGCACCGTTTCGAAGAATTTCGAATATTTAGAACATGTCCAAGTAAATCACTTGGCCAGAGTATTCCCTCTGTAAGGGACTGTTCGGGGGCCTTTAAGGGTTTGGTCACGGGTTCAAGTCTCGTCCTGAATATTCTCTTTTTCCAATCTAAATCATTATAAAAAGTTAGTATAAATTATTAAACGGATTATATTGCTTCAAAATTTCATTCAAGGTTTATTATCTTTTACCAACCATCTGCTACTTGAGAAACAAACACAAGATCAGGAAACAATCTCGTTTGAGAGAAACTACAAAGACAAAAGGGGAAGATCATCTCACATGTTCGGTTTACATAATTTTAAACGCAGACTTGTGTCATGATACATCGTAAGCTAAGCGCCATCACGGTAGCGCTTGATTGAATGCTCTAGTTATCCTCTAAGAGTACAGAGGAGGATAATTTATATGCAAAGTAAATGTCGTCTTTGTCTATTCTATACCTTTGCCTTGAGAAATATAGGTTGGAAAAGCACTGCTGTATGAAATTTTCTTTACAACAATGAAGTATAAAATAAAATGGTTGCTTTTTATCTTATTGGAGAATTTTTTTGTGTCGGAGGTTTATTATTATTTTTCATAAGTTGTAAATTGAACGTGTATTATGATAAATTATTTAAGTGTTTCCGATATACAAATATCAACACATAATAATTTAACAAAATATTATTTCGTATGTTATAGGTAGGCTTAGGCTTGTACACTCCCGTAGGTATAATATAGTGAGTAGGTACTATGTTATAGTATCACGATAATTGAGCTATTACGATAACGATAACACGATGGGACGGTTCTAAACGTTATGTTTGACATCTCACATACGATTTTTTTTTTTTTGTTTCACAAAACTGAATACAATCAGTACAAATACAAACAATGAATACGATGCAGTCGAAAGTACATAAGTTAAACAATATAATACCTACACAGCGCAGTTGACTTCTGAATCTAAATTATCGACATCAATTAACCTCTTAACGCTATCAAGACTTTCGCTTCAATATAACTTTAACGTTGCCTCATGGTAAGCTAAAGGTTTATGATTCATGAATAGTGGTCAGCATTTTATAGATGCCTATAAAGCTACAATGCTATTATATTCCTGAATCCTATAAATATGATAAATCACGCTCTAACGACTTAACGGATCTGGCTAAAATTTGGTACGGGAATATTATTATAACCTGGATAGACTATTTTCATCTTCCCATAAGTTGCGGGAATACGAACAGGATTCCACGTGGGTGAAGTCGCGAGAAATAGCTAGTTAACTACAAATAACACTTGTACATATTCTCAAACTGCATAGTTATGGTAAATAAATATCCGTTATTCTTCTATAACTTTTGTTACTAGTTCCTTGTTTATTGGCCACAAGGTTATCTGTATATCCAGCCCTTCATACATAATTCAGTATGGCCCGCTCATCATACCCCCATATCGACCGACTGTACACTACACTTCATATTGCTTTATTTCCCCCCTAAATATTATATAATGGTACACTATCTTGTTCGACTTTTAGGCTCATCGGTTTTGTTCATAGACGTTAGGGTTATACACGATTTATGCAGGCCTTGTTATTTTAGGTCTATTACAGTCAATCATGTTTATACAAATTACTTTTGTATCCTAAAAAGATGACAAAGATGACCCTTATGGTAAGCTGTTATCATTGTTTACTCACGCATTATTGAACGCTAAATCAAAAAGGAGCTCCAAGGAGTTCTGACAAACACAAAACTAAGGATACTTTTTTCTTTAGTCACTAAACTCCAAAGTCAGACGAAACATTCAGAATTATCTACTCGACGAGTCCTTATTTAGTATATTTGTTAAATTAATTTTGATAATAACATCATTCCGTTTAATAATTTCATGCATCATATTAACTAATCATTCAATCAGCTTATCAACGTCTACTGCTGGACACAGGCCTCTCCCAATATGCACCATACTTCCCGATCCGCCTACCGCATCTAGTCTAGGTATCCCAGCTACCTTTCTCAAGTTCCGTTTGCCAAGTAACGATATGAATATCATAAAATATTAGAAAATAATGTCTTACTTTTATGTTTTTCGTTTATTGCGTTGTTTATTGTCAACTTTCTTAATAACAGTTTAACGGAAGTGCGGGACAACGCAAAAGTTTGATGTAAATACGTACTTGTAACAAGAACTAATATAATTATTGTCTCATCAGAGATAAGCGCAAAAGTAAGAAGGCAGATCCCATCCTAGGGTTTCTCTAACGTCTATAATTACGTGGGGTTACACTTGCCCCACTACCGCGGACAGTAAACGAGAAATAATTAAAATTGTAATAAAATACCTACATAATATAATAAATAAATTATAAATAAATTATACTCAGGCTTTATTCCTTCTGCGGTAGGCAGAGACAACAGCCCACCATCTGCTTCTGTAGGTATTTACGAACTTCTAAAGCATTCTCTATTGTAAGTCTTTTGTTATTAAACCTTTTATTCAGTTCAACCTGTCTCGAATGCCTTTTACCTATTCCCATTATTATACTGTAAGTTATTTATTTAATTTATTGGCATTAAAAATTAGAAAAAAGAACAATAATTATAACCATAGAAATATAACAAGTACATTTAACAAATGTTCTTGGCACTTGATTTTCGTGATGAACATTAACCTGCTCAAAAGCCCAAACAACTCCGCAGCGTTCAACGTCCCTCTCAAATAAAACTTTTGTATTTCCCCACAAAATGCACCCGACCCATTTCAACACACCGAGTGCAATTATGTTGCGGCCTATTTCACTTCTAGAGCTAAATATTGGATTGTTATATTTATATGAGTATTATTCCGGATGCATCCAAAGCTTTTGAATCAACCAAAATCTAATCTAAGTTCGGTAAAGCGAGCGACTGCCGTCTGAATCTCCAACCCTAAGAGCCTCGTTCTTCTATTGGCAGATGCAGCTGAGGTTGGTTGAAGCGCCAAAGATGAAAGGCTCTATGTACCCCATTACGTTTTGATATTAAACGGGTAGAATGTTTTTGGTTCTTTCTAATTGAATCTTTTACGAAATTTTTAACAGCGGCTTGGAGTAAAAATATGACCGGTGTAATAAGCAATAGTTTGTTCTCAATAAGGACTAAATGTTTTAATTCATTCATTGCATACTTTCTTACGGTGTAATGTACCCTTATTTCCCTTTTTGTTTTATTGAGTGTATAATATTAATATCGTGAGTAGATAAAAATAATAATGAATATGAGTTTAGCACTCGAAATTATTCCAGATTTAAAGCTAAGTTTACCCATAATGAGCTACTTAAATCATTGAATTGAATGGTCGAATAATCTGAACCGCACATTAAACTGATCTCCATACTAGCTCGCTTACTATACAGCATTTAATTTCTACGATCATAATTCACACGAGGTCATGCCGACACGACAATTCGCAGTGTAGTCCTCGAACGATCCGCAGCAAATGCGACGTTGCAAAGGGTATCTTTACTCTATACGTGGCATCAATGGTAGATAAGTTATGTTTTTCAAAAACTATTATAGACCTTAAACCATTTAAATACGATAGCATTTTGCTTGCGTTGAATTAATGATGAATGTGAGTATAGGGTTTGTCCACGTTGTGTTTACGGATCTAACACTGCCATCGAGAAAACAAACAGAATAGTGTGTGAGTGCGTATCGATAAAGGTTTATCGAATTTATTCATTAACTTGTTTGTTTTGGTATTAAAATCAAGTGTCAAGTCAAACAGTAAAAGCTATTGAAGATTAATTTGTATGGAAATTCAAGGGGTATATAATTATTGTGATATAGCTAATAGTCATCGATTCTTTCAACGTAAGATGTTGTTCAACATTGATCGAATCACATGTGTTGATGTAGAAACAATATATAGCGTTAAATATTGTGTAACGAACTGTTAATCCTTGGATATCTTATGAGATATTGCTTGGATTGTTGTTGGTGACATTCTCTGATAATTGCTTACAACTTCGTAATTAAGATATTGTGGTGGAGATTGTATTCATATTGTGAGGTCTTAGAAAGATTAATATTGCTATTATTTTAAATCTAACGATTTGGGCTCATAATTTTAAAATTATTTTCTGTTTAGTTTGCATACATAGGCACCATACCTAATAAAGAATCTGTTCAAACATAACACAATATGAATCTATCTGTTTTAGTCCACTGCTGAATAAAATATTCTTCTAATATACCCAACGCGATATTTTAACTTCACATGCAGTTTGTGCCAGTTATCTGTTTTACTCACCACAAGCAAAAAAATTACAAGATTCACTTTCTTTACAACACTACTACAACGGTTAAGTAGCACATACCCCGATATCACGTAAATGATTGGAACAGTGGCAATGTCATTGCACGTTGTGACATGCAGAGAAGTGAGAATGGGCAGAGAGATATGGAGAAGGAAGCAATGCAAGACTCGCACAAACAGTATGTTACATACTTTAACATAACATAACATAAACTCACGCCTATATCCCCGAAGGGGTAGGCAGAGGTGATAGCACCCACATTTCGCCAGTTTATGTTTAGGTCCCAATGAAATAGGTGGCGAGCCTATTGCCATTAACCGGGCACTTATAAACCTGCGATATATACACACATTACTTCGAAAGTTATCGAAAAGTCATTGGTGTGTGCCATGATGAATCTAGGATCGAACCCGAGACCTCGTCTCAGCAGTCCATTAACCAAACCACTAGGCTACCGCGGTTGTCTTTTTTTTATTCTATTAAATCGATATTAAATGTCAAGATGGTACTTTACTGACTAAGTTAACTTGTTTGTATAAGAAAAAGCATGGCTTTACCAGTTCTTAAACCTATATACAAGCTCAGAAGCCTATAGATATGAAAGTTGACAACGATTAACTACCGTTTACAAATACTGACACTATCTATAGTTCAAAACAACTATGTACTATACTATAAGATATACTGCAGCAATATTATATTCGCCTGGTTAGCAATAATTAGTCTTACGTCCTGTCACGTAATAATATGAACGAATGATTCACTTGTACCTTCCATGATAAACGTGCAAGGGTAAGTATATCATTATGATGATAATATTCCAAGTATCAAAATAAAAATACACTAAACTTATATCGTTGAGGACAAACGATCATACAAACCGGTTGTGAAACTATAAATGTTCGTTTTACAACCGCACTCTATACGACTTAACTGACACAAGCACCTAGTTCCATTTTGCCAAGTAATATTGAACTTCACAGATATCATAAGTGTTCACAACCTTATACTGGTCCGGTATCTTTTAAAACTACAGGCCATTTTCCCCAGCTGACTGTTCACAGTAGAAGTGGGCAATTTATTTTGCCACAGAACATCGTAAAGACAGATAAGCCATTTTATTTTTAACACAATAATAGGAGCTCATCTTTCTTGAATCGAACGCTGCCTCATCATTAATCATATCCAGGAATAGAATTGTCCAGAAATAGATTTTTCCTGTTAGAGTTCACCTCATAAACATCAAAAACTGAAATCGTTTAGATGAAGAAGTATTGTAGAATAAAACTCATGTGTTATATGAATATTTCTTTGAATAAAATCTTAACTTAACCCAAATTTATTTTGAAAAGCATTAGTAACACTTGAAATAATAGGTATCATGAGTAAAAGAATTAAATGGATCTTGACTCGGCCGCTTGGTGAAGGCATTTAGCCTCGTTTTGAAAAGATTTTCCCGTTACGCTATAAGGAAGTAACATAATAATATTTATACGCTTGATTTTCGCTTCAAATATTGGACTTGCTAATGAAGTTATCTTCAGCTAATTAAAAAGAAAAACATTACCCTTTAAATAAATATTTTTGTTCTAAAGAACAAACTTTTGTACGAATAACTCAACTAAATGTTAATACAATGAATCATTTAGTTAACAAAAGCAATAAGGCAAAATTCCAAAAGTAGGTTCAAATCAATCACATTACTTTATTTTGAAACTTACAGTGGAACATTTTTAAAACCTACTTTAAAAAAGTCTTTCAGCTATAAACATAGTTACTAATCCATGGCTCTATTCGAAAAAGTCATGCTAAAGTCTTACACTTTAGCTTCCTGCCTACACAAGCTTACAACACCAAATACAGATTACTATAATCACAATTACCCAAATGGCTTCGCACGGTTGTACATTTCGTATGTTTACTTTGTAGTTGTCTCGAGTGTACTTTAAGGATGTAGGCACTAGAATCAGCCTAGCCACTAATGTCAAGATGAGGTTGCGGCCGAAAGTTATGGATAGTTGTTCGGTTGATTAGAATTCGATTATTTTGAGTAATTTTATTCTGTCGCATTTTTCACTTGGTGACGCAGCCGTAGGTATTTGTATAAAAAAGGTTTTATTTGGATTTATTATTCCTTTAGCCGCATGTGTACGGAAGTCGGGCCAACAACTCTGAGTGAAAAGTTAAGTTAATCTTAACGATCGCGTTCACTCCGGCCCGGATTTCTGTGTCAAATGCAAGGCTCAGGTGGGATCAAGTACCGCAAAAGGGTTAAGAATGTAAGGGTTAACAATCTCCCGTTTTTGTAACGAGATATTTGTGTGTCAAGGTTATCATTGATTATTACTATGAGCTTCGTACTTTGAGTATCAAACGGTTATGTTTATTTTTCTTCATACCTTTTTTATACGTGTGGAAATTATCTAACCAAGGCTAGTGAAGTGTTTCTTCATGCCTAACAATTAGAATAAGTTTTAAATTATAACCAAATAATGACTAGTTAGTAAGGGGATTTGCTCTCAGATTATGACCTAAACTATTAGGCCTAATAAAAACCTTATAGACAGAAATAAGAATATTATAAAAAAATTCTACTTACATACAATATATAGATGTATAGATCTATAACAATCCGTCAGTTTATAGTTTCTAATATTTCACATAACCAAAAATGAAATAAACGTTTTTTATAAAGATGATACTCACTTGGATTAACCGCATGCCCCTCATCGACGACATGCATTGAGAGGTGAAGGAGCACCAGCAACGTTGCTGACAACTGTAACAACACAAAAAGTGATATTTTTAGCCGACTTAAAAAAGGAGGAGGTTCTTAACAGAACTTTCAACTGGTTGAACCGATTTTGATGATTCTTTTTTTTTATTTGATAGCTGGCCTCCCGTGTGGGCCCATTCCAATTTGGTCCGTTGTAGTCGATTTTTTTGTCTCAAAAGTTTTTAGATGCACGGAAACTGTAATTTTTAAATGCCGGGTACAGTTGGTTTTAGTCTAGTCATACCTGTTAATTATATACTCGTATGAATGAATGAATCAATCAAATAACCCATTAGTCCACTGCTGGACATAGGCCTCTCCCAATGAACGTTTTACGTGTTACCTTTAGCTTACCTTCAGGCGAGGTGAAGTCATATTGACGTGACCGACATAAAAAAAATAGCACTCCGGGAGTGCCGGCAGAAGTGAAAACTTCAATATTAACGTTGTGTTTAATTATAAGTATAAAAGTAGGTACTATCATTTATGAGGTAGAATACAATGTTTATTTATTGCGCTATCGTACACAAATATGACAATTTATATGTTGTTATTTATTCACATTTACGAATACACAACAGTGTATTTACTACACAACAGTCAAGCAATCAGCTGTCACCATCCTTGGATACGCGTGGGACGCTGTACATAAACACACACGGTCATTCGCGCAAGCGCCCTGTGCCGCCTAAACAGAGCAGCACACTCAGGCACGGTAGAAAGAGTGGGAGATACTAGTTCCTCTCCCTTCCCCTCGATCTTACGCTTTTTCGATCAGCATCACGTGACCCTGACGCGAGTTTGAAAGTTTTTACCCATACAAAAAAAGTGCTCAGCGCCGCTAAAGAAGTTTTCACTTCAAAAATAGTCATAGCATCCGATCCTTCATTTCTCCATTCCATTGTTAATGTGAATACATAAAGTAGAGGGTAGTTTATTATTTTGGGAACAAAATATACCTAGTGAACAATAATAATAGTTAACAATAGTAATAGATTTCAGTGTTCTGTTACAGGATTACATAGTTTGGGAGTCAGGGTTTACCCAGTATATATACAACCTTTCGATTCGGGACTACATCTCAAATAGCTATTAAGATATTTGTGCCTTGAGCCAAGTAGCAAATACTCTAAATAAAATGGTAGTAGCACTTAAGGCCATTCAAACAGTAGATTTATTTAACAAATAAAATTTGAGCCGTAATATTTCATTCAATAAAAGAACTCACACAGCCGTGAACATTTTCTAATTCCTTTTATAATACTCGACTTAGTTAAATCGCTACATAGTTGAGTAATTATTTTCGGTCTATTCTCTTCATGACACTTTTAGTAAGCGTGTACTGTAAAAATGCCAGCAGCTCCGCTGGTACAATGCGACTACTAAATTGCATTAAAATTCCTCTTTGTTCAAGACCTCGGGGTAAAATGAAAAATTGTATTTATACTGTCTTGTTGAATTCACCTCAGGATTTTTGTAAATAATGTTTGCAAGTATTTTATGCATACTGCAAAATTGGATATTTCGCCCTGCTATGAAACTGGTAGTGTATGAATGTGATTGAAAATATTATTCATTTATGAAAATATTCTTCAATTATCACTTTACTAGCTGTCCCCCTCGGCTTCACCTGTGAGATACTTCGTCTCCGTGGCATCTATTTAAGACATACATGCATACATACATTAATTTATTTCTTTTGCAATAATGTACCTACGGCAATTATCCCGATTTATTGACATATATATGATTACTGCACAGCTTCCCTGAGTAGTAGCGTGATGATAAACTTCCTCGACAAACAGGCTATCTAATAAAAATATATTTTTTCCAATTAAAATCAATCATTCATTCAAATTTGACAAATTATGAATAATTCACTAACTAGAACTATAAGCCTACTTTATTCAAGTTTCGATATAACATAGTTATATTGCATAAATGTAAATGCTATATCGGAGGCATATTTTCTTGTAAAATTATTCACTTATGAGTAATTAAAACGGCTCACGATAGCCTTATTATAATATCAATGGTCGCGTGAGGGTGAATTAGTATTCGTGTATTTTAACAGCGACTTTATCACGATATTGTTGAAGGAGTTGCTGGGCCATAAAATTAATATGGCATAAAATATACCTGCCTACTTGCCCTTACATAAACGGTTAAAGAAATAACACCCCAATTCTGTAGACGAAAGGATCGATATATATGTATGTTATGTCAGCGGTACCACTGTTAACTATTGTCGCTCTCAATCCTATATTTTGTATCATTCGCTTAGCCCATTGCAAGACACTGCTGGAAAACTGCGTTTCTCAGTTATGCTCATTCAGTCTCATCATTTTTTTTTAATACTCTTAGGTGGCAGACAAGCGCACGGCCCACCTGATGGGAAGCGGTCACCGTGGCCTATGAACGTGTGCAACACTAAGGGTGTCACACACGCGCTGCCTACCCTGAAGGGAAGGGGGGAGGGCTGGGATGGAGGGATCATCATCTTAGCATCATTCCCGGTTGCATCCGAAACCTCGAAATCCGGGGTCCACTAATTCCTTCTTCTTGTTTGGTTAATACGGACTTAATGAGAGTGACCGCTGTTTAACTGCCTAAATCCGTTAATCAGCAGTTGTATCAGCTTGAAGTTGAGTTTGATATGACTCTGAAGGTCTTGGTATACCACATACACAACCCAATACCCAGATACTATTTATAGGTCGTCCATCCACCTTATTTTGTATAAAATAGTGTAATACAGACAGATCTTTATCAAAATATCGAGTAGGTACATTCTCCAGTACACAGCTACAAATGTATAGTTAGAACAATCGTTCAAAACAGTTTAATAACAGTTACGCGAAAGTTGCGATCAAACGAGACAGGCACAATATTGGACTCGTTTATCAATTGAGAACAAGTCGCAAACAAACGTTAATTGTTGTAATTGGGTACATCAGCTTTTGAAACTCATTAATTATTTACTTTTAATTGCTATTCTGGCAAATCATAAATTTCAGTGGCTGGCCATCTATAACAGTACCACAATAGCTATAGTGTAAATGTTTATTGTTATAATACCTTTAAAAGTTTGCAAATTTCTATCATTGGAAAGCTATATTAATTCATCTGTCATTGAAATTTCGGACTCAGAATAGTTTTACGCTATTAAAATACTAGTAAGACAAAACACTGTTAGACTAGATCAAGTAAACATATTTATAAACAAACCACACAAAAAGCCGGCAGAGTTTCTTTCTGTTATGAATCAGGGGCTCATTTGGTAAACATTATTTTTACTGTTCTAACTTTTAAACTTTTGCGTTCTATGATATATTAAAAAGTTATTTACTGTTACTCTAGTCCTATATTTTTTCCTTTACACTCTGTAGATGCCGATTTAATTGATCTTTGAGTTGGGCTGATACCCATGTCATTCTTTGCATATTATTATCTACAATATGGGTTCTTCAATAATGGCATTAGAAGGTTTTTACAGCGCGAGTGTGACGCCCCTGGTTTAACACTCGTCCATAAGCCAAGGTGGCGCTTCCCATCAGGTGGTTCGTGTGCTTGTCTGCTTAAGTGATATAAAAATTTACATGCGGCGATGGCCTAGTAGCAAAGGGCTTGAACACACTTGTAATACAAGTAATTTAACTAAACTGGAGCAAGTAACAGTAACTGCCGCACTCAGAAAGGTTCCTTAAATTAGTCCTAAATGATACTTAACTAATTATCATTAAATCTGTTAATTGATGGAACATCCCAGAGTCATAATTTAAGGGTACATTAGTTAATCACAACTTTAAGTTTTGTAGAGCGGTGCAGTGACAAAATCACAGTATCGATAGGGCATCGATAAGGCGTCGGTGTAGCCACACCTAAAAAGCGTTAACAGTAAAAAGTAGAAAAATAATATTAAACATATTCAAAACTTTTATTTATAGTAGTATAAATTACAATCCGTTCTTTTACTGTTAGTTTTTATATATAGATGAAATTAAATACCTATTTTCATATACTGATAATAAAACATCTGGACTCTTTTATTCTATGGCATCACTGACAACTGCCAATGTCAATATAGCCAACGTCAAATTATTGTGCATTGTTGTTGAACAAGACACAGAAATAAAGGAATTTTAAAATGATATTGTTAGTTGCGATGAAAAATGAATTCTGTTTAATAATCGCAAGCGCTCGGAAAGTTGGTTGGATCCTAGTTCAGCACCTAAACAATGCCCTAAACGAAAACTTACCCCTAGGAAAGTGATGGTGACTGTTTGGTGGTCTAGCGCCCGGTGTGATTCATTACAGCTTCTTACCAAACGGGGTGAGCATTACTGCAGATGTATACTGTGAAGAACTGAACACAATGATGGAGAAACTAGCACATCTGCAACTAGCATTCAATCGCTCGTCTCCGTTGCTCCTACACGACAATGTGCGACCTTATACTGCACAGCAGACGGTCTCCAAGTTGCAAGAACTGGGGTTAGAAGCTCACCGCATCAATAAACTGCCGCTGCGTTGGCAAAGATGCATTGATTGTATGGGTAATTACTACTTCGATTAATACAAATAAAATACATGAAAATAAAATCGTTTAATTTTTTTCGTATAACGGCAATTTCATAGGTAAAGACCTAATTGGGGCACGGCTAGCCACGAGGTGGGTATCCATGAGGATTTCCTCACGATAATTCTATTTGTTTAGATGTAAAAATCAATCCTTAAAAGTTAAGTAAGGGTTTTGTATCACTTAACTTTAAAGTGTCATTAGGGATGTTAATGAATCCTTAACTGACTCTGAGTGGTAACTTTTTTCAAATTTTACTAAGGAACAACTTAAGTATCCGTTAAACGTCTCTGAGTGCGGCAGTTAGTATTACTAATAATTTTGGTTATCTAAGTAAAGCTAAGTCCAAACAATCACGATTACAATAATATCTAAGTGTGAGCGTGGTCAAAGCAAAAGAGAATTCCATACGTGTGGCTCAACTCAAAATAGTCTGCATATGGTAACGCTAGGCAAATGCACATTACTGTGCCAGCTTAGCCAGCTAGTTTGCACTTTATTGCGTAGTTGCGACTCACAAGTGTTAAATTAAGTGTCTTTAAATGGTCAGCTCTCTGTCAGGGAATAGCAAATACTTATTCAGTGGTTCCGTGGCGCTTTAGTTTTCAGAAGAATGAAGAAAATACATTTAAAACTGAAGTAGGTATTACAGAATAATTCATGTTTTGAGGTTAGTATGTTTTTGTACCATTCTGTTTTGCTGGTTGTCGCTCTATTCAATGCGACATCAGTCATTATACTACGGTGAGGAGAAAAATACAGATATGAAAAATTAGTTACAACATCTAACACCCGTTATATTGATGTTATTCGTCTAAGATGTAGCCTATAACACCTAGAGCGTATTTAATTACTGACAGTTTAGTATCTTACAAGCTACAGTGGAACAAACGCAGGTAAATACGCGAAAATACATAAACAGCCATACACATAACCAAACTTCTGACTCGCGGATGCGCACGCCGCCGAAGTCTGGTAAAAACAGTTACCATGTTTTTGCCTTTTTGTGCCATAACTCGAACAATGGCTCTCCTTCATGCAAAACAAAAAATATTGTTTTGATCGAAAAATTAGGGAGTGAGCGAAAAATAAGGATTTATTATGCGCCTTTACTAATCATCGTTAGTAAGGGGTGAGATTCCATGATTTATTGGGACCAACAGTTCACATTAATCTTTTTCTCATTTATACCGTGCCAGGTGGAGGGTTATTGATGGACTAACCGTGACGTCATAGCTCGCGTCCGTTGTTAGAGTAAATTGAGACGATACGTCTTGAGATTTAACCTTCGTCAAGTAATTTTGTTGCTAATCTTTGATTTTTTAACCAATCCAGACTAATCAAGTGGAGCAATGACAAATGTATATTTAGTCTCATCTTCTAGAACAATACTTAGTTTTAATTCAAGAGTTAAGATTTAATAAGCGTAAATCACCTGAGTGTTCATAAGATCTCACTCAAGAATACAATCAATTTCTAGAATACAATCTGTACTTAAAACTAGTTTCAAGTTTAGATTCATGGTTGAGTATTGTTTTGGAGCACGATCGTGAGCTGCATAAGCTTAGTTCACTTATAATATAATTATATTTAATCCACTCCCTTATTTGGAAAATCTTAATACCTATTTATATTTGGCGATTTAAAATCACATCCCAGGTTTTGCTGTTTTAGCGTTAGCCTATGTCTATTTGTTATTAGTTAGGCTTATTCCACTTTTTCCCTTTGATAATCCCCATTGATAGGGATTATTGAACTTTTTGTTCACTATTCCCCGTTTACACAAAAAAAATATTTAATGGGGATTAGTGAACTAAAAAGTTCACTAATCCCCATCATGATAAAATTAGTTACTATCCAGCCGCGGCTACCATGTGCTTATAACAACTTGCAGCTATAATACATAACAAAAGAAGAAATATAGTTAAACTTTGAGTAAAATGCATATAACATTCAGTCCCGGTAATATTTCAACTAGGTAATTTTTAGTGTGCAGCGTTAGTTCTAAACAAACTTCCAGAATGTGTAGCTGTAACACGCTCCAAATTCAATACCGACCAGCTGCCGACCGAAACTAACCTCCGTTGAAGTTTATGGTTTTGCAATGCATAATACTTGTACTTCGTCCTTATGTAGTTTTACTTCGTGATTTATGATGAAGTACTTACTTAGTTTTTATTTACGTTTTATACCTTTGTACAGCTAATATCATCAATCTATACCATAATAAAATTGAAAACTAGTTTGTAAAAATTGCGATAACCGACATTTACGCGGGTGGAGCCGCAGGTTATCAGCCAGAAGATAACATTACCAAACCAAGGAAGGAGGACTGTTTGGCTAGAAACCCCTCTCATGGTACATGCATCCTAGGATCGGCAGCTTAAGTGTGACGCCCCTGGCTGCCATCAGGTGGGCCATGCGCTTGTCTGTCACCTAAGTGGTAGAAAAATATCCTCATTGTCATAGTGTTAGTCCCAGTTGCATCCTTGCTTCCTCTAAGCTTGGAGTGCACTCGCCCACTGTTTCTCCGGATATAACTTATCTGATGACGTGATGTTCGCCTGAAACAACCTAACCATTCTTTTCTTTGGTGTATTTATTGCTGATTCCAGCTAAAGTTCTGTTAGGGCAGGAGTAAGTCATGTTTTGCGTAAGTCGTCTCGTGTGTCTCCGATTAGTAGAGGACACAATGGAAAAACAGAGATGAAGCGGGTGGTTGACTACACCTGTGCCCTAGTTTACTTTGTTTCTCCTTGCAAAAGAAATTGCTTCTCAGATAGTACAGTACTATCACTAGAAACTATTTATTACTTTACGCTGCTAGTACCATCTCTACTCTAGTCGCCACTTACTGGCTCTTTAAAGCTGGCTTACAGCGCTCACTTTGTTAAGGAGAAAAGAGGATTTATTAAATTCTAACTCCTATGGTTAATTCTGAATAAATGCTTTCATTTTAAGACGGTTAACTTTTGTGTCCGACACTTTAAATCGTTGCACTCGATGTTATTCGTAATCTTCTACTATCCTACTAAACCCACTGCAATACACGCAGTACGTGGAAATAAAGAAAAATTTCAAGTTATTTTTGTATCAATTTTGAATGAAGCAACTTGGACATAGAGCACGAAAAATATTTAAATCAACTAATTCGGCACTTAGTTTTAAAAACTGTTAAAAAGGATTAATGAAAAAGTTTCAACTGTGGAGTTGGAGATTTATGTCTTTTAAAATGACAAAAAAAAATATAAAAAGAGCTGAATTTTCGTGAAAACAGGTCAAAAGAAAGATGTCTCATTATTTAACGTAATTTCCCTCAGGTAAAATTTTAGTTTCAGCTTTTACTGCGACAAACTATTACTCCTGAGTACAAAAAGATGTGGGGAGAGTATTATCCTTGGTAAATTCAATTAGTGTGGATGTAGACTGAATTCGATTTAGAAACCGAAAAAGTTATTTATTCGTTAGACGAAAACAGTAACTAGTAGCATTACTAGACTCTTCTCGAGATGGTTTCAATTAAAATAATTCTTCAAAACGTTTAGGTTTTCGTAAACCTATCGTATTTTTTTTTTAAAGCAAACTAATTCAATTTGCAATAACGTATGCTGCAGTAGATAATAGTGGGGAATATGAAACCATTCAATACCCGACAATATTCAGCGCATTCCAGGAGACAATTATGCCAATCATTCGTTAAACGCAGCTATTAACGGATGCTACTTGCATTTGTGACTTCATATACTTCGAGTGCCTCAGAAAGGTTTAAAAGTCTATCATAAATTAGACTAAGATTCGCTATTATTAATTCATACACACCCTTACAACCCACAAAACGTTAGCCCGACATTTTCACATTTTCACAGATTTCCTCTACTGTCTCCATAAAATCTAATTTGTTATGTTTTTATAATTGTTTTTTTTATATAGGTCACGTGAAAATAACTTTACCTAATTTTTACACAATTAATTTAATTATTATGACATTAACGGATAAAGTATCATATATTTACAAATAAAGTGTTTATCCGCATTCTAGAATCAATATTACGAACTGTGCTTAGTTTATATCTAGATATCATCATGTTCAGGTTTTGTCTATACCTATATCCAAAAAAATCATATATCTCAACAAAAACTTACTCGATAAAACGGAATTCCAAAAAAAGGATAAGAAGTATTTTGTGACAGCTTCGCCTGAAATCACTAAAAAGATAGTTACGAACTGATCCAAACTGCCATATGATGAGCGAGCATCGTGCCTTAAATAAATGTATTTCAATTTCGGGAATCAAGGAACAAAAAATAAAGTTTTGGGTAGCAGTTGATTGTAGACATTCTTATGGACACAAGAACTGTGAGCAGATTTTCACGATAGTGTGAGAAGGACTATTGAGCAGGTTACCTTTGGAATCATGTTGAGTTATTATCATTTCTTTCCTTCCTTTACTATGGCTGGAACAATTGATATTATTACTTCAGAGTTCTGAAATAATTCCGACAGTTTTAATAGAGTGACTTTTATTAGAAAAATTCGATAAACGATGTTAAATGGTCAGATAACTATAATACAAACATATACACTTTAACACGGCTATCTTTCTCAGCACATTATAAAGGTGTAAAAACTATGCTAAATGAAATTTGGTACAGAGATATTTTGTAACAGTACAATCGTAATCAATATTAAGTTTATATATTCCAATTTACTGACCACGTCACTAAAACTTTACGTAACATAATAAACAAAAAAACAAAACTAAAAAAATTATTTTCGAAAACTTCAGTACCTACCTAGCCTCTACATCCAAGGTTAAATTACCTCAAACATACTTAATCGTATATAATGTTTGTAAAACTTCTAATTTTGAAGAAGCTGAAAATTAATCTTACAATAAAAGGCCAGATGTTTTTCCATCATATGTATGGTAAAAGGTACATACGAACGTCGCAAGTTAATAAAGGTTGAAATAATATTGATCCTTTCCTCTCTACACAAATATTATTCCGATTGCTTCTTGAACCTACATACTTACGTATTTTTATTTGGCTACCTTGAAATCAAAGCTAAGTCTACATCCTATCGTAGTGACTAATATGATTCTTTGAAAATCGTGAAAGGTTTCGAACTCACGCCTGTTAATCTCATCTTCCGAGCCCTTTCGCAATTCAGTTGGGATCGGCTTTTCGATATTTCTATTTATACTATTGATGACTAGTCAGACAGATGACACAAACTATTCACTTTTGAATAGTTTTGAATAGTTGGTTACACAAGTTAATTATCTATTGTTTTTTTAGAAGACAGATTATGTAGAAAGGATAATATAATATGCAGCGAGGAATAAAATTGCTTCAAAAATTCATACCTACCATTGATTGATAAATTGTAGTGTAACCAAGTAGGTACCTACTAGTTTTAATTTTGTTGGAAAAAAATTCTTTTCAAGAAACAACTTTCGAAAATTTGTCATTAAACCAATGAAATAAAGTTAGAAATTAAATATAATAAAGGTTACATGTTAGAGTAATAATTTAATTAATGTGATTAAATTAGTTTGACTTCGAAGTAAAGTGAGAAAATATTGGTAGGTACTTGGTACTGCTTTGTGATTAACCCTTTTCGGACTTATGTTGGGAAAAAGTTTTTAATTGTAGAAGTTTTATCAAACTTTTGAGACAGTAATTGCGAAAATTCTCAAAATGTAATAAATATTTGAAGTAAGTGAAAATAACTAGTTTTAGCGTGAAAGAGTACCAAACCATGCTTACTAATCATATCTGTTTTTCAATATTAGTAGGATAAGATTTGTTTATCAAGAATAACAACAATATAAGTAAAATTTTAAGGTGAACTAATTAATAAAAACAATATTTTGTAGTATTATTATATAGATATCTTACATAATATTTTAATTTAATAGTAGGATTATTATCAGTGGAATCCAATACGATTGTTAGGTAAATCTTGAATTAATAATTAGTGGAATCATCACCGTGTCTGAGGTCACGGACAGTTCGTAATATCAAATATTCAATTCAGTGGTTGCTGTGTGATATTAATTAATCATAGTACTATTAGCATATTACGTCCCACGGGAGTTGAATGTATCTGCGTCATGAATAATGGTCTGGACACACAGGAGACAAACATATCAGCCTTTGACTCCATTAAGATGTGACAGCTCACTTCGAAGTTTGAATTTATTCATAAATCACTTTACATACTTAGATATGAAAACTTGTACATTAAGCCGTAGTTATAGTTGAAATTACGTTTTGTAATATTATAGCAGTAGAAATCCCGCGGCCAGCGGGACGGTTATGTTGAACTCAAAGTGAGTAAAACCGCGCAACGTCATCTCAGGTCTTCAGACAAAGATGTGGCCCATGAAGCATTTCCCTCGCATCCCTGCCTCGCATCCATTTCATCAAATTCCTTCTTGCATCAGGGATATAATTATATTCACGTTAACCGTGCTTGAGAATCGTCAATTTCTACATGTTAAGTTAATCGAAAACTTTCACATTTTTAATACTGCCACTTTATGATTGCTCAATCCCATCCAATGTTGAAATCTTGCTAATGTTGATATCACAGTGTGCAAGAACAAGGGTAAAATCACTCAAATCATTAAAGAGCAAAAATTTGCATGATTCTACAAAAACTAATTACAAAGTAGTGATTTTAATCTAGCACTAAGCGGGTGTGTAACCCAAACTATTCAAAACTGGGTTACACCAGTGTAAATAATTTGTTTAAACGTGCTTGTGGTGAAATTGTATTCAAACCTTTGTTCTACACGCGGTCACTTTCCCACAAAGTTTTTAAATGGGTTTAGCTCGTTCGTCATTTTAATTTGTAAAACTTAGAAATGAAAGATTTTTGTACTAAAATAAGACAACATAATGATAGTACAATATTAGTTCGAGTTAAAACTATTGATCATATACCCAGGAAATTAATTTAATAAATTTGCAACAGACGCTTTAATATAGTTTTTTAATTGGCGTTTTACATCTTCGTACTGTTATAAAATTATAAATTATATAGTTATGTCTGTACATTGTAAATAATTAAAAAAATACTTAGGTTATGTTCTATGAACGATTAATTATTAACACAATTTTTTTTATTCTTGTCTGTCTATTTGTTTGTGATGACGTAAACACTACTGAATGGAATTTGATACATTTACTATTAACAAGGTCTGCGTCAGACTTAAAATCCGCCGTATATTTCATTGTGATTGGTTAAGTAGAACCAGAGATATGACTAAATAACGCTAACCGATCTCGCTTGGACGGAACCGCAGACATTAGCAAATTAGATACCTATATTTTTCTGTAAACACCTAATTATATTTTCAGACGTTGCGATCAGAGTCAGAAAATGAATGCGGAGCGAATTGGATGCATGCCCTAGAGTACGATACATCGCAGTGGTTATTAAAAGAGTCTTATCATATACCTATGTCGTTAGAAATTCATTTATTCCTATGGGATAACATAAGCTTCTAATGATAATAGAATTAGGACGTTTAAGAAAATTTTTAATAACTTACGTGGCTATTAACGTATTTGATGCATTACATTGGTTGGCAATTCTCTTAAAAGAGCTGAATGCTTTATACTTGGTAATTTCTGTTGGTAATTTATGCGTCTTAAATCTGTACCTAAATAATTTATGTTCGCTCCAATGAGATTTAATATTGATGTTAACAAATCTGGAGACAATATTATCTTGTAAATGAAGATCGACACCATTATTTCCCCCACACCACCCTCTAGAGCCCAGACAAAATTATCAAACAAAGGACACTACTAACTAATGCAGAGTTATTTAAAATGTGAGGTATATTTATTAAGGGGAGAAAAAGGCGTGAGCATATGTAGGTATGTAAGTATGTATTTATTAAGCATTGACATTAAGAGGATTACAGCAAAAATACTAGCTTCTTATTTAATAATATTGCGTAAAGTTTTACCCGAAAGCCCACAACATATTTCTTTCCATTACCTTTCATATTAGTAGAAAGTAATGGCGAGCACACCGAGCCAGTAAATCTTCGTTACCTTGACTTTCCTGGCCTCACATTGAATCTGTAAGTGTCTGAATAACAGTCAACACCTAATGGTGATAAAATAACCTGAATCCTCTACAATTTAAAACAATTAGATTATTTATAGAACACAAGGTTTTTACGTTTGTTTCAAATATACTTTTACCGTAATCCGTGGAAAATACTGATGGATTAACTTAAAGGACGTGCAACCTGTCAGTTTTTGATCAAGACCTTAGCTGTTAAGCTATTTATAGCAATGTTTAGAAGTTACTCGTAATCTAAAATAATATTAAATTTTATTTGTTTGTTTCAACGCGTTTTGGTACTACTGTAGCATTACAAAAAAATGTAATTATTTGATAGGTCAGTTCTTGAGGAAGGTTATAATAAGCTATTGAACATAAAAAATGTAAACGTTATTTCTTAAAGCTTTTTAATCTTTCTCTGTAACTACTATTCCTCAATGAAAATGTAAACCAAACCAAGTCACATTCATAATATAAACATTCTTGTTTATTGTCCAAAATAATAAAAACACATATTCTGAACCTCTATACTTGAATCATACATAAGGTTATTTTTTATTAATATTTCTTTCATTATCTAGTACTTTCTTAATCCTAAAAAAATACTTGTTTTTCACACAGAAATTGAACCTCAGCTAAACTGGTAAAAGGTACCTAATAAGGTGTAGAAAACCTAATGCCCTTTGCAACACTATTAATCTGGCATACCTATTAATCCACTAAGTTTCTATAATAATGGGAATAGTTAATAAACATGACAGAGTTCACTAAAATTAATCTATAGCTTAACTGGGACTTTATAGCTTGCAAAACACGCGCCTAACTTAATCGAACTAATTGTGAAGTTAAATTCGTGCAAACTTCGCTGTTGGGGGCATTGTTTTACTGGCTGCTCTTATTCTCGTTGATTTGAAATTATTATTGATAATAATATTCTGAAACTAGAAGGTCTCTGCCTATTCCATTGCGCAGGGAGCGTGACTATATGTATCTATATATATTTTTGTAACCACATCTTTCAAATAAGTACCTAATGGCGAATCGGTGTATGCATTATACAAATGACGGTTAATCTTTAAGAATTTGTTCATGTTTTAATCAATCTATTTCAGATTACGACAGTTAAAGGGCTGGCAAAACTTCAAGTAAGTACATTCTTAAAATAATATTTTAAAAACTAGTCATCCTCATACGAGTTGTCTAGGTGGTAAAGAATATTATATTGCTGTGGAAACTTGGCTCTAATCTCTAAACGTAAACCAGGTAAGCCTTGTGTGAGATAAGAAGAGGAGAGCTCAGCGTACACCTGTGTAATATCTTACTGCCACTAATCCGATTACTAAGAAAGTGATGCTAAATTAATAAATAATAATAGAAGTAGCATGTGTTCAACGATGGAATAGTATTGTTTGATTAATTCCTAATGTACAACATTTGAAATAATTGAAAGATGTATCCGCTAATGCCAATAATTAAGTAGGTTTGTTTGTTTTTGTTTTTAAAAGGTCTTTATTAACATAAGAACAGGCATAGGTTACTTACATGCAACAAACATAAACACTTTTATAAAAATTTCACCAGGCTAGGGCGCCTACAAAAATTATTGATACATCTTTCACTCAAAAACATTATAAAGGAAATGAAGACACTATTTAACATACTTAATGAAAAAAATACAAAGTTTTATAATAACTTTTGCTTTTTGCAAAGAGTATAAGTACGTAAACTCAATGAGAAAAAAATTCTACCCACATTATTAGGTATAACTTAAGTATTAACATACAAAACTGTGTTGACCAGAGTACAGAGCAGCGACGCGAGCTACCCCGCCCCGCGCTGCCCTACTTGGTAGGACGAGCGCGGGGACAGCGCGGCTACGAGTGGATCTCTCTCGATTGGTCAGGCGGAAATAGCATATAGTGATGGGGCAAACGATAAGTTTTGTATTTGTCGATGTATTGCAAATCAGAAACTGTAGTTCTACAAATGTTATAAATTAATATGTTAGTGTTAAGTTTGTTTGTTGTATAAAATTTATGTGTTAATTTATAAATAAAATCTTTCAGTGTAGGAAATTTCAAAAAAGAGTGAAGTTCTTTTAAGTTTGTTCTGAACGGTGTGTTATAGGCAATTTTAAGGGCTTTGTTCTGGATAGTCTGTAGAAGTTCGTAATTTGTTAGGCATGTACTACTCCATATAGGACAGGCATAGGTTAGACGTGGTCTTACCAGTGCTGTATATATATGCATTTTAGTGGAAGGACTTATCTTACTTCTTCGATTTAAGATAGGACCTAGTGAGCCCAGTGCCTGAGCACCTTTTATGCGAATATTAGCTACATGTTTGGTCCAATTTAGTTTGTTGTCCAATATGACACCCAGGTAACGAACTGAGCTACACCAGGGTATTAGGTGATCGTTGATTTTTAATTGGCGTTTAGGCAGTTTGCGATGTCGAGTATATAAAATGGCCTCTGTTTTAGCATCATTCAGTTTCAACTTCCAGTTAGTGAAGTATGCATGTAGCATATCTAGGGAGAGCTGTAAACGATCTATTATGAGGTCGATGTCCTCAGATGAAGTGTACGATGCAGTATCATCAGCAAAGCATGCAAGTTTTGTTCGAGGTTGTATTGGCATATTATTCACGTAAAGCAGGAAGAGATAAGGCCCCAAAATGGAACCCTGCGGTATACCAGCAGGTATTGGGAATAAAGTGGAAGTTATTTGCCCAACGTGAACTGAAAAATGCCGACCTTCCAGGTACGATTGGATGAGCTTAACAAGTATCAAGGGAATGCCGAGAATCACGAGTTTGTGCAAAAGACCCTCATGCCAAACGGTATCGAAGGCTTTTTCGATATCCAATAGGAACATGCCAGTAGATTGACCCAGGTTTAGATGATGTGAGATGTGTTCAGACACTCGAGCCAACTGGTGAACAGTTGAATGTGAGGTACGAAAACCAAACTGCTCATCCAAAAGAAATGATTCAGAATATGACAAGAGTCTTTTATATATAATTCTCTCGAAAACTTTACCAGTCGAGGGGAGTAAGCTAATTGGCCTAAAGTTACCTGGTATAGTGTCGTCTTTACCAGGCTTCCTCAAAGCAATTACCTTAGCAATTTTCCAGCGCTTAGGAAAATAGCTGAGAGCTAAGCAACCATTAAATATTTTGGTAAGAAGAACTAATGCTTTCTGAGAGAGGTTCTTTAACATGAGGTTATGAATACCATCATCACCTGGTGATTTTCGGTTTTTTAAATTTTTGATGACGGTGCGTAACTCCTGCGGTGTAACTAGTCGGAGACGTAAGCCACCATTGCACATATGCATACCATCAAGCTGTTCAATTGATTTACGTACCTCGTCCTCAGTGACATCCTCGCTTCGCCAGTTTAGAGTGAGACACATATTGGAATGAAAAGCTTGAGCAAGCTCTTCAGCTTGATCCGTGGGTGAGGATGTGAAAGTGTTGTCACGTCGTTTCAAAGGTGGAATGACAGTTGACCTTGGTTTTAAGGACCTGGTAAATCGCCACAGTTCAGTATTGGAATTGTCAATTTTAGATAATTTGTCATTCCAAATTTTATCCTGATGGTCAACAATGGAAACGCGTATGGTAGCTTGTAAGTTATTGATAGCAGACCTCAGTAACCTCTTGTCTACACCAAATGGCAGCTTTTGCATAGTACGGCGTAACGAATTTTTGTACCTGATTAGTTTTTTGATCGAGGATGGTAACTTGGCAGGATTATCCTTAAACGTACATACGGGTACCTGCGTATCTCTGGCTGCAGTGACACTACTGAGGAGCTGTTCTAGGGCATCATCAACCTCATTCTGTGTTGAAAAAGGTTTGGAAGTGAGGGTAATGTTCTCATCTATGGAACTACGAAATTTTTTCCAGTCGGTTTTGTCATATAAAAATAGTTTAGCATTGTGATTTACAGAAATAGAACCTCTAATGCTACAGAATATAGGTAAATGATTGGACGATAAAGCTGTTATAGCATAAAGATCGTCTATCAAATTAGCGTTGGACGTAAGTATAAGATCAGGAGTTGTGGGATTTAAATCAGTACGATAGTTTACCTGGGTTGGTGTGAGAGGAGCGTTTATAGAATAGTCGTTGGCAAGCATATGTCTGAAAAGACATCTCCCTTTTGTATTACGATAACTACTGTTCCAATACTCGTGATTGGCATTAAAATCACCACATAATATGATGTTTGTTCCTAAATTAAAGAGTCTATCTAGATCAGAACATAGAAGACGCAAATTGGGTGACTGATAAGTAGACACGATTATTAAGTCTTTGCCAGAAACATTAACCCTTATAGCCACTGCTTCCATGTTGATCATGTTAGAAATCCGAACAAGGGAATGATTAATGTTATTTCTTATCAAGATGGCCACGCCTTGGCCATGACCATTTTGTTTCTTATCGCTGCGGTAGCAATTAAATCCCGGAGTGTTTATAGTCATATTTTCAGTTAGTTTAGTTTCACATAGAGCAATTACATCGACAAATAGACTTACCGCCAAATCAAGTAATTCATAAATTTTGTTTTGTATGCCGTCAGCATTCCATGATATTAGATTCAGTTGCTTTGAACTAAACATATTGACCAAAATGCTGAAGAATTAACATGACTTTATCAAACATGGAAGTACAAGTTTGGAATTGTGTTCTGATCTTCTTAATGATCTCCATAATATCGAGGATTTCATTCGTTACGCTTTCCACGGACGATTTTTCATTGCTGCCATTTTGATTGTTCGATGTAGTAACTGGGTGCTGTCGGTGAGAATCCTGTTTTGCTGGGTTTCTCAGTAAGCTCGACCAGGTTTGGAAGTCTGTGCCTGGGACCGGTACAGAATTTGTTGGTAACTTCTTAGATAAGATGGTTTTGGGCTCTTTTAGAGTTAGTGTCATCTGTTTACGCTCGTTCAATCTTTTACGAAGATTTTCCATGTATGCCACTCTTGAAGCGCATTCACGAAAGTTGGCTGGGTGATCTTGTCCACAATTGCAACAACGGGCTGGCTCTTTACGGTCTTTTTTGGGACACTCGGAGGTAGCATGCTTAGCAGTGCATTTGACGCAACGGGGGGGCATGTTACAGTTCTTTGAAGAATGTCCAAAATCTTGACACCTATAACATTGAGTTCCTAATGAGCGATTTGGTTTGAATTTTTCCATCGTTATCACACAATTGAACAAATATTTGATCTTGCGAAATTTTGCTACTTCGGTTCCAGGGGCCAGTTGAACTAAAAACGGTGGAAAATGACTCTTTTCAGATCTGGGAGATTTTAATATGGTTACAGCGCTAACTTCGAAACCAAGTTCTTCGAGTTTGTTTTTAATACCGTCACCCACATCAGATGGTAATCCTCGTATTACTACTTTAGGAACCCTTTCGTCCTTTCTATCATGTGTGAGAAAGGGAAAGTTTTTTCCACGAAGTCCTTCTTTGATAGATTGGTGTGCTTCAGAAGTATGACAAATTACGGCAACTTTGTTATTACCTCGATACTGGAAGTTAAAGCGTTTGTCGAATGACTCTATTACTTGATGTAATTCGTTGTGCGTTGAACTTTCGTTTAGCAGCAAGATTATTGGGGGAATACGTCCAGTACGTACACTGGGTGACGTTGTGTTGAGTACCGACGTTACTTGCCCATCATCATTATCTTCTACAGCCAGGCCTTCGTATCTATTAAATGTTGGTAACTCACGTGCCTTGTCATATTGTACCTTCTTGGTGATCGCGGCGCGCTTGGCACTACGCCAATCCTGCTCATCAGTAGATCTTTTTGAGTTGATGCTGGTACTTGATGACGATCTTGTAATGTATTTGTCCATAGTGTTCGACAATAATTTAACAAAATTATCGATAACCAATATCGACTATGGCTACATCACTAAATTTATGTAAGACAAAGAAGGGACATAAAATTAATTGATATAGAAAAATGAGAACGCACACCGAACGAATGCAACTCGCAACGCGACGTGACAACGCGTTGGCGACGCGTTCGTGAAGTAGGTAGGTAAGTGGAATATTATTGATCTTAACAATTTATTTAGAGAACTATTTTTTTTAAGAATTTTTATATAATATAGCATTCCGACGGACGAAAGCTATTTTCTTTTATTTTATTGGTAAGTATAAACCTTTTGATAAGAAATGATATGACGGTGATGCACGCTTGCCTTTAAGTAACCTGTCCACTCTAGACTTACACTAAGCTATTTATTATATGTAAATTGTGATTAATTGAGTTAAAAAAACTCATATAAACCGAAGCGAGAGCGAGTTTTTAGTGCTGTATATAAAAGGAATTTTATAATAATACAAATTGAAAACTATTAGCGTACTATCTATATTTAAAACAACAGTAGGTAAGTCTATTATAAGTAGGGACTTAAGCAAAATAAGGTTACAAAGAATGCTATTTTAGTTCTCTGTATAATTATGACTAGACGAATGGATTTAGATCTAGACACCCACCAGAATGCCCATTGACATGGAAAAAGCATTCAAGTAAAATAGGGTTAAAATACAGACCTATAGAATATTTGTTTACTTAATGTAACAGAAAGCTATTACAGTAATTGGGAACGAAAAACAGATTTGATTTATAAAGCAGGGGTAAACAAGGGCATTACTTATGATTGACTTTGATGTTTAGTTTTCAGTAAGCCATTACTAACACTCAAATTCACAATCGTCTGAAATATTAATGTAGTAATAATATCATAATATGAATTACAATAATAAGTAAATAATAAAATAGATATTCAGTGATATTCTACACAACACGGTCCAGACCCAAATGTAAGCAAAGCTTAACTAGCTTGTATTATGGGCTCATACATAAGTACCTACTTATCTAAGTAGGTACCTACTTATGTATGAACTAGATACACTTTCTTTTGTAATTACATGCTTATTAAAACATAAAAATATCCAAACTGATTCAAATCAATGCAAGTAGACATATTTATACACACAAATACAATAGCAGCTAAGTAAAAACATAATATTCATGATCTATCTGCCTAATGTTTTTATACTCAAGTCTTTAGGCATTTACTTCTATTTGACTTAAGTCTGCATTTCATGCCTGTAAAACCACACAAAACACTTAGATATAGATCCCTCGATCTCAGAATCATACGCAAAAATCGTACCTAAGCCAAAAGACCAATGAGCAGTTTCTTAATATAACTTTACCAAAATATACCAAAGTATAAAAACTGCAAATGCAACTTTCTAAACATAGGAACAGATAGCTGTGCTTTTTATTATTCACGTGGCTCTAAACTTGTCAATAGATTTCCCAGTTGTAGGTATGTATTGGTTGGCTAAAATATTTTTGAGAGTTAACTTAGGGTATTTGCACACCACATATTTTAACGCGCTAAATACGTCTGTAAAACACAGTCAGAGGACTTTCCACGACACGACACTTTTATAGCAAATGCGAATAGACCAACTCAGGGAAAGAGATAGCTACACGCGTTGTACGGCTCCTTCTCTTTCTCTGAATTTGAACTGTATCGCAATCTGCAAGACCGTCGTGTTAATAAGGGCCCCAGTAGATATGCTCAATAAATGCAAGCCCATTGGTTTGTGCTACATACATGTACTATCTGCTAATACGCTTTGAGAACGAACAGAGCTCGTGCTTATTAAAAACGCGCGTCATCAGCGTGTTAAACAACGTACCTCATCATTCTCTGAACCCTTTTCCCAACTCAGTTGGGGTCGGCTTTCCAGTCTAACTGTGATGCGGCTGAACTTCGATATTTTCCGTGGAGCGACTGCCATCTGACCTCCACAACCAGTGGTCATTATGACCAATGGCGATATCGAAGATCCAAGTTAGACTGATTGGACTTTTGAGGGCTCCAACTACCCGTAACGACTGCCATAGATGTTTGTATGGCAACCGGGACCGACGGCTTAACGTGCTCTCCGAGGCAATAATAAACCTGCGATAAATACACACATAACTTCGAAAAGCATCGAAAAGTCATTGGTGTATGCCATGGTGAACCTGGGATCGAACCTGAGACCTCGTCTCAGCAGTCCATTACCCAAACCACTAGGCTATCGCGGCACCATAGCGTGTTAAACAACGTGTTGTGCAAAAACCCTAATACAACCATTTAATACAAAGAATCATTTTAGAATTGATCTTCTAGTTAATATCTATTAGTGTCTAAAATATTATTGGTGATGATATATAGACGTTGATAATATTGTAAGACTAAATTATTATCATCATAACATCAGGTGGGCCGTGTGCTAGTCTGTCAACTAAGTAGTACAAAAAATATATAATCATAACAACATCATGTGCACTTTATAATATTAACAAGGCCTAACCACCCTTTTTGGCAAACGAACAGTTTGATCTCTTAAGAACATTACGTGCCAAGTCAACATGTTCAAACTCGATTAGATCGCTGGTGGTGACAAGAGCTCGATAGATAATGTTGTTAGCGTTATCGGTAGGCTAACGACTAAAGTTTCGCACTTGCCATAAATAAATATTCTAATCTACCATCTAGTCCCTAAGTTATGTTTATTACATCAAATGTGATGAAGACAGTATGAGTTTTATCCCCCAATATTTTGTCGACAAAAATATTCATTTAACTAAAGCAGTTAGCAAAAATACTAGGTATTTATGATCCATGTTATGCCTAGTCTGTTTATGAACCCCTAGTGACTACAACCCGAGCAGCGAAAGAGGTACCTGCAGCGTTTCTTCTTTTCTTTGGATAATGAATGATTCAAGTTACTCGATTTCTTCGCGTGTCTCTCTCATTAGCAGAGAGTACTGTACAAACAGCAAAGAAGACTATTGGACTATTTGCTAATCAAGGGACATATTTTATACTCGTACCTTCATTCGAACTAAAATTGGAAAAGAAATTAAGTTAGTTTATTGAAAAATAATGTGCGACTGATTTTCTTTGAAACTGTATTAATAGATTTGTCAGTCTTTCTCTATCTAGTGCCTAGATTCGTATCTAATTGATAAATCGACTGACTCAATCGACATTGACACTTTTTTCTAAGCAATAGCTAGAATATTATATATTTTGTCACAATTTTAAATTGCGTTACGTTGACAGACAGCGAAATAATAAATGACTGAGATGAAAGAATGACACCTAAGTACTTATCCAGAGTTTTTTCATAAAACCTAAATCTTTCAGAATTCTGAAGGCTCTGAATAAGCATTTTTATTAAATTTCGTTTACTTTATCTTATGAAAATTTTACTGCGTATACAATTAGGTTACACAAGTGGAGAAGAATAAGATATAAAAGTAATAAGTTTCTAACAGGCAGACCGTAAAGCGACTTTCTTTTAATTTTGTTCATGTTTCAAAATATGACCAATTATTTTTTGTGTAACGCAAGATTTTTGATTGATTTCTTACTTCAGGAGAGTTTGATATTTTATTATTGTAGGAGTAACTTGACTAGATCTAGAGCTAGATCGCAAGTGAATAAAGCCGCAAGCCCCAAAGTTGGGCAGCTGCGACAGATGACTGAAATCGGCCATGTAAACGATCAAGCTGCTCAATATTTTCGAAAGAAATGACCGAGGTGCATGCAATTTTAGTCACCTATGTAAATGAGCTAGCGATGTGGCTTAGTAAGGTGATTTGTGAAAAACCAAGTCTTCTCGGCGGAAAAAATCGCCCCGTGTAAACAAGGCTTAGAGAGTAGAGCGCTGTTGACTACGTTAAAGTATAAGGAAATGTATGTTTGTAACCAATATATCAGCATTTTTTTCATTTGTTCGCGTAGTACTTTTTTATGAACAAATATTGAATTATATATTATTGCTACATTGCTTGGCATCATTCAGTATGGCTTCAAGGTGATTAAAATACAGGTAAAGCTGTAAAAAATAATATAGAAATCTACATTAGGCGTTGTTTGTTTTTCAACTTAGGTTATATACACAATTTTTCAAATAAAATATCTCGAGAGAACATTAAATTATCCTACGTGACTTGTTTTACATAAAGAGAAGAATTCAGACTCGGTGTATAAACCTCTTTGCAAATTATAACTACACTTTTAAACCAATTCCTTTTCAGTGTTTGTCTGATTTATTTAATTTTCACACAATAATTATAAATTTAATGAGCTATTGATTTGATTGTTTCAATTTTAATGCATTAACCTTATTAAAATTAATAGTTTCTTCAAACATTTATTCAAACATCGCTGAATGAAAAATATTTTTTTTATTATTATTAACTAATTTTTATTATCTTAAAGACATGATTTCTATCTTATTTACATAGATACAAATCATGAGTATATTATAAATAATAGGTAATATAGATGTTTTAAGGGCAAAAATAACATTAACCTTAGATATTACGAAATACGAGTAGATCTTCTAAATATAAGGGAGAAATAATGCCTATTTCCCACTTATATTTAAGTAGTAGAATTTTACAAATTTCGTATATTTCTTTTGATAATATAATAGCCACTAGAGATTTACCCTAATAAAGACACAGTGAGGAAGATGGTACTATTATTTCGAACAAAACGAAGATATGGTAAGACAGTAGGTATAATTATCTTAGTTTAGGCCATGTTATCAAAACAATAGTCGAGACACATTCTGAATAATTCAGAACACTTAAATCTCATAGCCATTGACCTGAATCAAAGCGATTGCCTCTTACCATATTGAAGCACATGGGCCATATAAACAAATGAGTGTACTTCACTCGGGCGAGTCCCTGATCTATTGAATTTAATAAATGACAGCCATCTTACCCAATGCCTCCAACATTCAGAGAAGGTGCCTACACTTGTTAAAATAAAAGCCAGGCACTTTTAACCTTCTTAAGGAACAAAGAAAAATAGCCTTTACTGGAGAAACAAATGATGCATTCTTTTAGCTAGGATCTCATCTTGATTGGGGTGCGAGAGAATTGCTCTTTTTTTTGACCACCTTACCCCGGCGCTAGAAGACCCTAGACGGCGTGCGGTTTTCGACTCTGCCGGCCGTGGTGGAGGTATCCGTGGCGATTACCGTACGTAGAAAACCGGCCAAGTGCGAGTCGGACTCGCCCATGAAGGGTTCTGTAGCAGCAAGTAACTATATACGAGCCCATATAGGCTTGTGATAGCTAAACAAGCTAATAATATAATACCAGTTTCACAAGAAATATTTAAACCAAAAATATTGTCAATTAATTGCGGTTTATGACGTAGTAAATCTAGTTGAAACCAATTTTCGGTGGTAGTTTGCATGGCAATGTACATTATTATATATTTTTTTAGATTTATTATTCTCTTATTTTAGAAGTTAGAGGGGGGGGACACACATTTTTTTACTTTGGAAGTGTCTCTCGCGCAAAATGTTCTGTTTAGAAAAAAATTATGTTAGAAACCTCAATAGCATTTTTAAAGACCTATCTATAGATACCCCATACGTATGGGTTTGATGAAAAAATAAATAAAAAGTTTCAGTTCTTAGTAGGGTTCCGTTTTTTGCCATTTGGCTACGGAACCCTAAAAAGGGTCTCGTATCGATACTTATCAACAACGCATCGTGTCTTATTTAGGCATATCCATACTATGCTTACGCTACATATGCCTATCCATAGTTTTTCAATAGTCAATTTAAGTAATTAATGGAACCATTATGTTCTTGATAACTGTTGTCCAAAAGAAACCTACAAAAATTCTGAAAATCCATTTTGGTAAAGGAAATGAGTTTTCTTCCACGATACAGTTCAACCATGATTGTTGTTGGTTACTATAGCAGGGGCGACTATCAATATCTGATTTTATTTCAGACCGCGACAGCGCCAGTTGGACAGCTCCTGATCTTGACATTCAATTAAAAGACATTGTCATGTAATCTTTGATCTTTGTATTTATTTCAAAATCTCAAGTCTTACGTTTGGAAATCTTAAATTCAAGTAATACTTTTATATTTCCAAGAATCCGTTTGCCGCGTTTTTCAAGAATTACATCAAAGCAAAATTAAATATAAATCACTTTAAAAATACCCTTAGGTTAATCGTCGTAAAATAATCTTACCTACACTTACTTACCTACAGATAAGAAAAACTGGTTTATTTTGTATTGGGATAAAGTCAAATCAAATTACCGTAACTATTACTAGTGACCTTATATAGCAAAAGTTGTGCCAGATATTTGAATAGTAGAAGTGATTTTTTATCTAAAATATTATCAGCTACCAATAACCAAAAAGCAATGTATACTATATTTCACAAATGCACTAAAACCATACAATTATTTTAAAGAAGATTTTTTTTTTTTTTTTTTTTATATAGGACACGTCAAAATGACTCCACCTCGCCTGATGATAAGCGAAAGGCAAAGTCTCAGGTCTGGGGCCACCATCACATACACCGGTAGTGCTACAGTGGCGGCCCTCAGCTTGACGGCCTCATCAAATGCTTTTTCACGCCCCGCTTAAAGGCCCCGGGACTATTGGAGGAAGGAAACACATGCGCTGGTAAAGAATTCCAAGCCTTTATGGTGCGGCAAATAAAAGAGGCACCGAACCGCTTGGTTCTTGATGAATTGATGCCACCGTGTGCGGGTGATACCTCAGTCTGGCACGTGTAGTTCTGTGTAGGAAAGGAGAGGGTGGGATTAATTGGAAAAGCTCATCGGAACACTCGCCATGGTAGAGACGGTAAAAAACTGCCAAACACGCTATATCTCTACGTAGCTGTAGAGGCTCGAGGGTGTTCGTGATTTCTGGACTCCCAATAATGCGGACTGCACGTCGCTGCAATCTGTCGAGAGCATCTAATAAGTACTGTGCAGAGCCATCCCAGAGATGAGAACAGTATTCCACCCCGGAACGGATTTGTGTCTTGTACAAAAGACACCGCTGTTCCGGCGTGAAAAACCGCCTCACCCTGTTCAGGACTCCGAATTTACGCGAGACCGTTTTAATGATGCTCTCGATGTAGTTTTTGTTGTTCAGCTTGCAGCGAACATCCATGCCGAGTATATCGAGATTGTCCTGCAGTGGTAATGGTGTGTCCCGAAGAGTAGGGAGCGGAAGGAAAGGAGATACCTTAGCTGTAAACGCACAGGCCTACGTCTTCTTGGCATTGAACTCGACCAGGTTCTCAGAGCCCCATTGAGAAATGTGATTCAGGACCCGGTCAAGCTCAGTGACAAGAAGCTGCCTTTTTTCCTCGATGTCAGCCTGTTTAGCCGCAGGGTGACCGAGATAACGCCCATGCACGGTACTATCATCTGCATAACAATGAATGCTGCCTACTGACAGCATGTCATTGATATGCAGAAGAAAGAGAGTGGGCGATAAGACGGACCCCTGCGGAACACCAGCATTAACCTGCAAGAATTCCGATGCTTGTCCGTCGCAAAGCACTCGAATTCGACGCTCCTGCAGGAAGCTATCAATCCAGCTGCACAATCGAGGAGGTAAACCAAAGGCAGGCAACTTGGAAAGAAGCGACTTGTGCCAGACTCTATCGAAAGCTTTGGCGATGTCAAGGCTGATAGCCAGTGACTCGCCATGCTTGTCCATAGCCTCACCCCATAGATGGGTAACGTACGCTAGAAGATCACCCGTTGACCGTTTCGGCCTGAAGCCATATTGCCGATCATTAATTAGGGAGTGATCCTCTAGGTGCCGCATGAGCTGTGCGTTAATGATATGCTCAAAAACCTTGCACAGCACTGAGGTGACGGCTATGGGTCGATAATTGCCCGGCTCGGACCGGTCCCCTTTCTTGGGGATCGGCTGTACATTCGCCTCCTTCCAAGCGGGCGGCACTGTACCCGCGATGTAAGATATGCGGTACAGACGCGTAAGCGTAAGCGTAAAAAAGAAAGAAGATACTGAGATCCGCAAAATAAATTTTATAAACCTGCTAAATGACGTAAGGAAGAGTTGAAGTGCAAAAGTTGGTATCGTCAAGTTTAGCTTGTATAATGTTAGAGTATTTTATTTTACATCACATTATGTGAAGTCTCAAGTAATCACTGCGACCAACTTTGAGAGAAATATAAAGTTTAGTTCAGAAGCAGTGCTATAAGTCTTATCAATTTTCTGCGTGACTGATAGAAAATTGGAAAGAAAATATGACGTCATTCCATTCAATTTTGTACTCCCTTCAACACTCCTCATATGATTGAAAGAACAAGAAAATTTCATATCAGCATGAAACATACATACATTCTGTTAGGAACATAATATAACGCACATAAATATACTGTTACTGGCTGTAGCACGCGGCTTCGCCCTCGTGGAATTCTTATTCGTCCCGCTTTCTATGGGAACCGATTCCAGGGATAAAAGTAGCTAATGTGTTATTCCAAACTTTAATGTATCCCTTTACCTGTAAATTTCAGCCAAATCCATTCAATGCTTATAGCGTCTGCCTGTTCCTTGAAGGATATAAGCGGGATATACTGATGAAATACTGGGTTTTTATATCATACATTCGAAATGCTCTAAGTAGAGAAAACTATTTTTCAAACCACCCAACTTTATTGGCAATTTGCACAGAAAGACAAGTAGAATAGATACAATATATGTACAAAACTGAGATAAATGGCATTTATTTTATAATGTAAGAAATAAAGAGGCAAAACAGGAAATAATAAAACGTTTGTCTCGACATCAAAGCTCAAGTCGGAAGGGCAGCTATATCATTTCTCTTCCATAATATAATTGATAAAATATTCGTATTATTATGCATATTATTGTAGTCATAAAGCTTTCAAAGGTTTACATTTGCAAGGGAAATTTATATTCTCCGACTATGTCTTATTATGTTAACAGAATATTTCTGTAACATCCACATAGATTAATTTATAATTATAGTAAACTTTGGCAGGCATAATTTTGTTCTGCAACAACCTGACCTGACGTTTATAAAAAAAAAATATCAGCATCGCCTATCGGGTATAAAACTACCCTTTCTTTAGAGTAGAATCAAATATACATTGGTTGATTTTGCCACCACTACTTCACAAATTTTAATGAACATGTAAGGTGGTTTCGGAGATTGATGATTGTTAGATTAGTTTCACTCGCACGATGATACCTGCAGACAGAGTAGAGAAACTCAGGGAGAGGACCCTATTTCAGAGGAGGGAAAAAAGTGTTATAATTGTAAATCTATAGAAATAAATAAAATCTAAGTATTTGTTGTAACTTTTTGGCCTTTATCATCCATTACAGTAATTCACAAATCAAAATAGAATAATTTTTGTATTTTTAATAAAATTATACTTAAAATTATTGTTTCATTTTATTTCCTACCATTAATGTATGAATTCCCTATTTTACTCACATACTAAATAATTTTTAATATCACGTTTGATTTCGGTTAGAAACTTGAACCACTTTTGTTCGGTAAAATCATTTATTGCTTTAAAAAACTACCTAAACAATTAATTATCAAAATAAAATTTATAATCATTGGATTCAGCAACACCGGTACCAAGTATCAAAGAGTACATAAAACACAGAGGCGAGTGTCCGAATACCGGCTATAAACGAAGTGAAGCTAATAGGTTCTAGCGAGACACAAAATGGAATTTATAGGCCCCGTGAAGAACTTAAGCTGTAACATTTTTTAGAGTTTACCCCAACGTTTTTCTCACAGATATAAAGTGAGGTTTTACGGCGGCGTCAGAAGCTATTATGAACAGTTTGGTACCTTTATTGGAATATAATAATTTGATTTACGCGTGTGGTACGTGGAAAAGCTTTTGCGGTGAGGCAGAATGTTTGATTTAAGAGTTTCCTGTAGTTTATGTGTTAAAATTATATCGATAACTCATATTATGGACAAATTGTTTTTGCTTTATGTGCTGTATTCTCGCTTGCCTATGTTTTAAAGATTTTTGGTAAATTTTATTCGCACATTTCATTGGACAAAATCAAAAAGAGATTCAATAAATAACAAGTTTAAAAATCCACCTAAATGGAATTCAACTTGTAAAAGGAACAACAACTTCAGAATGCATTGAAAATACCTCTATAGAAATTGTAGCAACTTCGTAGCTTATCTGCTGTGAGAGATAAAGGAAATACTCTTGTATGGCGCCGGAGTTTGCCACGTACGGGTAGCTATCCACAGCTGCTTTTTGATAACTCACGCTACATTGTTACAATGCTAAAAATTTTTACTAGCACGATTTTAGAACTAGACACTGCCATAATCAGCTTTGTAAAATTATACGTAGGTATAAATTTTCAATAAATAATTAGTTTCACAATAGTAACGTATTTGAATCTTAAATAATTAAATAGTTGATCATATTGTAGGTACACCATTTGCCTGCTCTTTTCCCATTGTGTGAAACAAGAATAATGTGTTTAGAGAAATTATTGATGAATGAATATAACGAGAAGGATTTTCAATTCAATACGTCATCTTGTACCTACTCGTCATCTCAAAGTATTGAGAATTGACACTGTATAAGTTCGACAATCAATATTACACCAGTATCAAATTGGGTGCATGTACAGCAAAGACGATAGATAACTAATCGTCTTTGATGTACAGTAATATTATCAATTATAGGTACGATGAGTATTGATCAATTCAAATTAGCAACCTCTAAATTTATTTTTATCAGCGTCTAAATGTTGCTGACATACATAAAACATTTAACACTAAAGTACTGAAGTGTTTCAATCATAATGTATGAAATATTCACTATACAATAACAGTAGGTATAATTAATATGTCATTTGTGTCGTACGCACAGCATTAACTGAAAATGAAACACGTTTAGACGTCACATTTGTCAAAATCGATCACCACACACGTAGCTAATATGGTAATGTAGAAATCTACTTGTATATATTATAGGCTGTATAATTTTAGTTCCATACAAATGGGTATAAAGTATGCTTTTGGAACAATCCTAAGATCTTTGGGGCCTCGTTAAACAACTGACAAGGGTTTTCTTCCGAGGTTGGAAGGTTAAACAGCAATCGCTCCCGGAAAAGCCGACATACCGATCAAAAAAAGTGGATCCCAAACTCTGAAGTGCAAACTTTTTAAGTCAGTAAAAAAGTTTGCATTCGCCATTGAAGGAAATCGCTATGAAGATGACAAATGTATGTATCCATATGTAAAAATAAAAATAAAAAATAAAAAAAATTACATAATTCATAACAATAACTAAGGAATAGGCCTAGCTCCTATATGATAGCTTTAGGAAATGGAGTGTTACAGCTGCCGGTGCTGGACCAAATTTCAATACGAAAACTCACGAAATGACCATAGAACTTGAGTAAGTATTAAGTAATAGGTACGATTCACGCGCATACACAAGTAGATTAGCTATTGCCCAATGGCAGCAAATAAAAAAAAGATGTAATATATATAGTGACAGTAGGATCCAGGATTCAGCCCTACAAGAGAAAGAGAAAGAAATTCTTCAATTAATATATCACGTACCTACCCATGATAATACAAAGTATTTTGATACCTACCCTATAATTCTGAAACATGACCTTTCCTCTTTGGCTCTATTCGTGTAACCAACCGCAGATAACTATAAACACAGCGCCTGGATCATTAAATCTTCGTTAATCGGACGACAGATGGTGTGAACGCGTCGTATATCCTAATGCACTATGATATTATATAACGGCTGCCTTGAATACGTGATGCGTTTATTAATAAATCTCTTCGATCAGTTTCTCAAGATTCTATAACTTGAACTGTAATCTAGAAAAAGATTATTTGTCAAATCAATTTCAATTTTGTAATATCAGCAAAAGCTAAAATTAGAAAATTGAAAAACATTACTTTCAATCTCAAATTGAATTACGCTTTAGTATTTGACACAATCTAATAAAGGGCTGTTATGATCTCAGTAAGCTAAAATTGAATTTTATAATTGCATGTTTTTGTTGGCAGTTTTCCTCGTGGCTCAATGTAAATAATAATAGATAATACCAAATAAATCGTTATAGAATTCAGTTTCATTTCAATGTTATAATTATTGCATTTAAAATACCAACACCAGAATATGAAATATTAGATAATTAATTTAATATAATTATATTGGATTATTGTTTTTTACAGTGACAAATTATTTTAACTGAATATATTTACGTATTTTTGTGATAATCATTATAAATGTACCTAATATAGACATTGTTAACTAAATTCTTATTTATTATTGATATTAAAACAACAGCTTAAACTTTTCGTCAACTTTTTTATGTTTGTAATCAATTTTAATAACCTGACAATTTCATGAGTTTCATTCGTTTTATGAACTTTTATTTGATTTGCATTGACTCTTAGCCCAATTGCTGTTTGGTTTAAAAGATTGAATACATTATATAAATTAATGGTTCTTGTAATGTTTTTATGATGTGGAACTTTGTTCGTTGTTTGATATTGAAATAATGTAAGTACATTTGTGCATTCAAAGCCCAATTGCTATTTTGTTTAATAGATTTAATCCATTATATAAATTACTACTTCTTGTAATGTTTTTATGATGTGGAACCTTGTTCGTTGTTTAATATTGAAATAATGTGCATTTGTGCATTCCAAGAATATAATTTAAATTTCCAGCGTTCTCTAAACAAGAAACACGAATGCACATTCGAGAAAGAAACAATAAATTCTAGTACAGAGAAATGTATCATTGTTACATCCCTAGTGGCATATATATTGTGCAGGGGTCAATAGTTGCGAAAACTGTACGCTCGATGTCCACGTTTTAGCCTTCTAATCTAATTTCGAAGTATAAAATCTTTTCAGTTGAATCTTTTCAAGATAAAAAGCTTTTTGGAACATAGAAAAGACTTTGAATTTATTTCTAGCGGTCTTATTTTCGCATTCTATGTCTTAAACTGCCTCATTTTCTCTCGGTTAAGTAATTTGCTTTTTAAGTAAATCCAGTTGTTTCATTTTTCTTTAAGTATATTACGAAGAAACATTATCTATATACCTACTAAATCCTTCACTCTACTATGTTTCTGTTTTTATACACTTAGGTATAGTCAACGTCAAAAGATGATCACTTTTATGAAAGTGCTTCTCTTGATGAAAGTGCTGTTTATCCACTTAGTGGGCTCTATTTAATTGTTTTATTAATAATAATTATATTCAAATACCTATATCAATATAGAAACAAATATTTCGCATGCGTATTAATAAAGGTACGAGTACATAACAAAATACGTACAAGGGTCACAAGGTTCGCGATACCGTAGAATTATACTTTCCATTTTTTATAGAAAGGTTATCTCATATTGTTCAGCAAAAATAAAAAGTTCTATATCATAATCTTCTCTATGAGCAAAAGTAATTTTTACCCTTCAGACGAAAATAAATTACGGACATTTTCGTGTACCTTTAAAAAGGATAATAATTTCGTTATACTGTCACCAACTTTGTCAAGATTAATTACTGTATTTTATAAAGGCCAGTGTTCCGCTTAAAGTACACTGTTTACATTCATATTTTACAACTGAAGGCGTATCCTGGCCATCAGTTATATTGGGAAGAAATTTCTTTTTTGTATAAAGGGCGCGTTTTCACGCTCTACTTAACTTTGATGGCCAGTCATAAGTCAAAAATCGATTTCTTTATTACGTTTCCAATTCATTTTGTTTGTTGACTTTTTTAGATGTAAACAGAAAAGTTTTGATCTTGTAGACTATGTATTGTATCGGCTAGCTGTCTCCTGCGAGTTCGTCCGTGACAAACCTATTTATTCTCCATAATAAAAAAAATACAAGCATTTCTTAACCCATATAATGCTCATTTTTTTTTGCAAATAAAATGCAATGCAACGCATAAATGCTAAAAGTTTTATAATAATTTACGGAGAATTGCCCAATTTGTTGACATTTATGGATGATTACTGCTCCGCTCGCATTTTTTGTTAAATTAAGCTTACAATCAGGCAAGGTGAATATTGGCATCTCCATTATCATGGTCATATTGACGCCTCCATTATGAAAAATAATATAAAAATTTCTGTGTCTATAGATAAGCAATATTCAACATCATAATAATATTGTAAAGAGAAAACAAAACTATTTAAGAACCACGTCTATGTCAAATATATTTTTCACAACTTTATATTGATTTCAATATATTACTTATTACAAAACGAATTAAGTAACTTTTGAGAGCTCTTTAGACTTACTGAATTCGATTCATACTCGTAATTAGATTTTATTACAAACCTCAAAACAACACAAGCAGATAGAGACTCTTCTTGTTTCACGGTAGAAACTTATCCCTGTCTTAGGGGGCTTAACGAGCCAACTTTGTGAATAATTCGCTGTTCCACTAACGTTCAACGAAAAGGAATAGTGGAAATGGTACTACTACAATTGTCACTAACATATTAGCCTCCGTGGATCCAATTGGTTCTGTAATATCTATGTACCTTTCTCGATATAAGAACTTAATAAGTAATAGTAGAACTTGTCTAGCAACCTATTTATGTCCCACTGCTGGGCACGGGTCTCTTCTTCTCTAACGAGAGAGTTGAGAGGGTTTAGCCCTTAATCCGCACACGCTAGCCTAATGCGGGTTGGTGGATCGGTCGGTGGACATGTCCTTAGACTTCTTTTAGGACATGTGGGTTTCCTCATGATGTTTTTCCTTCAACGTCAGCAGATGGTAAATCATGTGACATTATAAATTCCACAAAGGGATATTTACATTGGTACTGTCCAGCCGGATTTAAACTCTGAGAAGAGGCCGCGTCGTTATCCATTCAGCTACCTTTGCTTTTCAGGTACCATTCATCAAGCAGTTTTAGATACCTCCAATTAGTGATAAGTTATTGATGATGAATACTACTATTTACAAATACCGACAATCTCTAAAACCAGTACTTAATAATATCCTAACAGTAATAATTTATACGCATCAAAAGCCTCCTTTACTGTCATAAACCTTTCAGATAGGCCCGCCATCAATTAGAGACAATTACATCATCAATTTGTATCTTCTGAGAGATCGACCTCAGCCTGCCCACGCTCTAACATAAAAACAGTAATACAATGGAGTGGAATTAAATTCTCCCTCACTATCTAAAGTGAAACAATAGCTCGCATAAAACATTCAACATTATAACCGGTATGAAAACAAAGGCTGATAAATATAACTGGATATACCCAATTGTAAAATACGGCAGAGAACTTTTGACACAGACTCTTCCTAAACTGGGTGAAGGCAGAAACTTCTACAAATATGTAGGTAAGAGCTACTATATCTTTGTTTCCAACCTGACTGTTTCGCTCGTATGTTATAGAAAACAAAAAGTAAAGAGTGTTTCACGAATATGATGCATTAGGTAATGTAGAAAGAGAAACGTTAACAGTATGAACTGTGTGTAAACGAAATATAAAAAAATAGACACAATTAAAGTCCTTTGAGAATTTAGCCTTCTGTCGATATGAGAGGTCAGTTTCTGAATTTAGAAGCGGAAGTTCAGTCTCGTTACTACATACACACACAGTAACGAACTACGCCAATTTGTATTTAGAAGCTCAAGTTTCCGTTGTATAATGGTACCGACCTACACAAGACCCCATGTACGTAACATCAGTAGGTAAAACACCTTAAATATTCAAATAATACCTACACATTCTGCCCAGGGTCCGAACCGGATTCCTAATCATGGGATGTCATGACCGAAACCGGCCCCTTTCCGATCTGTTTCCTTAAATCGAAAAAGATTAGTATTCCTTGTCCATCCTGTTCTTTCGAAAATAAACGTTTTCGCGAAACCAAAGTTATCTAAACGTAAAAAGTCGTGTTCTGTATGTAAGTAGGGTTTTCTTAAGTTGTTTTTGTAGTGATCTGAATAATTTCAACAGCACTTACTCTAAGCTGATTTCTCTTTGAACCTTACAGGAAAATGTTATACCAAGAATCTTTGCCTATTTAAAATAAACTAATGTCAATTGTTCGGAGCGTACTTAATTTACTTGATAAACAAACGTTTAGTAGGTATTTCACAAAAAAAATATAAGTAACATTTGAAAAAAGAAAAATTTGGTGACTATCTTGACTGTAGAACTTATAAAAAAATACAAGAAAAAGCTGTGTATAGGAATGCTTTCATAGCCTGAAATAACGAGACGATGCATTAAGTCGTTAAGGTCTCTCAATGCCAGCACAGTCGCGTGCGACACGGTCTTCGAGGTACAACAAGCGACACCTCTATTGTCAACCCCACCCTGAAGGGAAGGCACTTTGTCATACCACCCTTTGTTACTGAACTAATGCTTCTTAATGCGGCTGGTACACCTAAGAACTCGGAAATGGGAGGCATCGTTTGTGATTTCGTGTTTTTTTCACGTCGTCGTTTTAAAGCGAGGAAAAGTTCTGATGTGAGGCGCAAACATCGTAAAGGTGAAAAATAAAATTCATGAATACGTTATGTTCAGCATAGAATATAGATTAAGTTTTATTCTGCTTTTTATGCAGCGTTAGATCATTTTATATGTTGTGATATTTTGATGATGGAATAAAAAGAAAACGATGCGTTGAAAGTCATTTTGACGTGTCCTATTTAAAAAATATATATGTATCGTATATAATGCGTCTTTCCAACTTTCTTTCTCCGGCGGTTTAGCTACTATGTTTCTCACAACTCAATGAATATAAAGAAGGGAGAGCTCTAAATTGCTGACTGAATTGCAATAAACACAAGCCTGATGCTCCTGACTTAGAAAAGTCATGATCATTGGTCAGGATGTCAGGTCAAATTAATATAAACCGTATAATTACAGGATATAGTTTTTTTTATACCACTTAGGTGGCAGACAAGCACACGGCCCACCTGATGGGAAGCGGTCACCGTGGCCTAATGGACGTGCGCAACACCAGGGGCGTCACACTCGCGCTGCTGACCCTGCAAAACCCTTCTAATGCCCTTCTTGAAGAACCCCATTTTGTAGCAGCCAGATAGTTATTATAATATGACGGTATTTGTAGGAACCAGTACAACTATGGAAGCAAGAGAGCGTACAAGTACAACATCATAAACACACTATTTACACAAGACCAGAGACTGCTCAGTACACAGTGTTCTTAGTGAAGTTAATTGTATTTCAAGTTACTAAATCCAAGCTAATGTGACAAGTTGCAGTAAGTAAACCGGCCCAAGCAGCCAGAATACTTTGGGAGTATTAAGCGTCTGTAATAGTCGTGTATTGGACGTGGAACCGGGATTAAGTTTAACTATTCCGTTGTAATGGAATGGTTGGATTGAAACTTTGTTTTAAGATATTATTTCAGTTTCAAGAATTTTTCACTGTTGTCCGTTCAATGTAATCCTAGAAATCCTACTAGTCCAACTATTATCATAAATGCGAAAGTTTGTGAAGATGTTTAGAATTTTAAGTGATTGGCATGTCTTTGTGTTTTAGTGTCCCCAAAATCCCCATGTTGGTCATGTCAGACTCGGACCGATGGTTTGGGAACTACGGTATCCGTGTCTCCCCTTCCCCTCTGAAAAGCTATAACCTGGGAGTATTCAAGTCACGAGTGAATAGGTTCCTTCTAGGCAAGCGTGATTCATCGTAGACCATATCGTCACTTACCATCAGGTGAGATTGAGGTCAAACGTAAGCCTATCATGAATAAAAAAAAAAGGGGGATAAGCGTTGTACCCCTCTTCGGGTTGGCCAGTACGCTTGGAGAACCAGCCCTCGACCGGAATAGACCGCAAGCGGCACCGTCTCCTTTGCGAATGGGAGGCGTTGCCGTCTCCGTTGGGTGTTTGAGGGCTCCAACAATATCTTCGGGGTCCAAGTCAACCTCACCTGCTAGCCACTATATCTACTAATTAACATTCTTGAGTTTGGGAGATTAGTAGACAGTCGTCGTCGCAAAGGGCAAGATAAGCCAAATTAAGATAAAGAGTAGGAGAGCGGACCCCAGTTTTAAAGTACTGCGGTTTTTATTACTTCCAGTTCTTCTTTCTTCCAGGTTAAAACCAGACTTCGTGTTAGTTACGTTTTCATATTCCATGCATTCAAAACCGTTCGTTTAATCAAAGCCAATGTAAATGAGTCATAAGCATAATTACATACGTGACAAAAAACTTTATTGCATTTTGCACATTACTGCCAGGCAGTCCACTTATGAGCATAATGATGCTTCATTTTGTCCTTCACTTATGAATGTATGAATTGTATGTGGCCTACTTTTAAATTGCATAATTATGAATAACGTAGGTACATTTTCGTCGCTCTCTGTATTAACTAAAGCGGCATTCATAATATTATGCGATCTGCCGGAGGGTAAACAGCCACCGATGTAATAGACCTTTACAACGAGTCACTGATTCATTATGGTGGCCATGCAAGCTCTACACAACTTCGATTTTGTATGAACTTACTTTGCATGATAATTTGTTTGTCATAATAATTTTACCAATGTAATTCTAGAGTAGACGGTTCGGATTAACCTTTTCCCTAAGAAGAAGCAGATCCATTGGTGCATTGTCTTATCGCCTTATTCGCCTTGCATTGGCAGGAAATCTTTTGAACCTCTCAAACCCCTCCTCCTTTCCTAGGGCTAGTTAGTATTGCTAATTAGTAATTGATAACTCAATAAAATGCTAGTGCAAGTGATTCGAAATTCTTAGAACCCTACCAAGAAACATTCTTGCTATGAAAACAATACAAAATATGTATATGTGTTCATAGCAAGAATGATTAATTAAATAAAGTTCATATTTACATATAAATGCCGGGGTTTCGTGATGATCATAGATGTGGCAAAGTCTGAAATTTTATTCCGTTTTAAAAATACTGAAATACGTGACAATTCATTTATCGACATTTAAAAAATTTATAGCATAGGTAATCATTTTTCCGTTGAACAATTCTAAAAAGCAATCTAACTACTCGTAATAAATAGATTTATGATATCACATCTAAAACGTACCTAACGTTATAGGTATCGTTTGATTCATTTCTGAGCGTCTACCATGAGTTATGCACATTTTAAGCGTACTGTAATGTTTCTATAACTGTGATAGTCAACTACAGCCTGCTCTACCATATATTTTTTAGAACTAGATACGAAACAACTGCCGTGTATTAAACTGAATAAAACCGTACGGATCGTGGTAGTTTACTACAATTTGCTACCATAGGTCCACAAATTTGACATTTAATAACGAGATAAACAACAGAATACTCTAAGTGCTCGTATTGCTCTTGCTACGTCTCACTCGCACTCGCTAGGTTCTCTCGCTCGCTCTTTTTACGTATAGTTTACGAAGAGTTTACGCCATTAAACGTTAGACTCAAATGTAATATGGCGTCTTTAAGTTCTCTTAAAACAGCTGTTGTGCGAATGCAATTTATAAGCTCTAAGCCGGCTTAAGACTATGAGATTTATTAACTAATATTTTATCGCTTCTCATACATTTAGTGTGTGAACGGTCTCGTACAAAATGTATGACGAGCGATAAAATATTATAATAATATCCTCTAGATGTATGTAACCTAGTCAAAGGCCGGCTTTCACATAAATTCCTTTGCTATTTATTTGCTTTATGTTCTGTTTCAATGTGATTGGTGATTAGTGACTAGTGACGATATTAATCCTGTCAATTCTTGTCTAATCTAATACTATATAATTCAAAGTCCTGACAGGCTGATTGACTGATTGATTGACTGACTGATTGACTGATTACAACGCACAGCCTAAACCGCTGGTCGTAGAGACTTGAAATTTGTAGGGAGTGTTTGTTTTGATGCGTAGAGGTGTACTAAGAAAGGATTTTTTAAAATTCGAACCCTAAAGCCCTAAAAAGGGCTAAAAACGTGCTTTTCCCAGAACTCAAGAACGGCTGAACAGATTTTCATGATCTATGATTTTTTGGATTTGTCTCCGCCTCGAATAACATATAACATAATTTAAAATATACGATTCATTCAGGAAATTTAGTAATAAAAAGAAAATTAGATGTTGCAAACGTTTTTATCGCCATCTATAATAGTTGTCATAGCAACAGGAACTAAAATTGACTTCGTCTAAATTTTCATAGAGTAATATCCGTTACTTCTTTTTCCTCAAAAGTAAATAGAATATATTAATTTTTAGGGTTCTGTGCCTGATTAGGAAAAAACCCTAATCTCTTCGTTATCCGTCTGTCTGTCTATCAAGACCTCTTCTTAAGAATACGTAGAGGCATCAAGTTGAATTAGATCAAAGGAATGTTGCGGATAATGCTTGGCATTAAACGAAGCGTAATATCCAAACTGTGGTCTCACCGACTAATAAGTGGCTTGACCTACCATCTCCAGGCCTGCACTCATGGAGGAAGTAGGTCGTTAAGTGACCTTCGGCGACGTTAGTGAGCCACCTGCAGCGCAACCGGAGAGTTTTAGGAATCTGTACCTTATTTTTCGTGCGGAAATCCCTACGGATCTCTCCCATTCCCTGGCCAGTAGGGACGTAATATCGGACTTGACCAACGAAAATTTTTTTTTTTTTTATACCACTTAGGTGGCAGACAAGCACACGGCCCACCTGATGGGAAGCGGTCACCGTGGCCTAGGGACGCGTGCAACACCAGGGGCATCACACTCGCGCTGCCGACCCCGCAAAAACCTTCTAATGCCCTTCTTGAAGAACCCCATATTGTAGTCGCTAGGGAAAACCACGGCAGGGAGATCATTCCACAGCCTAAGCGTGCGCGGAATAAAATTTCTTTCAAACCTTACAGTGCGCACTGCAGGCGGATGCAATGTGTGAGGATGAATTCCCTGCCTGTGGCGAGCGGTGCGATGATAAAAAGTGGCCGTGGGCATCATGTCGAACAATTCATCTGAACACATACCATTATATAGGCGGTAGAAGACGCACAGTGAGAGGTAGAAAATCGCATTCCGTCTTGGGTCTACAGGGATTAAGGTGGCCCATGACCCTGAGCTATACAAGGCTCACTGATGGGTGACTATTTTGGTGAGTTCCTGCATTGTGTAGGCCGGGAGACGCCCGAATGCCACTGTTGTCGGGGCTGCTTCGTGGATACTTCGCCACTTCACACACTGGCAGAGTATCCAGATTGGATAGCGTGGCGCCATGTCCTCAAATATTTAAATATTTAAGTAATTTTCTCTTTTTTTTCTTTTTGGAATGCCACCGCTTTTTTGCGAGGCATTAATGCGCTTAGAAGTGGCGGTGGTAAAGCTACGGGAGAGTCAATTCAAAGTCAAAGTCAAAGTCAAAATTCATTTATTCTGTATAGACCATTTTAAGCAGCTCTTACAAAACGTCTAAATTATAAATATTTAAAACTAGAAGCAAATGGACCACCAGTTCGAAACGCAGCCCAGACCTGAGAAGACTCCGGCAAGAAACTCAGCGAGCTGTTTTTTTTTGGTCTATTTACAACAATTGTCTTACTTAGAGATATCCAGCACTCCCCCGTGGCGGTGAAGATGCACCGGGCGGCATAGTTCGCAGAACCATCTCCGTCCTCCATGAGTGCGCGCCTAGGGTGACGGTCGGGGCTAACCCACGTTATGTTTCCACGCGTGTTTTTTATAAAGAAAAGGAGTTTAGATTCCTAATAACACGTTGAGGTCGCCAGTGCTGGTGGCCGGAGTCGGCCAAGGTTTCTGGGATATCCTTTCTAGGACACACCAGATTCCTCGGTCACACAGGCCGATGTGTCAGTAGGAGTCCGACATACCTACCTACCTTTCTGTTGGCTCCCTTGAGGTGAAGCCCGACGGGGGTTTCGCATGAGAAAAAAGAAAGGATACTTCCCTTTGAGCTAGAATCCAGATATTTTGCAGAAAGTAAAATCTTACAGCATGAATAAAGGTAAAAATTCTGAAATCGTAAATATTACCCACATCACCAAAAAGAATCTGTATGGCTGTCAGTCAAGACAAGAAACGTTGCAGCAAAGTTAAGTTCGTCCCTCAACCCAGTGTTATCCGGAACCCTGCGAGCACGAGCCCAATTTGCACTGACCGGTTTTTATTATTAAATACTCTTTCTTTAGTTTCATGAACTTTTTGAATGTTAAATCAGTTTGTCAAACGTCAATGTCTGTAGTAAGATTTTAGTAATAAATTTTCGCAAAATCTTCGGAAAAATAATGTTTAACTAATTTGAAATAGTAGACCAAATGTGAAAGTGCAATGCAAATATTTATGGTGTAATGTAAAGGCTTATCAAAGGGCCTTTTTCCGAGTCACACATACTTTGGGGCAGCCAGCTATCTAATCCCCATAAAATCTAAAAGACAATGAAAAAGGACAATGATGGTAAATAGACTGGCTTTGGCCGCGATGCACGGTACTGTACCTTGGAGGGTTAGATAGAACTCGAGATGAAATGAATACTTTTAGCTGCAACCACTGTTTGCCAAGGAATAGACATTGAAAGTTAGTACGGACAATCCCTCTGCTTAAAAGAGACTTGGTGGCGAAAGCCAACATTCACGCGGGCGGAGCCGCGCGCGGGTAAGCTAGTTTATAATATAAAAGCAATCGATAGTAGGTACAATGGGAGCCGCCCATACAAGATTTTATTTGAGAGTGAAATGATGTGTCTATAAATAAAAAAATACAATTTGATACAGCGTGATCACCTGTTTTAGTACGTATGTACTAGAATTTCAACCTGAGAAGGCCGAGAATAATAGATATTCGGGCTAGAACATTTTGTAGGTTAGGTATGTGTCAATTTCTTTGATGAATGGAATGGTGTAGCTACATAATCTTTTATATAAGTAGGTACTAACTTTTGCCCGCATTGAAGTCGAACGACTCTCCACTTCACTCCATTCTACACTTCACTCGCCACTCCAAAAATATAGGATAAAAAGTATCCTATGTCAGTCTCCTGGTTCTCAGCTACCTCTCTACCAATTTTCAGCCAAATCGGTTCAGCCGTTCTTGAGTTATAAATAGTGTAACTAACACTTTCTTTTATATATATAGAAATAGATATGTACGTAGTTACTTACACATTATTCATCTATATAATTATTCCCAGTTTATACACCCACATTTCGCTACATAATATAAGTATATAATATCCAACAAGTATATTATATACTTATATCTGTCGGTAAATCAGTTTTTCTTACTTGCCTATTTTGACATCTGTAATGAATTGTAAATTCTAAACTAGTAAACACATCTAACATCAACCGGTAACGGCCATCCCCCGCGCTACCCACCGTCACGTCTAGAGTTTAGGTTTCAGAGAGAGAGGCATCGAACAATATTCTTAGGTATCATTGTAGTCTAGTACCTAATAAAAGCATTATATATTTTAGGGTGCAAAAATAAACAAAACAAGATTATTTTCTAGGAAATTTATTCATCGTCTTCTCTGACAATAATTGCATCTAGGAATTCTGCCGGTTTTGTTGACGTCTGGCCCATCCCAAGTACCAGACAAGTGTCATCCATCACAATACATGACCATGACATAATATGGGTCATACGGGCATACCTCTCTTTGTGTGTGTAACCAACATAGGTGGCTCACACAATCAGATGCTGCTATCTGGAAATAAAGAATACTATTTTAATTTCATCAACCCCAAGAATTACAATGCTGCATGCATTTTCCCAACATATATACCTATTTACATTTAAATGCATAACACAGAATGGCTTTTCCATGTACTAAATTATTTTTAAAGATTTTCATGGGATGTCACCATATGTATCTTCTTGTCTTTATTTCACAAGAATAATTCTTATTGTTCGGTAATGTATGTACCAAGATGGGGTTAGTAACATGAATAATTGCTTAATGGTATTTCATCCGAGTGCTTCCATGCTTAAGAAGGCATGTAAAGGTAGTCCTGGCTGTCAACAGTCCTTTAGTCAAGATTAAGGCCAATGTAGGTGATCTGGACCACTGTTAATGTTTGGTCAACGACTGCGACTCAGGCTTGGACATCAGCTGGTTGACAATCCCAACATAGAATAAAAACCAAGCCACATTAAGTATATTTCAAAGAGGACCTCGGACTCTAGCGCTATTAGCAGAGGACATAACCGAGACAAAAATGCTAAGATGATGACGATGAATTACCATAATATATTGTTGTAAAAAAATAATATAACCAACCTGTCTTGGTGCTCTTCTGCTTTCATAATATGAATCATAGACTGCTGCAGTTCAGATGGATTGTCCCTCAATATTTTATCAATTTGACGTCGTAACAACCACATAAAAGACACACAGTGGTGTGGCCATGGTGTCTAGGTCCGGCTTGCGGTTCACCACTGTGAGAAGCTGCAAATTAACATTCACTCTGAACATAGCAAGATATGCTTCATATACATAATCTTCATCAGTAATCTGAAAAGCAAAGAATTGTAATGTGAAAACACAGTTCTAAAGGTTTGTATTAATCAAGCAATTTAGTTTAGGTTTACACACATAGAATCATTATACTCGTAACTCATACGAATGTCTTTGAGATCACTCAACTAGTTTCTAATGTAAATGTTATCATTGAAATGAAACCACTTCTACGGATTAAATATTTGTTATTATATACAATTATAACCGATGTTTTGGCTGATTGTCAACAACCATGATCGCGGTTGTTTTCGTCTCAATGAGTAACATTCGTGTAAACTTACGATAGTACGATTCTATAATAAAACCCAATAGGTACTTACGATTAGGGAATACATCCAGCTACAAATTAAATTCGTAACTCATGTATCAAGAGTGTACCTTCCAGGGCTAGGTCTCAGCGCAGGTGTATTGACACATCGCACACCCCGTACAACAAAGGAGTATATACACATATGCAATTTTTTTTTTATTTCGCCAATCGATGTAAAATACTTCGACACATGTTCTATATTTTTTTCGTAATTTTCCTTACAAAACTAAGAAAATGGTTAAGAAAAAACACAAAAGCTACTTCCTTAAGAAATATCATAATTAACTGGCAAAAAAAACGTAAATATAATTGCTCGATGCATAATTTATTCAAACCATTAACAATATGTACGTAATCGCAATCCTGTCTTTATTGCTCAGGCCAAATTAAAAGATGTGCACTCGTAAGTTTACTTACTCCTTTATTGCACAATATATTTTTGAATAAATTTTTCGTAACTTCACTTAAGCGTCACTGTTAAACTTATTCTGAAACGTATGTGTACTCAATCCTTTATAATTTTATAGATTACTAGCGACCCGCCCCGGCTTCGCACGGGTGCAATGCTGATACTAAATTAAATGATGCATGTATTATACATATAAACCTTCCTCTTGAATCACTCTATCTATTGGAAAAAACCGCATCAAAATCCGTTGCGTAGTTTTAAAGATTTAAGCGCACATAGGGATATAGGGACAGAAAAGGCGACTTTGTTTTATATTATGTAGTGATGACTAGCTTACCCGCGCGCGGCTCCGCCCGCGTGGATGTTGGCTTTCGCCACCAAGTCTTTTTAAGCCGAGGGGCTGCCCGTACTGACTTTCAATGTCTATTCCTTGGTAAACAGTGGTAGGTAGTAGGTACTGTCAAACCCTTCAAAGTTCCTTACAGTTCCGTGCATCGCGACAGAAAGTCGTTTTCGTCGTTTTTTGGTGATGTGGGTAAAGGTACGGTCTCTGCACTTTTCCTTTCGCAAAGGAGGTAGAACACGACAGTATCTCCCGTCCGAAATGAGCAGTCCAACTGAGTACCATCCTCCATCAGGTGGGCCGTGTGCTTGTCTGCCACCTACGTAGTATAAAAAAAAGTTGTGCCAACGGGAATATGCTCTTTCTTTTTTCGAGCGAAAACTCCCTCGAGCTTCACTTCACCGGAGCCAACGTTGAGGTAGGCATGTCGGACTTCAACCGATTAAAATCACAAGGTCTATCGCAATATTGGCCTGTGTGGTCAAGGAATCTGGTGTGTCCTAAGTAGTAAGAATATCCCAGAGACCCCGACCGGTTCCAGCCGCCAGCACTGCCGACACCGACATGTTATTAGAAATCTAAATCTGCTTCAAAGATATTTCATCCATCTACCCTGGGTACTTTGCCAGTGTGTGAATTGGCGATGTGTCAACGGAGCAGCCCCAACAGTGACGCTCGGACGTCAGCTCCTTTCCCATATAGTACAGGAACTCACCAGAACAGCCATGCTCAGCGAGCACCTGCCTCACCTGACAGGAGGGGCTATCGTTTCGCCCCTCCGATAATTTCTTCATAAACGATCTTACCACCACAATCGTGGCCTGCCCTACGCTTGATTACCCAAGTCGTTCTTTCCATTCCATCTAACGGAATTGGGATCGCTGCACCTCGATTTCTCTTGTGGCAGACCTCAAACCTTTATGCACAGGAAGTATCCTGTAAATAATGTCGAAATATGCTGCCTGAATTTTTAAATTTGCTTGCATTGATTTGATTTTTTCATAGCTTCAAGACGTGCAGACCTAAATATTTCATGCTAGTTTCGACTTAATTTCTCCACGCCTATCTGCATAATGATATATTTTTGTGTGGTGGCTAACTACATACTCAGGTATTATAGATTTTTTTCTACATTTGTACTATACCTTGCTTTACACCAAATTAGATGATTTTATATCAACGGAAAGTACTCTTTAGATGCATTTAATTCCTTATATAGTATCGTCTTCTAACATAATATATCTTCAGGGTTTGAAGGCTTTAGGGTTTGAATTTTAAAAAACCCTTTCTTAGTACACCCATACGCATCAAAACACAGATATTCTGCTAATTTCAATGTCTCTACGACCAGCGGTTTAGGCTGTGCGTTGTCTCTAGGTCAATCAGACAGTCAGGACTTTGAGTTTTAGGCAATGATATTGGTTTTAGGTATCTATAAAATGTATTGATTATTGTAGGTACCTGATTAATTGACGTGCTATAGTATAATTATTATGTAAAAGTTACTTACCACAGTTTTAAAGACCGTTGCGTGCCATTCTGATTTTGTTATTGTTTAAATATAGCTATGGTTGTGAAAATATAATAATAAGAATTCATATTTTTCGGTTTGTAACTTTCATAGATGTAAGAAATTACTTATAGTTAGCAAAATAAGTACAAAATAAAGAATTATTAAAAAATATCTATACTTCTGTACTAATATTATAAAGAGGTAAAGTTTGTGTGTTTCTTAAATTGTAAGGGGTAATCTCGGGATCTACTGAACCGATTTTAAAAATTCTTTCACCAATAGAAAGCCACGTCATTCGTGAGTGTCGTTGGCTATATATTTTATTGGAAAACTGGAATTTACACCCAGCGAAGTCGGGTCCCGGGTCGCTAGTATATTATAAAGAGGTAAAGTTTGTGTGTTTGTATATTTGTTAAATTGTAAAGGGATATCTCGGGATCTACTGAACCGATTTTAAAAATTCTTTCACCAATAGAAAGCCACGTCATTCGTGAGTGTCAGAGTCTATATTTTATTGGAAAACTGGAATTTACACCCGAGCGAAGCCGGGTCTCGGGTCTCTAGTAATATAAATTTATAATCTCGTTGTATTCCTGCAATTAATCACCAAACTCTTTTTGATATATTGTACAGTAGTTGTAAAATCATAACAAATTAGATACCCACAATTCTCAAATTAAAATGTAAAGTTATTTTTTGTTATTATGAAAATATAAGAAAATATGTATTACTCTGTAAAATATTTCTTCGTGCAATAAATGAGTGTGTCACATACATTAAAAAACATTAATAAATTATCACTGCAATATACACTTATATAAACTTACTCATTATTTATTTTCAAAAATAAACGTGCTATAAGTACTTAAAACTAAAAGCTCCGAGGTTATATCACGAGGAAAAATAAGCAATAAAAGCGTATGTACACATAAGATCCATGTTTTGTTTATACCTAAACAGCAAAAAAGGTGTATGTTTATTTACCAACAGTTACTTAAGAAAAACCCTAATACAATAAATAGGTAATTGTTAATTTTCCCTGTAGTATGAAAATAGTAAATCTATCTTTGATTTCAGTAAATACATATTAAAGAGCTCATTTTGAGGCTTCTTATGATATATGATACAAAGTACTATCATTATTAGTTCAGGCAATATTCCAGAAACAAACTGTTTTTTGGCTCTCCTGTAAAGTTGGTGTTTTCCAGATACGCCTTTGTTGTACGGGGTGTGCGACATATATTGCAATATTGATTGATACATAGAATACGGATTGGTCCACCTCCCATTTTAGCAAACAATAAGTTTCTTTCAGAACAACGAGATCCACAGAATAGGGCAAGATCGGAATCCAATATACAAACAGCACAGTCACTCAGGTAACTATCAGAGGCCTTGGGCTCTCAAGAAACTTAAAAAAAACATTAATGGTGATTGAAAACACTCCCATACCAAAACACAACAACGCAAATGTCATTTGTGTCATGTCAACTCATGTCTTGTCTATTTTGATTAGAGAGTTGTCAACTCGTCAATGTTGCCATAGTAAGAAATATTTTATTTACTTTGGACATGGGGCTTTTAATCATGTTCACTTGCTAGTATGTTTTTTATTTACTTGCTTAATATTATGCTCTTAAAAATATATCATTAACTAACAACTTAATTGATTCAGTTTTTACAACTATAAATCTAAAAATAATTACAAAAGCACGATACTTTTCCGCACAGTAGTAAATAAGACCATTGTTTTTCTAGGCATTCTTTAACATACGTGAGACGCTGCTGCCTGCGGCGAATCCTGTCGGGAAGGGAGTGGCCCTCTAGAGGGCTGCTCCGAGACTCTCCACGTGTCCTTCTGAATAGCAGAGGGCACAGTGGAGAGCGAGCGGGTTGTCCACGCGCCGACGGTTGGGTGACAGGACGGCCACCTGTCACTCCACCGTCGGCGAAGTTGCGCGATGCTAGGGCTAGGGCACCCCCCCTTTCGCGGGGTCAAGGGGGCCATCTTTAATCCGTAGATGGCCCAGGGTCAGCTAGGGTTCGAGGGATCTACCTGTTAGGTAACCTTATACCTCGGTAATTAAGAACCGAGATGGCGTGCGGTTTTAGTCGGTTCAATCCCGACTCACGATGGTCACCGGGGGTGATATCCATGGGGATTTCCGCACGATAAAAAAGGAGTACTATATTTTTAGAAGTGAAAAGAATAAATACTATTTTTTTAAAAAAACAGTGGCAACCCTAAGTGTGATCGATACCGAAGCCTAAAAATGTAGTTTTTAAAATTTTTATCTGTTTGTCTGGATGTATGGATGGCCGGAATAAACTCAAAAAGTATTGCATGGATTCACTTCAAATTCGGCACGAATATTATTAAGCATACCAAAAGTTAAACTATTATACCTTGTCTAATTTAGGATGATAATTTTGACAGTTCACGTCTATGAAGTATCATATTTTTATCAACGAGATGATACCTCAAAAATTATCGTAGCACATAGACAGGTACCGCCCACTTGCCGTAGTGAAGCGACTTGCAAGAAATCAGCACAATTGACTGTAGACAAATGAATCGAATGAATCGAAATTAAATTAATTTATTAAAATGATTAAGTACTTATCTACTACATTTTTTTATAATATAACTAGCGACCCGCCCCGGCTTCGCACGGGTGCAATGCTGATACTAAATTAAATACACTACAGAAAACTATGAACGTTGTAGGTATATAAAAACATAGCGGCCTCCCCGCACTGCCCCGTCCGACCGGTACCGCCCGCCGCAAACGCAAATTTTAAATTTGTAATATCTCCGAAAATATTTGTTTAATTTACATGCTGTAAGGAACCATATTAATCTATATTAATTGCACACTGTATTTAAGGTACTTAATTCGATAAGGATTAATGCCGTATTGCTTAAAATAGCTTCGTAAATAAGCCATTTTTTCACGTAAAAAGTAAACAATAAAAATGGTTAATGTGGGTTATCCCTAAAAGATAAACATATACCATCGCGGACTTTTTTGTAGACTTTTTTATGGTGTACAATACTGTAGTACATTAATTTGATCTAACTCGTAGGGTTTAGGCAGCGTTTTTGCTAAATTGCTAAATAAGCCCAAAAAAATAGGTTAATTTACGACATCACGTTAGAAACCTCTAAAATTAGCAATGTTGCCTTAGTATATGATGCATGTATTATACATATAAACCTTCCTCTTGAATCACTCTATCTATTGGAAAAAACCGCATCAAAATCCGTTGCGTAGTTTTAAAGATTTAAGCGCACATAGGGATATAGGGACAGAAAAGGCGACTTTGTTTTATACTATGTAGTGATTAACTAAGTTTAATACAAAACATAAGTACTATACTATAAAACTTCTCTTTTGTCATCCTGAAGTAAGTTACCTAAAATAATAAAAAAATAAATGCTTTTGTATTTTTGTAAGTATCGATTCCATATTCTATGGGAACGATAATCGAAAATCGAATGATTCATTTTCGATTATACTATATGGGGTACCCTACTTGGAGCTGTCAAAATTATCATCCTAAATTAGACAAGGTATAAGTACATATGAGTATAAAATGGTACCTACTTATCTAACAAACTTAGGCCGGGCGTATACATCCATACATCCAACTGTTGCATCGACTAAACTATTTCGTCGAGTTGTGTATTATTCATGATTTCTACTCAACTAAATAGTTTAGTTGATGGAATTGCGCATACAATCGATTTGTATCTCCTCAAATCGATCAGTCTTTATTCAGAAATTTTAATATAGATAAAAAAAAGATACATCCTGTACTCAGTGATAGATTACCTAGTGGAATATTTCATACGTTACATTCTAAGCTATAAGAGCACTCAGATAATTATATATATAGTATACATCCTGTACTCAGTGATAGATTACCTAGTGGAATATTTCATACGTTACATTCTAAGCTATAAGAGCACTCAGATAATTAAATAATTTCATTCATTGGTCCTTTTATAAAACGCCAAGATACAAGATAGAGATACCAAAAAATCGGTAGAAATTGGCCAAAAATCGGTAATTCGGTAAATGCACGTCAAGTCCGGGAGATCTATCCAGGGGCGGCAGTCTGTACATGAATCGCTACGAGTTTGCTACCGAATTCGTAAGATAACATACCGACAAAATTCGGTTGCAGTAACGACGCTTGCGACAGACGGTAGTCTGCTCAATTGAGATACCGACGAAAATTGTTAAAATGTCTGCTTTACGATGACAGTTAGCTTAACGAAATTCGTATTCATAGTCTGGTAAATTTGAGCAAAAAATGTTGACGTGTAATAACATTTTCAGTCAGTGGGGAATATTTGTTACATACTAATTCATGATATTAATAGTTTTAAAGGAAAAGTTTTACAGAAACTATGTATTTTAACTTTGTGACATTGCCTTCTAATCAAATTGTTTAAGTTACTCAAACTATTTTAAAGGATTTAATTATTTTGTAAAATATGAAAGGAAATTAAGGTTTACGTCCTTGCAACATTTTTGCATGTCAAACAATAATAAAAAGAAACATGTCAGCTGTCAGCTTAAATAAACTTAATAAATTGTGAAATTGTTGGATACTTTACGAATTTAAAAATGTAAACTGTGAACTGCAATAAATTATAATAATGTCAACGACAAATCAATCCGGATCCAACAATCCGGATTTTTATATTAAAGCACGTTGGCTCCCGTCAGACGTGAATCAAGTAAGTATGTATAGATTACAATCTTATTTTCAAATCCAATTTGTTAAACGTACTTGAAAGTATTAATATTTTATGATTTAAATGTATAGATTCACTGCAGACGTTCCACTGCATAGCAGCACCTAGCACATTTTGGAATTGGCTGATGAAAGGTTGCTACTGATTGGAAAGAAAAATGGAGAAAACTTCTCACCTAAAAGTAACACTGGCATCAATATTGAAGAGGTAATGGATATCAAGGCAAGGTATCGTTTCTTTTAATTCACTCTTAATCAGAATAGTACTATATACTTGTAACTAAATATTATGACCTATTGCAATACAGTAGCATCAAGGCTGTATCAAAAAAATGTTTTAACTAATGCTAGTTAAAACATACCCAGATTGAAATAGTTTTTTCTCATTGACACAATAGACCCAAAGCAATCTATTCCTTGGGGACTAGTACTAGGTGGGAACGGTTGAAGTGCTCCGTTAATTTATATAGCTTAGACTTGCCTTGTTTCTTTCTGTTGTGCTTTCTTCCTCTTCAAATTTGTTATGCAAGTAATATTTATTTAAACATATTTATGTACACACACACAACTAGATAAAAATACATAATAAGAAAAAGATGTACAGCAACAGACCTGCGGGAGGAGACTTTGAAAAGTGGAAAATAAGTGAATAGTGTGTATAGAAGATAAGAGACAGTATATAATATATATAGATAATAATAGATATGTTATGTATTATATAATAAAATTTGTCTTATCTTTATGTTAAATCTTGTAACTGATCTTTTTCTTATAATTGTAATAATTATTGTACCTTCCTTATTAGCTGTAAGTTTTATATAGTAAAATAAAAATACTCTTTCATTACAGATGCCAGCAGCTGCTCCCCAAGCCCATGTAGTTAGTGGGTACCAAGATGTAGGCTGAGGTATCTAGCCCAAGTGAAGAGTGAGAAATTCTTATTGTCTGCGAAGGCTCTATATAAAGAAAATGACAGATACCTTTTATTTTGAAATAAAATAAGCATAATTATGATGTGTATACTAGTTTTATTTAATTCATGGAATAGCTATATAACACTAGGTACTACTTGGTACTATATTTGTTTACAATCAGCAGTCATTGATTTTATGCTAGTAACTAGCCCTATAACAAAAACATGACAATTTAACATTTGTCTGATATTTTTAATAATGAAACTAACGGTGTGATCTAAGCAGACCACCTAGATGTAGGCTATAGATGCAATCGGGATACAACGCTAAGATGATGAAACATTGTGATATAGCATAACACTTATTACCTAATGGAAAATAATCTTCTAAAGACAGACTGTCAGAAATACTTGAATTTGTATAGATGGATGTATTTTTACTGAATGAACCTGTGGTACTAGATAGATTATAGTTTGAAATAGCACACAGATTACTTTAATCCCTAAAATAGGTGCCTGTGTATTGTGTAACCCACAGAAACCTATTTGGAGTTCCGTATACGTTATACCGGGCTCTAAAGTGCCAGCAAGTAGTAGTTAAATAATGTGACGATGATAATAACGCGCCTGTGTTGAAGCACAATGAAATCCTGTACCAAATACATTTCCATTATGATTATATTGTTCAATTTCCATATTTAATAACCTAAAAATATCAACAAATTACATAGTTAACGATCGTAAAGCACTTTGCGGGCTGTCAAAAATGCTCGCAAAGAGTTAACGATGTATTGTTAAGTTTGCGATGAAATTTGTAAACTTAACGACAAAAATTGATAAGTTTGACAGTCGCGACTTGCAAATATTGATAAGTTTACGTCGCTACGAATTTAACGACCGAATGTCATCGCAAAGTCCTTAACGATCTGTCGAGACTTCCGCCCCAGGTTTTGCCATGCTACTGGCAGTCGGTGACTCCGACTCCGACTCGGGCTTAGTCACGGATCGACTGTTTAGTCGATGGTCAATACAAAGCAATACGAATTGAGCGCTTGATCGATAGTTGTCCAACTAAATCCAAACATAACTACATCCAAACTAAAACCAAATCCAACTAATCGATAGTTGTTAAATCAAAAGTCAGTCGATGAAGCTTTTTGACTTTTTGTCGAACAACTATCGAGTTGACAGTATGCGCCTTTCATTATATATCTTTTAAACATATTATGATACACGATGATACACAAAGACTTGTTCAACTAAAAGTTGTACCTATGTATGCGTTAGCCCTTTTTTGTTCTTCGCTTGAGAGTCTTTGAACTAGTGCGTTTAGTGAACATATTAAAAAAATATTAGTTTGGATCACTTCACTGTTGAATATTTATGTCATATTCTTAAGAAATTGTAGTAAATTTTATCACAAATTTGAATGAAATTTATTTCTATACCGTTTTAAATTTATTATGTTGTAAAAATAAATAATAGCTTACCTTTTGATTCATAACTCAATGGAAGATCAAAACGTATTCGAAGGCAAACACAAACTTAGCGAAATAATGTAAGATATTATATTAAAGTCATACAAATATAACTCGTAAGTACACGGAATAAAGTCTTCTTTGGCTTAGCAATTCAGCATAGTACTTCGTTTTGTTGTTACGACCTTAGTATCGTGAATTCGATTAGTATACGAGAGTTATAAAGTAGCCTCTATGGTAGAGACAACATTAATCCATTAGCTTAGTCGCTTAATGACGTTACGGCCTTCGAATCTGCGAAACGAATCATGTTTCGTCAAGACATAGTAGGCCTGCTGATATTAATCAAATTATTTGACACATATTAGACTTGTGAAATTCATCGTCATTGAAATATTTAGATTATTCTGATCGACGCTGATTCGATCGAGCTAATAAGTATCGATTTCTTTATTTTGTTCTTTAGGTTTTGATCATCGAAATTTTTCTGATTCTTTTTGAAAAAACTAATCCAATGAGCTTTAGTGAGCTCATTCGGACCTCAATCGGTTTAGATAATCTATGGTAAATTGCAAAAACGCGATTATCAGAGGCTATCATCTTTCACATTTATAGACTCTTTGATATTTGTACTCGGTCAATCAGAGGAATATAAAAAACAAACCGAATAATTTTAAGCTCGGGGCACTCCCACTTCGCAGTTTTTTTTTTCGGAAATAAACTGACTATCTCAAAGGAAAAAATAAGAGAGAGTTACTTAGTACCACTTCCGATGCTCCACGAGAATATTTTCTAACTCAGCACCCTAATGGTTCCGTTATTACGCAAATTATATTTTAAACAGGTGAACTCATTACGTTGTTAAAATTAAATTCACATTATCAGAGGTAAAACCAAAATTGAATTTTCATTATCACATAGCCTCCGCGATGACACAAGTTCATAATAGGTCAGTTGATAACTAGCGTAATTCCCATTTTCATCTAGTCGTGGTTGTTAATGATCGTAGTAAATTTTGCTCGTCGTAATTTAGCTTGAAAACATGAACTGGAAACTTCGACCCGTAAATTCTTTGTAATTGCAGGTTCTTTGCAGATAGAAAATATACTTCAACTTTTACGAATTTACCTAGTGTTTAGATGGCCATGTTATGGTGGTCGGATTTTAGATGGCCGACCAGGTTGTAGTCAAAAATAATCATTGTAATTATCTACTCTCACTGCTGCATATGTACTAATAGACAATACTTAATGTGGTGTTACACCAGAATATATGAAGTTCCATAAAGACCTTTGGGGCCAAGTTAGCCACACCTACAAACTGGTATACACCTACAGATTGACAGGCGAGGCTATGGTGTAAACCTTTCTCTTGGTATTTGGAGGCTATGGAGCGAGCTATGCTTGGAGTTTCTTTGATGGATAAAATTTGAAATGAGGTCATCCGACAAAGAACTAAAGTTACCGACATAGCTCGCAGAATAAGCAAGCTGAAGTGGCATTGGGCTGGTCACATCTGCCGAAGGACTGATGGATGCGCAAGACGGAGGATCGGGGGCTATGGCGTACATCGGGAGAGACCTATGTCCAGCAGTGGACTGCAATAGGCTAATTGATTGATTGATTGATTGGAGGCCAGATGGCAGCTGCTCTCTTTCTCGCCGTATAACAAGAACCCAAATTTTAGGTGAATTTGCATGTGTATTTCATCTTCACTTAGTCATCATCTTTAATCCTCCCTTACCATAAATATCTGATTACAAACAACACTAAATGAATAAGTTCATGCTTTATGAGTTTTAACGAAGCAGTTTCTCCTTGAGAATGTAGTACATTATTCCCTAGACACTTGACATAACTGAGACACGGATAACGTGGGAAGGTATAACATAAATGAGCTGGAATTTGTACCTTGTAAATACTTAATACAAGCTCAAGTCGTGGAAGTAAATCAGCTCAAGCATAAGTTTACACATAAAACGCTAGTTTAAATCTTTATGCTCAAATATTACTGAGAGCAAATGTCCTATTTGGAAGTTAACAATTTCAAAAGGGAGGATGTGGTAAGCCTTCTCGAAGAGTGATATGGGGATACCATGTAGGCGATAAATAACAGCAATGCCGTGAAATTAAAAAAATAATTACTACATCACGATGGTAACATCGTCACGAGAAAGAAGAAGAATGCATTACATTATACAAGATTGAAATAAAATTTGAGCTTTGTGAGCCACAAAGCTCAAATTTCATATCAATCTTGTACGCAATGACATAGTTGTATGGATAGATATATGCATGTTTGTTAATCTTTCACACAAAAACGAATCTGCTTAAAATTTAGTACAGGAGTCCGCGAGCGATATCGAGCGGTATCTGATAGGTATATTGTAAATACACATACCACGTGTACATTATTTTCGTTTTATTTCCTTTTGGTCTCTATAAATAAAATGACATCACATTTCTCACTCAAAACCCGCAAGAGTTGATTTAATAGAATACTAAAGGGGTTAAGTTAAGACAGCGGCACATCATTAGGCGAGTTAATGAGTCCACACTTACCCCAGTTACAGCGTTAGGCTTCGTGCACACTAGCTACCTTACTTAGATATTGAAAAATTGTGGCACTTTTTACACTTATTGATCAATGATTGATATATCGCAATAACTGTACTATAACTTTATTACTTCACGCTGTTTTCGCGCTAGTACGCGGAAGCTGTTACGGACAATTGTCGTAATTTTTGCGTTTTAAGTGTAACTTACTATAGATAACTTTTTTTTTTCACGTCACACAACCTATCGTATTTTATATTTTGTAATTTAAGTAAACACTTTAAATAGGTCCGTAATGTCATAACACAATAACTGAAATGTCAGTATGGATTTAATTCATATCTCGATTTCTCTATTTACTTTGTTGTCTAAACTATTTAGTTCAGTTTGTTTATTTGTTTCTTGGAACGCACTAATTTCTGAAACTACAAGTGCAATTTGCATTTGATAGCCTAGTTTTGGATGAAGGTCATAGGTTATTTAACATTTTATAACATCACGACTCCTGAGTGCTGTGGAATAAGAAAAAAGACGCGATAGAATAGAATATAGTACAATGTGTGACCCTGCGGACACAGCTAATATAATTAGGCAGATATAATTTCAAACATCACAATCGAATTCCGCTTAAGTGATGGTGATATTATAACCTTTGTCCTTAATTACATTGTTAATGCAGGTTTCATCAGGGATAATGAGAAGAGTTTTTTTGTGCGCATTTTATTTCGGTGGTACAAATTATGTTGTATACCTAGCTATCTAGGTACGACATATGGTGCGGATCGCTCTACACCTAAACACCGTGTTTTAATTTTCAAAACGTTATACCAATCTCCTATTGCGGAAAATCGTAATAAAATTTCGGTAGAAATCATTTAACTTCATAACTAACATAACAACTATACCTATGGTAGTATGGCGACTAATAATAGAAACAATTTTCACTTCGCTTTTAAAATTGCAACCAAACTGCTCGTTGCTAAACCACATGGATCGATTCGGCGCTTGTTTAAGAATAAACAAAAGAAAATCGATCGTGCCAACACTTAATCCAGCTAGTTCATTACTCGGTCTTTGTTTTATACAACAGATAATCTGAATAAAGTCTTTATTCCATTCTTTGTTATCATGCAGAGTAAAGAAAGCCTTTCATTCACTGAGTTAAGCTTTGCACCGAGACGTATTTAAATTGGGTGGGTTAAAGGCAAATGTAATAGCAATTTTACGAAGTTATTTTGTGGTACCGCATATAAAGGATATGATAAATGAGCAATACGTGTAAATAAATGATACGCTTTACAAAAAGTAATAAAGATTTGTATAAGACCAGAAACCTGCTCTTGGTAGGTATAGATATATATTTAAAGAGAATATATAAAGAGTGTGTTTACATTTGCACAACCTACGATATATTATTAGATTTCGAACGGGATCTAATATCGGTAACATTTTTGAGGTAGGATAACTTTTATTTACAACAGATTGACTAACTAATGCTAACTGAAACTGTTACGAACCTAGTGACATTCACGCGAAGTACGAATTTCCGTAACTGGCTGGACTTCGACTGTTGGCCCGAAGACGATTATTGATTAGTTTGATTACTTTAATGATATCTGTACAATGCTGCGTCCTGCACTTAACATTAACGCGGTGTATAGCTTCACGGCTTGATCCGGGCCATCTCCAGTTTCGAGATGGAGTTGGGAACCAAAGTGTTCCCGTCATGCTCCTGCGGAATGTGGGGGGATGGAGAGTGGAGGCCTTCTGTCGCATCATTTGTAAATATAGACATTTCATAGAATAAAACCCGTAATCTTAATGAACATGTTACGCTAAAAATAAAAGATAAACTTAATTAATTGGCCACATTACAACGACTGCATTGGGAGCTAGCAAATTTATTATCTATCTAAACTAAAAAGTCTATTTGACTTGAATTTAGATAAACGTGACTTATGACAGTAATAATTTATAACTGAATATATGAATACTGAGTATTGATAAATATCGTTGAAATTCTCTTCGAATTTTTTCAAGTGTGAACTAGCGAAGCAAGTAAAATAACTCACTGTAATATTACAAATACAAAATTAACTTTGACTATTTACCGTTCACGAGTAACTTTTTGAACCTATCATAATAAACCTAAAAGATGAAATAGCCTAAAACCTAAAAACATAGACTATCTATCTAAGCCTTCGCCCACCTCCACAATAACTGATATCTATGCAGATGAAGTCCCTGGCAAAGGCCAGTTATTTATATGTGATAATAGAATTTACTGAAGTGAGCCAAAACGCTTGGATATTTATTAAATACCATTCCCGCAGGTCTTAGAATCTTTCGCCTTATGCGAAGAGGCGATATCACAGGGATCGTCCTCAGTATAAACCAATATGTTATTTATAATAGCTACGGTCTGCGATAAATCAAAAGATTTATGCGAATTACTCAGTCAGTAAAATATTATAGGGTCTGTATTGTACTAAGCATACAGATACATTATAAGTTTATGACTCGACTGTTTCGATTTGATTTAGCCTAGAAGGCCTTTGCCTTCTCACTAAATAACCACGTTAAGTAAAATTATGCCATATTCACAAAACAAAAAAAATATACTTTGATACTACTTTAATGTTCTGTGGCCATTTTTGATTTGTAAGATTACTAGAGGCTTTTCCGCCAGCAACAATACATTAGTGGTAATAAAAAGGGCTTCAGAAGGAGCGTAAATTTGCATGCAACCTGTATGATATGATGATGATGATGACCGTTTTCATTGAACTTAGTCATTTGGACTTTATAACTTGGTTAATATATAGGATCTAAACAAATACTCTTAACTTGGAATTCTCGTCCACGTATTTCCTTTCTCGTACAGTCTCGGGTCCCTTGAGCGGGGCGTAAAAAGGCCAACATACTGAGGGCCACCATTGTATCATTACCGGAGTATGAAATGATGACCCCCATTCTTGAAACTTTAGCTTGCTCTCAGATGAGGTAAAATCATATTGACGTATTCATTACAAAAAAAAATATACGGCAGTATTCTCTAGCAAAATAGCCCCTTATGAAAAATAAGAATATGATGTTCCATCATTTACAAATTGGTTTTTAGATTACATACGTACTCAAACTAGAAGACTACAAACAGATAATTTACAGCTTAGTCTCCTGAATTGAATGCTGCTTTCAGTAAGACGTTCTTCACATTTAATATCGTCTGTAGGCGTGCTTGAAAGATCAAAGTAAGTCTGAAACCACCGCATGTTGTCAACATACGAGAAATTTCAATAATAGGTACATTTCAAATGCGGGTGGAAGTAATTCACAGAAACCTGTCGCATAAATTTATCCTCGTTTACAACCTGTCATTGTACGACTGCTGCGTAAGCCAAAATTGACGGTTTTTTTAAGTAGGACTAAAATCTGTGATAGCTATTTTGGTACTCAATATTTTTATGACAAATATAAATCAATGCGAAAGGCATATTATTCACGTTTCTTTATGAGATATGTTTTACTATAAAGCTAATAAGCTGATGAATAACTAAGAGAAGGATTTCTAAGAATTTTTAGTTAAAAAGTTGTTCCATATGCCATTTCTACCTCTTAATGTCAAAGTCAAAGTTACGGAACTTACAAAACGTCAAAACCGAAAATATTTAAAACTAGAAGCAAATGGACCACCACCGATTCGAAACGCGGCCCAGACCTGAAAAGACTCCGTCAAGAAACTCAGCGGGCTGTTTTTATTTTGGTCTATTTCTGTCTAATAAATAACTGTCTAATAAAAAATAAAATCATTATTTTAATTGGTTTGAGAATAATATTGGTCCTTGATACTCCTCAATACCAAACTGTGATGAGCTTGTTGTGCCATTTCGTTATTACGCAACCTTTTGAACATACTTATTGAGATAAAGGCAAAGTAAACCACAATTTATTACTTTTCTTTTCAATGAATACAATCAAACCGACCTTTTAAAACTGGAAAGTAATTTACTTGATTGAGCTTTTCTTAGTACTGTATTTTATTTACTGAAGAGAAGCTTTCGTTCTTGAGTAGGTATACTTGAAAGGATGCCCCTCAAACTTGGTATTTGTTCAGTTTCAAATTGTAAATCTAACAACAAAAAAATAATTTTAATTAAAAAATTCAGCGTAATGCTAGAATTCAAGACTATAATAGACCAAAACAAGTTCAGATTTTTTGCTGACTTGGTAATCTACTTAGAATTATCATACTACTATATAAATATTAGAGGATACATAAATACTTACTTGTAGAGTAATTTTGGAACTTCCTGGACTTATTATGTGACTAGCTTCCGCCCGCGGCTTCGCCCGCGTGGAGGTCGGTATCGCCACCAAGTCTATTTTAATAAAACAACTCTCCACTCCACTCACTACTCCACTCCCACTCTCCACTCTACTCTTCACTCCACCGGTCTCCACTCGTCTAACCAAAACCTTTCTAATAAAAAAACCCCATCAAAAGCCGATAATCGCGATGGACGTAAAAACTACTTAACGTATTTTGATGAGGTTTTTTTTATTAGAAAGGTCTTGCTTAGACTTAAAATTTATCCTATGCTTGGTTGTAATTGGCTAAGTAGAACTGGAGATATAACCAAAAAATGATGACCTACCTTAAAACGACGCGCGGGTGGATTCGCGGGTATCAGCTTGTATAAAAAATAGCCTTTTTTCCGTGCGGAAATCCTTATGGGTACCTACCCTGCGGCCAGTGGGGCAAGTTATGTCGGACTCTTACTGACTAAAACCGCACGCCGTCTAGGGTCTTCTGACGCCAGGGTGTAAGGGGGCCAACGCTCTGGCGCGGCTGTTGCCCAACATGAGGGGGCCGGATGACTCCTGCAGGAGGCTCTACGCGGGGATCTTGCTATCCATGGCCCTGTACGGGAACCCGATCTGGGCGGAGGCCCTGAATAGCCGTAACAGGTGTACTCTGGGAGCGCCGCAGCGCGTTATGCCTATATTGGTGGCGAAAGGAAGCGCGGGAGCGGGGACTGGACCCGGAGCCTCGAGTCATCGAGGCCGTCTACGCCCATCTCCACCGGGATACCGTGGTGGAGTGGAAGGACTGGCAAACGCGAGCCTATCGACTATAAAAGGGTTCGGGAGAGGCTGCACAGAGCTCTCCCGGACGGCGGCGACGAAGGCGTCGGAGGTGTAACGACCTCCATTGAAGCCGCCTGTCACCCTAGCAGAAGCAGGCCGAGGCGGCAGCGCGCCAATGCGCGCCTCCCCTATTCCAGAGACATGACGGGAACACCGTGGTTGCCAAACCCGAGGGGGTCATCTCGAATCCGGATGGCCCGGGTCAAGTCGGGGTGCGAGGGAAATGCTCTATGGGCCATCTTACACCCTGCCGCCAGAAGACCCTAGACGGCGTGCGGTTTTAGTCGGTAAGAGTCCAACATAACCTGCTCCGCTGGCTGCGGGGTGGGTATCCATGAGGATTTTGTACGGAAAAAAAGCGTGTAAGGGGGTCTATTAGAGCATTTCCCTCGCACCCCGGCTTTGTATAAAAAGTAGTCTAAGTATTATGTTGTCCTGTAAGCGATGGCAGCTAAATGGATAAGGACGTGGCCTCTACTCAGAGGCATCGAGTTCGAATCCGGCCGGACAGTACCAATGTGAATTTCACTTTATGGAATGTATATGTGCTAATTACATGATTTACCATCTGCTGACGGTGAAGGAAAAACTTAGTGAGGAAACCCACATGTCCTAGAAGAAATTCTAAGGACACGTTCGATCCACCAAACCCGTAGTTTGTTATCCATGCATGAACATACAGATAGACAGACAGACAGAAAGACAAAAAAAATTACTGATTGCATTTTTACCATTGGTATTGATCACCAATCATCCCCGAATAGTTATGTTGTAAATGTAAATATTTCAATGTACAGAATTTACCTCTCTACAGTTTTATTGACGTAACCTACGACAAACTTATTATTTGCGGTTGGTACAGTAATCGGGTCTACGGATCGAACCGCAAAATTAAGTTTGTTTTTTATTGTATACATTATTGGTCAAGTTACTTATAGTGTGAAGCTAGCTTATATCATGGTTAACATAATAACAACATTCAAATATGCGTCTTTAGATTACACGTTGTTACAGAATGCGTTGAAGATATAAAGGTTCACTGCTCGTTCCCCGTAGGCGATGGCGTGATAATAAGTAGCCTATGTGTTGACCCGACTTCTTAATAATATTCTTGCCAAATTTGAAGTAAATCTGTGCAGTACTTTTAGAGTTTATCCCGGACATACATACAGACAAACAGACAAACAGACAAACAGACAAAAATTCTAAAAACTACATTTTTGGCTTCGGTATCGATTATAGATCACACCCCAAGTATTCTTTTAAAAAAATATTCCATGTACAGTTTTGACTTTCCTACCATTTTATTATATGTATAGATTATATTATGTGATTAATATAAAAAAACATCGGTTAATATTACAATTATAGCAGAATGGAGCGATCAATAAGTAGGTACGTGAAAAATATATTCCATAAGGTTTCAATGATCACCTGAAGTATTGGTCTTCATGAATTCCATTTGTATCTTAGTTACTTTAGTAAACTGTACAAATAACGCGATTATACCTGCTCATACATGCTCATACTTGCATTTACCGATGACAGGACTTTATGCTATTGACAATTCATATTTCCAATTAAAACTATCGGCTGTTAACTTTTCGTCATGAAAGATCTTTGGCTGTCTACTTCCTTTTTTAATGATTCTGTTTAATACTTTGATGAATAGCGTGTATGTACTCAAAACAGTATACCACGTGTTCTTAATTTACGAGGACTTTTAATGAAGGTCATTATTAAAACCTTTATTTTATAATGTTCTCAGTGTCGCCCCAAGCAGTTTATTCCACAATAGTAACAGTGTGTCACCTGCCGTTAAATCTGCGGTTTACAACGCGATAACGCCTCCTCGCGGCTAATGTTGGCCATCATGCTGGCTTTAAACTTTGTACGGACGCGCCCAGAATACATCTAGCCTGAACCAGGAGAATTGTTACAAATTATAATTTACAGCATAAAATTACGTGCAGTTCATATGGCACCTAGGTACACTAACTTTGTATTTTTACCCGACTGCCGAAGAAAGGTGGGTAATGTTTTTTTCTATAATAATTCAATATAAACGATATGTTGTATGTGAAAGCAGCACGTCAGTCTCAAATGATTAAATAGTAACTCTGTGTATATAACCTAACTATTCCTATTTTTATTGTGATTTCTTGTTAATATTGATTTTGAAAATTGTGGAATCCTGCAATTCTATATGAAAATAAATCGAAACAAATACCTCTTATCATTATACGTTGAGCGGTTGAATATTAAACGATATTTTTAGTACCTACTTATAATTTCATTAATAAATACGTAGCGAGATGATAAAACACATAATTTGGCAGTGCCATTAGCAGTTATGTACTCTGAGGTGTTATGTGTCTCAATGAGCAAGGCACACTTCAGTTCAGCCGGCTGGTACCTACATTTATAAATGAAAAATAAAACAGGCACAAAATGCCTAACTCGTCATCAATATCGAACACATCGGTAATAACAAACACTACAACAATAACAAATAATAGGAAGTAATACAACTACACATCTTAGTTTACCTCAATCTTAAGTTGACACAATGAACTTATGACTTGAGTCAACTCGACTAAAGAGGACGAATTGTTGATTCACTGTATTTCATTTTCCATTTCAATTATTTTATCAAATATATCCTGGATATTGAATCTTTAATACATTATTATGAACGTGCCTGTCATATTATTGCTTTCTATAATGGTAGGTACCTGATTTATATTACTATTTGACAGATCTATATTGAATCCCAATAATTATGCTAAAACCGTTTTAGAGTTGATTCCTTTTGCATCTAAAGATTGGAGCCTAAAAAAATAACAATATTGAAAATAGTATACCATCATTCTCTGAATCTTTTTCCCAACTCAGTTTTGGGGTCGGCTTTCCAATCTAACTGTAATGCGGCTGTTGATAATAGTATAATCACAATCTTATGGCCAACTTTTTCGTCAATGGCTAGGTAATACTCGACCATTTTTTCATTGCTAAGAGAGAGGTACTACAGAGCAATGTCTAAAAAATAGGTAGTGTTAGCAATAGAGACTATTTAATCTGAAGTTGTGTCAAGTACATAAATAAAGCTCTCCTCCAATCTTTACGAGACCAGAGCTGATATAACAACTACATCATATTGAGGTTACAAAAGCCGCTTCGCATGGTAAAATGTCCGTCCGTGTGTGCACACAGCGATTTATCGCAACATCCCACCGCTTTTACAGCTATTGAAGCTCCTGAAATTATACACGACACTATAAACGACAGATAAAACGAGAATCGATATATAAGAGGTAACAATGGTGATATTAGTTTTATAACGACGATTTAGCTTCAAATGTAATCTGATATGATATAGGTATCAATATCGTAAGTATTTTATGCGCTGGCAATTCTATCCATTCCATTGTTTCCGCCCACGCACTCTGTCGTATCGTTTAACTATTTTGTCTGTATACATTATATGACAAGTAATTAAAACTAATATTTTCTAACTGCCCTTATGAAGTTTAGTCATGTCACACACTTCTATACTAGACTTTAGGCAATGTGTAGGTAGTTTAACACGTATACCTATAGAAACATGAGAGGATTACTCCTGTCCTGGTTAATAAAGCCATTCACAGTAATGTAAGCTAGAGCTCAGTTGCGTTTATGGGACTATCAGTGAGTATAAACTGGTATAAACTATGTCTCGTGAATTTAATTGTAAACTATATGCGCTATACACATAGTATTTAGAGTGCTCTGTTGTGGTAAGGAAAATGTTTTGATTAATATAAACTGCCGTTGCTTATACAGTTTTAGATGGTACACAAGATATGAACTTACTTTTTATAACTGTATAATTATCGACCTTGTGCCGATATTTGCTTGGCGATGGAACATTACTTTGCTTGGTGTGATGAAGGATGGATATTATAATGAAACGCAAACTTCACCTGAACTGTGTGTAATTGTTCAACAAATAAAGAAATCACTGAGCCTTATATAAACACATCGGTAACCAAACCATAGTGGCATCTAACATTAAATTAACGCCATCTATCGGTCGCAGAGTGAACTGTTAGTTTTGTAGTATTAAACAATAACACAACATGTAATTTTAACTTATGAGACAAAAAAATATATTTAAATAAATCTATACTATATACTTTACTAACGATAAAATAACTATCGTTAGTGAAGACGAATTTCCAACGAAATAATCCACTCCAAGTAATAAACTGAGTTTAAACTTCACTAACAGAAATATCGCAGTGAGCAATACTGTATTCAATAAATTAATTGCCATTCCGTTCAAGATTGAACGTCGTCGAATCTAAAGTCGATCTTAATGCCGTCCAGCTTAAACTTGTTCGTACAAAACAGATTAAGTAGTTTGTGAATTAGCGCTAAAGCCGGAATCAACTAAACAACCCATAGATTTTCTTCCTCATTTAACTTTCTCCGTCTTGTTGCGACGGGCCAAGATAAGTGGGGTAAGAGAGAACCAATTTTCCTACATTCGTAGATATTATGTAACTAGAATTTTATGGTCCCCGAAAATAGTAACCGCCATCTGATTAAGTATAGCCATCTGATAAAATCCTACAATACTGTATTTGGTATAGTTTTGTGCAGATATTTTCAAAAAAAATATTTTAGTGCGTATATTCATAAGAAATTATTACATCTTAGGATCGGCATAATATTTAAACCAGCATTATTATGCTGCTTTAAATTTAAAAAGTACTTTAAAAAATATTTGAAAGATAAAAATTCCAGCCACAATTCAAATTCTCTACATATAAGAGGTAGTCAAATAACTGTATCCCAAGTCACATCATAGCGCAGATGAATCCTAGGAATACAATTTCATATCTTGCAACTCTTTGTCTGACACTACCACGCGTTTGTGAATTTTGAGAACTATTTGCAGTACATTCACAGTATAAGTATAAAGTTATTTACATGCAGTTTGAATGTTTTAGCAGCTCGAGGCGCCCACAACTTTATACCGACGACGATGGTATTCCATCTAAAACTAATGTCTTGTTTTTAGGACGGTTCGAGTTCGAGTTTTGTTTTTTCAACATTATCATTAGCTACAGTAGTTTCCAACTTTATATCAACGATTATTTCACAAAACGAATGTTTTTGTTTTGAATACGGTTATAAAGGGTCAGGTATAGCAGTTTTTAGGTTTAGTATAAAGCAAGTATAAAGCTAATTTCGTTAGGAAAATCGAAAATTGTGAGGAATAAAATCCATACTTTGAATTAACACTAATACTGTTTTTTCGACGATGGTATGACTATTTTCACAGTTTCATGTACGGAACTATATAATTCTTATCATTTCTTTACATATCATTTTAATTGAAATCTAATAATAAATAGCCATAACAAAAAAATCCTGAACTTAATATTTGATTTTACAAAAATCACACATTATACCTACTCTCTTTTAAGGCTCTCTTGCCGCATTAACCTAAAATTTCTCAGTCAAAATTGATTTCTTTTTCATTTGTTGAGAATAGGCCCAACAATATACATGATGTATTTTTCTAAACAATTGTCAACACTCGGTTGTATTAAGAAAGACTAAAAAATAAAGCAAGTAGAACCACGATGCACAGTATACTGTATATCCTATGGTCCTATGCTATACATAGGGTATACTGTGCACCGTGGCTAAATATATAATGACATTATTTATACAGTCTGAGAGAGTTCCAATGTTATGTGTATAAAAGTTACAAAAAAACTAAAATTGTCAAAGAGCCAGAAATCAAATTAAATTATACATTTTCTTTTCTTTTATTTCATTTTATATATCGAAACAGCAGCGTAAGTGATAAATTGCTTTGGAAGTATAGACGAAACGGCGAATAAGGAAAAGTTAAAGGTAATTAAACAGTACAGTAATTAATTTCTTATCTTCTTGATAGCTAATGACGGAACAAATTACACTCAGTGTTGAGAGCTAAAAGTAAAATGATTCAAGTAAGAACATAGTAGTTCAATAGTGGTTTTTGCATTTCAAGAATACTCCATTAACATGACTTCAAAACGTTATAATTACCTTTATGCTTTCAATATTTTTGCAGATTGTAATGATAAAAAATAAACATTTTTAAAATAACAGTTTGTTATAAAAAAAAGTACGATGATAAATCTTGTAATTTAATTACAAGAACTATTATTATTGTACTTTTTTTAAATTAAATAATGCAATATGAATACATATCACAAACATCTGCGTCTGATACTTGCTCCAGTGCTTGATATTGTGCCAAACTTGCTGATGCCAACAAAGGTACTTCTACTAAACGACTTCACGATAGTTTTATGTACTTTGAGATTCTATATCGATGAAATATTCTCGGCAGAATTTTATGTAGATATTATCCAAACTTGATTTGATCACTATCTACAGTAGGTACTTTCATTTACGTATGGCAATTGAGTCCGAAGATGACACCACGTTTTCGCTTCATTCGGCCCAAACCAAAACAAAACTTCATTTTGGGTAGGAAATGGAAATGTTTTATCATTTGTTCGTATTTCATGCGAGCCTGAACTCGAAGTTTTAGATGTAACTACTCGTATATATCATTATAGACCATCTACTAATCAGTTGATAAGCTACGTAGTTCCTCACTATCTACTATAAATCGAGGTGATCTCCAGAGATTTACTTCCTCGCCATTATTGCAGCTTTTCGACTTATGAAATCGGAGAAAAATCTGTCACGTGACTAAAACTACTCATTGCATTAGTTGAAAGGAAAAAACCGCGGGTGGCAGATTCACTTTCCATTATGTAGCACGGAAGCTATATCCAAATCCGATAACCTAGTCTGTATGAGATTTGATTTAATTTACTACTAATAATATTATATTAAGACTATTATCTTTCCAGAACACTTATTTTTTAATCTTCGCTTCCAATAACTGACTATACTCAAACAAATTAAAACGTAAAGTGAAATGCCATCTGGTGTTTACGTAATAAAAAGCATTTTATTCTTTTTTTATAGGACAGAAGGTTATAACTAAAACCTAGTATGCTAGTATGCGATGCTATCTTTCTTTTATGTATTTTTGTGCTCCTTTAAAGTGTCATTGCAATTAGGAGAATGGTCTTGAAATGAATAAAGAAACATTGATTTTTAATTGTGTAGATGAATAGTATATAGTATATTGAATATTAATGTGAACAGAACAGTTAGGTATTCCTTGCACCGGCACCGTATTTAATGAAATTATTTCACCTATCGTTCCCTATAAAAATAATGAAACATTTCACGAGATTCAATAAAATTGCTTTTTTGGAAATTTGGAATGTAATATGTACTGAAATAATTCACAGAAAAAGTCTAGAAGTTATATGGTAGGCATTCCGGCTAGGCAGCCGTATTCTCCTGAGATGTTCAATGATATATTTCTAGATAATACTAACACTTTTCGGTTTTTATTACTTAATTTTTAATAAAATTACTTTAGGGTACAAATACGTAAAGGGAGCTCTTCCCAGTATAATATCAGTATTAATTACTTGCTGTTGCTCGCAGCTTCACCCGCGTTGAATTCTGGTCCTGTTCCCGCTGCCCATGAGAATCTACTCCAGGGATAAAAAGTAGCCAGTGAATTATTCTAGACTATAATCTATTCAGGTAACAAATTTCAGTTCAATCTGATTAGCGGTTAGATCATGATTGAGTAACAAACATTCAAACATACAAACTTTTACTTATGGTGCAAAAAAATAATTTTAAGATCTTTTTGGCGTTCTCTTTGCACTGATATGATTTATTGTTTATAGTTTTTTTACGAAAAGAAAAATGTGTCGTCGATTTACTTTAGAAAAACGGTGTGACAGATATCTATGTTTTGTTCACTGTCGAGGGTAGTAAATGATATTGAAGAGTCTTGTTTTTCTAGCACAGCCGTGGCCTAAAATCGATTACTTGATGGTATGAAAAAAGTGACGCAGGTACTTCAATGAGTAAACGTTCTGACTAAAGGAGTCAGACTTTTACGTTTATAAAAATATTTTTTGTACCACTTGCAATGTATTGGGAGAGGACTTGTAAGTTTTATTTCTGTGACTGTACTTTTATTTTTTTATTCTTTAAAATGAAATGTGTGCCAATAGCCTAATACATATTTTTGAAGGAGGCGATTCGCACACCAATAAATTTACTTCGTGCGAATCGACTACAGAAAATAAATAAATATTTAAAGGAGTCGACTCGCACGTTTCGTGCGAGTTCAATTCGTGCGAATCGTCCAATAACCCAAAAAGACAAATCTCGAAGTAATTAAAAGCATATTCTAATTTTAAAATATGGATTCTGAAAAATATATAAGTACAAATAATATTTCAAAGTCCCGCCAATATGACTTCACCTCTCTAGACTCGCAGACGTCAGGTAATGCCTAATATATGTACCAATAAACCTTCGCTTAAAGTACCCGGGACAGCAAGAAAAATGAAACATTGTACGTAATAATTCCAAGTTTATAAAGTGCAGCAAACAAACCGTTTGGAAAATCCTGCAACTTCATTTATTAGTTGGTTGGGATGATCGAGCAATATAGCGCCAATGCAAGTGAATAGGTTTCTTCGCAACTAGTACTAATGAAATCTTCAAAGAAAGTAGAAATCAGCTAGTGCTCCTCCACTCAAGAACTTTTAAAAGTTATTCTCAAAGCCACTAGTTCGCCAACTATTACGTCCTCTAGACATGAACAAAAACACCTTATTCAACATTAAATAACGAACGAAGCACTTTCATTGAAATAAATAGAAAACGAAGCGTGTAGTTCGCTTCGTTTTCTATTTAAGTCGTCAAGTTTCTCAGCCAGTTGGTACTTTTGTTAGCTTTTTGAACGTTGCACTTAAACAAAATATTGATACAATTTGTTAAGGTGGTTGATTGCTGCCATACACCTACATTTTTTATACTACTTAGGTGGCAGACGAGCACACGGCCCACCTGATGGAAAGCGGTCACCATGGCCTATGGCCCCGAGCGGGGGAAGGGGGCTCGGAAGGGGTGGGGTAGGGCAGCTGGGAAAGGGTGGCGTAGGGGGGGAGAGATGAGCTCTGGCGACCCTACTTACGACCGGGAACACAACATGATAAACCATAAGCCATAATAACCATTATGGCCGTGGTCTCCTGTAGAGCGGAGGGAGTCCCCAGTCGGACTGCTCGGGTTGGACGGAAGATACCGTCATGTCCAACCTCCTTAAAAACATTGCCGGTAGACCTCACAAATGAAAACTAGTCGATACGAAACATTCTTTACTAATATGGAATAGTGAGTAATATAAACATATTACTCACTATTCCAAAAAAAGTTAAGTAATCTGCCATTATTATTATGTCATACAAACCACAGTAAAACATTGTTTCATGAATTCAATTTGAAGTAAGTGTAACCTTAAATGTTGTACAGGCTAAAATTTTCGCTAAACTCTATAAGTGTGGTAATTCCGCTGAATTCAAAATAGGGACGAATTGTCTCAGCTCGAAATCTCTTAGTGGCTAAACTTTTTCCTTTGTTGCTACCATTTGTATGGAAGTTGCGGTTTGGGCGGTAACCCACACTACCATCAGGTGGCCATTATTATTTGAATAGATTTAATATAATAATAATGGCCAATGTGCAAATACAAATACCTAATCAACGTTTCTTTTCTCGTTCGTGAACGGTTTTGTATAACTAACCATTTGGTTCCAATTCAAAAATTCAGTTGTTATCGTTGATACGAATGGATTGCTGTACAATTAGAACAACAGATACAGGAAAATTAGTTAAAAAGAACACGGTTTTGCTTTGATCAATCATTGGCGGTAACAAACGAACGTCGGTGGCTATTTTGCGTTTGTTAAATTAATGATACTCGTCGTAGGTAGAAACATGACACTATTTTAACATGCAGGGCGATCGCTGATTTTATAATCTTTTTGGATCGAAATATTTTGGACACAGTTTCTATAACAGGATCGATTGGAGTCATTAATTTAAAAATATTAAAATACAAAATCTCGAACACTGACCAATCACAAAGCAGGTCGTCCAGGATGACCACGACAATGCTAGCACATGTTATGACTCGAAATATACCTGCGAGCGACATTCATTCGTTAAAAATTGACAGTGAGTTTTTAACGAAGCTCTAAAATAATGTTTTTACTTGAAGGTGTGAAAAAGATTACCTACAGCAAGTAATTTTTTTTATTATAACTCGTACAGCAATTTGGACATGACAAATTGGTATCATATATCGTTCCGAGTGGGTTACTTCTGGTCCAAAATGATTATAAAATCACGCTATATATATGACTAGCTGTACCCGTGACTACGTCCGCGTATTGTGGGCTTCTTTTTTTTTTGCTCAGAACCCCTGTGACTATTGACCCCTTGCCTACCTTACCTAAAACAATATTTTCTTATTATAGTCAAGTATAGTGGTTGCTATGTTGCTCAACCAGTTGAGCAAACGTACTAAGCGGCAAAGGAGAAACAATGACAAGTAATAAATTCTAAAGTATTCTCGCAACATTTTCATCTGGACGGGTATTTTAACGATGGAATAAAACGGGATGAGACAGAGTTTGGAACTTGAGTATTGTTTGTCGAATGTTGAACTGTGCTACAATACTTCTCCTCAGTGGTACAAATATAAGCAGTTAGCGGATTTTTTTAACACTTATTTTACTTCTTTTATCGTATCAATGACATTTTCTACGCTCAAATTTTGTGTTCCCAGTATGCTGCTACCTCATTGGTTTATAAAAAACCCAAGACGCACAGTCAGGATGACAAAAACGTCCGTATTAAATGAGTTCTAAAGAACTCAATTTAAAATCTCGCATTGGTCGTGCTTATGTACACTGCTTTCTAAAAAGAGATTCAAATCATGTGTGTAAGGTTGAATTTGCAAAAAAAATATGTTTCATAACTACTTATGTGTGATTGAAGACAGATTCGAATGTCACTTTAGTTCGAGACTGTGTATCTAGGGTTTTTTTATATACATAATATCAATGTGCTACCTGAATTGGGTTCTCAGAGGCGCTCATAAGTTCCTCTGGTGTGCATATGCCTACATGGCCATGCATTCTACGCAGTAGAGTAGTAGTAGTATTTTAATATCCCTTTTGGAAAGCACGAATTTGGTATTTATTAGGCAAACCACAGCAGAGACATGAATTCACATTTTTAGCTTCCTAATCAAGCTCATCCCTATCATCACCAATTGTGAGTGTTAAAAACTTACATAAAAATTTAAAAAAAACACTGAATTGCCCGCGAACAACTGACATAGGAACGAATTTTATTTTTATATTTTTCTTTCACCACTTTCCTTTCCCACTTAGGACGTAAAATAGCGCAAGTCTCCATTTCTTTCTTGATACAGTTTCATAACTAAAGCTTGAGGATATCGCTCTGACAATACCTTCTTTTTTATGAAGCTTAAAAAACTACTGTTTCCTGTGACTGTTTAAAATTCTGTTTATTTATATAAATATCTGTGCTTATATATAGAGGTGTTGTAAATATCGATAGTCCAAATCTTTTACCATCAATAGAAGATATTTTCTTATAAAAAAAAACCAACAACATTTTTTGCATGATTTGAGCTTCGAACTCAAATCGCATACAGTATAGGTATAAAAAATTTTAATGAAAATATTTTACAACTTGAAAATCTTTTCTAGTAACTAGCTGTTTGAGAATAACATTAAATAATAATTATTTTCATTAAAATGCACCTGCATTGCATTGCAGGAAATATAATAATACTAGTGGTTGACGCGGCTCCACCCGTGTGAAATAGTGATCCCGTTCTTGCAATCCGTAAATTGGAATATGATATTATTATAGGTATATTGTATAAGATGATTAGAATATTATGTTCTAGACTAAATAATATATCCCTGGCTCTTATTTCAGCCAGGTCCGTTTTGCCGTTTGAGCGTAATCGAGTAACAAACATCTTCACAAATTTTCACATTTATAATATTAGTGGGATCTAGAATAAACCCCAACCAACAAATAATAAATGCAAATCATAAACAAGAGTGCAATAGACTAGAAAAGCAACTATAAACACATAATAAAAGTAGTTTTCGTAGTTACAAGATGAAGTAACTGCAATAAAGAAAGAAGTATTAGGTATAGGGAACAGACCCATGACCGCAATTTTCAGCTTTTCCCATATCATCCCCAGGCCAGGCAAACAGATTTATGAGGCGAGGGTGAATGGGTAACCCGGTGAGGGTCAACCTAGGCGTACGTATGCCAATCAGGTTGAGGACGGTTTAATTGAAGGCCAGGTCAGAAGTACCTGCAACCGGAGCATTATATAAAAACACTATGAAAGTAAAATAAACGAAAGGTACCAGGATTGTAGCAAGTGGAAGAATATATGATCTCTACCCGATAGGAAAGAGGTGTGACTGTATTATGTAAAGGTCAAGGGTTATATTAAAGTAACAAAAACGATAGTCAATGATAAATCAATAGATAGTTTTGCCTGCTATTATGTGGAGTTACGAAGATAATTAGGTGTAATACACGAACAAGTATAAGCGAGAGCGTATAGCAGAAATGATATACCTCTAGTATTTTGCAGGTATAGTCGCCCTCAAACATAGTTTAACACATTACAAGATACTGATCAACTAAGATTTAAGTTATTATTATCCTTTGGTTAAATTATAAATAAAATCGTCTATAAACATCTTAATGTCTATAACTTTTGAGGTCGCCTGAACACGCAATAAAAGCCACCATCAATCGAATTTGAAACGAAATTAAATTTCTGTAACAAAATCCGGTGACCCGGATCCGTTTTTAGCAATGCATCTAATTTGTCATGCTACGGTTTTATATTGAATATCGCAAAATACTCGTGCTTATATTATTTGTAACTGAATCCGTTCCTCAATTAATCCGACAATTAAGCTTTACGTGAAATGGAGATTTTAGGTTCACTGCTGTCGAAATGTTTGTGCCCGTGGAATGTCTATGTATATTATCTAAATTTCAGTCTTAGGATTCCTTTTCAGTGGTCTGGAAAATCTAGATTATGTTTACATAATGTGAGCACAGTCAAATAAACAGCTTGATGAACTTGATAATTTGCTTCTGAAATAAGAATAACTATATAATTATCTACGACTTTTCATGACCTAAACTTTAAGATTATAGATAATAAATCAAGATAATACTTTCAGTATTAATTCACAAAGAGAAAATGAAATTCACCGCAATTTCTTTTTATGTTAAAAGTAGTTTTTGCTACTATCAGTGAAAAATTGTAAATTGAACAGTTTGAAAATGGAATCGGTTTATGTATTTCAATAAAAACGTGATCAAATTATTTCGAGATCCGTTGGTTAATTTAAAATGTACAACATCTCGCAAACTTATTTTGAGTCGAGACTTTAATCCCTATTGATGCTATTCAAAAACGGAATTCATCTAGCTATTTTCAAAAGTATTACCATAATCTCATCAATATCCGATTTTTTGGTGTTTGACCATGGATAAGGATTCTTATCAGATCACGAAATCCATTTATAAAGGGATGAAAAATATGGTGTTCATTCTGATCACGCGTCAGATTTTGATTGTTTGGGTGTTAACTTTTGCACATTTTGATATCTTTACCGATTACACGAGATTGATGAAAAGGGTGAGTAAAACCGATGACCCTATCAATTGTTGTTTTATATTATGAAAGGTCAGATCAGACAGTAGGTAAGTAAAGGTCCTGTTTTTCTTACTAATATTATGAATGTGTTAGTTTATGGTAGACGTTACATAATTTTATTATGATAAAAATACAATGAAAATTAAATAATATTTACATTAAAATAAAACGTTGCAGACGTTTGGATCTTTATTACTCAATCATACTTACGTTTGAACGGATCTGGCTGAAACTACTTTTTATCTCTGGAATAGATTGCCATAGTTGGTGAGAATGGGATCAGGAATCAACGCGGATGGAGTCGCGGGCAATAACTGGTAAATTATAAAACTTGCAACTACTCTTTCAGCAAGTAAATGTAAAAAATATGAAATCTTTGATGATCAACATCAAATAAACCGAAGATATATTCTCATTAAAACTGTATGGAAATCATTGAAGTTGAATATTAAAAAAGTTTTTGGTCCAATCGAAAGTTTTCAAGAGTAATTTTATCTCAAGAATGGCTAAGCATTTTTTTTATTTACTCAAGTTTTACTTACTTGGGTCTACTGAGTCTTAATAACTTTAAGAAGGATAACAAAGGTTTTTATGCGTTTGCAATTTCACCGAATAGGTATCTTCAGAAAATGAAGGCAGTAACTTGACGAGTCCATTTTAAGTAGACTTAGAATTTAAATAACATAAATTGACGTGACTATTTAAAGAGTTTGTTATAAACTTTTTTGAAGTACATTATAGGTTAACATAAGATTTTTACAGTATGCGTATACAATTTGAGCACGCGTGTCGCCAATCAGCTCTGTGGCAGATACTGGCTAACCGACTCTCAACTAGGCTTTCATAATCCAGCATAACATTTTACCTTGTACACGTATACACCTGTACGGGTATTCAACATGTACCTACGCGTATTCAATATACCTATTACGCTTTCATTGGAACGCTTAGTCCAGACAATGGTTAAAAAAGAGTCTATTGTCAACTTGCCGAGAACAACCAGTACGAATCATAAGGATGCGACCACGACTTCTCGAGCAATTGTAGTTAGGTACTCCTCTAGCCTTAAGTCCCGTTTGATGGCAATAAACTCGCCCTCTACCTCTATTATGTAGAAACTGATATTGATTATGAAAAAGAGCAGGCAAGAAACACATTTAACTTAGTAGGTAGGTACTATTAGTTATTCTGTGCTAGCGGGCCTCCAGATTAGATAATTTTTGGGTGTATTTATAAATTTCTATCACATTAGAAAACATCTCTTGGCTTCCTTCACTAATTTAAATTTCATTTATTTACAATAAAAAACAAATTTGAATAGTAAAAGTTACGACCGATTTCTCAGGACGAAGCGAGAATCCGTGCATTGCATTTAAACTAGCTTTAACTAACTGGCATTATTCCAACAAACAAGTTAAAATACGTTTAGTTGTGTTGTTTTTCAATTTCAACATGTGAAGACATTCTAATGAAATTTTGCATGCGGTAATGACAACAAAATGCAACTGAATATATTAATAATCATCACATTAAATTCATAAGCAGATGGGTTATTAAACTTTAATAAATAATAAATAAATAATTGTTCTACTACATTCTATACAGCGCTCACTAGACCCAAAGTAAGCCTTGTTTAACTAGCTTGTGTTATGGGTTCTAGAATGCAGATAAACATACTTATATACTTTTTTTGTAAATACATACATATATATATAAACACCCAGACCAATGCAAATATACAACATATTTATGCACACAAATATTTGCACTGAGCGGGAATACAACCCGTGCCCCCGTCGTAGCAGTCGAATGCGCTACCGCTACACCACAGAGGCCGTCATTTGATAGCGATTGTAATAGAAAATTTCAACTTACAATAAATCCATCCACCCTGTTACATACAATCAAATATTTGTCTCATTCTTTGAGTCTTGCCATTGGGTTTCAAAATCCCACTTTTAGTAGGTACAGAAATAAATCTACATTCACCCTTTTGTAACAAAAACAAAACCAAACTATACATAACATACGCATATAAAACCTAAATTCCCACCCATTCCCTTTATGAAACAGTGTTTACACCATAAAGTTGAATGTTATTATCCTATCTATGAAAATCGTACACCGGACAACGTTATGTGTTTAATGATCCTGTAATGATCGCTTTTATGGGACTCGTATTCGTCGGAAAATAGTGAATAAGTATATGTGAAGAAAATTAACAGAGAAGGCTATCTGCCGTATGACTTTTACCAAGCTTTTACTGTCAATAAACCAATTTGAGTGTAGAAGTTTATAGGTACTTAAAAAAGTGTTATAGTACTACTGTTTTCCGGGCAATATATGAAAAGGAAAATAAAATTATATATGCCATTAATCGAGAATCGTAAACTCGGATGTATTCTGATTAAATTGCCTGATACGTGCTAAGACTGTGACACCTTCACAGGACTATTAAATAATATCTCTTAGAAGGAAGGAAATTTGATTAAACTACAATTATTAAACGTTTACAATTTTTCTAATAGTTACGTACCTCCATTGCACTACCACTTTGTCCCATGGCAACGCGACATCGCCTCAAATAGTCTGATCCTGAAACAATGTAATATAAAGCTATAAATTGTATCCTTAGATATGACCTAGGTGTAGAAATCTTTAACATTAAAAATGACCAAAAGGCAAACCAGAACCGCTTAAATCTGGTTTAATTGCATGGAAGCTTTAATGATGTAGAGGATGCTCATAAAGTGTGTAAGGACAGAAGCAGATGGTGGACTTTTGTCACTCTATCGCAGAGGGTTTGAAATACATTTAGATGAATTCAATAGAATGATATTTATGTAAAGGCGAAGCCAGAACACTGCAATAATGCGAAAATGACGTCGTGTTGTGACTTCGCCCTATGTCCTTGATGTGGGGCACATCGTTTGGTACAGTCGGTTCGATTCTGATAGAACTGCTTCGTTACGCACTTGTCATCTTCAGATTTTCTTGTATATTGATAAATGTCACATTTATACGATTGACTATAAATACACATCATGTAAGTGCATATATCACGCGCATAGTGGGTGGGTTATATCCAGAAATAAAACACATCATTGAAGTTTACAACAGGAACAGGCAGGAGATATATCAATACCATAAAACGAACATAAATTATATAAAATAAATTTTCAGAGGTTTATAACCGTAAAGCGTTTATTTTAATGGAAAAATGACAAACGATGAACATTATTTGCGATCAGTCGAACAGATATTGTAAAATTACTTTGTATTGTATACAATCTGTTTTAACAGTGTATTCAATATTTTTATGCGGTTAATGCAGTGTACATTTTTCCGATATCTTTATTAGCTTATTTCAGTTTTACTTTATTTATTTTTTGTTTTTGAAACAATTGTCTGATAATTTGGAATAATAATAATACTGAAGGCATACGTTGACACTATAATTAAAATTAAACAAGTATTGCATTAGTGATGGAAGGAGGCCGACTAAGCCTATTTTAATAATCCACTAAGGTGACACACTGAAATATGGGTGGCTTGATATTAAGCGGTTAGCCTGGGGACGCATGCCACACGAGTCATATCGTGCGATGCCAACTCACAAATTTAATATGTACACAGTTGTATACAGAGTAAATTTTTCATAAGGGCTTGGATGGCCAAATCCGAAACTATAAGGAATAGCGAAAATATCATTACTTTGCAGAATTTGTTCCTTAACAGCGACACTATCGTATGGTGTAATAATAAAGGGTGTGTTTTTTTTTTTCAAAATCAACGGGTTCAATTCTTAGCTAGGTTTATTGGTTTTTCAAAAATCTAATGATGAGGTTTAAAGTTTCATCAAAATCGGGCTCGTGATTCCTTTGACCATTTTTCACTATTCCTTATAGTTTCAGATTTGGCCATCCAATCCCTTTTGAAAAATTCAACCTGTATAGTATCACATATTTGTGTCATTTTTATTATTTTACCAGTCGCTACTTGAAGCTCTGTCCGCGTAGATGTTGGTATTGTTTTTTGGCCATATCTCCGGTTCTGATTAAACAATTGCAACCAAACATACCTACTACGACAAATAGAAAAAAAAAGCATCAAAATCCGTTCTTGTGTTTATCATAAACAAACAGATAAACAGACAAGAGTTCCAAAAAAATGTTTTTGTGTTCAGAGTCGTTCATTTAACATAACCTAGTATTCTTTTAAATATCTCTTATGTACAGATACGATAAAACAATTTTATAATAGTAGGTACAGAAGTAGGTAAATATTGATATTTTTCAACACGCTTGTGTTAGTTTGCTAAGTACCTATGTTTAATAATATGTTTGTATTATGTACAGAATCTTGAAATTCGATTTTGGAGTGAAAACATTGGATTGATTGAAAATTTTGCACAATTAGTAAGGATCATGACAATAAGCAAATCATTTGAAAGGTTTTTATTTTCATTTCTTTAGTGTAAACTAATTCGTACATCATTCTCTCAGTGGTGTATCTTATTCTCATAAATTGAGATTTTTATTAATTTTTGTGAGCTGGATAAAACCTCTAACGGCTCTAAACAACTAGTTATTCTGAATGTAACACAGAGTTGTGATTCTAGTTAGCATCCGTGCTAGACGCGTTTTCACGCCACACTAATGAATAACTTTAGGACGCGTTAATTATTCGTGACAATCACGGGCGCGCTCACCAGTCCAACAACATCACTGGCAAGAGAAATGTGACACAACAAACATGTGCCTACCTACATACATGTTCAGCCCTTTGTGCGATTAACCATTGTTAACGTATTATTACTCTTGTACAAAGAATGAATGAAATACATTTATGCAGGATAGGACCATAAAGAACACAACAAATTAAAAACAGTACAAACACAACAATCATACGCTATTAAATGCCCATGCAAACTGCGAAAAAGGCGCCATCTCTACTTGTACTTGTGTTTTTCAATTTTATTTATACTAGTAGTTGTCGAACAATATGCTTAAAATGGCTAGCTGATCCCGTAATCTTACTTTTAGACTTATTTTTAGACCTATTAAATATAGGTATGCAAAAAATATTTACCTCCACCAGAGTTCGTCTATTAATTAGCATGTGTATCAGCTAGCAAGTGAAGTTGGTTTGGGCTAGTTGGACAAGGTTTTCACAAGGTATACATAATCTTCATAACTAGACTCATTTTGCAAAAAAGAGGCTGTTAAACACATTTTTAACAAGGTCTTTTCTACAACAACAACTTTTCTACATGTTCAAAAGGCACAGGTGTTTAAAACTTATGGAGAAAAATCATAAATAAAATAAATGCCGAAAAAATAATATAACTGTTTCTCTTTGCGTGTCCATTCCAACAATCCACAAATTGCGATCGACATGAAAGCCCTAACGATTGAGGAAATTTGGTAAATTACTTCATATAAAACGAACAAAGTTACGGTTCACAATGAAAACGTTTAATAAAAAAGGAATTTGGAAAAATGTCAAAGGCCATTACGCCTTTTCTCCCGATTAATCGCTTGTTGCTTCGGAAACAATGACCGCACGAATTATCTAGTCACTGTTTTAGTAGGGAAAAATAAGCCTCTTTCTTATTCAATGTTATATTTTAACCTCATTTTACTCTCACTACAATTAGGCCTCTCCCAATGTGCAGTGTAGGACCCGATTGGTTTAAGTCCAGCAGTAGACTACTATAGACTAATTGATTGATAGATTTTCTGTTGATGAAAAAAACCATCGCTGTCTTCAATATCGTATTTATATAACATGCTATTAAAGTAAAGTAACTTACACATTCTACTACTACCCACTTCTAAAAAAGTGACGTCACGAGATTGCAAGTATATACAGTTTGATACCTTTATCAAAGGTTAGTGACCTTCAATCTCTGTGGTGCTCTGTAGATCCTCCTCCATTTCGCCATGGATGTGTCGTAAAACAAGACTCTTTAGTCACTTTTACGACCAGGCTGTAATCTCTTGATAGTGATTACAGAGGACCCACTCTGAGGAACTTTGATATGGCTTTTTGTAGACCTACAGTTGATAACAGACAAGTACCTATTTATAAAAAATACGCAACACGACGAGTTGGTGGGGTAAGTTGTATATTTTACTGGCTGTGCCCAACACACATTCATTCTATATACAATGATGTATAGAAATTTGTCCAATTTGTTGACATTTGTGTTACCTCTTGCTCGGCTTCCATGAGTAATTGTAATTATGATGATATAATACCGAACCTATAACCTTCCTCGATAAATGGACTATCCAACACTAAAAAAACTTTCAGTTCGATTAGCGCGTTCAACCAAACAAACAAACTCTTCTGCTTTACAATATAAGTAAGATATACGTACTAGTAAATTCACTTGTTACTCGGTCTCGTAATTAGTTCACCGAGATGTCAAATAACACCCAGCCTCGTACACCTTTCACCCTTCACACCTTTTATTGCACACAATTACAGTGTATACGGTACACTATATAACTGTGAGTACAGTTTTGCTTGTATACAATACGGTCAACATCTGTGAATCTTCCCTTAAATAGTTTTTGTTATTGCAACCTTGTTAATAAATCAAAACAAAATTATTTTTATTGAAGTCTTTTGGGAAAATAGACAATTTTAAATATCAACTGTTACCGGTTAACCTCCGCTCCCTTTAGCTCCCTTCACCTAGGCAAAAAAAATAGCTTCGGATCTATTCTCAGACCTACCAAATATACACAAAAAAAATCATACTAATCGATCAAGCCGTTTCGAAAGAGTTCAATAACTATAGTTCAATATTTACCTTTAACTCGACTCAAACGCCTACTGTGACTCATTTTGTTCCGCAAAATATAAATGGCCTAAATGGGTTATAAATTCTCGAACATTTTTTGCACATACCTACCAATCAAAGACTAAATATTTTAATTTCATCATAAATCGCTCCTACCCACTACTTTTAGCACCGATAAACGTTCTATTTACTAAGTGATTAAAATAACCCAGATTTTGAAACTAGGCCACAAAATTGCACTGTGATTCAAAACAATCAAATACTACTTACATACGTGTAAGAAAAATCTTATTCGCGAATAATCCCGCAGGGGTGCAAATCCGACAAATTGCTGGCGTGAGCAATGCTGACAGGCGTACGTGCACACAACAATTCTATAAGGTATCGATATCAAGACCATTCCAGGAAAGATGTTACTATCTATTTGATCTCTTTTATTGTTATTTCATCGCTACTGAAGTTTGTCATTTTTTTTTAATGGCGGTGTGTTGCCGTTGTGGTGACGACAATTTAGGCCAATGACGAAAATGCGATGGAGATTCGTGTGTTACAGTAGATTACGGAAATTTCGAACAAAAAAAAATGAATTCTTGTAAAACGGTTGGGCTGGGTGTGACTCCGACTGACGTTATTATTACAGTGGGTATTTTAGAATAGTACAACCAAATGACATGTTTGATTTACTTCTTTTGATTAGTCAGGTGTATGATAGAAGTAGTGTAACATCGTTAACCCTCGTAGCGACACGATGTCGTTTTTCAATGGCCAAGTCATGTTAGTGTTAATATACTGCAATGTATTACTTTGACTAGACGCACACTTAACCACAGTAGATTTGCGTCTATTCGATTTAATCTTATTCGATTATAGCTGTATTTAGTTTTATTCATTTCAAACAATTCAACCGAATAAAAACAATTCATTTTAAATCAACAAAGTAGATTTGTTACGAGTATAAACAGCTTATTAACAAAACGGTTAAGTCGTAATTACAATTTTCGAACAATTTACTACTAAGCCTTTTCATAATAAACACTTTTTGCTGACAACACTCAGTCCTTGACTGTCTAACGTAAAATGAAAACAAAATTTTCACAGCTCATTGGACGAATAATAAAAGGCTCGTATACAAAGCAATCAGGGTAAAATGGTTAGCACGTAAATGGAAATCCATCGGGCGTGTGATGTGAACAACGACAATCCATGAAACTGTGTATTGTAGTGGCAAATGAACATTTTTGACTAGTAACGTACTATGGTACTTATAGCACGTTTAAATACTGTTGCGGTTCCTAGTGGTGCTAAAGAGCTATACCACACCTCTTTATGTTGGGTAAACTCTGACGGTCAAAATCCTTTTAAGCCTTTTGCTTTGTAAGTTGTTTACTAATTAAATGGCCGGTGAAACTAACAGGTGGTTTGTGATTTGCCCAGTAAGATTAATGGTTAATGTTGTGATAATTTTTGATAAATTGACTGACTATATTGATATCAGAGAGCGGCATCAGTAATTGCGAAGTTTTTGACGTCAGAGTCAACTATCTCTGTAAAGACCGAAAGTTCAATAAATTAAATATTAGTGTACTTGTCTGCCACCGAAGTGGTATGCTTAAAGATATTCACATACGCATAATATATTTTAGTATAGCGTCTACGTTCAAGATACATAAAATTATCAAGTTCTGTAAGTTTCTTGGCCACATTTTACGAATAAAGTTTTAAAATTCATAGTTTCGAAAATTTCGTGAAATTAAATGTTTTAAACTCGTCGTGCATATATTATAAATTATTTCCCAAAGTTCAAATATTTATAAGTCTCACAATCTATGATATTTCTAAATAAAAATACTAAAATCCTATCCATTTAATTTACCGATCACGATTGCACGTTCGTTGTACAGAATTAATTGTTTTCATGAAAAATTGCTACATCTAATAATTCTGTGCGCAGCTGGGCACGGCACTCTTAATTGACGTAATTGAAAAGTTAAAACCTCACGTTTTACTGCTCACCTTTTTAAACATTTACTTTAGCACCCAATTAGTGTGTCGCTAGTAGATTTTTCCTTTAAAATTTAAGGCTGGTGTACACTGGTATCGAGCGTTCATAAAACACAAAGAATATTACCTTTCATGGTATGCTTTATATGAATGAGGCACATAACAATTCTTCCTTATATACGAGTATTCCTCGCTTCTTTCTCTGTAATTCCCATATTCCAAAATGCGGTACCAGGGCTGCATAATAAACTGCAAATGAAAATTCAAATGATTTTACAAATGTTCACGACTGCTGTGAGATACCGTTGATGTGACTATTCTCCTGCAATTTCAATAGGAAACGAGTGAAAATTCGTTCCTGCATTATTATTTGTGAAATCTCACATAATTTTGCATATAAATTGTTAAAATAACCAACAATATTGGATTAGTTTTGTCGTCACTGTTTAAATTAGTCATTTATTAAGAGATTGATGCCCACGTAGACCATATTATTATTTGTGTGATCTATTTTTTATATCACTTAGGTGGTAGACAATCACACGGCTCACCTGATGGGAAGCCGTCACCGTGGTCCATGGATGCAGGCAATACTTTTTTGTAGCAAGATTTTGGATAAATTGTTTTAAGTTTAAGTATGGTTGTTCATCACGGGAACTGCCCGTTCCAAGTCCCCGTGATAGATAATTCTCTAGTTCTAAGCTTGTCTTTAAGAAAAACCTTTAGCACGGTTCTATTTTACCCGATTTCCAAAGGAGGTTTTTGTTTGTCTGTATCTATTTCAGCTCACGTGTTTCCTTCCTCCTACAGTCCCGGGTTCTTTAAGCGGGACGTGAAAAAGCATTTGATAAGGCCGTCAAGTTGAGGGCTACCATAATGACACTGTCGGTTTATGTAATGGGGACTTCTTTCCTGAGACTTTACCCTTACCTTACCATCAGGCGAGGTGAAGTCATATTGACGTGATCGATATAAAATTTTTTTTTTTTTTGGAGTTTATTTAAGTAAGAAAAATACACAACCTGTACTCCAGCCTTTCTCCAAATTGAGTGACAGTCCTTAATTATACATGCTTTTACGTAAATATGAATACTGTAACACTTCACACATAGAAGCAGTAAATTGGCTGTGGAAATGTTTAAGTAAAGTCAATCACATCGTCGAAAGCAAAAACATTTTCGTATAATGTGGTGGTAGTAATTTGCATGCTTTTCTCGTGTTCGTTTTAGGCTGTGGAAAACGAGCCACGCGTGTCGTCAACCATTTTGAATCCTCGCCAATACCGTCAACAGAGTTGTGTATCAACCTTTATACAAGCCCCGTCCTTTCGCGTCCGCTTTTAACAGGGTCGACTTTACGCAAAGTTAAAGGTAAAGCTAATTTCGTTTATTTTTACTTCAGCTGTGAATTAAGGTTTAATTATTCTTATTTATTCTTTCTTTTCTATATTTTACATTGAAACGAATGGAAATATATATGAATGTTTGAAAAAGCAGTCTTTTGTTTTAATTTCGTAGGTACTCCTAGTTTGTAATAACTACATTTTGTTCACCAGCAAGAAGTTTTTTTTATAGTTGATAGGCTCGCGTTTGACCACAACCTCACCTGATGCAGCAACCTATTCACTTTAACTTATTGACCACAATCTCGCCTGATGGTTAGTGATGATGTGCTCGACGATGGAGCACGCTATAGATATAGATATATAGAAACAACCTATTCACTCTTAACTTAAAGACTTCCAAGTTATAGCTTTCCGGAAACACAGACTCAGACAGGGCATTCCACTCCTTAGCAGTACTCATAATAAACGTATTTCTGAACCGATTCGTGCGTATTTAGCGGAAAGTCCACCATATAAGGATGGTGCATCGCCGTACGTCTAGTTGTTTGGTGATGGAAAGGGCTTGGAAGAATTGATTGTAAGTGAAAAGAGGTTCTATTAAAATAAGGATACTGCAAAGCCTTTATAAATACTCACATTACATAAAATAATAGAGCAATTCAAAAGATTGCAGCTATCATAGAATTGTCTTTCAATAGACTAGGGTTCACTAATGTCAATGGATCGTTGCGTGAGAAGTTTCATTATAACAATATACGTAGAAATTCACTCGGTCCTACCCATTTTTGTATAATAAGCACGCACTTTGCCCAAAGTGTTGGGAGGGAATCGCGTGATCGCTACACTTGTAAATGAAAGTATGTTATTACATAAACCTTTTATATTGCCTGGTTTTATGTCTCGAAACTAATTAAGCATGCCTTGTTTTATGGCACATTTATGGAAATATCGAATTGAAAATAAAAATCCCCAAGCTTCGGTCATTGAGGGTGCAAATTTGGTCATAAAATAATTGACGTGTCTCTATAAGTTTATCTCAATAAGTAATTTTAATGTATATATTATTTATAATTTAATTTTCATTGTATTTTTGTCTAATTCAATAAACATCAAGTACTTGAAATTGTAAAAAAAATAAGTGAATTATGTTATGATTAATAATAATAATCAAAAAGGTAATCATCATCTCATAGCGATTTCCATTTGCACTTCAAACCCGAGGTCCATTTATTATTTTTGATTGGTATGTCAGCTTATCCGGGAGTGACTTCCATGGAACAAAACCTGCGCCAGAGCCCCATTTGTTATTTAGCAGGTCATAGCAGCCGATTTACAGGTGAAGTTGGCTAGAATCTTAAGGCTAGTTCCCAGACACCGAATAAAAAGGTGTCTTGATATTTTAAGTTCTAAACTTTCGCGTTCCATGATTATATTAATATGTAAACGGGAATTAACGCGATCATGGTATAGGTATATACATACCTTTGGAATGCCTGACGTTTCGACCAGGTTACACCGGCCGTGGTCTTGATATTGTTTCACTGTAAATGACTTAAAGAAAACACGAATACTAAGTAACCTAAGAAAACAATTTTGAGTTCTCACTTAGTAATAAGATTGTTTTTTATTGATAAAAACTTTCTTTGTGAAATCTAACACCTAGTATAGAATGTTTTTTAAAGGTCGAACGATCAACGAAATGTTAATCTTGATTAATTATATTGAAGTATTATTAAGTTGAATATTCTTGCTTCTAATATTACCTTTGTGAGATCATTTAAATCATTTAGTACTATTTCACTTTATTAGTTTCGCAATAATATATCAAAATTTGCCCGAATAGTTGACATAAATGATTATGCTCCGCTCCCGTAGCTAGTAGCGTGATTATATGTAGCCTATAACCTTCCTTAATTAACACTATCCAACACAAAAAGTTTTTTTTCAATTTGAAACAGTATGAAATATAGTTGAAATAAATTATTGTATGTATCAAAGTGCGTTTCACGCATCTAAATAAACTAATCAGATTACAAATATCGGTGATCTTCATGAGAACAGATTTACTGATCACGCTAATATCACAAAAATTTTAGAACTTTTTTCAAATTGTTTAGACGGAACGCTAACACGGAACATGAACGCTGCTTTTTGGCTTGAATATACAACTGTACATTACATTTTCAAGCATTTTATTCATTTACGCTTAAGTAAATTAATACCCTAGAGCTTATAAATTTCATTGAACTTTGCTGTTTAATTTTTCAATAATATTGCTTTATGGAAAAGTTACTTATTCATTAAATAATTTAAGAGAACAGTCTTAACAATGAATATAAATTATTCTAGAGTTAGTAACAGTCTGCTGAACACGAGATGCTTATTTGAACGGTACACTAATTAGGTAGGAACAAAGGAAATAATTATGTAAGAATATAAAGGTCGTGTTTTGGATTACAGATGACTAGTTAATTATAAGACATACATGTTATAGAAGACTGCGGCGACTGACAGGGTACGTTGGTAACAAATATTTATCCATGCCACCTCCACCAGGCTAGTATGTGGAAAAACCCAAGAAGTTTGGCTGCTGGTTTGGCATCGTAGAAGATGGTATGCAAGCTAATGGTCTCACTCACTACCATAGATGTCCAAGACTGTACGAAGTGTAGAAGTAAAACTGATTGATGTCAACTGGCATTCCCCTCTAACCTACCTGTTTGGGTAGGTTAGGTACATATATTCAAGCCCATTATAAAATGGGCTTGAATATATGCATATTAAGTATACTAACATTAGAAATAGGACCTAATGTCTTCTTACATTGCTAGGGTTAGGTATTGCTGCTTCCGGAGTTCTATAAGTAGGTATATATTATTAACTTTAAAGTAAAATGTATTTAGTCCAAAGTCGAATGAGTCAAAATGAGAGCATTAATAATTCTAAAGTTTTGAAGACGGTAACCGTTTATAACCAAAATTGCAGGTTATCTGTAGGTCATAATAACTTAAAATTAAGTTTTGCAAATTCATAGTCAAACTTTTTTAATGATTAAAACATGAATCTGTCAAAAATAGTATTAAATTATTAATGATAGATTGCTAAACTTAGAAACCATTTTGCTATAAACTTTCGTCTATCTACCTATATAAATATTATAAAAAGAGAGGTTGTTTTTTTTGTGTATATTTTTGGGGTAATCTTCGGAACTACTGCGGTTATTGGCAAAAAGGTACATTATCCAGGATGAACATAGGTTTGAGTGACAGTCAACTCATATAAATCGAAGTGAATTTACGGAGAGTTGCAAGTATTTCATAAATGAATCAGCGTAAGTAATGAAATAATTGTTAATATACTTTGCGTTGTTATTGACTGAGCCCCTATACAAACTGATAAAAGTCACATCTACCTAGATATATTATGTTTACATATACCTAATTACCTTTCATCGAAAATTAATCCAACAAACAAACGAAACAAGATTTATCTGATTGTCATTATTGAGAATACGCCAGCGTAATTCTCGATGTATATTTTGTTGTTTCATAGGAAATGAGAAAGCTGTTCGACTTATATCTTGAACTAATTATAGAGATCTAGAGATTGTCTTTATTTGAATACAGACTTGATTTAGAACGGTTATATTTAAATTTTATGTTCGAATAGGTAACCTAAAATAATTTGAATCGTATTTAATCTGTGAGAGAGGCGCTCGTAACTAAGTGGTAACCGAGTAGATTTACATTGCAAAAATAGACAACACTAGCCAAGGCTGTTTTAGGAAGGGTGGCCATTCTTCTGACACATTTTTTTTTTCATTTTTTTATACTACATATGGAGCAGCCAAGCACAGGGCCCACCTGATGGAAATTAGTCACCGTGGTCTATGAACGTGTGTAACACCAGGGGCGTCACACTCGCGCTGCCGACCCTGGAGGGGAGGTTGGGAAGTTTGGAGGTGGGGTTAGGTGAGGGGATTAGGGGATGAGGGAGGGGGAATTGTGAGCTCTGGCTACCCTACTTACCTCCGGTTATACAACACGGTGGTTATTATAGCCGCGGTCTTGGACGGGCGGTACTGTCGTGTCCTATCTTTGTTAATTTCCTTTTTAATTACCATTTTACAATTTTTTGGAAATAATACTAGTAACTGAAAATACTAGTATTCCTAATTAATACCCCAGCTAAATTGATTAGCTTGTATTAGGAGTAGGGTCACTTCACGCATCGCTAGTCAAACCAAAATTCATACCTAGTCTCTCGATCGTAAGGTATCTTCTTAACCACCAAGCAACCGCCGCTTATGATCTCCTCACAATGAATAGATATTTGAAAGTCAATCATAAAGGTCAAGGGTAACGTTTCAATAGAAAACGCACACTCTACGATAAAACACCATACAATATCAAAATGTCTGCGTGCAGTTTCTGGTTAATTAACCCCGTTGACACAAAGCGGAGTAATGAAAATGCTAACTAAGTGAAACGTCAAGCGCATGATATATTGACGTTCAGTCTCTGTCCATCGAAGCCTAACTGTTGTTCAAAATTTACTACGCTATAGTGTTAATTCTATTAAAATTTATTTTGGTTACGCTTTCAATCCATAATGTTTATTTTTTCGGTTATAGAAGCTATGTAGAAAAGGTAGCCAGGAAATCGCGTCCACGTAAGGCATAAGGGGACATTCGAGCATACATGTATTTTGCGTTGATTATGCGTATTTTTCGTGCAGATACCACCCCCGCGGCCGGCACGGGTGGTTATGTGGGAATCGAATCGACTAAAATCGCACGCCGTCTCGGGTCTTCGAGCACCGGGGTTTAAGGTGGCCCAAAAGGCATTTCCCTCAAACCCCGGGGCTTTATTATACTTTACACCTATTTTTCTGTATAATATCACTAACTAATGACATCGCAAACCATCAACCACGCCCTAATATTTTGTATAGACAATAATTATAATTATTATTAATTAGGTACACAGTAACATTTACGTTCATACAATTAAAAAAATATATATTAAAAGAATACCTACTCCAAAAGAACTTCTTATCAAAAAACTTTAAACCGCACAGTCTATTATTTTAGTGTACACAACTTATTACAGTTAAAACTCTTAACTCTTAATCACTACAGTCACAGAATACCTAATAGTACTGCTACAGTCTCTGATTAGTAGTACTGAAGTATCAGTAAACCGTACAACAGTAAATTGACCGATGGAACTGGCTAAAAATACCTTTGACCCAGTTGGTCAAAGGTATTTTTAGTCCGACTCGGATGGCTAACGCGTACGGCATATTCAAAGCCTAAACGTAAGCGTAAGTATCGACGCCATTTTGCCTTATGCCGACGCCATACGCCTCTTCTGTCTAATTCGCGCCTTAGTTCAGAAATTATAACTGTATATGTATAAGTATTTCCTTCACACAAACCTATTCACTAAATCTATTCTTGCTGAAGCTTAAATATCTTTTGTCTGTCGGAACAGCGTTATAAAGTCATGATTATAACCGTTATAATACTTGTTCTTAGTACTGTTACACATTATAATGTATAAAGTCCTTGAATAAATAAACAATATAATACCTAAATTACCCTGTCGTTTACAGTATGCCTACTGTAAAACGTTATTCAATAAAGCAAAATACACAATGAAGGTATTAATACCAAGTACAGATGAAGTTTATGCCTTCAAATTAAATAAGTATAACTTCACTGACGAAAAAGAATTACAAAAAAGGGATTTTAATAAAACAATTCTCATAATTCTTGACTCAATATAACTCCAATACTTATATTTCTCACAGAAACCATTTGTGGCGGATTTCCTTAGCAAGGGCGAAACGTTTACGCGTTGCCTTAAGTTATTATTCTAAGCGTTTATATTGTAGACAAAAGGTTTAAAAGCCTGTCAGGCCAGTAAAGATAAGGAGGTATAAGGCGGTTTAGTTTGCGTAACATGCAATTTAAATTTGCGTAAATTATTTAGGTATGTAGAGACAGTTGATGTTACCTAAGGTGCTAGGAGACAGCTGCAGATCTCAGTGGGAAAGCATTGGATAGGTTACTAGGGAAAACATAGAATAACATACACCACCGGCACTTTTATGGAATATAGTCCATAAAAGTGCCGATGGCGTATGTGTTTCCAAATACAAATATTACCATAACAAAAAAATATTCAACTATGTATCAACAAATATTTGAAATTCTTTTATGCCTTTATTGTTGTTGGAATTCCACGTAAAATAACATTCATTTTTAATAAGTACTGAAAACTAAATAACAGATTTGTTTACATTTAGGCCGGTATATTAACGTAGGTACTTTAAATGTGATACAGATTGAATAAAAACTAACTAACAACATTCATACTTTCTCTTTCTTTATAATAATTAGTATAGATAATATACAGGGCTATTATAAAAAAAAGCATTAACAAATTGCCGATGATAAACAGAATTTGCCCTATCCAATATATGCCCTTGGCGCGTTTCTTTAGTGTCTGAGTTGTTCACTTTCATCTATCTTTTTTTTTCACAAAACATTATCTTCAATAACAAAATAATTAGTGGCCGTGTTTGACAATCTCTCTGATGATAATGAGTCATGGAATAGACTAGATAGACCTCTTGAACTAAGACATTTAGGTCTTGATGCATGCTCATTCTGTTCTATTTGTTATTGCTTGGCTTAAGATCGTAATATTATTTTCATCACCCTATATCTATAGTGTAGTAGCCTATATTTGGATGGATTGAATCATGTTTATTACTCAATCACGACGGAAACGCTCAACGAATTAGCATGAAATTTGGCAGAAGTAGATTATTATAGTTTGCGGCATGTCACGAATTCAAGTTCTTTTTTCGATCTATTTAGTTTGACACTTTGGCTAACTGTTCCAAATTTATCCCAGGCGAAAATTCCTATCAATAGGATGTAATCATTATAAAATGTCAAAGTTTTCCGCTGCCTCTCAAGTTGTGCACTCTCCCCCAACTCTAAGGGACGCTATCGAGTGCTAAGTTCGCGTGAGCTAAACTTTTACCGCGACTCCTTTTAACACTTCTGTAGCTATTTACATTTTATTATCTCATCCACTGTAAGCTTACCAGACTCGCTAAACCACTTTATTTGTTTCTTTATTTATTTTCTGTTGTTTGTGTTCCGAATTGGGAACAAGTTTGGTGCATGTTATTACTGAAGCGGAATATTTTAATTATGTAAGCCGTCATTGTTTAATGTAAATTCTGTTTTGTTAAATGATATCACCTTAATATATTTTGTGTTTAAAATGGTAATACAGTTTATTATTTTACTTTTCATTTCCATTTTTTTTACATCAACACCTCGTCTGATGGAAAGCTAAAGGTAAAGTCTCAGGATCGGCGGTCACCACTACATACACCGGTAGTACTACAGTGGTGGCCTTCAACTTGGTGGCTTCATCAAATGCTTACCCCGCTTTAAGCACCTGGGACTATAGGCGGTAAAGACATGCGCTAGTAAAGAATTCCAAGTCTTTAATGGTGTTTTAGAAGTAAATAGTTTTGTGTTGTGAAGTAGATGTAACTGTATTTAGGTGTTATTTATGTTTGTTTCATCGGTAGTGATTACCGATACGATTTATTTAAAAGTATTAATATTGAGATCCCACTTCCTTAGGGGTATTTATTACCAACCTTAACTGTTAAGCCGTTATACCTGCTGATTAACGGTCTATACTCTAGCTCAGGTTTTCTTTTTGAGTTTAAACTTACTTAATATTATAAGTGAAAAGGACTCTACATACTTTTTTATCCATCTAAAGTTCAATTAATATGAAGTGTAATGAACTGTTTCATATATTTACGAATACTCACGTCTGTTTATACTTATTTCTTATGTATATTGCCACTTTCAAAATTGGTGATCCATATTATTTATCTCCTCAAAGGCTAAAATATGTTACTACTAAAGTATGCTTAAATGAAAATAATGTGCAAAAAAACCTAGCATTCGAAATGCAATCGACAAAAAACACAAAAACATGTTCACTATTATAGTGTAGCACTTCGTAGCACCGTAGTAATGTTTGTAGCAAATGCTACGAACATTTCTTGCTACGTTCTTAATCTCCAAGCATTCTATTGTTGACACACTATGCCTACGACCCAGAAACGAAGCGGCACTGCACTTACTTTTCTATTTGTACAGTAAATATTTATGTGCTAAAATTGAAAAGGTAGTTTATTTCCGTCTCATCATTCCTTTTATGCAATTTACATAAATATAAGTACTCGAATACATCGTATATTCGTCGTATATCGTGACAAACTACATTAAGTGAATAATTTTTTTTAGTTAATGATTGAAGTGAATGAACTCAATTATAGAAAATCATTATGCTCACTAACTAAAAATTCTTACAAAAACCGACTTAAATAAACTTAACTAATGAACAATTGAAATGGGACCACACAGATTGAATGGGATTGATTTATTAGATAACTGATACTGACCAGCTATCTAATAAATAAAAAAGCATCAAAATTAGTTCACCCAGTCGAAAGTTCTGTAGTAAAAACATACAAAATACATTCGAATCGAGAACCTCCTCCTTTTTGAAGTCGGTTAATAAAACTTAAAATATAATATTCTTGCAACTTAAGAATGAAAAATTTTCTGAACAGTAATAAAAACAAAAAATTAAGACCATTTGGCAGAGAACAGAGGCGAATGCGAATGGAAAGTGCCTTGAACGTTAAAACAATGGACTTGCCGACGCTAATTAAGGAGAAAATGCGAAGGCCCTATACGTTGATGAAAGTTTCCATGCAGGCAGTGTATAAGTGCCTACTACTATAACTACTCGCATATTCAGCTGTAAATGGAAGCATTGAGTTTAGTAATGAGGTCTTATTATAATAGAGATGACCGTGTTTTATAACAACGTTGTTGAACAAGGATGTCGGTATATGATCTTGTTGGTAACATACTTCAGCAATATGGAAGAACGAGTAACGCCAACTGTCTCCAGCACGAAACCGGTGTTGAACATCGTTGTTTTGCGTGTAGAGGATACGGCAGCTTGCTATAAAAAGTGGAGTGGAATTCAACGGTGTCTAAAAACCGTTGGCAAAACATCGTTGTTGGATAATATTTCCCTCATAACGATGTCCATTGATGACGAAAATCAATGATAACATCCATCTCTAATTATTTCTTAATGTCGGTCTAAAAGTCAGTGTTTAAGCAAACGGCAAAACAACTTGCAAATGTGCTCACTACAGAAACACAAAAAGTAAAGCAAAATCAATCAATCTCAGAACTAAAAGTATTACTTGAACATTTCGCATTCAAGAACGTAATATTCCAAGCTATATGCTCAGTTTGAGTCATGAGCGCACCGTTCAATATTTCCTAGAAACGGCGCTCAATTTTGATAGATTAATTAGATAATGGTTATATTGGTTATCACTAATAGATTAGTGAGTGGATGGATAAACACGTATTTGTTTACCGTGTAAAATATTACAACAGTTTCATTAGTCCAAAATGTTACATTGATTGTCACTTTAGTACTTGTTCATTCGTAAGTGTATTGTTTTTCATTTCAAATTGTTTAACCATCATACACGGCGCGGTGTCGTCACCGTACAACGTCACGACGCCGTCACCGGGCCACGGCACGGCACCGCGCCGCAGTACGGTGCCGTGAACGGTTCGCCGTCCATTGCCCGTTCAGTCGATATTAATTCGATGTATCTTGGCGTGCGTGCATGTGTGTTTAATGCGGCAATGGACGGCTCACCGTTCGCGGTACCGCCGTGCTGCGGCGCGGTGTCGTCGTGACGTTGTACGGTGCTGCGCCGCGCTGTGTATGATGGGGACGCGGCCTTAGTTGATGGACTTGACTCTGGGCGCTTGGTGCACCTTTTGATTAGTGTTTATCTCGTCATGTTTATTTTTGTACTTGATATGACCAAAACTTGTGATATTCGACATTCACTCGGGTGGAGCTGCGGGCATCGGCTAGTTCGAAATAAAAGTCCAAAGTTTGTAAAAATAATGTCAACATACGGTCCCACGAGGACCATGATACGACAAAACGTGACCTTACTTATAAAATACGAACAAAAAACAGCAGAACAATTTATTGCTATGTAGATTCGTATTTAAACTCCAAAGTAGACAGCAAAACACTCATAATTTTCGAGAGCTCAGTTTATTTAAAAGCAAAATTTTGTTCGTGGCTAAAGAATATTTCATGATTCGAGAAGACCCTTTTTTGTGAGCTCAGATCATATGTATATCGTCATACATATATAATTATAACCAGAGTACTCACTGTTTGCGCTGTCGTAAACTCAACACTCTTCACACACATACAACACACACATATTTTGTATTATGTTGACTGTTGTATCTATCTTATAATGTCCAAATTCTCCTTTACTACAACATTTTATTATTATGCCTCACAATATCCAAAATACTTTTATTGTAAATGATATGACATAAATATGGAGAGGATGGTGCTGCTTGCCCCATAACCCTCTCATAAGGCTCTATTTTGTAAAGTAAAAACTCAACCCTTGAACTATCACTGTTTTTCTAAATTTTATTATGAGTGTGTGAAATTAATAAATATTTTTTTATAAAAAATACGTGCCGTCTAACATAATGTACTTCTGTATACATTTGGCTATCAAAGGTAACTTAATACTAAAACCACACTCGTGATACTCCTAACGTTGTTCCCGGTTGCATCTGAGGCTTTCACTACAATAACCCAGGGTTTACTTTCGATTTGACTTATCCTTATATAGGAGCGGGCTGACTGTCATCTGACCTTCCAACTCTCAGACAAATACTAGAGCTAGAACCCAATCGTTACTCTGCAGGTGTACCGACTACCCTGAAGATCTTGGGGGACCCCTTACACCCGAATAAAACCTATTTATATGTATGCCATATAAGTACCAATACTGTTCAGTGTTCAGTAACAAATTTTGCATCAAATGTCAAACAGTATCTGAATACGTAAACGAGTAAGAGACGGCCTATTCTGAGACCGATAAAGATATAAAACGTTATTATGTTCACTTTTAAAAATAAATTATTTAATTCTTGTGGAATCAAAGCAAGTTTCAAAACTAAGCGTTTATTACTGGAATGTTGAAAGGGTAGTTTTCAAAGAGAAATCCCTGCAATAAATTGTATCTGAGGCTTACAAAGAATTAGGGCTTCGCAACGAATATATCGCAAGATTTTTTCAATGTGAACCTTTTAGATATAACCCTATATCAAATATCAGAGGTGAATTTTCTGTATTCCTCTAAAAGGTAGGTCTTTTGTGAGATAAAAACAAATTATCAAAGGAAATTCAAAGGTTAGGAAGTTATAATATTTACTTTATGAAATACCTGTCATGACAATAAATTAGAATTTATCCAATTTTTGACAATTCGCCTATGGGTTTATATGAACCTCGAATGTATTGGTGGGACCCCATATACCTACTTTATTAAAGTATCTATTAAATACTCGCTCATAATATATCAACATCGTTAATATTTCAAAAGCATATAAAAATACGTATTTTATTTGAATTTAAACGCACGTAGATTCTATATTAGAGAATTACATTACAGAAACAATGACGCTGATTCTATTTCTGTTATTATGTTATGCAAACCTAAACAAAAGAGTACAAAAATAAATCTCCTCAAATTTTAAAATTAAAATTGGCCCTCGAGCCTTCGATCCAGAATAGGGGTTGGCACGTTAAAACACGCGTCCCCATTGTTCAGTGACACTGAACGTACGTCACGCATGGATTGCACACGAACTGGAATCGTCTATGAAATTTCATTAAGAAGATTAACTACACCGTTAACAGTTTTCAAGTTCACGCGTAATGTGAATTGGTAAATAAATGTACTGAACTTTCACCTGAATAAATTTGGTTTATATAACGTATGTGTATGTGTTGGTACCTGAAGACAAAATAATATAAAAAATGTCGAAAATGTGCGGGTAGATGAAGAACCGGCTACCTCACGGACTCGACGACGGAGGGCGTGCGCGGCTGAAACAGTCAGCCTGTGACCACGGCCGGTGTAACCTGGTCGAAACGTCAGGCATCCAAAGGTATGTATGTATATACCTATACCATGATCGCGTTAATTCCCGTTTACGTATAATAATCATGGAACGCGAAAGTTTAAAAGTTAAAATTGGTTTATATAGTTTTAGAGATTTTTTTTATCAATTGACAGGCTCACATTTGACTTCTATCTCACCTGGTGGCTTATGATGAAACATGTCTGTCTAAAAGGAACCTATACACTAGTGACTTGGACTAGTATAATGAATCTGTCACCAAGACATTTGTGCGTATAAGTGAAATATCCACCAAATAGCGTAACGTTGCCTTTGATGTAATACAACGTACGTAAATGCTCTCTTAATATACGTAACACGGGTTATTGTAGCTAGCAAATAAAAGGTGCCAACAGGGGTAGGCAAAATTTATACCACAAGGTCAACGTGGAAATATATTTGACTATAAGCTACCGTGATGAAACCCAATGAGGTTACCATATAAATATATTAACTACATATAAATCTCGTATTAGGGTTATGGCTACCCGTATGGGATCCCTGCACGTTAGAAATATCATAAATGTGAAATGATATTTAATCAAATGCACGAAATTGAGCTATTAGGCTCACACCATCAAAAACGTAATTTACCTATATTGACCAGTATTTTTACCAAATATTATGTTCTGCTGTTTTATTACTGAATCCTTGTTTTCCATAGCTATAAATTACCATTTCGACGGTCTACTGCCGGGCATCTCCCAATGCACGCTTTAGCTACCGATCCTCTGTCTTCATGTAGAAGATCATTCCATTCATTTATTTTTCCATTCCAGTCAATTTATTTTACAAATATACATAATATGTGAGATATATTATTTGTATACCTAGTACCAAAACTTAAATAAACCGATGTGGAAATATTTGGTATAATAAAAATTAAAATTTTATATAACAAATAGTAGATATAAACAATCTAAATGTATGTGATGAAATGTCTACAAACCTCTTTTACTTTTGGCGTAGTTACAGATCCGTACAATGTTATCTCTGACCCTTGTAATTTAATAATAAAATATTTCTTATTTAGGATTTCGTGCAGAACGTAATGTGTGGGTCGGCCAGTGAATAATACCTGACATATCACATAAGGTATCGGGGAAAAAATTACAAGATTATCCGTCTTAGGAAGGCTTCGTGGAATTATTGACATAGTGCCTTCACTGCTCAAACGGTAATTCAATATGAACTACTACTGACATATGAAACAATGTAACTTTGTGGTAGATCTCATATGAGGGAGGAGTAGAAATAACAAGTTATTACTTAAATATTCATGGATACAACATAGAGACATGTATTTTATTTAATGGTGTGGAGATTCCCACTGATAGCCTCCCGCTGACTAGCGGGGACCAGCCCATGGGCTCCTAGGTAAAAACCCTAGATGCATTAACAAAAAGACGATGATGATGATATGTTTTATAAAACATTACAAACATAAAACTGTTTCGGTAAACAGAAACCATTTTAATGTTTATTGCCAGATATTTCACCGAATCCAAGCCTATATTTTATAAGTCAAGGCTGCCAGCTGTCAATGTTATTGTCGATCAATCGTTTGCTGTGCTGTCACTATGATCAACGGTCAGACAATCTTTCATCACCAGTGTAGGTACTTTGCTATATTGCTATGTATATATTGCCAAATATAGTGGCCTTACCAAGGGAGGCCCTTATACATAAATGGTAAGTGTGAAGTTGTATAGTGAGTTTTGAATAGCCAGAAACTATGCTGTTTCCTTAAATTGCATATCAAAAGGGTGTTCAGTCGTTTCATGCCAACACCCCAGGACGAGAGGGTCAGCTTACACCTCGGCGTCTGGAGACCCGCGATGGTGTGCGGTTTTATTCGGTCAATGTCTGCCATAACCACTCCCGATGGCCAACGCGGGTGGTATCGGTGGGTATCCAATTTCCGCACGAAAAAAGTTACTGATAAACACAGTACATAATGATTTTTATATAAAAATGCCTTTAAACGTTCGACGTAAAATTCCATGCTGTGAATCGTTGGCAGATTTCAATTATCTGGGGCTTATAATATTGACATGTTCACAAAAAATTTACTGTTAAGTTAATCCCAACTCCGAAAAGCATAAAATTCTCTAGGTTTTTTATTATTTATTTGTACAAATCAATTTATTGATCCACCATGATTCTGTTTACAAAATGTTTACTATACTACAGATCATGGCAATAGTTTTGAAGCGTAACCGATCATTAGAAGCACATGCCGCATAAGCGACGAATAGGCCAATAACTGTGTGATTATATTAACTTGTCTTGTACTTGATTGGTGGTGAACGCATGAGTTATTCTGATTCACACAATAACAGGAAGATTGGACTCGATAAACGAACCGTTCCCAAGCTGTTTGTATGCAAACTAGAGCTCCAAAGACCAGAACTTTTACCGAGACAATTTGTTTTATTAGTAGCTAGCTAGCTAGTATTGTCCGCGAGAATTGTTAGAGTAATTTAATGCATATTTTAGTAACACCTTATTCTTTAACCATACAAATAGTACACGCGTCTGAAGTCTGGTTATGCATGGATTACATTCACGACGATCGCAATAACAAATTCTTTTAAAATTTGCGAATCCAATGGCAATTAAGTAACAAAATTAAAAAGTTTAACAGGCTATAATTGTAAATAGAACAAAGAACCACATTTTATACCTAAAAGGATATGCTGCTATTAAATACGTTTCATTACAGCTTACTATTTATCCTATATTGGAGGACAGTGCCTTTACCATTCGAGCGTAGTGTACTTAACCTGGCAGTTTCCCTAATAAAGTTTTATTATTATTACTTGGAAGTAATGGTAACATTGTTATTTGATACCAAAAATATCTTATATCTATAGGTAGATATATAAACATACGTAAATACATCGCGTCTGAAAGGTAAATAAATATTTTACAACCACTTTTCTTAGGTAGGTGTGAAAGAAAACCAAAAACGATAAAATTAGTTTTCTTCTTCATGGTGGTGTTAGTCCTGGTGATCTCCAAAACTTCTAATTTTGGTTCAAAAATCCAGTTTCCTAGTCCATGAAACCATTTTTATTTAGTATAGGTTTTTACATGAGCAATCGTATGATTCACCAGCTCCGAAAGGAAGACTTGTGCAAGAGTTTCCTCCATTGTTGGGCAGTTACACCAGTAGGTCTTATTCGTCACCTCCTAAGAAATCTATTCCTCCCCACCTCCTCCTCTAATACTAAATTAGTCTGTAATAAGATTTCATTGATGTTGTTCAAGAGGAAACTTTTTAAATTGCAATTTATTTCGTCTGAAGAATCGGCTTAAAATAAATCGACTTCAATCCTTGAAATGTAAGACCTTAGAGTACTATGAATAGGCGCAAACATCCGAATAACAACTGGAGTAGAAAGAGAATATTCTACAAATAAATGCGAGTAGAATATTAATGAGTTCTTATTTTAAACTGGTTTGCGTAGGTACGTACGGGAACGTGGCATCGGGATATGGAAGCGTAATGGTAGCCACACTCGTTCCAATATACTTGTGCAAGTTTAGACTTGCATAAATATACTGTAACGTGTGTTGGAAGAAATTTGCGCCAGTATCTTCCAATACACGTACATTATAAAATTTTACGGGCCCAAGGTCCATACATTTGTGAAACATCTTTAATACTAACTGCCGCTAAGTGTGCTTCTGCAAAGTCAGCGGTTGGCCCCTGACTTTGCGAACGGACACTTGGCCGCCACGCCAAACAATCATCGTTATTACATAGCTTGCAGTGTCAGTGTAATCTATCGTTTACACATTCACCGTACAGCTACCTAACCTAATTACTCCCTAAGTTCCCGCGACCTACGGCAACATATTCCCGGGATAAAAAGCCCATGTGTTATTTCGGACTACAGTCTATCTTTGTGCCAAATTTCTCCGAATTTCGTTAAGTCGTTTTTGCGTGAAAGAGTTACTTCCATACTTATTTACAAACTTTTGCGTTTGTAATATAATATTAATGATGTGTTTTTAATTAATCGCTTTTAGCGACAAGGCCGCTCTTTGTACATTGCTACTGTACTACTGTAACTGTATTATGCCACTAGCTACTAAACGATTTAAGAAAAGAACGAGTACAACTTTTCACACTTAACGTTCTCACTGCAGTTCTGTTATTCACTCGTGCAAGAAACTGTAAGATTAATTTCATACATTACACAGTCTCTTCGCGGTTCTTCTTGTCGCCACTTGGCGGTATATATGGTTCGTTAGATATAATAAAGGAATGAGACAACTTCGTAACTTAAAGTATTAGGAAGTTTACTGTAATGTTCACGTTGCTTTGGTATAATTTTGAGACTTTGAGTGCTCGTCTTTACAATTTGATTTTATACCGCTTATATGACAAACAAATATACGACTTCGAAAACAGAAAACATAATATTCTTTTTTGGATTATTTTTCTGTTTGTTCGCGATGGATCTAAAACTACTTAACAGATTTTGATACTGTTTTCGGAAAGGTCTTGGTCAAACTTAAAATCTGCCGTGTGTTTGAATGCAATTGGTCAAATGGAACCGGCGACATGACTAAAAGTTGCGATAACCGACTTTCGCTCACATGGAGCCGTGGGCATCAGCCAGCTATATACTAGTAGGTACTAGTAAGTAGTAGTCTACTATAGACTAAAATTGTCATCGCTACCTAGTGGGTCCAGTTTAGTGAACCTAATAAAAAAATACCTACTCCAATGCCTTACCTCTCTTATTCTTAACTACTCGAAAACGACGCCTGAGCGAATCCGTTCTAAATTTATTTTTTAAATGAACCTCAAAAGATTAAGCAAGGTGAAGGACAGGAAAAAAATAGAGCAGCCAGTTGGAAATCATAAATTTTTCCTCTTGTTACTTTGGCAGATTATTTTTATCGTATTTTAAGTATTCGTCCCCTTTATTTTTTTTGGAGCTATATAATGGCGCCATTTGAACTTTCGTCTTGCATTTTTTTCTATTTGAAAAGATCCTGTAAACCATTGCCCCGAGGGCTGACCGACAAAGAAATATTTATTTTCACTTTCAGAACTTGGACAGAGAACTTTTCCAAATTTCACGCTAAGATATTAAATAAGTTCTAAGAGATATTGTGTTGCGAGAAGAAATGATAAGTTTTTCGTGATACAAGACCTTTATACAAGTACTAAGACTCAACTTGCCTCTATCACAAAAAACCTTTACACGAGGGTAACTTAGATACCTATCTAATAAAAGATTTCGAAGTTTAGGCAATCCATTAATAAAGCTATTAATTGATTAGTTGATTACATAAACTACCAAATCTTGATTTATTTTTAACTATCAGTTGGTGTTCAGTGATATATCTATAAAAGTAATTTAATCTATTTGTGGCTACATCAGTTCAGGCCTGTATGAAAATATTGACAGTAAATCAAAGCATTTCATGACCGTAGTTGATTTTATTTTATTTCAGTCAGGGAATCGGTTTGTAATAGATTGGTTCATAAAAGAAAGTAAGCTTAATGCTGGCTTTTAACTCCATTATTTTCATATAATATTTTACTATGCGAACAGCACTAGCTAATGATAAATCAAGTAGAGACGATACGAGGCAATTAGTTTAGTTCAGTATGCATTGAACGGGCAACATTCGAATATCACCTGATAAATGGAATAAAATAAGTTATACTCCCGATGCCAGAAGATGAGAAACCCAATTCAGCCGAGGAAGCGTTGGCGAGACGACATAAACTCTTTTGTCCCATATTGGTGGAATATAGGAAAGGAGAGAAAGAATTGGATGCATTCGGGGGAAGAGGTAAAAGCAAATCATGGGCATCTTATGAGTAACTTAACAATTCACGTATAAATCAAAGTGAAAAAGTCTGCAATCAAAAAATAAAATGTAAATAATAAGAGGCGTGTATACTGTTGAATTCGTCGCCGATCGACGCCCGTCAGGCGGCTCGAGGAGTCACAATTAGATTTACTGACGACCCAAGGCACGTACCCGCCTCTAATCTTGTTTGTCAGAACCTCTCACAACAATATTACATATCAATTTCTACGCGAATACCATTCGATACGACCCTGACAATATTTGGTATTGTTTTAAAAAGGAAATGTGATTTTGTTTTTTCAAAATATGTTTCCATTTTTATTTATTGCCAAAATTACCTTCCTGTCAATATAATCTCCAGTGTAATGGTTGAAATTCGGAACCGTGTACAAAAAGGGTTAGTACCTATGTGATAACCATGTGCGGATATCAGTTTACCCTTCGTAACAGGCGATTTAATGCGAGTTTATTATATTTGATGTTGAACTATCTGAATTGTAGATATTTTTTTATACTACGTAGGTGGCAGCCAAGCACACGGCCCACCTGATGGGAAGCGGTCACCGTGGCCTATGAACGTGTGCAACACTAAGGGTGTTACACACGCGCTGCCTACCCTGAAGGGAAGGGAGGAGGGCTGGGAAGGGGCGGGGAGGCTAGGAAAGAATGGGGGAGGAGAGGTACAGTGAGCTCTGGCTACCGTACTTACCGGCGGGAACACAACACGATGGTTATTATGGCCGCGGTGTTCTGTAGGGCGGAGGTACTACCCCAGTCGGACAGCTCATTTCGGACGGGAGATACCGTCGTATCCTACCTCCTTGTATTTATATTTTTTGTTTCGTATAATAAAGAAGAAGTCAAAGTCAGCGACAAAGGTCATTTTCAAATTTTTAAGCTTAGTTTTTGGGCTAAGTAATTTATATATTATCTCAAAATGGAAATACTGTCAACCTACTCAGTGGGCTCTATTTAATTGTTATAAAACTTAGATTATAATCATTTGCATTTGAAATTGCTATTTGAAATTTTCCACCTGTGTTGGGATGAAATATACTTTCAAATATGGTTTCAATACAAAACAAACTTACACAAGATGTCGACCGTGAAGTTTGGCTAGTAGTTTGGCATAGCACTACGTTTACTGTGCCAAAGACTGATATTGGAGCTACTTTTCCTATAGTAGTTCCTGTACACAGGTTTTTGTTAACCTTTTTTAATCCATCAGAAAAATACTGTCCTGTTCTGGGGGTTCAGCCTTGTGAATATTCTAAGTTTGGTCGCAAGGTGGCGTTCTCAATGCGACCTCGCTACTGTCCGTAAAATCGTTTGTCCTAGACTTAATACTGAGTGTCGTTAGAACCACATGGCTCGTTCAAAACTTCGCGCATCTTAACTACAATCTTACTACAACATGTCACCACATCCCAGATAATATATTCTAGAATTTTTTAACGTAGTCACGTCGCTTCACTCCTAGCTTCTAAATATAAACAGGTCATTTCAGAAGGTCAAGTAACCAATAGACTCACTCATGATTGCACACAGCAAGCGAAATGAGGATGTAAAACTTGCCAGCTTGCGTTAGGAGTGGTCCAAACATAAATTTAGCTGAGGGATTTTAGAAAACTAGTAATTTCAGTTACTAAAATATTATTCAACTACAAGTTGAAACTAGACCAAATTGAAATAAGAACACACACGAAGGACCAGCTTTTAATAAAAAAACAATCATCAAAATTAGTTCATCCATTCGAAAGTTCTGAGGTAAGAAACAAAAAAAAAACACAAAAGAATTGAGAATCTTCTCCTTTTTTTGAAGTCTGTTAAAAAGGTAAGTATACATAACTTTTATAGAAGTTCGGTGGTACTAGAAATATTTTAAGTCCATTTTATTTACTACACTAACCTGTTTAATTATATTATCCTTGAAGTAATTGCCAGTTGTATACTTTTTACTTCCACAGTTTAGTGCTTTTCTACGCTGTAGAACCCCTATTACCGGGTACTCAGTTCGTCATCATTTAAAGTTTATGAATAATTTCATTTTTTGAAAATTAACTATGTGATGAAACGATGAGATGTAATAAAAATGTTTTACTTTGAATTCAATAATTAATTTTGCCAGTATTAAAAGAAAGGATTAAAATGTTTAAAATAAAATCGCAACGTTTAAGGATACTATTGAAAGTAGGTACCTACACTACATAGTTTAATCAGTAGCAAAGATGAACTTGCTTAATAATACGTTAGTAGTCAACAGTCTTTTGTTCATAATAGCCGACGGCGCATATTTTCGTTCCCTGTTTCAATATCGAATCGTATTTTTTTCTTTCAATTTGTTCCACGAATACCGCATTCATTTGCTTTGTGGTTCTGCCGTTCAATTCATAAAATAGTGGTGAAAAAAACTTTTCAATTGAAGACAAAGGGAAATCGATACAGCGTATAAATGTAGTCGAAATATTGACCTGAAAATACTAGGTAACGTCAGAGGCTTTTGGTGACTTTTTAGAGCAGTGTTTTTACCCCAATATCGCAGTTAATAAAATTTTGTTGCAATATTGCTTGCTACTCGACATTGTTAGGTGATAGAGCGGTACTTTTTTCAAGCATATAATATAGGGCTCTGAGGTGAACTTTTCTCTCGGAATTTACAATGGTTAAACGGTGGTCACTGCTGTGAAAGACAAAATAGACTATCTTTAATGATTCTTTTTTCTGATGATGATGAATAAAATTTAATAAGCCTAAATAATAGTAATAATCCAATAAGCTATGCGATAGCTAGTAACCGCGTTGAAGCGGTAAAAAGAAATTCCGCTAAACGATTACATATATTATTATCTTAACATTTAAACACATCATGAAAGTGCAGGTGAACTGTTTTTTTTTTAATTTTATGATGATCTATTTTTTTTTGCTTGAATCTTAATCTAATAGGATCTGATGGATGAACGACACTCTGGTGCAGGGTTTGGGAAGTTAGACGGCACTTGCTGCCTCTAAATAAATTAATTATGGAATAGCGGAATGGCAGAGCAGACCTCGGGTTTCAAAGTGCAGTATTTGGATGCAGTTGCATCATACATCAGCAGTAATGAATAAAATAATGAATCAATTTTTTCCAGTGTATCTGCCACATATACCACATAATATTTGCTACCACAGTACATAAAACTTTGCCCAACGATGCAAAAATCGAATCTAGGACCTATTACACAGGAGTCGGACTCTTGCCGTTACACCTCCATAAAAGATAATGAAAACCAAAAAATAATAAGCTATAGGTAGGTACCTACCGTAAATGTTTCATCATGATATTATTAGAAAATATATTCAGGCCTCCTTAAATATTTTTTTTCTGTGCGCCCAGCAAAATCCCTTGGGAACTTGTGAGTGGTGTAAGTAATCAGTTATAGATTTATTCCATCGAATCATGATAGGTAATAGCTTTTTTATAATAAAATCGAAGATACTGCTTCTATATTTAACTTCCAACCAACGTGAACTTCTTAAGATAAAGGGTCATTGAACTTCAATTAAATTTGCAACTCTAAAAAAAGGAACTGATTTTTTCTGTGTTATGTGTGATTTGAAAATGAGATTACACCAGTCTGTAGTAGCGGTATTAAATGTTCATACCACGAGAAATACTTTAAAAGCTGAGCTAAGATCTATAAATAAACAGGATTGCCTCATACAATTAATGTCCAATCTAAGCATTAGAATCAGTTGCGAAGGTAACGACGCCTACATCTAATTAGTACTTACCCATTACTTACCTTATAAAGTTACCGTTGTCGGTTAAACCTTATAATTATATTTTTATTTATTTTAGTTGCGTGGATTACTAAAGCAAATTACTAAATTACAGTCCACTATTATTACGTCCCCAAGAGCAATAATGTTAATGGTCGAATTTCGACCATGAGGTGAATACAAGTCCGATTAAAACTGTGCCATAAAGTAATAACTTATTTAAATTGAACTGAATTGCTGACGGTGTCTTTAGTACATTTGGCAGAGTGCCCTGTCAGGGCAAAGGATTACGCTATAGGAAGAACAAAGGGGTTGAAAGATGTTAAATATCTCGCTGAACTGGACTCCCAAGTACTTAAACTAATTTTTTGTCAAGTATAAAGAATGTTCACTTTTGTTTGTACCCACGCATGTGGAATAAAATAATGTCAAAGTTGCAGTATGTATCTTCAAATGTATTTTAATTTTTTACTGTCTTCATTGTTAATGGAAGATATCACTGCATGGAAGATGCAGTAGTTTTATAAGAATTGTATTCTAAATTCTATATCATTCTACACAGGGCTATCCAGACTCATTGTAAGTATATCATAACTAGCTTGTGTTATGGGTTCTAGAAAGCGGATACACATCCTTAGATAAATAACACAGATATTTTTTCTGGGTCTGAATCTGAACGTCCTTTGTGCTTCTGATGGGTCCAAAGCAAATAATAATAATAATCGTTTAATTGCCCAAAAAACAGTTTACATTTTTTTTCTTAATTCTAGTGAAAATACAAGAAGACAATACAGGAAGAAAGAGAAGATAAACTATCAACCCATCAGATTTTAATATAATACTGGTGCAAACATTCGAGTCTTGGTAGGTGTATAATGTCACTTTCAAAACTATAAACAGAAATAACTTAGATTATTTAGTTACTAACTTCCTAAATTTATTCAAACATAATTTAAATATCCAATAATTCTTACTTGAAGTTAGTCGAGTAAATGGAAATTTATTTAGGAGTTCATTCAATCAAACCAACCCGAATTTTCAATTTTAATTGCTTATTCGAAAGTTTCTAATATATTGTGACATCAATACTTGAAACTAAATTGAATCTGTGGTTTGGTTTGAATTCGTTTTGAATACTACTTTGCTATTTAATTATTTGGTTTTAGTATTAAAATTTTGATTTAGTATTGAAACTACTTTTCGTTCATTAATTTGATTTAACATAGTTTAATTCATGTTTACTACAATTGTAGCATATGATCCTGCTATTGGTTTGTTAACCCGTCTCTTAGGGGAGAATCTTGAAATTTATTTGACGTATTCAATTAATTGCCCTGGCGTCCACTACTTCGAAGATTTTTAACAAATAAGAATAGTGTATTCGTCATAATAAATATGAACACATAAATTAACACATTATTCTTATTTTTTTTTTAATGTTAAACTATTGGGCGCCAGGGGAAACAACCCAATTTCAAAATTCAAACAAATACTTAATAATATTGCTTTAAATTTATTGATTTTTGCAAGTGTAAAACGTACTTTTACTGGACTAAATATTTTAATTTCATTGTCTGCCTTTATAAATATTAGTGAATTAGGCTATTGTTTTGCGGAAGAAAAACATACAGCAAAATTTAAATCAAAGAGGTTTCAGAACAGACCCGCATAAATTTTGAGGGCTGTTTGTCTGTTTGTGTTTGTAAAATTACCATCTATCCACCCTCATCAGGCAAATCAAACTGTGTAATTACTTTACATCGTCCGCTATTATTATGTTATGATCATGATATACGCGTATGATTATGGTAATCACTGCTAGTATTAACGTACGCATTTAGTTTATAAGCTGTGATCAGGCACTTAATATGTGTCTATCATACAGTTCAATATAATTAGTGATGTAACCCTTTTTTATAGGTTTAAATATCGATTCCGATGATGAGAACTTTATTTTGACTGACTTCTTATATAATTGGCTACATCTCTATAGATTAGTTAAAATAAATTCAAGGTTAATGAAAGCTAGTTCATTCGAAAATTACAACCTTTTGTTGATGAACTGTTTTGAAAATTACACCACGTAATAATGTGAACATAACTTCAATATAGAAACAAAAGTATAAAGACTTCATCATCGTTATCTTAGCGTTGTTTCCCGATTGCATCAGAGGCTTACACCTAGGAGCCCGGGATCCACTTTTCTGCTTTTTCTTCTCCATTTCACACGATCGTGTAACTAAAGATCTACCTTTTTATCATGCAGAAATCCGTAGGTACAGATACCTCCCCCTAGTTAGCGGGGCCGGCTACGTGAGACGCGAACCTACCAAAAACCACACGCCATCTCGGGTCTTCAGACGCCGCGTTTTAAGGCCCATAAGGCATTTCCATCGCATCCCGACTACTAAAGATCTACCTATTCGATAAAAGAATTCACCCACGTTAATTTAATCCATTTGCAAAGTGACGCCATTGACGCGTGCAGCTTCATAGAAGTATGCTCTAAAGGCAATTTAGAATCCTTTAATAATATTCTCCGACACGCTACATTGCTAAGAGTGCAACGTTCGATGCTAGCCTTTATGAACACATTAACATTTTTAAGCACCCCTTGGTAGAAGCACTTAAAAACTGATTCAGATATTCATGAGAAGTAACTTTACTGAACACTAGCTGGTTGCCTGCGACTTCGTCCGTAAATTCGGAATATATCAAGATATGCTTCTGTAGTTTCGAGCTTTATATTTTTCAGCAATCGGCAATTTTTATCCCGGAATAAGATCCAATTGGAAGTGAGAGCGAAGTCACAATTCCATGCGGGTGAAATCGTGGCCAGTAAGTATTATATAATTGTTACTTACATAGTAAACTTATTATAATTATGTACGTATCTATAGCGTAAACTTATTTTACAATAATAAAAATAAATATTGTTTCACATCCAATGATTTAGTATTCTAATGTAAAATGGCATTAAGCGTCTTTAGAGAAGATAGATCCTTGAGAGTAAAACATTCAAGGATCTTATTTCCGTGGAACTTAGTCATTGAGTTTAGACAATTGCGTTTACCTAAAGTCTCAACAGAAAGTTTAACGTAAATAGCTGCTGAGTTGTTCGGCAATACTAAGGTTCTGTTGGTGCTATAAATTTACGTTAGGAAGCAAATTTTGAAACAAACAATGTGTAGGTTCAGTTTTGTTACACAAGTCGTTGTCGAAAAAGCTATAAATGTGTTAAATTGAATAAAGTGCTTTTTTGTATTTCAAAGCGTTTGGTGGTGAAAAATTGTATTTAAAAAATATCTGTGTACTCTCAATAGTGTATGAAACGTTATGACGAATAATTCGTATTTAAATATCATGACAACTTAATAGTAATCTTTTTTTTTAAGTTACGCCTGGTATACCTTAGTAGTTGATATCATAAATTATCACATACATATTTATATTATAATAAGCTTCAACAGTTGTAACTAAAATATTAAATTGTTAATAAAACTCTAACTATATGATCCCCTACTTTCAAACCTTTTTTAATTCAAGAGAAATGATCTAAATAATCGTACCTGTTCAAAAAAAACTAATTATATTTAGTAGAAAAACAAGCATCTTAAACTCAATAGTTTTCTCTGTTCGCAAGTTTCAGACTACGCAGGCAAGCACATAATTTTACTGTCGGAAACAAACCATTAAGACAACCACCCATGTTCTTCCTAAAGAAATGCTAGAACAAGTTGAACAATTATCTAATTCTAATGGTCACTGAAGTGAACATGGTCTGATTTCAATGATTTGCAATGCTTCCAACGGGTGCACTTCTTATATTATTTGCCCTAAACCCAACAGTGGTATGTTTTGATGATATTATGAAACTTTTTATGTATATATTTGTTAATAATTGGGTAATAAATTGTTTTTATCATGAGATACAATATAACGGCCACGTCATCCGGTTTCTCGTGGATTAGGGCTATTTTTCATTTGACGCGTGCGTTTGATGTGTGTTTAATACATGAACATGCCTGATTGACAATACATAGGTGATATTATTATGTGCTTTTCAAACTAAACCATGCACTTAGTAAAAAAAATCGTCACCTTTCAGATACTCACGCCTTTTTTCCTTCGGGTTAGGCAGAGAAACTGCCTGCCATCTACTTTAATCCTTACATATTTCACAAGATTCTCCTACTACGAATACTGTCATAAATTCAGATTATATACCTTTAAATATTGAAATATAGATAATTAGTTAGAGACTAATTATGTACCTATGCATGGTAATCTATTTATAATATACACTTACATACACTGTATCTATTAGTATTTATTATTCACACACTTTAATATTAACTGGAACGATCTTTCCAACAAACCGCACTTAACCCTAGTTTCAAAGCGTCCTTGTTTGATTTTCTAAGAATACAACTATGTCAATCAATAACTTACCTTTTCACCTTTACAACCTCGGTGAACAATAAACCCATAAAGAAACATGAAAAGCGACGTCATAGAAAAGACATTAGCGTATCTAGTACAGGCCAGTAGACAATGTATAAGGTACCTAAAGGTGTGTTCACACCTAAACGGTATTCGCTACCGTCTGCGGTAGAGAAAACCAAGTGAGTATGCGGTAATACTAACTATTGTGCTCTAGCCACAGTAATTTTGAGCGTAACCCGTGCGGTATGTACCTCTACCCACAGCGACTGCGAATTTCGTTCAGAGACCTTACGGGAGAGAGATGGCACTATGAAGAGCGCATGGCATTGCGCATCACTCTCTACCTCAAATGGGTTACATTGCTTATGAATGAATAAGAGCATCATGATGAGGCCCCCGGGCCTGTAGACAGACCTTCCACTAGTGGAATCGCTTCGAAGCGAATTGGCTAAGTCCACAATGTCAATTTTGGACTTTTCCACTGACCTTAATAGCTAATATGGATATGACTTTGTCTAAGCCCCAAGGTCTGAACAGTGCCTAATACTGGTTCAACGTATCGCTCGTTGTAGCATAATTGGCAGGTAACCGACGCCTGCGCTTTTGCTCCAACTTTTCTATCAACTTCCCTACCGACTTACGTAATAAGCTGCGAGTAAGTTTTTATGCGAAATAAAATTTTTCACAGCGTATAATGCGGCACTTACACAACGTGTCAACGTTTTCAACGACTTGAGGGTTAAGTCATAATATCTTACTTCAATGTACGTCTGTAATGAGATACGGCAGCAGTCAGATGTCTAGTTAGTGAATGTTAATGTACTTTACCACTTTTCTTTAACGTGTCTGAGTGTTTATGGTAAATATTTTATAAGTTAACTAGTTGTTGGACGCGGCTCCACTTGCAAAGAATTTTTATTGCCCGTAATCCATGAGAACTTGTTTCGGGGATAAAAAGGAGTCCCGTATTTTAATATCCATTATAAATATATATATGTATATGACAATTTGTATATTATACTTAGATACGTGTTTTTGTGAATGCCAATGCAAATACACATAATTTCATTTATGCAAATATTTCCACAAAGTAAGAATTGAACTTGCGATCCCTGACTTGACAGTCGAATGCTTCACCGGAATGCCACAAAGGTAGTAAATTAATATACGAAAAAAAGACTAAGTGCGTGTTGGGTACGCACAATGTAGGATTTCGTAGCGGGAAAGAACGTGTTGATTATAAAGTTAATGTGCTTTTATTTCTACGGTCGTTAAGCACTACATATAGCGTGTCGACCAACATTATTCCATCACCCAAAAACCGCAGCAGCTCTTATTCTTTGTACGGTTTGAGTGATTCGTTCACTGTTAAAAAAAAGATTGCAAAACTAATTATTTCCAGTAGATGATTCCTATTTCAAATATCTAGAACGACTTTTGGTAAGAAACAACCTCAGGACGTTTTACATAGCAACCCGGCATTAACATTATATTAATAAAATTACTTTGGTATAGCATAATCATTTGTTTGTAACCACACAAAACTTATAGCATAACCGAACGTCAGACGAGCTTAGCAAGAAGGGAAGCTATCGACTCACTGGTGTGGCCATTACTAATTAAATTTACCTTAAAATATTTAAAAGGCTATTGTTAACCAACTAACCTAAAATCAAAATTGTTACCTACTGTAATACTTACTAACCCATTTTTGGGTTAGGAATACAATTCAAAGAAAAAGTTCTCTAACAAAATTGACACAATATTTTTCTACTTGATAAACAACAAACCTTTCCAAACAAAAGCGTAACAACAAACTACTCCACTACACAATCTATATAAACCTAATCCGAAATTTACCTTTGCGAAGTTTACTTTATTATTCTAGAATATTATACAGAATATTCCAAAGTAAACAGAACAAGGTATCCCCAGGCGAATACAGAAGGCTCTTAAATGGGAGACAGATATAATTATCTTAAACAATGTACGGATATGTATACAATGTTAATTGCCGTGGAATGGTGTTTCTCAAGCCTGCACCACCGATATCAAAACATGGAGTGTTTAATCAGGAACAATCAACAAAGTAACAGCATCGTTCGCTCTGTCTGCGAGTCACTTAACGAGGATAGACGGATGTCTATTACAGTGTAGGTAATACACGAACTAGTAGCCTTGTCATTATACAGTTACACAATGACGGTGGGATTAGTGGAAAGAAATACGTTTGATTAAATAGAAAAGTTCATTGCTTTCAGAGGTTATTGTTGGAAATTTATGCGAATCCTAATGTTCGCTTAAATTTGTACGCATACAATAGGTATTTACACATATGCATGTGTAAATACCTATTTTGAAATAAAAATATGACGGCTTTTACCGCGATTAATTTTGTCTATGTACATTTTTCTGCAGTTATTATTAAGGGTCTGCCCGTGATTCAGTTTAAGTAATAAAATTATGCAAAATATATCGCAATTCAATTTTATTAATGTAAATTATAAAAATATGCTAGTACAGTTACGCTGAGCGTGATTTCTTACAGAGGTTTACATAAACTATTTGCGATAGATTCGTATATTAATGAGTAGTTGAAAGGTGCACGAGTGCCGAAAAGAAACTAACGTTGCTTTTGTTTTTGTACTAGTTTAAATTAAAAAGAAAACATTCCCAGCTTACCTCTGAAGGTTTATAAACAAAGCAAAGTCCTGGATTCACCATATCACATCAGGACAACAGAAAAGCGCATACTAGCATAATTCCTTTGTATTCAACTTGCGCCGGCTAAGTTTCACCACTCACATTGTCCCGATGTCTAGCTTGATTTGTGATAAAAGTGTGTCGCTACATGCACTTAATATGAATAAATAATGTTGAATGCACACGATGTTAGAACATTCATCGACGTGTTTCTTTCAGTATTTTTCTTTTAAATTGATACTGCTAAACTTAATTATTTATTTTTAATTCTTTTTTTTATGCTACGTAGGTAGGCAGCCAAGCACACGACCCACCTGATGGGAAACGGTCACCGTGGCCTATGGACGTGTGCAACACTAAAGGTGACACACACTTTTTCACACTCTTTTGTTTCAGTACAGTCAGTGTGTATATGTGTGTAGGTAAGAGAGATACTGATTGTGTAAATGTACTTATATAATATATCTGTTAGATAAATTTCAAATATTCACCTCAATAAATAGTCAACAGATAGAAAATGGGCCAATTGGAATGACTTCTGCTATACCAGATTACTTCTTTCTATGTATTAAATTAGTTTTATAGAATGAACATTTTAGGATTTTTGGATTTTAGGATTATTTTTTTCAACCACCAACATATTTAATCCTACAAAGAAAGATTGTAAATTAATTTTTCCAACTTAATTGTCAATCTATTGTTTGTTTCATTAGGGTCTAACTAGGGTCTAACTCAGAATCTATACAAACTAAGTTGCAATCCTTGATTTTTTACCCTCATCATCTTCGTCGCATACAAGGCGAAGTTCAGGCTCCACCAAACGTCATTTAGTGCACTGGTCACTCAAAATATATGCGACTAGATATTCAATTTTAGTTTCGTTCGTGTATAAAACTAGTTATATTTTGAGTAATAACTTCAACAGAACATAAATCTGGGTCATAAACCGAAGCAATAAAATAGGCTTGAGGCGTTACTGCCTTTCTATCGTTATACTTTGACGGCAGTCCAGTATAATAAGGTAATCTTAGCATGACAGTATGTAGGTAAACTGGTCACTAAAGCATTTCTATGACCAAACGCTCTTTGTTGTGGAATATACTAGCTAGTAATGTGGTTTGGATTACTGTAGTTAGTTTTATATTGATGCTTAGTTTTGGGGTGAAGTGCTTTCCTCACTGCGTTAAGGAAATCTCTAAGAGCTCTCTATAGAGATGTAAGTTTTTGATCATCATCTTCATTGGAGTGGGGTCGGTCTCAACTAAAGGGGTTTAGTTGAAATCGATAGACAGGAAAGTTTCACACCGATATAAATCACAAGAGGACATCAGATTTTTTCAAGCATACTAAAAATCCTCGCTATTCGATTATATGAACATGTTTTACTTTCATAAAATTTATTTGATTACATGTCATACCATCCGATCATGTCGTATTTGCCAATTAAATAAATAAATAAATAAATATTCTACGATATTCTACACAGCGCCCTCTAGACCCAAAGTAAGCATAGTTTAACTAGCTTGAGTTATGGGTTCTAGAATGCTGATAAACATACTTATATACTTTTTTTTTGTAAATACATACTTATTATACATAGAAACACCCAGACCAATGCAAATAGACATATTCATGCATACAAATATTTGCACTGAGCGGGAATCGAACCCGCGCCCCCTGCGTAGCAGTCACATGCACTACCGCTACGCCACAGAGGCCGTCAACCAATTAACCAAGATTACTTAACATTTTCTTGTAAGTACCTAAATATTCAAAACAAAGATTTAAAAACGATACGCTCGAATGCACGCAACGATTATTCGGTGAAAACAAATTGCTAGAGGTTAATGTTAGCCGCCAGGATACCGTTTTAGCCGTGCACCAAAGCGTGCCAACAATTTTCCAACACAACAATTAAAAAACTCACCATTCCTATCTTGTCATGGTTTTGTGAAGCCGTCTACATAGTACAGAGTACAAAGCCTGTTTGCCAACATTACAGATTAGTTTTTCAAACATGTATGTACTACCACATAATTAGCCGGCGTATCAGCACATCGGCTTTTTGAGTTAATATTTGTTTTTGTTCGGCTAGTTAGTAGTTGTAAAGCCTTTTTTTTTGAATAAAAGTCGTTCATCTGAGTACTAATTCCCTGGGGAATTCCTTTGGAACCTGGGCACCGTTCTCTTGCGCTTTGGCTTTTATGAAAGCAACTGCTATCTGACCTTCCAGCCCCGAGAAGCCTACACCACGGCCTCGACAGACTAAATAAAAACATATACCCCACAAGATTAATGAAATACACTAATTATTATACGAGTATTTCTATAAAATAAAATTTAGGTAAGGATAAAACATTAAATAGGCTCTTATTATTAAACCTAAAGAGAGAGATTTGAATGCTGAGTGGCTATCTACTCAACATCCAAACTCTCTCTTCAAGTTTGTGAATAAACCACAGTCTCTAATTATTATAAACCGCGTTTTATTTTAACGTTGGTATAAAACAATAAAACTAAAATAGAAATGCAGCAGAGTTTTAGTAATTTCCTCTCACTAATTAGTTCATTTCGGACTTAAAATTACCCATGTTAAATGCAATCCAAAAAGGTTCGATTGGGTCTTTGGCGACCTACAAGGTCAAGCCCACCTTACCTGCTGATTAACGGATGAGGCTATAACACATGTTTCCCTCTTAGAGCTGGGAGGTCAGACAGCAGTTGCTCGTATAAAAGCCATATAAGCCTAACCAAAATGGAAAGGAGAAAGCGGCTCGGAGCTGACCAGGAATAACGCTAAGATGATGATGATGATAATGAAAATAGTTTTTTTGTGATTAAGAAAACATTGAGAAGATAAATTTTCGGAACTATGACGGAGATAATAAAGTATGTCCTAAAACCTAGCCTACCTGAAACCAGTATAATATTACTCAGGTTTATTTTACCGCATGTCGCTATAGTTAACTTTATAGCCTGACACGGGTATGTTTTAGTACGCATTAATTTAATAACATGTTACTAAATATAGATGTCATTACTTACCTCCCTTTTATGACGAAGCATTTAAGTAGGTTACCGTGTGCACTATTCAGTCACTGCCCTCCTAATGTCACTGAACATTGTTTCATTTTAAATACACAAAATATTACTGCTACATTTTTATTTCACTACAAATAAATTCAGAACAATTATTATGAACTATAGTTATTTTAACAATCGAACGAAGTTATCACGCGATACGTAGAGCGGTCTACGGCGTAGAGCGTCTGCGGCGTAGGCGTCCGGGCGCTAGCTACGACTGAGTCAGACTGAATGACTTTCTACTAACATTCCAGTAGGTTTGAAACTAATTATTTTGTATTTGAACCGTACAATGAATATTATTATTGGAAAACTTTTGCGAAAGTAACTTATGTTTTGAGGTATTTGGAATAAATTATAAAGGTTTTAGATAAATAATTACATTCACATTAACGTGATTTTAGGTTCAGGAAAATTTAACGCTTTTTGCTTTCTGTTCATTACAGTAGGAAATTTTGCTAACCTTGTGAAAACGTGATTAATTAGTTGAAAAAAGTCTGTACCGTCACAACAGCAAAATTGTTTATCAGACTCTTTATTACGATTATAACACGTAAATCCAAATATAAGCGAAATAATGTACTGTTAGTAATACATAAGTGCGCAAATTTCGAAATGTGAAATGATATTCTTGTATGTGACGGCTGTATGTCGTGTATACATACATTATAGTATGGCTAGCTGTTGCCGTGGCTCCGTCCGCGTGAAATTCTGATTCCTTTCACCCAGGGGTATGAAAAATTGTTTACGTCCTACTGAACAATAAAAGAAAAATAGGCTTACAAACTATAAAAGAGAGTATACTCTTGCACGAAACGTTATGGGACCTGTATAGTAGAAAATATATGTCATATATAATTTGATCCCATTAATATTTATGACATTTTGGCCTAGATAGATACAAATTCAGATAATACGATATCTTATCCCAGATGTCAGCGGTAAACTATTCAACTTAGTATGCCGCTCGATTTGTCAAACACGACACTTCCAGAGTATACAATGAGGTGCTAGAATTGGTTACTGAATATCGACAACAGTGACTTGGCAATCTCAAACAGATGCAACTTAATCTTAAAGTCACCATGACCTTTAAGAAATAGAGTGCCATTGTGAGACACTTCAAGTCATGACTTAATTCAAAGTCAGATAGACATGGTATTTTTGTTATAAAACTATTAGTTTAACGTTACAGACACTTTAATTTTATTTATTTGAATAGATATAGATGCATATAGATGCGAATGTTAAGATGGATGTGTGGTGTGACAAGAATGGACAGAATAAGGAATGAGTACATTAGAGGAAGTTTGAAAGTTGCACCAATAAATGAAAAATTGAGAAGCGAGCGACTGTCGTGGTATGGACATGTTATGAGAAGAGATGAAAGCAATGTTGTTAAAAAGGTTCTAAGTATGAATGTGGAGGGCTTTAAGGGTAGAGGTAGGCCTGAGAAAAGATGGATGGAGTGCGTGAAAGAGGATATGGCAAGGAAGGGGGTAACCGAAGAGATGACATCTGACAGGAATGAATGGAGGAAAAATACATGTTGCGCCGACCCCAAATAATTGGGACAAGGGCAGGTAGATGATGAGATGATGATGAGATATAGATGCATTATTGTGATCGCTAAAATGACCTATGATGTTTTAAGTGACCTTAAATAAAATAAAAAAAATTGTGTATGATAATCTGCGTGCAGTTTAACAGAAAATTTGTTGTATATTCTTGAAATAAATTTTGCTGTACAGTTCTGTGGAATTCAAAACCGTGTTATAGTCTACGGTACTCCACGACGGCTATGATCGTTTAATTAAATCGTGCTAACTAGCTGTAAGCTCAAGTTCCAAATCTAGCAGACCGAATGCTATTGAGAAGGATTCTAGTTATTAAACACGTTTTTACCTAAAAAAAGGTGTTTGGTTATAACTAAACACCTTTTTGTAGAAGTTTTTATTGTTGCCGTTGTGCCAACACAAAAAATGTTTCTTCAGCAATACATTTTAATACATACCAACGTGTACAAAGCGCTTATTCCGCTCAACTTCGTTCATATTTTGTACTAAAACAAAGCCATATTTGAAACATTTCCATAAAATTATAGCGCTAAGTCGTAGGCAGTGCTTTTGTGTACTTGAAAGGTTAGTGTTTAAACTGTAATCTCTCTGTAATTTCGGTTATTATACGGGAAAGAAAAGTGCCAACTAAGACCGTCTTAGTTGGCACTTTAAAGGTTAATTAATCTAAAATTTGTAGCACAAAATTTGTTGTTTCTTTTCCGTATTATAACCGAAATTACGGAGAGATTACAGTTTAAACATTAACCTTTCAAGTACACAAAAGCACTGCCTACGACTGTAATATTTTTTCGTCGCTAAAGATAGGCTCTTATTAAACTGCTGCAATATTCTACTTAGTATAAACAATACCTAACGATTTATTATTGTATCTCTATTGTACTTACTTTCATAAGAGTTCTTATAAAATGAGTCTAATTGCGTAGATACTCGTATACAATTAGTAAAACATTACACTTCACTAGTTTAAATTGTTTAAATTTTAAACTAACCTGGATTCCCACGTACGCAAATGAGTAAAACATTATCTTCAATGCATGTACATTTCGAGTGCTACGGTTCCTTTCACTGGTAAAATTGACTCATATAAGATATTTTGTAAAGTCTAAACCAGGTTTACTTAAAACAATATAGCTGCATGTTACTACTCAGTAATTTACATACTTAACATTTTCGTGTGAAAACTCTGTCACGCAGGCATGCATTGACCGCAAGCACTGACTTATTAATATAATGTTAGCGAGCTGGTTTTAACCTAAAATTGTGCGCTTGATGTACAAATTTTTGGAATGAAATGTGTGAAGCGTTAGGTGGTACTGCTGAGCAATATATTTACGCTACACTACTATCTCTATTGTCGCAGCTGCTAGGACACAAATTCATAATATATATTTGAATTTAAAATGTGCCTTTCATGATTCATTTATGATTATCGTTGTGGGACAAAATCCCTATGACATAATGGCAGTGAGTGTGATCAGTGTATATAAAGGTCGCTAGTGGAATTACTGGATTGGGCAAAAGTTTTTTTATGACTTTTACGGGAGTGATTGCCATCTGACCTCTCAACATCGAGAGGAAATTTGGTGCTAAAGCCTCTTCTATAAATTAGTAGCTAGTGTAGCGGCTTATACTCTGGGTCTTGGAAGCTGAGCAAATATCTACGTCCAAGGCACTTTAAAAAAATTAGTAGCAACACAGAATATAGAAATGCCCCGTAGACAATACTAGCCTAGCTAAAAACTAAGTAATACTAGCCCCGTATTATGTAGAACCAAGAAATGTAGCTGAGGAAATGTGGGTGAATAATCTACGGCAATTCAGATATCAAAAAATATTTGTTTCGACAAACGCAATTTAAAATGTTAAAACATTTTGTTACCAACTTGTAAAACATTGTTATTCAGTTAGGTCGAAACGTTTGTACCAAGATAAACGAATATTGTTAGCACGATTACTGTACAAAAACAGAAGGAAAAAAACATTCGAAAGTTAGTAAGAAAGTTAATATTATTTTTGAACCTTACTTTAACATTCTCTCAATTAACATGCAAATTGTTATAGTAAATTTAATTTATGATATTTAATTGAATTTATTTAACTATAAATAATTTAAATTTATTTTATGTTCGTTGTGTTTAATTAAGAATCCATTATATTATTAAAAGCACAAACATTCTCAAAGTAAACAAAAATAGCATAATTGCTAAAATGTGTTTACATTAAAAACCAATCTTAAACATCAATTACGAAGATTGCAAGTTAATTATTCCCTCCTTTAGAAGTAAGTACTTCTGTAATTTGATTCATTTTACGAATTTAATAATTCACAGATTGTAGTTTTTTCATAAAATATCTAAAACCGGATTTATCTACCTTATTATGAAGGCTTACATAAGGAATATCAAGAAACACAGAGAAAAATTACATACTTGTTCAATTTAGAAAGAGGTGACTTTAAAGTGGTTTAAATTTCCTCCTGACACCCTCTAGACAGGAGGCAATTTAAAAACTCACTTATAAAGCCAACTATGGAGTAGTGTGGAAAAAGAAAAGGTAAAATTTCTTCTTTCAGTTGATGGGATGATGATACTTTCTTACATGTGAGAAAATGTGAAGGGGCTTGTTATTAGGTTGAATCTTTAATTATCTTGCATCTTAGTCTTATTAGATAGAAATCTTCAAAGTAGTTGCCGCTAGGGGAATGAACTGAATACGCTCAAGAATCACCCATTAAAGTTAAGAAAAAATCTAAGTCATTCTCTGAACCTTTTTCCCAACTCAGTTGGGGTTGGCTTTCCAGTCTAACTGTGATGCGGCTGAACTTCGATATTTTCCGTGGAGCGACTGCCATCTGACCTCCACAACCACTGGTCATTATGACCAATGGCGATATCGAAGTTCCAAGTTAGACTGGTTGAACTTTTGTGGGCTGCAACTACCCGTAACGACTGCTATAGATGTTTGTATGGCAACCGGGACCGACGGCTTAACGTGCTCTCCGAGGCACTAATAAACCTGCGATAAATACACACATAACTTCGAAAAGCATCGAAAAGTCATTGGTGTGTGCCATGGTGAACCTGGGATCGAACCCGAGACCTCGTCTCAGCAGTCCCTTACCCAAACCACTAGGCTACTGCGATAAGAAAAAATCTAAGTAAATGTGTAAAAAGGTGAAGCGAAATGCGTGCTAAAAGAGTATAAGAGTTTAAATGGTAGGCATATTTTGAGTGTATGAGCGCCATTTGAGCTAGAAAACGTGGTAATACAGATCATGAAAATAAGAGATAATGTTAAGGATATATAATGTGTAATAAATAAATAAAGAATAGTGAAGTGGTTGACAAGTAAACTATCAAAATACTGAAAAGTGGAATGAACCGATAGCTTCTTACGTGTCTAGTTTTCAAAGATAGGCTAGTTGGAAAGTGTCACAAAACTGCCGGATAACCGTAATAGTGCCACTTTATAAAGGGAAGGTATCACGTCAGTTCTCAAAGACATAAAATATACAACCATTTACTTCGAAGGTCATAAACCAGCGAGCAATGTTATTATACTCAGTCACGAATGTTTTCCATAATCTCGACCAATCGAAATAACTGGTCATTTGTAACAAATATCAGAACACTCGTAAGGCCTAATTGGATGGTTTCATTTTCTAGAATGGTGACTAATAAGAATAAACCAAGATAAGAAGAAAGCTCGTTAGGGGCATGAACATAAATATACACAAATATTGAAGGATATAATATATCAGAAATTATTATGTGTATTCGATTTTGTAAGTAACTTATTTGATATTGGCAGCTTTTATAGATTCCAATAAACGTTTATTATCACACAGGACGTATGTTTTGTTTGTTGACTTAGTATAAAAACAAATAATGGTTAAATCATCTAACCATTGTATTAGTTTGTAGTTTCGTTTCCCCCTCCTACTACCAACTGAAGACTGAAGAACTGAAGGAGGTAGGATACGACGGTATCTTCCGTGTAAAATGAGCTGTCCGACTGGGGTAGTACCTCCGCCCTACAGAAGACCGCGGGCATAATAACCGTCGTGTTGTGTTCCCACGGTAAGTAGGGTAGCCAGAGCTCACTGTATCCCTCCTCCCCCCACCCCTTCCTAGACTCCCCACTCCATCCTCCCTTCCCCCCTTCCCTTCAGGGTATGCAGCGCGTGTGTGACACCTTTAATGTTGCACACGTCCATAGGCTACGGTGACCGCTTCCCATTAGGTGGGCCGTGTGCTTGTCTGCCACCTACGTGGCATAAAAAAACCAATGTGAACATCATGTAATAAGATAAATTCAGAGGTTTTTTTTTTGTTTTTCTAGGAAATTTTACTACCCCATTACGCCTGCTAGAAGTTGTAATATTAAGTTTAGAACAAAATTTTAAAGAGTAGACCATACTTTTCACTTTACTCTGATTCATGTTGTTATCTCTAAGTAGCTATAGCAACATATAAAAATGTAAACCCCAACTTAATTAATACCCTATAACAAAACTCGTAACCCATGTGTATAAGAACGAAGATAAATGAAAGTACGAAAGGGCAGGAGTACGAAGTGTGTTTAGGATGTTATAAACTTGGGCTGTCATAAACATATGGCGTATGGAACACACACATAACATCTTTTCATTATATCCTACCATTTAAACGTTACTTGTTTGTGTTTATCCTGTTTTGTTAAGTGCTCACTTCAGTAGAATTTTTGCAGATAAAGAAAATAGGTTTGATTAAAATAAAATTAATGTTTTTTCACCATTTTTAGGTATAGATATTATAGTTGGAAACTGGATGAATCCAGTGGTTTTAATGTACCCATGAGTAGATTACGCAATTCAAGCAGTACAGCGCGCTGGACTCATCCAGTTCGCAACACATAATCCGAACTATTAGGTCCCACACTCCCACACACCACTCACTCAGACCTGATAAAAACCGCACGCTGCCGTCTCAAGTCTTCAGTTGCCGGGGTGTAAGATTACTTAGAGCATATCCCGCGCTCCCCAGTTGACCCTTTTTTTTTTCATCGTGCGGAAATCCCCATGGATACCACCCCCGTCGGCCAACGGGGGTGGTTATGTCGGGATCGAACCGACTAAAACCGCACGCCGTCTCGGGCCTTGGTAACCGGGGTGTAAGGTTACCCAATGGGCATATCCCTCGCACCCAACTGAAACCCGGGCCATCTACGGTTTTAAGATTGCCCCCTCGACCCCCCGAAAAGGGGGGTGGGGCGAGCATCGCGCCACTTCACCGACGGTGGGGTGTAGGGTGATAGGAGGCCGTCCTGTCACCCAACCGTCGGCGCGCATGCAATCAGCTCGCCCCCCGCTCGCTCCCCACTGTGCCATCTGCCAGTCAGAGGGACACGTGGGGAGCCTCGGAGCAGCCCTCTAGAGGGCCACTCCCACCCCGGCCGGATTGGCCGCAGGCAGCAGCGTCTCCCGTGGCGGGTGGGAGGCGCTGCTCGCCTCCGTTGCCCAGGTGCACCACGTGGAGGTTCCGGCCCGCACCCGGTCCCACACTAGACATGATCAGTTAACTTGACCGTAAGACTCTTTTTATGGCAGCATAATGTTATTTACTCGACAACGTAATATAACGTATAAATATATAGGATTGCAGATCGTGCTAGCGGTACTGATGCCACGTCAGCTTCACCGTGAATGACACTCGACCCTTTCAAGATTTTATGTTGTTTGTGTCAACCTACCGGCGATTCTACAGGTTAAAATGGACTGAGCAAAAACACATGAGCACCAAATGGTAATGAAGAAAATAATAAATACGAATCTATAGAACACCGAACCGTGAGTAAACTACTCATGACCAATGTCAATTGAATGTCAAAGTTTTTTAGTTTTCTTTTATTAAATAATGATTACATATTTTCAACATATATGGTGATTATGCTTATAATCAACAAATATATAAGATAGAGTAAACGACATTAACGTAAGTTCTTAACACGACGAACCCTATAGGTATACCTAATATTTGAAAAATGGAAAAAGTTTATTTTAATGAATACATATAAAGATAAACATAACTTTTACTCCTACCTTACCATACCACAACCGCCATAACTTCACTGTGTTCAACTCCATTTATTGTTTTCTTTAACAGTTTCGGCATTGTCTGTACCAGCACAGTGAAGTAATAGCGAATGCAAAATACCCTAAAACTCGACGAAGCTCATGGCTACAGGCACTGTAATTATTTCCCACTAATTTCAGCTCACACGCTATTCTAGACCAAAGCGAACTCGTGTTTGTAATTCGTTAACTTTATACGGTATATACCTACTAGTTTATAGTAGTTCTGTGAGTAAGACTGCAGTTACTATCTTGTTCTGGGTTAGAATGAGCTTTTTGTACCACATTTTCCATTTTAATAGCACACTCCTTTTAATTGCATAGTATATAAAAAACCTGACAACTCTACATACGGCTGTTTCTTTTGCATAGAAAAGTAAAAAGTTCCTTAGTTAAACTTGCAAATTAATTTGTATGCACACAAAAACCTCCCTCTGACTAGCAGAGGGCACAGTGGGGAGCGGGGGACGAGCTGATTGTCCGCGCGCCGACGGTTGGGGGACAGGACGGCCGCCTGTCACCCTACACTACACCTCACCGTCAGTGAAGTGGCGCGATGCTCGCCCCAAACCCCTTTGGGGGGGTCGAGGAGGCCATCTTAAAACCGTAGATGGCCCGGGGTCAGCTGGCGTGCGAGGGATATGCCTATTGGGTAACATTACACCCCGGTATTTAGACCCGAGACGGCCTGCGGTCTTAGTCGGTTCGATCCCGACATAACCACCCCCGATGGCCGACGAGGGTGATATACATGGGGATTTCCGCACGATAAAAAAAGGGTAAAACTCCAAAGTCACACATTGTCTCAAATCATTCTAGGCTGCACATTTTACCAGATACTAAAACTGAAAAAAAAACCTGACGATATTATCTTTATGCAAAAGCCTCCAGATTATATTATTCACTAGTCGACATGAGTTTAATGCGGTTGTGCTACACATTGGGACGATGGATACGAAGGGATCTCGACCGTTTAAGTGGGATTCGGTGTAAGTTGATACACTAGGCCACGCTGGGGAGAGCGCGGCATTAATTTTAAAGTTTAATATGGATGTTACCACTGGTCGAGGGCATCGTCACTTTTAAATTATTCCACAGGGTGTGTGCATGACGGAGAAAAGTTTATAAAAATACTGTTCGTAGTCTAGTCGCTACATACTTTCGTTTTACATATTAAAGCTCCATGGTACCTAATGCTGTACCTGCTACCTAGTCATTATTTTATCATGTAGTATTTTTTTTGTAATAGGCTCGCGTTTGACCACAACTTTATAGTACCTACGTATATAGTAAGTAGGTAACGTAGTAGGTATTCTTTTTTATGTTATCTAAATCTTTCATAAATACATAATACTCACTATTTCCCTCCAGGGTAGGTGGAGACAACAGCCTGCCATCTTCTTCTGTCCGTACACTCTTCACGAATTTCTTCTAATGTCATTTAAGGTGCTAAGTCCAACTATTTTTTTCGTTGGACCACCACCCCTATTAGAGGCCCGTGGTCCAACTGATTGGACAAAGTAGTTGGACCACCACCCCGAAAGGAAACCTTTTATGCAAAGCCTGCCCGTTCCGAATATTTTTATTTTTAAGCATAATTCAGTTAAAGTTGGCTACTAAGCTACTAACTAACAATAAATTCCACGCAGGCAGAATCACTGATTCCAGCTAGTCTTAATATATATAAATCTCGTGTCACAATGTTTGTCCTCAATGGACTCCTAAACCACCTAACCGATTATAATAAAATTCGCACACCATGTGCAGTTCGATCCAACTTGAGAGATAGGATAGTTTTTGAAACGGATTTCGACATCCACGCGGGCGGAGCCGCGGGCAACAGCTAGTGTTATATAAAGTTTAGAGCTACTCTCTAAAGAATATTTAACCTATACCAAAATCTATAATTATATGGAAATATCCGCTCCATTGAAAATTTGCCGATATTGGTTTTACATCTGAAGCGCCGTCACCCAAAGCATTTTACACCATGGCAGTTGGGATTAAAGTCCATTTACAAATAGCATGGTAATATTTTATTCCAGCCCTAGACCTGCACGTAATGCTCCATTTAAGTATTTAATCTGTTCGAAAAGCCTGTCGAGAACAAGTAGCCAAGGTTACTTGACATAAGACTATGAGCACACGAGGAACAAAGGAACTAATGGAAAGATGCATTTTTCTTCACATAGGGTAGGTACGTTAATATATGCCCCCCATACCTACTGCTATTTTAAACTAGATGAAAATAGGAACCTGTTCCCAGGATAAAAATCCTAAGTTTTAATGCTGGAAATGGTCTATCTTTGTGTCAATTTTCATCTAATTCTGTTCAACGGTTAACGCGTAATTGAATAACGAACATCAAAACCATCTTCGCAAACTTTCACATTAATATTAGTAAGATGCAGAAGTTTGAATGGATATTTAAATGTTTGTTACATAATCAAGCCTGGGCGGTTGAACGCATCAGAACGAAATTGGGCATTAAGGGATCATTATTTTACACGGACGGACCAGCGGGCATTATCTAGTTATATAAGAAGCACGGAACTTATTAACGTCAGTAAATACTTTACAAGTCAACTTTTGCGACGACCTATTTGACAAAAATTTATTGTTTTACTAACTATAGGTTTTCAAATTTCTGTTTTTTTGAACGCAGCAAAAACCTCTTCAAATATTAACACAGAATACACAAAACAAACCTAAAAACCAGGCTGTACTGTTACAATTTTGGCATATGAAAAGAAGCTTAGGCGTGGCACTGGGCACCATATGCCGACGATGCTCAAGTAATGGCGCCCTAAACACACTTTGTATGCTTGCCCTTTGATACATACATCAATCTTCGTATGCATGAGGGTAGTGAATCCTCGCGGTATCGTTCTGAGCATTAATCATTCGGATATTTATACGTCACAAATGTATCTGGATTCTTTAGAAATGACAAAAGCACATTACTTTGCATTGTTAGTTCATAATGGCAGAAAAGGTCAAAGTTCTTTGTTGACCTAGGTATGGAAAATTGTGATCGTCTTCACCAGTAAAGTAAAGCTTGCTGTTGCTTTTATACACTGTTCTGAGAAGCTAGTGTACCTATACCTAACCTACATGTTTATGAAGTTCAAAAAATTTTAAATGAAAAAAAGTCAGAACAAAAATCTACACGAACATCACCACGCTGCATTTGGGTTTGTTTAGACTTTAGGTTAATCTTAGAAACTGCTAGGTACCTACACGAATTTCTGCTACAACCAATACAAAAAAGTGTTTATTGAAGATGCCTAATGATAAACAAAAATATGCAATAGAAAAATATGATGTCGGAAAAACACTGTCCCTTTGGAGAGTTGCCGTGAAGTTTGTGCAAAGTTTAGCCACAGGCCGAGTTAGTTACATGTGCGGGGTGTATAAGCATATTGTTTTGATGGCAACATTCCAATATAACAATCGCGACAGCAGCTGGCGCGTCTCGTGATAACCCCGGGATATTGTGCCAGTTTGACACCGGCTTGGAGCGCGTCCGTCCAAACGTCACGGCGACTTAACACGGACAAAACATTCTAACAATCTAATACCCACAAGGATTTTTAATTAAAATTTTTTTGAGGACAAAATAAATCAAATCGCAGGGCCGCTTGGGTGGCCGGCAGTCACGCTTTAGTAGGGTTTTTTTGCATACCCTTTTACATGCATACCTATAAATTGGTATATCCTATATAATTTCAGTATGTGTCAGGATAGGAGTGAGAGAAATCTGAATAGTCACAAAATTTGCACCAAATAACTGTACCTTAACTGTACCTAACTGTACCTTTGTTAAAAAAACTGTACCTCATGCATATTAATTACGAATATTTTTGAAAATTATTAAATAAAAAGTAAATATATTTACAAATATATTTATTATAATTCTGATATTACACTCGTACAACATAATCTCTAAAATAAATTATTTTATATTTAAATGCAATCAGTCTTCAAGTTTTTGGTGTAATATTCGCGTTATCTTGCCTGCTTCATCTGTGGAAAGAATTTATACATGTAATCAAATCTGAGACGTAAAATTCAGTCAGTAATATTGAAAAAAGAAAGGTAAGTACTTTTAGAATACAAGAACCAGTTCCATAGTTTCAACTATTATTTCTATTTATAAACAGTATGGCGGGCAGGGGTTCTATTGTAAGAGAAGCTGAACTTCAATGCAAAGAGATACAAAAAATTATACGCAAAATGTTAACTTAAAATTGTGTAAAAGTATGTTATGGTATTGAAATAAATTATTTTTATTACATATATATGTTGTTGCCGAATTTTAAAGTAAGTATGAAACATCTTACTCTATTAGTGGCGTCTACTTACGTAGGTATTCCTTGTAACTTAAAACATTATTATAGTAAATTTGCTCGATGTCTGTCCAGTGGCTCAATACTACAGTGCATTCTAGGAATGCGCACCAATTGTTCGTTTTCAATTATTATTGAATTCGTTTGAAATTACCTACGCCATTGTACACATTGCAATCTCAATTTTTATTTTTACAAGGCATGTTGGTCTAAGGTGAAGTCTTCAAACTGTAAAATATAAAAACGTTAAAGCTTTCTTTGTACACACGCTACATAGAGTCTGGCACTCTCAAATTCCTTCAATTATCAAATGCTTGTATAGGTATATACAAATCTCGTCGACTGAAATTGTGTATTAAATTTGATTTTTAACATTCCATACCAAACAAGAGACTTAATTGACAACGGGCAACAACGGGTCTTCTTTCACGACAAAGAAACCTAAACATTATCTTAATTAACGTCAGAGCTCTCCTTTCATGTGTATTAACATAATGATGTACCCCATCATTATGTATACCACTTAAAATATTCTCATACTCGAGTAATGGCTGTGACCAAGGGAATATGCGTGTCGTACTCATTCTCGCTTCCCATGGGAACCTATTCTAGGTATAAAAACCTAGCCTATGTGATACCAAATTTTTGTCTGATCATTCAGCCGTACAAGTTTTTTTTTAATCTCATTTAGAATCTAATAATAACATGCATATACGTACAAGAGTGTATTTGGACCAAACTTTTGGACACATGCATCCATAAATTCATCAATGAACTCGAAATACTCGTCGCCTCTAACTTGCTTTTGTTTAATACCCACGTATAGCGGATCTTCTAAAAGTGTCTGAAAATCGATTATGATAATGGATAAAATATTACTGACTAGTTTTGTTTCCAAACTTTGTGACTCTATTATTAAGTTCATAGATATATACATACATACATACAAATCACGCCTTTTTCCCATTGGGGTAGGCAGACAGAAATCTTTCCACTTATTCATAGATACCGTAGGTACCTACCGATTAGTGAAGTTGAGCGTTCATAATAAAAGTTTTTTAAACCTAACTAACTAACTAACTAACTAACTTTTAAACTAACTATTACTTTTATTTTTGAAAACTTGCAAGCTCGTTAGCAGCAATGTTTTCAATGTTCCTCAAACTAAACCTACCGAAACCCATTCTCAACAATTTCGACATTTCTATACTCACATCACATTATTGTTTTGATATCTAGAGCCATCTAACGAAAATGTGAAGAATCACAGAGCAATCTAGACAGGTAGGTACCTTATTTTAAACTAAGCACCAACCACTAAAAGCTAGCTAGTAAATATAAATTAGTACCAAATTGTCAGTGCCGACATCTAGTGTGATAGGAAGGCACTGGTGAGGTTTTATCCCAGCTAATGCAGTATACAATGCGAGCTTGCTCATTGGAATCCCCATACCGAAAGCACCTCGATCAGCTGGATCTTCGTGGTCCAAAATTCTTCCAGTCTCAGTGACTATTATAACTCTGATTTCCTGGTCAGGCCTAATAAATATGATAGAATTGAATCAATTATCAAAGAAAAACATAGCCAGCATCATCCTTTGAGCTTTTTCCTAATTCAGTTGAATTCGGTTTTTAGTATACTAACTACTATAGTGGAGTCAATTTAATAGGCCACATTTGACAATTCATCAAAATTCAACATCGCAACCTTTTACGCGACGCGCCGCGGTGGGCATCAAATTATAATATATTTTTCGTTTTGTTAGAACTGCACAATTGCTTAACTTTTTTCAATTACTATTACATATTTATTGTAATAATGACAAATACAAGTAATTTTACGTTTTGCTTTCACCAATAAACCATTCTAAACATAATAAACAATTTCTGATTTATAGAACTGAACGTCATTACCTTGTCATTACAATGTTCTGTCAGTTAATCCTTTTTCTTTTTAAACATTAGGCATGTTACTCTAAAAATCGAAAGCTGATAAGTAGAATCGAATGCAATGATTACTTCGTCTCATCTCATAATGCCAACTTCGCAAAATGACAACCGCTCGCAAAATGACAACTTCTCAAAATGCCAACTTCTCGAAATGCCAACTTCCCAGAATGCCAACTTCGCATAATGCCAACTTCTCAAAATGACAACTTTTCAAGGGGCAGACCGGTGGGCATAAAAAAACTTAAAATCCAAAATATCACACACTTTATGTACCCCTAGACCACTGATCTGTATTATCTATAGCACTGGATAGGTGGCTGTTAAAATAATGTAAAGTTCTCTTGATTTTCGCCATTTAATAATAATAATAATGTTACATAATCAACGTTTAATTAATAAAAAGTAACAAAATAATGTTACTTATATTTCATATTACAATTAATTGATTTACTGTGTGATTTCTTTATGTAATTAGTTATAAGTAACAAAAAACGTTAAAAATTTATTTTTTGAGTTCCTGCATACCGAACAACTACTCATGATATGACATTGTGTTATTATTTGTTTATATGTTCTAGGGGTACGTAAAAGTGTGTGATATTTTGGATTTTAAGTTTTTTAAGGCCTACCGGTCTGCCCCTTGAAAAGTTGTCATTTTGAGAAGTTGGCATTATGCGAAGTTGGCATTCAGAGATGTTGGCATTTCGAGAAGTTGGCATTCTGAGAAGTTGTCATTTTGCGAGCGGTTGTCATTTTGCGAAGTTGGCATTATGAGATGAGACGGATTACTTGTGAAGAAATATCATCATAAAATTAATAACCACGTTGTGACAAAAGAAATTACTGATTGCATTTTTTGCATTAGTATCGATCACCAATCATCCCCCAATAGTTATTTTGTAAATATATTCAATGAACAGAATTGACCTCTCTACAGTTTTATTATAAGTATAGATCATGTACTTGTCTTATTTTGCTCCTTAAATTTACGAAAGAAAAAATAATAATGAGACAGGGATTCACCTGAGGATTTTAAAAATTCACATTATCTTTCAAGTCCGTATCGATTCATTCGTTCTAATCGACCTTTTTTAACAGGTCACCTCATTATGAATATAAAACTGACAAACGTCAAATGTGGCCTATTAAATTGACTCAACTATAAACAACTGAACTTCGATATAATAAAGATTCATCTAAAGCAGCTAAATATGTAAATCAATCTAACCAATGGGAAAAACCGAATAATGGGTTTAACCTTTATAGACAATAACTTCCAATTTTCGAATAAAGATTATTTGGTGACATTTGATAAATTAATCCTAAAAGACTTGTTTAGTAGTAATCCTGTGGAATAACTTGTTCGTGTTTCGAAATAGATGTTAAACAACTCTAAATATATCGTACCATTTCTTGAGAAGATTGTAGACTTGGCCCTTGTCATGAATATTTATAAAAAGACCTTTGGGCCGTTTGTAAACTAGACCGAAGTTCTTGCAGGGTGTCGTCACAGTAGGCGTCTTGATAATCGGTAAATACTGTTCAATGTATTGACTAAGCAGTGTGTAGTATAATTTTTCATTTGCATTCTGTAAGCGATCATTTGAAATACATTGAAACCTTCTGGACTATGTTTAATTTGCAAAATATGGAATTTGTCAGAATTTATTGTAACGGTATTTTATTATATCACTTTCATAACATTTTGGCTTAACATCGTGGGTTTAGAAAATTCTCCTTTTACAAATCCAACATTGTTTTATTCAACATTTGAATTGAACATTTTGCAATTCAACATTTTGAGAAATTAATCATTTTAATTCCTATCTGTCAGAATTTACAATGAAGTTAATGAAAACCAATGAGTTTAATGAAATACACATTGAAATGCCGAAAGATAATAATGTTACCTGTACTTCTCCTAAATAAAGATACGATCCGTTTAAAACATTGTCATGATAGTCATCTGATAATTTCCAAACATCTAACTGCTGTTCTCGAGTGTGCGGATCTACATTTAAAAGCTCTTGTAACATCCTTAGCGATTGTGGTTCTTCATATGTTACTGCTTTGGGCGCCTGTTTGTAGTTCTGTGGCTAGAATTTTTATAACATGTTATTCTTGATTGGAGTGATGTCTTTTACTAGTTTAACTTCACAAAACAAACTGCTAAAATTGAAAACTGCTTCAAAAATATGCCATAGACTATAAACAATTTCAACCGCTGGGATTGCATAAAAATATTTTAAAAAACGCTGAGGAGGTGCGTAAAAATAGAGCAAATGGCAGATACAGATGACTCCTGTCGTGCAAAATGTGTATGTATGTATGTAGAACATGTAGATACATGGTAATAGTCTGATTTATTAATAATAATAATTACCTTATGGTTCTGTAAATCTTTCAAACGTTCGATTCTGCGCACTTCAGATACTTTTGAGCTTTGAAATACATCAGTAGTTTTCGGACAGATCGTAGAAAATAAGGTTTTGCTCTGTCTTGATGTCTATTTGATGGGAGGCAAAAGTAATAATTATTCAAATGCAGACAGCAATCTCATAAATTTCTTTGGTCTAAGTCCTACCTCGTTTAAAGACGTTAGGTAGAATTTCTCTACAACCCAACTCTCACTGTAGTTCTTTTAATATTCCCAGTTAATAGGATAGCTTCTCGGGCTATGTCATGCATGGGAACCAAGAGGGAGTAATTCTCCAATCGACAGTAAACTATTTTTTCTGGATTTCGAGGACAACCCAAGAAAGTAAAACGATGGGAATGTATTGGCAGTGGAAGTTGGTAATATATTGGTGGACTACCTAAGGGTATGCAGTACTGTCCTCGAAAAAGCGGCCGCAAAGATCGCAGGCACCTGGCCTAGGATACAGGTACCTAGGTACTTTTTGAAAAATTCGTGTCCGCTGAATACCTGCATCAACTGGCAGGAGGGGCCGCCAATTCGTATCATAGGTTGGGGGTATATACCTTCAAGTATTTGGATTAAAATAGATATAGTTTACCTTTGTTGAGGCGTTCCGCCCACGGTTACCACCAGTCCTACCATTGTAACCATATCTGTAAGAATATAGATAAAAATATAAATTGATAACTGCTACAGTATAGTGACGCAAGCCTTGTGTAGTAGCTAATACAATCCATAACATATAAATGCTATTAATTTAAAAGGAATACAGTGTCTTGCAACCGGATTAAAATTAAGAAGAAAGATTATTTAGTGTTAAAATATTAATACACTACCACTTTTGAAATTAAGAAAATGTACCCTTCGGTTCAATTAATATAACAGAAAACGAGCAGCAAAAGTATGACTTACATAAGAATTCTGTGCAAAAAAGTAAACATTTTAAAAAATCAATATAATTACAGAAAGAAAGAAAAGCTGCAATAAAATTACCTTTTGACAACTAAGATTGTTTTAATTTTTCCGGAAAAGAACCAAAAGAAAAAGTAAATCCAAAGAGCTGTATACCAGCATAAAAACTCTTTGGTAGGTATAGGTGTTTTGCGCTGAGCATTTTAAATCTGTTACATACGGTTACATAGGAGCAAATTGGGGTCACCCGACCTTATGAAAGTAGATGTCTCTATGAATATCGATAAATATAGCACCTATATAGGTAATACTATAAGTAAACTCCTACCTATGTAAAGTAAGTTCGTATATGATTTAAATCGGTAAAAGATAACATCCAGGACAGGACTTGAACCCGCGACCAGTCCCTTACAGGGGGAATACACTCTGACCAACTGAGTTATCTTGACACGTCCAAGATATTCAAAACCATCCGATACATTTCACGGCTTGGGGTGAATAAATGATGTTACAATCATCTCTAAAAATTGTTTTTAGATTCTCCTTTATTAATTCAATGAAATCTACTTTTTTTTTATATAGGACACGTCAATTTGACTTCACTCGTCTGATGGTAAGCTGAAACTCGAAAATCCTGTTGGACCCATCAGTGGAACTTTCCAATGGAACCAACAGTCCTAAACCGAGTTATCAAGGTATAATAGCGTAGAATAAAGATAGAAGATACCACGATCGCCAGATATCACTTGATGAGGCCGTCAAGCTGTGCGCCACCATTGTTAACATGGTACGTGTACCTACCTATGTAATGGTGACCCCACTGATCTGTATTATTACCTATATGAATGTAATAAATTAAATCCTAATAGCTCCACCTATTTCGAATAATGGATACATGAGTACCATCAGAATCCTGTTGGACCCATTCACCCTAAATAGTGAAGACAAAAGGACTCGACATTCCTGTTGGACCCATCAATGGAGCCATGAAAACTCGTAAATCCTGTTGGACACACCAATGGAGCCATGAAAACTTGAAAATCCTGTTGGACCCAACAGTGGAACTTTCCAATGGAACCAACAGTCCTAAACCGATAACTCAACGCTACGCTATAGTCTACCCTATAGGTAGGTATCATGATACATCACCACGACAACCACTACTAACATAATAATGGAACTAGAGAATGGAACTACTGGGATACGGCGACAGTGAAACCTACTTAGGTTCTTAAAGGCGCGTGCGAGTGTATCATAATCAAGAACATTGGAAATTTCCTTGCTTGATCATAATGTTACATAGCGCAGACCGTTTACATAGGTACCCGTCTGTCAGTATTCTGGAACCCATAACACAAGTTTAGTACCTACCTACTCAGCTTACTTTGGGTCTATAGCGCTGTGTAAAATGTCGTAGAATATTCATTAGTTATTTTATTATTACTGTGCTATACCTATAATTTAGTCCGTGAGTGTTCGTAGCAACAACGGTTTATTAGCCCCGCCGTGTTTGAACTCGATATTTAGTCTCAATGATTAGTCAAAGTCACTTGCACACTTAGCTATAAATAAAAAGCAGGTATTATAACAAAACAAATATAATCGTAGTACTCATACTTGAATCATGATTTAGGTAGCTAGACAAAATTACAATCATAAGTAGAAAAAATACTTTATTAGACAAAGCACAGTAAACAACTTTTACTTCTTGTTCTTGACGTATCAGTAAAATCATTCCGAAAATATCTGTAAAAGAGTTTTGGAACGTTATAAATGTTATATACAAAAGTTTAAAAATGAAATCAGTATTGGACATAATATCGTTTAATGTAGGTAAAAATTCGGAATCATTATTTTTAGACTAAAAAGAGGACCCCGATCATGTCATGAAAATGTGCTCAAGAACCATCATAAACGATGCTTCGTGAAAGTTTCAATCAAATTGTTTAATAATTATTCGTATACCGCAGTTAAGTATAAAAAGTGGCGCCTATATAAAAGTGGCGCCTATATAAAAGTGGCGCCTATATAAAGGCGGAACTACATTGTGTTATTCGCACTATCCTGCGGCATACAGTGAAGCGTGGGGGCCCATTCGTCTATATTATTTACTAGACCGATTGTATTCAGTCACTAGGTCACTACCCGTGGTCCCACCGCTACGCCCCACTGGTGGGTACACGGGGAATATTTTATGCCCGTAGTCCAACCGCACTGAAGAAAATTCAAATTTATTCCACCTGTGAGTCCACGGGTAATCCAATTCGGTAAACCCTTTGGACTAGAGATGTGCGTAAAAGTGAAGGAGTGGGTATTTATAAAAGAACACTAAATAATTGTAAGCTTATTTGTTTAAAAATACACCAAACTAAATACCCATCTAAATGCTGAAAACAATATTAGAAAAGGAGGTAACGAGCCTTTATCTATATGACTTTGAAATGACATATTGACACAGTAATAATAACAGGAAAATGCAAAGAGTTAGAACTATATTTATAATAAACTCTTTGCGGCACATCTCTAATGCAGTGGGACTACGGGTAATTGTTTCCCCCATAGTACCACCACAAGGCCGTAAGAATATCCCTGTGGTCCCACTAGTGGGTCGTACTGGTGGGATCACGGGTAACAGGCGATTGTATTGATGAATGATTGAATTATAATAATAAAAATAATGCTTGTAACAAACTGCCAAAAGAAGAGATAACTTACTTTATAATGTATAACGTGCTAGGCCACTAGTCTAAGGCGTGCTTCGGCTTAACTCACGAGTCCACCTCGATGTACATAATAGGTACCAATTATTTGGTCCGATCACAGGAACATGGATTACAATTATTTTTAGACGCTACGCCTCTGAAATAAAATACAGATATCTTTAAGCAACTAGTAGTCGAAATATATTTTTATACTCGTACTACAAGGCATTTTACATATCTATACCCTTTTTTCGGTATTGGACAGATTCGTGGATTGGACAGTTTCATGAATTCGGCAGATTCGCTACTCGGCAGATTCGCTACTCGACAGATTCGTGGATTCGACGGATTAGCTATACGACAGAAGTACAGGTGTAAAGAAAATAAAAAACAATAAAGTAACGCACTTTTAATTAGAGACAGAAATGTTAACGTCTTTATTCGTTATTTTTTTTTTTTTTTACTTTTTACTTTGCACAACCGTTTTAAGCAATCAACCACGCTAATTTCATTCTGCAATGCTGCGTTGACAATTTCGTTTATTTGACTATTTTTTTTGCATCAGTTTTGCATTACGCAGCTTCCCCTTACAATGAAGTTGTTCTTTTTTTAACTTCGTATCTTGAAAACGGGATTCCTTCTTTAACAATTGTAAAAATAGATAGAGGGGAGGATTAACAGGAATTCTTTTTTTAAGCCGCGCATGCCACCCTTCGATTGGGTTATTTGTTCGAAAATTTTCATTATAACAGGTAAACACATTCTCCGTATATATCCCCATCCATTGAGTTGTAAAATAATTATTAAATGTATTGTATTCCGCTGAATCATTGGCTAATTCTTGTACACTTATTAAATGTATTGTATTCCGCTGAATCATTGGCTAATTCTTGTACACTTAATATTGCTTCAGGAACCAATATGGGGGGCAGCAGCGGCAGTTGCATATAAAAGCGCATGATAAACTCTCCATTTTCTGTTTGATCAAATCCAACATTCTGGCTCTTTTTAAGTATAGCTTTCCAGTAATGAAAGTAACAACCAGTTACATTTATACCAGGATAAACTGATTTTATAGCTTGGATAGTGGCTAATTCAAAGTCGCACTTATAATTTTCAATTATCACTGAAAATTGGTCCCTCAAAATAGTGAACATACGTTCATACGTTAACGGTAACGCATTACTGTTTTTGTGCGCAACTGTTCCTTTTCTGTCGTATAGCTAATCCGTCGAGTCCTAGAACCTGACCAATCCACGAATCTGTAGAGTAGCGAATCTGCCGAATTCACGAAGCTGTCCAATCCACGAATCTGTCCAATACCGAAAAGGGGATCTATACCTACATATTATAAAATGATAGGAAAGTCAAAAATGTACATTGAATATTTTTTGAAAAGAAATACTTGGTATGATGTACATTGTACAATCGTTAGTTGGTGCAAGTAATCTAACTACTTCTATAGGCTTGTATACTAACGCTGGGGACGGGTAATCATAGAAATCTGGCAAATAGTTCGGATATGGTAGTTTGTAAGTATAGCCATCAATAAACTTGTCTAAATCAGTTGGTCTTGGATACAGGCCAGCAATATCTGAAAAATAAAATGATTAAAAAGCGAAATTAAAGTCAATCAAAAACTCACATTATGAAATATTTTACTGAAAAAGTTTTGGCAAAATATTAAATAGGTATATGAATAAACTAAGCCGGGTTGCGAAGGAAATGCTCTTTGGGCCACCTTACACCCTGGCGTCAGAAGACCCTAGACGGCGTCCAGTTTTAGTCGGTTAGAGTCCGACATAACCTGCCCCGCTGGCCGCGGGGTGGGTATCCATGAGGATTTCCGCACGAAAAAAAAGGTATATGAATAAACTGAATTCAAATCTACGTACTAGTTTCATAAGCTTTAGTAATTACAGCCTTCGCGATGTCCAGTGATACTTTCCGTATAGATTTCAGCGATGGATACACGCGACCAATACTAATATCACTCTCTGTGACACAATCAGCAATAACCTGAAATAGTAACTACAATAAATCATACAGATACAGGCACGTTACTTGGCCAGGTTTGGGGTAAGTTCGCGCATCGAGCACTTTGAGCCAATCAAATGATTCAAAGTACGAACGAACGGAACGTTGATTCGCTACAAGACGACTCTCGGAGACATTTGATTGGTCCGTCAAGTGACGGATCAATCATATGTCCGCGACGGCGCAACCGCGTCTCCCGCGACCTAAAAATCGACCTTTGCGCATATCGACGGTTAAAAGGCGAATTGATTCAAGCGCCATTTTGAGAACTTTACAGGAGAGCATTTTTAAGTTTATTTTTTACGAAAAAAAACACTGTTCCTAAAGTATTTAATAAAAATGAAAAAATCGCCCCAATTAAGAAGCGGTATATTTTTTGCTAATTTATGATTATATTATAACTATTAAAAGGTGTTTTTAAAGCAAGTTAGATGTAACTTGAGCCATTTTGCACAATTCTTTGATCAGGGCAGAAAGGTCTATATACACGATAACGATTTATGTATTCAAAGCAAAATAGTTTATGTGTTCCTTGCTTCTTGAACAGATCAAGGATAAATGATTTAAATCACTTACCCATTTGTCAACTGTTCATGGATACATGATTTAAATCACTTACCTATTTGTCAACTGTTCATGAATAAATGAGTTAAACCACTCACCTAGTTGTAACTGTCCTAGGAGAAATGACTCAAATTACACAATATTATTATAACTATTTATAGCAAATTGTTTTAATAGCAAGATTTATTAGAATCTGAATTGAGGAAAATAGCTTAAAGGTAATAAAATAAATTTCACGATGTAGGGAAAGCGAATTAAATGACACATCAATTTTGAGAAAAGTTACTTAAATAGATAAAATTGGTGCACTTTTAAGAACATGAGACTTTTAAAATCGATTTTGTAAAACGTAACAAAGAAAACAACGCTTTACGAATCAACTTTTGTTTTATTTATTCATTTACGTAAAATTAAGTAGGTATCTATAAACATAGGTGACATTTATAACCGCTAATAATCAGTCTTCAAATATATTTTTTTTATATAGGACACGTCAAAATGACTTTACCTCGCCTGATGGTAAGCTAAAGGCAAAGTCTCAGGACTGGTGGTCTCACCACTACATACAGCGGTAGTGCTACATTGGCGGCCCTCAGCTTGACGGTCCCATCAAATGCTTTTTCACGCCCCGTTTAAAGGCCCCAGGACTATAGGAGGAAGGAAAGACATGCGCTGGTAAAGAATTCCAAGTCTTTAAAAGAGGCACTAATTGGGACTAATTGGAAGAGCTCATCAGAACACTCGCCATGGTAGAGCCGGTAAAAAACTGCCAAAGATGCAATACGTAGCTGTAGAGGCTCGAGGGTGTTCGTAACCTCAGGACTCCCAATAATACGGACTTAGCGTCGCTGCAATCTGTCGAGAGCATCTAATAAGTACTGTGCAGAGCCATCCCAGAGATGAGCACAGCACTGAGGTGACGGCTATGGGCCCATAATTGTCTAGCTCGGACCGGTCCCCTTTCTTGGGGATCGGCTGTACATTTGCCTCTTTCTAAGCGGGCGTACCCGAGGTGTAAGATATGCGGTACAGACGCGTAGGCATTGGGGACAACTCTGCTGCACAATTATGTAGAACCACCGCAGGAATACCATCGAGACCAGTAGCTTTCCGGACTGCATCGAATCGAATCGAACATCGCGTTGCCTGATATGAATATCAGGCATTGCGTGGTCACAAGTGGGCAGTGTCGGTGGCTGCATGCCGCATTCATCGATTCGGAAATTTGCCGTTAAGAGATTATTATAAATATAATGAGATGCGAACGTAAGCTCGATGAGTTCTAGCCACCAGAGCAAGCCGGGTTTCGAAAAAGCTACAGCACCGTGGACCACATTCATACTGTTCGGCAGATTGTGCAAAAGACCGAGGAGTACAATCAGCCGCTGTGTATGGCTTTTGTGGACTACGAGAAAGCCTTCAACTCCATCGAGACGTGAGCAGTTCTGGATGCTCTGCAATGGTGCCGCGTCGACTGGCATTATATCGAAGTGATGAGATGTCTGTATGATACTGCCACCATGTCCGTCCAGCTCCAAGACCAGAAGACGAACTGCATTACACTACAGCACGGAGTACGACAGGGGGATGTCATATCCCTTAAACTATTCACTAACGCACTGGAGGACGTCTTTAAGACATTGGATTGGACTGGACGGGGAATTAAAACATAAACGGGAACGCATCTCACACCATCGGTTCGCCGACGACATTGTCATAGTTGTGGAGTCGCTGGAGCACTTGGGCGAGATGCTGCACAGCCTAAATGGAGCCTCTCGATGTATCGGTCTCAGCATGAACTTGGACATAACCAAGATTATGTTCAACGAAAATGTCAGCCTGGACCGATCGACGTCGAAGGGTTGACACTCGAAATTGTTCAGAAATAAGTCTACCTTGGGCTTGCATAAGCTTGATTGACTTGCCAGTCAATCAAGCTTGGTAGAAACAACTTCGAGAAAAAAGTCGCCCGAAGGATCCTGTTAGGTTGGGCAGCATTTGGCAAACTGCGTCGGGTTTTCTCCTCACCCTTACCGCAATGCCTCAAATCGAAGGTCTACAACCAGTGCGTCCTACCAGTCATGACTTACGGTGCCAAAACGTGTACACTGATTGCTGACGGCTAGTCCACAAATTTAAAGACGTGCAGCGGGCCATGAAGCGAGCTACGCTTGGAATTTCTTTGAAGCACAAAATTCGCATTGAGGTCATCTGACAAAGAACTAAAGTTACCGACATAGCACGCAGAATAAGCAAGCTGAAATGGCAATCAACTGGCCACATCTGTCGAAGGACCGCTGGCTGTAGGAGCAAACGAGTCCTAGAGTGGAGACCACGAGTCGGCAAACGGAAGGTGGGACGCCCCCCAGCCAGATGGACCGATGACCTGAAAAGGGTAGCTGGGATGGACTGGATGCGGAAGGTGGAGATTCGGGTGGATGGCGTACATTGGAAGAGGCCTATGTCTAGCAGTGGACGTCGACAGGCTAATTGATTGATTGATAATGAGATCAATCAATCAATTAGCCTTATCGATTAGCCAAATCAATAAAAGTACCCTATAGGAAATAAGTGTGATTTGCGCACGAACCGCAAGGAATTGAAATCCAACTTATTCTGGCATCAAGTAGTAGACTAAATTGACACTCGTATTAAGGGTCCAAGTACCTACCCGCGTTGCCATTTTATTGCGAGGTGAAAGAATTAAACTGATTTAAGTATGCCATAAGTTTAATTATTAAATCAATATAAAGGAATCAAACGTACAGATATTTATTTTATGCATAGAGAAAACTGTTCTAAATAGCATAAACACTAAAAATCGGTCAAGGATAATTAGCACAAGTCATATACTTCCATTATACTTATTCAGGCAAGATTGATTCAAGCGACAGAGATAATGTTCAAATGTTCAAGGCAAAATTATTTAAGTTGCATGACATCAATAAATCTGGTTGAAGCAAAATGAATTAACATCCACGTTAAATTATTTAAGATCAAGTAAAACTAATTCAAACGGCAAAACCATTTTATTCCATCCAGGAATTAATGGGTTAAACTACAGATAGTAAGAAAAAACATTTTTTTTGATGGGTCTATATACATGCTTTGAAAAAATCAATCAAAATTGCTACACTCGATACCTCGTAAATAGAAAAGATACCCAAATTCGTAATGGAGCCAAGCGCCAAAAAAGTGCTCAGATTAACCTCAAACCCGGCTCAAAAGACGCGGAAAAATTCCACGATTCCAATGATGTATATAACTCAATATCGCCCAAGGTGGCGCTTGAATCAATTCGCCTTTTAACCGTCGATATGACGCGTCGGGCCAATTTACGTGCCGGTATCTGTACAACAGTTAATTTTGTACAAAGGAAAGAAAACGGGACGGACCTTTGAGGCACTTCAGCATTAATCTACTTACAAAAACACTAAAAACCGTCACAAAAGGATTCCAACGTGGCGGTCTTGAAGTTGGTGTTATGTTATTTCTCTACATTTTGTTTGTACTTAATTATAAAGGTGAAAGAATGGTAGGTAATACAGATATTTTAGTAAATTAAAGTGATCCCATTCAAAGGACAGCTCAAATCGATTTGACAGAGTAGTTTAAGATTTAATCCCGCATTCTGAGTAAAAGTTTAAAAGTAGGTAGTAGGGTAAACCAGGCAGTGATTGCCCACCACAAGTGATTGCCCATCTTAAGAAAAACAGTTGTAGGAAAATGTACATTTTACCCAATTTTACCAAAACCTTGACATTCTATACTTAGTGTAATTTATTATTATTTCAAGTAAAAAGTTATACAATTTTGATAGATCAGTAGTTACTTGTTATTTTTTTCTTATATTGAAATGGGAGGTGCTTAAGTGGGTAATAGCTATCATTACCCTATGATATTTACCTAACGACTTATTTGAAAACACTTACCTTGGCAGCAGTGAGAAATATAGTATCAGTTACGACGGTCATCTGACAACAAATTACACCTAAACCCACGCCGGGGAATATGTAGGAATTGTTACCTTGACCTGTCTGATACTCTTTACCATTATATTTAACTGGTGGGAAAGGAGAACCCGATGCAAAAATACAGCGACCCTGAGAAACAAATTAAAAGACAAATCTTTAACTATTGTTAATTAGATCTATTCTAAACTCACTTGTACCTATATATAACTCACCTACTTCACTAGTACCTATTTTTCGTGCGGAAGTACCTATCCTACTCTTTCAGAAAATACTTTTAGCGCAATGAAGTAAATACCTATTCTACAGGCCCTATTACCTCTGTATTATCATACGCTTCCTGTGCAGAACACTCTGCATTCGCAGTTGGATTTGAAAGAGCAAATATCATTGGTCGTTCTGTATTTTTAGCCATTTGTTTCAAAACTTCAGGCGTGAATGCGCCGCCTACTGTTGAAACACCTTAAAAACAATTATGCATTTAGTCACAATGTCACTCTTTACAATATCAAAAAACAATATTATTTTATCTTTCTTTTAAGTACAACATGGGCCAACGCTAAACACCATAATATGGAAAACAGAAACAGCCTTAAACGATGTCATAATATATCATAACATCGTTTAAGCCCTCTGTCTACAGTTTCAATTACAAAAGACTAAAGCGGTATGGCATTGCAAAATATTGAAAATAAACAAAAAATCAAGATGTTACTGACTCTGTATAATGTACCGCTATCTTTAAGAAGTAGTTGGTAAAACATCTAACGGGTTATGGATAATCCTACAACTTTATATAACTAATCAGGAATTATTTGAAACTCATAATATATAAAGTATTATTATTTATTTGCATAAACTACAATATAAAATTATTAAAAACCTACCGATCAAGCACGTTGCCTTCAAGTTCGTTACAGTTTGTAATAACTCTTTTGAAGGTTCAGTGTCTTTGGCGAAGTTTTTTGCGTGTGGAGGTACACCACCGGACCTTTTATTTGTCAAGATACCATCCTTGTCAAATAAGTATATTCTCTTTTGGCATTCTTCCTTTGAGAGATTATCTTCCGACATAATACTAACCAACAAATTCGCAATTCCGACACCAGCCTAGAAAAGTAGGTAATTCAAGCATTATTACTATTAATCATCATTCTCTGAACGTTTTTCCCAACTCAGTTGGGGTCGGCTTTCCAGTCTAACTGTGATGCGGCTGAACTTCGATGTTTTCCGTGGAGCGACTGCCATCTGACCTCCACAACCAATGGTCATTATGACCAATGCTGCAATGGCGACATCGAAGTTCCAAGTTAGACTGGTTGGACTTTTGTGGGCTTCAACTACCCGTAACGACTGCCATAGATGTTTGTATGACAACCGGGACCGACGCGACGGTTTAACGTGCTCTCCGAGGCACTAATAAACCTGCGATAAACACAATATTCAAAACTCGTATTATTCTCTAAACTTACAGCGCCCGCTCCAAAAAACAAAAATGTGTTGTCAGATAATTTCCTTTGGGTTATTTTTGCAGCCGCAATAACTCCGGCAACAACAACTGCTGCAGTTCCCTGAATGTCATCATTAAATGTACAATAATCATTCCGATATTTTGCAAGAAGTGGTATAGCATTTTGCTGGGCAAAATCTTCAAACTGAAAACAAAACAAATCCTTACCATATGTATTGATAGACTTCTGAGTATTGATATTTAGGTTTCATATTATGTATCACTACATCATAATATTAATTATAGGTGAACTCTTACCTGTATTAGGACGTTTCGTCCGTATAGTCGGACACATGCTTCCATGAACTCTTGTACAAATGCATCGTACTCTTTACCCCTTATTCGTTTATGCCGTAAACCAATGTATAATGGATCAGCCAGCAGTTTCTGGGAAACAAATTTCAAATTTTACTAGTTTTTGAATAGTCTACTTTTTACAATAGACACACTAGTTGTAACCAAGTTACAAAATAAATAGGTGAATCAATAATCATAAACCCAATGTAGGTATAATACAGGTATAAATAATCAAATTTTTGAATTGTAATTATTTATTAGATTAAAATAGAATACCTAGCACAAAGAAGAATTTTATATTTGCCTATTTGTCTAATTTTGCTAGCAATTAGATAAGAATCTCACTTTGTTTCGGGTATCTTTCCCTTTTGTCGGAAATGACATTATACATGGGTATTAGTCAACAATTTTTATGGATAGGTACACACGTTGCCAAATTCATCTGTGTCTATTCGAAAGGAAGACCATTTTCGAACGTGCGTGTTTGTGTGTGTTAACCAATATATTGACAGAGTGCCTTCTGGTAAAAACTTTATCAAATACCTCATTGTTAGTGCCCACATCTAAGCAAATTGGAAGACACTTGTGCGGTTTAACTCCTGCCAGCGCGGTATACAAACTCAACTTGCCAATCGGTATGCCCATGCCAAAAGCTCCGAGATCGCCTAACCCCAATATCCTCTCTCCGTCGGTAACAACGATAGCATAGATAGTTTCCACCGGCCTAAGAACAAAAAATAAGTTAATTCAAGAGGTTTTTCAAGTGCTGCAGCAAATGCCGGCTGAGGCAGGAGTGGACCTCTAGAGGACTGCTTCGAGGCTCTCCGCGCAACCCTCTGACTAGCAGAGGGCACAGTGGGGAGCAGGTGGACGGCGGGCTGGTTCTCCGAGTGCAGACGGTAGGGGTGGCAGAACGGCCGGCTGCCACCCTACACCCCATCGTGTGTCGGCGTGGCGGTGGGATGTGCGAAATTTTTTATGTAAGTAGGTGTAACTTTGGTTTCAATTGACAAATTATAAAGAGCCAAAACTTGAACATGTTGTAACTTTTTTTTTATAATCGATAGGCTCGCGTTTGACCACTATCTCACCTGATGGTAAGTGACGATGTGGTCGACGATGGAGCACGCTTGCCTAGAAGCAACCTGTTCACTCTAGACTTAAAGACTCCCAGGTTATAGCTTTCCGGAAACACAAACTCAGGCAGGGCATTTCGCTACTTAGCTGTACGCATAATGAACGTATTGCTGAAGCGATTCGTGCGTATTGGCGGAATGTCCACCATATAACGATGGCGCATCGCCGTACGTCTGGTCATTCGGTTATGAAAAGGGCTTGGAGGAATCAGGTTATGCAACCCCAGAGCACATTCCCCAACTGATAAAAAATCGAGAGGCTAGCAATTCAGCGCCGATGCTTGCCAATTAGGCTATCGTGCCAGACCCTGTCAAAGGCCTTCGAGATATCGAGGGAAACAGCTAGTGCCTCCCCGTGTCTCTCGATGACTTCGCTCCAAATGTGAGTAGCATACCTACACGAGAAGATCCCCAGTTGATCGGTTCTGGCGAAAGCCATTGTAACGGACGTAACGTAAGCCTACGTATTAGCCAGCCATAGCCAAAGCCAAAGCCAAAGCCGCCATGTGACCTTCTTGATCCGCCAGCCAGCCAGTATGTCAGCCAGCCATATATGTTTATGCCTTATGGAAAAAGATGTCACATGGAGCCAATGCCAGCCATTAGCCAGCCATTTTTGATATAATATGATTGCAAATATAAAGCGAATAGTCAGCGTTCTGTTACTTTTATTTACCGCCCGTTTTACCATATTGCCGATCACTAATAACTTTTGTTGCCCTTAAAGTTTTAATCATTTCGATTTATAACTTGAATACTCTCGCGTACCTTATGCAAAAGTAGAAAATAGTACCTTGTAAAACGGCAATAAAAATTTCTGCATTACCTACAATGACTTTTCAAAAGTTCTTCCTTGGATGTAACCGGGCCTCCACAGTAAGATGACAATAATGACTTACCAATTTTTGAGAATATCGTAAATGCGGCCTTTATCATGTATAGTGATGAAAAGTCCCTTGGGTTTTTTATAAGTGAAACCAAACTTCTGACACGCTAATCCAACAGTTGGTGTGTACACTATCGGGAGATATTTTTCAACATCTGTGGCTAATAAACTATAAAACAATCTCTCATTTGTATCCTGTAAACAACATAATATCTCACATAATAAGAAATAACGCCTAATAAGAATAAACGCCAGTATATATTTCCTAAGATACCCGGCCCACTTGTTGACGTAGAAGTCAGCACGAGCACACTTACATGACACACTAGTCAGCCACTACGAGAACAAAGCACACGTCATTCGATTCAGTTTAATCGAAAGTTTGTTTGTCTTGTGTAGTGAAATGATTTATAAACAGTAGTACCAGCAAGAATAACATAGGTTATATCCTATTCAATTAAATTTGAGTAACATGTTGCAAAGTTCACTCCCATATGGTTTTTTAGCCGACACCATTTTTGTGATGCAGTCTCGTCTTCAACAATTTCTGTCCGTAGGCTTTATTATAAAATATGTACGTTCATGTGAGTAGTGGTTTCCCTCCCCGAAAGGTGGGGCTTTAAACACAAATTCTTACCAATAGTTCACTTAAATACAAATATTGATTCAAAGGTTCTTTATATCTGTCTATTGATAGCCGACATATTTCTATTTGTTCTTCTTGTGTTTTATAATTGCCTGCCAGAAGACCCTGTATGCCAAGTAACTGCCTTTCTTTAATTGTAAATGCAAGGCCCTGAAAAAGATAAAACTCTTACAATTATGTAGGTAGTCCAATGCACTACCTACATACATCTCCAATTAAATTAAAACGATTAAGAAAATGTTATGATACTTCAGTTAACGCAAGCGTTTATAATGTCACATTAACAGGTGCGGATGCGAGTTTTTGTATATTTACTCAATTACTGCAATTTCGGTAAGTAGTTAACTTGTTTTTGTCGTGCGGAAATCCCCACGGACACCATCCCGTCGGCCATCGGGGGCGGTTATGTTGGAATCTTAACGGAAGAAGTTAACTGAATTATTTTCATTTGATTTTAGACTTTAACTGTACAACGGTAAAGTCTACAATTAAATAGCACTTTTTAGAGTGTCAGTGGTATTACAGTGGTTTGCCTTTAGCAGAATCGAGGCCCTGGTGCAAAATTCCCATAGCTCTTTGCTTTCAACAAATTACAGAACGTGTACCTTATTGACATGTGGATTCCTTATGTAATCCAGGCCTGTCCATTTGTTTTTAAAGAAGATCATATCAACAGCATTTAGAGAAAAATTAGCGTGGCTCTCGACGTTATTGACCGCTATTTGCGTCAAACGTGTTACAAAAATGGCATTGGAGCTGTAACGAAAAATAAGGAAGTTACTATAATAAAAAAATAAGCTTTCTAGTGAATGCATAACTAGACAAATCAAATGAGCCCAAACATGACGGGTTTATCTATATTTCAAAAGTTCCTATGGCCACTTACCGCTAAACTGTAGATATCTTTATGTTTTAGAAACATTTTCAGTAAAAAATAAAGCTGTTGACAGTGTAGTACCTAGGTGGTTAGTGAAAACACCTATATCCGCTGTACCTATTCTGTAATTTACATCACTACCTATCTATTGAGGCGAGTCTTGATTTATGAAAATATCCCTAATGTGGGCAACTGCAGTTTGATAGCTCCAACACATTCATCAATTATATTGGACCATTTTACATATTCATAAGAATGTTATCTATGTACTTATAAAATAAAGAAGTAAACAAAATATACAGAACAATAAGTGGTTAAATAAATCGAGTACTGCAAAATAGACTTACATAATCGTTTTATGAACAACACTCAACATATTTTAAAACCAACATAATAACACCATAATGCAGCTAAGAATTAGAACAATGCCCAACAGCTCACTTAAATTGTGAGCAAAGGCATTAGTTTAACGGCAAAATATTTTAGTTGAACACGAATAAAATGCTATTGAATAATACCTAAAAAAAATATTAGAATATTGTACATTTATATAAAAATGTCAATTACAGAATCAATTGTTTCGTTTCAGAAAGAAAATTGTGACAATAATGTTTCTTTAGTTTTTCTGCCAGTAAACAAAATTCTTTATGTAATATCTCCTTGTTATATCAGCCTGTTTGGCATTTGGAGATTTATAATGCTGACCAACGAGTTGTCCACCTGAAATAACAAAAAATACTTGAAAAATATCATATATTTATTCAATAGGTATATAGTCACAGCCCGTGCACGCTTACATCACAAGGTGTGCCCTTTCCCGGGTGCGGGCTCCGGGAAAGGGCACACCGTGCATTCCACCCCGTGGATGTCAGTTATCGCGACCAAACATAACCAATGTTCATTCTCGAGGTCTGATCTACTCCTATACCAAATTTCATCAAAATCGGTTCAGCGGTTCAGGCCTGAAAGCATAACAGACAGGCATACAGACAGACAGAGTTACTTTCGCATTTATAATATTAATATGGATTATACGGTATAAAAAAATTCTACTGTACGTATGTCACTGAACTCCAAAACGGCTGGACTGATTTGAATGATTATGCATTTGGATGGCGCCCTGGATGGTTTAAATTCACAAATCAGCCCGGCAGATGGCGCTGCAGTTGGTATCCAGGACAACTTCTGTCGAGTCCGCTATACTATTATGTATTCTGGGCCGCTAGTATTATTATAAAATTGTGATCTTGGCACAGTTTACGTCTTGGTCAGACTTAAAATCTTACGCATGATCACAATCGGTTGAGTAGCATAACATAACATAAACTCACGCCTATATCCCCGAAGGGGTAGGCAGAGGTGCACCCATATTTCGCTAGTTTATGTTTTAGGTCCCAATGTAATAGGTGGCGAGCCTATTGTCATTAACCGGGCACTTATAAACCCGCGATAAATACACACGTAACTTCGAAAAGTCATTGGTGTGTGCCATGGTGAACTTGGGATCGAACCCGAGACCTCGTCTCTGCAGTCCATTACCCAGACCACTAGGCTACCGCGGTCGGTTGAGTAGAACCGGAGATTTTATCAAAAATCACGAAAACCGACGTCCACGCGGGCGGAGCCTCAGTCTTAAGCTAGTGTATTGTAAAATTAGTCTACGTAAATGAAACTACAAGCTCTTTGGAACATGTTTAATTAGTAACACCTATAATTTTCACTACAACAATATATTTAACTAATACACAATAATGTAATCGTCATTCCCGTAAGCTTGGTACATTGTAAGGTAAATAAAATGTAATTGACGCAATCAAACACTGTAACACAAATAAAACCCTGATTATTATTGTATATTGCTTTGATAATTGACCAACTTCTATCGGATGCATCAATTATACGATGTTAAGTCAAATAATTGACGTAATAAATTTTCATAAATATTGTCACAGCAAATTAAATCACGTAATATCACCAGATATTTTATGTACAATAACTGTTATAACAACTTAAAATAAATATATTTTCGCTATGTGTAAATGTCTCACTATTATAAAAAATACTGAACTGAAAAATAATACTTACTAAAAAATACTAATGTCAAATGTACAAGGCTAACGAGAGATTTTTTCGTCATCATCCATTTGAAAGTGCAGTAAGAGGTTTAAAAATGGTATATTAGAACAATTAGTACAGTTAAAAATAATTGGAAACATTAAAAATAAATGCTAAAAAGCCATGTAGGGTCTTCAGAAAAGACAAAACCTATTAAAAAAAATGATTAAAAAACAAAACATTTTCAAAACAGTGACACTAATAACATTTCCATAATCTTTCTAAAGCGTTCTAATCGAATACTCTCTAAATGTCTTTCAATGTTTTCTTTCATTTATGATTTTTAATGATTATATTGTAGTTGTATACGTTCTTAATAATATAATTATGTCAAATGCATATTAAATAAATGACCTACCTTTTAATGCAGTGACTAGACTCAACTTTCATCTCGTTCAATTAAGTATACATAAAGTAATTATTTCAAATATATTCACAACATTTAAGTAGGTACGTTTCGTTCTGTTAAAACATTCATTTACAACTTAAAAATAAAATTAGAGAAATCATTATGGTACTAAATAAAAAGCTCGCACACGAGATTAGATTGTGTTAGATTTAAAATATATAATCTATTCAAAATCCAGTCCGATAGGTACACAATTTGTGATTCAACTTGATCAATAATTATATTCGATGCAAATATGTATTAACATTGAATATTCCAAAATAATACTATGCTTAACGTTTAGTGAGCAAAGCTAAAATAATATTTAAAGGCCACCATAATGATTATTTTCACACTGAAGACGACAACTTGTTATAGCAACATCAAAATGTACAACTACCCTCTAGAACACATACACGACAGTGGAAACAGTACATGAAGTGGGATAAGTCCAGTTACTCAATGGGTTATTTTCAATAGTTAATTAGCAGTAAATAATACTGTTTTTATTTTGTACCATTTAAAATAAAAGTAAGCTATTCCATGTAGCGAAGAAAATCAAAATGTCGTTTATCAAAGCAACAATTTTTTTAAAACTAAAATACTTTTGAATCACTCAAGATAGCTTACAAAAGAAAATAAATACTATAGTAATACGAGATTCGAGTAACTGGATCTTATAATTAACTACCATTTATTTAACAAATACATTATTATATTAGGTATAGATAATAAGTTTGTGTAATTGTAACAATAGTTATATATGAACAACTTGAACACTCCCATTAAAATATTAACGTGTTGTGCACTGAACATCTCGCCAGCATTGTCTAATAACATTCCAAAAGAGTTTGATTATAATATTATTCATTATATCTACGTTCTAACTGTCAATCGCAAAAGTTACTTGCGGGAACGGCCCTATACTAACGACTGTATGTAATAGATACATACAATATATTAAATCAAGCAAATATGAGCTTACTTTATCAACTTTATAGTTCAGATTGCATTGTCATTATAGTGTATATCAACATTTACAAGTATACTTTTGCGATTTCATAGAAGGTATCTTAAAATTTGACACAAATCAAAACTGAATACGGTTTAGATGTTCTTGGGCACTGGTTGGATAGGTCTGACGTTGAATTTCTCCTCGGGTTTCCAATCCCATACGACTGGCATAGAACTCTCATAATGGTAGCTGTACATTTGGTTGTGCACATGTTTTGTTAGATCTTTCGGCTCGGGATATACAGAAGCCAAACCTGTAAAAGAAAAAGTTCAGATGAGAATATAAGACAAAATTAGTATGACCTTTCTTAAATAGGTTCTTCAAATTAATATACAGGGTGAATTTTTTAAAAGGGCTTGGATGGCCAAGTCCGAAACTATAAGGAATAGCGAAAAATGCTCAAAGGAGTCACGAGCCCGATTTTGATGAAACTTAAAACCTCATCATTAGATTTTTGAAAAACCAATAATCCTAGCTAGGAATCGAACCTGTTGATTTTGAAAAAAAAAACACACCCTATATTATTACACCATACGATAGTGTTGCTATTAAGGATCTTATTCTGGGAAGTAAGGACATACCGCAAACTAAAGGAGAGAGCTCATCTTTAACAAAATACATCTTATTTTTCTTACCTAACTGATTAATTGTTCAAAATGCAGACCATTGTTTTCAATACATAGGTAGATTTGAGACCTCAAGGATCGTACTGCATTTAATATTAGAATGTTATTGATTATGTTTAGAATATTCTCCAACGAATGTTTCAAGTCATCAACTGTATCTCTGTATCATATGTGTCTTTGTAAATTTCGTTTTTGACATACCCCCAGAGAAAGTAATCTAAGGGAGTAAGATCCGGGGATCTCCCTGGCCAAGGCACAGGACCATGCCTTGCAATAAAATTGTCGCTAAACTGCCGAAAATCTCTTTTACAGTTATTATGGGCTCTAGCTCCATCTTGTTTAAAAAAAACATCAATCATAGTAGAGTATAATTTAAAACACGGAATAGTTACGATCTTTTCTGGGATTTCGAACGGAATAAATAGGTACCTACATGAAACATGAATTTTATGAAATTCCAAATTTTCCTTAAATTTGCCGTATATCATTACTTCGCAGAATTTGTTCCTTAACAGCGACACTATCGTATGGTGTAATAATAAAGGGGGTGTTTTTTTTTTCAAAATCAACAGGTTCGATTCTCAGCTACGTTTATTGGTTTTTCAAAAATCTAATGATAAGGTTTTAAGTTTCATCAAAATCGGGCTCGTGACTCCTTTGACCATTTTTCGCTATTCCTTATAGTTTCGGATTTGGCCATCCAATCCCTTTTGAAAAATTCACCCTGTATAGCCATCGCTGCATCTTATATCCCTTATTTATGGGAGATTCCATAACACACGGGAGAATATTATGAGAGAAATAAATACTTGTTTTTTTTTATACTACGTAGGTGGCAGACAAGCACACGGCCCACCACCATTGTTACTAAATTATACCACAGTACAGTACTTCAGACCCCCAGATGCTTTCAACTGTACCCAAATAAAAGATATCAACGAAGTACAAAGTTACTTTCTAAAAATAATATTGTCATTCACTTTTTTAGCAAATCTAACTACTAAACTCTAACCAAACCAAAATATAAGCAAACTTTATTATGCAAATCTAATTTTCATAGCATCCATCTTATTTTCTAGCACAAATTTCAAATAGTTTTTTTTTTATTCTAGAAATAAAACTAATACTACACATACCTTCGTCGTAAGCCATTTTAGCAACTTCGATGGCAATAGCAACGGAAACTTCTTTGAGTTCAGCCAGCGAAGGATAGATGCGGCCGATGTCGAGATCTGATTCACTGACGTAGTTAGCTAAAGTCTGAAAGGAGAGGAAAATCGTATTTTTAACAAAAAGCACATCTGTAGAAAGTGATTACCTATGGCTGGCAGTAACAATACATGAGTGTTTACGATTTTTTGAAGGAATGACACGCCGTTCCCACTTGTCGTGTGTCGTGTCCGTTTTTAATCGGATGTTGTAGGGGCAGGACACTATGTAGGATTTCTTGTCGGACGCAACACAAAATCGTGTTCCGACAAGTGTGAACAGCTTCATACATAATGTACTGTCACTGCAACATCCGATGAAAAAAAGGGACACGACACACCACAAGTGGGAACGGAGTGTGAGTGTCATACATTTTTCTTTCTAATTGATTTCCAGGCGAAGCCGGTACCCTGGTCGATGGTTATTGATAATGTAGCCGTTTACGTCACTGATCACACTGTAATAGTGCTGATAAACTTGAACATTTTAACGAATATTACATTACAGAAAAATAAACGAGAGCGTTTTAGCGAGGATTCTAGCGAATGGACGATGACGAGCATCGACTAAAACATTCGCGAATGATCGTGAAAATGTTCGTAGCGGTGTGCACGGACGGTGACAAGCATCGACTAGAGCGTTCGCTAGAATGATCGTGAAAATGTTCGGCATTTCAGTTCGACAAATTTAAAAATGGCAATTTCTGGATGTTTTGTCACTAGTTAATGCTCTAGCCCAGGGTTTCTCAAAGTGTGGTACGCGAACCCCTACCCCCTAACCCACCAATAACAATATTAAAAAGATATCTATTTTCACTGTTATCTTTATTGAAGTAAAACCCTTAGTTTCTTCAATAAGCAATTTTATTATTTGCTATAGGGGGGGAGAAGGGATTTATTTGGTTAGAATAAGACAAGGGGTTCACTGTCATCTGGAAACTTTAACAGGGGTTCGTGGAGCCAAAAGTTTGAGAAACCCTGCTCTAGCCTATCAGCACCTTTAAAAGTCTTCAAAAATAATATACTCACTCTAGCAGCAGTCAAGAACATAGTCTCAGGAATATGATGTGTGGCAGTCGCAATAACACCAAGAGCGATGCCTGGGAAGATGTACGAGTTGTTGCCTTGACCGGTATGGTACTCCTTGCCGTTATACTGGACTGGTGGGAATGGCGAACCGGACGCGAAAATGCATCGACCCTAAAAATTAAAAATGTAGCTATGTTATCAATATACGAAAATTATCTTGTGTTTTTTTTCTCCTAAGCTGGCTTAGCTTATTCGCATCAAGCCCAATCTGCAAGCGTATAAACCTAATAGATTATACTATTAAACCATTTCAATTGTGATAAGCTTGTATTTCGTATAATAATGCAATTTGCAAATAAGCACGCTTATCAAGATGTTTATTCTCTGTTTTGCCAACCCTATAACGCATCAAGCTTTAGGCCAGTTTGATTTGTTGCCTTCCATTTGATAAATTTCATCTTGATGCCAGCAAGAACACACACAACACGCCTTCGCGGTGCAAATGCGAGGGTTGACGCCAAGCGAGTTGTGCATATATACTATGGAATGTCTACCGTATATTATTGGCCCGAAACTGTATGCCGGTGTCAGCTCAGTGCAGACTCCAATTCTTCTGTATTAAATGACTTGCTCTGTTGACGGTGTTACCACACAAGTTTTATTAAGCGCCATCTAGCGAGGTTAAGCCGAACTTCTACAAAACTACTGATCCTGAATCACGCAATAAAAGTTTTTGCACTGACAAATATTTATATTTCAACCTAACATTAACCGTTGGTTAACGGATTTTCACTTTATATCTATAGCGGTATCAATTACTATGTCGCAATGTTCTTACAAGGAAGTATGACTAATCCTACTCCATTTTAACTGTAATACAACACAAATACATGTAGTCGACTTGTTGCAAGAGTCTGATAGCCTTCTCATAACCAAACCTACTAAGTCTAAATTCCTTTGTCTATTAATCGAGGGTTTTAAAGATACTCGGAAGAGGGGGTAATAAATAATTAATTAGTGTATGTGAATCTATGCTGTATTTGATACGTACTTCAGTATGGTCATAGGCATCTTGTGCCGTACACTCCGCTTTGCTGGTCGGATTTGAAAGTGCGAAGATGCATGGACGGTTTGTGTTTAGAGCCATTTGTTGCAATACTTTTGGGGTAAAGGCTCCACTGACTGTTGAACAGCCTGTAAATGTAAGAAAAATATTAGGGGTTTTTTGGTTCCATAGCAATGATTTGAATTAATTTATTAAATGTATTATTGTGTGTTAATTAATTACTTGAATTACTAACAAAGGTTATAAGTCAGTGTACTAACAAATTATGGATGATATTAATAATTTTGTTCTAACCATACGTAGGTACTTAGATTGATTAAATTACTGTCCTTTTCACTTCACAAATCAAAAAAAGAATTTTAATTTCCTTCAATTGTTCTTCAAAATATAAGTTCAATACAAGCTTACTAACAACTTACCGATAAGACAACTCGGCTTAATCTTCGCAACGCAAGCTTCAAAGTCCTTCTCAGGTTCGATGTCCTTGCCAAACGCCTTCGCATGTTCAGGTACCCCGCCCTCACGTCTCGTGGACAACAGACCGTCGATATCAAACATGTATACACGTTCTTGTGCCTGCTTCTCCGTTAAACCTTCAGCAACCATAGCCGCTACTGTGAGGCTAGCGATACCGTTGGCGGCCTATTTAAAAAAAAAGGGCTTATAATATAATAGAAGTCGCTAATATGCAATTGAGATTTATTATGTAAGCAAATATAAACAGTTTTTAATGAAAAAAGCGTATTTTATTTTATAGTTTTTTGGTTTCTATATTAAAGTAAGATCGACACGGCGACACCGACAACGGTTGAACAAATGAGAAAAAAGAAATCTCAGTAGTTCGACGGTCAAGCTAATGAGAAAAAAAATTCTCACCATTTCGACGCTCGAACTAATGTATCTTAGGGAGAACTAAGGAATAATATAATTACTACGACATTCTACACACCCGAAAGTAAGCATAGCTTAACTAGTTTGTGTTATGGGTTCTAGAATGCATAATATACTTAGATACATTATTTTGTAAACACATACACACCCAATAACAAATATTCAAACTCAATTATAACTTACAGAGCCAGCACCCAAGAACAAATAAATATTTTCGCTCAGCTTCCTCTTGGTCACTCTGACGGCCGCCATCAAACCAGCAACAGCGACACTGGCGGTACCCTGGATATCATCATTGAACGTGCAGTATTTGTTCCTGTACTTCTTTAGCAAACGACCAGCGTTGATTAGAGCGAAGTCTTCAAACTGGAAATAAAGGTTTTAAATATTATTTTCCAAATATCTATATGATAGCAACCCATTTATGTCCCACTGCTGGGCACGGGTCTCCTCTTCTCTAACGAGAGCTGAGAGGGTTTAGACCTTATGATCTATTATAGGTACGCTGACTAATATAAATATTCAAAATCGAAAATACAAGTAGTATCACAAGGGATAAATCTATGTATTAAAATCTTTTCACACAGAGATTATTATCCTCCGAAAAGGCTTGACAGATTCTCATGATATTTTTGAATAACTTTGGTATGTCTACTAGGACATAGGTTATTTTTTATACCCCTAGGCCTTGCGAACGGGGTCAGAAATTTACGCGAATGGAGCCGCGAGTAAGAGCTGTTATGTTTATAAAATTCTACGTTACTCATATATGCATAGTAAGTCATATTATTACCGCATGTAAGGTACTTTGGCTTTCATTTCAGTAAATATGGTCACGTTTACTGAAAGGAAGAACGCAACATGTCATTTTATTGAAAGGACGTGCCTACCAACCTATTATGTACGTTAAACGACAACGCGCATGTATTACTCACATAATAATATTATTATGTTCCATATTACGTTCAAGGTAAGTTAATATGAGACTACTGCTACTATACTTAATTGATAACATACATTTATGCTATTATGCTCACTACCTTTTTCCCTCTGGGGAAGTAAGAGATAACCGTCCACCATCTGCTTCTGTCCTTACATACTTCACGCGCTTCCTCTACTGTCATTCACAACCATTCACAACCTTTCACAGCCTTTCACAAACCATTCACAGCCTTTCATTGATGGTTGAATAGCAAAAAAGACGCATGTGACCTCGACGTTCCAAAGGGAAAAGATCCTTAATAACAACATAAACAATTTTGTCTAATAACTCTCATTATTGCTTGCACTCTTTTTCAGCTATCGATAAGTAGGTATATCGATTTACCTATCTACTTCTTGGGAGTAATAGTAGGATTTAGCCTGTTCAAAATATATTATAATACCAAAAAATATAACTTATATCGCTAAAAATGTTTAGTAAATCGGGGTGTACACAACAACTTACTTGACCGATTGCATTACGTACTTGAAAAGAAGCCGTACCTACTGCAAAGTGACGTCAGACCAAGTAATTACGTCACTACACGTCTCGGGTTCAGTAGGTAGGTACGTCACCTTATTAATTATATGGACATACATTAGATATATTATGTGAAAACAGTGCGTCATTGAACAACATAATAATATTACGTAATTACTTGCTTTTAGGTCGATTAATATGATTCATTTCACACGGCTAGTCACGAGTCGTATCGCAGTGTTGATTTACAGTTTTAACAGCTAGGAGTACCTTTTTCCGCAACGATTAAATCTTTTGGAAAAAAATAGAGGAAAATAAGTACCTATCTTTATTGGTGATGCAATCTGTCCCTGACCATATTTTGCATTCAAAGCATCTATCGTGTTGGTGATGGATGAGATATATTAACCAATATTAATAATAAGCTGTGTAAGTAATTCGGGAATAAAAATATCTACATAATTCACACAATAACAAACACATATTGAAAATAGCTTCAATATTCATATACCAATGCATTGTTGAATAGTATAAATGAAACAAGAACTTTTCACAAAAACCAAATTGAACTAGCAACGTGCTCACTCTTGAAAAAGACCCCTTAGATTTATGAGAGCCGCCCGCATAAGACAATTAATTATCTGTGTGACTCACAGACCATTGCACTGTAGTCCTCTCACCATAAAATGTTTTATAAATAAATACATTGTCAAGGTCATTCATGTTATTCAAACATTCCGAAGAAGATAATATTGCAGTTCGTCCTTCAAAGCAGATTAGAATAAAATATTATACTGAGATTAGTAAGGCAACAATCGGCGGATAAAAACGACTTATTGATTGTCGCTTACCGATACCATAATCATGTGCAACGGTAATCTTATCAGTCATTGTCAAAGATGTGTATCAATCAGGTATTTTATGATTACACTGATCTGATAAGAATGGATTACGAATATGTCTTGATTTACAAATAGCACTACATTGCAATACACATTTACTCAATACCTAATACCTAGGGCGAACTTTATACTGTTATCTGTGCGAAATTCTGATCCCTTTCTCTAACCTATTCCAGAGATAAAAGCATTATGTATTATTCCAAACTGTAATGGGATACATTACAGTTTGGAATAATACCAAATAATAATGTACCAACAATATTGTACCAAATTTCAACCAGATCCGTTCGGCCGTTTTTCGGTGAAAAAGTGACAAACATCCATACATCCATCCATAAACTAAGCGCCGAGCTCTATACAATTGCTGCAATAAAATTCGACTACGAGAATACGCTTGCTTGCTGATTGGCCGCAGTGCTCGCCGAGCAAGACTGTTCCGGTGAGTTACTGTATGTTGTGTATAATATAAGTCCAGAAGGCAACGCCCAAGTGCCAATATTGCCTGGGCTGTTCTGTGGATCAACCACCACACAATTGCTGTATGCCCTGTGGATGGAGCGGCGGGAGTGACCTCTTAACATCCATCCTAGCAGTAAGCTGCAACAGACCCTAGTGCAGACCATAGTATGCAGCATGAGTGTGTGGAATACCACTAAATAGATTGCTTGCTTGTATTGTTACCTCGTATGCAAACTAACACTATTACTCGACTTTAAATGAACCTTGCAAATACTAATATTCCCATAGACAGGTATTAGATCCCATAATCGATATCAATCAAATAGGATTATACTTATAATCGAAGCCAGCAATAATATTAATATGTATTACGAGTATATACTGATATAGATGTTATGAGAAATTCTATACAAATAAAATGATAAAACAGTTATCATTCTTATCTATTCACCTCTATTAGTACCATATTTATCATACCATATCTTATTGTTAACTATAGTCATTCCACTCCTTATTTTTGCGTTTGACAGCAGTTTTAGAATGTAACTGTTGCAATAATCCTATAAGTAAACTTGGAAATGCGTGACCAAGAAATTATATAAACTGGCGTATCATATGTATCTACCCTATTTATAACTCATTACTAAAATTAAAATGCTTTAATTGTTTCGGTTGATTTAAAATTTACGATTATTTGCTCACTCAATGAAAACGGCTACACTCTACCATGTCTAGTGTTGGGATCGAATGAAATCGCTGCAAATTATGAATCTAAAATAATCGTTCAAACTTACTTACATTTACGTCAACACAAAAGTTGTTGTAACAAAGCTTTGTTTTTATAGTGTACTAGCGACCCGCCCCGGCTTCGCACGGGTGCAATGCTGATACTAAATTAGCCTTAGTATATGATGCATGTATTATACATATAAACCTTCCTCTTGAATCATTCTATCTATTGGAAAAAACCGCATCAAAATCCGTTGCGTAGTTTTAAAGATTTAGGCGCACATAGGGATATAGGGACAGAAAAGGCGACTTTGTTTTATACTATGTAGTGATTATGGATTCATGTACTCGTCTTCGACGGCCTTTTGAAACGCAGCCACAGCTTCTTCGGCATCCATAAAACGTTTATCTCGGTATTTTCTTCCTTTTTCGGAAATAAATAAAAATCGCAAGGTGTGAGGTCAGGGCTATTATACGGCGGGTGACCCAGTAATTCCGCAAATTGTTTTTACCATGACAAAACAATGGAGCCTAAACTCGATAGGCTTATCTTATTGGCGTAAACCCATGACAGATGATCGGTATGAACAGCCTATAAGTGTCGCCGAATAATTGATACATTCAGGAGGACGAGGATGGACGTAAAAAGTACTGAACGGGGTTTTGCGGTTTTTTTATTAGAAAGGTCTTGGTTAGACTCAAAATCTTACGCATATTTGATCACAATCGGCTCATTAGAACATGCGATATAGTAAAAAAACGCGCAAATCGACGTCCACGCGGGCGGAGCCGCGGGCAACAGCTAGTACAGAATATAAATGATTTTTGACTTTGATTTTGACTTTGACATTGTACACGAAAAAAGAATGTTTATTACAAAACATAAAATTTTGTAGGAAGATCTAATAATAGCCATTATTTAATATTATCATTATTATAAAAATAAAAATATTTTTAACAGATTTCATTGCGAATTATTTTATTCAATTATACGTCTGGCACGCAAAAGAAGTATAAAAATTTGAATATCGAGCAGAAATAAAATAAATTGAAGTTTGAAATCGATTGCAACTTCTTCAGAGACTAAGTCGATTATTGTTTGAAATCGGTCAGGTTACGCATTTGGACATAACTATTTGACAGAAAATTGAAATGTCAAACGCAAAATAAAGGAGTGGATTGACTATAGATTATAATCATGTATTGAGTGACAGCATAATGATATGCAGACAAAATTTCACGCAGTTTCAAAAAATTACAATGTATTTCTGGAATGTATCACATTATGTATGTACTATACTCTGTCTAATGTAGGATGATAATAATGACAGTTCAGTCTATAAAGTATCGTATTTTTTATACAAAATACCCGTAAAATTATTGGAATACATAGACAAGCACTGCCCACTTGTCATGTGAAGCGTCTTGTAAGAATATAGCACAATTGACTATAGGTACACAAATGAATCGAATTTAATACTACTAAAATTTTTGTGATATAATTAGCTAATCAATCAATCAATCAATCAATCAATTAGTCTATTGCAGTCCACTGCTGGACATATTGGACAGACATTTGGCGTACCTCAGCGTGTCACCTAGCAGTTTCAATGCTTATCGACTAAGAAATGCCAATTAAAATTAAGTTTAACACAAGACATCAAATTACTACAGTAAAGAAAGCTGAGTACTAACAAAAGAACTGTTTTTTTTTTTGTTTGAGTGCACATTTATGAGATATACCTACCTATACACAAGTATTCTGTTAACGATAATGACAATGAAAGGATAAACCGCTACGGTAATCACCTGGTTAAGTAGTAAATGCAGTAAAACAAATTAGTCTATTAAGGAAGAGGGGTAGTTGGAGCCCTAAAAAGTTCAACAACAACGGTCTAGCTGCAATGCTTCGATATCGCCTAATGTCACCATTGGGTTGTGAAGGTCAGATGGCAGTCGCTTCACGGAAAATATCGAGGTTCAGCCAAATCCGCAGTTAAGACTGGTAAAGCGGACCCCAGACTCCGAGGTGATAGCTTTGGATGCGACTGGGATAAACGCTAGGTTGAAGGAAGGAAGGAAGGAAGAGGGGTTGAAATCATAATATTATTGACTCACCTGTAATAAAGTATTCTGTCCATATCTCTGTACACACGCCTCCATAAACTCGTCAATAAACTCATCGTATTCTTTGCCTCGGGCGCGCTTCTGTCGTAGACCAATGTACAACGGGTCTTCGAGGAGATCCTGAAAATTATGTCTTATCAAACTTTTTTTTAAGCGCAGGAGACATCAAATGGCACTCGTAGGTACATATCCTGGGCATTTCGCTAGCGTATATTAAAACAATATACAGGCGTGAACTGTATAATACCTATTTCATCGGAAACGCTGCAAACTGCGATGCAACATTAAACACCTATACTTTGTCTAATGTAGGATGATAAAAATGACAGCTCTAAGTAGGGTAGCCCATATAGTATAATCGAAAATGAATCTTTCGATTTTCGATTATCGAATTCGATTCATTCGATTCATTTGTGTATAGGCAATTGTGCTATATTCTTGCCAGACGCTTCACTATGACAAGTGGGCTGGGCTTGTCTATGTATTACAATAATTATAGGGGTATAATTTTGTATAAAAAAATACGATACTTCATAGACATGAACTGTCATTTATATCATCCTACATTAGACAGAGTATAATTGATAACCTAAATGGATCTCAAAAAGTGAACAAATTAGCGACTAAACTTAAGAATTAACGTTATAAAACTAGTTTGGATTAAATTCTTGCGGACACGTAATTTGAATTAGAATTAGTATATCCTATTCAAAGCAGGTTTCATCGACATTAAGTCTGTAAGAACTGTAGCATTATAAGCTAATAGGCACTTCGGGAATAAAGCTATAAATTATTCAACAATCCGATTTATACACAATCCTTTTACATTAATTTCCATTGAAGTATTAAATTTCATTTGACTCAATATTGTCTGAGCAACAAATGGGATATCCTCCATTATTTCGCGGTCTTCGTCTAATCTCATTTATTTCAATCGCATATTACACTTTTCACATATTCTCTCTATTTCTTATGGCCTTTCCAACTTCAGTGGATAATTTCCTTAGGTTAGAAATTCTATGAGACTATGGGGTAATGGCGTACAACAGTACTCCTGATGCCAGTGACACGTGATGGTTCTATGGGCACGGAGGGAACATACTCCTAATCAGTTACCTATCTAAAGACCTGCCGGCAGCCATATTTAGAAATCGCTCACTTACTTTACACCTGGGTCACCAATCAGGGCCTCGATTCTGCTAAAGGCAAACCACTGTAATACCACTGACACTCTTAAAATGCTATTTAGTTGTAGACTTTACCGTTATACAGTTAAAGTCTAAAATCGAATGAAAAGAATTCATTTAACTTTTTCATTCGCTCTACAAAATATCATTTGACTTTAGACTTTAACCTGATAACAATAAAGTCTACAATTAAATGGCATTTTTTAGAGTGTCAGTGGTATTACAGTGGTTTGTCTTTAGCAGAATCGAGGCCCAGGAGTCGCTACCACATAACAGCATGAAACTCCATTCCACGTAATTATAAAGGTGCTTCTGAATGATTTACCTACCTGATTGTCGGTGCCAACGTCTAAAGTAATGGGTAAACACTGATGGGGCTTAATTCCTGCTAATGCGGTATATAGTGAGAGTTTTCCCACAGGGATCCCCATACCATAAGCTCCAAGATCACCGAGACCCAGGATTCTTTCGCCGTCGGTGAAGACAATAGCACGAACATCTGGTTCAGGCCTAAAATTAATGTGTTTAGTTATATTATATTAGCAACTAGATTTTTAAGATTTACATTTTTCCGCGCAGTAGTCTAAACTTTTTCCAAAATTAAAGTAGCCTATGTTACGCCTTGTAATATTACCAGTCCAACCATTCCAAAGATTGCCTCTTTCAACCAGACAGACTGATAAAAAATTTAAAAAAAAATGCATATCATGCGCTTACATGTACTTATATTTGCATTGAAATAACGCCTCCTACTTTAATATTACAATCAGACACTTCAATTTTATGTATTTGCAGTCCAGCCATATCAGAGATTACCTCTTCCGAACAGACAGAAAAACGTCAGACAGACAGGCACACAAAAATCTTTAAAAAAATTGGCATATGAGCATACATACATATACTCATATTTAAAATAATACCTTCTACTTTAATATACAGACACTTCAATTTTATTTATTTATATAGACCGATCAACTGGTTCTGGTTAAAACCCGCGGAATCAGTGCTCGGGAAAATATTCGATGTAAATGAAAATATACATTCAAAGTCTAAAGCGTACATGCATACCTATCATTTATTTCATCTATAAAATTCAGCGAAAGACATACATACAAATTGGAATTGGGATACAAATCCTGCGATAACCTTTTGTATATAACCAGGCAAAATGCAAATTTTGAAATTTAGGAGCATTTTTTAACATTATTACCTAAGTAAATAATTACAATTTTATCTTATATATAAAATTTCCATATCACAATGTTAGTTACCGTACTCCTCCGAAACGGCTTTACCGATTTTTACCAAATGTTATATGCGTATTCAGTAGGTCTGAGAATCGGCTACTATCTATTTTCTATACCCCTAAGTAATAAGGGTTGTTCACCCTTAAAATGCAAAACAACGTTTGCCGGGTCAGCTAGTTGTATGTATAAAGATCAAAGGTAAGATAATATACATATAGTATTGAGGGCTCTTACTACTAGCAGGCTAAATAGACAACAATACTTATTATCCTTATGGTCAAACAATTACACTGTTTGCCATAAACATTATATTTACGAATATGATATGCGTGTAGGGACGTTTACCAAACAAACAATTAGAGACACTTTCCTGGCTGTTTAACATGGTAATAAATTAACATTTATCCCCGCACTATCGCCCGTGCGTGACGTACTTCGTCCCTGTGGCATCTAGTTAACCCATAATGTGCCCGAAATTAATAGTTTACAAGATAATATGAATAATTGGCCGATTGGTTGACATATAGATACTACTGTTCCGCTCCCCTGGTGGGTAGTAGCGTTATGATATGTAGTTTATAATATGTAGTTTATAATACGTAATGTATATAACCTTCCTCGATAAACAGACTATACAATACAAAAATATTTTTTCAAATGGATAGTTTCAAGTTTATGGGTATTCAGGGGTTTATTGTTTAGCTCGCTGTGATTATGAAAGTCGTAATACAGATCTTCAAAATGATGTTAAATACCCACGATCAAGCCGCGGAGAAAAGTTTACTTAATAAATAATACTTCATACACTGTGTGTGTATAGTGTAGTACATAACTATGATAATCAAAATAGAATGTACTATTCGCTACATCCAACACTTGAATTACACATTTATCTTACTTCATTCATCGAAGAAGTGTTTACGATGCTCTTTGAAGAGATCGTGGTAAGATGAAAAGAAAATGTTTCATGATATGATTCATAACTGTGGCATAAACAACGCGGTTTCTAGTTAGGAAGAGTATTTTTAGATGTATACTACCTATCATGAGTTCATCGGGTCTCATAAAAGCGATTACATTATAAAAATGGTAAGTATGTAATTGTAATTGGTATTCTTTAAATTTTCACCTACTAATAAAAATACTTTAGACTAAATAAGGTTTGTTGTGGAGAATTATGAGTTGCTACCTCGATATAATGAACGGAATAATTAAAAGAACAGTCAAGAGACACATTCACATTGACAGATAAACATCGTGCGGTAGGTATTCAATGATTTTAGGTCAGCATGTAATGCCTTAAAATTTCAGGGGTAAGAGCACTAACACCTCGGAGAATATATTGGAAAAAGGTTTTCACTGAAGATATCGATTCTGTTAAAAGTACTTTATATCGAAAATATATTAAATTATATTGACAATATAAATACTTATAACTAAAACACTTTAAAAAGGATATAGCTCTATCCACAAGATATTATAAAAAAAGGGCTACTCACCAGTTCTTTAAAATATTAAATATGTGTCCTTTATCATTGATGGTGATGAAAAGACCTCTAGGTCTTCTGTAGATAAGACCAAATCTCTGGCATGCCAAGCCCACGGTGGGAGTATACACAATCGGTAGGTACTTTTCAATGTTCTCAGCTAACAGCCTGAAGAACAACTTCTCATTTCTGTCCTGCAATAAGTCAATATTACTGTAAATAAATAGTTGCTACAACATTTTCATTAATTTCGCTATTAGATGTTTATGTTGTGCTGTAGCTGCTAGCAGCAAATGCCTTCGACCGGTAGGTATATTCCAAGTTTAGAACATATTATTGTAATTAATGGGAACAGATTACTCGGTAACTAGCTTACGAGCCATAAAGCGCTATACAGGGTGCATAGCTCCATCTCTCTCCCTGAGCCGAACTGCATTGCATTTGAATTGCTATTAAGAGCTCATAGTTAGACCCCAGGTATAAACATGCTTAGTACAGCCGTGTCACGCCAATTACACATTTACTATTTTCATGATCCAATTATGTATTTTAGGAACTCAACATTACCGGTTAGCTATTATTATTCGTTGCAAATAAACTATATTACAACGTGCTAAACGTTTTATTGTAACACACGAATATTTTCAATGGGCAATGTTAAACCTAACTTAAGATCGAGCACGCTTTACGTGATCAAAGGGTTGGATTATTTTTTGCCCAAAATATTGGCATTACCATGCAATGGTGCAATGTTGCCAACTTTACCAGTCGACATCAATAGGGAGCATTTCTTCCGACACCTAAACTTGTTATTTCATTTTGTACATTCTTCCCTCTTTTTTTAGATGTAAATATTTGAGTTTTGTTTTTAGTATAAGTTAACATATTTATCATGTTTATTAAATAAAAAGAAATATAAAAACCTTTAAAAAATTAGTTAAACTACAGGTTTACAAAAAATCATTAAATCACCTGCAAAATTCACATTTGGGGAAAACCCCAATAACACATGCAAGTCAATTCAACTCTTAAACCCACCGAAACCCATTCCCAGGAGCCAAAGTTCCAAACCAAAATCAAAATCACAGAATCAATGGTACCTTTATTATGTTTAGTCACCTGTAACTCAACGAGGTAGAGATATTTGTTCAGATTATCTTCATATCTATCAATGGATATTCTACAAATGTCCAGCTGTTCCTCCTGGCTTTTGAACTTGGCAGCCAACAGGCCATGAATGCCAAGTGCTTGACGTTCCTCCAGTGTAAATGCGAGACCCTAAAACAAACCAATTTTAATAGGTAATTTCCGTCATGCAACGCATAATATAGATTAAAACATGCCATAAATATGGATAGGTAACACACCACTCCTCAATCTATATAATCCGCGCGCGATGAAAATGTGAAGGAACCTTGTCAAAGTAAATCGAAAATGACAGTTTTCAAGTAGCGTTAGCGTGTTAACATCGACTTTGTTCTTGATTGAAATATCTATCAAATGCCAGAACTATTTCGCGAGATTGACTACTCAAGATTTTACCCCTTTTTCCACTCATTATTAACTGTTCTTACCTGTCAGACATTTGATATTCGTCCTATCACTCTCGTCGTCGTCGTTTAATTTTTAGTCTAACTAAAAATTTACCGTATGTTTGGTTGTAATTGATTAAGTAGAACTGGAGATATGACCAAAAACGACCTAAAACCGAAGCGCGGGCGAAACCACGGGTTTCAGCTTGAATAAAAAGTAGCCTATAATATATGTTGCCCAAAACTATGAACTATAATCGTACCAAGTTTGATCAAAATCCCTCCAGTAGTTTCTGATTTTTGCGCGCACAAAAATTTGCGGACAAACAGACAATCATACAATATTATAATTATTATAAATCTCGCCTTCAAAATTAAACTCATTTAGAAATCTAGTCGCACTAAAAATACAGCTTCGTTTTGTGAGCTTCGACATGAGTTTGCCGACGCTACAGCTAGCCGGCGGCCCACGTATGTCTCAGTTCCAAAAGGTAGCATCACATTCTGATCGCGCGCGGATTATACATATTATTACGAAATTGGGTTATGTTAAATGAAAAATTCAGAACACAAAATGTCTAATTCCCGATGGACGCAAAAACTACTACATTAAAACGGATTTTGATGCGTATTTTCTGTTAGAAACGCCTTAGTCAGGTTTAAAATCAGCCGTATGTTTGCCGTCAGGTACCTCATTGTTATGTTTCGAAAACCCTACATCAATTCTTAAAAAAGTAAAGGAAATATTTCCTGTAGCAATATGCAATCATTACTAAAATGATCAGGATTCATAAAAGGTATGATAAGTTGTTAAATGAATGAAATCAAATTTGTTCTAATCCAATCGGTTATCAACCCCGCACAGATGATGAGAACGTTAATAGATTTTTCCCAGTAACTTAGCTGAAGAATATGTACAATACAACTGATTACCGTGAAAAATCTATACATGTCCAATGTCCATTGTCGTTTTGTTCTGAAGGCATAAGATAATATTATTATGTAGATACCTATAGAATATTCAAGTTGGCGATTTTAATGTAAAAAAATACATCAACTAGTTACTGTCCATACTCCTGTATTAAGGATTTTGAGAAATTTCACCCTTAAGGAGGTAAATAAAAAAAGGAACGGTTGTATGAAAGACAGTCATTTTCAAAGTACTTAAGTAACTAATTTCATATTATCTGCTTCCAGTTAGATTTAAATGTAGCGACGGATCGCGTTTTGCAAAAATTTTAACCCAAAGGAGTTAGATTAGGGTTAGAAGATTTTGGTACCTATGTGCAAAGTTCTTAACTTTTGAAGTAAGAAAGCTGCTGCTGCAATTGAGTTTCAGGAATTTTTGTTAATTTATTCAAGTGTCGATACCTTCTCTTTCAATTACGTACCTACTGCATTCTTACCTTATTAAGCCGAGGATCTCTAAGATGGTCGATGCCACGCACCACGTTGGGGCATATAATATTACCGGTGACTTCATGGTAGTCCCGGCATACCAGTAACGATGATTCGAGGGCTGAACTCTTAGAAAGTATAGCTGCCAAAGCCCGGTGCGGACCTATAGTGTTCGTAAAGCATCTAAAACAAAAGAAAAAATATTGATTACAATATAACAATAGTCATAGAGACAGGCGACGTTGTTTGTTCTAACTCTCTCAACTTTATTCGAGTTTCAATCCTTGTTGGATCCTGGACCTTGGTCGAGTTGGATCCCCAGGCTGTAAAAGGTATGTTTTAGATTTTCTCCATAGTTTGGTTTGATCGGCATTTGCGGTCACGACCGCTGTCTGACCCCTAACCCCAAAAGCGTGCGCCTCGTCAGCAGGTGTACCTACCGGCTTGCAGCTTGCTTTAGTTCGGCTGGGCCACAGAAGGCCTTGATAGGGCCCCACATCCTAGGCCTTATCGTTTATTTAGAAAATGTTAAAGAAACACCAAATGTTATGCGCATACGTAAAACTAACTTTTCTATTATGATCGATACCGATTGAGAACAATAATGTGAGCAGCATTTCGGTTGCAAATATTATAATTTTACCTGTAAACAGATACCTGTTACCACTCTAATAATGTTTTACGACTGGTTTTACGTGCGATTTTCGACTATCAAACGCTAGCGGTTTGCGTCCTTGACGTATTCGTTGACTACAGCATCGCGCCAGTTGTGATAATTGGCAAATTTTACTGTACATAGGTACATCAGTCACAACTGCGTCCGAGTCGCGTCATTCATTTTAAGACAGATTAGTGAAGTGAATGTCATGTGAACAGAGGGAGAAAGGAGGAAGATCTTATCAGTAGGATTCAGCTATATATACTAGTCTACATACGAATCAACCCTTCCCTAAGCATAGAAGAAGCTTCTGTCAATCCTGGTTAAATTCCTAACTTCCACTTGGAGCTAGATAGAGTAAGCTCAAGCTCGCATGCTCCTATAGGTACACCTGTACATATGCTATGATTTCTTTTATGTTTTACCAAAAAGCCCCCTCAACCCCGAGATAAAAGTCTGCGCCAGACTCTCGACTGTCAATCAGCAGATGAACCGGCATGCAGTTTAGGTTGGCTTGGGCCCTGAAGATCTTATTGGGGTAGTACCCGACCCCCACACCGCATTAACGTCGACAATTTTATTTATCTCAAACAGATGCGTCAAAATACAGGAGAGCCTTTTGTTTTGACGATGATACAAACGAAAAAAAAAATCGTGCCCGATGGCCGACGGGGGTGGTATCCATGGGGATTTCCGCACGATAAAAAAAATTATAGTAGTATGTATATAGGTTATGCAGAGACTAAGAAATTTAAAGCGCGTTCTTGGTAAAAAAGACAACACTTCCTGATATGCGATACCTAAATGAAGAATGAATCACTAAAGATGCTAACAATGGTTTCATACAATCTCTCCAGTGACCAATTTTATTATTACCTATCGATTAAAGTACATACGAGGGGTCGCTCCAGTGACTTCGTGCGCGTGGTAATATGAAACGTACATTCCTCGATTTTGCAACATATCTCACTACTGCTCCACTCCTATTGATGACAGTGTGATGTTATATAGTATGTTCCTCAATAAATGCACTATTCAACAAAAAAAATATTGTTTTTTTTTTTCTAATCAAACCAGTAGGTACTTTCTGAGATTAGCGCGTTCAACCAAACAAACAAACTCTTCAGATTTATAATGTTAGAGTAGAAGTATATAGATTAAAAATTATATAGATTTAGTGTAGTTCGTAAACTAGTTAAGAGACAGTTTCTCGACTACAAAAAATAAAATAAAAATAGAACTGTAACGAATGCCAGGCAGAGAGAATATCATTTTACCATGCCCTTCCAATTAACTACTTATCGATTATCGTCGGGGCCACTTATTAATACCCCAGATTACCATGAGGATTAACCATGAGGGATAATATACCACAGGTAAAATAATTATAATATTCTGTAGAAAAGCTTAGCATAATCTATGTTGTGTTGAGTTTAATAAATATTAATGAAGAACCAATCGACACTTAGGAAGGTTCGCACTACGAACCCAATAGTTGCTAATATAATATCACAGAATGAGCCATCAACCACAGAATTATTGATAATAGTATTGACATACCTACCTCAACTCATTCAAATCACATCCCACACTCGATAAAAGCTGATTATACATCATAAAGGCGATAATCGTAATATCACCACCAAGAGCCTCAGATATTAACAGGCTACAGTGGTAATCAATACTGAGTACAATGCTCAATGTCACCGTTCAAGTTTACTATTTCATAGAACATTTAAGCGACTACTGTTCTAGGTAACATACTGCAGGAATACTTCAAAGTTAAAATATACATTTTCAGTCGTTTTGAGGTGGGTTTAACTTAGCATTTTTTACAAATCCATTTTTTTATGTCGGGTAAGCCTGATGGTAAGCTAAAGGCAAAGTCTCTGGAATGAAAGTCACCATTGCAAACACCGATAGTGCCACAATGGTGGCTCTCAGCTTGACGGCCTCATCAAATGCTTTTTCACGCCCCGCTTAAAGGATCCGGGACTGTATGATGTTTTGTAAAAGACCGATGTGTTAGCTGATCGAGTTATTTCGTATCTTGTTGGCAAGGTATGTACTAAGAAGCTCACTACAATCGAAGGTATGCCCACAAAGTCGCAATGATTATACTGTATAATTCTTAGTCTCCTCTATAATTCTTAACGGCAGTCTATGTGATCTTGACAATGTACGTGATCTTATGTGTAGGTATGTGAATTTATGTATGCATCTTGGAAGATGATGGCCGATCGCGCCGCACGTAGTATGCATCTGCAAGTTATCGAAACCGCCAGTTTTCAAAACAGACGGTTTTGTGCAGAAAATGTATCGTTTTGTCTTCTAAAAAACGAAGGCTTCCCTAATAAGAAAACGACTGCCGTCTGACCCCCGGATGAGACCGATAACTGATGGATGTCTCTCCTGGAAAGTATTCCAGATTACATACACATACGGGCGGTCACATCTAGACCGACGATAAGTGACTAAAGTGACCGTTCTACGATCTTATGTCATAGTTCAATTGTCTACCTGTTCCCCAACAGACAATTGAATACCAGTCTCAGACATCTATAGGTACGGTACGTATGTTACTGCCATAAAAACGTTTTAATGGACTTAAAGTATACCAAAGAGCAATGAAATGAAATTAGAATGTAAACGTGAGAAACAGCATCAAACTTGGTCCATGAGATGGTTGGATTTCTTGGTTTGCGCAGTTACCACGGCACGCCAAATAAATGCTGGCACAATAACCTCAATGTAAGTAGGTGCTTCCTTTTACTACCTTTTCTAAGGATTAGGAAGGGAAAGAAATGGCTGGAAAACTAAGGGTTTTCCTTTAGCCAGTAGAACAAAATAGGTTTTCAAAAGATTAGCACGAACAATCTGCGAATAGGCAACACCTAGGTGAGCAGTATAATTAGGTATGTTAGGTGAAAGAAGTAGTGGACAGTGTGACCGTCCAATAAAAATCCACCATCGTTGTGGTCGATGAATATCTCTCCAACTCCGCCAATATCCCTCTAAGTCGAAATAGTCAAACAATTTGTTTTATACTCGTACTACTTAGTTCCTGATAGGACCGCATTAGCAGGATGAATATGAAACAATGCCGCGCTACAGCATCCAGCAGCAGAATCCTGTGCTCAATAACCCACCCAAATATCTGGCAGGAGAGTCGCATCATTCTCCTTCCCAAGCCGGCGAAGAATGTACTACAAAACCTTTCCCCCCAATCACCTTAGAAGCGGTAAATGACAACCACTATGGGACAGCGGAGGGATTTTGTAGAATGATGCCTAATTAAATTAAATTAATTAAATTAAATTAAATTAGCCTTTATTCACTCAGAATGATGCCTAAGAGAACTACAATAAATGGTCAATATGTTATAACGCTAATTGATTAACTTAGGCACGTAAAGTAATATTAATAAAATAAAAACAAATTGACGCGCAGTGCGCTGTTTTCGGAGGTGTTTTCCTCCGAAAACAGCGCACTTCGCGTCAATTACTGTCCATTCAAAACATAACCCAGAGTAGTAACAGAACATTGTTGGCATGACGTTAAATTGTCAAAATTATCTAAATTTACTCCAAGTGTGAGGTAATTGACATAACGTAACACGACATAGTAGCTACAGTAGCAGCACGATATGATGGCCGGTTTGACATATTACAATAGTGATGGAAATGTCAATTTACTCTCGATAAAAATATAATCAAATCAAATAAGTTTTTATTGCAAGCAGTACTTACCTAGGTACCTGATTCAAAAACTTTAGTAAAAAAATATAAATTTTTACCTACTTAATACATTTGAACGAACTGAATATTGGAATTAGGAATGAAAATGAGTATATATTAATCCAGCTTCCTTCAGTGATTGCACTAACTTTTTTCTTGTTGGATACTCCTTCCGTAAATAGTAGCTACACACATGTCTTCGACTGGTTTTGCTCGTTTTTTTCTGTGTGTGTGAAGTTTATTTTCTTCTGTGCCAGTCTCGCCAGATTTTTCTTTAGTTATCTATTCGTCTAACAGTTATAGGTAAAATTGACCTTCCATTTTGAGATTCACGATCGAAATGTTACGAAGGCGTACCTATAACGAACACACGTGCCTGACTGTTTAGAACTCAGCTCTGCGTATGTTCGGCCATATCGACGAAATCCACAACAAAAGGCGTAAACAGAGTAAGTTGAGGGCTACCATTATAATTATCACTGTTAGTGTATGTAATGGGGACCCCTTCCTGAGACTTTACCATCAGGCGAGATTTACCATTTAGCTTACCATCAGGCGAGGAGGTCTAAACTATATCGCAATCGCACTGCACTCCTAGTTTGTACTTTTCGAAGCAACGTCAAGTCGAAAATGCTTTGTTTTGACGTAAGTTTGCCGGAGGTATTATTGGGCTTGCCAGTGGTCCTAGTGTCGATTATATAGATTTTATTTAAAGAAATTGAATTTCGAAAAACAAATACCGAGTTGTGTGAAATAAGTACACCAATAGGTAATTATAATCTTATAAAAATAAAAAATAAATGATCGTGGGACACTAATATACATTATATAATTCAGAAATCAATGTAATAAATAAATATTGTGTCCTAAAATTATACCTACATTCGATAAAATTTTATGACTTACTGTACGTCACTATTGACAATAAAGAACAGCAATTTGCTTTTTCAAAATGTCACAATAATTAATACGAAACTTCATGAGCGGACAAACGTCAAACCGGCCATTATATCGTGCCGTAGGTATAGGACATGTATACCTACTGGGTAGATCTAACAAGAATGTTAAGAAATATGATTCTATGTTGAATTTTTTTCCACATTCTACTTTAAGGTCTATTTTAAGTATAATAGATGGTAAATCAATTAGGATTTGGAGATTGTTTACATAGTATTGAATCTTTAAAGTCAGAAAAATCTGTGTTTACCATTGTAACAGTTGTACATTATGTAATAGAAGAGTAACACATCAAATGATTGTTATCAAGATAATTGAAATCACAGTATGGCTGATAAGAGGTGAAATACTAGTCTTGCACAGACCAATCAGAGAATAACACACAACAAAAATAAATGACTGAACATAACAACCAATGTGAGATATCTTTTTTATGAACATTCACTGCTAGTAGACAGTTTCTTATATGTAAGGTCTATATTATACAAAATAGTTGAAGTACACTAAAGAGTATTTGAAAGCACATTGCAACTGTGCCAACTCCCAATATAATGAGACAGACTAAAAATAGTATGTGTTTGTCATGTTATGAAGAATACTGTGTAGCTATGGAGAAGGATTTAATAGGTTGAGAGTTGACCTCTTACTTTAGATAGAAGGCAGTATATGTTAAGGAGTTACAGATCAATACAAACTATTATTGAATATTTTATAAAGCATATACTAGTCTAACAGTAGTCAAAACTATTAAAGTTTTAGGCTGACTCATTTTTAACTGACTTCAAAAAGGAGGCGGTTCTCAATTTGATTGTTTTTTTTTGTATTAAATACATTTTAAAGTTGACACTTATTAAAAATAAACATTTTACGACATTCTAAACAGCCCTATATAAACCGAAATTAAACTTAGCTTAACTAGCTTGTGTATATTTCTACAATTCTATAATTTAAAGGCAATTGTATTGACACACATAAATAAAGCTTGATATTAAAATAATATCTAAGGAAAGATTTCCTCAATATACATACATTTATCATTAGTGATGCAAATCATTTACATATCTTGCCTCTACAATAATCAACTAATTATGTGACAAATTCACACTGTAAATTACATTCCTTTGACAATATTTTATAAATTACATAAGAAATGATAAAGGAAAATGCATCAGATAAGGAAGTAGTAGGTAAGTACTGATACTGCAAGTAACAGTAATTTTCAAGACCATTATTGTATAACAATTTTTTTTATTTAGGTATTTAGGTATTTATTTATTTAAACCAAATCATACATTACTCTTACAGACTAGGTCCAATTTAACAATGTAGTATTATGTACTATGTGCTTTAATAGTGCATTCATTCTAGACAATGGATTGTCACCTTTTGGAATTCCGCCAATGTACAACAAGAAATATCAATTTTTTGTGACACCATATTCAAAATATTAATGGCTTGTATATGAGGATATAGTATAGAATATATAGAGGTATAGGAAATAATATTAATAGGTACATAACATTTATGTTGGGTAATAGAAGTTATATATTTTGTCTTGATCATAATTATTCAATTATTAATTCTTACAGACGAGATAAGAATCCCATGTCTACCTCCACAGATTGGAAAACCACCTCCACAGAAAGTGTTAACTTTTTACTCAACCCAATGATACTTGAATAAATAAGGAAATACATGTTGAACACTGACTAAAGCTAAAAAATCAATAATTTGCTGCTCTTGAGGCAAGAAAAATAATAATAGGTACATAGTCATACATATAATAAACATTACTTCGAAAATGAACAAGACATTGCAATAAGTATACGAGGAGTCTAAATCTAAGTATACGGTGAACAGAACGACTGTAAGGTATGTTTATTTTACAAAACGACAAGGCCTTGGGGTGATCACATCGCTGACGACAACTACTTACTTCCTGATTGAAAAAATTGATCGAAAACTAATCAATGAAATTACCAAGAAAATGAGTAGTTTGATCTTCTATAAAAAACACGAAACAATATTTTCTACGCCTTTTATAGACACGACTCTGATCTTTTTATTACCTGAGAATTTGTTTATAGATTCAATATAAAAAACATCTGTCAAGTTATGTAAACTCCAAAAATAAATGAAAGGGTACTTACATTAACGATTTGGACGCTGTAGAAAACATTTCAAAAAATATTTATCATCTACACAATTGAAACCTTTCAGAAACCGCACCGTTTTTTTTTAATAGTAATCGCTGAACAATATTTTAATAGTTTAAATAAATTTAGTAACGCCCTCCATCCATGTGGCAGTGATTTGACTGATTTACATTTACGCTTAAGCATAGACTAGACACTAGACTAGACGAGCATAATAAATCAGTCATAGTCATAGGCCATGGCCATAGAGTACGTTTTTAACCGAGCAATATAAATGGGCGGTTTTATAATATGAACGACAACGATACGATCTACCGGTGATAGACTCAGTCTGTCCAAGGAAATCTGGACTAAGAAAACGCGGCAAGTTTAAAAAAATAGGGCATGTTTGTATCACCAGTTATAGTAGGGTAAAAAACGTTTTGATCGTGAAATAAAAGTATGTACCTATTATTAGTATAACTGGTACATACTTTTAAAGAATTTTTTTTGCACTTTATTTGGTGATAATCTTATTTATATTTTGATTTTTTTATTGAATACTAGATCCTTTGCCCACGACTTCGCCTGCGTGGGAGTTTGATACTGTGGGAATATCGAGGGAAAAGGTACCAGGTTTATTTATGTTGAAATCCCCACGTATACTACCCCCGTTGGCCATCCGGGATGGTTATGTCGGAATCGAACCGACTAAAACCGCAGATGTAGTGGAGATATAGACTAAGAGTAGCTGTTGCCTGCATGAAATTATGATTCCGTTCCCGCTACCCTTGGGAATATATATTATTTTAGGGATAAAATGTGGCCTATGAACGTGTGCAAGACATTTTGCCTGTGTTATTCCAGACTAAAAACGGCTTTACTTTCTTATACCGGCCGTCGATTTAAGGGCTGGGAGTGGGTGGGGTGGGCGGGGGGGAGTGTGTAGACCCCCTCCTGTGAAGGAAAAAGCGCGGAAGCCCCTCCGATTTTTTTTCATATTCTAACCTAAAAAAAAGACAAAACACCAGGATCCAAGTTTTGTAGGTTAGGTTATGTTAGAACTGTGACTACAACAACGCACGAGCCGAGCGAGCGAAGCGAGCGTGCCGCGGCAGCGGCCGGCGAAGTGCCACAAATTATACTTTCGCACTAACGTGCTTCGCGGTGGAAAACATTCTAAATAATGGGTATCCCCATACCCCGACTCGGATAGATTAGGTTAGGGTTATTTTTTTTTTCAAACCACTTAGAAATCTAGAATATAAAAAAGGGGGAGCGTCCGCGATGTTTGCCGCCCACGAGTGACTAAGTTAATTTTTATGCATTTTTTAATAATATTACGTATTATAATGTATATAACATTTTTAACACCCCAACTCGGATAGATTAGGTTAGGGTTATTTTTTTTTTTCAAACCACCAATAAATCTAGAATATAAAAAAAAGGAGGGGGCGTCCGCGCTTTTTCCTTCACAGGGAGGGTTCTACACCCCCTCCCCCTCCACTCCCAGCCCTTAAATCGTTCAAACCACCAAGAAATCTTGTTTTTTACGAAAGTTAGGTTAGAATATTAAAAAAATCGTATCTCAAAAAGGGGGGGCTTCCGCACTTTTTCCTTCACAGGGGGAGGTCTACACCCCTCCCCCTCCTCCCCCCCCCACTCCCAGCCCTTAAATCGACGGCCGGTATAGGAAAGCTTAACCCTAAAAACTATTTTTAAGTGGGCTTATGGGAATCAGACGAAATTCATTTATTAGAATTTTTTAATTAATTATAATCAAAATTAGATTCCAAAATATTCTTCACCATCATATTCTGAGCTGCTTGATCCATCATCAGTCACACTTATAATTGAGTACCTATATTAATTAAATAAATACTGTCGAAAAGTACAAGTATCTAATACAAAAGCGAATATTTATGAATATCGCATCTGAAACACGTTAATATTTGATGTAAATAACTACAAAGTATCAAAATCATAATGTTCACACTCTATTTTTTGTTCGATTAAGGCTTGTTTCTCCTCTTGTTTGTATTCGTGTATGATGTACTGATTATGGGAAATAGGAGCTCCCTCACGTTATTTCTAATTGTTTGGTTGATGATTCTGTAATAAATCACACACTTGGAATAATACGAAACCGCGGCAAAATAATGACATGAGGTGTCATTTATAGTGGTGTTGCAAATCTATAAATGTCGTGATTCAGCTTTCGTTAGACAGTCTATTTGCAAATTATAATATTTATTTTTGGCAAAATGCATCGCATAGAAGCCATTAATTAAAAAAAGAAAACGTTTTGACATTTGAGACAAATTTGATTTGACATTTTGACAGACATATCTGTCTGTCAAATTTACACATTGACACTTGCTTGACAGATTGGATAAAAAACATTGGTCGGGGATTAGTGTAAATAATATTTCGTCCGGATGGGTTTCGTGTTTGAGTGTATTTGTATTTAATTTTTAACAAAGCCGATGCCATGATTCGAGAAGATGACCCACAGTTTCGAATCACTCCTTTCCAGCAAATGGCATCGGCATGTTCCGGTGCTCTTATAACCTCGCTGTTCAGTAAGTATAATGAATGATGTACCTACGTAATTCTTTTATTTACATAATTAGTAGTCCTTAAACTATTTCTAATTGTGGTAATTGCAGTGACTCCTCTTGATGTGGTAAAAATTAGATTACAAGCTCAGCAGAAAGCATTATTATCAAACAAATGTTACCTTTATTGCAATGGACTCATGGAACATTTATGTCCTTGTGGCGACCCTGCTTGGCTTCCGCGACGAGCACAGTTTCACGGCACATTTGTAAGTATAATTATAAAAAATTTAAACATGCAAATATTAATAGTTCCACATTATTACAGTACCTCCTTATTTGTGCTACATGAATGAATGTTTGGTTTCAGGATGCGTTTTACAAAATAACTAAAATGGAAGGTGTAGGAGCATTATGGTCGGGCTTAAGTCCAACTCTAGTCTTAGCTCTTCCATGTACAGTTATTTATTTTGTGACATATGAACAATTAAGGTATAGGATGAAATCAACATATAACAACCTGACAGCAGACTGTAAGTAATTTCCTTCAATTTCTTTTCTATAGTAGTAACTATTATCAAAATTGCATCACAATTTCAGTAGCTTTTTTTGAGCAGCTTACAAATTAGAGATTATTTTCACAATAATACCAAATTATATAATCATGAGAAGAATCTATCTATACTTAATTTAGTATGTACTTATCCATTCTTGAAAACTAGATGGGTAGTTATTTCACAATCTTATAACTCTGACCTATACCTTGTCTAATCTAGGATGATAATTTTGACAGCTCCAAGTAGGGTACCCCATATAGTATAATCGAAAATGGTTCTTTCGATTTTCGATTATCGTTCCCATAGAATATGGAATCGATAGTTACAAAAATTCAAAAACATTTAATTTTTATTATTTTAGGTAACTTACTTCAGGATGACAAAAGAGAAGTTTTATGGTATAGTATTTATGTTTCGTATCATATTTAGCTAATTATATCACAAAAATTTTAGTAGTATAAGTACTTAATAATTTTAATAAATTATTTTAAATTCGATTCATTCGATTCATTTGCGTAAAGTCAATTGTGCTATATTCTTGCAAGACGCTTCACTATGACAAGTGGGCGGGGCTTGTCTATGAATTACAATAATTTTATGGGTTTAATTTTGTATAAAAAAATACGATACTTCATAGACATGAACTGTCATTATTATCATCCTAAATTAGACAAGGTATAGCAACAATATTTACTTAAACAAAAGTCTATCCATCTATCTATATTATTCTAAGTATAGATTTTATACTTGTTTATGTCAGTTCTCTTGACTTCAAGGTTATTCTGTTTGAATATTCACTTGTATGAAACTTAGTTATATGATTAGGTTAGTTCTAAAGTAGGTAACACTTGACACTTTTATTGGAGAGGATGATTCCAATAAAAGTTCAGTTTCACAAGGAAAGGAAACAACTATTTTATGCAGCATCATTTGATTTATTTTTAAACAAAAAAAGTTTGAAATATTCTTTTGGCATAGGTATTAAATTTTTGATCAAGTTCCTAATAAAAAAAGTATTTCGATTGTTTTTTTTTTTACTTAAAAAAATAATTAACTCAGTTTCGTAATGGAACAAAATCAGGATAGTAGACGTTAGTAAAATTTAAACTAAATTGTCTCTCTTCTCAGGTCTAATAATTATATTTTATCTAAAACTAGCGACCCGCCCCGGCTTCGCACGGGTGCAATGCTGATACTAAATTAGCCTTAGTATATGATGCATGTATTATACATATAAACCTTCCTCTTGAATCACTCTATCTATTGAAAAAAACCGCATCAAAATCCGTTGCGTAGTTTTAAAGATTTAAGCGCACATAGGGATATAGGGACAGAAAAGGCGACTTTGTTTTATACTATGTAGTGATAATTAATTTAATACCTTTTTTACAGTAAGTCAACCAATATGGATACCATTAATAGCGGGAGCCTCAGCAAGAACGATAGCAGTTACAATAGTCAGTCCATTAGAACTTATTAGGACGAAGATGCAGTCGAAGAAATTAACATATGCAGGTGGGTCTTAGAATATAATCCCTCCCAACTCCCACCCACTCGCGCTGCCGACCCTGGCAGCGCGAGTGTGACGCTCTAGTGTTGTGCACGTCCATAGCCACGTTGACCGCTTCACTGTGATTTAATTAATATGACATGTGTACTACATAGATTATACAACTATGATTGCGATACATAATTTATGAAGTGTTTGATAAACATTCATCTCCAACCATTGAGTTTATCTTATGATGGAGACTGCAAGTGGATTGAACTCATTACTAATTAAAGATACCTATTATGTATATTTTTAAATATTGTGACTCTAAATTTTTTCATCTTTATTTTCAGAAATAAACCTAGCACTGCGGCAAGTTGTTAAACATGAAGGCTATAGAGGACTTTTCCGTGGATTAGGATCTACTTTACTAAGAGATGTACCATTCTCAGGTGAATATAATACATCTACATTCTATCAAATAATATAGTGAATGAATGAGTCTACTGCACATTAGTAAATTAAAATGCTAATCCAAACATAAATAAAATAATCCCATAACTCATAGTCGCCATACCTACCTCCTCCTCCTGATAACTTACACCTACGTAAACCTTTCTTAACTTACAATTTACCTCAATAAGTATCTATACTTGTAATAAATCTCAATAGTGATAAACATTTTATCTTACAAAAATTATTTAGTCGAAACAGTTATGTACCTACTACCTGACATAAAGAACTGTTTTGACTAATTCATGTTTTGATGCGATTATTACTTAGTCACCCTTATGTATTGTGTTAAAACATTATAGATTATGTAAGTACTTGTTAATTGTTATTAACAAAAATTACCGATTTGTTTTCAGGTATATACTGGACGACATTCGAAACAGCGAGGAAAGGATTCGATAAACCAACATCAGATAAAAATGCATTCTTATTAAATTTCCTTTGTGGATCTATTGCGGGCAGTGTAAGTACAATTTTATGTGCTACGTGCGTGTACGTGCCATAGCAAATAGCTATAATACCTACTAGGTACAGTTGCGCAGAGCCTGGAGGGGGGGATGAGCGCTTTTCTTCTTTACCGAGGCAAGATGGGGACACGGTTGTTGCCAAACCCTGGAAACCGTAGATAGCCCACAATCAGTCAGGGTGCAAAGAAATACCGTACACCCTGGTGTCTGTACACCCAAAATCGACTGAACTGTCTAAAACCGACGTGCGGTTAAAGTCGGGTACAGTCGAAGAATGGTGGCCCTCAGTTTGGCCTCATCGAAATTTTTTATGCCTCGCTTAAAGGATCCGGGACGGGAGGGAAGAAATAAACACAACATGTGCTGGTAAAGAATTCTAAGTCTTTATGGTGTGTGTTAAGAAAAAAGGCCCTTTGGTTAACCTAATGTAAAGTGAAAGATTGAATAACAGTATAAATACCGGCACGTAAATTGGCCCGATGCGTCATATGCGCAAAGGTCAATCTTTAGGTCGCGGGAGACGCGGTTGCGCCGTCGCGGACATATGATTGGTCCGTCACTTGACGTCACTTGACGGACCAATCAAATGTCTCAAATGTCGTTCGTACTTTGAATCATTTGATTGGCTCAAAGTGCTCGATGCGCGAACTTACCCCAAACCTGGCCAAGTAACGTGCCTGTATCTGTACACACACCCATTTACATCCGCATTTATCACTACTATATATATAGTACCTACATAGTATGTAAAACAGTAAACAGAGATAAATAATTACCGAAATATAGAACACGATAAGGCGGTAATATATTATATCTAGATAAGTTATCCAATGTTTAAAATATCGCAGTTGTTGGGGGTATGATAGTTGTGATAAAAAGGTACAAGATAAATGATTAGGCACGTACTATACCGTTATAATACCTACCGTTTGGAGCAAAACAAATTCCTCCTCGATCGTCTACAAGGGGAATATGAAAGTAATATAGCCATAGAAACTTGTAAGCATATGTAGACATTAAATTGATATGCTTTTAATGCGAAAGCTCTTCATAATCTGTGACTTTGCATGTTTGGTGAATTTTCATACACGCTGCTAGGGATTCCTAGTTCAATATAATAATCAATTGTTTAATTGTCATTGTTTCAGATTGCTGCATTTGTAACCCTTCCATTTGACGTAGTAAAAACACATCAACAAATAGAATTAGGTGAGAAGGAGATATACACAGGTTGGCTACGATATTTATATGATTAATATTATTTTCTTATTAAGAACTTAAGATTTCGTATCTTGGCTATATCCAGGGTCTTCCAATAGTCCCTGATGTATTTGGTTGAATTCTGATAATATAGCTACTTCATCTTATACCAGCCTTCGAAAAAGATATGAAGGCTCTATGTTAGCCAGATAAACTGTCTATGGGTCGTAACATAATGTGGGTAGGTGCAAACTGCTATATGTATTCAGTTGGGTAGGTAATACCATATTTTAGCGAGAAGTAGCGTTTTTAAATCATGTTTATAGACATTAATAATCTCTAAAGTATAATAGCTATGCATTTGAAACTTGGGATATTTACTAAGTAGCTACACTATTGAGATCATATCCTAAAAAGTAGCACTATCTAGCACTGTCTAGACCGAATCTATAAGCGTAAAAAATACAGCGAAGCGCTTCGAGAAAAGGTGGCTAGTGCCCTGCGCTTCACTGTTTAGTCTTGCCCCCGTGTCCTGCCGTGCCCCCAGATAATAGTACACAAAATGACTTCTATCTACTACCTGGTAATTATTTCTGTTTTTATTGATGTTGTGAACATTTCAGATGGTAAAGTCGGACAGAGAGCTGCAAACGTGAAGGATATAGCACGGACTATATACAGCAGTCACGGGTTAAAAGGTCTTTTCACAGGATTTCTGCCTCGAATATTTAAAGTAGCACCAGCCTGTGCGATCATGATAGCAACATTCGAATATGGCAAGCAATTTTTCCAAAAACATAATACACAAAAGTATAAGGAGAAAATGCAAAGGTAAGACACTGAATTACAATGAGTTGAAAGATTTTCTCACTTGTACAATCATATTCACGACTTTCTTACCTTTGGGGTAAGCAGAGACAGCAATTCGCGATCTGCTTCTGCCCTTACACACTTCACGATGTTCTACTGTCATTAAACTGGTATGAGTTGGGGTTTTAATATCTTGACTGTCAAGCTGGAAATGCCTGGTTTCGCTAGTGGGTCCAATTATTAGTTACTCTATTTATTTATACCTTTTTAGTATTTTTCGAATGAGTTTCTATTAATTTCAGTCAAGGAATAACCGTCCAAATAATTAGAGGATCTGAAGACTGAGATATAGGTATATCATAATGTGCTAAGGTATATTTTTAATGAACATGTAGGTAGATATATCATAGCATTCACATCATTATATTACTGGTATACTTGCCTATTAATAGCATAAAATCTCTTGTACAGTCTATTACAAACAGTTTATTAGTATAGTAAGTTTGCAATAGTTTATTAATTTGTTAATAATTAGATTCATTTAAGTTACTTGAGATCCGTCAGAATAAACTAAACTTTAATTTAAATTTAAATTGTAAAGCATTGTAAAATATTGAACTAAAGGTGAAGAATTATATTTTTTTAATTATATATTAAAATTTATTATATTTTCGACAATTCAAATTATTGAGTGTTATTTCAGTATCTATTTCTAGATTCATACCTAACAATGTTTAGCTATTTATGTATATCCAAAAGATACTTTTGGTAATTTGTTCACCTAGTCTCAAACTGTTCTCATAAAGTTGCTGATAAACTTGAGTATTCGTGCGAATGATACATTACAGAAAAATAAACGAGAGCGTTTTAGCGAGCATTCTATCGAGCGTTCTGGCGAATAGAATATAACTTTATTCGAGTCGGGCTGACCTCTTCGTGAAGAATATTTATTGGAGGGCCTCGCTGCTTCGTCCACTGAAGCATTCGTTAGAATGATCGTGAAAATGGTCGTAGCGATGTATTCTTGGCTTTATTCGTTGTACGACATCTTCAAAATTGAGAATGCTCAATGTTCTGTTACAAGTGAATGCTCAAGTCTATCAGTACCGAGCATTTGACTGAGTACTTTAAAATTTCATAAAGTTTTTTTAATCATAATTTTTCAAATTTCCTTTCCAGGCCCCAAGAAATAGTGCTCGTGGGACAATCAGCAAACAGTAACGATTATACCTAAAGCGTATAATATATCATTGATATCAGATTGGACAATAAATGTGATATAGCTGTGAAGATACAGTTACATAAGGATTATGGCTGTTTATAATATTTTTAGTTGCTAGATAATAATTTGTTCATAAAATTCGTTTGACTTTGATTGCCAACACAATGATCGGCGAATAGTAGATGTTTTACTGTGTAGTGGTTCACAACTGGACATACTGAGGTACTATTGCAATTGAGTACATAAATATTATGTATAGTATGTTTATAATAAAGTCGTAGTCTACGGCTTACTATTCTTATTATATTGTAATAAATAAATGAAGTGTATGTAATTTCAGCACCTTTTAGAGATATATTCTCATTTGTATTAATATAATAATGAAATTTGATGCAAGTTTTTATTTTGTAAAGTAAACTATTTTGTTGATTAATTGTATATTGGATTTCAGATTGACATGGTTATTTAAATTACTATCTATCGTAATAACTGACGGGATATATAGGTACCATGGTACCATGTTTGTTTGTTTCGTGGAGTACCTAAGTTAATGATCATGGCACTAGCAACACGGTAGAAATTATCGGAAACTCAACAAAACAAACGAACATGGTAAATATCCCGTCAACTATTACAATAGTAATAGTAATTATATATTATTATTGTTATCTTTCTAGTAGAAAAAAATTCAACAAAATTATAGGCATATCATTTTGAACAACATTTTAGAACAAAACTAGGGCACAAAAATACAGATCAAAGCTGTTTCGCTTGTTCAAGCTACTTGCCAATTTTTGACCTGCAAGCAAGCACATTGATATGCCCGATCACACATTGGGCATCTTGGCAAAATGCAAATGCTCATCATATAGGTACTTTGCCATAAGAATACCTAACTCTTGATTTGATAACTCAGTTGAACACAGTGTTCTGGAACTAAAGAGTTGCAGGTTCGATTCCTAGCCAGACAATTCAGGAGTCAGGTCTATATACCCGGTAAGGAGTTACCTGCGTTCATAAAAGAAAAAAAATTATTCCTTCCGATCAACAAAAATATATTCAAATTATACAAAAAATTATAATTCCAAGTAATAAAGTGGATGAGGCGATGTAAATTGAGTTAATTTACGTAATATATATCTAACGGTCATATAATTCGAATACAAAATAATGTAGCTAATTTATTTTATTGTTTTCAACTGAAGCTATGAATAAATTAATACTACTTACAATAATAGTTAAATTTTGCATCAGTGAATTCAATTTATTAGTATACACGATGGTGAAGCCGTGGGCTACTAGCAGTAGCCCACGGCTTCACCATCGTGTAATTCTGATCCCATTTCCACTACCCATGGCTAATTACTTCAGGGTTAAAATGTAGCCTATGTATAATTATATCCATGTACCAAGTTTCATCCAGAACCCTTCGCACATTAAAGTGTGATTGGGTAACAAAAATCTTCACAAACTTTCACATTAATAAGTAGGATTACTGACTTGAAGGTTCCTTATTAAATAAGTATTATATCCAAAATATACGTAATATGTATGAGACACTATTATATAGGTGATAGTACACTAATTGGCAATAGGATTCTTTAGATAGGTAAACTTATTTCCTCACTCAAAGGAAGGAATTTCGAATATTTTAGAGTCATTCTGACCAATGATTTTAGTATTAGACTTTATCTTGAGGAAGTCATCTTTGCTGTTGCATGGAGCATCTTGTCCTGATGACAGAGAGCTAGCCCAAGAACTGTGTGAGACATGATTGCACCCCTTTGACCTGCTAGTCATGTAATAGATAACTTTTCTCATTCCACCATTTTAGGATCCGCAGCGCAAGTGTGATGACCCTGGTATTGCATGTCTATAGGACAGTGACCGCTTCCAATCAGGTAGGCCATGTACTTTTCTGCCACCTAAGTGGTATAAACAATCCTATATGTTATTGAAGAGATATCAGCCCAAGTCCTATTATATTTGGTAAAATTAAGTAAGAGGCTGCCTGACTCCTCTGAGGTGATTTTTATGGGTGTTTTCTTTCTCAGTCTCAAAGTCCTAGTTCCTGTCCAATGCCAGTCAGTGTTGATGTGGCTCAACAAAGGCCTGGCACACATTCCCTGAAAGACAACCATGCAACAAAATATAACTTAGCTAAGTACACTACCTCAACACAATTTGATGTATAATTTGGAGTTGCTATGTAGTTAATAAATTATAACAAATGTTTTATGATAATTTGTGAATAATTTAATAAAAGTTGTTACCTGTAGGTGTGGTTTAAGTTAATACTCCTTGGTGAAATTTTAACTAGTTAAATTTTTTAAAGTAGAATGAAAATTGCTTTTTTTGTTATTGCTGATCTTTAAGGTTATATGGGTATGAGAAGCCTTTTTTCCGGAGCCAAGTTGGCAACCTGTATTACAGGGAACAGTAATGTTGTTTTTGGCTTACTGCAATTTATTTACTATATTTATACTATCACTACTTATGCAGTAGAAGCTTACAGTTAAGGAACAAGTATTAAGAGTACAATAATAATTATTGACATGAGACTACAAGTAAAACACATTATTGGTATAAAAACTTATTTATTACATACCCTTACAAATACTTAATGTACAATAGATCCTAACGGCTCTGCTTTTATATTACCAAGGTCTAATCTGCTATCAATTGATTCATCAATCTGACCGACGATAGCAACATTGTCTCCACGAATTATGTGCAGTCCAAGAACCACCTGCGCCACACCAGTGGATGAAGAGAATACACGCTCGTGCGATTCATCAAGTATTATATTTATTGTCTGGTCAAAACCTTTTAATGTTCCTATAAAGTTGCGACCGTCTGAGGTTATGACAGACACGGTTTGATTCACGTAATTCTCCAGACCTGAAGCCATCACTTCTTAAGGATATAATACAGGAAAGTAAAGATACCAGGAGATTATATATAATCGTGTGGAAAAGACCATAAAATTGTTTTACAATGCGTTTTAACAACTATTGAAACCCAAACAACAATGATCAAACCAAACTGTCAAAAGTGTCAAAACAAGCTTTTGCATGCATGACATTGACATTAGGTATAAAATGTTGCAATAAAAAATATTTGCAAACTGTCAACAGACTACATGCATGATTTGAAATATAATATAAAAGTTCGTAATGTTCGCATCGTAATTCGCAATAGTTGCGAAAGTCGCAAACACGCAATGCAATGCAAATCAAAAAAGCTGACAAGATTTACTTGTGGCGAATTGCGCCTTTGGTTCCCAAGTTGTTCAAAATGTCTATTCTATTCTATCTACTGTCATTACTGTCTACTGTCAAATGTCAATGTAAGCCAACATTTTACATTATACGCTTCACAACAAGATCGTCCTAAAATAACTTAAAAGTTAAATAGAATTAACTAAATTAAGTTTAATATGCTCTTTGAAATGACTATATTATTTAGAGTGCATTACCCATGAACTATTCTGGACGTCATATTTCTTAGACGTATTTAAGGTTAAGAGGTGAAGTCATAGTGCAATTCAATTATTCATCTCCAAGTAGGTAGGTAGGTACTTAGATTTTTATCTTGCACTATCCGGACGAATAAATAGGCATATTAGGTACCTATACCTATCATCGCTCATCAAATGTCGAATACTGCCGTTCAATATATTCTATTACGGACCGATTTACTGAAGGAATTAGGATGGTCAATAGGAGCGGTTGTGGCCCAGGCGTGTCATGCATCATCAGCTGTTCTTCACTTGTACAAAGATGACGAGCACACAATCCAATATCTGAATGATTTGGATAATATGCATAAAGTGGTTTTAGAGGTATGTTTATCAATTTTCATAGAACATAATTTTGCTTTTTTTTGGTGCTGCAGTATTTATAAAAAAAATACGTTATAGAAATACCTTACATTATTGTTGACTGCATAACTCCAAAAACAAGTTGGCAGAGAAGTCAATGTTAATGTTAATACAGACTGCAGAATAGTAGTTTTTTTTTAAATTTATCATACTAAATGCTGTGGCGAGTCAATGTCCGATAAGTAAAAGTCCAAAATATGCATCATTATGGATTCTTGTAACTCCAACAATGTTAACGCCAGCAAAGTGGCAGCTGATTAATCTGTGGGTCAGTGTTTAGCAAGACCTTTGGCTCCATCATAAACCATATGAGATTCTGTGTGGTACAGTTACTTTCCTGTTTGTTCAAGAGCAGTCTAATGGGATAAAATAAGTATTTTTAAATTGTTTACAGGTACCCAATGAAGCCTCATTGAATAAAGTAGCAGATAAACTTAAAGACAATTCAATAGCACACAAGTTATGGATTGAACAACCAGAAAATATTCCTACTTGTTTAGCTATTAAACCTTACCCTAAAGAAGAAGTTAAAAAATATGTAGGGAAATTTAAACTATTGAAACTACAAATGAGTTCTACTGATTAAATATTATTTTGTTTAATTTTGAAGCTTGTTTATTAAATACCTATCTTTAATTTCTTAGTCTACCTTTAAACTGCCTTCTAGTTTATCTTGCCAGCCTCAACAGGTACATACAACTGGGTACAGCAAACCCACAGGATGGTATTACCAGTGGAGTGAGCACGAATTTTCTTTCGAATCGAGTTTGTAACGTATGCGATAGAAATTATATGAGATTTGTACAGTTCCTTTTACGCACGATAGGGGCGCTGTACAAATTTCATACAATTTTTGTCGCACACGTTACGAACTCGATACGAAAGAAAATTCGTGCTCGCCCCACAGTATGTTTGCATCTTCTGCTGGTTTGTGATACTCTATTTTATACCACTTAGGTGGCAGATCAGCACTTGCTCAGCTGATGGGGTGTTCAATGTGGCCTATGGACGTGTGCAACACAGGTGTCACACTTGCGCTGGCTAATCAAAAACCTACCTACTAATCGTTTGCGCTAAGTTTGCCGCTGTCAACTGTCTCGCGTTTAGTGTTGTCTCACTCACTCATTTCTGACTACGCTATAGTGACGTCATTTGACAGCGGCAAACTTAGCGCGGACGGGTAGTAGTGCTTTTCTTGAAGAACCCCATATTGTAGACGCTATGAAAAAGTACAGGATGGAGATTCATACCTCACAGATGCAACTTGTGAGGATGAATTTTATTCCCTTTCTTAGGTGAGTGGTGCGGTTAGTGTAATAAGTAGTCGTGGGCTTCATGTCAAACAATTCTACTGAACACATCTTTAATATATATAAATCTCGTGTCACAATGTTTGTCCTCAATGGACTCCTAAACCACTTAACCGATTATAATAAAATTCGCACACCATGTGCAGTTCGATCCAACTTGAGAGATAGGATAGTTTTTGAAACGGATTTCGACATCCACGCGGGCGGAGCCGCGGGCAACAGCTAGTACCAATATATAAAATTATTTAGAAATGAAATACGAACCTGCCGCTACAAGGCGTACCACAGGGTCACATTCATGGCCCCATACTATGTGCGCCTAATAGCAATTGAATTGCGATGCAGTTCAACTCAGGGAGAGAGATGGAACTATGCACCATGTATAGCGCCGTCTCGCTCCCTGAGTTTAACTGCATCGCTTTTCAATTATCATAAGAGCTCATAGTAAGGCGCATAGTCCTACAAATTCAATGATAGCAAAAAAGAAATACCTACCACAAAGGAATCAAGCTCACCACTTAGGTAGTTCTCATTTCATGTTTATTGCCTATAAGTTTAAGAACTGATATAAGGTTTCCTCTAAAAAAATAATCAGGCATTTAATTTGTTCTAATAATCTTATTAAAATTCCCAAGAACTAATCTCACTCTAATCTCCTAAGAATGTAATCCAATAAATTACAGATCGAAAACGAAATTCAACAGTCATGGGCATTTCGGATTAGAATTAAACCGGGGCCAGCTTAGGTATCCGGGCGTAATGAGTTTTTATACTGGTACCTATTGTATTGTATTGTACAGAACTTAGGTAGGAATGGTCCTACCTACCTAGGTAGGAGTGCAGTAGGTATTAGGCACTATCGCCTTCGCACGCCTACGTCTTGAGCATGCAGTTTTCTAAACACAATCCAACCGAGCTTTAATTTTTATGGTGGTTTTGTAGGTCGGTTGGTCTAAAATTTTGCTACTAAAATAATAACATCTTTGAAAACCTGTAACGATTTTAATTCACCAAATTCCGTCACCTTTACATCAACCCGTAATACTTCATTAACAAACTTCGAATTGCAAACCATGACTCATTAATCGATTCACCAGATCAGTCTTATAAAAAGCAGCCCCAGGCATGATAACTCCTCCTCTGAAAAATAAAGATTTTTTATGTTAAGCCCCTGCCTGCCCATCTGAGGCTTATGTCACATTTTGGAGTAAATTCCGTCGCGGTCCTTCCACGGAGGTTCATACACATGATCGTATATAGTTACTTAAACGACGACGACGACTGAGCTACCGATCATCCGTGCACATAAGTGGTACAAAAAAAACCTGTTTTTTTATAGGTACTACTTAGGTGGCAGACAAGCACACGGCCCACCTGATGGGAAGCGGTCTCCGCGGGAACCAGGTACACGGATGATCGGTTGGTGCCTGTAGGCCACGGCCAAGGCCCACAGTGTTAGGGGTCTGTGCTCTATCATTCGTATGCCCGTCTGTGGGCGCCTGGGTGGGGCGTTACCGTGAGCTCTTAATAGCAATTGAAATGCGATGCAGTTCAACTCGGGGATAGAGATGGCGTTATACCCATAGGGTGCTCAGCTCCATTTCTCTCCCTGAGTTGAATTACATCACATTAGAATTGCTATTAAAAGCTCATGGCAAGGCCTAGTTTCGTGTATGTAAAACAACACTGAACTCATTTCACGTAGATTTTGCACAAAATAATGCAAGGAAATCCATACAATTTGCACCTCGCTCCAGCGGGCGGGTGCGTGCATTGCGAGATACGCAACGATGCAGTTTAGGCTCAAACTTATAGTGCACAGCATCTAACTTGGCCCGATAATGGAGTAGTGTGGGCACCACTACTTCAAAACCTTGCCAAGTTAGATGTTTCTGGCAAAATGCGTCGCATAGAAACAAGTAGTATAGTGTACAGCATCTAACTTGGCAAGGTTTTGGACTACTGGGGCCCACACTAGGTACTCCAAAATCTTGCCAAGTTAAGTAGATGCCGTGCACTATAGCTGTATTTGGCGTTCCGACGCAAAAAATCCACGACGGCTTCTCCATAGAGTGTAGGTAGAATAGGTATTATAACTCATATTATTATTATCGACTTTGCCACCATCAGTTCCGATGACTACCTGTACTTACTTTGGTATGTTCGAACTTTCTTTTATTATGGTGATAGCACTCATTAAAGTAGGCACTGCTGTCATTTCACAAGCAGGATCCTGTCCTGATACCTGCAAAACAATATAACCGTATAGCGCAGATACGAACTGACAAACTGGTGTCAACATGGATGGATGGATGGATGGATTTAAAAGTTGACAGTGAAAGATTACAATGTGGAAAGAGGCTGGCCGCGAGTCGGGAGTGTAGGTTAGGTACCTACTCAAATTGTGTAGGTAGGTACGCGTTTTTATACGATAGGGGCTAACGTGTCTGAGTACACGAACCTACGAACGCATACCTACTCCGTTTGAGGCTTTAGGCTAGGCGGTAGATACCTACATAATAAAGAGGATTGTGAATGTTAAATAGGTATAGTAAGAAATTATAAATACCTTCACTGATAGTGTTTTCGTTGGTCCACTGTTCTCTTCTCCCGTTTCCCATCCCACACCATTTAATAGAAAACTGAATTTAGTAATTTGCCTATTTTTATACGTAGGTCCCGCCTCTGACATAGACCCAAAAGAAAATATTCGTGGAAAATGTATCAACAACTTTTTAAAACACTCAAAGCCGCATAAGTAGTAGTAAATGTAAAGCATAGGCATCACAATTAATTGATACCAATATTGATAGGTCATGTATGCGTTGAAATGCACGGGTTTCTTTCCACTTTTTTCACATAAATATCTCTGGGACATGTTCACAGTATCATTTTCTACTCCAGGCCAAGGGAACCACAGTCGGCCGTTGTTACGGAAGAAAAACGACCTGGAATCAATTTTTGTTTTGGTAAGCAGTAGGTAGGTAGGTATAATTTCCAAGTTAACAAACCCCTTCATAAAATAATAAACAAAAAGTTAAAAAAAGTTATATAATAGTAGATAGATGCTAGATTGCAATAGTATCTATTTGCAGTCTAGCATCTATTGCTAGATTGCAAATAGATACAAATTATAAATTTTCTCAATTAGGTACCGTTTGTTTAAGATTATAATGCTTACGAGTGTACGAGTTAGGAGTGCACGTGCACCCACACTTCGGTAGTGCAATGACCAGTATTCGAATTCGGGACCAACATTGCAACGTCGATCGACTCAACCACTAAGCTAGCGACACTTTTTATGTTTGCTTATTATGAGGACATTATTATGTCTTATTATGTCCAGCAGTGGACGTCGACAGGTTAATTGATTGATTGATGAGGACGAAAATCATCTTCTATCGATACATATTACGCCATTGCTACATTGCCATATTCTCAAGAAAATTAAATACTTACCTTTCAACTTTTTCTGGTGTAGGTTTGTTTGTTGTAGGTAAAATTTCACTCTTCAATGCAAGATATTCATCAAAGGTTTGCAAAACATGGACAAGTGACGCCCATGTGCCACTGTGCGCCACCGCAGCTCCGAGCCTTGGTATTTCCAATTGGACATAACATTCCACCGAGCTTAAGATACCTGGCAAATAAATTTGATTAATATGGTACACCCAATTATTCATCTTTTCGTTTAAGTTACGCTGTGTTGACGTACCCTTAAATTCTCTCTCTAAGTGTATCATGCCTGCCTCGATGGGTATAGCAGCAAATCCACAGGCTGGTATCACCAGTACATTGGCATCTTCCGCTGATTTGTGATACTTATGGTATAGGTTTAGTATATGCTGTATAAAGAAATAGGTAAAAATAAAACAGGTAACTTCAACTTAGCACGCCTTGAGACGGACTGTGGCTGGTCACATTACCATTACTGTCCTACCCTTGTTCGATTAATTGAAATTTTGATTGATTGATTGAAAAGCTCTTCAAATGAAAGGGGCTTAAAAATGTTGCAATGATCCTAATGCCTTTGAGTTTTTGGATAGATGGACGATATATATTTCACTCAATCACGCCAGAATGACTGAACGGATAAAATTCAACATTAATAAAATTAGCTATAGATAGCTTATGTATTAAATATTATAGTCTGATAATAGTAAATTTAGGAAATCTTTACATAATTCCACCACGTAGGTATAGAAGGTGTGTTTACCATGTTATGGAACTTTCTCAATAATGGTAGGTACCTACCTACCTACAGTTTTCCGTCGTGTATAGCATACCTACATATATTTTGTCATAATTTTCAATTTAGATAACTATTTAGATACTATTCAAAGGCTTTATTCCTTTATTCTTGACTTCGTAACCAGTCGACTCGTCTTCGTGACATCATATTTTCTGTGCAATTCATATTTCGCAACGCTCAGTCACAGAGTTAAACAAAATCCCTTGAGACTTTGAAATAGGATATGCTTATTGTTAATTTTAAGTTAAGTCCTACCTAATAGCTATGTCATCGATATAACGTGCATGCCGCATAATTATGTTCGATTCCTTTTAATAGGTAGTAAGTATTATGTTGTCCATAAATTCCATAAATAATTAGGTACTTAACTAGTTTTTTATTTTTATTTAGAAACTGGTAAGTAGGTATCGCCTTTTCCTGGCCATAGGCCCAACGCGGTAATGGCTATAAGAAAGCCAGTAGGTATGGACTTATAAGTACCTACTGAAATTCTGGATGAAGAACGATCAGTTATACTCGTAGTTCCTGGTCCTATATCTTCTACTTAACCAATTGCAATGTGTACTATGTGTAGGTAGGTATGTTACTTCTGATCAATAACTTTCCAATAGAAACAGCATCGGTTCAGTAGTTCTTGCGTCCATCGCGAACAAACGAACAAGAATGCATAAAATAATATTTTTGCTTTTTTGATATTTCTAAAAACTAATTTAGACAACTAGTTCACAATTTTATAATAAGTAGTAGGTATTTATAGATATATATCCAGTTATACACCTAGATAGATGAAAAGATGTTAGGTGAGTACACTGAATTTATCTCTGCCTTACTCGTAGAAGAAGAAAAGGGTAGAAAGGTAACATACAAATATTTCAGACGATATATCCACATAGTGCGTTCCAGTTTCAATACAAGCTTCCACGACAGGTGGACTCAGAATAGTATTAGGGCCAGTACAATTGATAACAACTTTGGCCATTCGCGCCATATTCTTCAAAGACACTTCATTTTCAATGTCACTCTCTATTATTAAAAGCTTCTTAATATCGACACCTGAAAGCAGTAGGTACAATACAAGACCAGCACATTGAGATTGGATTATCTACAAGTTTATAAAGTTAACTCGAACTGGGATAGGTATCCCAGATAAAAAGCAAAAAAAGATGAGCAACAAGCAACAGCATTATTATAACTCTGATAAACATTTTTTATTTTATGCTTGTAATAATAAATGTAAATAAATAAAAAGGAACAAAATTTTCTTTCCTCCAAAGACGGCTAGGCCGTCGTCGTCGCCGCGTTGTCCCTACCTACAAAATTCATGCTATGTTGAAAAGTGTTTTTGGAGATTAGAAGCAAACATGATATGAGACGAGAGGCATAAAAATGCGTTATATATTATGGGACCTTGTGCTATTGAGTAGGTCAGTAGGTTATCTATTAATGCATCAGGTAGGTATGTAACTAACTACAATGTTGCAGATGAAACAAAGTAAATGTGACAATAACCGGTCACATTGATTTTATAGCTATGGCATTAGTGCGGGCGAGTGGAGGGCTAACCCAGTCCTTTACACCCGCAGCCACACTCATTGTGGCATGAGGTGCAAACACTCACGCCCGCCCGGTTCACTGGCGGCCGATCGCATCAGCAAGTAGATCCCCCTCCCTGATCCGCTCCACGCCTTCCTTCTGCGAGATGACATCCTCGCAGACGGCTGTGACCGTAAAATTCCTGTGTCTGTTGGCCATGGACCGAATGATGGCCGGCTGGATTAGGGTCCGACGGGCCGGCAGCAAGCGTATGCTGCGTGGTGGCAGGCGGGACTATTCCCTCCTAGCGAGTTTGAACAGGTACTTTCGGAAGCCGTGCCCAGAAAGCACCTGCGTTAGGCGGAAGGAAAGAGTCCCATAAAGCCGCCCTGCCCATTCGTGAATTTATAGGTAGGTACCCATGTGCCAACCAGTTTTGTAACTATGTTGCTACTAGCAATATAAATTTATTACAGTAGGCCTTTTCAAGAAAAACTCCTTCTTTGGTGGTTAACACAGAACTTCTGTGATACGATTCTTCCTTGCGGAATTGTACCTACCTATTTCGTGTTTTTGCAATTTCAAATTGATTTGATATCCTAATGATTGATTGATAAGTTAACGTTAGACTTTTTGCGAACGACCGTAAATTAAAAAAAAATTCCAACTTACCCATATTATATAATCCTAAGTCTTGCACTAAACGTTGCAGTTTTTCCTTTGAACGACCTGCAATTCCCCAAGTAATGTCACCATATTTCTCTTGCAAGCCCTAGACGAGCCAGATGTTCTACAATAAATCTTCCCGTGTAGCCCGTAGCACCAAACACCATAATATCAACACTTTTATTCATTTTCTAGCAAATTGAAGTTTTCAAACGATTTTATTTTTAACGATTTTAATATACCTATTTTTTTTAAGTTAGGTTAGATTAAGTGCTTGTTAACTTGTGTACACTACCGTCTTGTCTTGACGAACACAAGCTTAAGATAATTTTATTATTTATCTTATCCTTACATACCTACACGTGCGCGCGAGTTCGTAAATGCAACACAAGTCGGTATTATGTTCAGTTGTTTCACGGCAATGCCGCTACTTATAGTACGGGAGGTAGCGTTAATTTTTTTTGGCAAGCGATAGCGAGTTAATATTCTCCACGATAATAGATCTTTATTGATACATACCAGAATTGACCGTCAGAACCCGCACCCGCGGAGGAGTCGAAGGTGACACCATGGTAAAGTTGTCAAAAAAAATTACGCTCCGAGCAATCATTTGCCACGTGAAACTTTATTATGGTGATTCCTGAGGTCATTTTCAACTGAGAAATAACCGTCAGATGTGGTTTAGAGTAGGGGTTATACGTCAGTCGCGTATATATTAGACCAGTGCCGATAGTCTTTGAGACAAAATAAATTTATAGTAGGATGAAACCTGTTGGAAAAGGATCAGAATATAACAAAAATGAAAGGAAAAATAAATTACGGGTGATCTGAGGTCGGGAAGTGGGGAGGGGGGTGAGTTTTAAGGGTAAAAACGGTTTATCTCGATTTCCGGCAAAACTACAAGTCCTATGGAAAAAAGTTAAATGACAAAGTTGTAGGTAATAAAGAGACCTACAACTTTTCATTTACACTTTTTTCACATAACCTCAAAATGTATGTGAAAAATTCAAATAATCAAGTTTTTGGTTTTTTATTTTTATCTTAAGCAAAACAAATTTGTTTTCCACGAAATTTGGTGAAAACTTAGCTTTTTATGTCCTACAGACACTGTATTTTTTTTGATTTGAAATACTCTTTTTTTCATCTTATTTTGACTAAATATCGAAAAACCACCCTAATTTTCAATCGAAAATTCTCACGTCAAAATATCAGCTTTTTAAAAAAAGTCAGAGAGTTTTTTGTTCTCTGAAATCTCTTCTTTCTGATAATGTAAAAATACATATACATAGCTATGGTAAATTTTCTCAGAAAATGCAAAGAAGAAGAACTCGAATTCGAAATTAATATTTTTGTATTTAGTCATTTCCTCGGTGAGGTGGGATGAAAAGTTACATGTTGCACTATAACTTCATAGTTGCACTCGAGTGCAAAGATTTTTCACCTTGTGCACTTTTGATTCCCTCGCTAAAGCTCAGGGTTCTATTTTACCCTTAAAACTCACCCCCCTCCCCACTTCCCGACCTCAGATCACCCGTAATTTATTTTTCCTTTCATTTTTGTTATATTCTGATCCTTTTCCAACAGGTTTCATCCTACTATAAATTTATTTTGTCTCAAAGACTATCGGCACTGGTCTAATATATACGCGACTGACGTATAACCCCTACTCTAAACCACATCTGACGGTTATTTCTCAGTTGAAAATGACCTCAGGAATCACCATATAACAGGGTAGGCGAACCTTTATGCATCAACATGCCATTTTTTTCTAAAACATGTTTTATCGGGTCACTGGCGTGCCATCAAAACTCTTGTCCATCCTAAGGTTACCTGGAAGAAATCGCATTTAGCGATAAGGCCGCCCATTGTACAATCTACTGTTACATACTACCTGTTTGTTTTCCCTGTAAACTTCTGGTGTACAATAAAAAGTTATCTATCTATCTATCTCTTTATGAAATAATGTAAACAAAAGAGTTATACTTTTGAAATGTTTTTGTTACACGCATAATACCTAATAGTACATTATGATACACGGGAGGTAAGTTGAAAATTACGGCAGAGGCGATATTGCTAGCCCTCGTTATAAGAAGCCGAGGATAAGTAATTTTCATACGTCACGAGTGTCATACGACGTTTTGTAACATAATATTTGAACACTCCGTAGCATAGGATCATTCTCGTTAGATCGTCATAAAATACATAAATACATTTTTACACAAGTTTTATAATCGGCGACGTGCCCAAAATATTGCGCCGCGTGCCACCTATGGCACGCGTGCCATAGGTTCGCCTACCCTGCCATATAAAGTTTCACGTGGCAAATGATTGCTCGGAGCGTAATTTTTTTTGACAACTTTACCATGGTGTCACCTTCGACTCGACCGCTACCAGACCGGTTGACGGTCAACTCTGTTATGTATTAATAAAGCTCTATTATATTGGAGAATATCAACTGGCTATCGATTGCTTGTTAGAATTAACGCTACCTCCCGTACTATTACGCAGAGGCAGAGGGCCCGAATATAGAAATTATAATTTTGTTTTACACCGATTTAAGGTTTAGTTTTACCTTGTGTCTCTCTTTTATGTTAATTGAAATCCACGGACTTTTCCCGTTTTTTTAAGGATGTCTGGCGCTTCCAATGCTTCCGCGACTTCTCACGTTTCGACTAGTGATTTGATCTCCAGGTATGTCGAACACAATAATGCTCCGCTGAATCAATATGCTGTATGCGTAGTGCAGTAGGCACGTAGCTACCTCCCCATACCTACTTCCTTAGAATTATACGTCACGGGTGCAGCCAAGTTTTAGTTTTAGGGGGAAGTGGGCAAACATGGGCTCAAATCATTACAATAGCATGCCATTTTATAGTCCTTGATTAATTCACCCTATGAAATGACACACATGAAATATGTTTCGAGAGCTATGAAAAGATACTCTGTGTAATTTTTCGTCTCTAAAATTTGTCTACCTTTGCCACCATGCTTTAGTTTGCCACTTTAGCGGTGAATTTTTTAAAACTATTACTTAGTGGATCACAATCATCATCACCCTTACATAAAACATAAAAAATACGTTGTCAAAATTCCAATGTTTTAGCACAGAATTACCTAATAGGTTTTAGCCTCAGCGATTTAGGCTCTGCGTTGATGAGTCAGCCAGTCAGTTTGTAAGGACACGTACCTAGTACCTACTTAATTATATACCTACCTATAACTTGTTATTATTATGTTATAAAATAAAATACATTTATAACTGGCCATGTGCCGATTTAATTTGCCGGTTTATGAAGGGTTTATGTAGGTAGGTACCTACTCCATAAGCTAACTATAGGTACCTATACCTACTCACTACGAGTTGGTTAACATAATTGCAGGTAGGTAACAAGCAATAAAATAAAATCGTGTCATGAAGACCATTAAATTGTCTTCTAATAAACAATACACGACATAGAACGTTTTTACTGGTCGGCATCGCAAGTCTGAAGAAAAAGGTGATTCCTCAATTGGAACAATTTTATTAAGTGCCCGTGCATGCTAGATCGATGATGTCGAATGTAAGTATGAAATTTGAGTGTGAATTTGTCTTTTTAGAACGTGTCCTTAAATAGTTTTATTAGTTAGGTATGGTGAAGCAGTAGGTACAATCAAGGCAATTGAAATAAAAAATAATTTTATTCTTCAAAACAATTCTTATCACAATACATTTTTACTGAGCATTGACTTCGATTCTGGTTGATACTCTATTTTAAAACTTCGATTGTGTAACCGTCGTGCATTAATCGATCCACTATATCCGTTCTGAAGAACGCTGCCGCAGGCATTATAACTCCTCCTCTGAAAAAAAAAATGAAGTAGATAAGTATAGTGTGCAACAATACAATCAAATATATATAATTACGTATAGGTATTAGCCATTATACCTCCATTGTGGTGGAAATTAAAAAATGTCACGTTGGTTCTAAGGTTACCTACTCCCTCATGACGGTTTCTGTGACGTAGCGGTAGTGCATTCGACTGCCACTACGGGGGAGCGGGTTCGGTTCCCGCTCAGTGCAAAAATTTGTAGGCATGAATATGTCTATTTGCATTGGTCTGGGTGTTTCTATGTATAATATGTATGTATTTACAAAAAAAAGTATATAAGTATGTTTATCCGCATTCTAGAACCCATAACACAAGCTAGTTAAACTATGCTTACTTTGCGTCTAGTTAGCGATGTGTAGAATGTTGTAGTATATAATAATAGTATGTATTTCATGGAACTTCCTGGTGAGACAAATGTTTTGTTCTTATTTCTGCAGGATAATACCTCACGTTATTTAATAGCATGCTAGCAATATTAACATTATAGGTAGGTAGGTTCCAGGCACCACCGTGCCGGTTTGCAGCTCTTGCAACAAAATAAGGCGCATCTCCAGAAGATTTTATCACATTAAGCGAAAGGGTAGGTATAGTTTATGATGATAGAAAATAATACATACTTAGGCATATTAGAACTTTCTTTCAGCACTGTAATAGCACTCATGATAACAGCAATTGATGTTGAATCACATTCCGGATCTTGGCTTGAAACCTGCAAATTGAATGAAAGTCAAGAAGTGCCTCTAATGCCGTTCATAGTAATAAATAAGGCAGTTTTAATTTGCCTGTAAAATAAACTAGTAAAAAATCATCATCATCCTTCAAGCTTTTGCCCAACTCTGTTTGGGTTGGTCTTCAGTGTTACTACGAAGCAGCCGAACTACGACATTTTCTGCAAAACGATTGCCAGCAGACCTTCACAACACAACCCGCTGGCGACACATCAATTACGGGCGATTTCAAAATTCTGTACTTAGAACGTCTTTGGTATTTTTAGGACTTGCACTACATACCTTAACTGATAATTTTTTCGTTGGCTCGCTCTTCAGATCACGATCTATTTCCCATCCTTTCCCATTCAAAATGAAGCTATATTTTGTATCCTGTCTCATTTTCTCCGAAGGCCCTTTCTCTGAGACATACCCCAAAGTGAATAATCGTGGAAAACGTATCAACAATTTCATGAAACACTTAAAATAGCATAAGCAGTAGTACATGAAAATTACGGGTATCACAAGACATTGGAAGAAAACGTGGAAAGTGCCGTATGCCTTGAAATGGAGTAGTTTTTTCTTATTTTTCTCATTTAAATATCTTTGGGCTAGTTTTATTGTGGTGTCCTCTATTCCAGGCCAAGAAAACCACAGTCGTCCATTCTTTCTGAAGAAATATGATCTGTAGGTAAGGTAAGAAAATAGTTATTTAGAATTATGTGAAGAAACAAAATGTGATAACTACTTAATTTTATTGAGAATCAAAACCATCCAGAGGCCACACACATGAAACTACATAAAAATCAAGTACCTACAATGACATACCTACACGTATACAGAAGTACCTAGTAAGCACTACTTATAGAAGCTTAGGTAGGTACTACTTTAATGAATACACTACCGTGGTTAGAAGAAAATTACATACCTTTTAATTTCCTCTGGTTCAGGTTCGATGCGTTCTCCAAAAATATCAGCTTCTAAGGTTTGATGCTTTCTGTATGATGCCAAAAAATGGACAAACGATGTCCAGGTATCTTTATGTACCATAGTTCCGCATGGAAAGCATTTTGGTAGCATCAATTCAGCGTAGCATTCCACCGTGTGTAAAGTGCCTTGTAAAATAAAACCATTAGGTAAATTAGTGTTTCGCGTGTTACATCGGTCAATGAATGGTAGCATACCTACATTGTAGATAGGTATAAAAATCGTTCGATTCTAAGAATCGATTCGAAACATCGATTTTATTGGGTATCATACAGCAGCGGTTGGTTGCAGATATTGTAAAAGACAGGAAAACTGTCGAGGATTGAAGTTCACTTTTGGACCTGTGCCATCGCATCTACAGGAAAACTACTCAACAATGACAAGGACTGCGACAAGGCGAAGTAAAGTACGACCACATTTTAATCAATGAATTTCAATCGGATTTTCTCTTTTGTAATCCTACTTAAGTTATCGATACCTGCCTCTTCAACAACTCGTCAAGCGCCGTTGAGGAGTAGGTAACACTAATAACGATTTTGGCTTCAGTAAAAAGCGCCTGGGAGAGCTATTAGTATAGGAGATGGGTACTATCACGGCACAGGAGTTAGGAAGAGGCGGCGGAATAATCCAAGTCATGGTATGCGATTTATGGGACAGTGATCACTAAGACGATTGGCATAGGAACCGCCGCCGGGATATACGGGCATTGTCGAGCAAGACCGCTCTCTGGAGACCGCCACTGACTTCCCACTAATCCCGAGCCTCCTTAGGTGTTCTGAGAGACTTCTTGGGATCAAACTTTTGGTTGGAACATAATTATTATAAATCGGAATAGAATGTTTTATTTTAATTCCGTAGTTACTTTTTTTTTAAAGTTGCATTTACCTTTAAATTGTCTCTCTAAGTATATTAATCCAGTAGCCATTGGCATGGTAGCAAACCCGCAGGATGGTATCACAAGCACATTTGCATCCTCCGCCATTTTGTGGTAGTCCCGATACAGTTTAATTATATGCTGAACAAAAGAAGTACAATATAAAACAACTCCTATAATATGACAGTAAAGTTATGATATGATGCAGTAACTGAAGGCCGGCTCGCATCGCACGCTAGCTCACACTGAGTAACCACGGCATAATAAGTCTAAGTTGCTACTTAGGTACCAATATCCTATAAGTACGGGGGTCAAGGGGGCCCATCTTTCTAAGATGGTCCGGGGTCAGCTGGGGTGAGAGGGATATGCCTACTTGGTATCCTTACCACGGGTAATTAAGACCCGAAACGGCGTGCGGTGTTAGACGATAATGGGAATATAATCACCCCTGAAGGCCGATGGCGCTGGTAAGTATCCATGAGGATTGCCGCACGATAAAAAAAGGCGGATAAAGACCTTTGAATGATAGTTTTTATGTTTCATACTCAGACTACAAGAATCTTATTCTTCTAGTCTGAGGTTTCATAATATTAACTTGATAGCTAAATTAAATTCGCATTGACATAATATCTATAGCGAATATTATGATTTATAAACACTCTTATAGAACACCATGATTGGTTCATAGTGCCCTTCATCTTTTAGCTAAAATCAAATTATTTGTCGGGCCAAGGTGATGTAGGTAAGGTTGAAACTAATTTTTGCTCAGTTTCTTTCGCCAATGTAAACAAGTTATATATTTTGTAAGATTTTATTACGAGATGATACCGGTTTTTTTTTCTAGAGCGCAAGTTGAATTTATTTATCAGTCAATGGAATATTACATTGTTCACTACTGCCGAAACCTACTTACCTATTTTTTTAAAACTATTTAACCTTATGCATGGACAATGCTTTAATATTATTCTGCTAATCAAAATGCAATCCTTGTGCTATAAAATGCAACCCGACAAAGCCTTGTAGTATAAGCACATGAATAAGTACTTATCTTTACTCATGTGGTAGGTTTGTATTCTTTATTCCGTGACAAAGCCAGTGTCATCTGACAAAACAGTAGGTAGGTACCTAGATTTTGTCATGATAGTGGCTCCCTTATAAGCTATGCTAAGTCACATCTAGATTGCGAAAGCGTAAGAGAGCAAAACCTGGATTCCAAAATGCTAGTTTTAGATACCTACAACCCGAGATCACCGCTACGCTGGGATGATGTTGATTTTGATGATGAATCAACAAAGGATTGATTCAGAAGTGTAGTGTGTGAAGCTTCGAATTAAGTTAAATGTCCACTGTAGCCTATCGAAATTTACCTTCATAATGCACTCTATAGTTACGTACTTAGAGATAGGGAAACAATCAAATGGAAGAGGGACTTAGGGAATCCTGTAACCTTTTACAAATAACTAAGTAAGTGTACTTACTAACATTTCTGTTGATAAGTCTACATAATGTGTTCCAGTTTGAATACAGGCATTTACGATTAGTGGACTTAGTAGAATATTTGGGTCGGTATTAATAACGACTTTAGCCACTTGTGTCACTTCCCTCAAAGATTCTTCATTTTTAATATCACTTTCTAATATCAAAATATCTCTAGTATTATGTCCTGTAACAGATAATTACGCAAGTAAGAATAAATATGCTGGGTAGGGTAGGTATACCTAAGTGTACAAGTAGGTAGGTACATTCATAATTATAGAGTTTAAATACCTATTATAGGTAGGTACGCTTAAAACATGTTGCTCACTCTAGAATAGCAAAGGCCTAAAAATACTACATACATAATTTTCAATTGAGGCCTGTCAATGTAAGTTCACCTCGCCTGATAATAAGCTAAAGGGAAGTTTGAGAAATAATGGCATTTTAGGTAGAAGGAAATATTGTGTGTTTGCAAAGAATTCAAAGTAGGTATTTAGGTAGGTACCTAAACAAGATCTTGCCTACTGCTGTACCCACCTGCTGACTAGGTACTCACAACTGTTAATTTTCTTAAGATACTATATCTAACTGGATATAAATAATTAATTGAGAAAACATAGGTACCTACCTGTTCTATTCAATTCTTGTATTAAAATTTGTAACTTTTCTTTCGAACGTCCAGCAATTCCCCATGAAATATTACAATATCTTTCTTCTGTTAATACAGCCAAACGTTGCACAGTATATTTTCCACTAAAACTCGAAGCACCAAGCACTATAATATCAACACTATCTTCCATTATTTTTTAAATATTTCAATTAAATACTCGCTCAAACACTCAGCTGAAGCTTGCTAATTTTAATTTGTTTAGGCTCACCGATTAACCATTGACACACTAACACTAAACGCCTACACTAAACTTAATAATTGTCTACCTATGAATAAATAGACACTACAAAATAACTTTCAAATGCGCGTGAGTCTTCGGCTACGCTCTTAAAAAATATGAAGTTGCATTCTATCAATAGACGAAAGTAACGTTATTACGCATTAAATTAGGTAGATACTTAATTATATTTATTTTTAACGGATCCTAAATATCGTTGCTGCAGGCTGATGCTTCGGTTGCTTCCCGCGACGTGTCCTGACCATGGCTGTTGAAAAGCAACTAAAAGTCGGGATAAGGGTAAATAATAAAGAGTGAGTGCCCGAACCTCCACGCGGTGGACCCGGTCAACGGTGGTGGCTGGTTATCTGCGCGTGACAGGAGACGGCCGCCTCTCACCGTACACCCCAGACCGTCGGTCGTCGGCGAGGCGGCGCGATGTTAACCCAACCCCCCTTTGGGGGGTCGAGGGGCCCATCTAAAAACCGCAGATGGCCCAGGGTCAGTTAGGGTGCGACGGATTATTGGGTAACCTTACACTCCGCCTCACTCCGGTAATTAAGAACCGAGACGGTGGCGTGCGGTTTTAGTCGGTTCCATTCCAACATAACCATCCACGAAGAATTTGATTGTCCTGAGTCATTATTTTATTTCTTAATTTAGCTCCATAGGTACTTACCTAGGCATAAGTTTGGGTGAATGGGGACTAAGATCTTCGGGTTCTGTTGATTAACGTATGAGGCTCTAGTGTAGGCTATCTTCTCGGGGTTACGGGTCAAAAAGCAGGCGCTCCCATGAAAGCCAAAATAAACCAAATTGAGTAAAGCAAGTGAGTTCCGGGTTCGGGCGGGTGGGTTCCAAAACAAACGTCATACGTAATATCGAAGGGAGGATACTAGGTTTACAGATTACTACAACACCCACAGTAAAACGCTAAGTAGGTAAATACCCACCTTTCGAATATTCAAACTCTGCCCATTTCTCTGCACCAAACGGAATAAGTAGGGTAAACCAGGGTAACAAGCTAAAAAATGTCAACAGCAAAAAAGTCACAGTTTCCAAATTCACACATTTTCCATTTTCTAGACGAAAAAATACTACGAATATAATAATGTATCTGTATCAGTGAGCTGGTGATCAAAAAGACGAATTAGGAATGTAAAAATTAATGTAAACCACAAAACTGATAATTCCATTATAAATTCCAGTTGATCAGTATAAATGTATTTTATTTATTTTATTATTTTCCCAAAAGTGAAAATGAAAACAAACCTCCAAAATAATTATTTTTTATATATGGCAACAACACACATTTAGTTGTCAATTTGTCATTAAATGACTAACGACGATTAAATTTTATTGGAATTTATCAATTTGTACCATTATTAATGTGATTTGCGAAGGAAAATAGTATTATATCGGTTATTAGAACGCTGTTGTCACTGGTAAGCATTGTTAATATTGACTATAAACAGGATATAATAGTAAATATTCCTTAGTCGTTTGTCCGTGATCTCATTCGTCATTATCCAAAACCAAAGAACATAATCAAATAGGGCCGTACCTGTTCATTATATCGTTAGAGTTCTTATATTTAGTGTATTATTTTGCTTGTAAATAATGTTCCTAGCTCTGAAAGTCTGGTAACATGTATTTTTACTTTTTACAACAGATTTTCCTTAATGATAACAGACTATGAGAAAGTTCTTATGGTTTGTTGTGGCAGTGAGTGTAATACCTATAACTTCAGAATATAATTATGTTATTCAAGGGAATAGGGAAATGTGTAGTGTTGAATTGTATTATAATTCATTAATACTTCAATCATGACTTTGTAGTAAGAGTATGTACATTATATGAGCTTACTTATACTGGTTTCCAATTGAACATTTTAGACTTGCCATGAACTAGTTATGATATTCTACTAACATTATATTATGGAGTTCTATGTGACTGGGAATATATTATTTTATTTATTTACTGCTTTATCCAGTGTTACCGTTCTATTGCTGAGTGACCACCTGTGTCAAATAAATAGATGAATACTTATATCTATTTGCAAACCTAGGTTACAATATGCAACATCAGTATTTCAAGGTCATTATTATTAAATCATAATGATAATTATCTGAATTTTTATCAATGAAGAAATGTTGTAAGTTAAACTAGTCTTATCATTGATGGCCTGAAATTTTAGCTATATAATAAAACCCAGCAAGACCCCTTTCTAACAAGTAGGTACAAAGCAGTGAACTTGAACCAACTAACACCGCATGTTATCAGTGTCTTGGTGCATCGGGGTATAAGGTGACCCTAAGACATTTCTCTCACACCTCAGACAGTAATCCCACCTGACCAACACTTACCATTTTATGCTATTTGCAGTGATTTTTATCACAGTGGTAGTCATGACTTTCATTATAAAATTAAATAACAATTACAAATTTAACAGAACCCCTCAGTTTAATGGTACATTCGTGATTCCGTATCACATTTGACGGAGAAGTGCTTGACTGTTGAATTAGCACTGAATTCATATTAAACCTGTGTTTAATATGAATTATGTATACTGTTATACATACAGTATGTCATCTCAGCTGCTCATCTCAGCAGCATGTTTCTGGTTATGCAGTCTCACCCGAACAGAAGTCATACTCCGTTTAACAATTCTGTACCCAACAACCACCACCTCTTATATGGAGTTATCCAGTGTATGCACCACTCATCTCTGTGGTCTCTATCGATTGTGTTGCCTGCAATCATTCACATCTTTGCATGGAGCCTTTAAATCAATACTCAATACTGTCTTATATAAATTAGTGGTTTCATCTAGGTTAAATTTTAATGATAGCATTGAAGAAAATTTTATTAAAAGATATTATAGAACATACTTACACAATACTTTGTACATATCAACATCTCAATATGCAAATCTCATAACTCCATAAGTTTGTGAGGCAAGTATTGAGGTTTATGTATTTAGGTGTCGATAAGTAGGTATTATAACCAATACTGCATTTTTAGAGTATTATGAGGTACATAATAATATGTATATACTGTTATTGAAAATTATTCTTTTCTTTCTTTTTGTGATACAAATTTAAGTTGCCTGTGCCAGAGACAATGTAATCTGAAAATTTGTCATCTAGGAATCTACTAATATTATAAAAAGAGAACTAAATCATGAATTGCCTCAATTGGACCTTTAACGTAATAATTTTCAATACATCTTTTCAGGTCACAGTTTAGTTCAGAATAATGGCGTCATCAAATACTTTACAGAAGGCTATTGACCTGGTGACGAAAGCAACGGAAGAAGATAAAAACAAGAATTACGAAGAAGCATTACGACTTTATGAACATGGCGTAGAATATTTTCTTCATGCTGTGAAGTATGAAGCTCAGGGTGAGAGAGCTAAAGAGAGTATCAGGGCTAAATGTTTGTCATACCTAGATAGGGCTGAAAAACTTAAAGAGTATCTCAAGAAGGACAAGAAGAAGAAACCTGTTAAGGATGGAGAGTCCAACTCCAAGAGTGAAGATAAGAAAAGTGATAGCGACAGTGATTCAGATGACCCTGAAAAAAAGAAGCTCCAAGGAAAACTTGAAGGAGCCATAGTAGTAGAAAAGCCTCATGTTAAATGGAGTGATGTTGCAGGATTAGAGGCGGCCAAAGAAGCCTTGAAAGAAGCTGTCATCCTTCCTATCAAATTTCCTCATTTATTCACAGGTAAAAGGATACCATGGAAGGGAATTCTCCTTTTCGGACCTCCTGGTACTGGTAAATCATACTTAGCAAAAGCAGTTGCAACTGAAGCAAATAATTCAACATTCTTCTCCGTTTCGTCATCTGATCTTGTTTCCAAATGGCTTGGTGAATCTGAAAAGTTAGTAAAAAATCTCTTCGAGTTAGCTCGGCAACATAAGCCCAGTATTATATTCATTGATGAGATTGATTCACTCTGCTCATCACGTTCTGATAACGAGTCTGAATCAGCGCGTCGTATTAAGACCGAGTTTCTTGTACAGATGCAAGGTGTTGGTAATGACATGGACGGAATCTTAGTCCTTGGCGCAACGAATATTCCATGGGTACTCGACGCGGCTATTAGAAGACGTTTCGAGAAACGTATTTACATTGCTTTGCCAGAAGAGCATGCTCGATTGGACATGTTTAAATTACATATGGGAAATACAACCCATCAGCTTGCTGAGCAAGATTTGAAAGTACTTGCTGCTAAGACTGAAGGTTACTCTGGTGCTGATATATGTATTGTAGTCCGCGATGCTTTGATGCAGCCTGTACGCAAAGTACAATCGGCTACACACTTCAAGAAAGTAACTGGGCCCAGTCCAATAGATCCAAATGTTATTTGCAATGATCTTTTGACTCCATGTTCACCTGGAGATCCTGGTGCTCTTGAAATGACTTGGATGGACGTCCCAAGTGATAAGTTGCACGAGCCACCTGTAACAATGCCTGACATGCTCCGATCTCTGGCAATATCTAAACCCACAGTAAACGACGATGACATGGTTAAACTCAGGAAGTTCATGGACGACTTTGGGCAAGAAGGATAACTTGTTTGCATTTTACTTATTTGAATACAAATAATATTTGATTGGCTGTATTGTATTAGAGTTTATTCACAGTGCCTAATATGTTGCAAATGTAGTCTTTTTATTTTTATAACATTTTCAAACTAGGTTAAAGAGTTGGTAGTGATTGAATTTTTCTAGTGACAATTTATGGAATTAATGTAAGACAGACGCTTGATAAAAAGACGGAAGATTAGTATGTCGGAACTGAACCGGCTTAATTGGCGTGACCTTATTAAGTAATCGTTACCTAGGCAGATCATCCTTCTAGATGAGGGCGGCCTTGCTTTGACTCGTTATTGATATCGTAACGTGTTCTCCTGTGCGTAGTGCGTCTTCCGCGGGACGGAAGAGTACTAGACCACCTGTTCACTCCCTTTTTACTGTTTGTTTGTCGTATTTCGCGCGAAATCAGGCGGCAGTGGCATCCCATGTACTTTCACTCGCTGACTAGAGAAAATAACTGGTCTCCCGCAGGAAACCTCCCAGTAATTTCTTAACCGTTTGCGGGGATTCCCTGCATCAACAAGTACTAGAGGCTGTGTCCCACAATAGGTGCGATCATGTAATTGATTGCCGGAAGAATTACCCGAGTGACACCTGTTTATTGTCGGGTATACGATTTATTTTTAATTGTCGCCTTACTAATAAATAAATATTTAAATGTAAGGATATCGATAGTTTACGAATTAAATAAAATTAATGTTATTGGCTAGTGGATAGTACCTTCAAATTATACTAAAACGTCTTAGCAGACTATGATAAAGGTTTTCCCATTTTAAGATTAACAGTTTCCAAGGATTTTGAAAACTCAAGCTATCCTGGCTATTATAAAACTGAGGATTACATTACTTTTTACATCTTATTTGACGCTTCAATACGTAAGCCATCTGTCTTAAATTAGTTCCACAACCCGTCACTAGGTAATTATATTCTTGGCAATATATATTTCACGATTGTCAATCACTGTTTATTAGCACTACAATGTACAGCCTAGAATTTTATACCCTAAATGTTGCGTAAATTTGTTGCTTTAAGAATATATACAAATAATGCTGATAGTCTATGATCTTTAATTAAAAAGTGTAAACACGGCACTGGCGCTTAAAACGCCCGCTTCATTAGGCGAATTCACCTGTCAACGCAAGCTCGAGTGCAAAAGAACAGTGTGTATGAAAGAGAACAAAGTATGACATCTGTCAAATAACGTGATTCACTTTTGACATCGCGATAAGATTGAGATACATTACGTTTACCATTGCATCCCAGGCCCCGTAGACAAGTGTCATAGCGTAAATCGCTACGGAATAGAAACGATTAGGTCGACCAATCACATTCAAGTTCGTCGCCGGCGTACGATGCGCGCGCCGCGGCTGAATCACGAGCTGGAGTGTGATTGGTCGACCTAATCTATTCTATTCGATAGCGATTTAGACTTTTGCCACTTGGCTACGGGCCCAGGTCTTCACTTTGGAACCTGGGACCTGCTTACCGGCGTTTCCTCTTGCACGTTGCACGGTCTTGGGCATCCATTGCAGTGAGATGAAAGTATGACATCTGTCAAACAACATGGTACACTTTTGACAGCAAAAGTGTGGAAATGATAAACCATTGACCACAATTTAATTTAAGATCATTGCTGATAGTGGCTAGTATGTTTGCTGTCGCCTTTTGTCAAATTAACTAAGTAAAAGAGAAACAATAAAATGTGAGATTAAGGTGTAACCAAGTATAGCAAATTATACAAAATAAATTTATCTCATTCGTATCTATGTTCATATGTTAATATTTCTGAACAAAAATTAATATTATCTAATATATTCAGATTGTATTCTAAATGGCGTGATATGACTAGCGTACTGGGCACTTTTGTGACGATGGCCGAAGCTTGAATGAATTAGCAATCCATCCAAAATAAAAATATATGTTATTAAATATTAGGTAGGAGAATTTACTTGCAACAGTTATCACTTTAATTCTCTTCTACACCATTTATGATGTTTTATTGTTAAGTATAATTAAATTATAAAGTAAATTGTAACAACCAATGAGGTTCTTAGGGAATAGAAATTTTCAAGTTTTTATTTGCTCACTTAAAAATGGCTTTTGATTATATTACTTGTTAGACACTGCACTGTATCACTCTCCAACGCGCGTCAGCAATTTTATCAAACCTGTTATCAGCCTAATGTGGCATATTATTTTAATGATCTGATAATACACACCTATAGCAAAGTTGTTAATTTTGATAACATGACGTTAAGGGTGATCAAATCCAACTAATTAAGTAATCAGGTTGATTCATTGAGTTAAAGGTGATATCTTAATTTAGTTTGATTTTATTGCCATTATAATGTACTTTGATTTGTGAAATCTGCCCCAAGTCATATATGGCCGGTTCCAGAATTAAGAAATTGAAATTGAGTCTCATCAACGCCTACTTATCACGGTACTATGTACGAAACGGTGCGTAAGTAGACGTTAAGACTCAACTTCAATTATTACTCAACTGACTTCATTCTTGACAAGTATAATATAATCAAAGCTTAATTTTTTAACAAGTCCCACAAAATAGTACTAATTCGTGTGTCTACATTATAACAAGAGATACTGCTATTGTGATACTCTGTATTTTATTAGAATATATTAAATGTAGAGTGATCAGCAGACTAATCGCGTAGAAGGATGACTATTTCAAGGTTCTTAAACGACCGCGGTCTGCACTCACGAGATAGGGATGTCCAGTACATACAATCATTTTTTTGCCACATTTGATAATTACTTTTGTGTGATAGTAAAACACTTTTACTTACTTTCGTTATGCTACTTCGTTCAAGCACCAAACATCTGCTAGGACGTCCTATTACTGAGCAACTGCAGCCATGAAATGAAATTATTAAGTGGTACGTTCATCGTATTAAGAAGGTATAGAACTGACGGTCAGTTCTCATAATGAAACATGTTCAAAATTTAGTTCCGATCTCACAAATATCGAACTTAATGCATACCTGAAGAGGAAAGAGAATTCCATTTCAAAGTCTAGCAGAAAACCTTGCTTGCCTTCTTTCAACTTTCGGTCACGATTCAGTCACAACACAGTATCGTTATAATATTAGATTTTGAGAACTATATTACAGGAATAAGTTTTTGACATTTGTGAGATTGGAACTGAATTTTGAACGTATTTTATTACGATAATTTATGATGTGCTCTACAATTCTTGTATTCTAAGATTTGTATTCTGTAAATAAAACAATAGCATCTTCGATAGGTATTATATATTTTTAATGTATTTATGTAAAAGATTTTTCGCTTTTAGTACATAAATTAATAATGGTTATTATTTTTTTATAAAGAATATACTTACCTACTTTTAGTTTCGAGCTTAGTATGATCTTCATTTATGTTCTTATTTTGTATATTGTTAATATAAGTGATTACTTATTATAACGTTCTGAATAAATTGTGTTTATTATTTTATACGATTTCACCTACCATTTCATTGTAGTGTTAAGTAGCATTTGGGTAGGAACTTGTATTATAGCATAATTTATAGTGATCACATCATGGTAATCACGAGTGGCACATCGCGGCCTAAAGATCGGTCAACGCTAGGCGAGCCGAGCCGAGTCCATACGAGCCGAATACAAATTCGTCTAGTGTGGACCGACTCACAAGCCTTGAACGAGGTTTAATTTCAATTAAAATTTCGCTTTGCTTGTGCTTCGCTCGTGCTCGGTTCGCCTGGCGTAGACCGACCTTAATGGTTGGCGTGGAGAAATATTAATTATAGGTATTCAGCGCGAGAACTTTAATTGCGCGATGCAGGATTATTAGTAGATATTAAAGTAATTAAGCCTGCTATTACTAGATGGCAGCACAGGATACTATGTGATGTAGATGTAACCCGAAACCATTTACTGTGCGCTTTAACTGAATATAGGTGTCTAAACCCGTTTTGGCTTAACAGATTAACAGAGAACATTAACAAACTCCGTAATTTCTTTGTGCACGTCTCGGAACATGAATAAAATATGAAACAATAAAATTTCATCTTCGAAGAAAAATGAAACAAACACATTTAAAAATGGTTTTTATTTACATTAGCAATGAACACAAATTACCTATGTAACTATCACGATATCTTAACACAAACAATGTTCACAGTTATCAATAATAGTAAACTCAGCCGCTTCATCACGCTTGAAGAGTTTATTTCTGGAAAATAAAGAAAGTACCTAGGTATATAAATTAATGTAGGCTATAAGTGCCGATATATCACCGAGTACCTCCCTACTTAAATACTTATTGCTTATTAATGGTTTGGGAGGCAGGTACACGGCCAAATAAATTACCGTACAGGTTTATAGCATTGCCATGGTCACGCTGGCTGCTTTGCCTTGGATTGCATGCGGCAAGAAGCAAATTTATACTAAAATATTTAATAAAAAAAACCTTTGAGATCTACACTCTTGGCAGCAACATTTTGTCAGGATAATGACTAGCCTCACCTACTAGCCGGTAAGTATAGTTGGCATCTAACTTGGCAAGATTTTGGAGTAGTGTGGGCCCCACTACTCCAAAACCTTGCCAAGTTAAATGCTGTACACTATGCTTGTTTGTGGCAAAATGCGTCGCATATAAACAAGTATAGTGTTACACACTACTCCAAAATCTTGCCAAGTTAGATGCCGTGAACTATACGCCTGCTGATTAACAGACGGGTCAAGCTTTCCCTCGGGGTTTGGAGGTCAGACGACAGCCTCTTCCACTGGTTAGACGAAAGCAAAATCAAGAAACAGAAAGAGTAGGTAGGCAGGGGTCTTGGGTACCAAAGTACAAGCTTTAGATACAACAGGAACTAACGCCACTGCACTGTGGTGATGTTGTTGTTGATGATGATGATGATTTACTATTCACAATTAAGAAATTATTTACCGATGGTAACTGTTCTCTCTCGTCTATGAGTTCCTATAGTGGCGACACATTTGAGTTTCATGCGCTGCTTTGTAGGCGCTCTCAAACCCAGGGTAGAGACCAGCAGCCCTTGTGGAGCTATTGTCGCATGGTATTCGATCAGCCATGATCTGTCAGTGATCTGAAATAAATGAATTGCCCGTTACTGGACATCAATTAGGTTAGATACTTGACAATCGTGTATAGAAAAATCTCAAATTCAAACTAGAAAACTTATTATTAAACGCTTTTATTTAACTCAGGGTGTTTGTTTGGGTCAAATCTAGTAATTGAAAATACACCCCCTTCCGGCGGACGTATTGTTCTGAAATTTGGCACATATGTTTGGGTTAGGTGACAATACATGATATTGTATTTTGTATTATTGTAAATCCAAGATGGCCGCCGCTACAAAATGGCGGCTTTTGTATTTTTCCACTACCACCTCAATATGGATATCAAATGAAAGGGCTTGACTAGTAGAATATAATTCATTGTGAAAAAAAAAGAAAATCCAATATGGCCGCCAGCAAAAAATCAAGTTACATATTTTTCACAATCCTTCCAATATGGGTATCAAATAAAAGATCTGGTCTGATAGAACTTTAGTTTTATGAAATCCAAGATGGCCGCCGCTACAAAATGGCGGCTTACATATTTTTCCACCACTACCGCAATATGGATATCAAATGAAAGGGCTTGACTTGTAGAATATAATTCACTGTGAAAAAAAAAAGAAAATCCAATATGGCCGCCAGCAAAGGGACAAGTTACCTAGGTAAATATTTGTTCACAACCCTTTCGATATGGGTATCAAATAAAAGATCTGGTCTGGTAGAACTGCAGTTTTATTAAAATCAAGATGGCTGCCGCTACAAAATGGCAGCTTACGTATTTTTTCACAACTATAGCAATATGGATATCAAATGAAAGGTCTTGACTAGCAGAACATAGTTCACTGTGGAAAAAAAATCCAAGATGGCCGCCACTACAAAATGGCGGCTTACGTATTTTTCCACTACCACCTCAATATGGATATCAAATGAAAGGGCTTGACTAGTAGAATATAATTCATTGTGAAAAAAAAGAAAATTCAATATGGCCGCCAACAAAAGGACAAGTTACATAATTTTTCACAACCTTTCGATATGGGCATCAAATAGAAAATCTTGACAAGGACAATGTTATTATAGTAGTACCTACACTATGCAAAAATGTTTATCTAATATGGCCAAATTACGAATCTTAATATATATATAAATCTCGTGTCACAATGTTTGTCCTCAATGTACTCCTTAACCACTTAACCGATTACAATAAAATTCGCACACCATGTGCAGTTCGATCCAACTTGAGAGATAGGATAGTTTTTGAAACGGATTCCGACATTCACGCGGGCGGAGCCGCGGGCAACAGCTAGTTAAGTATATATTTCTTCACACCCCCTTCAACATGGGTATCAAATGAAAGGGCTTGACTAGTGGAATACTTTAAGAAGGCAATATGTTAATGAGGGCCCTAACAAGATCCTCGGAGCCCGAGTCAACCTCACATGCTGATTGATGGACGAGGCTCTAGCGTAGGTTTTCTTCTTTGGGTTGGGTAATCTGACGATAGTCGTCCCTACTAACGCCATCCAATATAATAATAGCCAATCTTTTAACGACACATAAAATTATAAATATTGTCACGGAGAGGGCATCGCCGCATAACTGCGCGTAGAAGCTTCACCCGACTTCTGTAATAAGTGAGTTAGGGCTCCCGTACCCAGAGCGGTTACCTATAGCTAAAAACACAATACTCTATACGAAAACAATCTCCATTTCGCAACATGGAACTTGTTACGATCATTCGTGCGCGGGAGTTAACTGAAGTACTTTTCAGGTAGAGGGTTGCCGTGGTGTTCCAGCAGGATATTTGGTGAAAGGAAAATTAAACCCCGGTTTATTGGGGACGGCTATCACTTGATCTACACAGGTGCATCTAGTGGAGAGAATGGAGTAACTGTGTCCGGATGTCCGACATTTTGAGGGTGACACGCTATAGCGAAAGGGTTATCATATGGTCGTGTGATGCTTATGGGATGGGATAGATTCAGGTAACTATTCTAGGCTCGACAAAACCAATTCTCGGCGTCTCTAATGATGGACACAAGTGCGGTGAGGCTAGTGGCGCTCTTATTAAGACGAGCTGTTGCACAAGTAGCATAAAGTGCAACTTCGCATCTCCTTTCACATCAAGGTATTATGCCACTGGTAACACCAGGTAAAATGCAGAATGCTCTTTGCCGCATGAAAGTGACCGCTTACCATCAAGTAAACCACGTGCTTGTCTGTCACCTAAGTGATATAAAAAAGAGTTGGAAAGCTGGCGGTGCCGATGAAGTTCCCATCGAGGCCTGGAAACTGTGATGTGGGCATCCTTACCTCTTCAACCGCTTACTTCTCACTAGGAAGGTCCCAACAAAATGGAGGCTAAATATTCTTACTCCAGTCTTCAAAGATAAAGAGGTCGGGGCAACCAACTACCGCGGCGCAAAGCACCCGCTGGCATTCACGGACAGGGCCTGATGTGTGCAACGTGGGTACTAAGGCGCTTGAACCGCAGGCTCAAGCTTAATTTGACGAAGGCTGAGTACCTATTCGGTGATGAACTCAACAGCGAGTGGCGAGTGTGAAGACCAAGTTAAGCATTTGGGGTCTGTATGTCAAGCGATTGCGGATTGATTGCAACATTAAGATGCAAAGGCTAAGCGACCTGAGATAAGTGTTGTTATCTGCAACCCCAAAACTGCGGGTATGTTGAAGAGGCAGGTTTATAAAATAATCAATAGGCCTGTGGCGGCTATGAAGCGTAGGCTTTGCTAGAGCGATATATGCATGAGCCGTGTGTCACGCAGATGAATTGGTATGCTGTGGAGGATGTGTGGAGTCACACGTAAAGTTCGCATGAGGAACGCCTGTATCTACGGTAGTCTCTATGTCCGTGAGTCCGTCCGGAAAGCAGAAAAGTGGACCTCGGGCACCAAGGTGTAGACCTCAGTTGCAATCGGGACGCAACGCTGAGATACTGATGATGGTAATATAATAGAATACCTATTTTACGCAATGACAACTGAAGAGATTAACACGAATAAAAACTAAAAACTTGAAAATAAGTTAAGTAAAAAAAGTTTTTAAGTTAAACGCTTTTATGCACTAAAAGCTACAAAATAATTTGGTTGGTCGTAGATATCAGTCATCCCACCACTCTCTTCATAAATATAGGGCATTAATCAGACAAAAAAAAATAAAAACGTTGGGCGTTTTGCATATTCTACCCAAGTTACACTACGCCCAACGATTTTATTTTTTTTTGTCTGATTAATGCCCTATATTTATGAAGAGAGTGGTGGGATGACTGATATCTACGACCAACCAAATTATTTTGTAGCTTTTAGTGCATAAAAGCGTTTAACTTAAAAACTTTTTTTACTTAACTTATTTTTGCACTAAGTACCTATCCACTTTTTATTACGTTGAAAACATCGTTTAAGTATGTAGGTACGTATATTTACCTATTATATAAATTGAAACGGTTCTATTCTTGAAGTAGGAATGCATATATAGGTATCTACCAAATCTGTAGGTAATTCATGATTAGCATAATATGTAACTACCTACAGAACTAAACCCGAGAGTATTAGAAATGGGTGTATGTACAATGTAGGTACATACACAGTATCATCATCCGGTCGCCAATCCCGGTTGCATTCAAAAATTACACTTTGGAGCCCGCTATCCTTTTTCCTAGTCCTTCTTTCCATGATCTGGGCTTTTATGAGAGCGACTTCTCTTTGCCGTCTCAACGCCGACAACCATCCAACCATCAGCAAGTGTTAATAACACAGTAGGTAGGTATACAGGGTTAATTATGTTCAAAGTGGATGAAAGAAACCAAAGTTTTAATGGGTAAGGTACCTTTTGTCCATCAATGAGCCACTGTAGGTTAGGTGCAGGGAAAGACTTGGCTGAAGAGCAGTTTACATCTAAGAGTTCATTTATTCGATAAGCATGTTCGTGACCTGTGATGCGTGGAGTTTCCCGTGGAAAGTCTGAAAAGTGGAAAGTTTATTTTAGGTATATGGAATGTAGATATTGATATCTATAGTGGATGAGATCAAGTTAAAAATGACACAACATGAATATTTTGTGCATAGGTAGGTAGGTAGATTGGTAGGTACATTAAGTTAAACGTCTTTTGACTATCTAGATATATCTATAGTAAAGCAATTTCGTTGTAGTTATTAGTTACTGTAGCTGTATTTAAGTTTATAAATACCATTACCATGGCATAATGTAGAGTAGGTACGTACCTATGTAGCTATAGGTACAGCCCGATAAAATAAATACGTACCTACGACAAGATAATTGAAGACGAAAGATTTCTACTCCACGTCTCAACATCTCTCAATTCGGAGGTAAACATTATTTACATAAGTGTAAAGGGTTTTGTGTACCTACCTACACATTTTCACGTGTTGTCAATAAGGCGCCTATTAAAATTGTTTTACGAATATGGACTTATTGCACGTGAAAAATACGAGCGCGTTAAGTTGTTTCAATGGTAATATTATATCTGGATTCACGTCATTCCTAAGAGACAGTTGAATTAACTCGTGCATTATATAGGATTTTTATTGAGGCTTGAGTCGAGTCGAGTCGGGTCGATAATAGGACTGGGTAACCTATTCAACAATGTTCGAATCCGGCCGGACAGTAGATACCTACTAATGTGAATTTCACTTTGTGGAATTCATATGTGCTAATCACATGATTTACAATCTGCTGACGGTGAACGAAAAACATCGTGAGGAAACCCACATGTTCTAGAAGAAATTCTAATGTCTTAAAATTAACATGATACAAGCCTGCCCGGCTCGTATAGGTACCGATTGCGTCCTCGCGACCCACAGATACCTGATATTGGTATTAAAAGTAGTCTATGTGCTCTTCTAGACTATTAGGTAATTATATAACTGATCAAAATTTCATCCAGATCCGTACACTCGTTTTTGCGTGAAAGGGTAACAAACATCCATTACACACATTTGCATCCATACTCACAAATATTCACATTCATTTATTATTCAATAGGAAGTCGAGTAAAAAAACTACTTACAATATATTAACTTTTAAACCTACTTACAATATACTTCCATAAAGGCCTCTGACTGTGCTGACTGGAAGGAAGGTGCTTCTTCAGACACCTCACACCGGTATAGTCCTCGAGATTTCAGAGTCAGCTCCCGAAGGTGTACCCGTCTAGCTGTTGACTTCTGGAACTGGATACCGAGAATGAATTTAGTTTAGGTACTTACCTACTGTCAAAAGTAAAAAGATAAAGTGAAGTAATAAGTCTATATAAAATTGATCCATGAACAGTGATGGGATTATGCCCTGGCATTTTGGACATTATTCGTGCGTTTTGGAAGGATTGATAAACGCCGGATTAATGCCCAAAATGCCAGGGCAAAAACCCATCACATTCCATGAAGCTAAAGAATCGATGCACGTGTTTCCTTCCTCTTACAGTCCTGAGTCCTTTAAGCGGGACGTGAAAAAGTATTTAATGAGGCCGTCAAGCTGAGGGCCACCATTTTGGCACTATCAGTGTTTGTAATGCTGACTTCCTATTCCTGAGACTTTACTTTTAGCTCACCATCAGGCGAGGTGAAGTCAGACATAAAAAAATGCAACAGAAAGAACCGCGAAGATTTCTTAGCGCTTGAGTTGCATTAGCAATAAGAAATACAGCCACGGTCGTCGTCGCTTTCAAGAAAAGTTTTGCCACTTAATATCGGTAATCAGTACAAACTTTAAATTGGAAACGCTCATAGCCAAAGCAGAGATTTCAATAAACTTACATGAAAATAAAATTACTTGCTTTGATTCCTACTAAAACCTTTGTCTTTATAAATACTCACGTCTACTTTAACTCCGTCTAGTTTATGTGCATGCTGCGGCGGTATTAACCTTGGCATGAACCTATAGAACTCTTCATTGTCCCGGTACCATTTAACTGAATACAGTTTACCTCCTTCCAAATCATATTCACAGGTCAGAGTAGCTGATTCACCCCGCTGCTTGAGATTTGGCACCGTTATACCCACTACTCGAAGACATATGCATACTGCAAACAAAAGAAGATGTTGGTATCGGTACCGATTCCATCGCGATTTATTTGCAGCTATTATTAGTTGCATTGAGCCCGACAATCTATCAATCAATGTAAATAATAATGATACCCAATAAATCACGATACATTCCGTTTAAAATAGTTTTATTTTAACGTGTGAAATTCGTGTAAACTTCCGATAATATCGGTTTGTTTTGTTTGTTAAGCTTGTTGAAAAAGATCAATTAAAAAGTTCAGGTTTAAATGTTTACACGGTTAACAATCCCTAAGTTTAAGTTACACCTGGCATAGTTGAAATAATACCAAATTATAATAAAATAAATGATGAAAGAACAACAGTGTAGAATTTTGAAATTAAGCGATATCTTTCAAGATGTTAACAATTTATATTAAAAGTTTTCTCGTTCTGCTATTCATTACTCGTATCTTAATTAGCATAAAAAATATAAACAGTACATTTCAGCATGGCACGAACTGTCGGCAAATTTAATGTAACTGTTGTAACTCACAGACGGACGAATAAACGGACATGACTAGGTAAATTATGTATATGAAGGTTCTTAATTTGGTTACAAAATAAGGTAAATTCACTTACAAAATTCTAGCATTTAGACGGTAAATCAAGCTCACACACTTTAAATATTTTATATCTCCCAGATAAACTCTGAAGCCGAATAAATAATAAGTATATTATTATGTATGCGGCGCAGTCATAAAGACCGGTATCTAACTTGATTACACGAATCCCTCGCAGTGTTCACGCGAAACCTACATGTTTCAATGCAAATATAAAACTCCGTAATCCATACAAAGTTTTGATCTTTATAATCTTGGTAGGTATACGCTTCAAAGTTTTACTTCGATTGAACTCAAATTTTGACACCATACACCCGCTTCAAAGTTGATTTAATGAATTAAGTTATAGCAGAGACGATAGATAACTACTTTGGTTATATTTATAGTTTTTTTCGCGTCGGTAGATGGCGCTGCTATCGATATATAGGATTTTTATGAATTTATTACCGGGTGAAGGCGGGACCGGGCCGCCAATAGTGTATTAAGTGTATACAACCGAAAGTTGGGATAGATGTATCTCGACTGATCAATTATGTTTTGGGTCGAGATATCATTCAAAACAATAAGTGGCTTCCAGCCCCCAAAGTGCGAACCGTAGATGCAACTGGAAAATCTTTGAGGATTATGATAATGATAGGTTATGGCTTGAACAGCTTTTAGGCTGCTTTTCATCCCACAACCTCCGTCCTCCATGAGCGCAAGCCTGGGGTGACAGGTGGAGCGGCTTGTCATCCTAGCAGAAGCAGTTCGGGGTGGTTGCGCGACTTTTCATCCCGGCAAAGTTCTATAATTTTATTATGCGTCACAGAGCTAGTGTCACATATTTGTTTTTTCTTCATCACAGTGTTTTTTGACTTTTGCAGAAGTGACTGCCGAGCTCCAAAAAAGAAAAGCTGTCACTAGAATCTCGTTCATCAATTAACCAGCATGTAAAATGTAAAAATTTGTACAGATATTTGGATTTTTGTAACTCAATCACGCTCAAACGGCTGAATAGATTTAGCTGAAATTTGGTTTAGGCATAGAGTGTTGTCTGGAATAATACATAGACTTAATCCCAGGAATAGGTGCATTCCACGCGGGCGGAGTCGCGGGCAATAATTTCTAATCCCAAGAACCTGCCAATTTTACTTACCTTTCATTTAGGGACACAATTTTATTTACTATAATTATTGTAATTTATTCTTAAAAATAACAATTTTGAATAAAGGCTTTAATTAAACTTAAATAATATAAATTGAATAAAGAATTACATCCATAACAGTATGACACACAGTACTCACTAATATCTTTAAGCTATAGTGCATAAAAATACCTTAGTATACAAAAAATCACCCACATAGGTACTTTATAGTTAGAAAATTTACCTTTTATGTAAGTCAATATAAAATAACAAAACACAGGCAGACTCCCCATAGTTCACTCGGTCATCACGGTATATATTGCAAAACTTTCATCACTTCAAAGTACGCTTAACTTTAATTGAAAACTCAAATTTCAAATAGGTCACATTTTAATTTACGACTTCATAAATTCTAATTCGGCGACGTATGCGGCCGTTTCGTAGCACGTACCAAATGCAACTGTTGCTACGCGGCAAGAAGAGCTACGAGAGAGAAGCTACAATCGTAGATATAGCGTAGCGTGCACACAGCACATAATATTATTATTAATAAGTCGTTTATATTTTCTAGATACAATTTCAAATCAGATGTTACAAACCAAGCTCACATCCTAAGAGCTGTACCGAATGTGATATGGAGACAAATCGCTTTACGTGTGTACCATCATGAAACTGATATTATGTTTTGAAAACTGTTCTACAAATTTTTAGTCATGACCTTATTCGCTAGCGTCATTATCGACTATCGACAGATTATAGACTCGACGAGCGGTCAACTGCTTCGTCAGAGGTCGCAGTTTCGATGCCGTTCAGTGTAAATAATTTTAGGCATTTGGTTTGATGCTTCTGTGCATAGTATAATTTGTGTTAGATAGTATAATCTGTATCTGTATCTGTATAATCTGTGTATATAATAATGTTTCAAAATATTACTGCTAGATTCTAGGTCCGTGAATACATATGTGACCATATACAAATACGGATATCAACTTTCATACAAAAGGATTAAAGGACTCTTACATGGTACGGACACTGGGCGACAGGCGACAGCGACAGCTCGGCGTCTAGACGCGACGACAGGCTGCGGCCGAGAATTTTATAAGTATATTTTGTTCTAAGCTCCACACACTTGGCGTCAGAGTCGCGGAGTCACGACTACAAGCTAGGGGGATCCCCGTGTTTCGTGGCGCTATGGAATTGTCGGCCGCAGGCCGTCGCGTCGTCGCGTCTAGTCCCCGAGCTGTCGTTGTCAACTGTCGTCAAGTGTGCACCTATGGTTAAAAGTAATGGATATGGATACAGATCTGCACTCCACCCTTTTCCCCTGGGTGTAAGAAATCTATATATACATTTCTCCATATTACTGGATTATCTTATTGTTTCATGAATATCATCTAAGACATTTAGTCGTAGCCAAAAACCAAACTAGTTCGGGTTATAAATAATTTTTTTTTTTTTTACTCTAATAAATAATTTTATTAATTATGATAAAAATACAATGACAATTAAATAATATTTACATTAAAATAAAAACTAAAAACTAAACTAAACAAAATAAATATTTACATGGCGTCAAAAAATTCCTCCGCATCATCGCTGACTGGTAATGTGCCCAGAAGGCTGGCAGCATTGCCACGCTGAATGGCAATGCTGATTCTCTGTGCAAGATAGAGTCCAGCCTTCTGGTCACCTGTGGCGTCGATCAGCCGCTTCGCCAAGTCTTTGTAGACAAGGCGGGCACTTGGACCCCATGACCCCAGCGTCTCAACCCCAAACGGCTCAAAAATGTAATTACCAACTAAGTTGGAGTATTTACGCCGTTTGAGGTTTTCTGCAGATGCAGCAGCAGCGCCGGCACAGCTTGCTGTGCTTGGAAGATGTGAAGGCGCAAGAGTGTCGACGCACGTTGCGTCCCACACCAAGGGCCTACCCATCTTCCAAGGCAGCAACGACATACCATCCGGTCTCTTGCCATCGGCACGTACCAGTCCATTAGGTTCACGAACGGCTGGCACGCCGGCGGTGACAAGAGCACGGCGGATGATGTCATTGATGCAGGCATGGCGCGATATTCGGCCTGCGCTTCTGCTGCATGAAAGGCCATGGTGTCCAAGGCTGTCGACGGCTTCACCACAGTGGCAATGATGCGGAGAAACACATGGCGCACCTAGACGGAGGCAAGTGGCAAGGCGGAAAGTAGTATCGTCCAACATGGTACCTGTGTTGGACGATGGAAGTGCCTGGATCCAGAGCCCTGACTCCCATTCTCCCACAGCCAACAGGCGTGCACGCTCTGTAACATTTGAAGCTGTATTAAGTAAATGTTTTTTTAACAGCTTGCAGAGCGGCTCATCCCATTGTCTCTGGGAGGAAAGGTTACCAGGCAATTCAGTATTGGGACAGGCTACCCTCCAAGCATCTATGGCATCGGCCTTACACGACACCTCAGAGTTAACCTGTGTGTTTATTAAAATTTTCCTGGTTAACTCTTCGGTGCCATGGACCGATGACAGAAATGCTGGTAGGCTAACATCTGAAATTTTGCGAACACCGAGACCACCAAAGCGAACCGGTAGGGACGCTTGGAGCCAGGCTCGGTCGTTCAAGGCCACATTTAAAATTTTGCTTATGGTGTTTTTGATTATGTTGTCAATTTTTGCCAAAAGTGTCAAATGTTTCCAAAACTGAGATGATCTGAGAGATGTACTATTTCATTGAAATAGGGAGCCCTTTTTTATGGTACCCAACTTTACAGACAAAAAGTATCAACTATCAAGTGGTTGGAACACTTAAACAAGTTTCGTGTTTAATTAAATAAGTTTCCTGGTCAATACTTTGTCCAGGAAACATAAGTTTAGTCGTTTTTTCCCTGATGGATAGAGAAAATTGCTTTCGGATTTACAACATTAAGTATTGTGGATTCTGTTTATACTTAAGAACAAATTAAGGTCAGGGCTTATGTGTACGAAGGAAATGCATTTTAGTTCACAACGGCGCTTGAAAATCCTTGTCTCGGATCTGCATGCGATTTTAGTCGGTTCAAGTTCGAAGTAACCACCCCACTAGCTTGCGGGGGTGGTATCCGTGGGGACTGCCGCATGAATAAAAGGGTTTTTGTAGCACTACCTACTCGCCTTGGCGTTTTTTATATAAATAGGACACGTCAATTTGACATCACCTAGCCTGATGGTAAGCTAAAGGTAAAGTCTCAGGAAAGAGGGTCACTATTACACACACGTACCATGTTAACAATGGTGGCACCACTCAGCTAGACGGCCTCATCAAAAGTGAATTGTTGTAGCAGCACCGCATTACTTTACTTACATTTTTTTTGATGAGATTTCTACTAGTCACATTAAAAGACATCTTCAGGAATAGTTGGCCCCTATTATTGCACCAAATCTGTAATATTTGGATTCCTATAATTGAAAAAAAAGTTAGGTACCTACCTACCTACTAATTTCGAAACAGTAATTTACGTTACAACTTAATGAAACGTTAATTCCAATGTTATTACAATATGATGTAGGATAAACATAATTAAAAATGTCTGCGCCAGGTAATGGCGTTCGCGTAATTACCATTGTAATATGTAATTAAAATTAATTGTCGATTAAATTGTTTTATTTATTATTTTATACAATTTTACTGGCTGAATGGATTTCTGGCTCTATATTCTCCATTTACTTTTTATCTAGGTACTACCAAGCTTTGCTGCCCGTAGTGTATGCACCTAATAATATTTTAATTTTCTAAGTCATAGTTTATACTATAGGGTTTTTCAATACGATTAAACATACTTAGGTTCATCTTTTTTATATATTCATGCGTATTATACATAGGAAAATGCAGGCAAATTGAATGGGCACATTCATGTGTGCGAGTTTTGCACTGAGTGAGTGATCAGCGAGCAACAGGCACATTCATTCAAAAAAAAAAAATGCCGAATAAGATGTGTGATTACGTTAGCTACTAAGATTTCTTTTATATCACGTAACTCTGACGGTGAATGAAGCTCCTTACAAAAAAGAGCTCGTTTTGTAATACAAATAAATTAGACTAATTGGTTGAGGGATGTTGGAAGGGGTTCCTCGGCGAGGTGCACCAGAGGATTCCACGTAAACAGGCATGTTAAATAAGAGATAATTAAGAGTAACATAAATATTATAATCTCATTATTTTTCAGTATTTGGTGGATAATTAGTTTGTTATCTCGAAAACATTATTATTTATATCTAAGCCTCGTTTTTGTATAGGGAAAAATAAAATCTTATTACGCATAGTGTACACTGTGTAAAGGTACAAATTGTCATTGCATTTATGTAATACTGACCAAATTATACCTCTAGAATAATTATTAATACCTGGTTAGATATTAATATCAGCTATACATTGTAAGAAAACCATGTAAATCGACACAGACGTTGAGTTTTATAATTATGTATACAAACATAAATATCTAATACGTGTATTATCATAGTCTTACAGTAGTTACATTACATTGTTTGTTGATAAAAACAGTTCAAATAGTTTAATTAATGACACAAAGAAGAGTGACCTTAACTTAGTTTTTGCCTATTACTTTCCTCACAAACCATTGCATTCAGCTGTCACTAAATGTACCTTAATAAAGGTATTGTAATGTATCTGTAAAACAAGAAAATACGTTACGTTTTTACATGATATTGTTTTATTCATAAGCAAGTTTGTCGTAAGTCAGAGGCATTAAGAAAAGGAAATATAATTTCGCATTTGATATAAAAAACAAGAATATTATGCAAAAATATATCCGCAGAGATCGTTACCGAGTTCAAAGGAAAATTCTCAGCACCAATAAATTCAAGTTGAACCTCTCCCTGTACTAATGCTGCCTGCACTTTTAAATTGGACAAGACTTTGTTATTTTAACTCTGCTTTTGATGCAGATGTTGGTGAATATAGTGTTTCTCTTATAAGGTCTTTTGGGTCATTCATACGGAATAAATGATAAAAAAATACCAGTTACGGCGAACTGATAGGTTTGGTTTTTAAAAGAACTTGAATTTTGGTATTTGGCTTTTGTTAAATTAAACCGGGTAAGTGCCGTCAGAGTCAGACGCATGTCGCATTTTGTGAAACACTGGATTGAGATACAAACTTAACCCTGCTGTTAGTTGGAAAGTAATACAACCACTGGCCGGGCTGGTCCATATACCAAAAGTCACCCAGTGGGCCATGGAGCGAGCTATACTTGGAGTTTCTTTAAAGAATACATTCTAAAATAAAGTCATTCGACAAAAATAACTAAAAGGGGTCAACATAACCTGCCGAATAAGCAAACGGAAGTGAAAACGAGCTGAACTTTTATGAATTTAAAAGATCTTTAGCTTGAGATTGGCTGTTATTGTAGTCAAAAACGCTTCATAAAGAAAAGCTCATTTATTGAAGTATCATGAAACGTTGGTACACTGAATTTTAAAGTGGCACTGTTTCACTCCATTATGCAATTCACGAATCGCGTTCGTCCCTCAACAGCTTTAGAAAATATAGCTATTTTCAGGTAGCTAAAGAAAATCAACGTATCACGTAATATATGAGGCAATTTGAGACGAAACATGGACGAAACAGCCAAATAAAAAGTTCTTTCATTTATATTTTCTAGTCACGGTGGTCGCTTTGCTTCCTGTGAACGAAACAATGTCAATTTTGGCTTCTGGAATTGCTTGTAAATTATTTTGTATCCTCCGATTTCACGCGGTTTTCCGGTTGCATACAAAGTTTAAACTTTAAAGCCCGAGATCCATTAAATATTATTGTTTGGTTTGTTGACTTTAACGAGAGCAACTGCCTTCTGATCTCAAGTAAATCTGGGAGAAACGCCTGCGCTAGAGCCTCATCCGTGGCTTAATAGTTGTATCGACTAGCAGGGCCCCGAAGGTACTACACACTTTACACTCTGAATTATTTCATATACTGTCTGGTATTATAAAAAATAGAGTCCTATTAATAAATATTTCTTTCTGGCCTACACTACAACGCATGTGGTAAACGAAACCACCCGTCATGCTAAAAATAATTTGACCAGTTAGAAATCACGTATGACCATATCCGCGTCCGTTAGTTCTAGACAGGTCTAGTGCATTTAAAGTCTGCTCAACTAGAACGATTGCGCTCATATTGGCTTTGCAAAAGCGTTCTAAGCATATTCGTTTTCATTTGCAAACCGCACGCACACACTTCGATTGCTATACTAATGTTAATCAATAAGTTACGATGTGACGTCGGGTCGGGCAAGATGTTTTAACGGGCATTAGAATTTATAATAAGACATTTATTTACAGTTAAACGTTTATAGGAAGGTATGATATAGCCATAAATAGGACCAGGTGTTCTACCCTCAGAAATGAACTATATTATTATGTGTATTCTATAAACCGTAAATAATAATAAAATTACGTGTATTGTAACGATAGAAAGAATACGACGCGAATCCACTCTTAACATAGCATTCAGATTAGTGAACAAAAATACAAGTAATGTACAACCACAGAGAAAATACCATTCAAATACGAACCCCACATTACTAATACTGCAATTGCAGTAGTAACGTTGGGTTCGCGTAAAGAGGCAATCAAACCTGAATCCTTATGACGTTCCATTAGTCCACTCTACCTAAGGGACTATGCAGAAGGTACTCGTATATTGACATACACAATACCGTCAGTGAAGTCCTTTTAAATATTCAATTTGTCGTATTTTTTATTATTAATTCTTGTATAATTTGGTTTCATAATTGCATTTAGTAGGTGGCAATTTTGGACTAGATTTAAGTTATAATCTCTATATCAGTCATCTAATACCTGTAATACGGATCATTAGTCAAAACAACCTGGATATATACAGCGAACAATCATCTCTTTTTTGCTGATTTGATATTCTTATCAACTTTATACCTATCGAACAGAAAAGAACATTTACAACCATGATAGAATCATCCAACTTAATCAAAAATTCATAGCACGTCCACCTTTTATAATGCGGCCTAAAAATTTTAATAATGTATATTGATTACAACCTTTTCCCCGTAAACACGTTAAAAATAAAGCCCTGAAGCTGAATTTTCGGAGTAAATTAAATTGTGAATATCACAGGGACGTCCGTGTTTGACTGGTGCTATGCAATTTCCGACGTACCGCATAATAAGCTGTTTACGTAAATCTGGCTTCCGATGAATGTATAATGTAATCAACGGCTAATAACATAAACGTATGCGACCTTTGTATTCTCCAGATTGACCGTACATGCGGTTGATTGAAATGTATTGTCCCGGTATTTTCCCTGTAACATTTAAATGGTGTTATACTATAGCCAAAGTACGCGTGAATAATATGAATAACATCATAATTTTTCTCATATAGTGAAGGATGGGATTAGAAAACAGTGTGATTAATTGTAGAGCTCATTTGTTAAAACTATTTTGGATAATGACTGGACTCTTCTTCCATACGGCCCGACCGTATGGAAGAAGAGTTCAGTGTTTTAAAGTATGTAGATTTATTATACGCGAGTTTGTTCTTTTCTAGTAAGTGTGATTATATTCAAATTTATTATCATCATTATCTGTAGTAAAACTGCAAAAAATCGTGTCTACAAAGCATAAACACAAAATTATAAATAATGATTGTGTACAAAACATGGCTCAAAGGAGACCGTAAGAAAATTATAAAGGCTGCCGTTTATCTGAGAGCACTTTCAATAAAGCTGACTTGTTCTTTGTGTCGTGGCACAAAGGAATTCCTCGTGCTTCGTGGTGTAACAGCTCGGCGAGGAGCCTCAATAGCGAGTGTTAATTTGATCTCGCACAGTGCGATAGTGTCGAGTGGAAATACACACGCTTTTAGCTATTGTATCAACTCCATTGAACGTAACCTATTTTTTTTTATTCGAGACACGTATTTATGCGATTATTGGCAGTGGTAGTATTAGTAACTGCAGCTGCTATGAAAGAGGCTCTGGTTCTATTTTATTATAAATAATTATTTTAAGGTACGTGAGATTTTTTTTAAGAATTTCGGTTGATTTCTAAATTTCGTTTCGCATCATGGGACACTAAATAAATTATGAAAAAAATATTTATTAAGTTAACCAGTTTTAAATTGTATTGTCATCAGAACTAAAGACTTCTGCCAAAAGTCAGACAAATCAGACAACTGAAAGGGGTTAAAACTTCAATTACTAGATTTGACCCAAACAAACAGGTCGAGTTAAATAAAACTGTTTAATAAAAATAGTCGATGATATAAGAGCAGTAATAATTCTTCTGTCTATCTTAAAAATGATAAGGACAATGTTAATATAATTATGATATCACTATAGTTTAAAGACACATAAATAGAAGCAAGCACGGTTTGTTATACATAATACTTACCTCTATGTAACGTATTGGTCAACAGAATATTATCAAATATCTACACACCAGTAAATCTTAAACAGTTACGCGATATTTTAATAAAACTATATTTTTGGGTCAAGTTTCAAAAAAATTGAAAGTCTGATATTAAAATAGAAAGCGGTCATATATGAAGTGCTGATGAAAAATAATCTAATATCTGCTTTACCTGTTGCCTCTCGCCCGCGCGTCCGCCAGTTATTACGCCTGACGTTCCTTATGCTTTCCTCAATTCATAGGTATTTCTTATGTCTCACTCAAGGACCTACCACTCTATTAGCGATGAAAGTGCTGGTTGGAAAGTAATGTTTTCTTTATTTTAAATACTTATAAGGAGATAAGTATATAAGGATCGATGTGTGTTTGACGTTCATTCGAACACATATCGATCCTTATATACTTAATCTTTCACGTTGAAACGGCTGAACGATTCTAAATGAGCACACAGTTTATGATATGGAATAGGTTCTTAGAGACCGCGGGAACAGGCAATGGGATGATGGTACGGGTAACAGTAAATATGTGAGGGAATGTATAAAACATTATTTACCCACCAGAATTTTAGAGAAAAATCTATGAATTCATTTTATTTAACCTACATTTTCTAGTGAGTACCTACTTCCAAGACTTAATAAAGAAAGTATGATGCAGTGTTGGGTTTTCACTTTATGGAATTGAATACATTTGCAAGAGTCCCTGGAATTGATCAATAGTTTCTTGTGAATTGGAAATATTGAGGAGAGACTTCCAGCTAGCTATGACATTTATTTAACTGGTTTCCGATATTATTTATCGAAATCTAACCTTAACGATTTTATTGAACCTAGTAACATAATACTCGTATGTACTCGTAGCTTTGAGTAAAATATAATACATCAAACTTTTATACAAGTCAGCCGATTTGAAGTTGTTCTGGTATATTCCTTTATTACTTTTACTTACGCAATAAAACTATTGCAACTTCTTCTGAACCAAGAATTTGTGCCCATTAATAACGTCTGCAGAAGTCCAGACTGTTCTTAGCCGCACAAAAAATAAAAAACCGTTGGAGTCCCCATCGAGTCTCCGTGATGTGGTGGTTATTCCATCAAACTTATTGGTGGTGTAGCAAGAGTGGCAACGAACACCGTTCGTTTCCAATCTTGCTACTCTTGCTACATTGCTGATGACTTTGAAAAATCTCAGTAGATCTTCTTGTCTTCATCTGAATAATACAACCCATGGGTAGATACTATGTAAGTGTATCTATTGTTTGTTCGGTGTGTAGCAGTAGGTAGGTATGTCGCTTCTACGGCGTATTACCTCAGTGAGTAAACGTTTGAGTGGTGCGGTTCGCTTTACACCAACTTCAATTAAACTTAACCCATTGCGCGTAACCGCACGTACATAATAGAAAACTGCTCTTTGAATATTTGCCGTATTTATATGAATAAATATGATTATAAAGCTATACAATTTTTATACTTGAGTGATAGTTATTATAATTTATTCTTACGTGTTAAAGAGGTTAAGAGGGAGGCTAAAAGTGTTAAGTGTTACTAAGTGTAAGTTGATGTTTTCATTAATGCGGATGACTATAGTATGAGAATATTAAATTGTCCACCTGATCTGAAACTAATGATTTTAGAAAGTCACGTTGAAGTTGTATTCAGTAATTATGTAAAACTATTTCGTGTAGGTAGGTACATTTTCTGAAACAGGCACCAACAAACCCACACATACATATAATGTGTATGCATTGTGTATGGCAATGCATGTATATATCCACTCGCTCCCTTATATAAATGTAGTTATCTAATATTGATAACTAAACCTCCCCCCTCCAACGTTATAAATATCACAGGTACAATAAAGCAGTAAAGTAGGTAGGTATTCAACCAATTTATGCGAGGGTAAATCGTTCCTCTGTGTATTTATTTTTATTTTTATAAAATATCGCTCATAAAGTTTAAACATAAAACAAGTCAGTTTTATTGCTTCGCAACGGCCAGTCGTAATAAACGGGACATCGCATCATAAATTTATATCGATTGACACATTTGAATTGATATTGTACCATGAAAACCTCTTCATACTGTTCATTGTCAATTACCTTCGTTATCGGTAGTTTATGATATCATTTTTTAATAGATCTCTTATAACCATAGATAATTATAATGCCAAACCGTACAACGGGTTCAAAAATCTTTTGTTTTATAAGTAACAAATTAATACATAATATTACATTAACATGAGTAGTGGTAGTATTCCAAAACCATGAAGTAGGCTATTTTCGTTGAGGTGACAACATAATACTCATATTAGAAAGTATTTTCACATTGTGTTTCGGTGGTGATAATTATTTGCCGTAGCGTGACGTGGCGTTCGATTCACGCTCATTGCAAATATTTGTATGTATGAATATGGTATGAATATATTGGTCTAGCTGGGTGTTTCTATGTATATGTAAGTTATTTCTTTATTGTGAATTAAAAAAATACTTTTAAAAATGTGACCGCAAATAGCAGATGTGAACATTTTTAATTTATAAATTAGCATAAACGGGATACGTTACAAGAACTAGCAGTTATGGCTTACAAGTCAGTCTGACCTCAGAGAATTGGCAATAGATATTTCGTATTTAAAAGTATTCGTTCTATAAATTTTGAAGTCAATTCATAAATTAAATAACAAACTTCATCAAAGAAGTCACACAAGACACACGTTGAGACACTTGTTACTACTTTGTTTTAGTTAAACTGGAAACTTTGTCAATTTCTGTCGGGAATGCAAGATTTCAGTTCTCATTATAATATATGTTTATTCCATATACCCGTCATTCGTATTTTTGTACCTACAAAGTTTCTTAGCTCTCTTGCATTTTATAGTGGTATAATTTTTTACAAAATGATTGTTGAAAACACAAAAGAGTTACTCACTTGGCCACTTGGATAGTTGTAGAAATGAGACCTCGTTGGCGACTCTCCTTAGTGACTGGAGTACTTAATAGCTACTTCGGAAGACACTTGTTAGGGAACAAAAGACCTGAATATATAGAAACGATTTTTCACTTGTCACTTTTGTTTTACTTTTTGCGGGTAAGGGAAAGTAAATTTTCTTATAGCTCGTTTCTTTATAATAATAGAGGTATAATTCAAGCATTTTTAGAGCATTGCAAAACGCATTTAATAGATAGTGATTTACAGATAATTCATTTACTAAATATATTAAAGTGTTGAATAGATTATTGTTATTTTATCGAGATCTAAGGACTATGTTGACCTAGTAGACATTTTACAGATTCATCTAATTATATTATAATACAAACATCTATGGCAGTCGTTACGGGTAGTTGGAGCCCACAAAAAAAGTCCAAACAGTCTAACTTGGAACTTCGATATCGCCATTGGTCATAATGACCATTGGTTGTGGAGGTGAGATGGCAGTCGCTCCACGGAAAATATCGAAATTCAGCCGTATCACAGTTAGACTGGAAAGCCGACCCCAACTGAGTTGGGAAACAGGTACAGATAATGATGATGATCTAATATTATCAAATTAAATTGTAGTAATTTTGCTGCGCTCTTAGATGTTGTTTTCAAATGATATTATTACACTAAACACAATTAAAAATAACTACATATGAATTTTAAAGAACAACTTGATATTTTACTCAAAATCTTGCATTATAAAGCTGAAAAGTTAACATCATACACAATCATTTTCACGTTCCCGCATTCTAAGCTTAGGAAAAAAAGTTGCTTCCACTTTTCAAGCTTTCATAACAACAAAAATATTATATTGTAGCGTTTAATTTAAGTAGGCACTCTGCGGGAATAAAATTAAAAGAAGATGCTTTGTGAGGTGCCAGCGTACTAACAAATTCGCGGTGAAGTTTGCGTGGACGCTGGGCCATAGAATGTGAATGCAGAAGCTGAAATTATTTATTCTGGCGGCCTCTGTTGGGTAGCGGTAGTGTAATTGACTACTTTAATAGAGGGTTCGGATTCGATTCCCGTTCAGTACAAATATTTGTATGTATGAATCTGTATATTTGCGTTGGTCTGGGTGGTTCTATGTATAATACATATATATGAATTCTCAAAAAAAGGGAATTTGTGTATTTATTTGCAATGTAGAACCCTAGAACTAACTTAAACTATACTTTCTTTGGGTCTGGTCTTGGCTGCAATTTCTAAGAAGTACTGCTACTGTATTGTTATAATACAATGTTATTGATTTTCTGTTTTCCGAGACAACATACACTACAGATTTCGTTATATTTTAATCTACTAGCTTTGAAACATATTAGTGACTCAATAATCAAAGTATACCGTGGACCTTGTAGGCTCCTTTTATAATATACACACGATCATTTTACGTTCATGTAAACAACTTAATTAAATTGAAATTACTAGGGCGAATTCAAAATGAAACTCTAGACATACCTTTGTCTAGTAAAATCACCGTTGTGTAAAGTAATTATTTCCAACACAGTAACTCGTGTTATTCCAGAAATTGCTAAAGATAATTATGAAACTAAATCTCACGAATAACAAAAAATAGTAGGTACTATGATCAGATATAGGTACTTTTATCTGATCAAGAGGAAATAAGAAAGCCCTAAGAAGACAATACTAACTCATCGACTTTTTGCCCACGATAATGAAAGGACACTTGAAAAGAATAGGCCCCTTATTCTGTTTGACAAATCGTACCGTAACCACCCACGTTCGTATTAGCCGACACATTTAAGTTGGTTTAGTTTTACACCAGTTCTTTGCTCTATGTTAACCTATTGAAATCGACTGACTTCTCACGTTTCGACTGTGATTAGAAATCGATGTCAAACAGAATAATACCTCAGGCCGTGGGTCATGCTCCGTCTGCTTTGTCAGCAAATAGCTTATCAGACAGTAACACGTGTGGTTTCAATAAATGTAAATTGTAGAGAACGTGACTGCAATGCATGTACAAATGAGAATAAATAACCGTAATAAAGCGGTTTCCGGAAACACACGTTATGTTAATGACTTGCATTTAAGTGTTTGCACGTTGAAATCAATGGTTCGTTTGTTTCATTTCAATTTAAAGCGATTAACGTTTAGTAAATTAGTTAGTTTTAGCTTCTTGACTTGAGTTGAGTTGAGTTAGTATTAGAGGTGTTGGCGATATGTAAGGACTCAGGTTCCGGAATAATTTTTTTTCGTGGGTAGCGAGAACAAAATTTCAGACGAGCGGACCCGCGGCCAACAACTAGTTTAATATATTTAACTTGTATAATTTTTATATAGCTGCTAGAGACGCGAAATTGGGATGAAAAGTATTGTACATAATCACCAGACGGTGTTTTAAAATCGGAGACAAATACTCCAGTTTTTTTTGTGTTTCTGTAGAGGATAAATAAAAAATGTTTATATAGAAAATCAAAAACATTTAAAAGGTAAGTTATTTTAGTACAGAAGTATACTTTTATTACTTCTCCTTATCTAATATTAACAACGTAAGTACACAATATGACCATGTTATATTACACTACGCGTGCTATTCATAATTTATAAGCATGATACGATCCCAGCAGGAGTTCTGTCGAACACAGACATGTCTCTCTCGTACACGAACTGTTGAATAACTTACAACCAAGTTCGGAAGTACTTCACGGTACATTAATACCGACTGTGATACTGTTTGAGTTGCGTATGAAGACTAAGTTTTGTTATTTAGGGAGTTTAGTATGCTGTGTAGAATGAACGGCTGACGTAATATAAGTATACCTACGATGGTCCTTATATTGAGTGAGGAGAATGACTTATTATGGCTCGAATCAGCACGTATTCGCAAAGATTGTGAAAGTATGCAACTAGGTTCCTTTTACATGTGTTGATTAAATATAGGAAAAACGAGGCCTGTGACGAAGAAATGGTCAATTGCGTCCGTAGTAGCGGCATATGGCGCGGCGTATAAACAAATGACTGGCGGTCCCGCTCGTTTCATTTTTACCCGACTGCCGAAGAAAGGAGGGTAATGTTTTTCGAGACTATGTATGTATGTATGTATGTATGTATGTCCATTTCTTTGGCACGGCCTACAGCCTAAACGGCATGACGGATTTTGACATGCGAGGTATCATTTGATTCGTCGTGATTGTGTGAGTGACACTGGGTATATTAAAATTCCTAGAAAATCTAAATGGCGGACTTACGGCGTCAAAACGAAAATTTTGAAAATTTGTCTTGCACGCTCTACAGCCTGAACGGCTTGACGGATTTTGACATGCAAGGTGTTGTTTGATTCGTCATGATTGTGTGACTGACCCCAGGTATATTAAAATTTCTAGAAAATCAAAATGGCGGATTTTTGGCGCCACAAATATTTGATCGCGATGGATGCAAAAACTGCTGAACGGATTTCGATGCAGTTTTATTTGTTTAAAAGGTCTTGATCAGACTTAAAATCGTACGTTTGTTTGATTGCAATCGGTTGAGTAGAACCGAAGATATGAGCCAAAATATAATAATTAAGATTGAATTTCGGTGATGTCCCTTCATTACTTGAACATTATTAACTCCATAAAAGGTATATTAACACTTTATTATTATCCGGGCAGCTATGTAAATAACTAAAAAATATAAAATAAAAAAAAAAAATTTAAAAATCAAAAAACCCGACTGCCTAAAAACTAAAAAGAAAAAAACAAGCACTTTGATTAATGTCCGGTGGTCTAGAAACGTAACAACTGAACAGTCGGGATCCATTGAAATTGGATTGGCTGTCAAATAATGGATCCCGACTGTTCAGTTGTTACGTTTCTAGACCACCGGACATTAATCAAAGTGCTTGTTTTTTTCTTTTTAGTTTTTAGGCAGTCGGGTTTTTTGATTTTTAAATTTATTTTTTTTACTTGAAGAGAAAAGAATATCATATTATTGTACTAAAAAACATTACCCTCCTTTCTTCGGCAGTCGGGTAAAAAACGGGGTATCACAATTCCTCAAATAATCTAACGAATTCAACAATTATTTTTTATGTGGTATAATAAGGTAAATTTTTCAACTGGACTTGTAATGTCAATGTAATTTCCAGGAGGCATCAATATACCAGTTTATTATAAATGTATTATAATTATTCTCTCGTATCCACCGTATTCCACTATATCGTATTCCACCGATTTTCTTCGCATGAGTCTTTTCAGTGAGACTCATGCGAAGAAAATCGGTGAAATTATTGGCACATAAGGAATACATTTTTTTTTCGTTTGTGTTGCCATATTTATATTCATAAAACGAAGCTGCGTGAAACCATCGCAACATAGTAACAACTGCTAGGGGGAACAGCAATATAACACAGCTTCTATTTCGTTCGCATTTCTTTACAGCCCTATTTGGTGGAATACAGCCAGCATGCACCCAAAGCAATTTGAATATACAGTGAGTACATTAGTGCATCAAAACAAAAAGTTCTCCACCCCCGAACAATCTTGAAATAATTTCACAAATTCTGAGCACATTATTATAATGAAGTAAAATGAAATAAACTGTATACTTAGTATGTAATCTTTAATCAAAAATGTGTCGATTATAGACAGGACAGTGTCTCTTCGTACTGGGAAGAAGAAAACATCTAAAAATCATTCAGGTAGGGGGGACACTGTGGACAGTCTGTCTGACATAGACCACCATCCGGCCAAGCCGTTAATGCCAACATGTAAAGAGAACAGCGGTTCTTCAGATTTGTGTGGGAGAAAATCACTAAAAAAAATTACTTTGATGGCGCGATGACGGAAAACTAGGCGTAATATAGTTTTGTCATACATTCATACTTTACCATATTTTAAGTTTTTATTTAGTTATCTATACTAATATTATAAAGAGGTAAAGTTTGTGTGTTTGTATATTTGTTAAATTGTAAGGGGTAATCTCGGGATCTACTGAACCGATTTTAAAAATTCTTTCACCAATAGAAAGCCACGTCATTCGTGAGTGTGATAGGCTATATATTTTATTGGAAAACTGGAATTTACACCCGGGCGAAGCCGGGTACCGGGTCGCTATATGGAATAAATTATTTGGTGCTTAACTTTAGTGAAGCAGTATAATAAAAACCAGTAGGCGTATAAATAGTTCAACAATTTATTAAGCTGCGATATAAAAAGTAATAAAACGGAACAGAAATCCGTCAGATGATTGATGCAAGTTAAACGTTGTAATTACGTAGCGTCGCGTGCAGCCATTGTGTTGCGCGTTTACATTTTAATGGCAATCGTCATTTTTCATTGGCCTCATGCCTCATACCACCACGTTCTGCCTTGATTGATGCTCATATTTATTAACATTTTTCTTGATATCAAATTGTGTAACTAATTGTAAGACAAATTAAAAATAAGAATGAAATTCGGTTATTGCGTTTTCTCATAAGGTTTTAAAATAACTTGGAATAAGTAAAATTACTTCTGAGGTCAACTCACTGTACTTTCTATAGGTACTGAAAAACTCTACATTCTTTCATCTTCTGTAATAAATTTTCAAAACAAAAAACTATAATAGATCTATACAATTTAAATGTACAGAATGGAAAAAGCTTTTTAAACTAAGCCAAGAACTGTAACAGCTTAGTTCCAACAAGAGAAATACAGCCAAGCCAGAGTAAGTCACGAACTTAAATTGCTCGGTCAGTGTGAAACTTTTCTATGGTAACAAAGTTTGGTTGGCACTACAAAGTGCTCCTAATTTATACAAATAAACATCTTTGCTTTAGTTTCGACAAAACAAAGCTATTTTTAGTACAGTTTATGTGAGAAAAATTAGGACGCACTTAGCCGAATTTTTTAAATTTATTTTGTATTAATTGAATATTGGTTTTACAGACTAAATTTAATACAGCAATATAGTACTTAAATGTAATATTTATTAATAACCTTTAGTTATCCGTTCAAATTCCACCAATGTACAATAATACAATGACAATAAATGGTATACGATCACGTAACTATGTGCGAAGTGGTAATACTCATAGATCTGTCAGAACTACGAGTATAGCTTGTTCGATATTAATGGATCAGTTCGATGGGAGTATTGTCAGTGATATAATATCTACACTACATGCATAGAGTATGCTGCATCTCGTATGGATTTTGTAACTGACAGAGGCCTTACCTGTCTTCTTTTACAGGAAGCCTTTGCATGGTTGCAGGTATATAGTGGCAGTTCAAATACAATTAGGCATCTATAAAGAAAAACACTGTATAGGTATCTCATTAATTGTGTACAAACTTTTTAATTCCTTTAAAAACAAACTTAACACAAACACAAATCCGAAACAGTAATTTCAAATTGCTCATTTATTCATTGGTTGCTAACCGATGAATAAATGAGCAACACCTAGGCTAGATGCACGGAATTCCTGAAACTGCGTGGGAACGTAGTCGAATTCACTCGTTGAATGAAAGAGGAATCGTAAAAGGCTTTTGGATTGAGAATGCTGAATCATCGCAGTGTCGAGTGGCGTCGCGAGCTGCACTAGTGATGACGTGCAATAACGAGCTAGGGATGGGACCTTTATATCGATATTTTTACAGTCACAAAGGTACTATTACCTGAAAAATAATAGTGGTACTTGACTGTAAAACTACGCGTTAGTAAAATTTCAAATAAGTATTAGGAGTGGGTTCCTAAACTGGGGTAGTAAGCTGGGTTTGAATTTTCTAAGGCTTTTTTATTGATTGTAATAATAGACTATCAGAAAATCAGAAAATCACTGTTCCTTTATAGTCAAAATTGCTGTTAGTGGTGTAGCCAGCTCATTACTATCTTGACTTATGGTATAAAGTTGAGATTTCAACAATTTTAAGAGCCAAGATAAGATACCGATATGAATATTTGGGTTGTTTCATTATAAGGCTTTAATTAATGAATTCATTGTTGTATTTTGATCTGATTGTAACTTTGATGTATGTGAATTATTGTTCAAACGGGGTTCCAATTATCTCGCCTTGTCAGTTTATCGTAAAATGTAATGTGTGATTGATTTTCTCAAATTGTTAATTTACACTACAAATCGCTGCTCGTAACTGGAATTCCTATTTAAGCTATACAAGACTCAATGTCGATAAGTATAGTGTGCACTATCAAGCAATGAAAAAAAAAGTGTCTGAACTTAATTTGAATATCATTTTTCGATGCAGTATTTTTGTTCATTCAATATGAACAAAATTGCTGTCCCTGTATCGATAACATCACTACGACCATACCATAAAAACTAGTGCCTAATCTTGCGCGGGATCTCAAAAGAAAGGTTTGAAAGCGGCTCACTGGTGTCTCGTCGCCTGATGAAAACCTCTCTCAAGTGTCGCCGGCCCTTTAATATTCACCCCACCTCTTTGTTTTAGGCGATTGACGAAAATCACGGTGGTGTCGCAAGCCCCGAGCTACACTACCTCTTGTTTGCATACATTGCAATTTGTTTACGTGGGACGACATGAGCGTATTTTCGGTTTAGCCATGTGTATCCACTGGCTTACAATGTATTCGAAAATATCTTCTGGCTTGATGAAATACGAGCAAGCGTACCTTAGAACGTAAGCCATAGGTTTTCAACTTATAACTTTGGTTATGTATATACAGCGGTAATAGGCTTAATGAACTTATACACACGCTCACGATATTCGTTCAGAAAATATTTACTTGATCAAGTATGCACAAGAAAAATACTTAAGTACGTACAAAAGGTAATAAAGTTAGTCATCCCAACAGTGAGGTCTTCACTGAGTATGTTATGACATGCAATAAGTATTCCAGAGCTTATTAGTATAGAATAAATATTGTACTATCGTATTATTTACTAAACACGAATCTCAACTTTTTATCAACCACTTCAGCCATGCTGCATTTTTATGTTAAGAGTGAGTCAGGTCACCACACTACAGGGGGGCGTGGGCCGGGTCCTCCTCGTGGTGCACCCTGGGCAACGGGAGCGGCAACATCTCTCTTCATGGAGAGGTGTTGCTGCTTCAGGCTAATTCCGGCCGAGGCGGGAGCGTCCCACTTCGGGTCGCTCAGGGCCGTTTCTCCACGTGACCTTCTGTTTAGCAGAAGGCACAGTGGAGAATCGAAAACAGGGCGAACGGGTTCGTCACCGCTGGACATATCCAGAGGTGATGAACAACGGTCTGAGGCAGACCACCGTCCGGCCAAACCGTAACCCTGAATTGACAGGGCCGGTAGCTCTTCGGAGTTGCGAGGAAGAAAACCTCTATAAAAATCACCCCAATCCCACGTTCTGATGCCCGGCAATGGGATGAATGGCTGGGGGGAACTCAGTCCCGAGGGCATCAAGTGGTCGGAGGACGGTAAACTCTAATATGGCAATGGGTAAGGAAAAAAATATTTCTACCCAGGAGGGTTCCAGGCGCACGGCGTCTGGGGAATCCCTTCCGGAGCCAAACGAGCACGGCGCCGAGCTCTAAATCCGGCCCCAACACAAGCGCGGAAGTCGCGCAAATGCGCAGTGCGATGTCGGAATCCGACGTCGCACTAAGCACAAGCAGAGCGAGTAGCCCTCTTGTCCCAGCTGTAGAGCTCTTCCAGTTGGGACAAAAGCGGAAGCGGAGCTCCACGAGGGGCACCGATATGTCGTCGACGGAGTCTGCCTCCAGTGACGAGGCATCCTTGGCGACCAAAGGGGGTACTCGCCGAGGTAGAGGACGACCGCCCAAGGCAGCAAAGCCAGCGAAGGTAGGCGACAAAGTGCGGACTACCAAAGACGCGGAAAGTGAGAGGCTGATCGCTGACCTTCTCAAGAAGGTTGCGACAGACAAACTGACGAAGACACCTTCCGCGCAAAAAAAGGCAGCGGTGAAGCTGACAGCGCGCACCACTACCTTGCCAGCGCCGGAGCACGGAAGATCGAACCGTGAGTCACTGGAAGATCTCCGGCGGCTGGCCCAGTCGTCTCCAAACCCTCAACAGGACGCAATAATAGAGATTGCCGTCAAGATCGCCAAGGAGAATGAGCTTCTCGTGGCTGAGCTGGCCAAGTCTCGCCAAGAGATGGCTCGCCTTGCTGCAGCTTTAGAGGAGCTCAAAAGAGGGGCAGCGAGCTCTGCTGCCATGAGCGCGACTTATGCGCCACTGGTGGAGCAAGCGGCGCAAGCTTCGCAGCCGGTGCTGCCAGTACAGCCGAAACCATCGGTGGCTCGGGCGGAGCCTGACGTAGGTCGGCTTCTGGCTGCGCTAGAGGAGCGGTTGATGGGACGCATCTCCGCATTGGAGGGCGTTTATCGGCGTCCACCTCTGGCGCCGCCAAGGGCTAGCTACGCGGCTACAGTTGAATCCGGACCATCTGCCCGCCCAGATGGAAGGGTGGCTTGGCCAGACTTAGGGGGGTCGGCCTCCTCGCAGGGCACCCAGAGTCAAGGCAAGGGTAAAGGCAAGGGGAAAGGAAAGGGGAAGACTTCCCCAGTCCAAATCCCAGCCCAAGCCATAGCCCCAGCTCCCACAGTGCCCACACGGCCCCCATTGGAAGGGGGTTGGGAGGTAGCTGGAGTTGCCAAGCAGAGGCGGAAGGCCGCTAAGAAGGCAGCCAATAAGGCCAGCAGGGCCGCGGCCGCCACCGCGAAGGCAGCGCCGGGGAAGCTCCGTGCACCTCGATCCGCAGCTGTCGTTGTCACTCTGACGGCGGAAGCTGCGGAGAGAGGCTTGGGGTATGCCGAGGTATTGGCCAGTGTGAAGGCCAACGTTGACCTCAAGGCCTTGGAGATCCCGGGAGTCCGGTGTAAGAGTACACGGACGGGAGCCCGGCTTCTTGAAGTCCCCGGCGCCACCAGTGGCCCCAAGGCTGACGCCCTAGCGGCTAGGCTGAGGGAGTCACTGGATGCAGCCGACGTCCGGGTGTCCAGGCCCATCAAATGCGCTGAAGTGCGCATAACGGGCCTGGACGACTCCGTCACGGCAGAAGAACTCAGGCTCGCCGTGGCGGAGGCCGGGAACTGCTCCCCGGATAATGTAAAGGTCGGAGCTGTACGCTTCAGGCCTGGTGGACAGGGAGCAGCAGTTGTCGGCTGCCCCATCGTGGCGGCCCAAAAGGTTGCTGATGGGCGGAGCCTCCTGGTTGGAGGTTTCCTGAGAGCGCGGGTGAGTCTCCTGCAGACCCGACCGTCTAGGTGTTTCCGGTGCCTTTCGGTGGGTCATGTGGGGGTGCAGTGCACGGCGGAGGTAACGGTAGGTGACCGTTGCTTCCGCTGTGGCCAACTTGGTCACAAGGCGGGCACGTGCGACGCTCCGCTGCACTGTTTTAGATGTGCAGCGGAGGGCAAGCCTGCCAATCATCGGGTTGGCAGTAAAACCTGCGCCGGATCAGGACCGAAGCCAGGAGGCCGGCCTTCCGTCTCTAGTGCGCGGCGGGACGCGGAGATGGAGGTCCAATAATGGATCCTCAACTCCGCATCCTGCAGGTGAATGTGGGCCACGGTGCCTATGCTCAGGCCCTTCTGCTCCAGAGCATGGCACAGTGGTCTATAAACGTAGCTGCTGTCGCCGACCCGTACACGCATCGGTTTCTTGGGCCCGCTTGGGAGACCGACGTGGACGGGCAGGCGGCACTGGTCCACAACGCCGCCGCCGGCACCCCTCCCCTTGTTGTTCTGGCAAGGGGACCCGGCTGCATTGCGGCGTTGGTGGGCGAAATAGCGGTCGTGGCCGCATACTACACGCCTAGCCGAGGCGAGGGGATAGACGCGTACGAGCGATGGCTCGTACAGCTGTCCGTCGTCGTCAGAGCCTGCCAACCCCATCCGGTTCTGGTGCTCGGGGACTTCAACGCCTGGTCACGGGCCTGGAGTTCCCGGTACACGAACCCAAGGGGCACGGCATTGGAGAACTGGGCCGACAGATCCGGTCTAGTTCTCCTCAATCGGGGAGCCGAGGACACGTTCGTGACCTCGAGGGGCAGTTCCATCGTGGACCTTTCGTTCGCGAGCCCCTTGTTGTTCGACCGTGTCCAGGACTGGCGCGTCGTCGTGGAGGAGGAGACAAAGTCGGATCACCGATACATTCGGTTTGATGTCTCCCCCCCTGCAAACGCTGCGCCGGTCACACCGGCTCCTCAGGCGCCACGTTGGGCGCTTAAGCGACTAGATCGGGAGCTCCTCCTGGAAGCCGCCATCGTACAGGCCTGGGCCCCTGCGCCGGACAGGCCTGTCGACGTAGACGATGAAGCGGAGTGGTTCCGGGAGGCCATGACCCGTGTCTGCGATGCGGCGATGCCTAGGGCTCCACCCTATAATCCGAGGCGTCAGGTCTACTGGTGGTCGATGGAGATCGCGAGGCTGCGTCAAGCCTGCGTGATCACACACCGCCGGTGGGCCCGATTCCGTAGGAGGCGTCGCCGCCCCGCAGATGCGGAGGCCCGACAGGCGGAGTTATACGCGGAATACAGGGAGGCCCGAAAGGCCCTCCGAGTGGAGATAAGGCGGGCCAAAGCCGAGGCCCGCCGCGAGCTGTTGGAGACGTTGGAGCGGGACCCGTGGGGGCGGCCCTATCGCATGGTGCGGGGCAAGCTGCGCCCTTGGGCCCCGCCGTTGACCCAGTGTCTCCAGCCAGATCTCCTCGGAGGAGTGGTTAGCTCCCTGTTCCCAGCGAGGGCGGTGGAACAAGTTCCGCCGCAAATGACTCCGCCTCGGTCGCCTGTGGCGCCCAGCGTGGATGACGACGACGTACCCGAGGTCGCTTGGGTAGAACTGGAGCTGGCGGTGCGAAGGCTCAAAGCCAAGAACACCGCCCCGGGACCCGACGGCATTCCAGGCCGAGCGTGGGTCCTGGCTCTAGACGACGATGCTCTCGGGCCTCGACTGAGAGGGCTTTTCAGCGCATGTTTGGAGCGGGGCCAGTTTCCGAGACTGTGGAAGACGGGGAAGCTGGTCCTCATCCGAAAGGAGGGGCGCCTGGCGGACTCACCGTCCGCCTACCGGCCCATAGTGTTGCTCGATGAGGTGTGCAAGCTCTTTGAAAGAGTGATCGCGAAGCGCCTCGTCGAGCACCTCTACAGAGTGGGGCCGGACCTGTCGGATGGCCAGTACGGCTTCCGGCAGAGGCGCTCCACCGTAGATGCCATCATGCGCGTGAAGGCTCTGGCGAAGGATGCAGTTGCCCGGGGTGAGGTGATGTTGGCGGTGTCCCTGGACATCGCCAACGCGTTCAACACCTTGCCCTGGAGTTGCGTTAGGGAGGCGCTCGTGTATCACGAAGTGCCTCTCTACCTTCGCCGCATAGTCGGGGCGTATTTGTCGGAGAGAGCCGTCATCTACCCGAGCATGACCGGTCTCGGCAGGCGGGAAATGTCGTGCGGTGTTCCGCAGGGATCGGTCTTGGGGCCGCTCCTGTGGAATATCGGCTACGACTGGGTGCTTCGCGGTGAGCTCGTGGACGGGGCAGCCGTCACGTGTTACGCGGACGACACGCTAGTGACGGCGTGCGGGGCGTCTCACAGCGAAGCGACCCTGAAGGCCACGACCGCGGTTGCCCAAGTCGTAGGTCGGATCCGGCAGCTGGGTCTCGAGGTGGCTCTGCACAAAACCGAGGCTCTGTTCTTCCATGGGCCTCGGAGCGTGCCACCGGCGGGATCCAGGATTGATGTGGGAGGCATATCCATCGGCATTGAGCCCCAGATGAAATATTTGGGGCTCGTGCTCGACGGCCGATGGGACTTCGGGGAGCATCTCCGAAGGCTGGCCCCCAAATTGAAGGGCACGGCTAACGCTCTGGCGAGGCTGTTGCCCAACATGAGGGGGCCGGATGACTCCTGCAGGAGGCTCTACGCGGGGATCGTGCGGTCCATGGCCCTGTATGGATGCCCGATCTGGGCGGAGGCCCTGAATAGCCGTAACTGGCGCACGCTGCGAGCGCCGCAGCGCGTTATGGCTATCAGGGTCATCAGGGGGTACCGCACGATCTCCTTCGAGGCGGCGAGTCTCCTTGCCGGGACTCCACCGTGGGACCTGGAGGCGAGAGCCCTTTCGCGCCTATACTGGTGGCGAAAGGAGGCGCAGGAGCGGGGACTGGACCCGGAGCCTCGAGTAATCGAGGCCGTCCACGCCCAGCTCCGCCGGGATACCGTGGTGGAGTGGAAGGACCGACTTGGGCAACCAAGCGCGGGGCACGCCGTTATAGCGGCGGTAAGACCCGTCATGGAGGACTGGCTGGAGAGGCCTTATGGGGGCCTCTCGTACCGGCTGACGCAGGTGATCTCTGGTAAGGGGTGCTTCGGGGATCACTTGTGTCTGATTCGGAAGGAGCCAACGCCCGAGTGCCATCACTGCGATGCGGGCGAGGACTCAGGGCTGCACACGCTGGCCGAGTGTCCGGCGTGGGAGGTGCCGAGACAGGCCCTCCTGGCAGCCCTCGGGGTGGGAGTCCTCACACTGCCGGTGCTGATCGCAGCGATGGTGCAGAGTGCGGACGCGTGGTCGGCCGCCGCCTCCTTCTGCGAGCAAGTGATGCTCGAGAAGGAGGCGGCGGAAAGGGTTCGGGAGAGGCTGCACAGAGCTCTCCCGAACGGCGGCCGGCGCGGACGCCTAAGGCGTCGGAGGTCTAACGACCTCCGTCCTCCATGAGCGCTGGCCTGGGGGTGACGGGTGGAGCCGCCTGTCACCCTAGCAGAAGCAGGCCGAGGTGGCGGCGCGCCAAAGCGCGCCCCCCCGCCTATTCCGGGGGTATGACGGGAACCACGCGGTTCCCAAACCCGAGGGGGCCATCTTGAATCCGGAGATGGCCCGGGTCAAGCCGGGGTGCGAGGGAAATGCTCTTCGGGCCACCTTACACCCTGGCGTCAGAAGACCCTAGACGGCGTGCGGTTTTAGTCGGTAAGAGTCCGACATAACCTGCCCCGCTGGCCGCGGGGTGGGTATCCATGAGGATTTCCGCACGAAAAAAAAAAAAAAAAAAAAAAAAGGTCACCACACTACATTGCAACTATGCAATAATTATCCCTAAGACAACTTTCTGAATTTAAACTACAAAAGAATTGGATAGGTACTATATTAAAACCTAATCCAAGTAGTCATAATTATCTTGAGCTATACTACAGTTAAACAAACCAAACATGTTCGTAACGAACAGATCTACGGAATTCGTCATGGTTATTGAATTCCGTCTGTAGCCCTTAATTTGGCAAAGAGCGGTAGATAATCCTATCAAGGATCCAATTGTGGAGTTCTAGGAGCTATCGCAATGCAAGCATAATGTTCCTCGCAACTCGATTAGAGTTGAAATACCCTGAGGACTGTCTCACCACTCTTCAGTAATAACTTACTGTATTGTATTATTTGACCGACTAGAATAGCTTCATCTTCTGCAGACGTTACAGCGAGTATTTTAAACTGATGCTTTATATGTTAATTTAGTTATGAAGATACATTTATATTAAACGCTTTTATTTAATTGAAAATTGATTCCATTGGACGGATTGTTCTGATATTTAGCACATATCTTTAGCTCTGGTGACAATACAAGTTAATCTATTCTGTATCATTGTAAATCCAAAATGGCTGCCGCTACAAAATGGTGGCCTACATATTTTTTCACAGCTACCGCAATATGGATATCAAATGAAAAGGCTTAATTAGTAGAACATAGTTCACTGTGAAAAAAAAGGAAATCTAATATGGCTTTTAGTGCATAAAAACGTTTAACTTAAAACATTTTTTTACTTAATTTATTTAGATTTCACTTTGTAGATGTAAAATCTAAAGGATGTTGAATATATTATTATTTTTGGGCAAATATTTTAAGATGGATGGAGTGCGTGAAAGAGGATATGGCAAGGAAGGGGGTAACCGAAGAGATGACATCTGACAGGAATGAATGGAGGAAAAATACATGTTGCGCTGACCCCAAATAATTGGGACAAGGGCAGGTAGATGATGATGATGATGATTTTAAACACATATTTGTCTTGAAAATTATGTGTAATTGAAAGATTTTTATGATATTTTATAGATATGTCGGCCTTTCCAGAAGTGACTGCCGTCTGACCTTCCAAATATATGATTATATGAATATATGAGGTCCACTGACTTACAAGTGAGGATGGTATGGGTCTGAAGGATGTCAGTACGGCTCTCTACACCCTATATTAAAAAAAAACGAAATACCACAATTAGTAAGTAGTTAGGTATATATTTGCTATAATTAAGTACATAATAGGAAGTAGCTACAGCCTATATCAGTCTGTTAACGTAGTACATAAATCTAAATTAAAAAATGGAATTCATAAAGACAGTACTTATAACGACATCTATTGATCACTCGACCCTTTGTCGTAGTTCTATGCCAGTCACCTTTTGAAACTTATCAAGCTACACCAAATAAGTACTGACATCTACTACAGGGTAGTTCATGCTACTACTTCGGCTTTCAGCATGCCTTTCGAAGTTGTAGTTCAGTCTGCTGATCCGAGATGGCGCGCTAGACAATCTTCAGTTCCTTGGTTATACATTGTATTTTTTTTGGTATGTAATAACAAAATAAATTAAGTTAAAATAAATATATGTTTTCATTTGTAATAAAGGTAAAATGTACAGATATTTCCTAGTTCAATATGAAGAGAGGCACTGAATTTCATTCTCAAAGCCCACTCTAATAATTATGAAGGCCATTAAGAAAATTTCGTTTTTGCAATTAATTAACTTTCTTTCTTTACTTTTCATTTCATTTCTTACACGTGCCATTTCATAAAGCGGCCGTCTAATAATTATCCTGAATTAACGAAGAGCCACTTATTTTTTTTGTCTCCCACAATAATAAAACGTTGCTAAATGAGGGCTAAAAATTACTGCCGCAATTATTTCACGGGTCGAATATTTTATTTTAACAGACGAGGCCGTACTTTTGAAGGCTCGAGACAAAGAAAAATAATAATAAAAAAAAATACATCGAGGGATTTCACAAAGGGTCTCTTAACGCTTTTTGGCGCTCAAGGAGGTCATGGAAAACGGCTGCTACGCATTAAATATAATTTTCCTTTTTGTTACACAATGTTTTTCTTTGAGTATCACTCTGGCTCGTATTGATGGTACAATACCTACTTTCAATTTATAACGTAATTTGTGTAAGACTCTCGACGTAAGTGCCGTCATTTAACTTATGAAAAGGTAGGTAACATTTTGTTTTGACTGTCATTCAAGTAGCTGTTAAGTGAAATTAATTTCGTATCCCATCCCAATACGTACATGAGACGAGTCAGTGGTAAATACTGGTAAAGTGATAGGGATAATGTTAGTATTCGTAACAACTGGTGGTCAAGACTTTTTGAAAATTTATGTTCCTAATTAGAGAGATAAATATTTTGTATGGAATATTCGCATTGATCTGGCTGACAAATTATACTCGTACCTATATGTATTGACAAACTAACGTAAATAGGAATGTCCATTCAATGATTATAAGTTAAAATGAAGAAACTATTGCGATGGTAAAAATTTGCCTTCGTTGTATGACCAAAGCATGGACCGAAGTTATGTTTTGCTTTCGTTCGCACTCACTGAGTAATGCATTCATACTTACGGTGCGTGAGGGAAATTAGCCCCACTTTAGTTTGGTTCTCCTATATCCTAAATTATTTTTTTATTTATTTTTCACAAATAAAAATGCACATTCATAATAATAATAAAGAATATTACTGAGTCTTTTTATTGAACTAGGTTATATTTAGTCGAAGTCAGAACAAAAGCGTGATACTTATTGGATAATATAAATCCCATTTTCACTACTATCAGTACTATCACTGAATACACCAATTTCGTTTGGCACGACGAAACTACGTAAGTTTAATAAGGCGAGACATAAATGAAGGTAGTTTTACGTCGTCATAAGCCACGAGATGTGATCATCTGATAGCTTAGGTTATAAGCAATAAGCATAAAGTTGCATTGGGTGATCTCGGGGAATGACATTTGATGTTACTAGTCTGAAAGTAATTTTGGTTACGATGATGTTATCGCTGGTATCACATACATTATCTTGTCATAGATATTTATAAGGTGTAAAACGCTCATATTATCATGAATTAAGATGCAGATTTTAATCATTGCATGCTTAAATAATGTACCTCCTCTAACAACATGTGTATATTGTTAGAAATATACTTATGTAATTATTTTACTCATATATCCGTTTAAAACTTTAGTTTTAGTTGTAGAACAAATTATATAAAACAAGAATATGTACGTAATGATGTAAATATAATGTACCATTTAGGAGCCAATCTCGATTTTAGGGGTCAGTGAAGCGCGTCGTATCTGAGCATCGACCGACTGTACTTCCGTAAACATTGCTAATTGGCATCTGGCTGCAGATCAGTTTGATTTCTAGCTAATTGAAAGCAATTCCTATTTGATTTCAATTTAAAATTCGAATTGACTTTTTGAACTCATCGCACGAGTTAAAATGCGACGTCAAAGTGCTGGAAGTACACATTTTGATATTGGATTTTCAGTCATATCTATACTGTGTTTCATCTCTTTGTCTTTTACGTTCAGAGTTGTGTAATTTACCAAGTTTGCAAAGTATTTTATTTCATACTATTTAAATAAGATGATCCAGGTTGGATTGTCATTTTCCATAAATATTCTTATTTGATTTCTATTGGGCAGTTGAAATCAGCGCCGTTTACTCGGAGACTTACTTTACTCATTTGGTTCTACAATAACAATCAAGAAGTTTAATTACCGAGATTTGTAAGATAGGGAAGAGATCTTAAAATAAATTTGCAAAAGAAAAAGATCCCGACGAATTTATTGAAAACCTTCCTCTTTCTTGGAAGTCGATTAATAATACGTATTTTTGTCACACTTTTATTCAGTATTTTAATATCATGTAAAGTGTAGGTATAAACAGAAAAACAAGTTTCTTTTTTTTTACTATTGTTTAATAATGATTGATTTTATTCTACAACGTAACGTCGTAACGGTAACGACGGAATAGCTTAGAAACAGTCTAATTCTTAAGACAAAGAAATCTGTAACATCAAAAATTATGTCACATTGTTACCAGTATATTTTATACTGATAAAAACTGTTATAACTGAGTTACAATTTAATATTTCCTTTGAAATTATTTAATTGCTCCGTAAAAGTTTCATTAAGTAGATTCACAATAACGGAGAAACGTTAAGCTTTTAATTGATGAAATACTTAGAAATTTATTTTGATAGCGATTAGGAATATTTGATCTTTGAACGATAAATTTACAAGATCACAATTTACAAACCGTAGTCCAACTACATTAGTAAATTCAATTCTAAATCAAGATAAAATGTAACTTTATACTAATGAAGGCAGCGTAGCTACAGAGCAAACTTGCTTCATCAACAGATGTAATATATCTTTGCAGATAGTTGGTGCGATAGCGCGGATTGTCCTCATATCTTGGCAATTATCTAGAAACGTTGGTCTTTCATTACTCGTAACGCCTGTGTTGATACGAAACGTAATATGTAAGGTGGAGTTAGAGCTCATTTCGCGTACCTATATTGAATCGGTCATATTGTGTGAATTTTATAAGAAAATGTTAATATGATAACACATTAATTCTGGTGATGTATTTGTTGCTTGAAAGAAAATATAGGTAATTTTTTTCAGGTAGGTGAGCCCAGATGAATGATTTATGTTTCTGGAAATTACCAATATAATAATAAGTAGTGCTTATAGAATAAAAGGTAAATGTAGCTATTCTATTTATTGTTAAATACTGAGTGCTTTTAACAATACAAGGAATAATACCTACAGAGAATAGAAGGGTATCATTTGTTTCCAAAGGACCTATTAACAAAGGAAAGAATATTATATCTTATGATTGAGATCTTTAGAAAGGAAGTAGGGTTGGCAACACTCTCGTTACAGGTCTGGTAATAGCGTACCATCTTATTAGTAAAAAAATACCAGCAAATACAACACATGGAGCAATAAAATGGTTTGTTGCTTATATATGACCAGCAATAGACAAGTTCATCAATACCACAGAGTTGTACTCCGATTGCATCCGCTCCGAGGTCCGAGAAATTAAAAATATACAACCTTTATAATAATGTAGTTTAGTTAATAGATATTTTAGGTTAATTACTTTTTGTATTTCTTTTCTATTATATTAATAGAAATGCAAAAGTGAAAAATTACGTAGCAAGCACAAATATTGGATTCGCAAACGTATTTTAAATTGGAGTGCTTAGAAAAATGTGTGGAGTCACGGTCGCAAACCGAATAAGCAATGAGAGAGCTGGGGTTTGAAGAAAAGGTCGATGTAAGATTGAAAAGCCATGCCACTATTTTTGAGATATGGAAAGCGAATTTTGAAAGGATTTATGAAAATTCACTTAAAGCAGTACACTGTAGCTTCACATCTATCTAGCCATATTTAGTATAGTATGATATTGACTTTTACAGGGGCTACTCTTAAGGTCTTCCCGCCCGCCATTCGTCTACTGTAATGTGATATTACAGTAGACGAATGGCGGAATGACACTCTAAAAATGCTATTTAATTGTACACTTTAGCGTTATACAGTTAAAGTCTAAAATCGAATGAAAAGAGTTCATTTAACTTTTTCATTCGCTCTACAAAATATCATTTTATTTTAGACTTTAATCGGATAAAAATAAAGTCTACAATTAAATGGCATTTTCAGATCGTCTGTGGTATAACAGTGGTTTGCCTTTAACAGAATCGAGGCCCAGGTGTCCAGCAGATAGACCGTACGCACGGCATACATACTTTTCTGACTGTTGTGTACAATGGACTAAAATTCACTGAAGGGATTTTTTTTTATACCACTTAGGTGGCAGACAAGCAAAGGGTTCACCTGATGGGAAGCGGTTTGTATAAGATAATGGAGAATATTATGAATGATTTAATAATCGGGTCCTGGTTTTGCAGAGACAACAGTCCACCATCTGCTTCTGTCCTTTCAAATGAGCCCGCTGGTTTCGAATATACATTAATAATAAAACTCATGATTCATTTCATCATATTCAAAATTTGATTACGTATATTTTATGTAATTTCATTTATAACAGAAAACATATGATGAAATTAGTTAAAGAGGACTTTCCACATTAAGCTATACGAAAATAAAGTTCAGTTTTATAAAATAACAGTGTCTGGCAAATCTTTCTGTTGACTACGATAACATTGGCAATTCTCTTGTGGCACTCGGATATTCACTACATTCGGAGTTTTTTAAAAGGTTTCCAATGCAAACAAAACGAAGCGTCAGGTCTCATAAATGCATGCTACAGCCACAATGTGTATATACATACGTTTCTATGTTCGGAGTGTATCGTAAAAAACCCTTTTCAACGATATCGCTAGAAACTTTTTCGCAGGTATGTAGATAAGGGAGATGAAGTGTATATTGTACTAAAATATATCTACTTATGGCACCCTTGTCGAGGAGTGTTTTCTATAGTATTCCACGGTCTTCCTCGCCATTCTATTGCTTCCATGAAGTTTGCTAGATAAAGGAACTTATTATGCTCTGCAGTTATTTGTTAGTTTCAAAAGTAGTTATGTATGAATCAATTTATTTCCATACAGAATTTCAGTTGAATTCTTCAAATTTTTATTGCATGAAATAGTAAAATACTCTTCCTCTTAAATGACTTGATGCATGATTGAGTAAGTTTCTTTAGGGATTTTGGAAAATAATCTGTATTTATTGAGAATATTGTAAAAGAAATAACTTATCTAATACTAGCTTCTGCCCGCGGCTTCGCCCGCGTGGAGGTCGGTATCGCCACCAAGTCTATTTTAATAAAACAACTCTCCACGCCACTCACTCCTCCACTCTCCACTCTCCACTCTACTCTTCACTCCACTCGTCTAACCAATACCTTCCTATCAAAAAGACTCCATCAAAAGCCGATAATCGCGATGGACGTAAAAACTACTAAATGTATTTTGATGAGGTACCGGCTGACGCAGGTGATCTCTGGTAAGTGCTTCGGGGTTCACTTGTGTCTAATTCTGAAGGAGCTGACACACACGCTGGTCAAGTGTCTGGCGTGGGAGGTGCAGAGACAGGCCCTCCTGGCAGCCCTCGGGGTGGCAGTACTTACACTGCCGGTGTTGATCGCAGCGATGGTGCAAAGTGCGGACGCGTATTCGGCCGCCGCCTCCTTCTGCGAGGAAGTGATGCTCTAGGAGGAGGCGGCGGAAAGGGTTCGGGAGAGGCTGCATAGAGCTCTCCCGAACGGCAGCGACGGAGGCGTCGGAGCCCGCTGTCACCCTAACAGAAGCAGGTCAAGGCGGCGGTGCGTATTAGCCCCCCCCCCCCCCCCCTATTCCGGGGGCATGACGGGAACACTGTGGATGCCATGCCCGAGGGAGCCATCTCGAAACCGGAGATGGCCCGGCTCAAGTCGGGAAATGCTCTATGGGCCATCTTAAACCCTGGGGTCAGAAGACCCTAGATGGCGTACGGTTTTAGTCGGTAAAAGTCCGACATAACCTGCCCCGCTGGCCGGGGTGAAAAATAGGTGGCTTTGTATAAAAAGTAGTCTATATGTTGTCCTGTCAGTGATGGTAGCTGAATGGATAAGGACGCGGCCTCTGCTTAGAGGTATCGAGTTCGAATCCGGCCGGATAGTACCAATGTGAATTTCACTTTGTGGAATTTATATGTGCTAATAGGTGCTGATCACATGTTTTACCATCTGCTGACGGTGAAAGAAAAACATCGTGAGGAAACCCACATGTCCTAGAAGAAATTCTAAGGACATGTTCGATCCACCAAACCCCATTAGGCCAGCGTGTGTGGATTAAGGTCTAAACCCTCTCAGCTCTGTCGTTATAGGAGAGGAGACCCGTGCCCAGCAGTAGGACATAAATGGGTTGATATTATTATGTTGTTCAGAAGTATGAACTATAATAAATCGTACCAAGTTTGATCAAAATCCCTCCAGTAGTTTTTTATCCATGTGTGCACAGATAGACAGACAAACAGAAAGACAAAAAAATTACTGATTGCATTTTTACCATTGATATTGATCACCAATCATCCCCGAATAGTTATTTTGTAAATATTTCAATGTACAGAATTTACCTCTCTACAGTTTTATTGACGTAACCTACGACAAACTTATTATTTGCGGTTGGTGCAGTAATCGGGTCTACGGATTGAACCGCAAAATTAAGTTTGTTTTTTATTGTATAATTTATCGGTCAAGTTACTTATAGTGTAAAGCTAGCTTATAGCATGTTTAACATAATAACATCATTCAAATATGCATGTTTAGATTACACGTTGTTACAGAATGCGTTGAAGATATAAACGTTCACTGCTCGTTCCCCGTAGGTGAGAGCGTGATAATAAGTAGCCTATGTGTTGACCCGACTTCCTAATAATATTCTTGCCAAATTTGAAGTAAATCCATGCTGTACTTTTTGAGTTTATCCCGGACATACATACAGACAAACAGACAAAAATTCTAAAAAATATATTTTTGGCTTCGGTATCGATTGTAGATCACACCCCAAGTATTCTTTTAAAAAAATATTCAATGTACAGTTTTGACTTTTCTACCATTTTATTATAAGTATAGATATACATTTTTTAAATCATGAACGTCGTTATATTAACTTTTACCATATCTATACCATGATCGCGTTAATTCCCGTTTACGTATTAGTTTAATCATGAACGTCATTGTTTTAAACCACACTCATAATTTGATCTGTTTTTCCAAGAAGCCGCTAAGTCACTATGTGGTTAGGTATGTTGGATTCAGGCTGTTAGGTAGAACATCGATGGAACATAACTCGGTAAAGAAAAAAATAAATAGTTCCATATTCTGTTACTCAGGTCTAAGAGGATTTTTTCGCACCCTAAGATAATTCTTATAGGCATATACGTGTTTTTTTCGTAATATAGTGATTCAATGGAAGTATATATTAATAATTTTTTAATAATGGCACAGTTCCTTTGATGTCAGTTGAGTGATCCTTAATGCGAATTTCAGCTACTTTTAGCGTATAAATACTATTAAATTAAAATATTTAAGAATCTTTACTTCTCACAAACCTTTAATAAAATCAGTCACTATAAAACGAAATTCTAAATCGGTTTCAAATAATTTATATGAAACTAGCGAACCAATAAGTATTGTTAGAAATGGTATTTTCAGTTAAATTTTCAACCGAATTTTCAACTCGTATTTTAAGTAGAGACGGTACAAATATTCAAACATATACGAATGGTAATATAAGCATGGAATTTTCCAAAGGTATTATTGTTCTGTGAGCAGAGAGTAGTTTTATGTCAATGTATTAATAGAATGTATTTCGAATGTATTGAATCTCTCAACGGTGATAATAAATGTTTCCCGCATTCGAATACAAACTTTACACAGTTTTTATGGTACTTATTAACAACTTCATAATACCCATCGTATTATATTTCCGGCGGTGAGTAGAGTAGCCAGAGCTCACAGACTCCTCCCTCCCCCAACCTCTACTCCCCCCTCCAACCACCCTAACCCCCACCTCCCCTCCAGGGTCGGCAGCACGAGTGTGTCGCCCGGGTGTTGCACAAGTCCATAAGCCACGGTAACCGCTTCCCATCAGGTGGGTCGTGTGCTTGTCTGCCACCTAAGTAGTATAAAAAAAGTGGTGAATTATTGTGAAGCACAATAGAGTAAAACTGTGCAAATTGTATTTTCGTAAATTTTCTGTAACACTTTGCGCACTCACTCTGCACGATGATAATAATAATCTTGCGCGATACATTTTCGTATGTTTTCTTGAAAACAAAACAAAAAGTGAATTAATTTTTCTATAAATGTTGCAAGTTTCAAAATGCCTACGAACGATTATATTCTGAGCTGAAAATTGTTAATAAGTAATTCCAAATTAAACATAACTTTTGTCATTGATTGTATACTAGATGATATAGTTAATAGACAGGTATTGCGACAGGGTCTGAAGTCTTGAGAACTTATTGTAATTAATTTTAATAGCATAGAGAGACTATCTTTCTTGATAAAATGACTTTAGTTTTATTTTTAAGTATCTTTTAGCAATCTTGTGATTTAAATCCAAGAACGATGCGAATGTAACTTATTTATTGCATCTCTTTGACGGAGTCCATTGTTCTCAAACCCATCAACCGACCCAATCAAGTAAGAAATTGGTGATCTTGGATGAAACCCGGTCCCTTTATGGTACGCTGTTAGTTGAGATAAGCTTCTTAGGACGTGGAAAATGTCTCTCAACACAGAAAATTCGCGAGGTAAACAGATTGTTAGCATTTATCGAATCGTAAAGAAAATTTGATTGGTTAGGTTAAATGAAACTATTTTCGGAACAGTAAGGATAAATGCTAATGATTAATTTTATTATGCCATATAAATGATTCGTAATGGCATTGAAGATGAATTTACGGTCAATATAATGATAATGTTTTTATGTAAATCTATACTATTTAAAATTTTAGGGAGTCTGTAGGTACATAGGAGATATTTTTTGTAGGTATGTTAATTTACAATTCTGAATATAAAAATATATTTACGGCATTCTTGTTTCGCGATGGACTTTGAGAACCGAACAGATTTTTGATTCGGTTTTTTACTAGACAGGTCTTGGTCAGACTTAAAATCTGGCATACGTGTGATTGTAATTCGTTGAGGAGAACGGGAGATGTGACTGACCTACGCGCGGGTGGAGCCGCGGATATCTGCTAGTTCTGTATATTCATTTCAGAGTACTTTTTCAAGAAACTTTGCGTAGAAAAGATTTTGGTACAATGTTCGACCTGGGAATAAAGTTCAGTTTTCAGGAATATAGCTGCACTCGCTATCATTGTATTACCAAAGAAGTCAGTATTATGTATACATTATATATGCAACTGCCATATAATTTAGCTGGGCGTAACCGAAGCGTATACTGATGCAGTAAATGACGCCACGTACCTAACTCCAATTATCATAATAAAAATTCTATTACAGTTGCGATCAGAACGGAGGGTTCAATGTAATTATGGTTTACACGTCATATGCCATTAGTCACAGGGAATACCTGAGTTCCCTCTGGATTTTCCTTACAGATTTTTGAAGTATTCATGAAGGGCTATTATTGCTTTATTACTTTAAAATGTTTAAAACTTTAAAAAAGATGTAAAAATATTTTTTTAATTAAACGTTTTGGTGATTGGCTGCGCTGGATAGACTGATTGGAAGTTATAAATAAAAAATAAACTTTGTAATAACAGACTTTGAATTTGGTATTAAAATTGATTGCCCTCATCTAAATACAAAACTAGGTCATCTAATCAACTCAGCGACCTATAAAATCGTTATTTTTACTCAATTTTACTGGCTATGAAACTAGATCGATTAAAAATGACGTAACATATAGAACAAATTATAGAGATAAAGTATAGTGGTGAAGATCACCTGTCACACGGCAGACTGGGGTTCGATTATAGAGAGTTAGTACCGAGTTGGTCCGAAAACAAGAGATAAATGTAGAATGAGTTCGCTGCCTATCTTTCTAGGCAAGTCGTAAAAGGCAACTGAGGGATATGAAGGGTATATTATTATGTATGTATGAATGTATGTATGAAGTATGATTCACTCAAGTGTGAGTCCAAGTATGAGAATATTATTTTGGTTTTCTGAGGTCACTAACAAACTACACTGTCGTGGAATACAGTGAATATTAATTGCCTTTCAAAAACAAAACTATCTATCTCAGCTAGTTCTTGAGTAAACAATAAGAAACTCTTTCTAGTGTTGGGAACGTAACCCTGCCTTGTGATTTGTAAGGTTCCGACAGCGACCACTCATAGTTCGTATGACTACGGTCTCATAGTTTCGCCGGCGCAGTAAAGTGGGCACTAGATGTGTCGAGGGTCTGGCTAGACGCCAGCCAGCTCCATCGCATTGTTAGGGCCAGTTTACAGTCATGCTGTAAGTATGACGAATCGCAGTAAATATAATCCCACCAAAAACATACCTGTTAAAAAGGGGGCCAAGTTCCTATCGGCTATTAGTTCGCCTAAAAAAGGATTGAAATCCAATCCAACGCCAAGTTTAGATCCACTTTAAAATCGATCATAATCATCTCAATTTCTTCTGAACTTGAACTTGGCAGGTTTTCGTGTTGTACGTAACACTTGATTTGTTTTATAATTAAATTAAATTTTATCTCTGTACTTGAAATTGGCACAGAGCTACGGGGGGGTCAAAAGTGGCTCGAAACGGTTCGTGTAAATAGTGCACGGCATGCGCGCGGTCTGTTGCTGGAACTTGTCCTACGCACGGCCGTGTGATATCTTTTATTTTTAAATTACGATTAAAAAATTACGATTTTATTATTTAAATTACGAACATGGCAAATCGTAGTATGTTAGCGTTGTCGACAGTCATTTGTTAACTTTATATAATAATATGTGACGGTTTATTGTAACCTTATCCTACCCTAATTACTAAATTAGCAGTATTACTGGTTAACAGTGCGAAACGATGGGAATTGTTTTCCCAACTCGTAATAGTGTTACTCGTTTGGGTGTTACTGCATGGGAATACAAATGAAGTTTAGTGCCTTCAAAAGTGATAAATAAGTTAGAAAAAATTAATCAAATTATCAGTGTGTCTTAAAGTGATATTTAACAAAGTCGGAGTTTTATGCTTAAGAAAAGTTAGGAGGAACAAGAATACCAATGGCATTCGAAACTTCATAATATAATTATAATATTTTATGGCTTTTGACGATTGGTTCAGACGATATTGTTCAGTGTACAATTTTATTTAACATAAACTTATTATAATTATTTTTGTGTAAGTTCTAATAAGTATTTGTACTCTTACATACGAGAGGGGAAGAGCTATCATAATCATACGAAATTGATGAAATTTCGCACACACCTGTGGTTTCACTGCGTGTTATATTTGAATAATTTAGGTAGAACGTGTGCTTTATATGTGGCTTATTCACTAAGTGGTTTTGATAACAGAGTGTGTGGCCTAGCCTTTAGACATGAATGTATAGTTGTTATAGGATGCTGATTCAACTAAATACTGAGCGATAATAACGTGTTCGAGTAAACGATGCTCTGTTAAACTGCTTACATTGCCGCTAGTTTATAAATTGCTGAACTAAGGAAGATTATGTATGTAAGTAAATCTTTAATAATATTCTACAACGTAGTGGGTTGATGATATAAATGCTCATTCTGGTTCATTCATTACATAACGTGATTTATTCATAATCAGCTTTCGCTCGCGGCTTTGCCCGCATGGAAGTCGGTATTGCTACCAAGTCTATTTTATTAAAACGACTCTCCACTTGAATTTCTACTCCACTTTCCACTCTCCGCTTTACTTTCCACTCCACTCTAAAAAAAGGATAAAAGTTTTAAGCTACCTCCTTACCTATTTTCAGCCAAATCGGTTCAGCCGTCCTTTTATGTATATAGTTATAGATTATATAATTTTTTACACAGCATAATCTAAGCCCTTTGCTTTTTGAACAAACCATATACCTACCTACTTTTGAAATTTATACATGGGTACTATTAATCCAGACCAATGCAAAAAGATAAATTCATGCATACAAATGTTTGCACTGCACCGTCCCGAAAGGCAAAACTACACCAGACCGTCGTCCGTTACTCAGCCGGATATACAGAAACTTATCAGCTTACGTTCCAAGTTCAAAAACATAATTAAGTTTCCGCTATTTAACGTAACTGACTCCTTCAAATAACAGGATCAAGCGTAACGACGTCGTATCTCACTGATTACCTTCTACGGTGCGGAAAATAAAGTTCCAACAACTCCTTAATAGAATACCCTTTGAATAGGTTGCTCGAGTCGTCTTGTAAATAACGTTAGAGGCCACGACGGAGGTGTCAGAAGTTGGCCAAGTTCGTGGAGTTCGGCAAGTACTCCTGTAGCGTGTGAGTTGAAAACACCCGAACTTTGAGACCCCTCTAAATCTAAACTTTACTTTCGTTGACAGCGCCTGAGACATAACTTTTTGAATTTATTGTGGACTCGCGTATGTGAGAATTGTTAAAGACGTCCGCGTTAAAAAATATCGGAGTTATTAACAAGCACTCTATAACAAAATATTAAGGTATACTTTGTGTTCCAAGGTGAGGGCTTCGAATACAATCGGGACACAGCGCTGTTATAATGATGGTGAGTTAACAACAAACTTGTAGGAGGTAGGACACGACGGTATCTCCCGTCCAAAATGAGCTGTCCGACTGGGGAAGTACCTCCGCCCTACATAACACCGCGGCCATAATAACCATCGTGTTGTGTTCCCGCCGGTAAGTAGGGTAGCCAGAGCTCACTGTACCCCTCCTCCCCCACTCCTTCCTAGCCTCCCCACCCCTTCCCAGCTCTCCCCCTTTCTCTTCAGGGTAGGCAGCGCGTGTGTGACACCCTTAGTGTTGCACACGTTTATAGGCCACGGTGACCGCTTACCATCAGGTGGGCCGTGTGCTTGTCTGCCACCAACATAGTATAAAAAAAAACTCCAGGCAGTGTATTTCAATTTCAATTTCAATTTCTTTATTTTTCAAAATAGTGTAACGTAATTACATCTTTTTGACGTCAAAAACTACTTAATACTAAGTTTACCACCGCTTCCTAGGCGCTAGTGGAGAAGAAACGGCGCAACAAACTCCACTGCTGCATTTTAAGACGTCAGGTTATACATAGATATCTTAAGACTAAATATGGACGAATGTACATTTTGTCTCGTGTCAATATAAATAAAGGTATATAAAAAATAAAAAAAAATATAATAAATTTTAACCGAAGTTAAACAAAAAAATAATTGAAAATGTCAAAAATATACTAATGTCAAAAAAATAGTAAAAAAGGTCGCGTGCCTACCACAATATCAATATATTGTAGTAGGCAAATGCCACAACTACATCATTATGTAGTTGTAGCACTTTAGCATTCTAGGAGGGGCCTGCACCATGCTCAAGCCATGTAGATTGAGAGCTTCAGGATCCAAGCCAATCTCACCGGCAAGTTGGCATACCTACTGATTAACGGACGAGGCTCTGGCGTAGGCTTCGGAGGTAGAGTCAGGTTTTGTTCATATTTTATGTACCATATGACACTATGAACCTTTTATTTGAAACTGTCCAGTCGGTAGGCTTTTAGAGCGGAATAAAGAAAACTACATACACACGCGTGAAACACATTACCTTCGCTTGCGGGTAGCTAAGAAAAAGAATAGAAGAGCGGAACTTAACCTTTGAATACACACAAAACGTTTTGACAGTACGTATGCTCTAACTAGTCTACATGTATCAGACAAAGTTGAAAGTATGACTAGTCTGGAATATTGACTTAATTCACATGAAAATTTTACCTTTAATAATGATTATTTAAAGTAATATTGGAATCAATATAGTTCTACGAAATAAAATCATTCATGATTGGTTTATTAATTAACTGGTTTTCTAATTAATAAATTAATTTGTTAATTATGGAAGTTTGGCTAGTGCGATGAATGTTCTGTAGCTCTAGCTAAATGATCGTTTGAAATAATTAATTAGGTGTTGATTAAATCCAAAATATTCCAGGAAGAAGTACAAAGCTATCTAAGGAATATTTTGACATAGGTGGATAGATGTAACACCCGTTATTATTTTCAAGCCATGTTTACAAATTACACACATTTATTTGGGGAAGTTGTCATATAAGGGCCCATATAAATATTTTATTATAAACTTCGAAATGCTTAATGAGATAACTTTGACAAACATGCCGGGAATTCCCATTTATGAGGCAAGGGGTTATGGGACAGTAGAGAAGTATAATATTATTAATATTTTAGGGAAGTTTTATTATTCCTCGAAAAAGGGTACAACGTACACAGCAAGTTTTTTTCTTTATGCGGGTAAAATGATAATTTCTTACAGTTTAATGTATAAAAATGTATATACTGAAGCTTTGTATGCTAATCTTTCCATTTTTTTTGTAAAAAAACATACATAGTATAACTTCTAAGCTTACAAAAAGTAGGGATGGCTTATTTAAATGTTGGACACACACAGTGCCGTATCTTTCGGATATTAGCTTAATATATCAAAACTGAATAGCTAGTTCCAAAAATTGTTGTTACCAACTCGTAATATTTTTGAAATACCTAGGTATCCCATGAAAGCCACCATGTTGTAGACAAGAGAAAATATTGTTTTTTTTAAAGTGCCCTAAAATCCCTAATTTTTTTCTCTTCAAGATTTTATTCTAGCATTCCGTCAACATAGCTACAGCATACAGTACGTAAATATCTACCAAACAGCTTTCAGAAGAGTCTCGAAGCTAAGCTGCGAACAGATGGACGTCGGACATATCGAAACATCCAGACCAATGAAAATAGGCATATTCATGCAAACAAATGTTTGCATTGAGAGGAACCTCTAAGACCCTTTTATCCATTTATCATCGTTCAGTCTCATTAAAATGTTTATTCCTGTTTGAACTCAGCTTTCAAAAGCCATTAAAGTATATTGTCGAAATAAAATATTGGATGCAAAATTACTGTTAAAACAACGTGGTTAAGGGCAGCATTAATTAAATTTTAATCGGGAATGCTGTTATATTAAATTTCCTAGCAAATTCCAAATGTGATTTGTTGGGCAAATTAAACCTAAGATTAAAACGATATTTTATAAGGATCCTTCAACTAAGAGACTTATTATATAATCGAATGGCGTCTAGGGGCATTTCTCTTTTATTTATGTTTTTTATTAGCAACCAGCCGACGCGCGCAGCTCTAGTCACGCTGAGATCGGATATCGTTTTTTAGTAATATTTTTAGTTCTACTTAACCGATTACAATCAAATATATACGGTAAATTTTATGTCTGACTAAGACTTTTCTAAAAGAAAAAATCACTTTAATAATAGTTACAGTAAAGTACTGATCTATCAAATAATTCTATCTCTTATGACTACTATCACTTACTATTAAATTACTCGTAACTACGTAATACGAGTACAATGAAATTATCAGCCAGCTAACACTAAAATATTATTCTGATATTTGAATCTTAATAAAATAAGGACTCAATTTAACCCCTATCATTTGAGACTGCCTAAGGCCAATTTCTATCTATTACAATCAGCAGACTATTATATTTACAACTATCAATTATCTTCAAAGGCGTATGAAGATAGTTACATAATTCAATGAATTACTATGCTAGTTTCATCTAACCGTTTACAACAGCGATGTCAAATATTGAAACAGAAATTTTGCTAATGAGTTAGTATTCTATTAGAACGAAATCGATCTCATACATAATGAATATTTGATTATGTAGGCTTTTGATCGTGAAATCATTATTATGTGTGTACAAGCAATATCGATATGTAAATTTGGACGTAAAGGTATTTACATTATATACTGTGAGCAACTGTTTGTGTAGTCAAGTCATTCGATAAAGAGTGCTTACATTTCTTCACAAAGTGAGTTACCAACGTTCTAAATTACTTCACAAAATTGAGTTTGTATTTTTTATTTGTTTGTATTTTGTATTTGTATCTGTAAAATCTGAGCTGAGATATTAGGTTTATTATACTGTATTATGAGATATTGTTGTTTGTGAAATAGATTGCTGATAATGTCATTGCCACTTACTAATTCCCGATTAGATATTATGATATAATATAAAAAAATGATTTATAGATGTTAATATAGCACAAAATATCATTGGTTTATAAAACATGTATCTGTATACATTAAATATAGACAAGAGGTATTTTTTTATTCCCGGAACCGTATCCCGCAGCCAAAAGGCAAGCCTTATTATTTCGCCCTGTTCGTTTTTTTGTCACAGTCATTTTACTCGAAGTCAATTAACCCTAATTTGTTTCTAATTGCTGCTATAAAATGAAAAGAACAAAAATAAAAGGTTTTTTGAATTTCTAATAGTGTAATATCGGGTATCGTTCATCATCATCTACCTGCCCTTGTCCCAATTATTTGGGGTCGGCGCAACATGTATTTTTCCTCCATTCATTCCTGTCAGATGTCATCTCTTCGGTTACCCCCTTCCTTGCCATATCCTCTTTCACGCACTCCATCCATCTTTTCTTAGGCCTACCTCTACCCTTAAAGCCCTCCACATTCATACTTAGAACCTTTTTAACAACATTGCTTTCATCTCTTCTCATAACATGTCCATACCACGACAATCGCTCGCTTCTCAATTTTTCATTTATTGGTGCAACTTTCAAACTTCCTCTAATGTACTCATTCCTTATTCTGTCCATTCTTGTCACACCACACATCAATATTAGTTTTTATTATGATAAACAAATTATTCAGTACAAGGTTTGTCGGCAATTAACACGATTGTTAGGTACATATTGAAATAATACTATTTTTAACGGATTCTATCGCAAGTAGCCTAGTGGTCTGGGTAATGGACTGCTGAGACGAGGTCTCAGGTTCGATCCCAGGTTCACCATGGCACCCACCAATGACTTTTCGATGCTTTTCGAAGTTATGTGTGTATTTATCGCAGGTTTATAAGTGCCCGGTTAATGGCAATAGGCTCGCCACCTATTACATTGGGACCTAAACATAAACTGGCGAAATGTGGGTGCTAGCACCTCTGCCTACCCCTTCGGGGATATAGGCGTGAGTTTATGTTATGTATGTTATGTCTATCGCAATTATTTACTATTATTTACGCTGTTCTCGAGACGTTTTCATTGTTTTCTGCCATGATCACGAGGAGACTTGATGGTTCTGTCCTCGCTCTAGCCTGTGTACCTGCGTCAGAGCCACGTCCGTTAATCAGCAGATATCCCTGTTGATATTCCCGTCCAGAATATATCCGTACTGTAACCTATATTCCTTGGTAAGAGTGCATGACTTGTATGAATAGCTCACTTCAATGAGCTATTATTTTACATACAGGATCCTTTTAATACCTCTTAATGCAGGTCCCCCAGTATTCACACGCAGAGTGTAATAAAGCGTGCTAATATATTTTGATAGGTAAGATTTATGTCTCATTTGATACACACCTGGCGTACGTTTCTGAATGTGACATTTATTAATTTAACTACGTACTTCAATGTGCGTATGTACGAATGGTATTTTGCTACTTCGTTTTGCAAGGAGATACTATGAGGAGAAGAGGTGGTGAATACAGTCTACCGTATTCTTGCCGTCGCCTCTTCTCGCAGTCAGCCGCAGTCCGCAGACGATTTACCAGGGTTCTGCAGAGAGTGTTAAACGATCTACAACCTTCACAAACGTGGATCTAAGGGCGCAAGTGGGCAAGGGAGAGCTAACCCCGACTCCCAGGTGAGAAATGAGAAAGAGAATACCAGCGCAGGAAAATACTATTAACCATGATTTAGCCGCGTTATTCACCTGGCTAACAATGTAAGGGTAAATTGACGCAGACTTGAAACTAAATAGAATAATCGTATTTGTTAATATCTTGTTAAAATTGCAGCAGTGGCGGCAGTAAAAAATCGATGCTATCTAAAATAGTTATGCACATACCCGTATATTGACTAAGTAATATTAAACTGTGCGCATAATAAGGTGATTTATCATAGTAGGCATAAGTCAGTTTATGATGCGGCATCAGATTATAAGCATTTTAATTGTGCAAATTTCAATTTATGGCCCATCGTTATGTTCAGTGAATCAAGTAACGAAGATTCGTAGCTCCGTAGACCTGTCGTAGCAAGTGTCTACATTGCTACAGATGGTCTACAGACTAATAACTTTACAGATTTACCGGCTTTTAATAATTCAGTGTGTATGTACAAAAAGTTGTTGCAATTAAGTTCTAAACGAAAAAAAATTGCATGTGTATGTTACACATGCAATATTCTTGATTTAAAATTAAATTAACTTAACTTATCTATGAATATTTTTTTTTACTAATTTCACGAATAAACGACGACGAAGTATGTTAGGAAATTTCATCTTGCATTTTGACTTTACACTTATGACAAAAGTAAGATTAACGACCTTAACTATTTTGGGTTATTATGAGTAACTGAAGAATAGAGATTGCTGAGATTGGTTGTATGATTCAGCCTGACAAAAAGTCACTGTATTATTTACTTACCCCGGGGAAATTTGCATGGATATTAAAACGAAACGAAGGTCCTTACCTACACAGTTACCATTTAAACAAAGAGACTCATTTTATGACAATAATCACGAACAAAAAAAATTGCCAAGAGAAAAATATTTCACACAAATATTGAAAATAGCTAGCATGTCGATATTTAAAGATGTCATATCTTCTGAATTGCATTAAATTTCGTGCAATATCGAATCATCAAGGCATATTCGTGCAGTGGAATGTCGGCACCCGATCGTACAGTCGAGCCAAAATTGAATTTTATATTCTACGTAAATCTCCGTGACGGATGGTGATTGATTGCTCCAGCAGTTAGGCGATGACTTCTGGAATATTTGAATTTAATTTCTGTCTATAATACTCGTATATAGCTCCTAAATGATGTAGGTGATGTATGTCATTAACTTATGGTTTTTACGCGGAAGATATGTAAATATATAGGTAAATAGATATAGACAGGTAGTTTTTATTGGAAAATCCCTACGGATATCACCCCGATAGTGCATTTCCCACGCACTTCAGCCCATCTCCGGCTTCGAGATGACCCCCTCGGATTTAGAAACCACAGTATTCCCGTCTTACCTCCCGAAAAGAGAGGTTATTATTGGAACTTCTCTGTGTAAATAATTTTGAATTATGGAAGCAAGGAATAATTCTTTGCAAGAATAGATTTGATTTGCTAGACATCGCGGTTCACGTGGTTTACCTTTCAAAATACACTCGAGAGCAATGAATCCGGGTCACTTAAAGAATCCTAAAAATCTCGGAAACTAAAAATGCTAGGTTAATGCAATAAATTGTATTTAATAGACAATGTAATACTCCTTAAATGAAGGTATTAAACCTTCTTAGTTATTGTAAAGTTATATCATAAAAAAATCAAATTTGAAAAAGGGCCACTTTCGAAGATGGAACTACGAAATTACAGCATTTGGTTTTGCTTTTGTTTGTAATCTGTCATTTATGTGGGTACATAAACCATGTTGATAGTGCTCTATATTCATTATTCAAGCTGAAATTATGTCGCTTACGCCTGAAGAATGCACCAGAATACTTACAATGCTGGAAACCGGCCGGAGTCAGCGCGATACAGCCAGGACTGTCGGTGTGTCGCTGTCAACAGTACAAAGAGTTCTCCGACGTTACGAAGAAACTGGTTCTAACCTACGCAGACCAGGAACGGGCAGAACCAGGTGTACCACAGCACGAGAAGACCGATACTTGGTGAACACCATGCTTCGAAATCGCTTTCTCACAGGAACTGAACTCACCAATCAGTTTCGACGCCTCGGAGGAAGTAACCCAAGTGCATGGACAGTAAGACGTCGGCTTGCTGAATCTAACTTAAAACCCCTTAGACCTGCAAACGGCCCTAAACTGGAGCGTGGGCATCGTATTTCGAGACTAAGATATGCCCAGAGCCACGTAAATTGGAGTATTGAAGATTGGTCAAAAGTTATGTTCTCCGACGAATCAAAATTTATGCTCTACAAGCACGATGGAAGACACAGAGTGTATCGAAGACCAGGGGAAAGATTCAAGCAAGCATGCATCGAAGAAAAAGTAGCCTACGGTGGTGGGTCTGTACTTGTGTGGGCCGGAATTTCTTCTGAAAGTCGCACAGAGCTGGTGATCATAGAAAACGGCTCTTTAACTAGCGTAAGATATGTGGAAGAAATCCTCAATGATCACGTTGGTCCATTTATGGTCAATTTAGGTGAGGATGCTATATTTATGCATGACAATGCCCGACCTCATACAGGTAGGATTGTGAATGACTACCTTCAAGAGATGAACATTACTCGTATGGAGTGGCCAGCGCGCAGCCCGGATATCAACCCGATCGAGCATGCTTGGGACGAGCTAGGCAGATGCGTAAAACAACGAAACCCTCCCCCAATCACGCTTCGTGAGCTCAAAATTGCTCTCACAGAGGAATGGGAGAATATTCCCCAAAATCGTATAAGGAACTTGGTGTACAGCATGCCAAACCGCGTAAACGCAGTAATGGAAGCACGAGGAGGCAATACGAAGTATTAAAATTCAAGAAAATCGTAATAAAGTTCAAAAATTTCATGTTTCCTATTTTTGTTTTAAGGAGAGATCAGCAGTTTTTTTCTTTATGTAATTTTGTGTTAATAAAATGTATGGTGACTCATATTTTTTTTACTTTCATTTAAGGAGTATTACATTGTCTATTAAATACAATTTATTGCATTAACCTATCATTTTTAGTTTCCGAGATTTTTAACATTCTTTAAGTGACCCGGATTCATTGCTCTCGAGTGTACAATCCAATCCAAATACAAAATTTATCAAAAAACACATACACATACAAATACATACACCTAGAAAATAAGAGCATAAGCAATACCCACTATAACTATTACAACACATAAATAGGTACTATTAATATATCTATGAGAACTATAATTAGCAGTATTGTAACCATTTTCTTAATAAAACATTGATCTAATTGTGTTTAGATAAAAAACAATTGAAAATTAACTAACGATTTAGCTAGCAATCTAGAAAAACGGCTTCGTATGTCGATACTGCTTTTTTAAGAGAAACAAACTGAGTGTTTCTTTTATATGTTTTTAAATTAAAGTGCTTGGGCAGGGAAAGACTATCGGCCGTTATTTATTCAGGACAAAGGTTTTGTTTGTACATCCTATTGGCAGATTGACAGCCTCTACGGCCTTTAATCCGTCAGATTGAAAGCACTTTATACAACGAAATATTATAATATTTTAGTCCTTTTTAGGAGTTTGGGCGCTTGGGCTTCTCCGAGATAATTATGAAGACGGGTATTCCAACAAATGTATCGCAGTATAAATATGCACTAATATACAATTCAGGTAAGTCTCCTATTTTCCAAATTTGTAGTAAAAGATAAATACGCTTGCTTCGGTAAAATACCGCAATTGCTGCTACACAACCAATTTATTTTTCAATTTTACTTATTGAGTCTTACTTATCGAGACTAGATCTCTAAATCGATTTCAACTAGACTATGAATTAGCTTACGCTTTGAACACGTGCCTTAAATAAGATTAAAATCAAACAAACTTACTATGATAAATCAGTGATTCAAAGCATTAGACATTCAACACTTTTTTGGCAAACCAAAAGTATGGCACCCTTATTACTCAATATTACTGTAAAATTTACAAAGTAAACTAATTTCTAGGAGAAATTTCTAGATTAAAGAATAAAATCGAATCTCAAAGTTTTCAAAAACTAATTAGGCATGAGTAACCTTCACTGCGTAGTTAATGTTTGATAAGAGATTCGCAAAAAGTTTCCTAAAACAATTTAAAGAACGATTCATCTACTTTTTGTTCAATTTTTTTGATTCGTGGAAACCACTATAAACGATTTGAATATTTGATTGATGTTTTTTTATGTGGAATAAAAATATGACTATATTATTTTAAATTTAATTAACTTAAACTAAATAGATGGAACATTAATTACTTCTTAGTATTCATTTGTATAGACCGTATTTTTAGAGGGTTAATTATCTTGGCACATCTATTTAATTAGTTGAATTAAAAATAACAGAAGCTTCGTGCGAAATAGTAAAGTATTTAACAATTTAACAGTGACTTAATAACTATATTAATTAGATTTGAAACAAATGTTTGCGGTGAAATGTGACTCTGTATGATAGTAGTAAGTACTTTGCCTGAATTAAATTTATTCAAAGCAAGCATTTTCGCAATTTAAAATCCTACAAAGTCGGCAAAAAGCTCACTGACGTCTAAAATTTTCCGCAAATTGTAAACAAAATAAGCGAAGCGACAGTAACAAAAGAGAAAGAATTTAATATCCACCGCGGCACACGGAATGCTTGTAACAATTTGTTTTCTTCCCGCGAACATTCTTTTCTTTGGTCTCCTAACAGAGGTCAATGTATTAAACTCAATAACTAGATTCCTTTCTTTTTAACGTGGCAATGAATATTTAATATGACTTAGAGAACAATATGTGTTTACCAGTTGAATGACCTCTAATCTAAAAGTTATTCTTGTTTCAAATTCTAATTTGACACGAGGTTATATAATTAGGTATATTTGACTATGTCGGTTATACATACATTACGTAAGTACACATTGTAGGTAAAATAAGTTTATCTGTGATCATGGTGGGCGTAGTGAAATTGGAGACTCATTAACAGATGGTTCCTTCATTACTTACTTTACTGGTTTTATTATGTGTAAATATAAAAAAAGAAATTCGACTCTGAACTAATAGTTTCCCTAGCTGTATTTACTTCGCTGTTTGTATAATTTGATCGAAGTTGTATTTCCATTGCAATTATATTAATTTCATGGATTAAGTAGTGGAAACTGTTTTTAATTAGATATTCTCTTACGCAGAAGTGACGCGGTGTTATAAGTTTGTATTTCTGTGTGTATCTGTTTGTCGCATCGTAGTCCTCGAATGAATAAATCGATTTTGATGCGGATTTTCATGTAAAAAAGCCGCTACGATTATGATACTTAGTTATAAATATAAATTTGTATCGGGGGTTATTAAACTTTAATTTCACTGTGAAATCAACTTATATTTCAATTCGAAGCTCTAAATAATCACCTGATTAAAATCCACCTTCAGTTTTAGGTTCAATAGATTTACAAAGCCATTCAGTTACAAAGAAGATTATGTATCTTGTTAAATGTTCAGAGCTTGCAAGCGACACACGATAACAGATCTGTAATAGAAAGGATTAGGAACATAATAGGAGTGAAGTCCTCAAATATCCGTCTGTGTCGGGTTCAAAGGATCTTGCGACCATTAGTAAAGGGACCGTAACAGTATTAGGAACGTATTGGATAGTCAAGATCAAAGTGTGTTATTGTCAGATAGGAATGTTTAGTGTGCAACCACAACTATTGTTAATAATGTTGGAGTTTATAGTGGTGTTTTACGGTTGTACAACGTAGGTATAATATTGATATTAATTTTGTGTGGGCAGCAGACTAAGTATAAAATATGTTAGGTACTTGTTTTTACAATATTTTCATTTTATAAGGTAACTTTTATTTTTCGTGTGGAAATCCCCACGGATACCACCCCTGCGGCCGGAGGGCTTGGTTATGGTTGACTAGAACCGCACGATGTCTGGGGGTCAAACGCCGGAGCGTAATGTGACCCAGAAGGCATTTCCTTCGCACCCTAGCTGACCTAGGGCCATTGCCGGCTTTGAGATGGCCCTAGGATTTGAAAAATACAACGGTTTTTCAGGAGTTAAAATATCCCACCTTGATTCCATAATCGAATCACCAATGGTTTTAATGTGATACCTAATGTATTGTCCTCCAGATACAAATATGTAAAATGCCTATTAGATACGACTATTAGAAATTAGAACTTGGTTGAATCCAACTTTGTAGATTGTTTACAGAAACAGTGGATGGTTTTGTAAATGGATTTAACAATGTTGCAATTGCTCAACAAAAACATTGTCCATAGCACCTACAAGTGAAACAACAAAAGTGTTAAAATACACAGTACACAGTTTTATGCGTTTTTCAATAATTATTTCTTTGCTGTGATATAATACAATACTCGAGAAAATAAATGAAAGTAAGAAGTCTTTTCTTTGCTATAAAAACAATAGAATACGATAGAAACTAGAAACATTGTTTATTGTAACAAAACATTACTGCAAGCGGATGTGGCTGTAGACTTGTAGAGCTCATTTTCATACTTCACAGCCAATAACGGAGTTGAGATAACCCCAGGGTATGTGCTATTATTTTTAAATATTTTGTATTCATATTCTGTTGGACTCTTGTTTACTAATCTTCGATAACACTGAGTGCAGTATGATTGTAGTGTTAAAGTATTTAACCATGATTACTATCAGTGTGATTTGAACTACTTTGTACTTTGTAAGTTGGTACTGACGCATATCCAATACAAACCGGATTTTTATCCAGCTATTTGTGATATCTTTTGTTCACTTTATTTATTTTTTTCCTCTTTTGTTGTTTACTCTATTATTGTTTCACTCGTAAGGTAAGTATTTTATTTTAATTTTAAGTAAAAGTGGTTGTTATGAAGAAGTTTATACTATACTTAATCGACTTAAAAAAGGAGGTAAGTCAGTGGTGTTTTTATATTAAAACGATGTTTTCCACTTTATCTTCCGTAATCGCTAAACTAATACCAATTATTATAGTAACGATAATTTCCGAATAATTGGATGAACTATAAAATAACAAAGAACACCCAAACTTTAATTGCTTTACTATATTTTAATTAGGGCTATAACAATTAAAAGTTTGACAATTTCAGCGAAATTTGAATGCGGTTGGATACATTGAGGGAAAGTTTTGATTAGCTTGTAATTCATTTAGAATACGGCGCGGGTGAAATCTAAAGCCAAAGGCCTTTGAATATATTATACGAGTATATAAGGATAAATTGGTATCTCATTGCTGTATGCAAATGTTCATTTATCTTAGGTTTAGTCAGCGTCAAAAGTAGATGATCTATTTCAGATTTTCGAGACTGGTTTTTAAGCAAAGTTATTTTATATATATTTTAATGAAAATGCTGTTTATCTTTTCAGTAGGCTCAATTTAATTGTTTCATAATTTTGATTAAAATATTTTTAGTCATTTCTATTAAGGTTATTAAGTTTAAAATCTGTAAAACTATCTACTTTTGACATGGATAATATTATGTCATTTCACAATAATTATAACGATACGTTTCATTATACTGTGCGTGCGTACTTCATGCTTGCGAATGGACTGTAAAATATAGTATGAAAATGAAAAAAAAAAACGACCAAGAACGTGTCAGGTCATGTTCAATGTGAGATTCCGTATTAACCCATCATAATGATGACAGATGGACATTCCCAGACTCCAAAGATTCCATGTTTCTTATTCGGCCTTAAAGAAGAGAGAAAATGTAAGACATTCAAGCTAAATACACCTACAATAATAAACTAAAATTAAGGTTAAAGGGACAATTTTGTAGGTAGGTGTTCTGTGTAGGTGTTACTATTTTCGGATAATGTTTTTGCTAAGGATAAATTGGATCCTGTTTTGGGTTTCTAGGTACCCCTACGGATTCAAGAATAAAATCAGCAGTAATTAAATAAACATTCTATGTCAATTAATAGGTGTAAGTATCTCAGATATTTTGCGAACGTAGCATATACCAGTATCTTATTACCTGGTTACTACCACTCCAAGTGCAAGCGTTGTACGCACTACTACTGACTTATACATTTATTCATTGGTTAACGTTCATGTAAATGCAAATCATAGGCCAACTTAATACCCTTTTCTGAAGACCTTTTTTTTCTATTTGAATCTTGAAATATGACTGAATTAGGTATATTTTTGCTTAGGTAGTTGATTTATAATGCTCTCCGTAAGTAGAAAGATAGCTGACACTAATGTGAGTGTATAATGTACCCATTCTACTCCTTTGGGGATGTACATACATATAGAGGGAAAATGGGGTGTGAGTATTATGTTTAAAAAAATTATATAACCCTTTACTGTGAGCTCCACTTGAAAGTTAGTCTGTAAACTTACATAATATAACCACAAATGTATCTAAATATGCTTATTAGTACGGAAATTAGTCTGGTATTGTAAACATATTCATAACCGAAGTTCTGTTGCGGTAAATAGGGTTACCTAATGAGTTGGATTTATGTAGTATGTCGTCACGTGCGTAGTGTTGGAATAGATGTAAAACTTATATCAAACTAGCTAATGCCCAACATTCCTTACACACATGGCAATCATCCAATTTTTTTTTGTATTTAGATATTTTCCTTAGTCTGAATTCTAAATTATAAAAGTTTCATTGCAATGAAAAGATTTAGTATGCAAAATTAAACATCTAGGGCCGGACTTAATCCTGCGACCAGTCCCATACTAAATAACTCATGTTTTAGCTTGCAAGCAAATCCATAGGAAAATTTAGCATAATAATTGATTCAAAATTTTTTTGAATGGAAATAATGGTATGGCAAAATTAATAGACTGTAGTAAAAAATTACATTATCAGGGAATTTCTTCACAAGGTGATGTGCTGCTTAACCTGACACCGGTAGCAGCGGACTAGCTGTTTAAAAAAATACCTTATATATAGCCTATTAGGGCAATTTATAGACTTTTTCGTATATACCATTCCTTCTTATTGCTGGTTAGGGTTACAGCCGGCATGCAGAAATCTCCTCGGATATACGCCTACGCTCCCGCCTCAGCCGGAATCAGACGGCAGCAGCAACACCTATCCTTTACGAAAAGATATTGTCGCTCCTGTTGCCCGGGGTATATCACAAGGTGGATCTAGCCCCATTCCCATGTAGGTACTTATAATACCTACTAGCTAACACGATTGAGCTAGTTAAATGTTAGATGAATAAAAAAAAACAGAAAACTTTTTACATATACCTTTATCCTCTACTTAACCCACATTCACAATAGCGTCTCGATGATAAGACCACTAAGGTGAATGGTAGAACCCAAGCTTTCTTATACAAACTATTGTGTATCCCTCTTCAAAAGGCACTGAACGTAATACATTGAACGAAATATCGTGGATAAAGGCAGACGCGATATGAAAAACCGGCTCGATATCAAAGTGTCCTCGCTTAATGGTATGTAATTTAAACCAGGTAACGACACCATTTTGTATCGAATGTTACGTCATATATGTTTTAAGTTTTACCGCCTTTTTATAATATTACGTGCTTGCCTTGCCTTTTTGTGGCGTTTACTTAGAATCAATGCTAATAACTTTTGCAAAACGTATCGTTATGGTTATTAGAGGGAGGTAATGGTTACATAATACAGTTTAAATGCGGTTCTAATGGCCAGTTTCAAGTAAATGAAATACGTGACCTAAGTGGGCTATTTCACTCTAATGTTTTGTTGGGTAGTGTGTTTTAACAATCTGTATCAAAAAGGTTATATGATGTTCAAGTCACATAATAATATAGTGTTTATTATGTATATCACGTAATTTAGGTTTGAATGAAGCGAATATGTATTGTATCAATACTTTTGAGTAAAATTATGAGGCATGAACGATTCATGAAAGGTAAAAACGTACCTAAGACATAATCGAAGGCAAAGCTTAAGGCATAAGGTAAGATAATAAACCGGCGTGGATTTTGCCATCATTAGTATGCCTTACACCTTAGGTATGCCTTTTTTGTATCATTCACTCTTAACGGACACAGAGGTAGCATTACGAGTAAAGGCGTAGACGTAGGTATCGCAGAGGACCACTTCATTGGTGCATTATAATAATATGGCTTTTTTTGTATACTATCACTCATACTTTATGACAAGTTTATTTATCTCAAATTAAGCATAGCTTAACTATATTGTAATATGGGTAATATAATGTAGGTGATATGTTTAATTTTTTTAATGGAAATACCTACTGAAATATTATATATAGAAACATCCGGACTAAAACGGCTGAGTTAAACCTCATCTACTCCGTGGTTTCGCCATACACTCGTACAATAATATATTTCGACCGTGATTTTGACGATTGCTTACATCTTATAATGTTGGAGTGAGAGAGTGAGAATACTCAATACTCAATACTCAATACTCAATATAATATCACATACCTATTTTATTTTCTGCTTCACGTAATGTAGATTCTATAATCATGATGGTTGGGATTTTTTCCAAGGTATGCTTTTTACCATACTTCCGCGCTTTTTAAGCAGTTATAATACTACACCTTTTTAGGATATCGTAAGTGACATCAATAGCTCGATGCATCAATAGTGACGTGACGATTTAAATTTGCTGATTAAACTCACTTTCACAATTGACACGATTTCTGTAGATATTAAAAAAATCATTTAGTTAAATTTCTATAGGCGCGTGGAGATAGTCAATATATATATATATATATATTGGGATCCAATATCCTAATCTGGGACAAATCTCGTTTGTTTGTAGTCATCAATATAATTGACAGGATCGCGATACATGACTGTCTTTACGTGCCCTATACTTATGCCTTATTTAATTAAATTTTAATTATAAAAAATATTAGTTATATTGCCATAATATATATGTACTTTTGCGTCATGACCTGGTTTCTAACCAGACTTCTTTTATTGGTCTCCAAGTTCAGGAATAGTAGTACATCTATCAAACTGAAGTGGTTGTAAAACTCAGACGTAAAAACACTTTTAGTAGTAACTGTCACCATGTATCCACAATGTTCTTTAGTTTCTGATTTTAATTTTTTTTTTTATTAGCTGTCACCCGCGGCTACAACTGCGTTGTATTCAAATCCCGTTTCCTCCGTTAATGGGAACCAGGGATAAAATGGCTATAATCTATTTCTCTAGCAAATTTCAGCCAGTTCTCTTCAGTTGTTAGAGCATAGTGAGTTAAGTAGAATATATCTTAATTTTACAAGCATTTTCACAAACTTTCACATTTATAATAGGATGACTTCAGACTACGAGGTAGACTTCATACTAGACCAGGTACACTGTCTCCAATCTTTTGTTACGAATACGCTTACTATTCGAATGTAATTTCGTGCTCACCCTACAGACGATTTGAAAACGTAGCGCTACTGAACCGGGCCTCAGATTTCTATTTCACGTTCGTAATTAAAAGCAAAAAAAATGTGAAAGCTTCAACTATATTAGATTACACTATTAACTCTAGTGGTTGGTTTTATGTACTCTTTAAACACCAAAGTTTATTGGTCGGGGCGGTATCAACAAGCGCAGGTTCGGGTACAAACAATAAAATACGGGGTTCACGACCCCTATTTACTGTAAGAGGAAAAATTATGCAATAAATACAAGTCACCCTCGATCGTTTATTGGAACAATCTATGGTAGAGAAAAAAGTTTGGTATTGTATTATTACCGTCTGTTTTGATAGTCAGATTTTTCGGAACAATCAAATGAATTTCTAAAAAAGCGTAGGACATTGATAATATAATATATAGTAAAATATACTCGTTGATTTTGTATTACAAGTAACTTTGGAGACTCTCCAAAGTATAACCTCTCTAACTTAGATAATTTGAATTATTATATTAAACTTGCTTTAGTCTGTACTTATTCATATGAAACAGGTTCGTGGCAAAGAATATTTGAATAAATCAATTTCACTCAATTCAGAAATTGATTTAATAATGAATGGGTAGTCTTAAAAGTTTCTTTAGAAATTCATTTGAAGCTTTGAATTACATAAATGTCATTTGAAGCAACATTACCAATTTTTTTTAGGCAAATAAAGTATTGAAACATTTTTTAATTTTTGATAATAAGTATTTAGCATATTCAGATGGAAGGTAATAGCACACCTTATGGATAATACTTAACCAGGAACTAATAATCTAAAAGCGCTAATTGAAGCATGTACTTTTGGTGCACAATTGGTAAAAAATCGTTGGGTATCAGTTCATTAATATATAATTTAATGGCAATTATACGGCAGGATAGCCTATTAAAACGGCCAGCCTGATGGTAAATTAATTTTCTTGTGTCTAAAAAGACACCTGGGGACGATATAAATAAATACCCGTCACAAACTGTTAACAAATTAACTAACGTAACTTTTTGATAGTATCTCTCGGGGATAATCACTTTTGATGACTGTTCTCATCAACCTTTTGTGATTTATGACCAAAATTAAAAATAGTTTCTGTTAAAAACTTTAAGTATCGAGACTAATGTGTTTTATATGTCTCTAACTAACTCCAGTGAAACTTTATTTTTATGAATTGAAATCGAGACACGCGATATTTCGTTTTAGTTTTGTATGTTTGTTTAAATTTTACTTCTAATGACGATAATGATAGATTATTTTACTTTATCGATATACTTAATAAAGTATATACAATACATACCTACCTACATAATTATATCGCTTAGAATACATGACTATTTACAGAGTATTAAATTATTGGATTGAATATTACTTGTACTTTCACAATATTTATAAAATAAGCCTGACCGGTTTTGCCTCATGGCATTCTCAAAGGTTTTGAGCAGAACCTATCCTATATCCATCAATAATATCAAATTACATTAAAAACCAATCTTATTACAAGAAAATTACAGTAATATCAAAACATATCCATATCAAATTGATAGTTTATAAGGATTTTTCTTTGTTCTGTGGTTTATTCAGTCAATATAGAAGCTAAAAGCTTTTCTTAATTTTATTATCATTAGAACACTAATTACTCAAAACAAATTTTTTACTATTTGTAGGTACTGTAGACGGCACTTGACGGTACTTGCTACACGTATTGAATTAAGTCTCGTAGTTGTCATAATATCCTTTGAAAGTGTTCTCAGTAGTACCAAAATTAGAGACAACATTATGTGCGTCTTTCCTAAATACATTATGAGATACTACGACTACCATATAAGTAAATACTGCCCTACACCGGCAATGCATTTTAAAGGCTTTTAATTTCGTGAATAATGTATCAGCATAGTTCGTGGAGTGCACTGGCATTCCTATTCAGTTTGCGGCAATTTAAATTCAGATTAAAAGTTTAGACTGAAATGCGCCAGGATAATAATTAACAAACTGATATACCTAATTATAAACTTAACAATATTTAATGTCGGTTTGTTTATCTTTTTAAGCGTCACACAAAATTAATGGGATAATTTTGATGCAATGTGTTCAGTTCACCTCATTATTACTTTAAAATTGGTAGGCATATATTTTGTCACGCTACGCTATGATGATCTGAAAAAGTTTCATAACAAGCACAGGTGAAGTTATGGATAAAAGTTAGTTTAATATATTTCCAAATGGAGATGTATGGAGCTGAATAGAAGTCACGATTTACATAAACTTTGGATTTTGTAGAATGATTTCGTGTTCGGAAAATAAATGCTAATAAAACTTTGTTTGCTAAGGAGTTAGGTAGAAGGGTAAAGGTTACAATGTCCTTTAATGTATATTATCTGCGTGGGTGGAACTATTTTGGAGTTTTTGAACCGTGACCCTTTTTTATTGTTGTGTTCTGTAATTACATTTCAAACTTTTTCTTTTTATCGGTTTTCTAGCTTCTAGCTTCGTTCTATGACGCTATTGTGAATGATAAGTAGAGACCTCTAGGTATGCACAAAAAAGAGGTCAGATGTCCTATAATATTCATAGTAGACGTGAATTCACTCTTAACAAAAGTAATTTACCTAAGTTAGAGAGGTTAAAAGTAAAAACTACTTTTACGAAATTATCCTTCTCAAAAAGTTCTGCATCAATATATTTTCTTATTATTCACATATTCAATCAATAACTTCAATGTATGAGTAGGTATCTGATGAAATAACCTTCCCATATACATTTTATAAATGTTTTTTAAAACGCAATATCTAAGTTAGCAGCAATTTTTGTAATGAAGTCAAACAATAATTTCTAACAAACAGCTGTGAAAAATATCTAAGTGATGAAAAACTTAAAATGTGTAGGATACTTATTTCAAGTGTAATATAATGCACCTCACTACTATCATACAGTAGAAAATTTTTATGTTTTATACATGAAAATACACATTTATATAGAAGATTTCATAAGTTGAAGATTCTTTTGTTACAACACCACTTCCATTATGACAATAATATTTTACTTACCCGCTTAATGAACCTCACATACAGTCACATATTTGTGTGACGTAACATATTTTCATAATTTTCCTCAGCGTTCTATATTAAACAGTAACACTCGAAAACGGCATTATTTTCCACATAGTAAGAGACTCATGGTGTGACATTTATTATGTAACAAATGCATATTCCCTACTCTCAAGATAGCAATTTCGTTTCGCAGTTTCACACTGAGACCGTAACTCATATGAAACTGAGAATTTCAACAATGTATGCCATTTGTTCTCCCTTTTCTTTGCCCTTCACATTATCTCAACCCTTGTGCGGAGGGTTGAAGGAAACATATTTAAATATATGAGACAAAGTACAATTCAAAACAATTTTAGACAGATGTATGAATATTTCGACGCGATTAAATAAGTACTATTGTGTTTTTACCGATTATAAATTGTTTGAAATGTTTTTATTTGAATATGTTAAATTTATTGTAAGTATGTAGAAATTTGAAGAAATTTTCTACTGAAATGTAATACATATTGGGCATAATGATGTCATGAGATTCTGTATACGAGTATTTATTTATCAAGCAATATTTTGTATATACTAAGCGAATAAGTTACATAGGAATACTTTCCTTACGTACAAATATAAGTAATGGAATGACCTCCCTGTCGCAATTTGCCCAAGAGAATATAGTATGCAATTTTCTACAAAGCTTGGAAAATATTTTTGCAGTGTTGGTAATATCAGTAACTCCCTAGTGATAGAGACGTCCACAAGTTCCAACGATCATTAACTTAATAACTTAAGGAATAGAACAGGATACAACAAATTAACTCAAGTTAAAATACCCATTTTAATTATCACCACTCTAACTTAATTCCCTGTTAAAACACCGTTAAGTGGTCACTCAAATACAAGTTAACACTAAAACGCCTTCAGCGTACGACAATAGGTTGGCACATCCTACCGTAATAAAATAACACACAGCCACAGTTGAATTAACGTCCCTGATTACGATTCGTGGGTTGGTTTGTGTCACCGAGGTGGGTCACTAATAAATCTGCTCAAATAAACTCAGCCATAACTCTACGGTTATAAAACTTTACAGGCCTCTGAAATAAATTTCCATACATTGACTGCAGTGCCAACAAGCTCACTTTTATATTACCACGCATACAAATGTAACCATTACGCGAGAGATTTTGAATTAATGATGTTATTGCTTCCAGTATGCTGTAGTCATAAAACATGAAATTATTATAAAGATACCAAAAACGCTGTGAGCAAGTTTTTTTGACGATGCGTATGTTATACAAAAATTCAGTTCATATCGTAAAAAATTTCGTGTTGTAGAATACCATATAGGTTTGTGTTTTGTGTGAGTCTGAATTATATTACTTTGAAAACCTAGAAATTCTAGAAAATTTGTAGTCTAGACTTTATAAGCTTTTTTGTTATTTGAGTATGAAAGGTTGAGTAGAAATTAGGACATATGAAAGGTTCTTTTATCGTGTGTTTGGTTAGTTTTTATGACATAGCGTGGAAAGTGTATTGAGTTATGTGTTACTTTGTTACATAAATTATTTTAAATTTTGATTGTACTTGACATACTTCTATATTTTACCCAATATACCTAGTCGGAAGGCTAACCGCCGATTCCGATGAGAAAGTTTCGGATGCATCGAGCCAGTAACTCGGATGCGACCGAGACTATGCGTAGATGATGACATATTTCCGACATACTGAATAGCATATAATAATTATAATGATCGTTAGTACTAAAATTAATTTCATTTTCATTTCTAATACTATGTAATGTTAGTATTCTAATGTCGAAACTCGATTTCGTTATGTTAGAATATTCAATCGCAAAAAATTCTCAGCAAAGCATCGGTAGCTGATTGGTTAAGAAATTGGCTTTACAATTGAGACTCTTCGGGTTCGAATCTTGGTCATTATACTAACGATATGAAAATATTCGTAACACAAGAAATTTAGCTGAACTGCAGGGGTTAGAATACTAGCAATTTAGATTACTAGTACTTACTTAAAAAATCTTAGCAGTAGGTATATTTGTTTTATAAAGTTTTGAATATTATTTAGGTATCATTCTTAAACAATATTACTAATACAAAATCGTCTTTCGTCCGTGTTTCGTCCGTCATATATTTTGTATTCTAGGAAGTAGATATATCGGAAAGGTGTCTGCTAACACCCAAATACTATAGTGGGGAATACGGACAAAGGAAATAACTATCGGTAATGTTTCCGGTAACCACAATACACGAGGCGAGCTTCTAACGAGCTGGCTAGCGCCAGAAGCAAATTATAGTCTTCGAAGTTTCTTTGTTCTTTAGACGTTATATTCATTAAGTTGCTTCGAATACTGTTCATTCTAACTGTTTACAATAATAATAATAATAAAATCATCTATTTTAGGCCCATATTGAAAAGTCCTAAGTACATTATAGAAATAATCACAAACATTAGGTAGGTATATATTACGAAATATAATATTATACATGACCATAATATTAGCAGGGATATTGAAGGTTATATACGAAGAATAGCTGCATTCATTATAGCCCTCAATATTCCATTTTCAGATGCTATTACTATAACTATAATAATATTGCTATAACTATAATTTAACATCACCAATTAAAAAAAAATGTAGAATTTAAAATGTGTGAATTCTTTTTGAAATAATCTGTAATGGCACAGTCAGTGTAAAATATAAGTAAAAATAAAATTGCCCACTCAAAAAAATATAAATAAAATACAGAAAATAAAATACTCAGAAGTTTCTTTGTCGCTTCCATTTGGTAGCTAGCGTTTCACTCTTTGTGTTCAAATGAGTTGTAATTTTCTATCTTACTGCTTATAATTGTGGAGTTTGATAGGTTTACTTTTATTTGACAATTTTTTACGAATAAAAAGATAGTCAGCCCACCTCTTATTACTATACAATGTTGACTATCACTTCCTACCTTTTTTTTAAATATTCTATAGCATTTTACACAGCGCTATCTAGACTTAAAGTAAGCTTTGCTTAACTAACTAGTGTTATGAGTTCTATAATGCGGATACACGTAATTAGTGTTTTTTTTGTCAATACATATAATATTATACATAGCTTTAATCGTGTCTTCCGATTCAGAATGTTCATTAGTTAGGCAAGTGGCATCTTATATGTTTTAGACATAACATCAGATGTCAACATCGAAGCAAATAGCATTCAAGCGTTTGATGTTTACATGAGCAGTAAATCGATTTCATTTGCATAACATAGCTCTGTGTTGTGATAATTACTTTGGCTTGCGCGTTCAACAAATTATGATGATGTTTTATTATGTATGATGAAATTAGTCATGCGATTAAATGATCGTACTAACTACGAGATCTTTCGGTCTTTTGCAGTCGGGTTTATTAATTTTTTTGAAGTTATTCTTTTTAAATTGTGATTGATTTAAATTGAGAGTAACCGTAACTTGTAATAATCCCGGGTTGGGTATAATTACATTAATAGGAATTTTGGGCACTTTGATTATAATAAAAATAGCACATAAAATAATAAAAAGGCATTTACAGTGCTGTGGATCTTCAATTATCTATGCTCTGTCTAATCCGATGCTCCTTGTAATGTAATTCGAACAATTGATATACCTACAAATTTCAAAGATTTCAAAAATCTCTTTTTAGTTTGAGTTTGAGAAATAAATACGGCTTAAAGGTAAACCCTAATCTTTTATTGATATTTATTAAACAAGTTCAAATATTACTTGATTTGTGATATCCAACATCTATTTATGTTTAATTTCCATGTTGTATCTATCACCTCAATTACCGACTAATGAGTCGTTGACCTGAACATAGCAATTATCCACGTGCTGCACATTGACTTTGTGCGACTAATTAACTATCAAAAGGGCTCTGTGTTTACCCAGAATGGGCCAGAATGCAATTAGGGTAAATTTTTAAGTCAGTAGGTAGGTAGTGAATTCTTTTAAATATTTTATTGAGTTTCACATTATGAAAAACGTGTTGGTGTTTTAAGTTTTTGAATAAATATGTTTTAGAAGTTACATTTTGTTATTTACAAACTGTAAAATGGAACTACACCTACTGCCACATCCTGACTGGTAGGAGGGCTTAGGTGGTTACTCACCCTATGAAAATCTCACCAATGGGTGGGGGACAATATTTTTTTCGTCGGATTGATTGCACGTCTCTTGACAGTAAGCTAAGTTGAAGTCTAAAAGTGGGTAACACTAGCTGGAATACTGAAAGTTTTGTACGAAGACTAGGTTAGCTTCATTTATAGCCCTCAATATTCCATTGTCCGATCCATGCACCCGTTCCATAAAAAGGCCCTCGTTTTACTTATCACTGTATTAAAAATATCTATTCTGTTTTCCGTGAACATAGGTACTGGGTGCTGGACCTTTAGTCCGGCTTGTTTATTTTAGTTACTTTCGCAGTGTCGTATCATAAAGTTGATGATATGAAAATTATTTTTGTAACTCTAAAACTCCCAGCTCAATTTTAAAAAATTCAGTTTACGTTACAATTAAAGCAATAATTATGACCACTTGACATACAATACTGTTAAAAATTTCTCATCCAATTCTTTTTTGTGAAAGAAATGGATAGGTAAAAATGGATATCCATTTTTACCCATTTTTCACTTAAGAGCGAATTTTTACTGAGTAAGCGCCCATCTATAGTACCAAATGACGTAACCAATGGAGTACAACAAAAGACATTAATAACACCACATTGATTGCTTACTTTTACCCGCGAAAAGTTTTCCTTATCTCAAAGGGAACCTATACGAACAACATCAAAACAAAATAAATTACGTTATGGCTGGTTTAGGAAGTATTTTGTACTTATTTTCTTTTGGTTTACGTTTATTTTCCTTACAATGATGTGCTGAGTAGAGATACAGTTTTACAGTTAACCTTTTAATATTGTATAACAAATTTGTAGTGATTTTTGTGCTATGGTCTACTACTTTTTTTTTTAATTATACAGATAGACAGTAGTTCATTATGACCGTAAATATCTATTTGTCGATCATGGAATTTGTAGTTACTAGACATTTAGGTACCTAAAGATCTAGTCAAGTTCTTTTACTTACTTACTCATAAAGTACTTTTGAACAAAATGCTATTCAAAGTGCTGTAATGTCAAGAAAATGCTATCTTTTAGAAAATGAAATCCTAATGTAACTTCGTGTAGAACGCTTGTCACACAATACATTACCATTCCTCTTACGTTTGACGTATATAAAGTTAAAGTAACAGAAAATAAGATAAAGACATGTCTTCATTGGATGGCAGGTGCCCAACTTGGAGAGCAAATCTTTTTTCACTTTTCTTAAATGTAACTTTTCCTTTAGACCCTTGATGAAGTTTAGCAAAATTCCCTTTGTAACCGATGAAACATCCAGGTTCTTTTGGCTGGGGGAATAGATCCACTGACTTTAAGTGATTACATGGGTTACTTAACTAATTGTGATTGAATTGGAAGCGAAAGTATTATTTCTTTTGTTTGGAAGATGCATTATAGTTCTTTTGATTTGAAAGGAAGAAAGTTCTTTTTAAATATATTTTATACCTATCTAGTACCCATCTGAGTAATTGGAAAAATAATGGAAGTGCTTTTGTAGATATTAGTGGCCACTAGAGATTCATGGGTAATCGAGTGCAAAATTCATTTGCATAAAAATATCGTTAAACCGTTATTGGCAATTGCCTTTTCGTAAGCGCAAGAATAATGGCCGACACCTTAGGATACTCGCCGTTTAAAATATTATAGCCAGTTGACTACTGAGATTAATTAACTTTTAGACTTTCGCGTTCCATAACTATTATACGTAAACGGGAATTAACGCGATACACGTTAAGGTATATACATACCTTTGGATGCCTGACGTTTCGACCAGGTTACACCGGCCGTGGTCACAGGCTGACTGTTTCAGTCGTGCACGCCCTCCGTCGCCGAGTCCGTGAGGTAGCGGGTTCTTCAAGAAAATATAAAAAATGTCGAAAATGTGCGGGTAGAAGAAGAACCCGCTACCTTACGGACTCGGCGACGGAGGGCGTGCACGGCTGAAACAGTCAGCCTGTGACCACGGCCGGTGTAACCTGGTCGAAACGTCAGGCATCCAAAGGTATGTATATACCTTAACGTGTATCGCGTTAATTCCCGTTTACGTATAATACTGAGATTAAATTATTTGAAAGGCAATGCTAGTTTATTTGTAACTGTAATATTTGTTAACTGTAATTAGTGGAGAGGCTTAGGAGTTACAGTTTTATCTAATTGGTGATGTATTGAAAAATATCATACCAAAATAATTTCGGCTAGGTTCCAATTCCTTAAGCCGGGGTGCGAGGGAAATGCTCTTTGGGCCACCTTACACCCTGGCGTCAGAAGACCCTAGAAGGCGTGCGGTTTTAGTCGGTAAGAGTCCGACATAACCTGCCCCGCTGGCCGCGGGGTGGGTATCCATGAGGATTTCCGCACGGAAAAAAAAAAGGTTCCATTTCCTTTATTTTTCTAAATATCAGGTAAGTACTTAGGTAACAGGTGGGCGTGTGCTTGTCTGCCACCTCAATATAAAAAATAAATATTAAAACCTCAAGATATTGTTGTTGCATAAATCATGAACCCGAAATATCAAATCTGGTAGAAATATTCTAATTTACCGATCACCATAGCTCTAAAACTGTACATAAAATGATAAACAAAAATGAAAAGAGTTAAATTTGTCCTCTAAAAATAACTATTGGTAAGAAATTGCAGAAAAATATTATACTTGTAAACAAAGCTGAAAGCACTATTTATATTTACTTATCAGTTACTAGAACATTATACCTCTATTATCTAGCTGCTGTAATTGTATTCGTATTAGTCATGCTATCACTCATTAGACATTAAAAAAAACACGCAGATCTACAATTTTAATCCATAAATTAACGTTACGAGTAAATTGGAGTATTCCTAAAAATTTTGATTGGAGGTCATAATAATGCTATAGCTGCTATACCTACACTTAATTGTTAGACCTATCAACGGTACCTATAAAAGTGTAAGTGCAATGCAAATTGTGTTCACTCCCGTTCAGGAATCAAATGACGCTTTGTGATTACTCGATGTTCCGGTCAGTTTTCCATAGAGGGAATTTCTGTCGCCTTTTATGCTGACTGTAAATTACATACGACAGACGTATATTTTAAAGCTTTTTTGAAAGATAGGTACGGTATAATTTAGTACAAAAACTCTGCAACCCTGTTAGGGTTCGCGATTGGTTATTTTATACCACCTGCTACTTGAGCATTTAGGTAACGGTTTTTCAACTAGAAATTTGATTATACATAAATTACACTGTTATTATGATAAAGATGTCTGTAGCCATATTTTCTATAGGTTGTAGTATAAAATGGTGTTGAGAAATACTGAAGATTACTATAAACTGTAGGTTTGTTTTGATACTGGTTGGAAATTTAATAGCTACTTTTAATGAACACCATACACTTATTAATATTTTATACGAGCGTTTCATAGAAATTAACTTAATTTTGTTTGTGTGATGAGTGATTTTTTAAAATTATGTTAACACTATCCAAACGAACTAATGACTGAAGTAATTAGCAAAAATATGAAGCTAGTAAAAACGTAAAAAAAACATACCTAAAGGTGTAATTATGATCGGTATGGCAGCAGTCTATTGATCATGAAAACGTAGTTACGAAATAATGATAAGTGTATGGTATTTATTAATTATGTTATATAATTGCCAATCTTGTTTTTATTGCCTTGACGTTGGAAGGCAATAAAAACGAGATCTAGTGCAGACATCGTTGTCGTGCGACGGGCCAGTTACGTTATTGCGTTGTGCAGCTTTTCATTTTGTTTTAGACGCTATCACAGTCCTCGCATTTGCTAAGTCCTGAAATTTTAAGTTTTGTGGTATCCTTTTTTATTACTCTGACTCTCTCTAACTGCCCAAATTTATAGACTCATATGATACGACAGTATTTTACTTTACCTTTTTCATACCGATTATCTGTTATGGGTTTACGCCAATAAGACAAGCCTATCGAGTTTAGGCTCATTTCTTTTGTCATGATAAAAACTCTTTGCTGAATTACTGGGTCACCCGCCGTATAGCCCTGACCTCACACCTTGCGATTTTTATTTTTTCCGAAAAGAAAGAAAACACCGAGATAAACGTTTTATGAATGCCGAGGAAGCTGTGGCTGCGTTTTAAAAGGCCGTCGAAGACGAGTGGACTCAGTGCTTTTCGTACGTATAGGTAATATGATGAAAACATTTAATCCCTACACTTCAATATTTTGATGAGATGATTAGCCATTGAAAACACGTACAAGAAGTTATAATACACTATAAAAACAAAGCTTACATGTTACAACAACTTTTATGTTGACATAAATGTAAGTAAGTGTGAACGATTATTTTGGGTTCGTAATTTGCAGCGATTTCATTCAATCCCAACACTAAATATGGTAGAGTGTAGCTGTTTTCATTGAGTGAGCATATAATTGTAAATTTTAAATCAACCAAAACAATTAAAGCATTTTAATTTTGGTAATGAGTTATGAATATGGTAGACTAGCTTCCGCCCGCGGCTTCGCCCGCGTGGAATTCGGTATTGCCACCAAGTCTATTTGAATGAAACGACTCTCCACTCGACTTTCCACTCCGTTGTTCACTCCACTCTCCACTCCACACTCCACTCCACTGTTCACTCCACTCTCCACTTCCACTCTACTGTCCAATCCTCTCTCCCGACTCCACCCTACATTCCACTCTCCACTTCAATCTCCACTCCACTCCGCTCTCCACTCCACTTTCCACTCCACTCTCCACACCACTCCCCACTCCACTCTCCACACCACACCACTCCACTGGTCTCCACTCGTCTAGCCAAAACCTTTCGGATAAAAAGTACTAAACGGATTTTAGTGCGGTTTTCTTGGTCAAACCTAAAATTTGGAGATAAGAACAAAAGTTTTTTTTTCCTTATTTATTGGTTTCACCTTACACCATCTTTACAGGGTTCACCTAAGGCGACAGTGTGGACATCATATCCCTTTATAACAGTACTTTTAGTTGTAATAATCAATATTTGAAAAAAAAACCTTGGTTATGTTGACCACAAATATCTATTTTTTTTGCAATCCTTGTCTGTTTGTTCGTGATGGACGCAAAAACTGCTGAACAAATTTTGATGTCGCCTTTTCATTAGAAAGGTCTTGGTTTTACATAAAATCCGCCGTATGTTTGATTGCATTTGGTTAAGTGGAACCGGGGATATGACCAAAAAACGATTACCAACCAATCGACTCCCACGGGCAGAGCCGCGGGTATTAGCTTGTATAAAAAGTAGCCTATATATTACTCCAGACTATAATCTATCTCTGTACCAAATTTCAACCCGATCTATTGAGCCGTTTTTACGTGAAAGAGTAACAAACATACATCCAGATATCCCGACTGATCAACTCCATGGGCGAAGCCGCGGGTATTAGCTTGTATAAAAATTAGCCTATAGATATGTTATTTCACATTACACTCTATCTCAGTACCAAATTTCAGCCAGATCCATTCAGCAGTTTTTACGTGAAATAGCAACAAACATAATATTTGGACATACCGACCGATCGACTTTGCGAGCGGAGCCGCGGTATTAGCTTGTATTAAAAGTAGCCTATATGTTATTCCAGACTATAATCTATCTCTGTACCAAATTTCAACCCGATCTATTCAGCCGTTTTTGCGTGAAAGAGTAACAAACATACATCCAGACATCCCGACTGATCTACTCCGTGGGTCGACTGATCGACTCCGTGAGCGGAGTCGCGGGTATTAGCTTGTATAAAAAGTAGCCTATATGTTATTCCACACTTTAATCTATCTCGTTACCAAATTTCAGTCAGATCTATTCTGCCGTTTTTACGTGAAAGAGTAACAAAGATATATCTAGAAATCCCGACCGATCGACTTTGCGAGCGGAGCCGCGGTATTAGCTTGTATAAAAAGTAGCCTATATGTTATTCCAGACTATAATCTATCTGTGTACCAAATTTTAGCCAGATCCATTCAGCCGTTTTTGTGTGGCAGAGTAACAAACATACATCCAGACATCCAGACATCCATACATCCAGACATCCAGACATACATTCTTACAAACTTTCGCGTTTATAATATTAGTAGGAAGTAGGATACATTATGATATGCCAGTTTATGTAATTTCTTGGTCACGCATTTCCAAGTTTACTTGTACGATTAATGCAATAGTTACATTCTAAAACTGCTGTCAAACGCAAAGATAAGGAGTGGATTGACTATAGTGGAATAATAGTACTGTCATTAGTCCGGAAGTCATTTAAGTAATGTTACAATTCTGATGGTTTTTGTTATTTTTATTGCAGTAGCAACATAGCAATTTGGAAATATTTGAATTTGATCAATGAATGATTGTTCATCATCACTAATTAATTAACAATATCTGCAACACAATTACAAGTAGTATTATTACAAAAAAATATTTAATACGATAAGTACTTACTTCGTACATGTCAAATTTCAATACCCTCAATTTTTCCAATAATTGCAGTCCCGCTGCGTCCAAAGTACTTTAGAGTCCCTTCTACTTCCTAAACTTTTTTATTAATTTGATATTATATAGGTACTTCGATATTATTTTTACTTTTACAAAATTAATATTGTAACTGGCGCCTGGGGTCCTGCGTTTATTTTTTTTTGAAGAATTCTTTTTAAAGGTTCTAACGATGGTATTTAGTAACATTCTTTAAATGATATCGATTATTAAATATGTAGCAAGTATGTAACGGCAGTCATGAGTAAAGATTCATATATTTTTGAAATTCTGCAATATATTTTTGAAATACACTGCATAAACGTTCTCAGAAACTGCACGTAAACAGAATGTTTTAATTACCTATGTACTCGTATCTTACATATGTCTAATACTTGGACGGAATGTTCACAAAGTGCAACGCTCTGTGTTGAATCGGTGCCGAACTCTGGCGCAAGTCAACTGTTGCAAGTAAGGAAGTGCTGGTCACGCTCTAAACTTAGCCGAACACTTCTATCTTTGCACTGATCGAGCTAGTGGAATGCGGTACCTACGTGTTTAGTTTTTAGTAGTCCGCTGTATTAAATAAAACTGTTCCTAGTTTTGCGCAACTGTTTTCAAAAGTTCAAAATCGTAATCACCGGGCGAACTAGTCAACTAAACGAACATTATTTAAGTTTATTTACCACCCCAGCAAGTGGACAGATGTTGTCTCTGCCTACCCCAATGGGAAAAAGGCGTGATTTGTATGTATGTATGTATGTATGTATTTCCCACCCCAGATTTAAAATCGTTTCTTTTAATATAATATAGGTATGTATTTATTATTTTTGGTATCTATAATATTCTTCTCATTTTTATGTATGATACCGTCTGTATGGTAATTAAGCTAACATTGAATGGCGACTATTGATGAAATGCCCTCGAATTCGATGGTCTTGCATCGTACCTTTTTTTTCATGTTAAAATCTGCCCCGCCGGCCAGCAGGAGTGGTTAATCGGACTTGCACCGCAAAAAACCGTACGCAGTCTCGAGTCTCATGGATCGGGTGTAGGATGACCCAATATGGTGAGATCCTGGCAACCCAATTGGATCTTGCACCGTACCTATATGTTGATTAGTTTTTTAGTTTTCAAACAACAGGCATACCTACATACATACTCATCTCTTCTCTCTGAAGAAGTATTCAAAGATGTATTAAGCACAAAGTCTTACGTAATAGTATATTTTAGAGTTAAACACACAAATAAAACAGTTTAAAACTACTACATTTGAAAATTGAATTTGTGTTTGTATTTAACCACAAATTGTGGCCATTACAGTGAACCATTCTTGGTTGAAGTCAATGAAAAATTCAAGGTAATTCTATTAGCAAACGACAACCGGTAATCACGTGAGGAATAATTAATTGCAACTTGCTGGTCTATCGTATTGATGGTAGCATTTTATCTCTGCTTTCTGGCAGCGAAATAACAGATCTCTGCAAGTACATATTATTATCTGCAAGTAGTATTTTCGTACAGATTTTTTATACTGCTTTGGACAAGCACACGGCCCACCTGATGGGAAGCGGTAACCATGGCCTATAGACATGTGCAACATCAGGTGTGTCACACTCTCACTGCCGATGCTGGAGGGGAGGGGCGTTGAGGAGTTTGGGGGGGAGGGTTAGAGAAGGGGAATTAGGGAGATAGGTGGGGAGGGGGGTTTGTGAGCTCTGACCTGACGCAGATATTATAAAGGTGTCTATACACTGTTGTATAATTATAATGACTGTGTATTATGTACATGCACGTACATTACACAGACTAGACTATAGATAATCAATGAATTATGTGAGCATTGCATACAGGCATTCCCATTTACAAACTAGGTTTACTGCCGTTAAACAAGTGGGTACGTTCTATTCAGCCGTGGTTGATCGCAATCGCAGTGTTAAATGGAATTACTACACTCGGTTCTGGAGCGAAATTATTGCTAAGTTACTACTCCATTTGCTTAGCTTTATATAATGTAGATTCATATGTTGTTGATATTATGATTAGTGCGGTAACTGCGATAGTCGCTCACCAGATGCTTTTCTTCATTTTACTAACAGAGAGACTTGAGAGAGAGAGAGAGGGTACTTAGATCTATTACCAGTACCAAAAACAATTTGATTATTTTTGTTACATGAAACGAGATTACAAAAAAAAATTAATGACAAAACTACAACCAATTTTAAAATTGAATTGTATTAATGATCCGACTATTAATCTATATGGCTAGCGTACCTATGTTCACACATTGGAACCTGGTATTCACATCCTTCTTCAGGTCTAAAGATAAGGCAAGGCTTTTATTTTTTTTTTTTTATTTTTTTTACACACGATATGGACAGGCCAAATCGAAAAAACCAAAACCAAAACCAAAACAAAACAAACCCTGCAGCTGGCAGCTCAGTGGTCCCATCTACGGGTACCAGCCAGGGTAAACACTACACACACGCCTTAAGCGCACACTCGGCCCCAACCGGCAACCTAGCGGCCTCGGCTGCTGGTACCGGCAAGGGCAACCACACGACACACCACACCGCCCAACCTGGTAGCTCAGTGGTCCCAACTACGGGCAACAGGGAAGGCGACATTACATCACGCGCCCTCAGCGCACACCTGGCCACAACCGGCAGCTTAGTGGCCTCGGCTGCAGGCACCGGAGCTGGCACTAGCACTCCACACCAACACAACACGACGACCCTCTCTGGAAGCTCAGTGGTGTTACCTACGGGCACCAGAGCGGGGCTCAAAAACATCGCCGCGGGAAGCTCAGTGGTTCCATCTACGGGTACCCGCGGTGACCCTAAAACGCATAGGAAGTCACCTCCTATGCAACACAACCTTCCCCCCAGGGAAGGTCCCCGCAGTGTCAGTCCGGTGGCTTCCTGCTCGTCTGGTCCAGCTCCTGGGCGGGAGGGGACGAGTGGCCTACCGGATGACACATTCTCGGAAGGCTGGCAACTGCCCAAGAGAAAGGGGAAAAAAACTGGACCTAGGGTGCAAACCCGATCCACTGGTGAGGGAGGCAAGGCAGCAGCCGAACCAAACAAACCCAGGAAGTGGAAGGTCCGTAAAACCAAGAGGGAAAGACGTATGGCAGCCCGTGCAAAGGCTGAGTCTCTCCCTCCTACAACACGGCCCTCAGCCTTGGTTACAAGGCCGGAGGCCCAAAGCCGACCAACCCCCGTCGTTGGGGGGCGGAAACCTCCGTCGACCGGCGACGAGGCGAGGGAGGCCAAACGACGACCGGAAGGGGGGGGACAGCCCTCTGCCAAGCGTGCTCTCAACGAGACGATTTCGCCTCGTGGGGAGTACAAAAGGCAGAGGCTGGACCAGACCAAGAAGGCCGTCAAACCGAGCTACGCCCAGGCTGCTAGCTCCCCGCTCAACGTCGCAGTCACATGCGCTCGCACGGGGCGCATCAGCAGGGACGTATCCGAGCAGGTCCTCACCGAGATACAGAAACGTATCTTCGGTGACGCCCTGGCTAGGAAGCAGACACAACCCCCAAAGTTTAAGGGCAAGCCCATGTATACGGAGGGGGTTTTAAAACTGTGGTGCGGGGACGAACACACCCGCTCCTGGCTGCAGCGTGCCGTCTCCGAGATGGAGCTCACGGCCAGCGTCAAGCTGGTCGTGAAAAGCCAGGCGGAGATTCCACAGCGGGCACGCTGTGCAATACTGGTCCCGGACGAGCAGGGGCTCCTGGGGGATGTGACGGACGTAGGACGGATTCTGTCCTTCCAGAACCCAGAGCTGGGGGTCGATAAATGGACCCTGCTCAACGCAACCAAGCGGGAAGCCGCTTGGTTTATAGTGGTTGGAGTCCCAGAGGACCAGATACCAACCTTAATGAAGGCAGGTCGCCGTCTCGCCTTTGGGGTGGGGACGGTGTACATGCGCTTCCAGGGTTGGTCCGGTAAATTTACCGATGTCCCTCTGGGCTGGGACCACAAAACTGGAACGATACGGCAGGAGCTTAAAGCCCCGCCGGCCAAAGAGGTAACCGAACCTCGGCCGACCGCTCCTGTCGAGTTAACAACGACGCCTGCGAGAGCATCAACACCCACTCCCGTCAGCGCTGAGGGGCAGAGCGCACCCATGGAGCAGGAGGAGGCAGACGACGTCCTGACGTCGATTTCCGGACTCCTAGGGGAGGAGGCGGACTCCATGGACCTCGCGGGACTAAAACTGGAGGGGGACGAAGAGGGAACGACCAGCGATGGCGTCCCCTTCGTCCAAGACTAATATCCTCCAAGCGAACCTCCAGCACAGTCAAGTTGGGACGGCTCAGTTGCGCAAATGGCTGGAGGTTCAGCAAACGGCGATAGCCCTGATCCAAGAGCCGTGGATCAGGGGAGGCCAAATCCAGGGGCTCTCCAGACTAGGAGGTAAGCTTATTACGTACGACGATAATGATCATCCCAGATCATGCATCTATGTCACTAACAACCTGAAAGCACAGGTCCTTACACAGTTCTGTTGCAGAGATCTAACTGCCATAAAACTGCACACACAACTGGACGCCGAGGACAAGGTAGTCGTCCTCGCCTCAGTCTACATGCCCGAAAAGGAGGAGGTGCCCTCGCAAGCCCTCATCCGCCTGATGAACCACTGTGAGAGGGAGAAGTTGGAGGTCATCATCGGGACGGATACCAACGCTCACCACCCGCTATGGGGTATGAGCACGCACAACGAAAGAGGTAAGTCACTTGTCGAATATTTATTTTCAACTAACCTTACCTTACTAAACACGGGCTCTGAACCGACATTCGTAACCAAAAGGAGCCGTACAATCATCGACCTAACCTTGGCGACTGAAAACGCAGCAGAGTCTATTTCGGGCTGGCACGTCTCCAAGGAGGCTTCCTGCTCGGATCATAGGTGGATCCGCTTTGACCTACAGACGGAGACACTAAAACCTCTGCCAAAACGAAACCCAAGAAAAACCGACAAGGTGAAATTTGAGAGACACCTTACGAACACACTCGCAGAACAGCATTTCCCGCAAAGTCTCGAGAACGTAACACAGATTGAGGAACAGGTGAATCACCTAACCAAATCAATCATAGACAGCTACCAAATTGCATGCCCACTGACTCTTCAACCCAAAAAGCCAGGCAGACAGCCATGGTGGGGCCCAGAGCTGGAGCGCAAGCGAGGGCGGGTCAGAAAGGCGTTCAACAGGGCCATGAACACTTGTGCGGAGGAAGACTGGGACGACTATCGCTCAGCTAAATCCAGCTACAAAAAATGCATCAGATACCGAAGCAAACAGGGCTGGCGAAAATTCTGTGGAGACATAGAATCCTGCCAACAAGCTAACAGGGTAAGGAAAGTCCTAACGCAGATGAACCTGACGGCACCGACCGCCCTCCGAAAACAAGATAACTCACTTACATCATCACCAGAAGAGTCCAGGCGCGTCCTTATAGAAGCTCACTTTCCAGGATGCGTCTTCTCTACACAGATCAACTGGCAAGATGAAACCACAACACCAACTGACCAAGACTGGCAGTATGCAGACAAAGTGGTTACCCTGGAAAAAGTCCAGTGGGCCCTTAGCTGTTTTCACCCTTTCAAGGCGGCTGGCCCCGACGGGATCATTCCCGCCATGTTACAGTGGGGTCACGCACCAGTTACAAGTAGACTGGTACGTATATATAAAGCTTGTCTGGCATACAGATATGTGCCGATGGGATGGAGAGAAGTAGGCGTCATCTTCATCCCGAAGCCAGGAAAGGGTGACTATACTAACCCAAAAGCACACCGACCAATCAGTCTGACCTCCTTCATGTTAAAAACCATGGAACGCCTATGTGAGAGGGAGCTGAGAGATGGTCCTTTAAAACGGATACCCCTACACGCAAACCAACATGCATACAGCTCCGGCAAGTCTACGGAATCAGCCCTCCATCTGGTAGTCAGCCGTATAGAAGAGGCGCTGGAACACCAAAGCATTTGCTTAGGCACGTTCATAGACATTGAAGGAGCCTTCGACAAAACCAACTTCACTAGTATCAAAGCTGCCCTAGCAAAACATGGAGCGGAACCAGTACTAGTAGAGTGGATAACAAACATGCTCAGCAAAAGAGTAGTACGCCTTGGGGATAAAAATCAGAGGGCCCCGATAGTCAAGGGCTGCCCCCAGGGGGGAGTTATATCTCCCCTCCTATGGAATCTAGTTATAGATGACCTGATTACAAGGCTGAACAAAAACAGGGACTATACTATAGGGTATGCCGACGACCTAACTATCCTTATCTCAGGAAAGGTGGCGGGAACAGTATGCAACCTTACGCAACAAGCCTTACGCACCGTGGAAAGATGGTGCGGAGAATTTGACCTATCGGTTAATCCGACCAAAACAGAGTTAGTTATGTTTACGAACAAAAGGGTCTTAGGTGAATACCGACTACCCAAACTCTTTAATACTGAACTCCAGCTGTCAAAAGAAGTCAAATACCTTGGTGTTATTCTAGACAGCAAGCTGAAATGGAACAGCCACCTAGACAATAAACTGGAAAAGGCCGCAATAACCTTCTGGCAGTGCAGAAGGATGATCGGCAAAAAGTGGGGGCTTACACCAAAAATCATCCTATGGATTTACGAAACAGTGATCCGCCCCATGATAGCGTATGGCGCTATAGTGTGGTGGACAAGAACTGTAAACAGCACAGCATCGGCTAAACTACAGAAAACCCAAAGACTGGCCTGCATGGCAACCACCGGATGCATGAAAACCACCCCTACGGCGGCAATGGAAGCCATGCTTGGGCTCCCACCTTTGGACCTGTTCATCAGACAGGAAGCGACAGCTGCTGCTATACGCCTAAGTGCACTCAACTTGTGGAGCGAAGGGCACACACAACATACACTACTGCTCTCAAACCTCATAAGGGAGGTGCCGATAATAGGAGCAATGAACGATCGAGTACCGAAACAGTACATCTTCAACAAGAAATACAAAATCCAACTCTATGAAGACTACCGATGCGAGGCATTATGCCTAGCGGAGATGCGTATCTTCACGGACGGATCCAAGACCGACAGAGGTACTGGCGCCGGAGTCTTCTCTGAAGACCTAAATATCGCCATCTCAAGACCATTAGGGACCCACAACACCGTATTCCAAGCAGAATGCATGGGGATTAACCTGGCAGCCTCAGCAGTTACGGCCAGGAAGGTGAAGGGTCACTCAATAAGAATACTCTCGGACAGTATGGCCGTGCTACAAGCATTGAACAGCCATATCATAAACTCAGGACTGATACTGGAGTGCCACTACAGGCTGAACCAGATAGGCAGCACGAACAACGTAATCTTACAATGGATTAAGGGACACAGCGGCTCGCGAGGCAATGATGCAGCAGACGAACTCGCGAGAAGAGGGTCTGAGATGACCGCAGTGGGACCCGAGCCCATCATACCAATCCCCTTCGCATACCTACGAACCATCGTGGAGAGACGGACAAGGGACCAACACAGCGACTACTGGACTAACCTAAGCGTATGTAGACAGGCCAGGGAAGCCCTCCCTGTGCTCGAGAAGAGACTGACCAGACGTCTCCGGCTCCTGTCTAAGCAACAACTACGCACGGCTACAGCTGCCATCACGGGACATGGCACATTTAATAAACACCTTTTTACTTTAGGCATCACCGACAGCCCTCTATGCAGAGCCTGCATGAGGGAGGAGGAAACGGCAGCACATGTGCTCCTGCACTGCCCTGCAACCGCCACATACAGGGTCAAGTACTTCAGCAATACAGGTACGCTCCGGGAGATCACCAGCAGTATTAAAAGTCTGCTGGCGTTCTTCCAAGAGGTCGGGTGGATCGAATGACGTGCCCACCCACACGCAAAAACCGCGCCAGGACGTGGAGTTGCGGATAACAGCCCGTTAAACCATACCAAGGCAAGGCTATTGATACGTAAGTATGTCTTGTTCAGTAAGACCATTGTTAGACAAATCTTCAAAGATGTGAAGCCTTTGTTGGATTTCCCATATATCCTACCGAGGCCAGTCGGAAACGGCATGGTCAGGAATAAAAAAATTACATATAACTAAGTCTTCTTGTAAGGATTAAGTAGAAAATAATACCTACTCAAATGAATGAATCTAGTATAGATATTCTATCTCACGAAGGCGGGGGAATAATTCAATGGTGTGTCTTGTAAATACGCGTACATGTGTGTGCGAATTCATGTCACGTCAAAAAAATTCATGTAGCAGTTAGTAGAATAATAATTGCATTGCCAGTAATTTAGTTCTAAAACCAATGTGTATATAATGTTTTACTACAATGAAAGCTAAACCGCCTTCGTAAAATAGAACATCTTATATCTTCATTAGTATTTTTATATGTAACCAACATGTATGAATTATATTTTTTTATCTACAGATATCCTGTATGCTATGCATTCCATTACTCTTTTTGTCAGTTGCAGAAAATCCACTGGTTGACACGACGCGCAACGTCCTGGCACACATACTGCCATAAATATAAACAAATTTCTGGCTCATCGCCTACTAACAAACATACAAATGAATTATAATAAGCTCCATATTTTTCGTGTCTACATTTAATAAAACCCACCCATTTATTAAAATTATAAATAATGTATTTAACAAAACCCCAGTTATTTTTTAATGTCTGTAATGTACAGACGCAACTAATTAACAATTTTGTAATGTCAATAAATTTCGAAGATATAACAATGATTTGAAAAGCATATCAGTTAGTTTATCCAACTCTTGTAACCCAAAATCGCAGGTTTATTTGTGCCTCGGAGAGCTCGTTATGCCGTCGTCGGTCCCGGTTGCCATACAAACATCTATGGCAGTCGTTACGGGTAGTTGGAGCCCACAAAAGTCCAACTAGTCTAACTTGGAACTTCGATATCGCCATTGGTCATAATGACCATTGGTTGTGGAGTTCAGATGGCAGTCGTTCCACGGAAAATATCGAAGTTCAGCCGCATTAGAGTTAGACTGGAAAGCCGACCCCAACTGAGTTGGGAAAAAGGTTCAGAGAATGATGATTTAACAAATGGTTTACCATTTAAATAAGTTGCGTCTGTACATTGGTACAGACGCAACCTATTTACAATTTTATAATGTTAATAAATTTCGAAGATATAACAATGATTTGAAAAGCATATCAGCTAGTTTATGCAACTCTTGTAACCCAAAATACATCTCCAATTGATGCTTACCTAGCTGTACTGCGAACTATGTATTTACATATCTTTCATCTAATGAATGCTGGCAGTAAAAAGAGGGTAAGGGTTCGGCAATCACCTTTGGAATTTATTACCGCCCCTTTGCGGCTGGCGTAGATCCTAATTAAATTAACTTGTGATCACTAAATCCATACTGCAGTAAGAGGTCGAATGCTTAACGATATTTACAAAATAATTTATTAAAATACTTTATACATATTATACTAGCTGTTGTCCACGGTTTCACTAGCATGGAATATTGAACACGTTAACACGACCACAGAATACCAAATAGTACTACGCCACGACATACAGGAGGCTATCTACCTACATAAGTGGTCTAAAAGCATCTTCACATTGCTGCCGTTTTAAGCTTATGCAGAGACAGAGCCGCTCGTTTGGCTGATTTCGAATTCTTATTATATAAGTAACTGGCATAAATAGAAACAATTCTTGTGTTTTATGTGATACTAGCTTTTGCCTGCGGCTTCAAACGCTTAGAATCACTTTTCCGTTACTGTTTCACGCTACTTTTTATCACTGGAATAGGGAACCTGTTCCAGTGATAAAAAGTGAAAAATTAGTGCATGTGTTATTCCAGATTATCTCGTTCTTCTCATTAAACTTTCTCGTTTATAATATGTATTAAGTAGGCAAGGTATATTTCAATATTGAAGACTCATTCAACACTCAAAATAAATATTTAAGTAAGTAAGTACAAAGTTTTAGAACTTTATAAAACTTTTTCAGTCTTACTATATACTTATATTTCTTGCCAATATCAATACTTTAGTTTTATCGGTACAAAGTCAATATAATGAAGCCTGTCTAGACATCAATTAAAACGTTTGAGAAAGTTAAATTACTCGCACCGCTGCACGCTGGCCGATAATTCTGTGTGGATCGAACAACTGAAAGAGTAGTTGGATAAAAATTGTACATATTATCTACTTTATTAACTTTTAAACTTTCGCGTTCCATGACTATTATACCGAAATGGGAATTAACGCGATCACGTTAAAGGTATATACATACCTTTGGATGCCTTTGGATGGAAGTACAAAAATTTCAATCGGGAAGACGGTTTCAAGTTATCTGCGACATGGAATCCAGTGATTAAAAACTTGCTATCTCGCTTTTCTGCGCGGTTGGATAGACACCGAGGCGTTTGCTCAGATAATAGGGACCCTGTGAGTGTGGTATGTGACGGTGCCTGGAGACAAGATAATATAAAAAAATGTCGAAAATGTGCGGGTAGAAGAAGAACCGGCTACCTCACGGACTCGACGACGGAGGGCGTGCGCGGCTGAAACAGTCAGCCTGTGACCACGGCCGGTGTAACCTGGTCGAGGCATCCAAAGGTATGTATATATACCTTTAACTTGATCGCGTTAATTCCCGTTTACGTATAATATTATCTACTTACTTTTTATTTGCCTAGTAGGTACCTATATTTTGCCGGATGTTATAAGACAGTAGGTAGATAGTTACCTATTCGTCTATGATAGTATGTTCAGTAATTTATTGGAATTATTCTTATTGAATAAGTCTGTCAGTCATTCAAATTATGTAAATTGGTAGGTACTAAAGTACACTCGAGAGCAATGAATCCGGGTCACTTAAAGAATGTTAAAAATCTCGGAAACTAAAAATGATAGGTTAATGCAATAAATTGTATTTAATAGACAATGTAATACTCCTTAAATGAAAGTAAAAAAAATATGAGTCACCATACATTTTATTAACACAAAATTACATAAAGAAAAAAACTGCTGATCTCTCCTTAAAACAAAAATAGGAAACATGAAATTTTTGAACTTTATTACGATTTTCTTGAATTTTAATACTTCGTATTGCCTCCTCGTGCTTCCATTACTGCGTTTACGCGGTTTGGCATGCTGTACACCAAGTTCCTTATACGATTTTGGGGAATATTCTCCCATTCCTCTGTGAGAGCAATTTTGAGCTCACGAAGCGTGATTGGGGGAGGGTTTCGTTGTTTTACGCATCTGCCTAGCTCGTCCCAAGCATGCTCGATCGGGTTGATATCCGGGCTGCGCGCTGGCCACTCCATACGAGTAATGTTCATCTCTTGAAGGTAGTCATTCACAATCCTACCTGTATGAGGTCGGGCATTGTCATGCATAAATATAGCATCCTCACCTAAATTGACCATAAATGGACCAACGTGATCATTGAGGATTTCTTCCACATATCTTACGCTAGTTAAAGAGCCGTTTTCTATGATCACCAGCTCTGTGCGACTTTCAGAAGAAATTCCGGCCCACACAAGTACAGACCCACCACCGTAGGCTACTTTTTCTTCGATGCATGCTTGCTTGAATCTTTCCCCTGGTCTTCGATACACTCTGTGTCTTCCATCGTGCTTGTAGAGCATAAATTTTGATTCGTCGGAGAACATAACTTTTGACCAATCTTCAATACTCCAATTTACGTGGCTCTGGGCATATCTTAGTCTCGAAATACGATGCCCACGCTCCAGTTTAGGGCCGTTTGCAGGTCTAAGGGGTTTTAAGTTAGATTCAGCAAGCCGACGTCTTACTGTCCATGCACTTGGGTTACTTCCTCCGAGGCGTCGAAACTGATTGGTGAGTTCAGTTCCTGTGAGAAAGCGATTTCGAAGCATGGTGTTCACCAAGTATCGGTCTTCTCGTGCTGTGGTACACCTGGTTCTGCCCGTTCCTGGTCTGCGTAGGTTAGAACCAGTTTCTTCGTAACGTCGGAGAACTCTTTGTACTGTTGACAGCGACACACCGACAGTCCTGGCTGTATCGCGCTGACTCCGGCCGGTTTCCAGCATTGTAAGTATTCTGGTGCATTCTTCAGGCGTAAGCGACATAATTTCAGCTTGAATAATGAATATAGAGCACTATCAACATGGTTTATGTACCCACATAAATGACAGATTACAAACAAAAGCAAAACCAAATGCTGTAATTTCGTAGTTCCATCTTCGAAAGTGGCCCTTTTTCAAATTTGATTTTTTTATGATATAACTTTACAATAACTAAGAAGTTTTAATACCTTTATTTAAGGAGTATTACATTGTCTATTAAATACAATTTATTGCATTAACCTAGCATTTTTAGTTTCCGAGATTTTTAGGATTCTTTAAGTGACCCGGATTCATTGCTCTCGAGTGTATATAAGTACATATTATGAGGATGAATACAAATGTGGTTTCTTTCAATTCAAATAACAATTGGCTTATAGCAATCCACACAGGCCTACCATATCACCGTATCCAGTCGAGGTATTCCAGCTACTTTTTTCAGGTCGTCTATCCATCTGACTGCGGGGCCAGTCCCTTCAAGTAAGTTTATCCATTCACAGTCTCCACTATCAGACTTTGTTTGCTCCAACAGTCATCGCTCCTTTGACAAATTTGGCCAGTTCATTGCCACTTCAGCTTACTTTTTCGCGAGCTATGTCAATTTGTTATCGGAATTATATCTTTCAAAGAATCCTTATGCATAGCGCTTCATAGTCTACTGCGTAACTTTTTATTTGTGGGTTAGTCCTGCCGTAAGTGTTCACGATTCGGTACCCTAAGCAACAACAGGTAGGTATGTCAGTCGACGACCTGCGTGTTGAGGTATTTTGCGAAAGTGAACGTACATCATATTAATTTCATGAGCACTGAGTTACAGTTGGTTTGACTTATTATTATTAATATTAAGTTTTCTCTTTGTCGTGAGTACAACGGGTCGTAACTATTCATCACTTTGAGTAATTAGAAGAAGTAATTTGTTTATCAATAGTACTTATATACCATAAACCACAACTAAAATGACTAAAATAATAAGCTTACTAAACTTGTACATGAAAATTAAAAGGACTTTTGAAATTTCATACATAATAAGCAGTCTTTTCTAACGAGATAGTTTTACTTAAATAATTTTATCTGAATATAATACATAAAACTGACAGAGGGGATTCTTCTGACTCAATTTTACCACAGCGACCACAGAACAAAGAAAAATCTTTTTAATGTTCTGTAACAGCGACAAGAATGGATTCAACCGAATACAAATGTAATCTTACCAATGAATCGCCGGTATCAAAGAAGCACTCACATTAATTTGTTAAGCCTTCTTTGTACGATAATAACACTGTTAAGAAATAACCTTGAGTTTCCGGCAATTCTCGAGGGAAAAAATGAACAGGATGGAAATGGTAATGCTCAAACATTGCAATCGCGAATCTATATTAATATTAAAAAAGCGAAAGTAACTCTGTCTGCCTGTTAAGCTTTGACATCTAAACCACTGAACCGATTTTTATGAAATTCGGTACAGATATAGACTAGAGCTAGAAAAAGTGTAAGTATTTAAACAAAAACTAGTTAAACTAAGATTAATTTGGATCTGGATAGCATTGTGTAAATTTTAAAGTGTTTTCATTTAGCATAAAATCAGTTCCCCTAAAGGTGTGATGTTGTGAAAAATCCACCAAAATTCAGAATAAAGTACACTCACCTATAACCACGGCCCAACGACCCGCTGATAAGTTGATCGCGAGTGTTAACTGACAGTTAAGTTAATTAACAGTCCATGTAAACATTGTGAGCTACGTATCGTGCGTTTTTGAGGTGCAAGCAGCTAATTATTTTACGTTAAAAACTTATAAAACAAAAAGCATTACAGAAGCGCTACTACGTATTTCACTTAGCTAATCCAGGTTTTATACAGACGGTATTAATACGTATTGCATTGTTAATTTTTGCGTTTTTTTTAAATAGATCGTAAACATTATTTCACTCGAGATTTTACTTTATTCTTTAACAGTATAGCTACGAGTAGCTAACTGAGAAAGATGCTATATACATTAGCAGTTAACTATCTAGTAACAAAATTTCTAGTAAATTCTGTACGGTAATCTAAAAGTAAACGCGTCTAAACATAAAGTAAAGGGACCCGATTATTCCGAAATAGTTCAAGTGATGTAACGGCGATAGCATCGTAACAAAGTTTATCGCAATAGAGTACGAGTTATAAACCACAGCAGTTCCAAGTGTTCGTGGGGTAGACACTTACTTATTTATGTTGTACATCGTGGGAGGGGGAGGTCCGTCAACGAGCACTATCGACTTGAGTGAGGTCAAGTGAGGCGACGGGTGAAATTATTTCGCACCGAGCTTTTCTACGGTGACGTCAAGACGCCCGACGTCTAGCTACGATATTGAAAGTAGATTCTTTATACACCATCCGAGAATTCGAGGCAAAACGTTTTATTAATTCTGTTTTTATGGTGAACAACTTTTGCAATGATATTGAAACGCGAATTCTTGATATTAAATACGTGATGGGAATAAGGGGAAGAGCCATTTTGTGATTTATTTTAATATCTAGCGACTATTACTGGTACGAACTATAGGTAATTATGGTATTTTACTGGTACTATAGGTATTTTAAAGAAAAGTATAGTACTTTAATTTTAAGAATTTAAAAATTCTACGGACACTGTGTCCCTAAGTGTACTTCCAAATTTATTTATTTTTTCGAAGACGTTACGGACACTATCATTTTATTAAATCGGCTCAGTACAGTCTCATACAAAAGTGTTATAATTACATTGGAATCTAAACATAAACTGGCGAAATGTGGGTGCTAGCACCTCTGCCTACCTTTTCGGGGATATGGGCTTGAGTTTATGTTATGTTATGTTATGTGAAAATCGAATATGTACATTTCTTGTCGTTTTTGTATTCAACGACCCCAGGGGCCCCTGTGCATTGCCAGGAGCTCCCAGTAGCATGTATTACTTGGCATATGTGTATCATGCAAGGTATATTTTAAATATAGTGGGTTACCATGATCTATAATAAAATCAATTTTGAATATTTTATCATCAGTTTTATTGATTCATTTGGTACTTATTACTAAAATACACATGTAACGTATGTGAAAATCACAGATAATAATGAGAACAAACAAAATAAAATCTATCCACATTATTATAGCCTAGACTAGAATAATTACAGTATTTAGAATAGTTGTCATGACACTCCAAAACTTATAAAAATAAAAATGAACCTCATACCTACAATGTAAAAGTACTTGAACCAGGCGTACTAAGGTGTAAATATTAATGAACATCTGATAGTAGATTTTGTAAATATTAATAATAATAAAAAGATAATTTAAACCATGATTTTGTCATGACAACGAATGAAAAAAGATTTTGTCACAAATTTCTAAAATAAACATTAAAAAAAATAACTTTAAACCAGGGGTAACTAGGACATTATAAAATGGGTGTAACTAACAAAAACATTAATAATCAATGTATTTTTTGTAAGTAATTAATAACACCGGCAATAATTAATTACGGCGCCGCGCAGCTGGTAGGCTTCATTAGATAAAGATATATCTAGATACAGTGCTGTTTATGAACCTTAATGCTTCCAATATAGAGTATAAATTAACTTTGCAACAAAAACACGCTTCTCACGAGAGGCTCGTTGCTACTTATTGCAAGAAGAAGTAGCAACGAGCCTCTCGCGAGAAGCGTGTTTCTGTTGCAAAATTAATTTATACTCTATATTGGAAGCAATATTCTTCATTTTTACACAAATAAAATATTTTTACACAAATGAAATACCTATTTGATTTCAATTCTCGCCTCGAATATTTATAACTGTATGTTTTGCTAAGAGATTTTACAAAAAATTAAAACACATTAAAAACACCTGGCAACACGTTGAATTGATATTTGTTATTTAGATTTGATTTTCAATTAGAATTATTTAATGCAAAAAAGTGCAAGACGCCATTACAGACGCTTCACTCGCTCGACCCTAGTTCGAAAAATTATTAATTTTAAATTTTTATTGTAAAATCTTTATGGAAAATACAATTTTATCGCTAAAACATTTTAAAAACTCATTGAGTAATATAGGAGTAATCACCTATACTCTGTCTAATGTAGGATGATAAAAATGACAGTTCATGTCTTTTTTTTTATATCGTATTTTTTTATACAAAATCATACCCCTAAAATTATTGTATTACATAGACAAGCCCCGCCCACTTGTCATAGTGAAGCGTCTTGCAAGAATATAGCACAATTGACTATACACAAATGAATCGAATGAATCGAATTTAAAATAATTTAAGTATTAAAATTATTAAGTACTTATACTACTAAAATTTTTGTGATATAATTTGCTTAATATGGTACGAAACATAAATACTATACCATAAAACTTCTCTTTTGTCATCCTGAAGTAAGTTACCTAAAATAATAAAAAATAAAAAGTTTTTGTGTTTTTCTAAATATCGATTCCATATTCTACGGGAACGATAATCGAAAATCGAAAGATTCATTTTCGATTATACTATATGGGCTACCCTATTTAGACCTGTCATTATTATCATCCTACATTAGACAAAGTATAAGAGCGTTTGTATGAAACTATGATTGACTTGTTTAACCTTAAAATCGTATTCTGAATTAAGTTTTTGAAGCAAACTTTACAACAAGAGAATATATAAAATTATTTGACTTACCTCCACAGTACATAAAATACAACAATAAGTGCCACATTATTCACTTTTTAAATAATATACGTAATTAATACTGCCGTAGTTCCACTGACCTTGACTTAGGACGAATGTCATGCGGTTCGTCAATCATGTACTACAACAATACGAGCAAGACACCTATACAAGCAAAAGAGATGAACGACTGCATCGTTTTCCTTTTCACAACATGTTGTGCTCTTTCAAAAATCCTCGCGGCGACGCGCGACGCGCACGCGACTCAGCGCCTCTGTAGGTATTTCATTGAAGCGAAATGTATTTATAAACAACTAGAAGTTTTCCATCCGACTGTACAAAACTATCGTTTTATATTGGTGTCCGTAACGTCTTCGAAAAAATAAATAAATTTGGAAGTACACTTAGGGACACAGTGTCCGTAGAAATTGTGTCCCAAACGTCTTCGACTCAACTGAACATCTGAACTCGATTTTAAAATACATACTTCAAATGCCACATTGATGTGAAATTTGCTCTTTTATCAAAGAACGATAAAAATAATTTTAAATATGTTTAAACTGTTAAGTCCAAAAGTTTTATAGATAGAGTAGTTAAAAAAACTTAGATGGTTACACAAGTAAAACAGTTTTGACATGGACATTAGAGTTTTTTTATTCTACTTTTTTTTAATACTTTTTAAACTTTCATACCGTCTCTGCCATACCCAACTATGAGTAAATAATAAAACGTCTATAATATCTTAGGTACACGCTAGACTTTAAATTAAAACCAAATTTAATTTAATTCACAAAATAGGTTGAAATCGTATCTCGTTCACTATAATTATTATCATCCCTAAAACCTCTCCTCATGTAGTTGGGTCTTTCTCAGGCGGCTCATTATTTGGTTGACTTCGGTGTCCAATTTTTTTCTTTCAATTAAGGTTTTACTTACATGAAATATCAAATCTAGTGTTAATTTAAAACATTTCAGTAGTTGAGGGAACTGTATAGACTGAATGGTTATGAAGATATTTCACTTTTTTTTAATAGTGTCCACCGAAATCAACATTTTTATCACCGAAATCAAATATATAAAATCCTATCCTATTCTACTTCCTACTTGATATTATAAACGCAAAAGTTTGTAAGAATGTATGTCTGGATGTATGTTTGTTACTCTGCCACATAAAAACGGCTTATGTCGGTCGTCGGGATTTCTAGATATATGTTTGTTTCTCTTTCACGTAAAAACGGCTGAGATATAGATCTGACTGAAATTTGGTAACGAGATAGATTAAAGTATGAAATAACATATAGGCTACTTTTTATACAAGCTCATACCCGCGACTCCGCTCACGAAGTCGATCACTCGACCCACGGAGTCGATCAGTCGGGATGTCTGGATGTATGTTTGTTACTCTTTCACGCAAAAACGGCTGAATAGATCGGATTGAAATTTGGTATAAAGATAGATTATAATCTGAAATAACATATAGGCTACTACCCGTGGCTTTGCCCACGGAGTCAATCAGTCGGGATATCTGGATGTATGTTTGTTAGTCTTTCATGTAAAAACGGCTGAATGGATATGGCTGAAATTTGGTACAGAGATAGATTATAGTCTGGATTAGTACTACTAAGTAATACTAGTATAGGCTACTTTTTATACAAGCTAATACCCGCGGCTCTGCCCGTGGGAGTCGATTGGTTCGTAATCGTTTATTGGTCAATTCCCCGGTTCTACTAAACCAAATGCAATCAAACATACGGCAGATTTTATGTAAAACCAAAACCTTGCTAATGAAAAGGCAACATCAAAATTTGTCCAGCAGTTTTTGCGTCCATCACGAACAAACAGACAAGGATTCCAAAAAATACTTAGATATTTTTTGTGGTCAACATAACCAAGTCTTTTATATCTTTATATCTACACATATCGTCGTCTCCAACGATATGTGTAGTTGTATCGGGCCAAGTAATTTACAATTCTATAGTTAGTAGTAGTTACTAGCTGACGCCCGTAGCGCCGCCCGCGTGAATATTGATTATTACAGCTAAAAGTACTGTTATATAGGGATATGATGTCCACACTGTCGCCTTAGGTGAGCCCTGTAAAGATGGTGTAAGGTAAAACCAATGAATAAATTTTAAAAAAACTTATTGGTCATATCTCCAAATTTTAAGTCTGACTAAGAAAACCGTAAGTACTAAAATCCGTTTAGTACTTTTTATCCGAAAGGTTTCGGCTACACGAGTGGAAACCAGTGGAGTGGAGAGTGGAGCGTAGTGGGGAGTGGTGTGGAGAGTGGAGTGGGGAGTGGGGCGTGGTGTAGAGAGTGGAGTGGAGTGGATTGGACATTGAAGTGGAGAGGGGAATGTAGAGTGGAGTCGGTAGAGAGGATTGGAAAGTAGAGTGGAGGTGGAGAGTGGAGTGAACAGTGGAGTGGAGTGTCGAGTGGAGAGTGGAGTGAACAGCGGAGTGGAAAGTCGAGTGGAGAGTCGTTTTATTAAAATAGACTTGGTGGCGATACTGAATTCCACGCGGCAGTCATACATTTCGACTTCCAGTCCCACCGAATACACCGGAATCAAGGGCACTGAAATCAAAATATTTAGCAAAATCCTACATATTTTTAAAAGTAATCTGTATTATGAATGCTTATGTTTTTTATTGAAATCTAATACATAAAAGACACACTTTTATTATAGCTTTACATTATTAGTTCAAATAATTGAGGATAAAATGGATTCACCGAAATCAGTTTTAGGTGTATACCAAGCCACCGAAAATGCTTACATAACTTAATAAAACAGTGGGGCGATAACATACAGACGTCTTGTCCTTACCACCGGTGCGGTGTAACTGATAGTTTGCACTACTCGAACCTCTATTCTCGCAGTCGCTAGAGTACAGAGTAATGAATGAATCGGTGCGCGCCACTGAAGTCAACTCTGAACGTCGGACGTAAAGACAACCAGTTGTAACTTGTCTAGTAATGCCTATAATGGCTTAGTAATGTTATAAATTAAGTAAATAGTTATCAAGTTGTTTGTGAATATATGTACATATAACACCTTTATTGGAGAAAAAAAGATAAAAAATAATTTTTGCTGCAAGGATAGGACCGGACGCGACACCGAGGTCAATATTTTCGCAGTTTTAATTTTTTTAAACTAACTTCTACGTAATTTATCTAAAAAATACCACAGGCCCCCCCTACTATTTTTGACCGTACATTTTATAAAAAAAATAATCATATTGATAAGTAATCTCCAAGTATTTGTTTTCGACGCGGACTCGCCTATTTGAGCCGGCTGAGAATGACCCAGTTACATTATGTGTATTGGTTAGTTTCAGGTTGCTGCTTATTCAACTACCAAAATACCACGACTACTTCATTGGCCAATGAGGATAGCTTACAATATGTCAGAGGTCGGGGCCTTAATGCGACAACCCCGAATAGGGTTGCCAGTTCAAAACGTTTGGTATAAATCTAAAATTAAAAAGCAGTTATCAACCGGTTAAAAAAATATCCATGAAAAAAGAGAAGTAAAAAATTCGTACAGATTCTATTAAAATTACTACATTACTTATCCATATAAATATCAAGCGTTAATGGTTGTGTTAAACAGGTAGGAAATTATAAACCATGTACTGACCTACGTATTTATTTGTGAAGATGTTTTAATGTTGGTATGTTTGGCTGTTTTTTACTCAATCACACTTTAACGGCTAAACGAGTCTAGCTACTTTTATCATTAAAATAGGTTCCAATAGCTTTACCATCAGGTGAGGTGAAGTCACATTGACGTGACAATATAAAAAAATACACAATTGCTTTTGAGAGAATATATCACTGTTTACTGCTAAACTCAATAAAGTATGCTCATATTAACATAGTACAATATTTTTGAACTAATTAGTTCAGTAGGGATACCATTGTTCAGCTATTATAACAACTTTAGTCAGAACCTACGTGAATTTCCCGCATTTAAAGTACTTACTGTTAAGAGAAGCAGCAACTTTGTTAGACACAGCTTAATTGTATTTAAACACACTAAAACTATAAGTGGAGTTATTATTTAAACGCTTGTACGTAAACCTGAGTTGTCAATTACACTTTATTTAGTTAACAAAACTACTGCGAATCAAAGCAGTTTCTCGAAGATCCGACTCAAATTCCACTTTAGTTTCTGTTTATTTGATGGCTAACAACAACTTTTCACCGTTAAACTGAATTTGGTTGTTTTGAAACAAAGAATTAGTTCATTTGTGCACACTCAATATACTTACTTAAAAAAACTTAACAGAGTTAGGTAGGTGTAGGAATAAATAGACTGACTGTTTCGAATTTCGAATATAAACGGAAACCACAACCATCAGTGATGCCCGTAGCCAAGTGGCAAAAGTCTAAATCGCTATCGTATCGTATCGAATACAATAGTTTAGGTCGACCAATCACACTCAAGCTCGTGATTCCGCCGCGGCGCGCGCATCGTACGCCGGCGACGGGCTTTGATGTGATTGGTCGACCTAAACGTTTCTATTCGATTTTACGCTACGCTACGGAATACACTGACATTTGTCTACGGGTCCTGATTCACTGCTATGTGCATTTCATTGGTTGTGAAATCTATATACCTAAATAAGTGAAGTTTGTTTGTTTATATTCAAATTTAAAAATCAATTTTAAATCAAGTAGGTATATCAGAAATATGAACAAAAACGCAATTTTTAACAAATTTCTCTAACTACTTATTGTCTGTCTGTATGTCTGTCTGTTTGAGTGAGGTAATCTCTGGAAGGCCACGAATTTAGTAAGTGTCGTTTTTGTAATTCTTGTGTGTCATTCAGTGTAGAAAACTTGTCTCAAATAAATCAACCAAGGTACCGTCAACCCTGAAACCAGTAACTGATCTAGGTTTACGTTCGGAAATGAAGCTGACCGCGGCCCAGTTCTCATCTGGCTTTGCTAAACGCCCCCCGCATAACATCCTTTGAAGTTCTACTCATGTTTATCCCAACCTTACCGAATTCACACAAATATACGGAAACGATTTGTTTGTGAATAGTTTATACACGAATTTAAACGTTGGGTAGGTATTTCTTAATGTGAAAACTTTCTACGATTCTCTTCAAGTGGAAACGTTAATGTTTATAACTTTGTGAATTTTAATGAAATGGAAAACCTCGATGTGTTTCTGGTATATCATATTTAATGATTTCAATGATAAAGTGTAAAACAGTATACTGGTAGGTATACTCATTTAAAATAATATAAAATTAGTTGCCGAATGAAGAACTCTTAGTCGCCTGTCTTAGGCACTACATTGGAGATTAAAAAGAAAACTTGAGTTATGTTAAATGAGCGATTCTGAATACAATATTTTTTTTAAATTCTTGTCTGTTTTTTGGTTGGTCTGTTTGTTCGGGATGGACGCAAAAAGTACTGAACGGATTTAGATGCAGTCTTCTCTATTAGACAGGTCGTGCTTAGACTTATAACCTGCTGTTTGTAATGTTTGATTGCAATTGGATAAGTAGAATCTGAGGTATGACCAAAAAACGATGACCTACCTCTGATTGTATTATATGGACGGAGCCGCGGGCATCAGCTAACTGTATATAAGTATAAACAACGACCGCCAATATATATATTATAAGTAAAAATAAAGTTTGTGAAAATTTATTTCTATCTGATATTATGAATATATTTATGAAATGTATTTAATTAAATGAAATGTTGTGAAAGTGATTAATTCCGAGGAACAATTACGATTCCCAATAGTCTAGAAATTAAAGCTTCCACGTTCCGGTTTATCCAATCAAATTCCAATTTGCAGTTAAATTGATTCAGGTTTAACCAAATAAAGTTACTATTTTATTTAGACTGTAATTTGCACGTACACTATCACGTAGGAAGTAAATTACATGCGGTTATATAAGTTGATCTATAAATTTGTATAGTACCTATACATACAAACAAATAAAATTGAACTGAATTTTTGCAATATGAAATTAATAGGATAGAATAAACTTTATTGCACACCAATAAAAAATTACTTAAATGGAAAACACATTAAATAATTATGTACATAATGGTTAACAGGTTTTAAATCAATGCATTTGAATTTATGTTCTATACATATATAACCAAAATGTATTTTTTATAATTTTAGTCTGTCTGTCTGTCTGTTTGACGTAATCTCTGGAACGGCTGAGCCAATTTGGATGGTACTTTCACTAGCAGATAGGTTATTTTACAAGGCGTAAAATAAGCTAGTTTAATTTTGGAAAACAAGGTTCTGCGTAAAAAAATAATGATTCAAAAATGTAATTTCACGCGGGTGTCAAGTTGCGCACACAGACAGACAGACAGACAGACAGACAGATAGACAGACAGACTGAGGAGGGCTGTTTGTAGAGGAGAGAACTGACCATAGATCTATTATCATTTCTGATAGTTCGACGTAAGCCATTATCATGCCATACCGTCATAAAATTTTGTTATGTTTACGTACATAGTCGAGAGACGTTTTTATAAAAGCTTTAATGCACATACATGGGGTGAAAAAAGTTATATCGTAAAAAAGCGTGGATGGAATATGCTCAAGCAGTGTTGTAAGTAGGTGTGTAAGAGGCGAGATACAGAAAGTGGAATTCAATGGTAACATTTCTTTTGTTTTAATCCTCGGCAGTCGAGAAAGAAATAAAATTGAAGTGTGTGAAATCAATGCATATTTTAGGAGTGTATGTATTTGTCTTTATGATATTGGCGAAATTGTGGGGGTCACCCCCATAGACACAATCAAAAGTTGAAATTGAAGTTGACTGTATGTAATACACATTTGTTTTAAACATCTGTCTTCAAGCCTGTCTATTTGTTTGAATGAGGCAATCTTTGGGTCAATCTTCATCGTGTCACAGTGATTGAGTCATCTGATCTTCCAACTCACAGAGGAAAGAATGTGCCAGAACTCCATCATCAGCTATCAAATGATACTGGGTTGGGCTTCGAAGACGTTAATATGGCCAAATACAGTCTAACTTGGAAATTCGATATCGCCATTGGTCATAATGACCATTGGTTGTGGAGGTTAGATGGCAATCGCTCCACGGAAAAGATCCAAGTTCAGCCGCATCACAGTTAGATTGGAAAGCCAAACCCAACTGAGTTGGGAAAAAGGTTCAGAGAATGATGATGATGACATATTATACCTGTATAATAAAAACTTTTATGTATTATAGTTACTATATATAAATGTAGTCACATGGATTTATGTACATTTATTTTGTTCGTTGTTGGCACGCATGTAAAAACGAAATTTCACGCGCCGACAATCACTAATGTTTTTATTGGGAACACACGAGGAAAATTGTAGTCGTTTATTTTTATAGAGGACTCCACACGCACTGATTTTGATATAGTGCCTATTACTTTTGTTTAGCTAATTTCGCTGCAAATATTGGACACTTTCGCACATGTTGTCATATACATTTTAGGAATATTATCTTTACCGTACCTACTACGTAGAATGTCGTAGGATAATTCATTGAAATTAATGGATTTCAATGCGATATTTTTTCCTTGTTCAGATTTAAAATCTTACGCATGTTTGATTGCAATCGGTTTAGTAGAACCGGAGATATAATAAAAAACGCGAAAACCGACGTCCACGCGGCGAAAATCGCGAAATATTATTGAAAATACTTCCGTTAATCAATGTCAAAACTAATGAAATACAATTAAAATTAATACTCGACAACAAACCAAGCGAATTGAATATTAAAAAGCAAAAACTTTACCTCTAACACTATAATACGAAGTTAGCGTGCTATAATTAATGTGACCGTATGAACACAGATATGCAACGCTACGCGGCTACGCTGAGAACATGAATCATTTTATATGCATTGGTTATTTTCAGAGTGCGAGGCAAGCCAACAAAAAAGCTTGGAGCATGAAAGATAAAAAGCCGTGTATGGGGTACATGTTGAATGGCCAACGAAAATGTTTCCACAAAACTTTTGAATTCTGAAAAGTAAATACAGGTATTTTAGGTCAGTTAAATAACGAATGCTTGATGTCATGTTCAACTGAGTTGGGAATGGAATTTTGTTAGATTATTTTTGTATGCTCAGCGACGGAAGTCCCATAACACATTTATCTAACTAAAGTTATGAAGCAATTGCACACTAAATTTTTTCATTAGTGCCGCACAGAATTTAGAATAAACTAATCTTATCTTTTGAGAAACAAGATGCAATGAGGTAAATCGGTGCACTAAGTATTTTTGTTGAATTTGATCGTTCTTAATTAAAAGTGAGATATTGTAGAAACAGATATTTATATACCTATTATAACTGTTTATATATAACAATCTTAGAAATCGTGTTTTAACTTTTGAACATTTCGCCTATACTATAGCAATCGTTGTATAATCTTGGAGCCACTTGGCTAGTGAAGTACCTACCTTCATCTAGAGGATTGCAGCCGAAATTCTCTTGGGTTGAAGTGCTCATTAACACCTCAATTATTATGTTCTCCAAAGTTCCTTAACTTTGTTCGTTGCCCGTGGTTCTCTATTATTTTGTAATTCCGTAGCATCGTAAGTTTTCATGTAGGTACTATTTTAGCGGTACCGGCAGACTTTATCTTGTCACATCTTATCCGAACGTTGTCGTTTATTTTTGTTGCTTTAATTGATTTTCTTGTTATGTGCTAACAGAACTTATAAAAGCGTTGAACACGAGTTTGTGTTACAAAAATGGTGGTGGCTAACCCTGTGTGAGTGAATTTTGGGTTGCAGTGTGTTCCCCAAATTTGAGTGCATGTGATTTCTGAATGCTTTTTCTTGCTGGCACTACGGTTTTTACACAACTTCATTGCACAAGACATTTTTTCGCTACTTAAACTGGCTAAATTGATTTGTCATGTAGTCACTGTCTCGTGTATGAGTGTGTGCGTGCCGACTTGTATGTACGTATAAGTAAGTAGGCCAACTGTGTCTTCAATTGTATTCTTTAGAATTAAAGAAAGAAAGAAAAGATTCTTCAACGCAGGTTCATGTGTGCAGGGTTAATTGAATAACATTTTAAAATAACACCTTTTCTATGGCAAACGAAAAACTAAACTTAATTAAGTATTAGAATTCACAAGGCAGCTACAAAAAGTTATGTTCATAATTAATTATGTATCCGTTCGTTTCGTAGTCATATTTTATGATCAAGTATATTGTATCATGTAGTGTGTGTGTGCAAGTATGTTTATTGCTTTCAGATTCTGATAGTGATAAATGTGTGTTCCCGTGACGGTTCATGTTTATCTACTTTTGATTAATGGTTCCTGGTGGAAAATAAGCTGTTGTACTTTGTTATTCTGATTTTTCCAAGAAAATATTTTGTATGGTAATTTTCGAATAATTTCACTTCAAAATTACTAGGACAATATTGTATTAAGTGTCATCTATACATAATATTACTATCTACTCTCCTAGTGGTTCTTCGATTGCTTACAAAGTTTACGTTTCGGGGTGCTGGGTTATTTTGATTAGTTTGTTAGCTATTACCAGAGTGAATGACGCCTACCTAACTTCTCCTAACTCCGAGAAAACGTCTAGGCGCTAGCCTAATTCGTTGTTTATAAGTTTATGCGATTATAAGTTAAAATAAAATTCATTTTAACAGTTTTTCTTGTCAGTTATCGGACAACAATGACGAAAAAAATAAATAATTGCGATAAAACTAGTATAGTTTTGGTCCTACTCGTACATGCTGTAAATTGGACGTTAAATATCTTATAGAAGGCACTTCAGAACTATGATTGACTTGCCGTTACCTGAACATTTGGAAGTAAACATTTTAGCATGTATTGCTTACCATGGTAATAAGGTTTTTTTTATTAATTATATACCTACAGGGTGAATTTTTCGACTGGGCATAGATCCACTAAATCCGAAACCATTAGGAATAACCAGGAATAACGAACAATGTACAATGGAGACCAGGGCTGATTTTGATGAAAAGTAAAACTGCATCATTGTTTTTTTTAAATCAAGATCGAGGCAGGAATCGAACCTAGATAGACTAGGTAGGCAACGAAAATTAGACGGTAAATATCTTATAGAAGGCACTTCAAAACTATTGATTGAAACTTTTGAAGAAACATGTTTTCATTTCTCAAGTTAATTGACTCTTGAATTTTGTTCTTACTACGCTAACTCTATATAATACTAGCTGTGTCCATAACTTCGTCCCCGTCTATTTAGCCTGGAACAAACAGACACAGACAAACACAAAAATTGCAAAAAAAACGTTAGTTTTCGTATATGTATCGAGTATACCTACATAAAAAGCTGTTATTTTAAAATTACAAAAAGACATTCCAATTTCATTTATTCATATAGATATAAGTAATTTTTAATTTGAACTTGTCTCCAAAACCTTTTATGATCTTTACACAACACAAATTATTTTACGAGTACTAAATGTCGGTATGTTTGCCGTTAATAAATTAATGTTGAAGATACATTAATTTATGAGTACAATAGTTGGCATGATAAGGTATCCTTCATGCCAAATGACCATGATATCTGACACTTGGTAATTTATCGCTCCTTGGGAGGATAAAGTGTAGTATGACTGGTCGAAATTCGTGGGATATAATCCAACTGTTATATTTGAAGTAGAAATGTAAAATGATTTATTTAGTATTAAATGTTGCCGGTGGTTTCGCCAGCGTACAATTCTGTTCCCGTTCCCGCTTCCCATGGGAACATATTCTATGGATATTCCAGACTGAATACTATTATTTTGTAATCCATTTCGACGTACGCGTAAACATAATTGTGTATTTTTCAAGACGTGAAAATTGTATAAAACTAATTGCATAACGACATTGGCTACGTATAAAATACATTATGACCAAGTAATACTCACACTCATGCGTTTAATACATAATGACTGAAAAATGATAGCAAAAGCACGTATAAACACAGAATTTTAAGATTCATAATCTTTTCATCCATGAAATTTTCATGTGCTTTGGTTTACTTTGCTACTACCTTACATAGCGATAGAAAATAAAATAAAAACACTACCTACGATGCTCCACCTCCATCAGCTTATCATAAATCTTGCATCCAAAAAACTTAATAACTTAAAGTATTCCACAGAATACAGTTTGTATAGCGGTTTTATAATAAGTTGACACAGAATGAACTTTTCTTAATCTTGTGTACAATGAGTTCGACTAAGTACATGAATACATAAATTTTCAACGTATTCGTTGATGGGGGAAAATTGTTCATTTTCTTCATAAGTCTTGGAAGCTTATTTTGTCGATTGATGTTTAATGACATTATGTAATATTGATGCTTAGCAACGAACAGAAAAGCAATGTTCAGTGATTTCTGTGAAATTATAGATATTACGAAAAAAGGTGGTTAGGAAGCATCTAAATGCCGAGACTACACAGTGCGAGCTAGCGTGCGATCAGTGCAGCCATTCACATATCATACGACTTACTGTCATGTATGAGTTGGTTAGTAGCCACTGCTTTGTGAGTACACAGGTGTAGCAGCTGTGCACTGTGTAACCTCACCTTAAAACTGGTGAACTTGCATAAAAACTATCAGTAGGAGGTAACTTGTGACAACAGTGAGAACAGAAACAAATGACGTCATGTCGTATCTGCCTCCGCAAGGAGTGAGTATATGTATGTGAAGAGGTTTGTTTTCATTAGAAGTGTTAGATTCTAGCGACATGTTATACTGTCGATCGAAGCTGAGCAGTAAAACATTTCCTAATAGGAAATTTTATTACTACAGGGGTTAACGATATTATAAAATATGAAACGTAGCTATTAAGCCTATGGCATAGTTATCGCAAACTGGAGATTAAATGCGCAGAATATGCCTATCAATATTAATGATATAAGTTTCGTAGTTACGTGCATATACGGTAGGCTTCATCCACACACGTATAAAAGCTTGCTATAACTATTGTAAATCGATGACAATTAAACGTCAGCGTTTCTAAACATTTCATAATCGTCGAAAGTTTGCACTTTGGAGTTTGGGGTCTGCTTATTGTTTTTGATTGGTGTTTTGACTTATCCTGAAGTGACTGCCATCTGATGTCCTAATCCTCAGAGGAAAGCCTTGTCCGCTTATCAGCAGGCATACCAGTTTGCAGCTGCGGTTGGCTTGGCCCAAAGTATCTTGGTGGGGCCTCATGCTCATAGATCATGGATTAATAATGATGTCGTGTTTTATGATGATATTAAGTATGAAGCACTTAACTAACATTATAAAAATGAATAAATTCAACAGTTCTTAAAAATGTAACATTCTGTAGATGCCCAAAGGCTTTTATAATATCGACTTAAGAACTGCAATACAAGATGTAATAATGTTGAGAGCCATTGATCGATACAGGCTAATTATTGCTATAATAACGGGGCTATGAACTGGCGGCCGGCTGCCCCTAAGAGTTGTAAGTGCATCGTAATAACCGTAAACTGGCCGGGTAATACGATGCGAATGTGCGGGTTGGGCGTTCGACATTAACCTCATATGTGACCATCGAGGCTTTCTCGTCTGACCATCCTTATGAGATTAAAATTCGTTTTAGGAACTTGCACGATATATGTATACGTGAGGGCTATAGGCATAATGATATGGTTCAAAAATCTGAAGTTTTGTATTACACTTTAAAACTATAGATTTGTACCCCAGAGTGTGAACGTCCTACTATTTTATATTAAATTCTGCGTGCTCAATAGCCCTAACAGTGAGGAAATTATGACTAAATTTTGTGTTGGCTAGATTAAATTATTAAACAGAAAGCCAATATAGGAGTCATTGTACACCTGTTGGGCAATTAATATTAACACGAAACTGGGTGCCGCGAACGTGAACTGAACCTAATATTTTGAACGGCTATTTTTTTTAACGATAGCCAATAAATACTAATGTTAATAAGAGGACCGTTCACAATTTCTTACCATAAGAAGAAACAGGAGAACTGAAATTAAACATGCTAATGTTGTTCATGCTTTTAGGAAATCTTGCTAGATACCTACACATGACATTGTGTAATGATTTTAATTTGCAAATGAACATTTTTGAACAACAAAATCTAATATTTTATCTAGTCTACAATGTTAAAAGATCCGATGATGTAGGTATATAAACTAAAAGTTATTTCTGATTCAGTTATCTTTAATCCATAGCCATAGCAACTCGAGAATGTTTCACCGTAGATGTTGCCCTATCTATACTAATCAACAAAAATATTTTTTTGGTTTGACATAAAGCTTCTTGTCACATCACTAAGAACTTCTCTTGCAAGAGCGGAGTAGGCGTACGGTAATGATGCTCTTTTAATTTTCAAAGTGTGCATGCCACTTAGCACTCAGCTCGCTAAGAGATTGGCACGAAGACACATTAGAACTTTACTGACATAAAAGTTACACATTGTATCATGATGATAACTTGGCTCTGTATCAAAAAGCGACAGGCGTGCGCCCACCGAATATTAAGTATTAGATATACTCGTAATAAAATTACCAAGAAAGGTAATATGAAGTAGGTACTTATATTAAAAATACCAAGAGGGATTATGTATTATATAATTATATTATATTATTATATTATTATGTATTGCCTTTATGTATTGTTTATATGTCAATTTGTGTGGTCGAACTTCCACTTACTAAAAATTTAATATATTTCATTATATTAGGTACATTGTGATGCGATTGTTATAATTTCGACACAACCGGCTCCCATAAAACTCGCATAATTTAGCGAGTTGCGAGTTGGCACCTTCCAATTTAGTTTTATCCTAGTCAACATTAGCGACATGGATAGGTAAAAGCTAAAATATCTGTTACTTATTATCTGTTGTATGTAAACATCTGTTATTTGTTATTATAGGTTGAGTTCTTCCAAATAAAGTATTAAAATTTTAATGTTTTGCGAATTGCGATTGACTCTTAAACTTTATGACACAGCACACAAGCAATAGTTCTGAGGCACTTCCTCTTAACTTTATATGTTTTGTTTTCCAATTAACTGTAAAGAGTCGAATGCAGAAAATGTCGCGTGTGGCAAAATGTACCTACCTTTATTAGTTATACGGTATCATTTTAACTTGCTCTCATGAGAGAATTGGTTTTACGTTTTCCACGCACGAAGTGCTTCTATAAGCTGGAGCTTAACAAGTAGTTTTCTTATATTTCGCTTACGTACTTCGTAATATTGTTAGTGTACGAGTATAAGCCACCTCTTTATTATCGAGTGGGGTATACGATCGGTTCAAAGAAATTCTGACCATTAATTAGTAGTGGTTTGAACTTCAGATTGTATTAACTGGGCCCACGACCAAAGGTAAGCTTGCTTCTAGCCAGGTTTGTGACTTCAGAGTGTTTTTTAAATAATTGTATACTGCCAACGGTGTAGTCATGTTAAAACACGTAAAAAGAAAGTTAAACTAATATCACATCATTTACGTGGTTATATAATTATGCGAGAACACGATTTTGACCTCACGTAGTGAGATGGCGGTATTGCATGAGCTGGATGTTTGTTTTAAAGGTATGCATTAACAAAGAAATACGTCTTTACTACGTTGTTAAATCCATGTTAGAAGAGATTTGAAAAGGGTGATTTATGAAATGTGCAATGTATCGCACGACTACGCTTAGATGTCGTGAATAGCGTAGATGAAAAACTGAATTACTTCAATATTGGACTGATTTCTCACCATTGTCGTAACTAAATTTTTCATATACCTACTTAGTTTTATTTCCTATCTCTAAGGGAAGAAAAGAACATTCTCCTTGTAGTGCTGAAAATTTCTAGTAACACACTACACAACACAGTAAGTGCACGATCCATGAACCATGCGATCAAAAGGAAAATCTCATTGCCTTTCCTAAAGGAGATTGGAAAGTCACAACAAGCAGAAGGTCCTGTCTTCTCTGAGAACAGATAAGAGTAGGTACGCTATAACATCGCATAAGGAAATCTATAAAATATCGTTGTGAGATAACTTTAAATCTTTTGTTTCAACAATATACTGTAGTAGATGATCCTTAATAATCAATTGTGCCCGTAGGTATTTCAGCTTCAAGGCAAGGCAAGAAGGGCATTAGAAGATTTTTGCAGGGTTGGCAGCGCGAATGTGACGTCCCTGGTGTTACACGCGTCCATGGTAACCGCTTTCCATCAGGTGGGCCGTGTGCTTGTCTGCCACCTAAGTCATCATTCTCTGAACCTTTTTCCCAACTCAGTTGGGGTCGGCTTTCCAGTCTAACTGTGATTTCTTCTTGTGTGTGTGTGTGAGTGTGAAACTTCGATATTTTCCGTGGAGCGACTGCCATCTGACCTCCACAACCAATGGAAATTATGACCAATGGCGATATCAAAGTTCCAAATCGTTTGCCACCTAAGTGGTATAAAAAAAGTGGCCATCTCAGATATTATGCAAAAACATCCCTATTATTTCTAAAATGAATAAAGAACGAAGTTGCGCAGATGTAAGCTCAACTCAGATCCAATGATAACAATGACGTGACGATTTGTGCGGCAACATCAATCATGGGCGCTGAAGTGAGATGATGTATGAACGCGCTGTCTGGAATCAGTGCCGTTGTTTCGTTACTTTTGTTACGCACGAGTTATATAGTCTGTCATGGCATGTGAAGAGACATTGTTGTGCTTGTGTGCTAGATAGTTGCGCATAAGATGGGTATTGTGTTTATTCAAAATTTGAAGTAGATATTGATGCAAGTACAAATATTTAGGTGTATACTAAGTGTTGGCCAATGGCTACACTCTCATGTTATACTAATGCCGATACCGCAATCTTCAGAAACCTATTACCCAGATAAAACGTAGGCTATGTTTTAATCTAAAATATAATCTATCTCTATATCGAATTTTAACCAGAAACCATAACATCTTCACAAACTTTCATATTCAATTTATAATAAGTATTAATGATTGATATCACATACTTCTTTCCAAATCGAATATTCAGTAGGTGCATTAAATTGTTTCCATATTAAAAATATACCAAATTGTTCTGTTTGTTTTCTAGAATTCTATACTGAAAATGAAAAAATATAATTTTTGTTGAAATTGTAGACCGAATGCTTCAAAAGTTCGAGCTAATATCCATTCAGTTTTCATAAATATTCATTTTAATCTCGTAGGTTCCTAAAATTTACACATGTTCTCTGAAGGTCTCAACTTTTTCATATTTAATACTTTTGGGTAGAATAGATAAAATAATATTGAAAACTATATAAAATTTATAACTTTAATTTGAGTGACCGAGCATGCCTAAAGCACCCCGTTTGTTTGTTTGGGCGGTATACGCAAATTTTGTAGAGTCAGTTTAGCAGCGATTTTATCTTCGGTCCATGGCACGCATAAATTAGTCAGGAAAATTTTAGCACCCACGCTAATTAATTCGGGTGGGGCCAGGCAAGGCTGTCAACTGTTCAACAAAGATAATGGGATAGGCCGCTCTGTAATAGAGCAAGAGCCCATGAACCCCAGACCTTCGTTATTTTATAAAAGCTGAAAGTTTGTCAGCGCATGCTCCCAATACAGATAAGAACGATGGCCCATTATGAAGTTCGGGTCATAGTGGCTTTGGCAGATACACGGTACTAAAGGGTAGCTGAAGGAGCGAGCGCAGGGCAGTGGGTGTGAGTGACATGGTGAGTCAGGTCTATTGCGATCCTTCACAGCCCATGTATTGGAATTACACAATTGGAATTATAATTCCATTTATATAATGCCAATACATGCGCAGTGAGGGATCGCAATAAACCTAAAATTGGAATTAGAATTCCAATTTTATAATTCCATAATATGCGCAGTGAGGGGTCGCAATAGACCTGACTTGTCGTCTCACTCGCACCCACTACCTTGCGCTTGCTACACTTTAGTACCGTTTATCTGCCAAAGCCACTATGACCCGAACTTCATAATGGGCCATCGTACTTACCTGTATTGGGAGCATGCGCTGACAAACTTTCAGCTTTTATAAAATAACGAAAGTCTGGGGTTCACGGGCTCTTAGTCCATAGTAATATAGTAAGAGAAAAACATTTTTGTATTGATGACTGTGATTGCCTTTTGACTGTAGGAAACCGAGAATCAAGTGTCTTCTTTAGATATTTCCTTCGCTCTGTATTTGTTCTGGTACATGAGGCTGAGGTCGAGTCTTGCAGAAAAAATATTTAATTCACAAAATATTACAAAATTTTTAATATACCTTTTGTTCGTGCGGAAATCCCCACGAAAACCACCCCCGCAGCCAGCGGAGGCGGTTGTGGCGGACGTTAACCTTTGAAATTACAGACACTATGAAATGTTTTTGCTTGTATTAGCATACGGGATGTACAAACGGTGATGTACCGTTTATCATCTGATACATAGACAGAATCCATTCAACTCTCTTGGGAATTTTTTTAGAGGTTTTCTTCCTCGCAAAATGTCAGTACGTCTAGTAAATAAGCTATAAGTTGTCTAGCCATAAAACCAATACGATTTTTATTACTCTTATTTTAATATTCAGAAGGATGTACTGCGAAGTCATTATACTGTAAATTTCGGTAGCTGTTTTTTGTGAATGTTTTCAAGTCGGAAAATCAATACAATTTTTTATTGTTTTGTTTTAATACTCAGCAGAATTGTATTGGGTTTGTGACGTCACCAGGGTTCGCCGCTCCATTAGGTTAATAAATGGGCAGTGAGACGGCAGAAAGAGATTAAGCTGTGCTCAGTCATCGTTTTTCACTGCTATTAATTGATAAGTGGGTGCTCTCAATAGATTACTTTAAAAGTTTTAAACACATTTCAATTTCATTGAAAAGGGTTTTTGGTAGTTATCGGTGGGCTTTTAAATCATGGTGATTGTAAAACTTTCATACTGGAATCCTGGATGGTTGACAGCCTAGTAATAGTGTGATTCATGCACGATGGTATAAATTATGTGCTAATTATCTTAAATTATTCTGGATGTAACTTTTTCAAAAATCTAATAATATATTTTTTTCAGTCTCTATCAAAATCGGGTTCGACACTCTTTTGAGTGCTTTTCGCCATCCCTCATTACCATCCACACCCACTTGCAAATATTTTCCGGTGTAAAAAATTTTCATTCTTTGCTCAGTCGTGAAGAAAAAAAAACACATAAATGTCAATGTTTAAGTTTAAAACTGTAAGCTAACAAGCTTCATGTTAAGCAGCTTAGTTATTATTGTATCAATTTCTTTTCCACTACGACGTTAACAACACTTTTCTAGACTAATCAATTTATTTTTATATTGTCAGCAACAACGGTAAAGTGTTTATAGATATTACATACATACGTAAATATAGAATTACAGGGTCGATGTACTACCGAGCGAAGACCTCCATAAAACATATGAATTGCGATATTCTAGAGTGATACGATACTAGGTATAAACTGTCATTTTATTTGCTTCACTGTCAAACATTCATTCAATTATTTTTTTCTGTATGAAAAACAATGCTGAAGTCGACAATTTGCCAACGATAGACGTCCGATGATGTTTGTAGTCAATTTGTAAAAGAACAGCTTTTGGAAAACATTCAATTGATGATTCAAACATGATTTAATTGATTTGCTAAATTACTGATTACAAAAGGTCGGTAAATTTATGTACGTTCTCATTTTATTGATTTGATATACTTTTAAGTACCCATGCAACATCGGAATTAGTGATAAATACAATTACTATTCGTCATACCTACTACTTTGTTTTATATTGTGGAACTTATCATACTGTCGTTTAATGCCTGACATTTCTAGATATTTTCAAAAAATCTTTACCCAAAAACGGTCCAATAAAATTGGTTTCCCTCAAAGATCAGCGCGAGTTCGTGTTTAGAACCACAAATATACGGAATGTTCTATGAGGCACCGATTTTATTGCGAAAGGGAGCCAAGAGAGACCGCAACACTATTGAGTCGTAATTTTTCATGGTAAGATATTGTTACTGTTGCTCAGATATCTGCCATTTGTATAATAAGTCGATAGCGATCGTCGTTTCAGACCTATATAAGAAGTCACCCAAGAATTTGTTTGGGTTCACTGAGGTAGGTACTTTGCTCAAATGTCGATAGTTAGATTCAGAACCGTGACTACTTAAATTATTCTACAGCTTTTATGGAAACATCTTGATTCTAAAAAAAGTTTACTAAAAGACTAGCTGAAGTTACAAAGCTTTAACACCAGAAATGGAATAACGATTCCCCAAAAGACTTTTCTTCTAGGACGTAAAAACGTGATCCAATTTACAATGCCTTCTAATATTTCAGATTTGTTACGATCAACTTTATTACAAATTGGAAACGTCTCAATGTATCCCTTGAGAGCGAGTGGTGGACCGTTCATCTTTGATTCTTCTGCCGGTTATGACTACAACCCTATTTCAGTTAGCTAAGTTTTCTGACTATCTAGCCGACAAATCATGAACTGTTTAGCATCATCATATTAATATAATATATGTTATTACTTTTGTATATGTACTACCTTTGTATACTAATATTATGTAGATATAAATATTAACTCAAATCCTTTAATCTTGTTCAATTACAATTCCTTTAATTTTGTGCAAAAAATAACACTAATCCGTTTGTGTCATTTTAGTTCTCTTACGGAAAAGTCCCTTTCGTAAGAAAGTTCCTTTGTTCTGACGATTTGTCACAACAAAGGAGTGAATTAATTAAGATGATCACTTTTTGAAAAGCGGTACACAGGCTGTAAATATTGTCAGAACCGCTTTCTTTTGTCACCGCTTTTCATTATTAATGATGAGTCATTATGATATAATTCATTTTTTTATGATAGTAAAGCTAAAGTACCTAGATAAAATAATTAATTTATCCATAAATTAATTAATTAATTTATCCATAAATTAATTATTTTATCTAGGTACTTGATTTTTTTATTAATTTTTTCATTGACCATAGTTGTTTCTATTTTGATGGATTTTTAGCATTCGTTTACAGATATACTGTTATAAAAAGTTGATATTTAGTGACAGATTTATATACATTGTCGGTCGGCAAGGCTTAACCACCAACTATAAGCTTAAATTTAATAGTCTGAGAAGATAAGATAAAATAGAAACGAATATTTTAGTGGCTAGAACCTCAATAAGTCAGAGTTTGCAAAGTTAGTTGAATTGAAGGTTTGAAATAGCATTTTCATTGAATTTTAATATGAATTGATATTCATTCACATTTTGCTTCGTTGAACTAATATCAAATTAACTCACAGTTTGCATGAAGTTTGACGGTTTAAAAGCTATGAGAAACATTTGAAATATAATCTTTCTCATAGATGGAATTTTTTTTAGCTGAGTTTGTCTATTTACAATTAAATGAGAGGCCATGCACTAAATAACGGCGTCATTTATTTATTTCACTAATTATAAATATTTCAGACAGGGGTAATTTGGAGCCTTAACAATTTTTTCGGAATCCCAGCAAACCACACCTGCAAGCTGCAGATCAAACAATATTCACTTTTGTAATATTAATACAGTTAAAAAGATCTATTTGTGTTTAATCAACAACTTTGCATAGGTTATAGTCAATCCACTCCTTTATTTTGCGTTTGACATTTCAATTTTCTGTCAAATAGTTATGTCCAAATGCGTAACCTGACCGATTTCAAACAATAATCGACTTAGTCTCTGAAGAAGTTGCAATCGATTTCAAACTTCAATTTATTTTATTTCTGCTCGATATTCAAATTTTTATACTTCTTTTGCGTGCCAGACTTATAATTGAATAAAATAATTCGCAATGAAATCTATTAAAAATATTTTTATTTTTATAATAATGATAATATTAAATAATGGCTATTATTAGATCTTCCTACAAAATTTTATGTTTTGTAATAAACATTCTTTTTTCGTGTACAATGTCAAAGTCAAAATCAAAGTCAAAAATCATTTATATTCTGTACTAGCTGTTGCCCGCGGCTCCGCCCGCGTGGACGTCGATTTGCGCGTTTTTTTACTATATCGCATGTTCTAATGAGCCGATTGTGATCAAATATGCGTAAGATTTTGAGTCTAACCAAGACCTTTCTAATAAAAAAAACCGCATCAAACCCCGTTCAGTACTTTTTACGTCCATCCTCCTCCTCCTGAATGTATCAATTATTCGGCGACACTTATAGGCTGTTCATACCGATCATCTGTCATGGGTTTACGCCAATAAGATAAGCCTATCGAGTTTAGGCTCCTTTGTTTTGTCATGGTAAAAACAATTTGCGGAATTACTGGGTCACCCGCCGTAAATAGCCCTGACCTCACACCTTGCGATTTTTATTTATTTCCGAAAAAGGAAGAAAATACCGAGATAAACGTTTTATGGATGCCGAAGAAGCTGTGGCTGCGTTTCAAAAGGCCGTCGAAGACGAGTACATGAATCCATAATACACTATAAAAACAAAGCTTTGTTACAACAACTTTTGTGTTGACGTAAATGTAAGTAAGTTTGAACGATTATTTTAGATTCGTAATTTGCAGCGATTTCATTCGATCCCAACACTAGACATGGTAGAGTGTAGCCGTTTTCATTGAGTGAGCAAATAATCGTAAATTTTAAATCAACCGAAACAATTAAAGCATTTTAATTTTGGTAATGAGTTATAAATAGGGTAGATACATAATGATACGCCAGTTTATATAATTTCTTGGTCACGCATTTCCAAGTTTACTTGTAGGATTAATGCAACAGTTACATTCTAAAACTGCTGTCAAACGCAAAAATAAGGAGTGGAATGACTATAAGTAGTTAAAAAGTTATACCATGTGATCAATTAACTAACAATTGTTGTTGTCAATCTGTCTTTTCCTTTAGTTATATTTGGTACAAAAAACGAGCTTTTTAAAACAAGCTTTTATTCAATTGTCATCCAAACTGGACGTGTATGCAAAATGCCAGCTCAATTCGATGCCAATAAATGATCGAAAAATGGTTTTCAAATTTTGATGGACAACTAACATACAAACAGTGCAAGTTAAATAAAATATTGTAGAGATACAAAAAGAGAGGACTGACACACTGACATTCTGACAGGATCAAGATCTATCTGACGTTAAACTTCTAGGATAGCTATCACCATAGCATATGACAACAAGTCAAGTAGCAGCCTAACAAATAAATCTCATATAACATATAACATAAACTTACGCCTATATCCCCGAAGGGGTAGGCAGAGGTGCTAGCACCCACATTTCGCCCGTTTATGTTTAGGTCCCAATGTAATAGGTAGCGAGCCTATTGCCGTTAACCGGGCACTTATAAACCTGCGATAAATACACACATAACTTCGAAAAGCATCGAAAAGTCATTGGTGTGTGCCATGGTGAACCTGGGATCGAACCCGAGACGTCGTCTCAGCAGTCCATTACCCAGACCACTAGGCTACCGCGGTACAAATAAATCTCACGGCTGTAAATAACGTATGTAATAATGTCCGCCGTCCCAAGTGGCACTAATCTGCTTAACGCACACGACGATACTATCTTATTATCTTGGAGTACGTTATATAGAGGTGCGTACACTTAGGTACTCGTAAAAATTGTGGCTGCTATTTTATTGTATGATAACCTAATATTTTATGTCTGTTGACTTTATATCTTTTTATTTGAGTAAGTAGCTTAATATAAGCAATATTCCAGTGCCTTTTCTTTTCTTTTCGTACTTAAGTACTAGAATATAATTATATCCAACGAGAAACTATTATAAAATTGTAAATTAGAGGATTCTGATTGATTGATGACCTTCAATGTACAGATGTGTCTGTAGCCTAGCCAAGATATGCCAAAAATAAACCTGAGTTATATGTGAAACGAACGATTCTGGACACAGAAAAAAATGTTTTGGAATTCTTCTCTGGGATGGACGCAAAAACTACTGAATAGATTTAGTTCAATTAAAAAGATCTTGGTAGATATTTAATTTCCGCTGTATATTAAATTTCAATCAGGATACTATGTCCTATTATCGATAACCGACATCATCTATCATATATATTATCATTCTCAGGTTTCTCAGATTCATAATCAGGGTTCAAACCTAAATAATGATAATCATTCTTAAAAGCTTAAGTACCCGTTTATATTAAAGTACAAGTGTTCAAATTGAGTTAGAAATTGTTTGATATTTTAGAATACCAATTGAAAAGGCGTATTCGTTGAAAATGGAAACCGTTGGTAATGTAAAAAATCTGCTTGTAACACCGCAAAGGTTCATAGCTCATCCATAATAAATTTCTCCATTTACCCCTATATTAATATTGTATATTTGAAGATTTACCCTGGGAACAACGCCGGATTTGAGTTGTTGCCAATTCTTATATGGAATATCAAAAATGCTTTCCGTAAAATATGAAGAATATATAACCTACTGTAAATATTATTTTGATAAAATAATGCTACAGCCTCGTTGTTATTATAACAAGAATAAAAAGCCTATGTGTGTCATTCAAGAGTATAATCCATTCTTGTACTGAATTTCAGCCAGATCCGTTCAACTCAGCGTAAATGAATAACATGCATTCAAATATCTTCATAAAATTTCACATTTATAATATTAGTAAGAAAGTACGATAGTAAGATATTAAGGTAGTAGGATAAAATAGGATAAGTAATTATAGGATTACTTACCCTCAAAACACAATGCTTAGTCATACCTACAACATTAATGATACTTACCTATTGGTATAAAAGAGTGAGGATGACTACGTCAGATACTTTCAGACGTTTTATATTTATAAGTTAAATATAAATATTCATTCTTGAAACATGTTGATACCGTACGAAGACTGAAAAGTATATATAAACATCGTTAAAGTACATTCTTTGTCTACCATAAAATATATTCAAACAAAATGAAGACGTGAGTAGTAAACAGAATACGAAGCAGAGCTACTCGTAGGTATACTCTGAATAATGACACTACGAAAACAATTTTATTATTCACAAACACTACCAAAAGAAGTTCCGACTCGCTGAAATTATTTGCATCAGAAAGAAGGTAGTGCGAAGTACTTGTTTCCTCGTGAAGTACTCTTCCGCCTTACTAAAAACATCCGAAAGGTATTAAGATGCAGATAGTATGTTTTTCTCTCAGTAATATGATTAAAGTTTGTCTCAGTAAGATCCTACTTACGAGGACAAACTTTGATCAGTTTATACAGTTGTTTGTGGACTTGGGACCATGTAGAAATTTATTATATATTTTCTGGACTAATAAATAATTAGAAAATCTCCGATGCGCTAGATAATAAGAATTGGTCGGTGTTTTTAGAAACATAATTTAAGCCAATTTTATGTATTTAGATTCTATTAGCTGGTAACAGGGGAGGGGGGGAGGGGGGTAAATTAGGGAATATTATACGACATTCTATACAGTGCTATCTAGATCCAAAGTAAGCATAGCTTAACTAACTTGCGTTGTGTGTTCTGTAATGCGGATATATCTACTTGTACTTAGATTATTTTTTTCTTGTAAATACATGCATAGGGACAACCTAAATTCACTAATCTCTGAAAAGGAAAGGTTAAATAGTCTACTGTTGGGTTATGTCAACGCACCTAAGCTGCTGTTATTATTGATCAAAATAATGCCATGTATGATTGCAAAACTAAGGAACGTAGAAAATAAAACATATTTCATAGGCAAAGATTTAGATAGCCGACTTTCAACATGCAATAATGCTGCAAGGCATGGTTGTAACATGGTCAGGTCATTAGAATTACCATAACAAGAATGGTACAGCGGTAATAAAATTACAAATGTGACCATCGGATGTCATTACGTATTCGCTCCCACGTCCGGCCACGTCCGAGCGTGGTGGAATTACGACTATTGTTGGCCATAGGAATTTCTATACCCCCATACATTCATATTCAGTTGTGACGCTATCAGAATACATATTAACAACCCCAAATGACTATTAACATGTGTTTAGCTGGTAATTAAAACTGGCTGGTTAGTATTTAGTATGTTGGTCGAGGTTAGTTTTGATGTTACGTGTGGGTTTGCGTTTTAGTTTGTGTATGTTTTTTTTTTTTTTCACTTATTAGGTGTGTTAATATACAGGGTGGACCAAAAGTCCGTTTACTTTTAAATCAGTAGCTGCGTCGAGCAGCGATGGCGGGGTGGGGCGGAGGGGACTCGTAATTCGAGCCCAGCCAACGGGAATTCAGTGCCATGGCGCCATTCAACGGAGCACAACGTGCGTTCTGCGTACGCGAGTACTACCGGAACAACGATTCCCCGACTATAGCGCCACGAAAATTTTGCACTCATTACAACCTACGTCATAAAAATGAAGCTCCATCGATTCAATTAATAAGAAAATGGGTAAAGAAGTTTGAGGAGACAGGTTCAACGATGAATCAAACACGATGCGGCCGACCTAGGACTTCCAGGGATGGCGAACACGTAGAGCGTGCAAGAACATCAGTTCGCGAACAGCCAAGCCTCTCTACTCGAAAGCGGTCAAGTGTCTTAAATGTGCCAAAAACATCTTTAATTTGTATTCTCCACAAAGATTTACATTTTCATCCTTATAAAATTCAAATGGTACAGGAATTAAAGCCACAAGATCATGCTCACAGGCTTCAGTTTGCTAACAATATGCTAGAGAGGTTCACTCACTTCACCAACATTTTTTTCTCAGACGAGGCCCACTTCCACTTAAATGGACACGTTAACAGGCAAAATTGCAGATACTGGAGTGACATTAATCCTAAATTAAAGCATCAGAAGCCTCTGCATTCCAACCAATCCAACGTCCCTTGATGAATTAAAGGAACGCATCAGCGAAGAAATGCAAACAATTTCACAAAACACCTGTAAAGCCGTAATTGAAAATTTTCGCTTCAGGTTACAACAGTGTCGTAGTGAACAAGGATCACATATGGATGATGTAATTTTTAAAAAATAAAATCCCTATTTGTCTATTTTTATATTAAATAAAAAGTTTTTATTTAATTCAACTAGTTTTTTTATTATCGTTGTTTGAAAAATAAAAAGACTTATGGTCCACCCTGTATTTAGCGGTTTTGTTGTAGATGGCCTGTTATTTGTGTATCATTATTTTGGACGGCAATTGCTTCAAGCTTTGGGTGCAGCAGTTCTCAAGAAGAAAATTAACGTTTTAATTTAACGTTTTAATCATATAAAGATAGAAGAAAAAGAAAAGAAAGAAACAAATATTTACCTACTGGTGTAAAGTGGCGGTGAATAACAAAACGTAACTTTGGAATGGTTTAGAACGGTAAACGAGAACTTGAACTCGCGACCCGTCCCTTACAGGACAAATATATACTCAGCACAATTGAATTACTTGGACACGACTTCGATATGTATTCAAAATTCTCAAATCGAAATCATTAGAAAAAATTATCATACAAATCAAAATTTCATTGAAATGACTTTGGAAATTAGATATACATTGTATTAAAAAAGTTTTATTCAGCTGTGGTTTACTAAGGGTAAAGGTACACGTTTGGTGGCTCCAAAATTGAACGGGTAATCCAACTTCTAAATATAAACCTACATATAGTAGGTGTAGAAAGTAGCCCTCTCGAATCAAAGGGTCGTTATACTCGATCCTATGCAAATACAGCTACCTTCTCATCCCAACATCAGCAACATCTGCTCTCAACATAATCCCAATAAATACATAAATCAGCCAAAAGTTTTATATTAGTAAATATTTTCGAAACCCGCGACGATAGCTTAAACAAGCAATAGAGATGTCGGTCACGTAAAATAAAATATTCATGGTACAGTACATAAAGCTGGAACTCAAACATAATAAACTATCGCTTGAAAGGATATTCCTTTGTTTGGTTTTGCTACTGGTGGGCGTCGGACGGCGGGTGTTGTTTCAAGTACAGATACAGGCACGTAACTTGGCCAGGTTTGGGGTAAGTTCGCGCATCGTGCACTTTGAGCCAATCAAATGATTCAAAGTACGAACGAACGGAACGTTGATTGGCTACAAGACGTCTCTCGGAGACATCTGATTGGTCCGTCAAGGGACGGACCAATCATAATGTCCGCGACGGCGCAACCACGTCTCCTGCGACCCGCTCATACCTCAAAGGGGACCTAAAAATCGACCTTTGCGCATATATGACGCGTCTGGCCAATTTACGTGCCGGTATCTGTACCTACGTGAACATACAATAATGCAAATTATCATAGCAAGACAGAACAGTTCAATACCTTCATATCGGAGCTTGTTTGTCGAATAATGTTTAGTGCCGCCCAGTGATTGCTTATAAGTTTTTTAATCTTTTCGTCATGGAAACCAATCTTCATGCTTTTGCTTTTTGTTTGCATATAAAATACGTTATTTATCATTGTACAGTTATTGCAAGCAGTAAACGAATCGATTGTTACTAGTTTAAGGCTTAGACAGAGTTATTAAATCGAAATTAGGTACATGAATTCATTCATTTAAATCAGTCTCATATATTTACATTTCATAATATAGTGGTAAGCAAATAAACTGTGTTTATTTGGGTAAAAGTACTTTTTATAAAAAATTCTATTATAATAATAATGTAAATTTATATAAACGTGAAAAGCTTCTAAAGTTTTACTATTAGTAAACTTAAACAAAGTGAATGCTTTAACAATCTTCATGACAAATCGGTTTTTATAGAATTGCAAAGATTGACAAGTGGCAATTAAATATTCATACGTTAAGAATATTTTGCAATTCTCACTTCAAGCTACTAACTAATTTTATTATGATGTAATCATATACTATTATCATGTTAGACTATTATTTAATTTTAAAGTTTGTAGCGTAGTCTGCCATCAATGTTTACTACATTCAACACCCAATTAGGTACCACCCACCTATCGTAATAATTCATTTAATTAATCCCATCCAATTTCATAGTCTGTGCCATATCCTACCTTCAGCAACTATTATTTATATATACAGCACGATTTACGTGGTAACTCATTCGGGTAATCTCACTTAATGATTCATTTAGTCATTCGTTTATACATTCATAGGCTAATTCAAATCTAACTATAGAACTATTAGATCTCCCTCACCAATTTATTCTTTTTTTTCTTCTTCCATTATTTGACCCTAAATTTCATCATACATTATTTATACTAAAGTCTTATATTTAGATAGTAATGATATTATTACCAAATTCAACTAATTTGGTAATAATATAATCTGTGGCTAGATTTATAGCTATAAATAATTTAGCTTGAAATATTTCCCCTTAGGTGACCTTCGAAAGTCCAACACCTGCTCGTAAAACACTTAACCATAAATCACCGTACTCTGGCTTCGTACTTTTCCTCAACCTTAATTCTAAGGGCTATCATTCTCTGAACAAATACTTCAATCCACTGCTGGAGACGCGCTCAGGTGAAACATTACGCCCATTAGACGAATGAGATCTACCCGAATTAGGTCGATCGAACGGCCTACGAGACGTATTATTTGCAGACACGATTTACCCAATTCTTGGATTCCGACATCGGAACAATGTGGATACTTACACCTCTTAAAGAATTCTCCAAATATTTCCGTGTTACTAAACTAAGACTGATGTAATTTGTACGCTCCAACTAAGTGAACTTCTGCTCAGAACTAATGGCGCGAGAGCGTCTAATGTTGTCAGAATCCAACAATTCTTATCTTTTGAAATGTAGAAACAGTTGTGGAAAGTCCACTTCGTAACCCAAGCTACTGCTTGGAAAACTTTAAACATGTTCTGAATTATGAATAGGCATCTGCTTGAGCTAGATAATAGAATAAGTGTAACCACCTTAACGACTTGTTTCATAATAAATTATTTTAGACAATTCAAATTATGCTTAAAATGAGAGGATGATATGTGTATCTTCACCTTTTTTAATCAACATCGAGGGGAAAATAAATTGGAAAGGAACAATTCAGAAGTTATGTTTTAACACTGGTTCATATTTTACTAGCTGTTGCCTGCGGCTCCGCCCGAGTGAAATTCTAACACATCTGGGAACCTACGGGAACCTACTCTTGGGATGAAAAATAGCCACTAAAGTTACTCCAGGCCATAATCTGTCTCTGTGCTAAATTACTGTTTAGCCATTATTGCATGAAAAAGTAACGAACATCCGTCCATTCTTTCACGTTTATAATATTAGTAGGATAAAGATAGGTAAATTATGCATATTGTTGCGTATGCTACAGATTCCATCAAAGCCACGACGAAGAATCACAGAATGTAGTCTATTTTATCAAGTTGGCATGAAACGTATTCATTATTATCGGCAACTTCACACCGTCTGATAATTACTTTCAGCAAGAGACTATGTACTAGCTGGTACTAGCACTTATTAACAGCGGGTTATCTGTCATGCGACCTCATCTGTTAACCTATAATGAGCATTATCTCAAACCAGATAGGTGTCTACGCTTTTTTACTGTTATTATTTTGATTATAACATAGTAGCTATAACATGAATATAAACTTATAATTATATTGATAACGCTAAAACCTTTAATATTATTTAAAACATAATTATATTACGACATAATACATAACAAGATTTGGGGGCGATACCGACCTCCACGCGGGCGAAGCCGCGGGCGGAAGCTAGTAAAACATAATATTATTATATTTTTAAATCTTCTGGTTATATAGGAGTATAATATAATAGATTATCGTAGATTGCTTCAAAGCAAGCGCGTGGCATTACTTGCCAACGGGTGAGATAGTGGTCAACGACTATAAAAAAACTCTCCCGTCTGTATTTGCTCACAGCGACTGACTCTTTTTCACTGCTTGGTTGATGTGCTGTCAGGTGACTGACGTATCCTATCTTGCAATTACTAATTATAACAAAATAGAGACCCAGAGACCCCACCATCGATATTTTTCATTCGTAACAATCTCTCGATTATAAAATGTATTATGCTAGAACTTGAATTATATTAATACAATAACATTATCCTACTGTATAATAAATCAAAAAAGTCAAAGGCACAAAATTAAACACAGGTTACTCAAATATGTGGATATATTAAGATTTTAACATGGTTTTAATATGGACGCTTGCAGTTCTGCGTGAACGAAGAAACAATATCATTGAAAGTATAATCATCCGACACTACAGCGGCATCACCAAAAGGATCTGAATATGTTGTTCCCGAATCTCCTGAAAGTCCACCGCTAGACGGATAAGAATGAGATTGAGTAGGATGTTTGTAATTTTGCTCATAAGTCACCTCTCCATTTCCATTCCAAGTTAATCTTTGAATCTGTCCTTGCCATCTCACTACAACGGAAGGGTACGGGTCTCCACCTTGCAGGCTTCTATACTTGCACGGGTAACTCAAAGGTGCTCTGTCTTTCACATCACTGGTTGCTATAGGTTTGACTTCTGTTTCTAGCGAACTGACTCTGCCTTCACATGATTCGAAAATTAATAACAATAGTATAGGGAATAAAAATTTCATGTTGTCAGTTGAAAGTGCCACTGAGTAATGCGATGATAGTGTGGTCTGTTAAAACCAACTGGTGTAGACATGATTAGATAATGAGACTAAAGGTCAGGTCTTTGTGTATCTTACTAATAAAACTGTTTTGCTGTTACAAGAATAATCACTATTAATCTTGTCGCCAGCACAATGAACTATAATATTTAACTTTCGTATTAGTGTGTTTGTGTAGATATAATAAAATTATATTAAATGACTTCCATTTGTGATGCACTGTTAAAGTATTGAGTATTTAATGATGAGATAAAAGGCGACTTCGAGAAATAATTTTCTTCATACGTTACCATTATATAGTCCCACGCGATTTCAACCTACTACATATTTCGTGCCTGTGGCAGTGTTATTTAACCCATACATGCCATTAATTTATTAGATTTGCAATATTGGATTGAAATTTTTATCCGATTAGTTCACATAATATGGTTACTGCTCCGCTCCCCTGGCTAGTATAAATTTATTTAATTAACACGTAAATAATTTTTCAATTTTGAACATTATTTACTGAGATTAGCGCGTCTAACCAAACACACGAATTTTTCAACTTTTTAAACAGCTACTGCTTCCGTTGATGATTTGAATGATTTTATGGATGGAAAGAACAACTGAACAGTGTAACTGAAAACACTTGTTATGTGAATTTTCTGCAATATCTAAGTGCCATGGAAGTAGAGCATACTTTTACTTAGTGACAAGAATGGATATCGGGTTAAGGAAAACAAACAGCAGTATTTCATTTCAAACAAAATTTTTACTTTGTACGTATTCTTATCATTATTTAGAGTTGATATTGAATTACTGCGGGTTAAATAGAGAGAGTATTTTTTTTCAAGAAACGTTTTCAAGAACGTTTCTTTTGTGGAATTTTGATAGAATAAATACATGAAAAATGTCTACTAGCAGCACAGCCTGGTATCTGGAACCTTATAAAGACTGAGTGATTAAACCCACTGGACCACACAAAATCTAGAACGCTTAGCTACTAATATTTAAAATAGCTTCACAATGTTAGAGAATAAGATGTTGTATTATTTCGATTTCATCCTGGCACATTTTAAGTTTTGGAAAAGAGCAATTAATTGAGCCAGATGAGGTCAGAAATTGTCGTTTTATTTTAGTAACGTAAAAGACGGAATTCAATTTAGAGTGTCTTTTCGGGTTAAACGAGTGACGTTCTCGAGAAAAAGGTTTAAATTAATATTTAAATTAGGATAATAGAGCCAGTAATATTACTCTTTGATGGCGCAGATTTTGGGCATTGGAAAATATTTTTTGCGAGTTGTTTTCTCTGTTACTAGTGAAGCGGAAGATGAACAAGTCACCCTTGGGGATTTATCAGTTGAAAATATCGGTGTGTGTTTTGGACGTATGTTTTTAGCCGCTATTGACAGGTTAAGGAATGATTCTAAATACTTTGAAAAGCTTTTACTCCTTTGTTTATTTTTTTATATAGATATTTTATTAATGTGAGCGTCATTTTTATTAACTTTTTTCAAAGTATATTTTTTCATAGTCGACTCGTATTTGATCACTATCTCTCCTGTTGGTAAATTACATCTCATCATGGTAAAATAACTTCCTTGCTTACATAAAGTAGATAGACATAACTAGCTGCATCGTTAGAGCCGTCCATCTTTAATTACCTTTAGTGAATACAATTAGTATACATCAGAGACTCATTACTCGACGTAAAGGCGAAATTTTAATCAAACACTGAGGAAGTGAGGAAGGAGCTGTAATTATCACCTTCCACTCACTTGGTCTCTGAAACAGCCACTCAACACTTAATTAGCCTTGAATTATATAGAGAGTGTCCCAAACGCCAAATATCCGCATAAGACAACAATCTTTAAATGAAATACATAAATGGTTTCTCTGTTTTGAAAACAAAGTTTCGTGGAACAAGGAATGAAATGAATGAATGAATGAAATGAAAGCATTAATTCTCCTATTTGTTGGCAGATGCAGCTATCGTTTACATAAGTTATAGGTATATAATTTCCTAACATTTTTTCCTATTTTATAATTTGTATTTAGGTATTATACGCATATATAGTTGCTTACATATACACATACCTACACATACTAGCATTTAGGTACGTTCACAAATAAACAAAAACACTCAATATTTGATGGGCTTGTTTATAGTCAACTTATCTACTTTAGGAAAGTTACGTAACAATTACATGAATTTACCTAGTCCATAATTATACTGGGTGAGTTGTTAGAGTCGAAACAGCTCACTCGAACAGTACTCAAACCGAGGTAATTCCTCGAAGGAGTTATAGGTAAAGTTCGCAAAATTTGTATGGAAATTGAATAACTTTAGTCTTGTAATACAAGTTCTTTAAAGGCAGACAATGGGAAATTAATAAATTTGAGTTAGTTTAAGTACAAAAGAAAACATATTTGTTGTGGTTAAACAAGTACTTAACGTTAAAATAATGCTGAGGATTCAACTTTTAATACATTATAATTGAAAGAACAATATCGTTATAAAAACCTCATCGAAATTCGTATGAGTTTGCTAATCGAGTAGGTACACCCAGTGTTGAATATAATGTTGTGGTCTTAATGAGATCTATTTTCAATATAGATGAATTTTAATTGCTCGTGTGTTTTTTATGTTTGTGAAGAGTTTAAATTTTACTATTGTTGAAATGTTACTAAATTCATTTTTTAATATTTTTTGGTATGCCAAGGCGTATAAGGTGTTAAAGTACGAACCCATTGTATTTGAACCAAAGTTAGACTTTTTAATACCGGATATGATCCTAGATTGATTCTAAATTTCGTAGATCAGGCAAGTCACAGTTAACACCAAGCACAATAATGTACACGGCATACATCAAGTGATTTATAACAAGCAATAAAATATTATGTCACTAAATACTTTGATGCACTGATTTCTGGGCCTCGATTCTGCTAAAGACAAACCACTGATATACCACTGACACTCTAAAAAATGCCATTTAATTGTAGACTTTATTGCTATCAGGTTAAAATCTAAAGTCAAATGATATTTTGTAGAGCGAATGAAAAAGTTAAATGAATTCTTTTCATTTGATTTTAGACTTTAACTGTATAACGGTATAATCTACAATTAAATAGCATTTTTAGAGTGTCAGTGGTATTATAGTGGTTTGCCTTTAGCAGAATCGAGGCCCTGATCGGATGTTAAATATTGAATGATACCGTTTTATCTACTGCTTTATGCATTTGTATGAATAAACTTTAATATATTTATAGCTCTTTAATCACTTGGGGTGAATTATTGTTATGTGCTTAAATGGCGACATTAAAAATTTGAAAAATATGAATTAAAGGAGTAATTAAAAATCTATTCAAAATGTATACCATTGTCTATATTTATACAAAGCTACGTGTGTTCTTAGATAGTAGTTATTGTATTAATCAGGGCAATTTTCAATACGAAAAGAATTTCTTTCGTTTACGTTTAATTGTCTGATAGTTAATTTGAATACGAATGCTATTTACAATTTTTAGACTGATATATACTGATATATTAACTTTAAACGGCGGATGAAAACACAGCCGATGTTTTGTTTTCCTAAAAGGAATTTCTCTGTCGCTTCACACATTTTGACACAAATTTCTAAGATAGAAAAGAATAGTTTCTTTTTTTTTTCATTAAACTAAAAGTACACCACATGTAGATACCCATTTCAACCCTACAGCTGCTATATAGTAAATACGAAGAACTCAATTCAGCAAGTTGACGAGCTAACCCTAATAACTTAGAGGTCGTAGTACCACGCAGTACGTAACACGTCGATTTGCGAGGGCCTGCTGCGTGTGGTAATGAAGTTAGACGTACGTAATTTACTCCGCATTTGCGAAGAGCACCGCAGTTCGTTAATCGAGAAGTTGAGAAGATAATTAGCGGGTAACTTCCCCGGAAAGTATGTGTGCTCCATGCGCTTTTCACGCTAATGTGGAAATGTGAGTAGCTCGTAAGGTGCTACGTATTATATAAATTACTTTTGTACAGATGATGGTATCTTTATACGGGATATTTTAATTCAGTAAGACAGTAGTATAATGTAAGAATATGAAAAATAGAACAAAGAAGATATATTAACTTACACATCGCACAAGTTGGAAAATAATGATAAATCGTACGTAGGTATAAGACTACGTAAATAACTTGGAACACAATCTTTCTCTTTTTAAAAATATTTGATTGCTAATATTTATAATGCTATAATTTTGTTAACTCTTGAAGTTAACTGAATTGCTGCCACTGTTTGAAACTAATTTCAGATCAAATAAACCGTTTTTGATTGTAATATACTTAATACATAACTTAGTAGTGAGTTTATATCCCCAGACAAAGTTATGTTTTTATACTTACATCTTACGTAATACCTAAGTAACAGTAAAATTGAAATCGAAAAATAAAAGTACTGTTTATTGTATTAATATAATATTTGAGGCAGATATTATATAATACTAAAGTAATGGAATTCAATATTTATTTGTATCGTAGGTACAAAATACAAATACATAAGGTAAGGTACATAAATACAGAAAGTAATTGAATTTGTTGAAAAGACCGGAAGCAAGATAGAAAACCTGAATTTACTTCTAACCGAAATCATTTTACTCTAATTAAATTCTCCTTAAGCCGACATGACAACAAAAGCACGCAATTAGTTAAAAATAAAGGACTGTTCCATGGAACTCATCAAATATTTATTACGACGCGCTGATTGAGAAAAGTAATCCACAGACCTCCCCTTATTCCGAAGATCATTATCTTAGCCCAACTGTTTCTGGTTTGAGAACTTAGTGATACGCGTAGCGAAAGCGATTTGTGAATCAAATTAATTATGTATTTTTATAGTTGAAGCCGTTTCAAAAACAATATGGAATAAAAACTACTCATTTTTAATTTTTGATGTGTGGTTTGTGTAGGTCGAGACAGGTTTTCTTATTAAAAATGTATGATACATTTTATATAAACGTACATTTGTTACAACAAACATAATAGGTACAGTTATTGTGTTAGTTATACCATGCAGACAATGTACAATTCTGACACACATTCAAAAAAGTAATCAAGTAATGTAAGATATACCTAAGTATTTATGAAGTAGGAATCGCTTTTACCTGTAGGGGGTAACCGTCTATAAGGAGCGTCCGGGGAAATCACACGTGAAAGGAAATACGAACTTGAAAACTACTTTCTCAAGCTGTAAGCGAAGAGCGCACACATTATGCATATTTTTATTACTTTACAGACCTAGCAAGTATAAAATATGATCAATTGACACATTTAAGTTATACTAACAATTGGATAAAATGAAATATTGGCCGGGTTTAAAATATTTCAACTACATACTATTAGATTAATTTATTTTAATGTCACCTAAGTAATGATTTCGTTTCTTTCTAGCTATAAATAGCTCGTGGCTTTCATATCATATTTGTTTACAATTGACATGTGCACTTCACCGCTTCATTAGAGGCTTTTCACTTTGAAGCTTGAGATCCACTTACTCCTTTAGCTCCTTTAATTTGGTTTTTATTTATAACCAATTCGAGTGGTGACCTGACACTATCTTCATCAATATCTCAGCGTTGAGTTCCAGTTACATTTGAGGCTGTGAGAGCCTCAAATATTCGGAGCCGGGGTTCACTTTTTGGTTTATGTTCCCCCATTTTGTATGGTCTTTGGAATACCAGTGAAACCGTTGTCCTGCATGTCATCTCTTTAGTAATGCTAGATATTTATAACCCACGTAGCCTGGCACCTATGCCTGCAACGTTCTTGAAATCTTATGACCTTAAGTAAGATAATTTGATTAATTATGTACTACGAGTATTGATCTTTCTTATCGTAACGAAGAAAAAAGCATTACTCTTATCAATGCCATCCATCTTGTTGTTTCTACCAAAACAATCGAAAACTCCCTCTCGATGCACGATGAGAGATAAAATGTTATCACTCGCTAACATCTTATGGCTTAAATAAATGTGGGAGGGAGCTGAATCAAATCTGTGGTCACCCTCTTTCAATTAATCCGCAAGTCGAGTGGAGTCATATTGAACTCAATCTGTTTGACAAGCAAATCACGCACTGAATTAATTTAGATTGATTGCCCTTTCGGGTAAAAAGTAAAATTTTATTACGACTTGAAGACATTTTTGATTTCTAAAAAATAATTCTTATCATATATTTACTTACGCCTATATAAATAAATTCCTGAAAGGGTAGACAGAGGTATACTGACACGGGGTCCACCAAGATCTTCGGGACTTAAGTCAATGCCACCTGTAAGTTGGTATACCTGCTGAGTGATAGACAAGACTCTGGCGCAGACTTTCTACACAGGTTTGTAGGATCAGAAGACAGTCGCTCCCGTAAAAAGGGATTGACGCTCGGGTGATGTATTGGTTGCTCGGATATTTTTGTACTAACAATATCTTTGAGAGCTCATAAGCCAAACGCTGTAAAGCAAATATGATGAGCAAAGCAAAGCAAATAAATGAATGCAGCAAAGCTAAATATTTAATTAGCAATCACTAGCTATTCATGTCTTACGAATTGCTAATGATATCACATATTTATTTATGCAATTAATTTCAATTAACAAATTCATATTTACCAAGTTTTTATCATTTAACAACTTCAACAAAATTTTAAAGCATTTAAATAATAATAAATGATTCAATAACCTCAACAAACAGATAAAAGTTAAAAGTTGTTTCGAAATTTGTATAAATTATTTTTCGATTATTAGTTACATTAGGTACTTTGTGATTTTAAAGTCGCAAGACACGAATGTTAAATAATCAAAGCAAAAGGTTGTATCTTTCAATCATTCCTATAAAATTATGAAAACAATAACCAATATTATTGATATAAAAGGAAATCTAGCACTTTTATAGAAGTTTCTTAAAAAGGTTTGCGTAGCGGTGAATTTCCAAAGCTTTTATCTCCTATATTTGATTAGTTCTTCGTGAAAGGGTGATCCAGTGCCTATTCAGAGGTTTGCGATCGGCACAGGGCGAACTCTGACCCACTAGCTATTCACTAAAGCTGTCAGGTGACTACAAGTATCCTTTGAAGAGTAGAGTGACCAAATCAAAAGTGGAAGAATTTTCTATTACTTTTCATTGCCGATTCTTTGCTGAGTTTCAGTCAACTTCAACTTTTTCGTTAGCTAGCTTTCAAAATTTTATTTAAATTCTAATACTGTTTTATGTCTAGGTAATAATCATTTTCACATTACTTAGATGCATAAGCGCACGGCCTACCTGATGGAAAGTAGTTACCGTGCCCAAGGGCGTGTGCAAAAGCAAGGGCGTCAAATTCGCAAAATAAAATTGATATCATTGTATTTTTTATACATGTTTAGAAAAAATTGGCTTATATTTTCGTAGAAGGAACATAGGTAGTTTTTGTTTTATTTGTTATTTTTATTAAGTTTATTCTTATTTTAATTTGCGAGCAATAGTGTGCGTTACGTGCACCAATTGTTAAATTGTATCTATTTTTGTACTATTTTAACATGACAATGTAACTATTTGTTCCAAAAAATGAAATAAAATTAAAATAGATTACTGACAATAATTTAAGGGCTGCTAAATTCTAAGTGGATTAACAGATTGACGTGCATACCTACGTGATTTATTATACCAATAGTTTCCTTATAATTTACCTAAATACTAATCTCTTAATAAACACAATTCCTGGTTACAGTAAGCTCCATTACTGACAGCATTGGCAAGCGAGGAAGATAAATCGCTTCAATTCACTATACAGTACCAATCGCGATCGTCACTTACTACTGCTATAGAGTCTCACACATTATATTAATTTCACCTACCTATAGTACTCGTATAGTTGGTTTTTAGAGAATTTACGGGTATATTAGCTTTGATATTGATTAGAAGATGCTCTTTTTATTTTATACTAGCTGTTGCCCGCGGCTCCGCCCGCGTGGATTTCGAATTCCTTAATTTTTTAAAAACAATTTATAGCCTATGTTACTCCCAGATATTGTAGCTTTCTATAGGTGAAAGAATTATTGAAATCGGTCCCGTAGTTTCGCAGCCTATTCAAGACAAACAAACAATAAAACCTTTCCTCTTTATAATATTATTAAGTATATAGGTAGTATAGATGAAATATCTATTGGAAAGCTTTGGATTTACTAAAGGTGTGATTCTGTAAATGATTGATGGCATACCTTTGATGCTTATTATAAATGAATTTGCAGTTGAAACTTGCAAATATATTACGTCGGCATTGGTCTCACAAAAATAATATTGTTAATTAATATCCATTTGCGGCTTAGCATCATCAACAGAATCTTACCTAAAGACTGATCTGAATGTGCCGATGTAATCGGTAAGGTTTCTGTTTATTTAAATTGTAAGTATAGTTGTATGTGGATATGCATAATATATGAATGTAAATATTGACTTGTGTTTAGTGTACCTTAACAGTGGCGCCTTTACGGTACTACAAGAAAGATGAATGACTTTCATTCATTGAATCATAAGCTCGTGGCATCGTTCATCATTTACGAAGAATTGAATACGTCATCCGATTACCATACAATACGTTCCACTGGAGTCGATAGTCTTCTATTATGAACGTGTATACAAGAGAAGAAAAATCTTCACAGTTTGATGGAGTGCCACATCGATAGCAACTTTGCATCAAACAATCTTGGAAATCTTTTACCGACATTTTTTTTTACAAAGTTAGTATTACAATGATAAGGTGTAAAGGGCCTCCACAAATCTTTGGGGTTAAAACCAAGCTCGCCTGTATTCAGTACATCTGATTAACTTACGAGGTTCTAGCACAGCTAGGGTTGGGAGGTCAAATGGCAGTTAGTGAATAATAAGCTAATGGTTGTTAGGAGACCGGACAAAGTGCAACGGGTTGGTGCTAGGTTGGTGGTCAGCACGCCTATTTTGAGTTAGGTATTCATCAAAAAAAAATATAAAGAAAGAAAAAAGAAAATAGTAGGTATACATCTAACAAACAAAATATAACAAAATATATTTTATGTATCGATCATACTGAATTCAAATTTTTAGTGCTATCTTAGTAACTCAATCAGTTGTTGTTATCGTAATCAGCGATAATTTATTTCACAAATGATTTTGTTATATAATTTAGCGGTAGTTAAAGTAAAATTATTTCAAATTTAATCTTTAAAGCTGGGTTTCAAGAACCTCCATAACATAGAAGACAAAGAACGATGAAACAATATGAAAGACAAAGACGTTTGATAGCCTAATTAACCGCCAGCATACAATAATTGCAAATAATTCTGTATCCTACTTCAATTAATAACGCCGTAAAACCACTGGCTACAAAATTTGATTATTAAAAGCATTGTTTGTTCTGGCATAAATCAAAAGTACATAATTCCATAAAAGCGAAGTTAATGCGCCGTATCCCAGTAGTTCCATTCTCTAGTTCCATTATGGAACTACTGGGATTTTTTTCTCCCAGTAGTTCCATGGAACTATACCATAGACAACCACAATAAAATATAGGCACTAATACCTATAATTCACCCCGCAATTGAGTAATTCAATATGGAAATGAATTTTATATTATTAATAATGTCTGTTGTCGCGTGATACCGCAAGCGCGTCGATTAAATTAATTTGTGCATCGCCATATTTTGTTATTAACTAGAGATAGCATTATTACTAGTAACAACGATTTTTGATGTATGGGTTTCCAACAAAACCTATATGTCAAACTTACCTGCAAGCCGCTGTACCTGCGGATTGACAGGTGAAGATTTGGCGCAAGTTTCCTTCTCTGGTTTGGGAGGATATATTGCAGCTACCGTTAAAGTCGTATAAGTCAAACTAAAAGGAGGAGAAGTAAGTGGACCTTAGGTTCCCAGGTGAAATAATGCTGGCACTGGCCTTGGTAAGTGGCGAGAGTGCGTAGGATTTCGCCATCTTGTTTTGGGGTGGCGGAAAAGTAACGAGTGACGGTGGGCGTGTCGTACTTAGTTTTAAGAGAGATTTCCGTACAAAACATATAAAAGAGAGTGTGCCCCTCTTTTTCCTGCTTTTTTAGCCTGACACCTTAAGGAATAAAAAGTTCCTACGTTCTAATAAATTGCTAAACATTATACCTTTTGTACCTACCTGTACACTAATGTAATGCAAAATGTTGCCTAACGGTTGATTCTAGGACCCTCTAAGTTTAGCAATTTTTCCAGAAAACACAGTGAAGACACAGTGACCCGAATGCCATGCAATTTTACAGGTATATTTTGTAATGGTAAAATACGACAGCCATAAAAGCTTGAAGCGACGTATAAAAAATCTGTGATATTGATGACAGTCTATTTTCATGTTCACAGTACATTTTGCCGGATACGTATAGTGAATATCTTCAGTTTTCGCAACATTACCAACATTATCACGGTTTCCACTTGACTGAAGTATGCGAGGTCTGGAAAAATCAATACACTTTTTGTATGACATTACGTGTAAACGGCGCAGCACCATTATCTATACTATTATGAAATTGTGAAGTAGCCTGCTGTGCTTGTACATTTAAAAAACTTGGGTTACATGAACACTGAACACATTTTTTTAAATCCTTGTCTGTTTGTTGGCTATTGACGCAAAAAACCGAACGGATTTTGATGCATTTTAATTGTTTGAAAAGTCTTGGTCAGCCTTAAATCTTACGCATGTTTGATCACAATACAATCTGAGATATAGTCAAAAAACCGACATCCACACGGGTGGAGCCGCGGTGATAGGCTTCCTGTTTTTTACGAAAACAAGAAAAGTGCATTTACTTACAAAAAATAACTGAATCTCAATTAAAGGCCGTTGTTTTTACCAAAGTTACTATACTAGCCAAAAATATTTAACAAATGGATGAAAAAGAAGTGAATTTTAAGTTAGACAATTTATATAGGAGCACTCACAATGGTAATAATTTCGCATAATAATAAAAAGCATTTAATGAGTAAATGCTTTTTATGTCCCGTTTAAAGAATCCGGGACTGTAGGAGGAAGGAAACACGTGCGCTGGTAAAGATTATTTTAGAATCTTAGGCAGATGGATATTGAATGCTTATAATCTGAAGTATAGCTTAGATAACTTTTCTATTACTTTAGCTATACTCGTAGCTAACGTACGCCTTTGTCGAGGGGACAAGAATATATAAATCTACTGCTGTTGGGCTGCATCGAAAAGAGATAAAACAGTATTAGTTAAGTTACATACAAAGTTAAACTTTACTTTTACTAAGTTAGCTACTTACGCTTATTTATGTCTGGGGGACGGGCTGCGTGGAGATGTATTATACTCGCAATTTCCTCTCCTTTCCACCTTTCCCGGTTGCTAAGTGCCTCCGTTAACATGACTACAGTCAACAGACAAAAGTAGCTTAGCAAAATTCAAATTTATTGATCGCTCTTAAAACTTTTGTAAAAGAAATAAAAATATAATTACTTTACCTTCTGCGGATTATTAAATATAATAAACTTCAATCTAGATTCTAATATTTACAAAGCGATAACTTAAATCTGGAATACAGTTACGACTTTCGTAACTTTACTTTCAAATCAAACTTAGGCTATGTAATACTTCTAAATAAGCAATAAATAACATAAAATCTACAGAGGTCGGTACTTTCCAAACCAAATTCCCGTTACATATGCAAATCCCGTTCAAATTCTGTAGGTACAACTTTGCTTACATAATAAATCAGCGCAATTTCTGTTGCTTGCTACGGTGAGGTATCGACCCTTTTAATTAATTCGGAATTGAGAGGTAATGTCGCTTGGTAATCATTTATTAGGATGTTATTGTGGTTATGTACAATGAAATGAATGCAATTGTACGTAATAATGTACATTTATTGTTAAGAAACTTGATGTTAGCTTTTGGTTGGTTTGAAAACTGTGCTTTCATACACGTTTATAAAATTTTGACAGTCGCTTGGTATGTTTATAGTCATGTACACAGTGGTAACTTATCTGAGCAAGTTATACATACATGCGATTCAAATAGATATACCTAGTACATTTTTAAGAGTTCATCATTCCCCAACGTTATTTTTCAGTGGTCATGTTTGCAGAGATCCTCTCTCGATAATTATGTTAATTGCTTCGTAGTCTACATATTTTATTGCTTAATAAAACATATAAAATATAGGTATTAGTGACGTATGTTGATGTCACATATTGTATATGAATATGAAGCTACCATTATTGCATAAAGTACTATTACTGCTATTTAAAAACAACTAATGATGAGCTACAATAATTCTTACATGTATTCACACTCGTGCCAAAAATTACGCCCAAGACATAATAATTATACATAACCACATCTTCAATAGTTATATATACGCATACGTATATACGACTAATACGTACCTATTCAAACATGCACTCACGTCCGCGTATGTAGCCACTCAAACACATAAAAAACTTCTTGTTTTTCTTGCATGCACGAAAGCACACAAGTACGCACGCTTGCGCGCAAGCTATTACTATATTAATGCGAATGAACAAAGTTCTCCATTTTCGTTGTAAACGATGCGCTACCCGCAGGTTTTTTAGCAAAGCAAACTTGGTTAATCTTACCTATTGGTTCACAATATCAACACGAACACTTTTACTTTTGTTGGCATACAGGTGTAATGATGTACAGATTCAATAAGAAGTGTTAACAATGTTTGAACTAGAAGCGGAGCAATTTGCAATGGTTCAATCACTCTGATCAACTAGTTGTACTATAAGCCTGTACCCGGGCTCGTGGTCCAACTATTTCAGAAGTTGGACTACTATATCTTCAAGTTGTCCGTAAGTATCTATTACAAAGCCATTAGGCATTAAATAAGTTCTAAAATAATAGGCAAACCAGACATCATGAATTATATTTATAGAGAAAAGATAAAAGCTTTTACACTGATTGTTGGACTAGACAGGGACGTTAAGGGAATTTTGTGTGTACAGACGGATTTTATAATCAGAAAATGGCACATTTTTAGATTAACTTGTGCAAATAAATTGCAAAAAATACATTTTATTGAAACCACGAGTATCCACAAACCCATCACAGCATTTTCATCTCGATAACACGCAAGTCTTGCTTGTGTCGCTCCAATAATAGACACGCTTCAAAGCTGTGTTAAAGGGCCTAATGATGGTTTTATACATCTGTTCCTTCAACCTATGTGGCATTTTGTGATCATAAATAATACCAGCTATCTCATGCCACTTGGCCCGCGTGTCAATGGCTGTAATTCATATTTCTCACTCATTGATTTACGTAAAATAAATTTAAGCACTCTACTTGAGTAATCTTACAAATTATCAAGTAATTCTATTAGCATTAGTTCAGACTCCATCAGTCAAACTTATCCTATAAGTAGTAAAGTTTGCTAGGAAGGGTAGACGCAAACAAATTTATTTGATTAGTTGATAAGTTCTACAATCAGATCACTTTGTTTGCAAATTCTTTATCTCTACTCTATTTTACTAAGTGTAGGATGTTTACTTTGCATATTATTTTTAATTCGCATAAAAAGCACCGGAATTTGAATAGATATAAATTAGACATTGTGTTACGCCTCGGCAAACTGTACTATTAATTCCATTTTCATAATTTGTTGTTTCATAAGTTGTTTCGCACACAACTTCCCCTCACAGCAACCTGTGCCTCATTTGGGATTCCATGGGGGTTCGTGACGAGATGCAATCTCAGTCAAAGTGCGGCCTCAAAATGCGATTGATCGAACTCCGTAGAGGTGAGAATTGGAATAAGTGTACCTATAGGTTCTACATTTTTTTATTTCACGCCAAAATGTGTTGGTCAAACAAAAGATACCTACATACTTTTTGTAGTAGATGTAGTTTTGTATATTATTTCTTGTTTTATTATATGATTTAGATTAATATAGTCATCCAAAATACTACATGTTTGTGTTTTTGAACCCCTTTGAGTACTTTGGGGCTCAAGTCAACTTAGCGCATGCTTTCTTCTCAGAGTAGGAAGGTTTGACGACAGTCGCTATCGCAAAAGTCAAGACAATGATAATGAAGACTATTCAAAATACTATTATGATTACCCAACTCTGTGATTATCATTACTCAGGGTTGAAAACTTAACCCAGTAATGTGAAACGCGGTAGCCTAGTGGTCTGGGTAATGGACTGCTGAGACGAGGTCTCGGGTTCGATCCCAGGTTCACCATGGCACACACCAATGACTTTTCGATGCTGTTCGAAGTTATGCGTGTATTTATCGCAGGCTTATAAGTGCCCGGTTAATGGCAATAGGGTCGCCACCTATTACATTGGGACCTAAAAACATAAACTGGCGAAATGTGGGTGCTAGCACCTCTGCCTACCCCTTCGGGGATATAGGCGTGAGTTTATGTTATGTTATGTTATGAAAACTTAACAGAATATACAAATATGATGAAAATGCCAATCCAAATTATTATAAATTTAAGTTAAGGCGAACCTAAAATTCTATAACAGTTAAGGTCTTCTTTCGAACTTTTATATTTATAGTATTAAATAGGATTATAATCTCCACAGTTCAGGAATATTGTGTAGAACATCAGAAACTGCATAACTTGCCAACAATTTTGGATTCTCCCTGCCATTATGCAATCAATCGTATAGCCTGTACTCTGTTTGTTGGTTCATTCAACAATGTATTCCTATCACGTTTCAGCAGCTCTGATACACAGCTTAGGGCTTTTTACATTCATGTAAACCAACTGAAACACGTCTAGTTTCCAATAAATGTAATCCATTGTGTAACATTCATTCAACATGCTTCAGGTGCGACTACAATATTCACTTTGTTTTATTATTCGACTACACAAATAATGTTGCACCGTAAATAAAGTACACTTAATATTTGCAACAGTGATTTTGGATTATTATGAGGAACAATGCCTTAATTCAAAATAATTATGATGTATCTTTGGACTGACTGTTTTTGATACTTTTCGAAAGGATTAACATCTGATACTAAGATTGTTTTGAGAATATGCGTTCGAAACTTTACATTATTTAAAAGGTTGTACAGGTGTTCCATATTGTGTTCAAGAATTTGAGACCTTAAGACTCTAAGCTGCTAAGCTGTACATCACTTATCTGTGAGATGTTAAACGAGTTAAATTACGAATGTGTTCCTCGATTTTATCAAAACCATATTAAAGTTTCCAGCCACCGCAGATTAGATTAGATTTTTCCAGAACAAAAAGTACAATAGAAATTAAGAAACAGCCTATCGATTTATCGGAAAACGAAAAATTCTTTCCGGTTTCTATTATTCTTCACACTTTTATATTCGTAAATTAAATTTACTCTTCAACAGTAAGGTCGCCCTTTTTCAATTAGAATTCAATTAAAATGTAAGAGACCGTTTAATTTTTTGATATAGGCCGGTACACAAACATAGTGGAAATAAATCTTTAAAGCAATTCAAACTCAATTACTAGAGTTTACTTTCGCCTAATGGGAAAAGGCTTTCCTTTGTTACGAGTTGATTTAATTCATTTGTGTTTGGCCATTGGATAGTATTGACATAATGGTGGCGGTTACGATTTCTGTTCCAGGAAATGGTTGGCATTGATGGGGTTTGTTGTTGTTAACTTGAAGCAATATAAAGAACAAGCATAATGATTATGGAAAGAATGATATTGCCTGTTTCATAGGAAATTTCTGCACTCTAATTCCGTGCTAAAATAGTGTGAAATCATTTATTGAAGCTGCTTATTAAATTATACTTTGACAATCATTGTTTACATTCATAGTTAATAAAGTACTATTAATAGTAATTAGTTATTATAAACTTTCTGCTATCTATACTATGAGAAAATTGTAAATTAGTTGTATCTGTACATTGGATATATAAAAAAAATGAATTTAGTTAAATGAAGGATTCTGGACCAAAAATATTTTTATTTTTAAAATTCTTGTTTAACTGATGCGGTTCCTCTATTAGGAATGGTCTTAGTTAAACATAAAAGTTGCTAGTTAAGTAGAACTGGAGATATGCAGGCAGAACCGAGGGATTCAGCTGGTCATAAATATAATCGTCATAATGCCATGTTTTTTGTATTCGATATTACACAATAGTCACATTAAACTACATAATGACATTCATCCATCACAACAAAAGATCAACGAAGCATATCTGAGTCACAGGACATTAACGTTCGAGCTCAAAGTTAGTACATAAACTTTATCAGAGTAGAATACTTTTTGTCTGCAGATATATAACGATGGCTCCATCCGACTGCTCTAAATACGATTCGGGGGTTCTTAAAGTTTTACATCGGGTCGGTGACGTAAATTACCATAAACATCCTTCGATCCGCATATAAATCTGCAACTTTGCTTGTGAAAAGTCTCGGTCAATTACAGACTGGCATCATGGTTCAATAAAATTCTGTTATTTTCATAGGAAACAAACGGAATTTTACTGAACCATGGATATAAAGTCTCTTTATTGACATAAAATGTGTTTAGAATCATATCCTACTAATATTATAAATGTGAAAGTTTGTGAAGATGTTTAGATGTTTGTAACTTAATCTTGCTCTAACAGCTCAATGGATCGGCCTAAAAATTAGTACAAGGTCCGGTGTAGCACGTAGGCTTTTTATCCTTGGAATAGAAACAGATTTTAACACAGGGGAAGACGTGAGCAACAACTAGATTACGAATGAACTTCAGTTAATCAAAACATTGTCTCAAATAGAAATTGTTGTTTTCATAAGACTTTTGTTTCATATTGACTAACTTGACTAACAGTGAGTAAAGTGACATGTGATATTTTGGAATGTGCTATTAGTAACTATTTGTATTTCACACGCTTTTAACAGAGCCTCAAATTCAATTTTTTAAAATATGTAATATGCTTTTTGCTAGAGTCTATTCAGTAACTGTATAATCAGATGATCTGGGATAGGTATTGGGTTAGAAATCTTTCTCGTGATATCACATCAAAGTATAGGTATACTTTGGATATTGAAAATGGCAACACCTCCCTTTTTTATTTAGAAAGGCGCTCCGGTTTCAATTCAAAGTTCTGTCAAGTCAGGAGCGACCCATATTTTGGGTAACTTGATTTCTTCGCATGTTTTTTGGTCTGCAGAGGCACATATGCCAACGAATTATTTTGTAGTAGTAGTCATACTTCTGCTTGTTCAAGCATCGACCGATAGAGGAAAAGTTTTAGCTAAGGACTGCCACGAAGACAAAAATTACTTCATATGAAACGCGCCTTTAGTGGCTTAGAACATAAGAAACACTCAGACACAATAATAATACCTACGTAATATTATTATGCACCACGTTATTTAAACTTTCTTGAAATAACATACCTAATGAAATAACGAACATGTTTCGTTTAATAAAAATGTTCTTTACGTGAAAGCAAACATCTTCGCTTTTTGGAACAGATTAAGATTACACATAAAATATTCAGCACTGAAATATATTAGCACAGTATGTGCGTTGGAATTTAATAAAATATGAACTTTTAATAAAACCAGCGAGGCAATATTTAATCCTTGAAGCGTTGTTAAGCGGTTAGAAACATCCGTAGGAATTTTAAATTTAATAAAATTTTACAAACTGTTTTCATTATGAATTGGTTTCTAATGTTTAATGGTTTTGATATTCATTTTGTGTTTTATGAATTTTTTTACAATATTCATTATTCATTCACTCATGAATTATCACTTCATTCTTTGATTCAAATTTTCGTTTTGTCGATTAGTAATTATAATATAAAAACCTATTTGCGAGCGTCCAAATTACGTTTTCTATAAGGATAATATTTTTGAAATAACATTGAAATAAAATATATTTGCCTCGAGCATTTTTTTAAATTAGTATACCTAAGATAATTGGATTTCATAAATAAAAAGGATAGAAAAAAGAAGAAAATTAATAAAAATAAAATCTTCAATTAGATTTCAATATTGATATCGTGTATATCGAATATCAGATATAAATTAGATTTTGGTACACGATTGTTTACCCAAAAACAATACATACTGGATTGCGTCGGACAGCGACAGATCCAATTATGTGGGTACGAGATAAAACACGAAAACAATCCAGTAAATGTTAGAACTGCCTTTTGTTTATCAAGAATATAATCTGTGAAGGTTTTTTTAGATATAGACATAACAATGTCACATACGTCTAGTCAGCGTCAAAAGTAGATGGTTATTTTTAGACTGTAAAAGTTAATTTTGATCAAATTATTTGCTTCTTAAAAAATATAAATTAGTTTAAAAATATGTTTGGTGTATGACCTCCTTAACTATTTTTTTTAAATTTACTTTTAAGTATTTGTTGTTATAATTATATTCTGTGAAAATTTCTACTGTTTATCTATCACGGTTCATGAGATGCAGCTGATATCAGACACACGGACAGTGGTGTCTTAGTAATAGAGTCCCGTTTTTTCCCTTTGGGTACGGAACCTTAATAGATAACTACTTGATCCTATTTCATAAATATTATATTCACCATTACGAAACTTAAAGTAATACTTTTGCAATCTTCTTCCTACATACTTAGTTTAAGATGATTGGTCATGAATATTATAATAAATCGAGTGCTTGCCCCTTTTATATCATGACATAAATAATACAAAGCTTAGTTTGGTACCTTTATTATGACAAATAAAAAATGAATAAACACATAATACATAATGATGAGACAAGTTGATCTCGTCAATATGACTTCGCCTCGGCCGTTTGTAAGAGATCAATGCTCGCAAATGGGAGTCAACCTAATAGATACCGATAATGCCACAATTAATATATATTTGTCTATGCAATATCCATTCAATTACTTTTTTATCGCTGTATAATATTGATATAATATAAGCATGTAGGGTTTTAAATATACTGTCTATATGGCATAAACTCTATCTAGTCTGAATGGTATTGTTTGAACTTATGTAACAATAAGCCATCTAATGTAGTTCATTGGGGAACGGACTCTCCGACCTTAAAATTATTCCCAGTGGAACAGCTCTCCTCCATAATCCCGTTCAATGGTATTGTATTATACTCTGCAGGACTGTCCGTCAAATTATGCTATTCGCATATAATATATAAATTATTATTGAGATATATTATTGTATTCAGTCCCGTTACTAAAACGTGAGATTAAGTCTAGTTTACCCAGTGAGAAATAAAGAACTGTGTTATATTTTTATTGCACAACGTAATAACATTATGCCATAAAATAAAAATAAAATAAAACTGTAGTTTTGTGACTGAACCTAATTTTGTTGAGTGATTAATGAAACAAAACGCAAAATAAAACAAGACTTCAAGACACTGTGAGCTCATTTTGCATAAATAGTTGCACCAACAATCAATACAATTCGGGTACTTTGAGAAAATTTAAACTTCAAATTGAGATAACCACCATTTTTACTCTTTCCGTGACCATGACTGCTGAAAAGTAATTGAAACGTCAGGATCAGTATATTAAAAAAATCCGACAATGTCAACAAATTCAATATGGACCTCTAACTGCATGGCAATGCACATTGCACATGTCATTCAGTTTAGCGACAAAGTAAAAAATTAAAGAAAATTTATATGTAAGTACCTGTCTGAGAATAATCTTAGATATAGTATATTAAATTCACCAATACATACTCAGCTTGCATAATAGATTTGGAAGATGTTTATTATTAATTAAATGATTGCTATGCTTTTTTGTATATTTTGATAGAATCCTTACTGAGTACATTATAATAATATCCAAAACATGCTAATGTTCTTACTCACAAAATCTTTAATGGAGGTAAATCTCTGATAAAAACGAAACATTACCTTAGCATTATGTAAATACTAATCTCATCATAAGATATTAAGCCATCATGAAATACAGAGCATCGCCTAAAAATTTGTAAAAGTTTCGAATAAAAAAGTTTCTTTTCGTCGGAAATTGGGGCGATCAAGGGGCAGATGTTTCTTTGAATGATAAAATGTAACGGTTTGCGATTCGCTGAATCGCTTATCTGTTTGAAGTTAAAAAGCTTTTAGTGAATGTATTGCGTAGTTGAACGAATACAGTGGAGTCTCTACGGTAACACAAGATCGTATTCAAACTAAGATAAAAAAATACGAGACCTTGTAACGATTTTATTGCAAGCCTGGACAACACTTCAACGCTTAAAAATCAATGCTGAGGTTTTATTTGAATCTGTGAATTCGTACCAAAATGACGTGAATCGTCTTTTAAATTTTTCGGATTTGAGGCAATTGAACCCGTTATTAGACCCATAGCAAAATTTCTGAGTCTAACAATACGAAAATATTAAATTATGGTCTGAAGTATATGTCGGCCACCCACATTTATACTTCAGAACATAACTTAATTTTTGGCTACTGAACCATTCAGATAATTTATTAATTTATTTACCTCCATGTCCAAACACAGGTAGCTCTATACCTATATATCTATTATCAGACTGTATTTGATGTTGCCCTCTTTACTTGTCGCTTCACACACTGACACTTGGTAGACATCGTTCCGTAAATGCATAAGTAGGTATTAATAATGTTGATAGATTATTATCGAGTAGCACATTCGTCCATGGTTCTTAGCAAGCTATAATGGTCCAAAGTATCAAATCCTTTTATATAATATTTTTGCCCAAACTACTGGTACTACAAAGTAGTTTTCGTAGTACGCAACATATTGAAATGATACGTATTCTAAAATTTTCCAGTAAAACATTAGGGGAACGTGCCGACGACGTGCGACACTTTGTTATAATATAAGAACTTTTCCAATATGAGGAAATATTTTGAGCTCTTTGTAGACATAATATAACTTTTTCAATAAACAATTTTGTTGACGCTACATCGGCGGCTGTGAATAATGTGAACATTTTTTATAATGAGTACTAAAATTATCATTTGATAAAAGTAAAATGTTTAATACAAAAATTGTCGAGTGAATTTAATAGGTTTTCCTCTATGTAATGAGATTTCCTGTTGGAACTGAAAAAGTTTATCAATTTCTCAGAACCGCGGAGGCTTCGGCACAAAATATGGCCGTACTTTGCTAGATTTGTTTTACCCTCGTTGATAGTTACTTTTAGTGTAAGGCGACTTTTTAACACTCTAATCTTTAAGTTATGTAATATTAGTTAGAGATCATTTAAATAAAATGTATACTTGCAAGGTTTTCTAAAGATAATATGCAATATAACACCGATTGCTTTTGGTAATATTCGAAACCAAAATTAGGAGTAATAAAATTAAGACCACCAAATGCATCTCATTCGAGCACTTACTTGTGATTTAGAGCCTGTGGCACAGAATAAATAATATTCTCTTACTCTTCCTTTTTAATTAGTTTATTTTGGCTTTTATGAAAGTACCTAACTGCGGTTCGATCTCCCAATTCCGAGAGAAAAGCCCGTGCCAGAGGCTCGTACCACAATCAGGTGTAGCGACTTGCACTGTAATTTTTTCAGCTTAATTTTCAAACCTGTAATGACAAAGAAAGTTATAGTTTCATGCTACTTCTCCCAAACACAACATTCACCACAAAAAAGTACCTATGACTGTGAAGTGTGTGAAATAAATACGTTTGTATTATGCTGATAAAATTCATGGGCTTATTCCTGCCAACTGTCACCGCCGCCGTCTGGATTGCTTCCCGTGACGTGAGTGACTGACTACATTTAATATCAAACAACGTCTCGCTACTAGCTTAATATTGTACACAATATGATAAATTGATGATACCATACAATTTCATTTTCCTTTATCTCTTTTATATTATTAGATTCGCACTTAGTGGGATTCGACCCAGTTAATATTTTATTATCGATTCTTATCGATCGAAGGTTTCAATTTCTTATCCAATATGGATAAGAAATTGAAACCTTAACGAAACAGTTAATTAATTTCTTTACCTTATGAATTCTTAAATACGTATTATGTTGATGTTGAAATACGTTCAACATATCAAACTGATTTCTCATGTTTTACTCAATGAAATTCATCAAGTAGGACGTCATATCGTACTTGTTATTTTTTTTTATACGGCCCATCTGATGGGAAGCTGTCACCGTGGCCTATGGACGTGTGCAACACTAGGTGTCGCACACGCGCTGCCTACTCTGAAGGGAAGGGAGGAGGGCTAGGAAGGAGTGGGGAGCCTAGGAAGGGGAAGGGGAGGAGGAGTACAGTGAGCTCTGGCTACCCTACTTACCGGCAGGAACACAACATAAAATTACCACTAATTGACAGAACTTTAAGATGGATAACATGAAACTACAAATCTTTAAGTATACATATAACATTTTTAACATAATACTCATTATCATTAGTAGAAATGTACTATTAGACTATATCACATTATTTATTGCAAAAACACTAGTTCTCATGATAGACGCCACACATTTCAAGTTGTTACACTCAGGGCATATTACAGACAAGACTGTTTACAGATAAACTGTTGCTCTACAGAAACATGAAAGTCCGTACACTTAGAATAACTCAAAGCTGTCTAATTAATTTCAGGTCACGTTGAGGCATAACTGTCTAAAGACTGTCTTCGCTCTAATGTGCGGTAGCCTTAATTGCCTGCAGACGATTAAGAGACTTCTATTTCACTTGATTCTTCATTAGTTATTTATGTTCAGTCCTTTTAATAATTTTGGTTCATGTTTCTATTTATTTTAACAACTTCATTCTGAGAATACCTACATAGTTTGTCGATAAAAGCGATTGTATATTAATTGGAAAAGGTTCGCTTTGAAGTTTCATTGTTTTAAATATTGTATGAAATTTTGAATTTTAGAGCGTTTCGAGGTTGAAATGTTTGTCTGTTTTAATTTAATTAGTGGAGCCTACAGAATATTCTAGTACAAGTAACGTAAGCCACTAATAATAGTTATACCACTAATAATAGTAGTTATGAAGATATTGTTTAGTAAAATTATGAAAGCGATAAACGTTATGTGGTTGAGAAAGTATGACATAATAACGTTCCAGATGACGAAAGGATTGGTGAGGAATTAGTAGCAGAACTATTGCATCAATTTTTCAATCGTTCTTGGAATCGGAATCCTGAAAAAGGAAGTTGGTGATCATGGAAAATGATCGGTATTCGTCCCTTTTTATAAATGTAAGGCTCGCCATAGAAATATTGTAGTTATTGCAGTTTTGAAAAGGTGATGTCTCAATTCTGCTGCCTTTAAATTAAGTATATAACTTCTGTTGATGGTATTCATTGTAATGCGGATAACAGTTCTAGGAACACTCATTGCCTGAAGTCACGCTTTTTTATCGTTCGTGTGTCGTTTGTGCGTGTGTAGTCGTACGGAAGTATACGAGGAATCAGCATACGGTGTCCGCTTTCCTTATGCTTTCAACCCCAGTAGTATAATCAACCACGTCCCAGCAAAGTGAAAATAAGATAAAGTATATAATAACTAGCTTCCGCCCGCGGCTTCACCCGCGTGGATGTCGGTTATCGCGGCCAAACATAACCTATGTTCATTCTCGAGGTCTAATCTACTCCTATACCAAATTTCATCAAAATCGGTTCAGCGGTTCAGGCGTGAAAGCGTAACAGACAGAGAGACAGAGTTACTTTCGCATTTATAATATTAGTATGGATAATAATAAAAGAAGCATAGGCCCAACATCATCAAGGCATAGCGATTCTGGTAAGATTTTAGTAAATAACAGATAAAGTAATTTCATAAAAGTTACTAATGTTGATCCACCATATTTACCTAACAATGTAAACATCAAGCAGAAACGTAATATATTTATGAATATGAAAAGATTAGATTAGAAAAGCACTTACTTTTGTGACATAATAATATTTCCATACGATAAAAAATGTATTTGATGTCAGAAAATATGTTTAAAAGAAGGAGTGGGCTTAGTCGAAGAAGTACTACATTATTGCCTAATATCAATTCTAGGTAGCAGTTTATTTCAGCCAGGGTGCGAAAAAAACAACACCTTACACCTTGACATATGAGACCCGCGACGACGTGCGGTTTTAGTCAGTTCGAGTTCAACATAGCTATCACCGCAGACATCCGAAAAAGAGTATTTCGTAGTGATTTTCGTATGAAAAAAAGAATGTTAGCAGTGTGCTTTTATCTATTTATCAAAAAGTGATAAAGAGATAAAAGATAAAGATAAAAAAATTCTTTTACCTTGTCCTCAATAGCTACAAGAGATTGACGCTTAGTAGAGTGAAGCGTGGTGTGTTCAGAATAATAGTAAGCAAGTGCAATGGCCGAGTTGAGTAATTAGAATAAGAGCAGAGATGGGCGAAGTTTAGCAAAACGGACATTAAGTGAAATATAGTGGTGCAAACTCTACACAACACCGCTCGCTTCTTAGCTAGATAGATAAATAACTCTTTATTGTACACCAACATTAAAGAAAATGTAATATGGATCACAGCAATCTCAGTTAAATGTGCTATTGACGGCCTTATCGCTAAATCCGATTTCTACCAAGCAACCTTAGGATTAAAAAAAAACCTGTCTATCCCACTAGTTCCATTGAGTTGTCCCATCAATGTTAGTGTATTGTCATAATCTCCACTGAATAGCTCCTCTCATCTCCGTTTTAATTTTAACTTCCTGCTTTTTGGAGCACCGTTCCGTAGTTTTATACTATTTTCTAGCTAAGAGTATTTACGCTAAAAGCTAGATTTTAAAATAAATATTAGCTAGATATTGACTAACATATTGTTGGCCAAGTTATAAGCCTACAATGTGTGACTTTGCCCGACCCGAAGTCATACAACAACTTTGAAAGACTTATAAACTTACAGTATTACAAGTTTGATGTTCTTTCAACTTTATTTTTAAGTAGTTGTAAACTACTACGTAATTCGAAAAGGTTTATTGTTCGTGTATTTTTATTTTATGTTTTCATATTATATAAAATCTAGTAAACGCTATGTAATACCTAGGAATTATTTAAGTATGAAATTAAAAAAAAAGATACTTTCAAGAATACCGCAGTTAAGTAAGTAACCGTAATTAAATAGAGATTTAATCTTGCAAAAAGAAGGTAACTGTTAAATTAGTTGTTGTTTTGTCATTGTTTCAATTTAGTTGTAAAGGAAATTGCTGTTTACAAGTAAAGAAAGACCTATTTATCTTTCTAAAAGTTTATGTGATTAACGTCTAGTTCTTTCCATTTTGGGGTCGAGACCTCAGAATGGAAGACCTAAAAGATGAAAAATCGAATCAGAATTCGAACTTAAAAAATTAGGTACGTGAGTACACGATCTTCATATTTGAATCATTACTTACAAAAACATTCATTTCGACACATTCACTCTCTTTCATAAAAAGAGTAGAAAATAAAATGTACATCTTTCAATTTTTCAATTGTGAATAGTCTATAGAAGTATTATAGTATGAATAGGGTTTTACCAAAATCATTGTAAGCTATAATAAAAGCACCTTTACGAACACATTTCTTTTCATGTGCTTCATTTTTTTAGGCATTAAGCAACGACCATCAGTGGGCAATAAGCTCGGATTACCGAATGGTCACAATTTGTCTTTTTGTCAGCTTGATCCAGGTTGTGGATATCCAAGATAAAGGACCTCTGTAAGTCAATAAATTGGCAATCGGACCGGACTCAGCCGGCGAATATTGAGAGAATTGTGTTGCAGTATGTGCATTGCTACAGCTTAACAGAGAATTGAATGGAACAGATCAGAACATCATTTAGTTCACAGCATTGTAATAAATATTCAAGCTTGGTAACCGTAGACAGTATTACAAAACAAATTACCTTCCATGTGTGTTACAATTTTATTGTTCTCGAAAAACATTTTAGTGATGGCATGTGTTTCCTTCCTCCTATAGTCCCGGGGCCTTTAATCGGGGCGTGAAAAAGCATTTGATGAAGCCGTCAATCTGAGGGCCACCACTGTAGCACTACCGGTGTATGTGGTGGTGACCCCAGTCCTGAGACTTTGCCTTTAGCTTACCATCAGGCGAGGTAGACGCCGTGATGTGTCCTATATAAAAAAAAAATATTGCAGTATGATAGCAGTATTACGTTTTAGGTACTACAAACTATGATTTATAAAGTTTTGATAACAACTAAATTTGGCGGTACTGTTTATTCACTTCAAGCCTAATATTGACAGCGACATGGACATTGTGAATTCTCCCCTACCTCTCAGAATATTAATGCGAGTAGTTTACACCTGCTATTCATTTATCATAAGGTATAATGGTAGGGTAACGGGAATGGTAGGTGTAATGAATAGTTTCGGTGACCATCGACGACGAAGTTATAGATTGTCATAACTTACACTACGTGAGTGCAGGTAAACGATCAATTATTAGTATGTCGTTTGCCGCTGTTTTAAGTTAAATCGTTGTTTATGTTAGTAACGTAAATATACTCCATGTTCAATAATGCTGAGTGTTAGGGAAACACCTTGACAGGCGATAGTACTGAATATAAAAAAATGTATGAATTAAAAACAAAATTGTAAAATTTTTCGTTAACGTTATGCACACTCCATTGTGTTGATATAGCTAATAACCTCATATATGTCAGCAATGAAATTATCTTATTTGTGAACGACTCTGGTCTGGTCCAGCTCCATATCTCCATATCCCTTTAGAGGTGAAATTTCCACAAACACAATGACATACCTAATTACAACAAAAAAAAAAAAAACATAATACCATAAATCAGTTGTCAAAGTTTTTGAGTCCCTACGAGTACCTATTATTTAACTTTTTTCTGATTTCCAACTTTTCTTATTCTGATTCTTGAATATTCTGATGACAGATAACTGAATCTCATCCAGCTGCTAGACTGGGAAAGAAAATTTGATTTTGCATGAAAAAGCAGTAATAACCTCGGTAGTTGTATCCTCCAACCAGAATAAGTTTTTATTAGCCGGTACAAATGTTGCACATGCGAATATATATGGGCGCGCCCATAGACTTAGGAAAAGTATGGACGGAGTGCCTAGAGTAACTAGTCTGTGTCAAAAAATGGCGGGCATCAATCATTGTGTGAGTAAATTGTAGGGATGCGAGGTTTTACCTAAATTTCCCCATTTTTTATTATTTTAGTTGAGGAATAAGGAGAATTATTTGGTAAATTTTAAAATATATAAATGAACAATCATTAAAGGTGATTCGTGCATTATTATTAAAAATATTATTTTATCATAAATTAATGAAAATAATATTTTAGTTATTTTTTACATTATTTTTTTCATTATACCTATATATAAAAAAAAACTTACATGGATGGTAACCGTGGGGAATATTCACACGATTAAACTAGGTACCTAATTAACAAAAAAAGTTAAAAAATTCATATTAGTTACAATTTGTATTTTTGCGATTCCTAATCCCATGTATTTATAAAAAAGAAGTTAAATCACTACGGTTATCACTACTAATAAATAGTTTATGCTATTTCATCATAAAGTCACACAATTTACAGATTTCCCCAAAATATGGGGAAATTTGCACACTTTTATGTTGGGATCACTGGTTTTGTACCGAACAATTGAATTTTGTTTTGAAATATTGAATGAACATTTATGTATAATTATTAGATAAACATTAGGTGATTGAAATATTGATTAACCTGTGAAATGTGATCCCTGGATTTATTTTCTTCCTGTCACTACGGTTTTTACACCATTTCACTGCACAAGACATGTTGTATAAATTTGATTTTTTTTTCTTCCCGCTTAAACTGACAGATCGACCGATTCGGCCGACGTTTGCCGCGAAGTGGCTGACTATGATGTGAGAGTGTGCGTGGCGACTGTATACGTATACGAAAGTTGGCTGACTATGCAGCGTCACTTTTTTGTTCCCATGGCTCCGTCCATAGTTATTCCTAGGTCCATGGGCGCGCCGCTAACAAGAAAAGTGAAACAAATGTACGATCGAGATAGAAACATCTAGTAACTTTACCATTGTTCCAAATAGCCGTAAACTAACTGCAGCACGTTAGCTCACCCGAGTTCGTACTTTCAAAAACAAAAATGGCATCCGAAATGTTGCTTAATTTGTGTTCACTAACATTCATGACGGTAATTCCAAACTCATTTTGTTCAATTTTCAGTATTTTTGTAGCAAAATTTTAAAAGTATTGTGATAAACACTGATGACCCTTGATGGTTTCAAAATGGTTTGTAAGTGACAATAATATTTAGTTTTTTTTCGTGTTATATAGAGATAGCTGTTATAGACTTTTTTTCTTCGAGTTATTGATATATACATTACAGTATAATTCTCGGTAAAAGTAAATGTAAATTTCAAAAAAAATTTTTAATCATCTATTCACAATCAATTTTTCTACATTACTTCGTACAAAGAAACATTTCTGCAACTGAAAAACGAAAATCATTCCATTTTCCTTTGACGCCAGGTAGAGGAACTAGTTGAAGTCATTAGGGTTGGAGTGACAACGACCCTCCTCCTGCCCAAAGGCTAATTGCATCTTCCCCCTCCCAATTACGACCGAGTAATTATACCGGTGCGGTGGCGGGACCAGCACACACACCTAATAAATGTAACGACCATTGAAATGGTGAAAAAAGTAATTTATTTTACTATTCTGATAACTCTTTGTTCAACGCGCTGTAAGAATTTGCTTTCAAGAATTAGATTTCATTTTGAAAACAGTTATTACTCACATGCGATTCTTTTCTCTTGAAAATAAAATGTAGGTAATGCTAATTGATGATCCAAGATTAACATTAACATTAAGACCACGATAACGAAGATAAATCGTAAGACCGTTGTAGAATATGTTTCTTTGTACGACTTTGAACCAATGTATAAAAATAAACTAGATTATTTAAAGAAAATAAAATATATAAACATTATAATAATATGGCGTGGTGGAAGAGTGTTCGTCTGCTACGTCAAGGGGTGTTGTATTAAAATCCTACTCAGTGCAAAAATTTTTTGTATGTGGGTAAGAACTAAGACTCATATGACGGTAAAATAATTATAACTAAATTTGGATCGTAGAACATAATTATGAAAAACATCACTGGTCATTGGTGATTTTTATTAAATTAACAATATGATTTCGATGTGTTTGCAGAGCGATTTATATCGTAATAAAATAAATGTCGAAATTCTGCATATAACTAACAAAATCAACGCGCAATTAATAATATTCATCATCCTCATTCATAATAATAATTATTTTGCTGAATTGTTAGTATTTTCAAATAAACACCATTTTGATGACGTCAGTCAAGTTGCAACAGAATAGACCCATTGAATCGATTGTAATTGTAGTCGATTCCGTCCTCTGATTGGGTATTTGTAAATCTGCAATGTGGCCCGGCCAATCACTGCACTAGCCATTTACCGGCTCCGGTGCCCTAGCTAAACTAATATTAGCTTTAAAGTTGTCCACCTCACTAACCTGCTCATTGCTCTGGGATTACATGTTCTATGTTTACCGCAATAAAGTGGCTTCAAACTTCACGAGGGACCAAGCGATCCATAAGAATGGCGAAACTAAAAGCGGCTAACCGCTTTTACTATTCACGCTTGGATAGTTAGTACTTCAAAATTCAGACAGGACACGGACAAGTTGTGTCTTAAACTATGCATGTTGGGGGCTAGTTCTAAATAGTTTTGCCACGTTTAATTCCTGGGGGGTTATAAGAGTCTCACCTGTTTGCTTTGATTACATAGAACTTATGTCGAAAGTTTGTAATAGAGCAAAATACCTGGTTTAGTTTCTGAAATAAGTACTATAGTGGCGTTTAAGAGTATTATGTTAATCTGTTGTAAACTCTTACGAGTAGCACTTCACCGGGGCTAACGCTTAAGTGGTTAGAGTTAGAACCAATAATAAAACCACACGATGTTAGTTAGAAACTATAATATTTCTTCACTTGCTACGTTTCTGGTACAACCTTTCGCTTGAAGATATTCCGTCACCTGCATTTTTGGTCACGTTTTTCCTCTATTTACTGGGCACGTTTCCAAGATCTCGTGCTGCTACTAAAACGCAATCGAGTGTTCAAATGCATAAACTTATGCCATTGAACCATCGTCGTTTGCAATTTTTCAAACTTCAAAACTCTATGAATATACAAAAGTATAATAATCATCATCTACTGGGCCTTTTCGTAACTCAGTTGGGGTTGACTTTTCAATCTTATAATAATAATAATAAAGTTTATTTATTTCACAACATAAGATCAACAGTTAAGATTTGCTCAGGATTAATTTAAGTAACATTAGCACTTGTTATTTTAGACCCTATTGCTTAAACTAGGCTCAGAGCCTGTATCTTAGGCAATAGTGGTAATCTGACTACAAAACGGCTGAACTTCAATATTTGCCGCGAAGCGACTGCCATCTGACCTCCACAATCCACTCACGATCAAAGTCTGCTGTCCAGTTGTCGGCTTTTTCAGGATCAAACTACATGAAGTGACTGCCAATACCATGTTCGTAGTACAATCGGGACCAACGGCTTACTTGCTCTCTGAGGCACGAAGCAGTCTCATTGCCTTAAGAATCATCACTCAATCTAAAAATGGCTCGCAAGTACTACTTAACTTTGCAATGTGCTAGGCTACTCGGTTACCACTTAGCCACGAGCCCCTTCTTAAAATAAAGTGTAATAATCTTTAAACCAATGACCGAAAGAGATGCGTGACGCTCATACCCGTGAGTGTTTTACTTGAAAGACTTTTTATTCCCTAGTATCGATAACAATCGTCGGGGGTATAAAATAAAGCTTTATTTTTTACTGTTATTGAAAGCGAATTCTAATCTCGTTTTTCCGTGTCATTTACCAATAGATAGCTTCATTATCGTTCAAGTGCTTTTACAGCGTTCGTTTTATCTCTTTACTGAAAAACGTTGAACGGCTAACTGATTAAGCTTTAGCATGAAGTACCTATATTATCATGAAAAGGTTGAATTTCACTTTTATATCAGAAAATCTATAAGAAAGCTTATTAGTGACACTTGAAAAATATTTTTATTTACGAGTGCTAAGATAGCACTAAACTCTGATGTTATGATATTGATATATAATCAATATCATAACGTGAAATTTTGATATTATCGTCCATTATACTTTCAATTGAAAGTCTGTGAGGATGGCCATCTATCCTCACCGACTTGCTTAGCCTTATCCTATATAGGTACTTAGCGCGGAAGAATAATAAACATCCATATGTTTATTATTCTTTCGCGCTTAAAGGGCTAAACAACTCCAGATAAAATTGGAATACCATATAGGCTACTTTTTATGCACGGGATAAGTTCTTGTTGGTCGCGGTTAGCAGTCAGTATGTTTATAAACCTATTATCTCTCTTATGCATGTTTATTACACGCAAACAAGTGTTAACTGTCTCGCCTGAGTTTCTCTAAAATCAATCTTGGCTTTAATACGTCTACGGTTTGAATGATGGATTAATGTAGCAAGACAGGCTAAAGGAGCGATGACTTTATCAGTATATTCATATGTAAAAAAGCTATAAAACCATGTTTCAATATTTTGTGCTTCTCTAAAAAAAGTATATTTAACCACTTTCTAGAACCCATATTATAAACTATGCTTAGTTCGGATCAAGATGGCGCTTTAGGAATACTAATTAATTTAGTTTCTATAAAGGAATTAAATTTAGTTACATACATAAATATAAATACTAAATAGAAAGGGCTAAAGCATTAATTAATTCTAAAAATGTCGAAAATGTGCGGGTAGATGAACAACCGGCTACCTCACGGACTCGACGACGGAGGGATGCGCGGCTGAGACAGTCAGCCTGTGACCACGGCCGGTGTAACCTGGTCGAAACGTCAGGCATTCCAAAGGTATGTATATACCTATACCATGGTCGCGTTAATTCCCGTTTACATATTAGTTTAATCATGGAACGCGAAAGTTTAATAGTTAATATTAATTATTTTTTTATTATAATCTTCCCTAATTGATAGTCAAAATGATATTAGGAGACACAATAATAATATTAATTTCCTTTATTGGAAATTCAATCAATTTAATAATATTGATGTTCCATCGATATAAACGAGATTATTCAATAGATTCAATTATTATATGATTGGTGCAAATGGGAAGATAATAATGACATCTTAATACCATTATTCGATATAGAAAATAAAAAAAATAAATTTAAAAATTCAAAAACCCGACTGCCTAAAAACTGAAAAGGAAAAAACAAGCACTTAGATTGATGTCCGGTGGTCTAGAAACATAACACAACTGAACAGTCGGGATCCATTGAAAAATTAGATTGGCTGTCGAATAATGGATCCCGACTGTTCAGTTGTGTTATGTTTCTAGACCACCGGACATCAATCTAAGTGCTTGTTTTTTCCTTTTCAGTTTTTAGGCAGTCGGGTTTTTGAATTTTTAAATTTATTTTTTTTATTTTATACTTTTTAGTTATTTACATAGCTGCCCGGATAATAATGAAGTATAAAATTTATCATTTATGGAGTTAATAATTTTCGTGTAGGGAAGGGACATCACCAAAATTCAACCTTAATTATTATATTTTTGCTCATATCTCCGGTTCTACCAAACCGATTGTAATCAAACAAACGTAAGATTTTAAGTCTGATTAAGACCTTTTAAACTAATAAAACCGCATCGAAATTCGTTCAGCAGTTTTTGCGTCCATCGCAGTCAAATGTTTGTGGCGCCAAAAATCCGCCATTTTGATTTTTTTGAAATTTTAATATACCTGGTGTCATTCACACAATCATGACAAATCAAACAACACCTTGTTTGTACAAATCCGTCAAGCAGTTCAGGCTGTAGAGCGTGCAAGACAAATTTTCAAGATTTTCATTTTGCCGCCAAAAATCCGCCATTTTGATTTTCTAGAAATTTTAATATACCCAGTGTCACTCACACAATCATGACGAATAAAATGATACCTTGCATGTCAAAATCCGTCAAGCCGTTTAGGCTGTAGGCCGTGCCAAAGAAATGGACATACATACATACATACATACATACATACATACATAGTCTCGAAAAACATTACCCTCCCTTCTTCGGCAGTCGGGTAAAAATACATATAAATTAGGTGCCGTTATTTTCTAAGTAGGTACTACACTACTTTGCTGATAAGGAATATAATATGGAGCTTAGCTGGAACAAAAATCTCACACTAATAGATGATAATTTGCAGATTTAATCAATTTTTATTCATGTGTTACTCGTTCAGACAAAAGTATCTGGTTGAAGTAAAAGCCTTCGGAAAGGAGACCTTGCTTATCTTTGCGTACTTGTGCTTGTCTGCCACCTACGTAGTATAAAAAAGGACAAAGGAACACCCTAGATGACACTAATATTAGTATAGGATACTGTGCCAGACATTACCCCTAAACTATTTAGCACTATTATAACGTTAATTGTACCAAAAACTATATTCTCACAATGCCAGTGTAAGGAAAGAAAAGCATTCTAGTTCCCCTAATGAGCCATGGGATTAGACAGTAAATTGATGGAGAACAATCCTGAGAATGGCCACCCTATGTTGAACTCTACACACCAGTTAGAATGTATTTATCTTTACTGCAAACGATACATACAGGTAACACAAATATTCTAGAAAGTGTTATTCTCCAAATAGACTAGCACCCTCGCTTGTATTATTTAGCTTTTGCGCAAGAAATAAAAAATACCTAAAAAGCCTTATTATTGTATAGCATTCGAAACCAAGTCTACAATATATGTAGACTTTGTTTCGAATGCTTTATGCTTACCAAAAATACACTGCGTCAAAAGTGGTTCTTTCTATCTTCCGTTTAGGGAATAGGAAGTCTTATCTTTAAGAAATAAACTTAGTCTGTACTTGGCTTATTTTACGTTTAATCAGGAACTAGGTGCTATGGCAAAATCAGTATATTTTCTGTTCTTTGGTAAGACTTGTATAACAGAGTCGTTTAGATTATCTTTATTGAATTGTATTCTTAATGTATGCCGCTTTCGCCTTATCAACGAACTAAGTTTTTAGTTAAGTCACTACCTGTTTAGTTGTCTGGTTGATATTTTAATCTTTTAGTGTTTTTATTAACAGATTTTATGCTAAGACTGTCTCACTACACTGTGAAGGCAGCCTTAGTAAGTGAATCTGATGATTCACATTTATAACTCAATGCAATCTCAGCATTACTTCTGTAGAACCAACTATATCATCACATCAGTTAATTTTAAAGAATTCCTTAATAATATAAAAGCTAATACTTGCTGCATTTGCTTTAAAATCAGACATGTTTCACGGATCATCGGACAAGATATAGAACGCAATATCTTCCAATACTACTACTATACTATTATTCTCAATAGTACTATTACCCGCCATCAAAGCTAAAATGAACTGAAAACGGAATAACTAGAATAAATAACAAGCTACGAGTAAAATCGTGAAGCAAAACCTAGGTGTCATAGCAAGTAGTTAAATTAAACCTCTGCTCTTCAGAGCGTTCATAGCAGATTTCAACTTACTTACCTTGAAGTCGCACCACCGTTTTATATCAACATTATGCGACAGTTATTTCAGTCAAGAGAGATTCGTATAGTCCTCGAGTGAATACCCTGTGAATGAAATGTGGTATCTCGGGCAATGGGTTTTCACAGTCAACGATTTTATATTCCACGTTCATTGTATTGTCCAAGAATTAAAATTACCGAAGTTTGTGGAGTGTGTGACAAGATTAACACGAAAAACGTTATGAATATAAATTTCGAGTTTGAGTATCTAAAGAAAATAAGTTGGAGTTTCTAAATAATTAATTTGCGGTCCAGTGGCACATCAAGGGGTCATTGGAGTGAATTTGTAAATTAAACAATGAGAAGGTGAAAATATCTTATTTGTATTATCTAAATGAATGTTTGATTTTTGGTCAAAAAATAAACACCTAATTTTATGTTATACAATAACTTGAACGTAACATTTAGAAAACTTAAGCCCAGGAGGGCAAGACCAACTACAACTGTCATTCCTCTGTCACACTCATACCACTGTCACTTCTGTCTCGGGAATAACAGTCGTACCTTCACCCAAATATAGCGTCATACTTTATTTAAGTATAATTATGTAAACACACAGTCAAACATACATTGGTGCCGTAAGAAATTCCGGGGCCTTACCATGACGCTCTTATATCAATTAAAATGCGATGCACTTCAACTCAGAGAGAGAGAGAGAGAGAGAGAGATATGGAGCTACGCACCGTGTATAGCTTCATCTTTCGCCTTTGATCTGCATCACATTTGAATTGCTATTTGCTTATATCTTCAAAAAATCTTTTAGCAGACCTGCAAGAGAGAAGAGTGTGAAATGGAAAAACAATGAAAATGTGTAGGTAAAACGAGAGAGGGCCTAGATATACATAAATATGTTTTTTTTTTTAATTATAAAGTATTATATCTATCTTTAGAATGTTATCCACTGTAACCAAATTACCGAGTCTAATGTACAAAAGATATTACATTCTCAATAATGTGCTAAGCTCCAACTTGACAAGATCAAGCGTTTACCCTAAATCTTTTGAAGGTTATTATTAAAACTCTGTGGAGGGATAAAATTTTATATCGTTAGGTTTTACGAGTGTCCATGATTGCTGGGAGCAAAGCCGTTGAATATGAAGTAGGCGATCAGCGAACATTGTGACATTTAAAGACTACTTATAGGTAGGATTACAGTATGAAGCTATATTAAATTATTATCATTGATTTTGAAGAAATACCTACTTTAATAAAGAAGATAGCTGGATACGAAAGGAAAGGACACGGCAAGAACCGTCTATTTCAGCTATTTCCATAGCATCATGAGCTACGGAATTCTCCTTTGGGGTAATTCCGCAGACTTAAACACGATCTTTGTTTTGCAAAAGCGGGCTGTGCGTGCTATTTATAACTTGGGCCCAAGAGTCTCCCTCCGAGAAAAATTCAAAGAAATAGACATTCTTACTGTAGTCTCACAATATGTATTTGAAAATCTCATGTATGTGCGGAAAAATATTTCACAATTTCCAAGACTTTGTGATAGGCACAATATAAATACCAGGCACAAAAACAATCTTGTAGCCTGTGATAGTAGGCTCCAAAAAATCAGTAATTCTTTTCGGGGTAACTGTATACGCTTTTTCAACAAACTCCCAAGCGAAATTAGAGATTTACATGTAAGTAAATTTAAAAATGTTGTTAAAAGAAAACTCTCCCAAAAAGCTTATTATAAAATTCAAGATTATTTAGATGATAAAGAAGCTTGGAAATGAACTGTTCACTCAACTATGTTACTCGAAATAACATTGTATCTAGACTAAGGCAATTGTTGTAAATAGACCAAAAAAAAAAAAAACAGCCCGCTGAGTTTCTTGCCGGAGTCTTCTCAGGTCTGGGCCGCGTTTCGAACCGGTGGTCCATTTACTTCTAGTTTTAAATATTTATAATTTGACGTTTTGTAAGTGCCGCTTAAAATGGTCTATACAGAATAAATGATTTTTGACTTTGACTTTGACTTTAAGGAAATGATTACAAAAGTTATTTATCGTCTTTGTCAGCGAATACTATTACATAATTAATAGCTTTTCAAGATTCTCTTAACTGCCTCCGTCGCTGTATACCATTACTTAATGTAAGACTAGCAACTATTTATTAATTTGCGAGTCTTTAAAATAATAAATTTACCTTGCTTCTTGATCTTTTAGTAACAATGTTTATTGGCGATTTGTCAGTTACTTTTTTGTGATGTATGCTCACGTAATTTCCGGGTAACGCAACGCAGCAGAAAAAATATTGCCTTTGGTACTGGCTTTGGCTTTTTTTACGTCGGCATCGGTTCAATTTTGCAGGCTATGATAGTTGAATGATGTGTGCCTTACGCAAAAAAATCAAGAGTGGCTTGGAATTGGCCGAAGTGTTGAATGTTTGGCTTTTTAGTTTTTGGGTTCGGATGTGCAGCTGAGTCCGGAAAAAATATTCAATTGATTTACGAGCTATAAACATCCAGATATTTTCTAATGCTATATTTTTAATCGTCACAGTTTGAAGAAGATATTAAAAGCATTGTTTCAACTAAGCAAAAAAGCAAAAATAATATACAAATATATTTATGATCAGCCAGATGTAGTAATAGTTGTAAATAAAAATAGAAAAATATGACTAATACGACAATTAATCATATTGTATTCCAAAATTTAACTATATATAGGTGCCAACACAATCTAATCTAACATTTTGGTACTTAGACAGATATTGTAGGGACGTTAAATTACTATGATTAGCGGTGTAGGTATGTACTGTACGTTTGATTAAGTGCCTTTTGAAAGCCTTGAGTACATTCACTCTCACTCAGTTCCATGAATAGGGTCTTTATGGCAGTGTTGAGTGTTCTAAATTAATTACATGAAAAGATATACATCGCATTATATGTACCTACATGGATGGAAATCTGGGTTACTTTGATGCTTGGCAAACTAATCATCTTAGAAGTTTGCTATTCCTAATGAAATTTGACGTATGTAGGTATTTGATTAACAGTTTTGCTAGAATAAATGCGAAAAGGTGTAAAACAAAAATAATAATGGATTTTATTAACGTTTTCAGTAATATTTAGAAAAAATATCGGGAAGTGGAGCTTCATAAAGTAACATTTGTCTATAGGAATTGTCAATGAAGACTATTAAGAAAATATTAAAAGGTTATTATGGTTATAGTATTAATATGCACACGGAAATTTATAAAATGATAGATGAACTTGACATTGGATCTAACTAGTTGCTCATTACTGAACAGGCAGATGGTGTTACAAGTTTAAAGCTTTCAGAAAATTGAAGGGGATGATTACTCAGAAAGTTATGGACAATTCTGAAAACTTAATGAAGGACTTTGTAGAAAACGATGGCGCTGACGGAAATAGGTACATAAAATTATAAAAAAGAAGAAAGAGCTAAAATCTGTTCATAATAAGTACGTAGATATTAACAAGGTATTGATTGCTTAGAAAACGTGAAATAATATACATACCAAACCAGCACTGGCCTGTTATATCTGCTGACTTCTTCAGATACGTGCGCCTCAGCTGACTCAAGATCAACAGTATGTCAGCCGGTCGGTGACCTTATTAGGAGTTTCAGAAATGCATCAAATGTCAATTATTAGCGAATGTTCACGATGGACGCTAAACTACTGAACGGATTTTGATGTGGTTTTTTATTAGAAAAGTCTTGGTCATAATCAAAGTTGGTCAAAATATATTTGATTGTGATTGGTTAAGTCCGAGATATGACCAAAAAATGATAACCGACTTACACATGGGTGAAGCCGCGGGCATCAGTTAGTGATATTATAATATTGACAACACAACATAACATAAACTCACGCCTATATCCCCGAAGGGGTAGGTAGAGGTGCTAGCACCCACATTTCGACATATTGACAAGCCACACAAAGGTATATTTTAACTTTGATCTTCGGCTAAGCTTTAGAAACCTTCCTTGCCATTTAATTCAATTAATATATCGGCGTCTGGATTTGATCATAGCAAACCATTAATTAATTCAACCGCCCTTGAAGTGGCGCTTACATACTCACGTAAACTTTTGGTAACTAGTATATAAAGTACATACAACGTTGCTAACACGTACAACGTACAGTCCTAAATAAACAAATTCAGCCAATCTCAAACATCTCCCGAGCCAATATAGTTTTTAATAAAGCATCAATGTGTTTTATATTTTATCGGCCAAGCAAAACATTAATCAGGACGCTTGTTTGTTTTTACGGGATATTGTTGTTTTTCTATAGCGATGTTATAAGGGAACAACAGACGGATACGGTTGGGTCCCTTTAATTTCCGCTTGCACTTGTGTCCTGTTTATTCTAAGGTTTTCATCAAATTCTATTTAATATGATGGTAGTCTTTTGTTGTTTAGATTTTTACGCTTGGCTTTGTTATCGACGCTAATATTTACTTAGAAAAATAATTAGATGACATTATTTTTCTTCTTTGAGAACTAGATTTATAGAAATCTTCACTTATTTCTATTACAGTAATAGGATCAGTGTTTGAATATCCTCTAGACATTTTTCTAGACTCAATTAAGTAATTACTTGGTATATATTAAAATTAAATACATGGGCCTTAGGTATTATTCGGAGCTTAATTTTATTTAAGTAGTGTCTGTAAATTGGAGATAATTTAAAAAATATAAAAGGTCTTGGTCAGATTTACAACCTTACGCATGTTTAATCAAGATCGGTTGAGTAGAACCAGAGATAAGTATAATCAAAAATGGACGTCACATGGGCAGGCCGCGGGCAAAATATCAGTTATAAGGAAATTTCATTCACTTTGTAACTCAATTTGCATACATCATGATTACAATATGTGACTCAAATGAAAAATAGGTATACATGTTAAAATATTAAAGATTTAGACTCATTTTTAGCAAAATAATATATCATACACATAGATAGCAAACATTGATAGCTATAAACAAATAGAAAAACATTATTATCACGTCGAAACACTAATTAGTCTCGATAGCAAGCTGATTGGGAACGTAGCAGGTACATTCACTCTACAAAGACGTTGAATACCGAAACACTTGAATTGGGGACTCATTAGAGCCTCTTTGAGTCGGCTTGTTTGACATCTACGTTGAATTTGCTCTCATTTGCCACTCACAGACGTTGATGACTGCTAAGCCCTCCAAAGAAATGGGAACAAAGTCCTTTTCAAGTGCCAGATATTGAAATATTTTTATTGTACACTCGAAATAATGTTGGAAAATTATAAGAAGATCATTAGGGATTTTAAACCTTTGTGTTGCATCTCGACGTTGAAAAAATTTTTACTTATAGATCTACATTTTTAAATGAGTGGCTAAGTGGTAACCAAGTAGGTTAACAGATTGCAAAGTTAAGCAATCCTAGCCTTGTCCCGGTTGGCACGCAAACATCTATGGCAGTTGTTACAAGGGGTGCACCCGGATAATGGACACGGCAGCGCCTCTCACTTGCAGGGCAGACGCTGCTGCCTGCGGCGAATACTGACTGAGGTGATAGTGGCCCTCCAGAGGGCTGCTCGGAGGCACCCTATACCACCCGTCGGTGAGTAGGCGCGATGCTCGCCCCACCCCCTTTTCAAAGGGTCAAGGGGGGTCATCTTAAACTGTGTATAGCCCGGGGTTTTACACCCCTGTAATTGACACCCGAGACGGCGTGCACTTTTAATCAGTTCGAATTCGACATAACAACCCCCGATGGCGGACGGCAAGACAAAAAAAGGTAATCGTTACAGGTAGTTAGCCCTACCCATCACATGTCCAAACCAGAACAAGCGATTTATTCGTAACTTTTCTGGGATAATATGTGATTTTAAAAGACAAAAGGAAACTGTTTGTCCTACTATGTCTTTTACTTTTACATAGAAATCCGTTTTCTTTCAAACTAGACTAATACAATTTGCTGCTAACTCTGTATCTCTACGACTCAGTGTACTACATCTCCTTATCAAGTTTTAAGCTGTATGCATACACTCATGTAATCTATTTATATAATCTCTATTTCCCTTGGTCACGGCATCACGCGTGAATTGCTGAAAATTGATGGGGAGTTTAGAACTAGGAGACGGAAAAAGTTTATTTGTATCATGCCAACGGGTCAAAGTATACCACGGGGGAAGCCGCGGGGCTGAATTAGTTTTATATATATTGCGAATATAGTAAAGATAATCTTTTACTTAAATATTTCTTCAATTACTTTGTAATAAAATTCTTTAAATATTCTAACATGGATATATATAACGTATCTGTCACTACAATATTATTTTCCAAGTAAAATACAAGTACTTTATTATTCTTGAAACTGGTCGTAATGTAATTTAATAATACACTTGATTTTCAGCTAGTCAGAATATCAAATGTATTAATGTCAGAGCCCGATTGATCCTAAATCGCATGGTAATTGGATTTCTGGTACAATTACGAAGCAAGATTACCAAAGCAACCACTGATTGACACTGGGGCCTAATCCCCAACATTCTCATTTTCTGACACATTGCTTTTCTGTTTTACTTATAGTAAGTCTAATTATTATAAAGGCGTTTTGTTTTGTTACGACGTTGACTAAACAAAATATTAATCCGTAGACCCTGTGAACTTTCGTAGCAGCGTAGACACATTTTTCTTTCGTAGTACCGTAGACTATTCATTGATTCGTAGAGCATTAATTTTAATGGCAACTCGTTTCATTATTTACTTGTAATGATATTTGCTCTCATCATTCTCCTCCATTTCATAATTTGATTTATTTTGAGTTAGAGAAACCGCTGTCTGACCACACAAACCCAAGATTATAACTAGCTGCAGTAATTGAATGAAATTTTAAGCAATTGCATGCTAACTATTTACAATGATTTTCTGATCGGAAAAATGATCATCCAGGACGGGACTTGAACCCGCGACCAGTCCCTTACAGGGGGAATACTCTGACCAACTGAGCTACCTGGACCCGTTCTAGATGCTCGAAATTTTCCGATATATTCTACGGCTTAGGGCGCCGGTGGAGCCATCTACCGTAATTCGTTCGAACTACGGTAACAATGAACAATATTGCAATTGTTTTTAAGCATTATTTTTAGTAGCTGCAGTAAGTCTTCTGTCAATCAGTAAGCATACTGGCTTGATTATTTTACTATTATTATTTAGCAGTTTCATTATGGTTACATAATATAATAGTTGGACGTTCTTAACGTTCATGAGTCACGTGTAGTATTAAGCTGATCGTGTAAATAACTAGTTGGTATTGGTCGTTAGCAGGTTCTGATCCGATGCCCAATTACTAATTGTTTTGCTATATTATCGAAGAAGCTATATTTGAATTAGTACCCGCGGTTCCACCCTGCCTATACTAAATTTCAATATGATTCGTTCAGCCGTTTCAGTGAAATTGGAAGAGAGAAAAATATCTACACAAACTTTTTCCTTCAATATTAACTTTATCATTTCAAATTAAAGGTTTAAAAATCTACTTAAATCTATTTTTACTGGCTTAACGGAAATAGAAACTAAATATATCCTTAATCTATAGCTATTCTTAAAATAGTAACTTGAATGCTATTCAGTAATAAGTTTAGGGTACAAGTAGTTGGCACAGAATGGGGCATAATGGAAAACCTCTGTCACTTGCCAGCCTGGTTGTTATTAATGGTTATTGATTGCAAGTAGTTTTTCTTTTCAGCCCTCTAAATGAACATAAAGCTTTATATATCTGTTGAACTTTTTCTCCAGTTTGCGTTTCGACCTGATTTTGTTTAAGAGACTGGCTACAGAGGGTAGCTAGTCCCCCTTGAGTCTATGTACATATGCTCACTGGTACTCAGTGCGTTTTCTCTGACTCGAGAGAGTGCTAGTCTATGTAACACTGCATTGAACATTTTTCATCGACCGTATCTAGTTTGACCTGGGTCGATCACGGCTATCTACGTAACCTGTGATAACGCTGCTAAGATAGAGAGTATTCAGTTACAACACTAATATTGTCACTTTACCACAGAATAATATAATAGTACTCTTCCCCCCAGGAGGCTGTCTGCTCCGCAAGAGACTTCACGCATATGACGGCATCCCGGGCGGAGCAACCACGACGGTATCCAAGATTTCAGATGTTTTACGATTATTTACCGATTAGAAGAAGAAGAATTGACATTCTTTGAGCAATACAATGAACCGGTAGACAGTTCGAGAAGGTTGGAGAGGAGAATACTCGAGAGTTCTTTTTTTAAAATGAAGATAATTTTTTGTGTTCCACAAATAGCCAATAATATATATGAAGAAAGGCACTACCAATTGGGGCCTGAAATTCTCAAGAGTCAGTATTCGTGTTCGGCCTGTCAATAAATCGTTAGGGTTTAGAGTTTTCCTTTTTTTTCTTCTTTTCGTTGTTGTAAGTCGTTGCACTTCTATTCTTAGCTTTACCAGAACTAAATACTAGAGCTAACTTAGTGAAAGACCATAAAACAGTGTTCCACCAGTGCTTTTCTTATTCACACGGATACAAATAATAATAATTATTATTATGATGACTCAGTGACATAATATACATCACATTTATTTTTTTATCATAGCAGGCGTTGAAGTGTATTCATATTCATAACCAGGGAACCAGTATTATCTGATTAATGTATAACATAGTATGATAATGATAATAGTAAGGGTTGTTTTCTAATATGCGCTTGTAACGTAACGCTATCGAAATTTTCAGAAAACGTCAAAAGCCTCAATAATACTTATACTGAATCAAATGACGTACATCTTTTATCTTATTTTCTAAGTTTAAAAAGAAAGGCAATATATTACGAAAAGTCAGGCTTTTACACAAATTGATGTCTCTTTCCAGGCTCAATTTCGATTGTAATATATTATGTTGAAACAAAATAAAACTCAGCGTTTGGCAACTATATAATACAATCTGGATTTCTAATATAAAGTTTTTATTTTGGATTTTTATCTGCGAAATCTGAGACGTTACGTAGGTACGTGAAATTTTGCTATCACATAATTATTAAAATGAATAATGTTAAAAAATGAACTTAAATTTCTATGCACATAATTTTCTTTATTGACGCAATTCACTCCAATCGCGGCAGAAATAAACTTCACAACTTTTTTTGTATTAACACTTTTTTATTCTGATTTTACTGACTCCAAAATCAATATAAATAGGTACACCTTAAAGCATAATAATCAAATGAAATTTCTTTTTTTTAAACTAGGTAGGTACTCCAAGGCGATGTGCAACAGAATTTTGAAGTTAACTTGATAATTGTGTTTCTTTATTCGATGTTCATACAATTAACTTATATTACCTAAGGAATTCGTTCACGGAAACAGGATTAAAATCCCACGTGGGTGGAGCCGCGAGCAACATTTAGTTGAAAATAATTTTTCAACTTTTCACCATCGCTCTTAGTACCGGTGATAGTGGATGTGATATTAGTGTTCCAAGATCGGTTTATATATTCATGAGCAAGGTCTCCCCTTTGCCAGAAATACTGTGTTGCCGCCATCTGTGAACAAGACACCATTATGTTTCGCTTTAATTTATTGCATATAAATGAAGTTACTTCATTTATAACTCAATTTGTGGTGTTGTGGTTTCATTATAGCTTTTGAATCAGATTCTGTTTTGAATTGTCGTTTTAATGTAATGTAGATATCAGGAATGATTTTATTTATATCGAACCTGCATGTTCACAAGTTACAAAACAAACCAACCACATAAGAAATTGCACTCGAAATTCAGTGAATGGCAATAAAAGTACCGACTTTTGCTGCAAACCAATGCAAATAGACATATTCATGCATCGCCATGTTCGCCATGTCAAGCGAAATCAATGCCGTTGTCTATTATAGCTAGTAGGTAGTTAATAATCTTTGAGCGTACATGATACTCATAGACCAGATAATCTACAGGACTAATTGCTCCACATGAAGATATGAAGTGCGCACACTTGGAACAAAACAAAGCTGTCTAATTACTTACAAATCAAGTCGAGGCACAACTGTCTAAAGAAGCCTTGTCTCTAATGTACAGGAGCCATAAAACCTTATAAATGAATTCATCATCATCATTATCTCAGCGTTGCTCCCGGTTATGTCCCCAGCCTTCACCACGAAGCCCAAAAATGAAACTAGGTTAGCTGTTAGATATTCACAGTAGGTACGTGAAGTGTTATTCAAAACCAAAAATATATCCACAAATTAACTAAATTACATCCTCAACTTGTTCCATGTAAGGTTACTCGGTACATTGGAAGGGTATTCATACTTAACGCTAGGATACAGGCGTGGTCGAGTTGCGGTTGGATAGCACCGTATCACAGGTAATTCTATGTTTTAATCTCCTAATGGCCCCTACAGAAATACAGCTAGAAAAGTTTGCTGTTTTTATACGCTCAGTTTATTTAATAGTAGTTAAAAGTTTTAGAATACACGTAAGCAGTGACAAGGTAAGAGATATATTATGTACGTGAAAAAATTGAATGACAGATAGTTAAATCGGAGTCAAAACAATCGGTGATTATTTGTCGGAAAAATACAAAATTCGTATTCTGTAATGAACATTTCTGTATTCCCTAAGGGATTAAAGATCTTATATTTTTTGTCAACGAACGAAATTGAGGTGACAATCTGATAAAAGTTGAACAAATATTATGATAGCCATTAACAAAGGATTTTTTAGGTCAAATAAAACCGTGCTGGCGGCAGATAGTAGAATGTTCCAAACACTTTACCCAGTTTCTAAAAGATAAGCACTTTTTCCTAAAATTTAAAGCAAATTAATTTGAAATCACTGGCGTTATCTCGGAAAAATATCTTTAGAAACATTTTTAGTAGATTAAATCTTCGTACCGTTTTACTGTTTTTTGTTTCAAATTCAAATCGCTGTGTGAATTTACCCACTGCAGCTGGAGTGTGCTAAGCGTGTGCTAAAGCGTTTGTAATTAAAAAAGGTGCATGCCTCCTCTTTCCATGATTACGCGATTTTAAAACAAAAGTACTGTATGTATTCACCTGTTTTAGCAGTCAATAGTTTATTACGAAACTGTTATATAACAATGAAGAATATGATATTAGGAGCAGCTATGAATTTATTACAAGTAACGCATCTGACTATTAGCATATTTACTGCTTCTTTACTTTAAAAATTGATATAGAGGTGTATTATATACTATAATATATATACAATATTTTGAGACAGTAAGTTTGGTTTTTGCTGTGTAATGCATATACTATGTATGACCTGACATATCCTTGATTTAATAATAACGTAACTTAATCCGATGCTTGCGAGTCTAAATACCATTTAAGCAGAATTAACGACCACCGTTTTCATATAAATTTAAATATTATCGAAACGTTCCAACTCATATTGCAGTAGATTATGATTTTAAGACTTAAGTCCCTCTCGCAGCTTCATTAACATCAAAATGCCGAAATATGTTCGTAATTTGAATTTAGGATGAGGGATTAAACTTTAAAACGACAATGCGTTGCTTCAGAAATATATTTTTAGTAGGTAGGTACCTACTGTTACGTAATATAATTATCTTAGTAATTGACGGTAGCATTTTATATCTAAATATTTCCTACAAAATTTGACTTATTGCGGTATGTAAATACACAGTGCGTTCAAATACTAACTACTGTTTGTTAGTTAAAATCATAAGTCAATAAATTAAGTGTTAATGACAGACTATAGTCCACTGTTTCATTTAGCTAAATCTGTTGATTAAATCATTTTATGATCTGATTTGTTATCAACAGTCACCTAAATTTGAAGTCATATTCGTTGAAAGTGGTATTGGCGTATGGCTGGCGGTTAAAACTATTTTATAACATTACCTACTTTATAGATACTTGTAACAATAGAACTCTACTTAAAATTCGAATAAAAACGATTTGGTAAGCTATTTAACTGATTCTATCATTGGCTTTCCAAATTAGCAACAGTAAAAAAATGCATTTTTTTTTCAAATTTACGGTAAAAAAATTTGATTCACTGTGGTCATAATTAAGAATAAAATTCGATAATTTATTCCGATTGGCATTTATTATAGAAATCCTTCGTATATACATTCACCCAAATTATAACTGAAGTGCCATTATAATAATAGCAGTTCTTCTATCATGCACTCGACAACTAAGCTACAAGCCTCCGCCGTGAGAGCACTTTCAAAAGTCTTATGTTGTCTCAAGGTCTTAAGACAATAAACTAGAACATGGCTTGATACCTAAGTGGTGCGCATTGACCGTTTTGCAACTTGGTAAAGTGCCAACTGTTATTATCCGCTTCATAAGTTACTGTACTATTTATTCTAAATTGCTTTTGTGGACATTTCTTCATAGTTATGAAGTCACTGATAGTTTTTTTTGTTCAACCGACGACCTTCATTTCAGAATTGTAAGTACCTAAAATGTTTACTTTTGTATATTGGCCTTCACTAACAACTTTCTATGAGATTGTGATAATCATAAGTTCGATTAGACTAAAACTATCTCACCTATCTGTAGTACTTACATACACTATTAAAATGTTTGGTAGTAGTTGCATTTATTGTAACTCTATGCCTCCATGTAAAAATGTGGTAGAATTAACAAACTAAGTGAAAAACGTCTTGAGTTTCTTCACTTGCAAATTAAACTATTGAACTCGTAGGTTATAACATCCAATCGTCATCCAAGTTCTGACTATTTTCGTGGATATACCTGAATTTCCAATCATACTCGTAACAAACTTTTCTTGACTACTTATTACGAACACAAACAAAAAAGAAATCATCCAAATCGGTCAAGTTACTCTCAAGATTTATTATAAAGTTGTTAACGAGGACGACTCCACGTCCGATCCTTAAACATTGCGATCAGTGCAAATCATAAAATAACACCAAAAAATCGTCATAATATAATCCATCTAAAATAATTTTACTTATTTTAATATGTACCTACCTACCTACCTAATATTGTCCTAACCTTCCAACAGCATCATGAAGTTGATAAATCTCCAGCTGAGCTGCATTGAAGTGCATTATTACAGATTCCGTTTGACTATTCAAGTGTCACAACACAATGTATGCAGAACAGGTTGAAGGTAGTCTACAATTTGTTCAATGACCAAAGAATGCATTTACGGAATTGCTAAAAGGGCTTGTCCTTTTAGCTATCCAGCAAATGCATCCTCTCTCAAGTGTATGTAGCAATGTAGATTTTTATTCAGCATGTTCTATTTACTGAATAAAAATGGTAATATCTAAAGATATTTCTCAGTGTATTTCTCTTTGTCACCTCTGATCGACATCCTACAAAGTTTCAATCCAGAAGATTGAAATAGAACGTAGGCCTATGCGAACATAGATACAGTAATGTTTAAAAAAATTGTACATTTAAAATTAGAACTAAGACTGATATTTTGAGTAAATCAAGAACGAATGTGAACAGGGAAAATCCATTTACCAAACGAAGTCTTTTATAAATTTCATGATAAAATTCACTGAGTAAAGCGTGCTCACGCATTTTAAAAATTAACTATTTTCATCGACGAAATTCAGGCTAAAATTTTCAGCACATTGCCAAAACTAAAGTTTTATAAACGTTAAAACTTGTATAACAAATTATATTTGTAAACTAAGGTTCCAAGGTTTAACTAATAGCTTCTTTAATTTTTTTTGTAAATCTATGAAGCTATTTTCAGAGAGCTTTTACTTGATCCTCACTTGCATTGCCTGCGAATGGGTGATTTTGTCTAGTTAGAGCTATCCCAGTTCCCAGCACCGGTTGCATTAGCTGCAAATCCTGCGGGGCCTTGTGCTTTTCTCGCTATGTAGACTACACAAACATTACTAAACTAGAATAGCTTTTATGATTTCAATTAATTGGTTTATTTTAATAATGTTCTCTTAAATTAATTCTGATATTTATTATAACTCTTTAACATACGTGTATACATAACAACGATATAACTGATGCACAGTTTATTTGTTGCTACTATAAAATCTATACCTAAATAAAAAAGTGTTTTTATTAGTGTATTGCATACGATTTGCTATAATATGATCTAGATACCTAAACGGAAATAATTTATGGGCTAAAAAGTCATATGAACTACATTTACCTTTTAAATGCGACAGCGTTTTAATATGAAAGGGTTGCATTGCACACTTGCACAGCATGCAATGACATTTGGTAGCGTATCGTAGACAAAGAATAAAAATATCGTTGCGTGATGCTTTAGAAAAACATTACGTACCTTGTGTAAATAGAATATCAGACTTTTTAGAAACTTAGATTTTTAGGTTAAAATGATTTACAATAGCAGCTATAGCGTGCAATTAGCAAGAACTAAATATTAGACAGCTAGTTCTTAACTGCAATCAATACTGAAACCAAAACTTCAACGAACGATACTTAACGCTAACAAGATCACTCAGAGCTGTTTCTCGAAAATGCTATCCATTGTCTCATTGTGTGCACTATCTATGTTTCCTACATCGGGGAATCTCAAACAGAGATGCCTTTGTCGTCCCGCAATGGCGTCTATTCACACTTAATACGAATACAATGCATGGTATTCTCGGTCGATTTATCCGCTTTTGTTACTGAGCCAACGGTGTTGCCAACGGAAAAACTGTAAAACGTTTAGTGCTGAATGCAGTAGGTACTTTTTTCTTTAAAGTGTATTTACGGTGCCATTTGGGTCAATGCTATATAACTCAGAGGTTTGCTGATAGAAAACTTAACTGAGTTAAACTCACCTTGTACATCATCTCTGTATATATCTTAGCTTTAGGTACTGTTTTTTTTGTACATAAAAACTTTATTAGTTTCTCACTTAATTGTGTGTAACCATCCTAACTCTACTGAGTATGAAGATCTCCTTTGATGTTCCTTTATCAATTTTATATAAACACAGACACACAAATTATTTCGGTTTAGACCGAAAATTAGTGCTTTGATAATTTGAGCAGCTTCAACTTTGTTGGCAAGACTAGTATGTTAGTTATTAACTTCGTTTGATATTACCTTCATGTTCTGTTGTGATGTTGAAATAATGTTAACATAACACTTTGCTTTTAATGTGATAAGTAGCAGCCAGTTAATCAAGGTTTAAATTTGGCTTCACGATTTGCATATATTTTTACCCGACTGCCGAAGAAAGTAGGGTAATGTTTTTCGAGACTATGTATGTATGTATGTATGTATGTATGTATGTATACTATGTATGTATGTATGTATGTATGTATGTATGTATGTATGTATGTATGTCCATTTCTTTGGCACGGCTTACAGCCTAAACGGCTTGACGGATTTTTAACGACCTTTTTCTGTTCTATATCAAAAAAATCATACTACAACTTTTTTTCTTTCAAACTTTGCCTGTTCCTTTTTAAATACATACCTACATACATACATTTACTCACGCCTTTTTCCATCTCGGGTACGCAGGACAACAGCCCGCCATCGGCCTCTGTCTTTACATACTACACGCGCTTCCTCTACTGTCATTAAACCTTTCATGCAATTTTTGCATGCACGCAATTTGCGTGCAATTATTAAATAATTATAATAATAGTTTTTATACAAGATTAGTATCGTTAAAATCCAATAATTATTTAACGAAGGAATCGTTTGCCCCACAGGATTTTTCTTTGTTCTGTGGTTTGCCCCCATTACATGAAAAAATAAAACCTTTTCTATTAGTAGCCTATATTTATTAATACAATGTCCATCAATTATTGTTGGGCGGGGTGGATCCAGCATTGGGAACTGCGCCAATGCATGGTGAAGCTCTATTCTCAGCACCCTCCCAATGCTGAGTCTGGCGAATGGCCTTGGGGGTAAGCGCAACAGTCGTGAAGATCCCTAAGGCAAGGCTTGAGAGTTAACCTTCACGTGGTTGCCGCCTGTTATTGGTCTGGTTCCCTCAGAAACAGACACAACAGAAACATCAAGCCAAATAACCCTCCCCGTCTCCCTGTCCTGTCCCACCAATCCTATCCTCTCCCATGTGCTTGTGTCCGTGTGCCGAGCGCTCGCTCGAACGCTCGGCGCACCGACACAAAACACACTCCCACACCAATCCTAGACCCAATTCCTTATCCAATACCCAACAAATCCGGCAATCCCGGAACCTAACCCACTTAAAATGAGCGTAAACAAAAATGATAAACTACCCCAGGAGGGTACCGGCTATGCCGGAGAATCCCTCCCTGGACCATCTAATGGTTCAGGCCGCCCCTCGTATTCTGGGGAGGGCAAATTTACGCTTTCTGAAAGTAAACAAAGTAACCAGGCCCGACCTGGACGTTCTGAATCAGAACGTCTTCAGGAGGACCGGATTGAGAGGACAAGAGAAGGTGAGTGGACCACAGCGACTAGAAAGAAGCGCGTGAGATCCCGCCGCAACAAGCCGCCCAGGCCCGGCCTGGCTCTGCCCGGTACATCGTCTACCAGGGCAGAGGCAGGCAAGAGGCCGGGCAAGATGAAGAGACAGGAGACAGACCCGGAAGAGAGGACGGAGCAACGCCCACCAAAGCGTTCTAAGCCGCAACAGATCCCGCGGGCTGAGGGTCCACGTAAACCCACCGCAGGTAACAGTGACCTAGCTGTGATCATCTATCGAGGAGATGGGGTACCGATGGATGAAGGCATCGCAGCTATGGTAAGACTAAGGTTAGTGGACCTGATCGAGGATGCCGCGATAGCAGGAGCCACCGAAGAAAGCCTCTCGTTTGCCGCTTCGGGACAGGTTGCTGAGGGGTACTTCTTGGTTACCCCAAACACAGTGGAGTCCATGGAGTGGCTGCTGAAGAGCGACTTCGGTGAGTGGGATGGCATTCCTTTCAGGTCTAAAAGGCTTGACATCAACAAGCTTGCCATCTGGCTTCCTGGCGGCATAGGGGGACGTAAGATCGAACCCCTAGAGCTGATCAGGATCCAGAATGGCAAGAAACCAGGTCTCCAGATCTCCGAGTGGACCCTGCTTCGCAAGGAAGTACTCCCTTTGGGACTACGCCTTGTGGTGGGGGTCCCCAAGGAAGCCCACAAGGACATGTGGCTTAATTATCAGGCCACCCAAGTCTTTGCCCGCGCACTGGGTAAAGGTCCAGCACCGACACCAGAGCAGGTAAGATGTATCTGCCCAGTACACCCACCTACACCGGGAGTTGAGTTGTGCGGCAGTAACGATCGGCCTGCCGCCCCGCAGGTGGGCGCAGCCGACGCCGGGACACCGCACACACAGCGCTCCTCCCAAGTCAGCACACATCAGGCGCGAGACACAGAGAGGGAGAGGCCTGAGGACGGGGGGGACGGACCCCTGCCGGGGACCTCGAAGGAGGCACCGGCAGGAACACGAACGCCCCGCCAACCGCCCCCTGCACAAAACAGAACACCACGCCCCCTCCCTATCTTCAAGCGGAGCGATCGGACTCCCCCACCAAGCGTTGCGGAGCTGCAACCGCCTTGGCTGGGGAAGAGTCCATCTCCGTGAGAAATAGGGAGGGAACACGAACACGTACAGACACACACATACACTAACACACCCACATGCACACAAACAGAAACACAACAAAAAACACACACAAAAAAATAAGAATAGTTTAGCTGAATCTCCACCACTGCCGTGAGGCAATGACAGAGCTCTGCAGGTATGTGGTTGAAGAGGAAATAGACATCGCCCTACTACAAGAGCCATACGTCGCAAAAGGCCGCGTATCAGGACTCAACTGCCTGGGAGGAGAAATCATCTACCACGATGCGGGTGAGTCGACTCCCAGGGCATGTATTTTCATCAGCAGTAGGGCTAGATCGTTAGGAATAATTAAAGCAGATTGTTACAGTGACCTTGTTAGCGCCACAGCAACGATGCAACTGAATACAGGATACAAAGAGAGGGTGCTACTGGTCTCCGCGTACCTACCAAGCGAGGGGAACCACGAACCACCGTCAACAGAGCTAGAAGAAACAGTAAGAAAGTACCAAGGTAAGAATATTCCAATTATTGTAGGTTGCGACGCCAATGCCCACCATGTGGTGTGGGGAAGCACGGACTGCAATAAAAAAGGTGACTTACTTTTAGATTTCATCAGCGCAACTGGATTGAATATACTAAATGTGGGGAATACCCCCACATTTGTAACCAAAGCGAGGAGAGAAGTGCTGGACATAACAATAGCCACAGACAGCATAAGCCGGCACATAACAGACTGGAAAGTAGACGAAAAAGATTCGAAATCGGATCACAGACGGATAACATTCAGTCTGGGAGCCACAATCGAAAAGACCTGGATCAGAAACGCGCGGAAAACCGACTGGGTGGCATTCGAACACCACATCAAGGGGTGGACACCAGGAGGCAAAACCTCGCTAAAGGACAGCTCAGAAATAGAAAGAGAAGCCAACCGATTGGATGCCGCCCTTAGAGAGGCTTACTACACAGCTTGCCCACTCAAGGAGGTCAAATCGGGCAAGGGGCAACCCTGGTGGACAAAGGCACTCGAAAAGCTAAGGAAAAAGACCAGACGAGCCCTCCGAACTGCCTTGAGAAAGGGGGATGAGGAAAGCTGGCTCATATATAAGAACGGAAGGAATGAATTCAAGAAAGAATGCAGAAGAGAGAGCAGGAATAGCTGGAAAGCATTCTGCGAAGGAGTGGAGAAACACCCTGACGCAGCCCGGCTAGTCAAGATGTTCTCAAAAACCAACATCTGCAAACTTGGAAGCATAAAGAACGGAGACGAACTCTTAACTGACCCGGAAAAGATACTAGAAGTGATGATGAACACACACTTTCCAGAATGTGAAGTATATGAAGGTGAGGGTATGCCAACGGATACGTACCACATCATGGACACGGAGGAGAAGGCACCCATCACCAAAGAGCACTTGGAGTGGAGCATCAGGTCATTTCAACCCTACAAGGCTGCTGGACCTGATGAAATATTTCCCAAAATGCTACAGACAGCAATCAAGTACATAAGCAATGATCTTCTGGCTCTATACAACAGTAGCATCAGAAGCAAGTACATACCGAAGAAATGGAGAAACGTAAGAGCGGTATTCCTACCGAAACCCGGCAAGGCAACATATCAGGAGGCTAAAGCCTCCGATGCATAAGCCTGTCGTCATTCTTACTCAAAACTCTAGAAAAGATACTGGACAGAATCATCAGAGAACAAATCGCCAAAAGCGGATCTCCCCTACACATGAACCAACACGCATATATGGATGGAAAGTCAACAGAGACGGCGCTCCATAATTTGGTTAACAAAGTACAGAGATCCTTAAGCAATAAAGACTATGCGCTGGGATGCTTCTTTGACGTCGAAGGCGCTTTTGATAAAGCAACCCCCGCCTCAATAGAAGAAACCCTAAACCGTGAAGGCATAGATAAAGGCATATCAGAATGGGTGAAGACCATGTTGAAACATCGGATAATCCATGCAGAGCTGGCAGGATCAAGACACACAGTAGTGGCAAAGAGAGGCTTCCCTCAAGGAGGATGCCTATCACCACTACTCTGGTGCCTGCTAATAGATGAATTAGTTCTCAAGCTGAACAGGATGCACATATACACGCAGGTGTATTCTGACGACGGCGTGCTCCTGATCACAGGAAAGGTCCTGAGTGTAATACACGAAATCATGAGCAGGGGCCTAAAAGAAGCACTAGCTTGGTGCAGGAGCAAGGGCCTTAACCTAAACCCTGATAAGACTAAACTGGTCCTTTTCACTAGGAAAAGGAAGCTGGGACGGGCTGAACCAGTAAAATTAGACAACCAGGACTTGGAAGTAGTCGACGAAGTCAAGTACCTGGGAGTCACCCTGGACAGCAAACTGACCTTCAAGACCCACATAAGCAACACCTGCAAAAAGGCGAAGATGGCCATGATGCAATGTAAAAGTGCAATAGGAAGAAGCTGGGGAATAAAACCAGCAAAAGTACTATGGATTTACACGGCAATAATTATGCCAAGAATCCTACATGGTGCCCTAGTATGGTGGCATAAGGCGCAACTAGGGAGTAATAAGCAAGAGCTGGATAAAGTACAAAGGTTGGCAACCCTGATGATAACCGGCGCGATGAAAACAACACCCACGGCCGCGCTCGAAATCATCGCGGGTTTGAATCCACTGGACATAGAAGCCAAAAGGAAAGCCATCGAACAATGGTTTAAACTAAGAAGCATCGGTCTATGGAAAGGCAACCCAACAGATGAGGGCCACTCCAGGATCAGCCAAGGCTACGAAGAAAAACTGTCAATGATACTTTCGAATAATGATTTGATCAAGAAAGAAAGGACATTCGACAAGAAATATAGAATACACATAGGACCGAGAGAGGACTGGCAGATGGAAACCATTGGTACCACCTGCTACACGGACGGCTCCAGAAAGGAGTCGACGAAGCTCTCAGGCTCAGGAGTGCACATAAAGTGCGAAGACGGGATGGAGATAAACGTATCGATACCCTTGGGAAAGTACGCAAGTGTCTTCCAAGCGGAGATATTTGCCATAAAAGAATGCGCAGATATAGCAGGCAACCTGACCACAGGGAAGGTCACTATATACAGTGACAGCCAGGCAGCGCTCAAGGCACTTGACAGAGTAGAAACCACATCTGCAATTGTCAAAGAATGCAAGAAGTCATTGGAAAATCTGACCAGAACAAAAGACGTGACGATTGCCTGGGTACCCGGACATGCGGGAAATAAGGGCAACGAAACGGCGGATGAACTGGCCAGAAAAGGAGCTGATGAAAATCAGGTAGGGCCGGAGCCAAGGCTACCAATCGCCCATAAAATAACCAAGGGAGTAATCAGCCGAAGTATAACCGAAGAAACCAATCAGAGATGGAGATCTTCAGCAGGGATGAGACAATCGAAGATCTTCATTAAAGGAATAGACAGAAGAAAAACGAGCCAACTGATGAAACTCTCTAGAGGCAACATGAGGCTCGTCATAGAAGTGTTAACAGGGCACTGCCGTCTGAACAGGCACCTGACACTAATAGGAGTGAAGAATGACCCCAAATGCCCGGAGTGCATGGACAAAGAAGAGACGAGCTTCCACCTGCTTGCCGAGTGCCCCATGTACTCGATGACACGATGGGAGACTATGGGGACAGACGTACTGACCGAAGAGGACCTGGAATATCTAAAGGTGGACCAGGTAGTAAGACTGTGCAAGGAAACAGGTAGGTTCGGGGAGCTTCCGTGATTGCCGGATAGTCCCTCATCCCTAGGGAAATGGGTGAAATGGCCAACAAAGGTGAGGCTGATCACCCGTCCGGCAAACGGGCTTCCCAAAAGTAAATAATAATCAATTATTGTTCAATTGGTGTAAAATAAATAAAAAGTTACTAAAATACTACAGTTTGAAAATCCAAACAGAGTGTGCATAATTGCAATTCAGTTGCCGTGTAAAACAGCATCCAATAACAATGTATGTTGTCAAATGATACGGTGTTGCGACGTCAATTTAACTAACAATTCAATTACCTATCTACGACACTGTAACAGAATACTAATTGTTCGACGTAAACACGGAACCGACTAAAACATATATACAACATGTTTGTGTTTGTATGAGGAATAATAAATTAAGTAAAAAATGTTTTAAGTTAAACGCTTAGCACTGAAAGCGGCCATATTGGATTTTCTTTTTTCCCACAGTGAACTATATTCTACTAGTCCAGCTCTTTCATTTGATATCCACATTGCGGTAGTTTTGGAAAAATACGTAAGCCGGGGCCATCTTGGATTTACAATGATACATAATAGATTAACTTGTATTGTCACCAGAACCATCCGTCCACAGGAAAGGGGTCAATTTTCAATTACTAGATTTGACCCAAACAAACAGGTGAAGTAAATATAAGCGTTTAAGGAGTAGATAGAAATGATAGTTCTTGGTAGGTAGGTATACGAATTTGGAATGTAATACTCATTTTGAAATAACTACCGTCTATATAATTCGAAACCTATCTGCACATCTTTCTATATATGGAGCTTGGGTTTATTTTATAATAATTTTATAAAAAGCTAGCTTACAACGCTGATCATATTCAATGGAGTAATGAATTCAGGATATTGAATGATGAGATTACTCCGGATCAGCGGTGCATCTTGGAAGTTTGCTGAAGCTAAAATCGATTGCTTTTATGCAATTTTGAGTGACGGGTTTGTTCGCAAGCAGGTTCGGCTTATTAACCAGTGCTACTGAGTTTCCTTGTCATTGAAAATCTCATTTACTATAATCATTATTATTTTAGTCTCCCACAAAACATGTTGAAAGTAAAAAGTTTTAGAAATTTAGAAATTTTATTCACAAAGTTTAAATTCTGTTAGTCAAGACTAATAAAGTAGATAATATTAGACTTGTCAGCTAACCTCCTTACAGACCTGAATGGAATATACTTTATAACACATGACACCAACTAGGTATGCCATATTGCCACTATGTTTGCTGTTCGTTCATAAATCGAGATTTTAATTTGGACTAACAAAATATTATCATGGCTAATCACATAAAATGGAAATAGATGCCGACATTATTTGAGAAAAAAAGACCACTTAGTAAGGTGATTCCTAAGATGAGATGAATACGCCAAATAAAGGTTATTTTAACTACATAATATATAACATGCACTGACTGATGGATATACTAAGTATAAAAGCAAAATAATACACAGTAGTAACACCAGTAGAAGAAACTCATGAGCTGTGTCAAGACAAAGGCTGACGAAGATTGATATGGAATATAATAGAATAGTTACACCGAAATGATATTTCATTCAAAAGACTCTATTGAAACAGATGAAAATTTGGGAAAGAAATAATTTTGTGTTCTTATGTTTTCTAATTACTATATGAGTAGCTATATTTAAGAAACATTTTGATCGGAATATTCTGTAATTTCGTCAAAGAAAACCCAAAACAAAAGTAGCAATTATTATAACATCTTGTGACAATTCGGTGAACTAAAGATCATCGAGGTACAGATAATATATTTCAAGACAACATATTTCACTCGAAATGTGTCGTTTTGTGGGCTTCACGGGAAATTAGTTTTATGTAGCGTAACGATCCGTTAGCTGTTGTATGAAGACAGATGTTACGGCTTACATTCGCTCCGAGATAAAAAGGGGCGCGAAATATTTCCTCGTCTTACCTTTCGTATAATAAGTGGTTAATTTTGTGTCAAAGCTATTTCATGACAATATTCTATTTTAGGCGAATACAGAAAACCTAAATGCCAAACGCATGGCAAAGTTAGATAAACTTTCAGACCATCGCCCTTATATTTCCTGCATTAAACAAATAATATTTTAATTTGGTATACCTAGGTAAATTGAACTTTGTAACTATAAGTTTTTTATTTACATTTTTTGTATGTATTGCTTACATGATATAATATGTATGTACAAAAAGATGCCTTAAATCAATCAGTCCACTGCTAGATACAGGCCTTACCTTTTGATAAACTATTTAGGTGGCATGGAAACACGACCCACCTGATGGGAAGCGGTCACTGTGGTCTATGAACGTGTGCAGCATGAGGGGCGTCACAATGTATACTTATTTTTAATGGATAACGGTATTGATATTCAAATAAGAAACTACTTGTGATCCAAATTTGGTAGCAATTTATGTTACTAAATATGGTTGCCTATATCCATATATAGCACTTTGATAGCACTCCTATTATTACTTTGCGATTTTACGAGTACACTACAGTTGGATTGCCTATATTTTAATTACGCTATCAACTTTCGTACACTAGGCCTGGCTTATAACAGTAGTTCGGAACTTGTTAGAAACTCTATCTCAGGTATTATAACTTGCCACCTGGCTCAGTTTTATATTAGTTTAACAATTCGTTTAGTTATTGTAATACAAGGGAAGTTAATTTGAATTTTTTTATTAATATTGTAGTATAGATTCACACCCTAGCCTCTTATTAGGTGCTCTAGGTGCTGTTTATTGACAGATGGATGAAAAAAAAGTGAGAGAAGTGAGTGTATATTTTTTTGTTTTTATGGTATCTGCTCAATTATGTTATGCTTTCTTTTGATTTCAGGCTACGCCTAGGCGACTGTTATTATTATTTTGAACATTCTGTATCAAAACTTACAATAAGACTTTCATGGTCGACCTCTGCCTTCCCCTCATTAATTTTCCAAACATTTTCCATTATCACTTTAGGAATATTGTAGAGACAGATGACTATAAATAAGAGTGAACTAGAGAAAAACTGCATGTAAAGTCCTGAAGCACGTAAAACCGGAAGTCCGGCGTCGGCCGCTTCCTGCACTGTCTGCCACTGAAAGCCTTTTAGTTCAATTTAGCGTAAAAAAAGACTAGCTATTCCTGTGTTTTATGTCAGAAGGGAAATTGCTCTCGTCATGTCTAAGTTGGCGATTGAAAGAGTTTTTGCATGACTTGTTCTAAGGGGTTTTATACCCTAACTAGGGTTGAGTTTGATATGGAGTTAGCTACCTTTGACCTAGCATGGTTTTGAAAGCATTTGATCAATTTCTGCGATCGTAAGCAAGCAATTCGACCCGAATAATACACAGAAATGAAATTGAAAGTCAAGTTCAAATTAATATAAAGTTTATTGTAGACATTGAAATTTATTTGGTTGTAAAGCAACGCCATTTTAATTTTAAATTTGCAGTAAACCTTAATACCTCGATGCCATTTATTTTATTGCTCAAATGCTTCGTGTTAATCGCAATTAAGCAAGGCAGGGCATTTATCTAAATTGTCAATTTCAATTGAGAATTCCTTTGAAATTCTCTTCATTTTCTGTGTCGGGCAAGGAAAGCAAATAATATAGGAAATTACTCTGAGCCTTGCTTCATAGGACAAAGACAAAACTGAAATAGTTATTGATCCATTAGGAATTCAAATTAGCATCTTTAAGTGGATAGTCTGCATCGTATCAGTAGGCAATATAGTTTCAAATTGTAATGGATGAGCACACACCAATGACTTTTCGATGCTTTTCGAAGTTATGTGTGTATTTATCGCAGGTTCATTAGTACCTCGGAGAGCACGTTAAGCCGTTGGTCCCGGTTGCCATACAAACATCTATGGCAGTCGTTACGGGTAGTTGGAGCCCTCAAAAGTCCAATCAGTCTAACTTGGAACTTCGATATCGCCATTGGTCATAATGACCATTGGTTGTGGAGGTCAGATGGCAGTCGCTCCACGGAAAATATCGAAGTTCAGCTGCATCACAGTTAGACTGGAAAGCCGACCCCAACTGAGTTGGAAAAAAGGTTCAGAGAATGATGATGATGATGAGCTTTGACCAAGATTATAATTATGTATGATAAATAAGGTACCTACACCATATTCAATTTTACATGGCGTCTGTTTATTATGGCATATTATAAGGTCATATTTTTCAAATGTATTTAACTTCTATATAGTAAAGCGTTCAATGACGGCATTCACATTAACTGAAGAGGTTGGTTTAAGTAAAAAATTATGAATTCTTACATACCTTGTAAAAACTTCGTATGATTTCAGATTAGTTCTTTATGCACCTGTATTAAAAACGACTGACTGATTTAATGTGCATTGAATAGGTATATAAATAGTCAATTAATTGCTATAAATGCCCGTTTGTTTATGATGCGAGCATATAGACAAAGGGAGTTGAAGAATAACGTGAGATATCTGGAGATAATGAGATTTTCACGAGTATTGTGATAATAATCGTAGGGCATTGTTTGCCCGCGGTTGCCTGTCGGCAATTATTAGAACAATGGGAACTAGGAAACAATTTATCAGATATTAATGAGAAGTTATACGTCTGTAATGGGCAGGTTTCAAGTTTCTGCATAGGACAGATCTGTTTGGACTCATTAATCTTTGTTATGAAGACTTACTTCTTTAAAAACAATCCTTCGTCATAGTGCATTCGATATTTTGTTTAAGAGTAGGCATAGTACCTACTGTTTATTTTTCTGTATTTTTAATCTTGGTTATTTGTACCCTTTTTGACATTCGAATCGTGTAAAAAGTCGTAACGCAAACAGTAACTAAGTAGATATTCTATTTCACGAAGGCGGTATATCTGTCATTGTAGTAAAACATTATAATACACATTGCGTTTAAAAATTATTTACTTGCAACGCAATTATTGTTCTACTAACTGCTACATGAATTTCTTTTGACGTGACATGAACTTTCGCACGCACATGTACGCGTATTTACAAGACACAGGTACTACTATTTAATTGTTCACCCGCCTTCGTGAGATAGAATATCTACCTTTTTTTTCTATTTCGGATAACAAAATTGCTTTTTATATCTATAAAATTCAGATATTCTGTTGACTGGTTAGTAATCGTCGAGTGAAAAACTGAACAAAGGGCAGTGTCCGTGTCCAGTCCAGACGCCATACCGTACGAACTGTGGTTTTTGCGTGATCGCGCTAATGTGATAATATCGGTGTGTGGAATATTGCGAAGCTATTTCGGTGAAAAACTGTGTTAAGTACCGAAAAAAAGATATCTAATATGATTGGTTTATCATTAGACTAAAAGGTTGTTAGCTTCTACCCACAGTCACCACCACACATTATGTTATTGTATCTACAAAAACGACGGGGGACGAAAATATAATTATATCTGCTCTACTAATGGTAAATATATGGCGACTTACAGAGCTTAATAAATGAATGTGTTGATAGATGTATTATACTTTTTGATTAACGAATCAACACATATATTACAGCTGATAATGTCAAAATTAAGCAATGCTAATAGTGGAATTTAGTCTGTCTGTGTTGTAAAATACTGTATCGGAACCTCCTTCCTCATACAGTCCCGGGTCCTTTAAGCGGGGCGTGAAAAAGCATTTGATGAGGCCGTCAAGCTGAGAGCCACCATTTTGGCACTATCGGTGTTTGCAATGGTGACTCCCATTCTAGAGACTTTGCCTCAGCTTACCATCAGGCGAGGTGAAATCATGTTGACGTGACCGACATAAAAAAAAAAAAATCGGAGAGCAAAATGCGGTAGCTAATACACTAACCATGAAAAATGATATCATTTATAAATAAAGGCAAGAACTTTGATAATGTACTCTAGAGGTGCGCCTAACTACAAATCTTAGATAGGTACATAAACCTTATCATGAGTTCAAAAGACTCGCGTCATTGGTTGATCAGCCATGTTATTGTTTTTTTTTTGTTTAGCATTGCGCGAAATTCTTGACATAATATGTACGTATAATATAAATCTTAATATATATAAATCTCGTGTCACAATGTTTGTCCTCAATGGACTCCTAAACCACTTAACCGATTATAATAAATTTCGCACACCATGTGCAGTTCGATCCAACTTGAGAGATAGGATAGTTTTTGAAACGGATTTCGACATCCACGCGGGCGGAGCCGCGGGCAACAGCTAGTATATATATATTATTTGAAATGTTATCTATTATTATTTTGTCAAATGCAACAGGGGCATATTTTTGCTTGATGTTATGAAATTTGATATATAAATACCGTAGAATTATTTTATACTATAATATATTATTTATAGTTTCTTTAATCTTTTGTGTAACTGTAGCTATTGTAGCTCGACGAATTTCTTTTATTGTATTACATTTTTTTTTACCACTTGGGTGGCAGACAAGCGCACGGCCCACCTGATGGGAAGCGGTCACCGTGGCCTATAGACGTGTGCAACACCATCGGCGTCATACTCGCGCTGCCGACCCTTTTGCCTACATTCAATGGCCTTCCGTGATTTAAGTGCAATTGCTGGTTCCTTTTTTGGCAAACAGATACATTTTTTGGCCAGTATTTGACTAATATTTCGGGGAAAATATCGGTTATTTGCGTCATAACTTTCTCTTTCAAGTTTTGCTTTAGGATATTAATTAGTCATATATGAGTGGGTATTGAATAAAAATGATTAATTTAGAAAAAGTTATAGAACTAACTTCGACAGCTTGAAACGTGGTTTCTCATTTTACATTTCTGTGGAAAAAGGTTGACGCAGCAATTATTTAAGAAATAAAACCCACAGACACGCTTCTAATTAATGCTGAACTAACAAGTTGAATAAAACTACTCAAAAGATGGTAGGCTTTTTAGAACGAGAGAATAGGCAGAAATTATTTTGCTGATTAATCTGTAGCTAGGTATTGAAAGTTGTTAGTAGGTGGGAGTTAATTAGAATAATTATTTAATTCACGGATGTATAGTTAACTAATTTATGACTTTACGTATTTAGGAAATTTTATATACTAAAGAATTATAATTAAAGACTTTATTTATCATCATCAATATTCATCAACATAGTCCAAATGTTTAGATTTACTGGTGATTCTATATATTAAATGATTTCGACTACCATTCCGTCAGTCAGTGATAACGAAAAGCAAAAAATGCCTACACAGTTGAAATGAAAAAGGGTTCCATTTAAATAATTGTATTCGTATATTGTCGTTACTCAATTGTCAGACGGAATAAAACGGCTATTTGTCTTGTGTATTGTTTGTTGTCAGGAGTATCGTAACTCGTTATTGGCCTTATCGTTTACCGAGATGTATGTGAAAATGTGCTTTGGGACGTGAGGGGAATCCTGCAGCGTGGGCCAGCTTATCGCATTACACGTTGGGAACAATGTTTTCACCAAGCGATGCGCAGCTCCCGCGATGTTGAATCGATTCAATATTCATACTGGTTTAACTTTTATCGAGTCAGTTCCATTACAGACATATCGTTATATTTATAAGTACTTTTAATGGTCGTCTCATTGACAATAAAACTTAGATTAACAAGCTAGACGTTATGGAAACTAAAACATGTTATTATTTGTTTTATGATTTGTATTAAAATTTAATTTTAAATTATGGAAACTCATAATAAAATTAAGCCATTTGCTGTTTGACGTAAGCATCAATTTGAGTTATTATGTTATTAAAATTTATAACCGAAGTGGTAATTACACTTAAATCCACTGGCGGATAACATGATTCTCACCTGTAAGCGAAATTGCGGTGAAGTTTTATCGGGTGAGGTAGAGAATTTACCGAGAGAACAGATTACTCAAGACAATCCATTCATTAGGATATTGGGTGGACAAATTATGGAACATTTTAATAAGAGGGACTAGATTATACAATAAAATGATTAAATATTAAAATATTTTAGGTATTATTATATTAAATCTAAAGAGGGCGTACCAACACCTTTGGCGCCCAAGCAACCTCATTAAACTGTAGATTGAATTAAGAAACGGATTCTCAGGAGTAGAAAAATATACTTAGGTACATCGTCAATTGTATTAACATAAGACTAGAGAAAAACCTGTCCTCAACCAGAAAATCGCTGAAAAAATCTATTTCGTTTCGAGTCGAATGGCATAATTACCTGACAATTTCACTATGGTAACGTTTAGTCAAACTCAGCGAATTGAATACTTCGTTATCTTCAGTCAATAAACAGCGAGTATGATGTGATAATGTTGTGTACATGTCATGGCCAGGAAATATTTCTATGTTTTCAACGTGAGTTACTCGTTGATGTGACGTTCTAAACTATAAAATAAGTTAAGTAAAAAAAGTTTTTAAGTTAAACGCTTTTATGCACTAAAAGCTACAAAATAATTTGGTTGGTCGTAGATATCAGTCATCCCACCACTCTCTTCATAAATATAGGGCATTAATCAGACAAAAAAAAAATAAAAACGTTGGGCGTAGTGTAACTTGGGTAGAATATGCAAAAGAGAGAGAGTGGTGGGATGACTGATATCTACGACCAACCAAATTATTTTGTAGCTTTTAGTGCATAAAAGCGTTTAACTTAAAAACTTTTTTTACTTAACTTATTTTCAAGTTTTTAGTTTTTATTCGTGTTAATCTCTTCAGTTGTCATTGCGTAAAATAGGTATTCTATTATATTACCATCATCAGTATCTCAGCGTTGCGTCCCGATTGCAACTGAGGTCTACACCTTGGTGCCCGAGGTCCACTTTTCTGCTTTCCGGACGGACTCACGGACATAGAGACTACCGTAGATACAGGCGTTCCTCATGCGAACTTTACGTGTGACTCCACACATCCTCCACAGCATACCAATTCATCTGCGTGACACACGGCTCATGCATATATCGCTCTAGCAAAGCCTACGCTTCACAGCCGCCACAGGCCTATTGATTATTTTATAAACCTGCCTCTTCAACATACCCGCAGTTTTGGGGTTGCAGATAACAACACTTATCTCAGGTCGCTTAGCCTTTGCATCTTAATGTTGCAATCAATCCGCAATCGCTTGACATACAGACCCCAAATGCTTAACTTGGTCTTCACACTCGCCACTCGCTGTTGAGTTCATCACCGAATAGGTACTCAGCCTTCGTCAAATTAAGCTTGAGCCTGCCGTTCAAGCGCCTTAGTACCCACGTTGCACACATCAGGCCCTGTCCGTGAATGCCAGCGGGTGCTTTGCGCCGCGGTAGTTGGTTGCCCCGACCTCTTTATCTTTGAAGACTGGAGTAAGAATATTTAGCCTCCATTTTTTTGGGACCTTCCTAGTGAGAAGTAAGCGGTTGAAGAGGTAAGGATGCCCACATCACAGTTTCCAGGCCTCGATGGGAACTTCATCGGCACCGCCAGCTTTCCAACTCTTTTTTATATCACTTAGGTGACAGACAAGCACGTGGTTTACTTGATGGTAAGCGGTCACTTTCATGCGGCAAAGAGCATTCTGCATTTTACCTGGTGTTACCAGTGGCATAATACCTTGATGTGAAAGGAGATGCGAAGTTGCACTTTATGCTACTTGTGCAACAGCTCGTCTTAATAAGAGCGCCACTAGCCTCACCGCACTTGTGTCCATCATTAGAGACGCCGAGAATTGGTTTTGTCGAGCCTAGAATAGTTACCTGAATCTATTCCATCCCATAAGCATCACACGACCATATGATAACCCTTTCGCTATAGCGTGTCACCCTCAAAATGTCGGACATCCGGACACAGTTACTCCATTCTCTCCACTAGATGCACCTGTGTAGATCAAGTGATAGCCGTCCCCAATAAACCGGGGTTTAATTTTCCTTTCACCAAATATCCTGCTGGAACACCACGGCAACCCTCTACCTGAAAAGTACTTCAGTTAACTCCCGCGCACGAATGATCGTAACAAGTTCCATGTTGCGAAATGGAGATTGTTTTCGTATAGAGTATTGTGTTTTTAGCTATAGGTAACCGCTCTGGGTACGGGAGCCCTAACTCACTTATTACAGAAGTCGGGTGAAGCTTCTACGCGCAGTTATGCGGCGATGCCCTCTCCGTGACAATATTTATAATTTTATGTGTCGTTAAAAGATTGGCTATTATTATATTGGATGGCGTTAGTAGGGACGACTATCGTCAGATTACCCAACCCAAAGAAGAAAACCTACGCTAGAGCCTCGTCCATCAATCAGCATGTGAGGTTGACTCGGGCTCCGAGGATCTTGTTAGGGCCCTCATTAACATATTGCCTTCTTAAAGTATTCCACTAGTCAAGCCCTTTCATTTGATACCCATGTTGAAGGGGGTGTGAAGAAATATATACTTAACTAGCTGTTGCCCGCGGCTCCGCCCGCGTGAATGTCGGAATCCGTTTCAAAAACTATCCTATCTCTCAAGTTGGATCGAACTGCACATGGTGTGCGAATTTTATTGTAATCGGTTAAGTGGTTAAGGAGTCCATTGAGGACAAACATTGTGACACGAGATTTATATATATATTAAGATTCGTAATTTGGCCATATTAGATAAACATTTTTGCATAGTGTAGGTACTACTATAATAACATTGTCCTTGTCAAGATTTTCTATTTGATGCCCATATCGAAAGGTTGTGAAAAATTATGTAACTTGTCCTTTTGTTGGCGGCCATATTGAATTTTCTTTTTTTTTCACAATGAATTATATTCTACTAGTCAAGCCCTTTCATTTGATATCCATATTGAGGTGGTAGTGGAAAAATACGTAAGCCGCCATTTTGTAGTGGCGGCCATCTTGGATTTTTTTTCCACAGTGAACTATGTTCTGCTAGTCAAGACCTTTCATTTGATATCCATATTGCTATAGTTGTGAAAAAATACGTAAGCTGCCATTTTGTAGCGGCAGCCATCTTGATTTTAATAAAACTGCAGTTCTACCAGACCAGATCTTTTATTTGATACCCATATCGAAAGGGTTGTGAACAAATATTTACCTAGGTAACTTGTCCCTTTGCTGGCGGCCATATTGGATTTTCTTTTTTTTTTCACAGTGAATTATATTCTACAAGTCAAGCCCTTTCATTTGATATCCATATTGCGGTAGTGGTGGAAAAATATGTAAGCCGCCATTTTGTAGCGGCGGCCATCTTGGATTTCATAAAACTAAAGTTCTATCAGACCAGATCTTTTATTTGATACCCATATTGGAAGGATTGTGAAAAATATGTAACTTGATTTTTTGCTGGCGGCCATATTGGATTTTCTTTTTTTTTCACAATGAATTATATTCTACTATTATAGAATCGCTGAAAGAATGCGTTCCTGACAGGTTGTGAGCGAACGGGCGATGTTACTTTGAACTGGTGTATAATTTACGGCAAAATTTTAAATATCGTTTATTGACCTTATTAACGAGTGATAACATTAAAAATTTAATTACTGAGCCAATTTACAATACACAGATTAATTTTGGGCTAAAATAATTAACAATTAATTAATTAAAAATATAAAATCAATAGTTTTTAAAAGTCATACCACGTCAAACTGCGCTGTTTCAAGATTATGTCAAATGTTCGCTTTCATAGTGATGAGACAAAATAACAAGGCAATTGTAACCGCATATTTTAGTAATCTTAATAATAATTATCTGTTGGTTAATAATTATTTTATTTATACAGAATTATTATTAAACTATCTTAGAAAATATTAAGTATGTACAAATTTTTTTTTAAAAAAAGTTTAGGTGTCGAAGAAATTATATAAAATATCTGTTGGTTGAAAAATATAAAATAGAATGTTATAATTTTATAATAGGTAATGTAATTTTGTAATAAGCCCCTACCCAAGCTAATAGAAAGAATGAATCATATTTTTATAATGAATGAAGTGAATATGATTTTTTTTTATTTCAGGTAATAACCCATCATTACAATTTAATAATCACATAAAATTAAATAAGAATGAAACAAAATTAAAAATTAAAAATTTTAAAAATAAATAGGGCAGATAGATAGCCAAATTAGAATAAAATTAAAATTAAAATGAAATCAAGTTGTCACAATTGCTGACTGTGATTATTATTATGTTATTGTAAGTTGGGAACAGGTTTAGAGAACGGTTCTAGTTACAAGTTATTTATTGTACATAACTAGTCATGACGAATTGACATGTGTCAGGAACGCATAGTCTCAGCGGCCAAACTATAGTCAAGCCCTTTCATTTGATATCCATATTGAGGTGGTAGTGGAAAAATACAAAAGCCACCATTTTGTAGCGGCGGCCATCTTGGATTTACAATAATACAAAATACAATATCATGTATTGTCACCTAACCCAAACATATGTGCCAAATTTCAGAACAATACGTCCGCCGGAAGGGGGTGTATTTTCAATTACTAGATTTGACCCAAACAAACACCCTGAGTTAAATAAAAGCGTTTAATGAAAATAATTGTACGCTAATATTTTCTATACATCGCAAAGTTATCGTACATTTCGCTACAGATAGTTAGGTACTTTAGTTTTTTCGTGATAATTTGTCGGGAACCTACAAATTGTTACTGCTGGCAACAAAACCGAGACGTGAGTAGAGGTTTTTAGTCGGCCTTGTGAGTGAGTTTAGTAAATTTATTGCTTACGGCTACCGTTTCTAGAAGCTTTTATTGCTTCATTTATTTCAATTTCTACTAAGTTTGTAAGTGTAACTATTTAAGAAATTTATGCGTTTAATTTTTTATTACTGTCTGTAAAATTTGATTATATCGAATGAATATGATTTAGCATAGGAGGTAAAACCATGGTAAAATACATGGATGATGTTGCATAGGTCATATGCCATTTGGAATATTACAAAATAAACTAAACCAATTCATTAGTTACACCATCTTTATTTGGTAACTGCTTATACTATATTATGTGAATTGTACATAGTTTTTTATAATTAATTTTAAAATAAGAATGAAAAAAAAAATCTACTATAGTTTAATATAATCATTTTTACCGAGAAACTTTGTGGAGATAGGCTTTACTAATTAAGCAAACACTTTATACGAATACAATACTGAACAAAACAACATTAAGGCTAAATAATCCAGGTAAACACGGTACGCAGCTTCTAATTAGAAGCTCAATTACTGGAACAGATGAGAAGAAATAGGGATTTAGAGACAATTGGCCTGCGGATGTGAGAAACAAAATTCTATTATAGAATGTAATATTAAATCTACTCAAATTATTTTCGTACAAGGAGAAGGTAATCAAGTTGGTTTTACATCTATTACGACTTTCAAAGAAATTTGATTATTGAAATGATTAAATTTCAGGCTTTTCGCTAAGTAATACAGTTTTGTTTCTTCTATTCTATTCTAACACCAGCTGACCCACCACGGCTTCGCCCGTGGCGTATTTCGAACCCCGATGCACCCTTTTTAACTCACATAATATAGCTCATAGTTTATCAGTTTTCCTAAAATATATGGGAATCTACCGGAATTGTTCAGATTTATGATTATTGCTCCGCTCCCTTGGGCAGTAGCGTGATGATATTCAGCCAATGACTTTCACGGATAATGTGGCTTTCTATTCGTGAAAGAATTTTTAAAATCGGTTCAGTCGCCACTGGTGTTGCACGCGTCCATAGGCCACGGTAACCGCTTTCCATCAGTGGGCCTTTTCATCAAATTTCATTTAAAAAAAAATCAAAAAATTAAATTTATACCTAAGTGGTATAAAAAAAAAAGTCGATCCCGAGATTATCCCTTACAATTTAACAAACACACAAACTTTACCTATCTATTACTTATAATAAATCTGTAAAAGTGAAAATTCTGTACATTGAAAATAAAAAAATAAAAAATAGCAGGGGGTGTTACTAGACTGACACTGAACCCAAATATGTGATTAAAAAATTTTTTGTCTGTCTGTCTGTCTGTCTGTCTGTCTGTCTGTCTGTCTGTCTGTTTGTTCAGGCATCACGCAAAAACCACCGGTTCGATTACGATGAAACTTGGTATAATTATTCTTCAATATCCTGGGCAGCACACTGGATACTTTTTATCCCGGAAAAGTACATACAATAAAAGACAAATTTAATTTTGCGGTTCAGTTCCTAGACCCGATTACTGTACCAACCGCAAATAATAAGTTTGTCGTAGGTTACGTCACCCACAATTCAAAATTCAAAATTCAAAATTCACAATTCAAAATTCATTTAAAGGTCACAGGTCTCTGTCTACGTCACAGGTAGATAGAAGATGTTGTCAGTAGCATGTCAAGACGTACCTACTATAATAGTATAATCATATGAACCACATCACACTAGGTACAAATTAAATTGTGAAACATAATAATTGTACTATTCTTTCCACCTTCCATTTTCTTTACTAATTAACATTGTGTGTGCATAAATATTAAATTAAATAAATAAATAAACAAAATAAATTATTCAGATGAAATTATGTTTTTTTTATGAGTAGGTTAATTGACAACATTTCATTTTTCTTTATCTGAATTTTTATCGTTGGATAAGAAAGTAGACAAAAAACTATACAATACGTATTTTTTATTTTGTACAAATATATTTTTTTTACATTTTTATTTTAAAGATTAAAAGTTACTCGGTCAAAAAGAGCGTAAGTGCCAATAGTAGGCATTTTATAAGCATTACCTTAGCGTGCCTTAGCATAATAGAAAAAAATAGTTGCTTGATAAGATTGACACACGATTGACAGTTGACATTGAAGGGTAACTTATCCTAACGTATTACGATTACTTGAATAAATATTAATAATTCAGTGTTTATTTACTATAAGTATGTCAATTCGAAAGAAATACAAACAAGATCCTATAATAGGATGCTTTGTTCCACTTTGCAGTAACAAAGTTATTTCACACCCAGAAAATTAAACTCTTTTTTCCAATAGGTACCGACGATATGTATATTGTTGAACAAAGTGGTTTTCTTGAGACTGTGCCAGATAACTGCACTGTTTTAGCTGACAGAGGCTTTAAACACTTAGAATCACATTTAATAAACAAAAATGTGTTTGTTTTGCGCCCACCTAGTGTGTCGTAAAGATATAAAAATGACTAAGGCTGAGGTCTTGGAGACCAAGGTCATTGCAAGCCTGAGGATACACATAGAAAGGGTTATTAGAAGAGTTCGTTTATTTAAATTATTGAAGATGCATGCTGTTGTTAATAACAAGTACTCTGGATGATGTCGTTATTGTAGCATGTGGACTGGGTGTATCCCATCTGCCCTGGTGACTTGGCCCGGTGCCGGGCCACATGGAAAAAAAGTTTTAACTGGCCCGTTGGTATACTGATAAATTTGCAGTCACCATTTAATAAAGAGTTATTAAACATAAAATATTAGTTTTCATTTCATCATACATGCTGTTAATAAAATTATAATTACTTATTTATTTGTTAAACATGCCTATTTTTTTTTTCTACACAGCGCCCTCTAGATCCAAAGTAAGCATAGTTTAACTAGCTTGTGTTATGGGTTCTAGAATGCTGATAAACATACTTATATACTTTTTTTTTGTAAATACATACTTATCTTACATAGAAACACCCAGACCAATGCAAATAGACATATTCATGCATACAAATATTTGCACTGAGCGGGAATCGAACCCGCGCCCCCTACGTAGCATTTTATGTCATTATATGCATTAAAAATATTCCCAAAAGACCGCTTGTATAGTTTGACTAGGATCTAGTTTCAAAGTACACTTGCATGTAAAACTGTAAGTATTCTGGACAGATATACATAGTCAGCTCACACTGAGATTGAGACGCTATGCTTTGCATACATTATTAAAGTAGCTCATTTACTTACAACATGAATGATATACTTTCATTATGATCATTGTTCAGTATACCAGTGTGTTAATTATATTATATATTACTGAACTGGATTATGATGGAACTCGAACTAGCAGGAAAAAGAAAAGTATAAAATTTTATTCGAAATACTTTATTATTTATGGTTTAAACACAAGAAAAAAAACTTAAATATTAGCACTTTCTGTTATTTTAGGTAATACAAATTTCTCCCAAAATGCTTCTGTTTCGCTAATTAATTTGCTTACATATAAACGATCATAGTACAGCCAGTACTTTGTATATATTTTATTTGACTCAAACATCGGGTCTGCAACACAAAACAAAGCCTTCTTTTTGCCAGTAGCATGCATTTGAAGTTGTGTTTGAGCTATACATTTTTGACATACAGTGTTATCCTTAACATATCTTTCCATAGAAGTATTACTCATGGGACATTTTGTCTCCACATAAAAATCATCACACAAGCCATCAGGTGAAGCACCGATAAATGGTGAAATCAAAATAAACCACATATTTGCACTGGAACTGCTAGCTCAGCTTCAACTTCTTTTATAACTTTGCTTTCTAGCCTTTTACCTCTTTTAATAGCTTTAGTCTCAGGGACTTTGTAACCACCAAGAATAGTTTGCACTAATACACCGTCAGTCTTGCATATAGACACTTCATGTGTTTTTGAAGCTGTGATCCGACCTTGTTGCAATGTATGCCACAGTTTACTGTCAGCTGGACCTCTTGTTTGGGTTTCTATTTCTTTTGTTACCTCTGCAGTTAATAATTGCTCGGCATACAACTATTTATCTACATAATCTTCTCTGGACGACAAGAGAACTTTGGCACTTCGAATTTCTGTTTTGTTGAAGTTTTCACTGTCGCTCATGTGTTCTAAAAACATGATCATTTCAACTTTTGGCAAATTTCTACTATCTGCTTTATAAAAACCTTCGGAAATCTTCATTTCAAATGTACTTATTTAAATTTTGAAATTGAAAATAACGATGAACGATCAACAACAAACAATCTGGTTCTGTCATGTATGTCACTGTCAAGTCAAGTCAGTTCTTTTTTTTATTTTGAAATAAATGCAAAGGGTACAGTGATTTAAAATCCTAGCTTTCATCAAAATGTTGGTATTTTCGTTTTTTTACATTTATTACGAAAATAGTGAACAGAAAAATCTGAAAATAATATATGTTCTTTATGAACGTAATATCTCGAAATGGATTTCTTGTTTTACCTTATTATGGAAAATGAAATGTTGTCAATTATGAGTGGGGTTCAAGTAAGATTAGTGGATAGTGGTGTTATTAGTTTTTAGGAATTTTGATTTGAGTGGGAGTGGGGGTGGAGGTGGGAGTGGGAGCGGGAGCGGGGGTGGGAGTGGGAGTAGGAGTGTGCGTGGAAGTGGGAGTATGCGTGGGAGTAGGAGTGGGAGTGTGCGTGGGGGCGGAAGTATGAGTGAGAGTGGGGGTGGGAGTGTGAGTGGGAGTGAGAGTGGGGGTGGGGGTGCGAGTGGGAGCGGGAGCGGGGGTGGGAGTGGGAGTGTGCGTGGGAGTGGTAGTGTGCGTGGGAGTGGAAGTGTGCGTGGGATTGGGAGTGGGAGTGTGCGTGGGGGCGGGAGTGTGAGTGGGAGTGGGGGTGGAAGTGTGAGTGGAAGCGAGAGCAGGGGTGGGAGTGGGAGTGTGCGTGGCAGTGGGAGTGGGAGTGTGCGTGGGGGTGGGCGTAGGAGTGAGGGTGGGAGTGTGAGTGGGAGCGGGGGTGGGAGTGGGCGTAAGAGTAGGTACTGGAGCAGGAGTGGGAGTGGATGCAATAAGCGACTTACACGCGAGCGGAGCCGCGGGCAACAGCTAGTTTATAATATTAGTATAGATTAGGAAAAATTGTGTTTTTTTATTAAAATAAACTAATTTAGTTGATGATAATGATGAATGGCAGTCGCTTGCGATTCACTCTTAAGGTATCACCTCCATCCCAGAAATCGGAAAAGAAGCAAAGGGCGACTTAAAGAGAACTGCTGGATCAGAATGGATGAGATTTGCGAAGGACAAGGATTAGGGAAATCTTTAGAGGAGGCCTATGTCAAAGGACAAGCAGGGGAAAAAGTACCGATTCATAGTAATACCATTAATCCTGAAAAATAAATTGCTGTAAATAAAGGCTTATTACTCGACTGTCAAGAAGGGAACCCGAATTTTCAGTTTTTATGTTTCTAGAAAACAGGACTAAGTGCTTGTTTTTTTCTTTTTAGTTTTTTCCGCAGTTGGGTTTTTGATTTTTTTAATTATAATTTTTTTTTGTTATTATCTCTTCCATACCTTTTTCGGTGCTGCGTCGTCGTCAGAATTCACAAAACAGATTCCTCCTATTTCGATTTTTGTCAAGAGGTGCCCGCTGCAGAAACGGTGTGGATTCGGAGTGGCATATGCTTGTGCCTTATATTACTTGAACGTACCTACTGGGCGTTCATATGGAGAGAATCTCTTGCAGGCGGCCATGATGTATTTATGTTCTGTAACTGACATATATTTTCATCATGGTTATGTCTTTCTGCGGGTATTATTCACCTCGCAAAAACTAGGTTCTTTTGAACACATCGTTAACATGCGACATAGAATACATTCCAAACATCTCAATAAAAGTGTTTACGCACACCGCTTTGAAGTCACTCGTTATGTGCGAACTCTGATCTTGTTTGGCACTTGGTATGTTTAGCTACTTATGCTAGCAACTTGAGATGCATAGCCCGTTGCATGGATGGATATGGAAGTAGAGATGTGTTGAGTTGCTAACTAGTAATTTGGCAATAGTTAGTAATTGTACATAATGGCACATTTTGAAGCATCAATTCGCTGAGATTATTAGCTTATTGGCTAAATAGCTCATAAATCTATTATTAACGCAATCAACATTTTAGTAACTGTACTTCTTAATATTTAGCTTTTCTTCTTAGTTTACAGGATAATAAAAACATAACTGTGGTTTTAAACATTACAAAAAAGTACCTATTAAACTATTGACATGGGTTGTGCTGTCCCTGATTTAAAACCAATCAATCAATCAATCATTTATTTTGCTAAACATGGGTATAAAATATGGTGTTAGTAATGGTGATGTCCGATCCATGTTTTACCATATTGGTGTGCAAAAGTATTAGTCAGTGGTAACTTATACAACAAACTTATTAATGTAACATGCAAGACCATCTTGCAAGGTCCCTTGTACTTAGTTAAATGATCACAAGGAAAGTTTGTCATTTATAATACCAATTTTTTTTATGTAGCAGTTATGCTTGATGCTTGTATGTTCAATAGGAACTTTCCATACTCCAAAAAATAGTATATTCACTGGATATAAAGATTGATTATATTATAACTTACAGTCAAATTATTGTTCAGTCAGATCAATGTGCAATCCGTACTGTACCCGTATTTAAGATCTCAATCATTTACGGTAAAATTACAACGAGCAGTAAATTAAAGAGATAGCTCTTGTGCCAGATCCATAAAATTTCAACCCAATTAATTTAAATTTTATATCCAATATCTACATTAAATTCAACGCAAAACCATTTCCTCTAGTGTAAGTAATGCAATTCATATTATATTACATTTACACTGTTGACATTTTTTCACAATCAGGAGCAAATGTAAACAAACAAAATTTAAACTTTTCTTTCTCAAACATGACATGTAATTTTATTTTCCTGAAAATAGACTAATAAAGTTTTTGTATTCTGCCTTTTATACCCTTATAACTGACTTGTTATATTTATATTTCAAGTGTTTATTTTCAGTTTTTCTACGGTATTTACTACATTAAAAGATGTTTACAAAACGGTACACTCAAATAAATGTTACCTCAGGGTAGTCTTTCAAGGATGGAAATGTTTTTGCTTTCAATACAAAAGTGCTTGTGTATTGAAAACGCTGTACAAATTGTTGGAAAAGATCCCAAAGGGCGCATTGAAAGCATGTTTTGCAGATACATGCTACCTGGCGTCTTACCACCGACTAAACGTTCACTTAGAGTGGTCTGTCAATAGACTTGGTAAGCTTTTACTTTGCGCTACTCCCAAAATACGTAAATATTGCTTTTTTGGTATCTATTGTGAAGATTCGTAGAAAATTATAAGTTTATCCTGAATTACTGACTGAGAAAAAGAAGTGACGGTTCCTGTAATGAATGAGCTGTGATTTGTGGGCAGCCTGTTTCCGTATAGGTAGGCTGACTACTTAAGAATACTAATTAATGATGGATTCTAATGCTCTTTACCACGTGTTTTGATTAGGTAGAGTTTATAACTCCAATAAAATTCAAACACTCGATTGATAGCTCTATTCTACTTTAATCCACTAAACAAAACCATTCATGAATATACATTATACGCGCGATTTAGCATGGTCACTAAATATTTATGCTAAGGTTTAGAAAAAAAATAGAAGTTAAATCTTCAATCCATTGCAGAACTTGAAATACTAAAACGTTAAAACGTATTGCCATGAATGCCTGGTAACTTTCAATTTTAAAACAATTGGCTTATAGGTATATGAATTCACAATAAGCATTGAAACCTTCAGAAAACATTTTTGTTCCGTAATTTTATGTGTCGTTTTGCTAGTACCGGTACACATTGTAAATGATTTCCTTTCTTATACAACAAAAGATATTTTCTTTTTAAGAAAATTTTCACTCGTTATGTCGAGTGGGTGCCTTTCCTCGGATATTTGAATACTAAGATCTATTGAATCTAATCAAAATGTTTGATTAAGTCGAAATCTCGTCTGAAATTCTAATAACAGAGCTTTTTTGGAATAATGATTAGACGTTCTTTGAAAAAGAAACAAAGGGAGCGTTCGATGTATTTATCAAAGAATTGTTGTACTAAATATTTGAACTTCATGCACTGCTTATGTCAACGATGTCTATAGATTATTGCTTAACTTTATTATTTTTCCATGGGGTGGGTATGAAAGACACAGTTAGTGAGAACCCTTGCATATTAAACTGTACTCTGCTTGTGCTGTTTGTATTTGTTTGTGCCTTTAAATACCTCTCTCTTCTCTATAGAAGCTATCCTCTATTGCTATCACAACATACATAAATACATAAAGTCACACCTCTTTCCACAACCAGTGATCGTGTATGAAAACATTTATATTATTAAAGTAGAAGAAGCGAAACATACACACTGGATCTTAGCAAGTGATCTTTATCTGTCTACTTGTGCTATCGCCGAGTAATAACTTGTTACTGTCGGAGAATGGTCTCTAGTCGTTCATATAATACAGGAGTATTATTCGCACGTATTAAGAAGTTAGGGAAGTGGCTGGGTACATAAATGCTTACATGTATACAAAATGTTGATTTGGATTCGAGCATCCTTCACAGGGGTTATGAGCTACTTACACTCTTCAAGAATTAATGAAAAAAAAAAACAGTAGGTACTTAGGTTAAAATTTTTTTAACTAGGCCAGAAATATCTACAAGTTCCAGTTGATATTTGCCGACGACGCTGCGTACCACCCAATCACGTGAACGAAATACATCGCAGTGCTTCTTTTGCGTCATATTTTTTTAAACTTGTGAACTATGAAAACAATAATTTTTAGTCTTAATATTTACATAATGAACCAGTGAATTTGTGATGACTATAAGTTAGCTCAAGCTCCTTTGTGAAGGATGCTCAAATGAAAATCAACATAGTGTTTAAAGTAGTCCATGCGGACAGACATTGGCAAGATAAGTGTTCCGTTTTATCAAACGTACAGAATGTTAATACGTCTTTACATCAACAACATGTCCCGAAAGTTTTTAAGCAAACTTTGATGTATGTTCGTGAAGAGACAAGATGTTGACAAGGGCGAAAGTACGACTTTAATTCTAAATTTCAATTTGTACTTGAATTAAACTTTTTAAGCAAACTGAACATGTACTCGTAAGTGTGTTCATTAACAAGGTTTCGAACAGAAATGATTGAATTCTATATACTAAATACTTTCTATAATATATGATTTTCATCTCAGGGTTGACAATTTGCTTCAGTTATACTATTACTCTATCTTAGTTGTTTTTTATATATGTCCTGTACAGTAAATAACAATAATTTGTTAACACTAATTCTAAAACTATAATCTTCAATGGATATTTTTTAAGTTTTGCTGATTATTTCATTAAAAGTGTGGTGATCAATTAAATTGGACTTTCTTACGCTACTTGTAGTTAACGGCAGATATAGTTAATAACAAGTAACAAGGGCCATGTGCTTGTCTACCTCACCTAAGTGGTATAAGAAAGTAACCATTTAATAATAGGCTAGGCGTAAAACTAAACCAATTTAGATTGTCAGTTAACATGAATGCACGCATCCACGTTTCGGTTGATCAATTCGAATAAAGTGATACATGTGTATAAAGTTATACCTTATAATATAACTTGTTATCTTCAATGTTGCGGATAAATTGAGGCAATGTTAGCCTCATTTCATACGTAACTTTGAAGAAAATATATTTTACCTCTCGGGTCAGTGCTATTCAAGTTACAAACAAGCAAGTTATACCATGACTTCACATATCTCAGTACATAGATATTAACTTTCTCATATTAAATAAATAGGCTGCAATTTATAAACATATGTTCTCTGAATTTATATAAATTGGAACACGACCCCAAACATTCAGTATTTCCACTCAATTAAATGACTCGATGGGACAGAAATGCGGGTACAGACAGATTTAATCGCAAGACATTTTGGTTTGCCTTTCATGTGTAATTTCCCACGGGTTGGGCTAGAACTCACCCTCTGATTATTTTCTCTTCAATACTTATGTTTTTATGCAATTTGTTTTGTCTCCATTTGGGTATTATTATTAACGATCAATTGATAAGTCTCTTGAAACGACTTTACTCTTAATAACTACCTATACAAAAAGTTTCATATTTATTTAACAACTCGACCGCTGCAACTATGTAACTCCATCTAAATTTGAGAACTTTCCAGACTTTGAAAACATATAAAATTGGAAAACTATGAGTTTACTTTATTTCTACTTTTCATGTACCTCTTTAAAGGTTTTATGTTTACATGAAAATTGTTTATTTTGGGATCTGTAAATAAACTGTAAGTTAATTTAACATTTTCTATTAACTTTTTTTATGTAGCGTTCTGTATAATAAATTATTTTGAATACTTCTATTGTATTCAATCCTAGTGAACTCTACTTAATGTGGAAGATTATGACCTGAAATAGCCTTTTATGCAAAAAATTCTTTAAACCACCCTGAAAAAACTTAAGAAGTATTCAATGATAAAATTTGGTATTAACCTAATTTAACATAATTTGACTACAATTTATGTTTGTATTGAAATTTACAGTGGTAATTACAAAATAAAGTATTTACATATATAAAATATTTATTTACTTGTTTACAATATATTTTAAAACTCTGAACATAGGAGCTGAAGTCTATTTGAATGAACTTGGATCGTAAATCCCCCTGAACATAAAATTACATAAGTCAAAAAATACAACACTGAAATATTTTATATGATGTGTGAACAATTTGATCAAGAATTGCTCGCTTGAAGTTTTGAGCTAATTCTGTTTAAAGATAAAAGTTTGAGCAAGAGACGTGACTTTATGTATGTATGTGTAAAATATTAAATTAAGTAAAATGTCTTTCAGTCACGAAGTAACAACGTATGTACGTTGCGATCAATGCTTCGACATTTACTTTAAGTTAGATTCGTATCGTAAAGTAATATGTTAAGCCTATAAGAAAAGAATCCGACAATAAAAACTCAGTTACCTCTTTATAAAAGTTAGTAATTAGAATGCATTTACAAATTTGTATCATCAAATTTGTGTCTCCTATAATATTCACTTTAAGTTTGTGATGAAATTCTGAATACGGTGAAGATGCTACTTTAATTCTTCTATTAAAAAATAAATAAATAAATAAATAAATACTTCTATTAAAAATTCATGAAATTTATAAATTTATATTGTGAAGTTTGGCGAGTCACTACTAGTAACATACATTCATAAGCATATCGCATAGACCGACCGTCAACCCTCTCAGGGAGTGGAATAAACCCGGTCCACTACACCACTACGAGCGTTGCATATGAAACTAATATTTGCATATAATAGTGCTAACAGTGTTAGAGAAAATAAAATTATGCACCTAACAAATTAATGAAATGAGTCTCAAAACTATCAACAACAAAAGAAAATGGCGGATACATTATGACTTAATTACTCAGCATTTCTCTGTTGCGTTCAAATCGCGTCGCGGTCTTATAAATTTTATTATAATCTTCTTAAAATATTATTCTTAATAATTGCTACAAGAATTTAATAGGTAGTAAGTTCATAATATTTATGAGCATTTATCTTAAAAAAGTGTACGTAAAGTCTATAAAATTAATTACTATTATTATAGTTTCCTAATTTTTTACATGCTTGAATTTTTTTTTAATCTCACGAAAGATGTTACTGATTTCACTGCCTGAATCGTATCGTAAGGCTTCCATCAGGAGTCGATATTAATGCGGATAAAAATCATATCAGAATACGACGGGCATTTATCGTGAAATTAAACATCATAAATCACTGAGAGAGCTGCTATTTTATGAGAGCAGTACTTTTGCAATTTTTACTCAACCAACAGCTGTGTCCAATTCTTTGTTATCTTCATTTATCGGAGAATTTTATATTTGCACATTTCACCAATGGACGGATTCGGTTGCATTTATTGGAAATTTTATATCACCATCATTATACCAGTGGTTATCTCGGTTGCATACAAAGCTTGCATTCGGGAGCCCAGGGTCCGCTCTCCCACGTTTTTTCGTCCTGATGTGGCTTTTTTGATGTTTGCGGTTGCAACTGAGGATTTTTTTGAATACAATTGTATCTGTGAGTCTGATGTATCGTTGATTCTTTTGGATGCCTGACGTAACTTGATTGAAACATCAGGCAATCCAAAGATATGTATAAATTTATACCATGATCACGTTAATTCCCGTTAACATTGGAGTATATTTGGTAAATTTGGCTTAAATAAAGCTCTAGAGTACCTATGTAATAAATTGTAAACAAGAACCTTATTTTAATTCGTAGATTGCTTTTAAATCCTCAAGGAAATGTAAACCCTAACTTAATACAGCTCAGTAATTACAAATTCATTACGCTACTTTCCACTTTCTTTCCTCAAGAGATTCCTTTTTCATTTACACAGTACTTACGTGTAATGAACTGCATCCGTATGCAAACTACTTAATGACAGACTGTAGAAAATATACACCTTACAGTTAAGAAATAAAGACTAAATTCAATTGCTACGCGCTACTAAAGAGTAAGCGGCCTTTTTTTGTCAAACGTCTCATTCCGTGTAATCTTTATTTTTAAGTCACAAACGGTTAAATTGAGTAAGAATATGTGTGGTTCTTGAATCTCATCTAATAAAATACATTATGAAGTTACCAGATGAGCTCTTTATATTATAACGAAGATAATGTTTGTAATTATATAAGTACCTACTATCACAGATTACTAAATAGTTACTACTACTATGTCATGTTGTTTACAAAAATAGTTTTAACCGTGTAATATTCACTGAAATATAATAATATAGAAAAGAAGAAAATTGAATCACTTGGGGTCAGATATTTTCAAGATCTAAAAAATATTTGAAATTGGTTTGTAGCAGGACATCGCCTGCTTAGGTATTGGTGGGTTAGCCAGCTTACTAGCACCAGGACAAGCAAAGTTCATACCTTATGGTCTACTTTATAATAGTCTCAACACTGAACTAAACACCGGACTAATGCTACTAGAGGGTTAGCAATAGTACGATGTTTGTAACAACCGAACTACTGCATCTTCCTTAAGTACTGCAACGTTCCATCAACCGGACTAACCACCAAACTACTGCTACAATGCCAAAAAAATTATTTTCAATTTTTCGTAATTTCCTCCAAATTAAAACTTTAAAAAGATCTTCCATATAGCGGTATCTAGGCTCAAAGTAAACATAGCTTAACTAGCTGTATAAAGGATTCACAATTACCATTATTAAGTATTACGGGATAACATTTAAGTACCTAATAAAACAAATTCAATTAGATCTTATTAAATTTTGCTTCTAGTACTCGTCAAGTCGTCTAGTCGATTAACCACAAATGTTCATAATTATTTGAAAGGCTGTCTTCTTATCAATTAAAATTATTTTATCACTCAAAACATTCTACTGTCCAATAAATCTTATAAAGAGTCGAGTACAGTTACTCTTAAGGGGTAAAGTATCAAAGGAAGTTTGCCTTCACGTCACTTTGCCATGACTACACTGTATTAGCATGTAGATAGAACGAACCATTTTATCTTGAGCCCCCTCCCCTTTCTTAATTCTTAATAACGAAGACATTTTGGTGTTGTTAAAGTGCTTAGTGGAGACCACGTACTTTTGGATGGTCGTTACTAGTTGTTCGTTAGTCAGGGATCGGCATCCGGTTTCCTTATCACGGAACTTCCGGCTCAAGAACCTTTTTGTTTCTTTGAGTATGTACCGGATACTCAGGAACATGAGAGTGGATTGTAAGCGTTGAACGCAAGATTTAATTATGAATGAGATGATATAACACGTGACGCGCACAGTGCAAATTTATATGTGTAGATGTAAGTTTGTGAGTAAAGATGTAATCACATTGATTAGTGAAATGTGTTAATTCTCATAATTATGTTATGATGTTTTTTCTAAAATGATTCTGTTGTATTTTTTTTAAACTTTAACTGCAAAACTAAATTATTAAAATTTAATTAAAACGAATTACTATGAGTGTACTATGATGATTGTGAAGGTTTACTAACCTCATGAAAAGTTGGGTAGATTTTGTTTTGACAAATCATACGGAATACCAAAGTTCTTTACGGTTTATTACTTGTTTTTTGAAAAATTGGTGTTCCTGAATCAGGCTCCAGAAAACAAAAAAAACGATCACTATTTTGATGTTTGTTGCATCAAAATTTTCTGTGCGTGTTATTCTATCACTGGGTAAATTTATTCTACTAAACCAATACCTACCAAATACCTAGTACTAAATCTATTCACCATTCCACTGTATGATCTTATTTCGTTGGTTATTACTAAAATACCCATAATTTCTCATAATGAATCATACCAGTATCTATGCTTTTTTCGGCAGATATAGCAGACTTAATAAAAGTGTATATTTTTTCCATATATGCCTCTATACTGAATAAGAAAAACATCAGGCACCTTAATGAAGGTCGCATCTTCAATTACCTTTATCATTAATAGTACGGGAGGTAGCGTTAATTCTAACAAGCAATCGATAGCCAGTTGATATTCTCCACGATAATAGAGCTTTATTAATACATAACAGAGTTGACCGTCAACCGGTCTGGTAGCGGTCTAGTCGAAGGTGACACCATGGTAAAGTTGTCAAAAAAAATTACGCTCCGAGCAATCATTTGACACGTGAAACTTTATATGGTGATTCCTGAGGTCATTTTCAACTGAGAAATAACCGTCAGATGTGGTGTAGAGTAGTGGTTATACGTCAGTCGCGTATATATTAGACCAGTGCCGATAGTCTTTGAGACAAAATAAATTTATAGTAGGATGAAACCTGTTGGAAAAGGATCAGAATATGACAAAAATGAAAGGAAAAATAAATTACGGGTGATCTGAGGTCGGGAAGTGGGGAGGGGGGTGAGTTTTAAGGGTAAAAACGGTTTATCTCGATTTCTGGCAAAACTACAAGTCCTATGGAAAGAAGTTAAATGACAAAGTTGTAGGTAATAAAGAGACCTACAACTTTTCATTTACACTTTTTTCACATAACCTCAAAATGTATGTGAAAAATTCAAATAATCAAGTTTTTGGTTTTTTATTTTTATCTTAAGCAAAACAAATTTGTTTTCCACGAAATTTGGTGAAAACTTAGCTTTTTATGTCCTACAGACACTGTATTTTTTTTGATTTGAAATACTCTTTTTTTCAGCTTATTTTGACTAAATATCGAAAAACCACCCTAATTTTCAATCGAAAATTCTCACGCCAAAATATCAGCTTTTTAAAAAAAGTCAGAGAGTTTTTTGTTCTCTGAAATCTCTTCTTTCTGATAATGTAAAAATACATATACATTGCTATGGTAAATTTTCTCAGAAAATGCAAAGAAGAAAAACTCGAATTCGAAATTAATATTTTTGTATTTAGTCATTTCCTGAGAAAATTTACCATAGCAATGTATACATATTTTTACATCATCAGAAAGAAGAGATTTCAAAGAACAAAAAAATTTTTGACTTTTTTTAAAAAGCTGATATTTTGACGTGAGAATTTTCGATTGAAAATTAGGGTGGTTTTTCGATATTTAGTCAAAATAAGCTGAAAAAAAGAGTATTTCAAATAAAAAAAAATACAGTGTCTGTAGGACATAAAAAGCTAAGTTTTCACCAAATTTCGTGGAAAACAAAATTGTTTTGCTTAAGATAAAAATAAAAAACCAAAAACTTGATTATTTGAATTTTTCACATACATTTTGAGGTTATGTGAAAAAAGTGTAAATGAAAAGTTGTAGGTCTCTTTATTACCTACAACTTTGTCATTTAACTTCTTTCCATAGGACTTGTAGTTTTGCCAGAAATCGAGATAAACCGTTTTTACCCTTAAAACTCACCCCCCTCCCCACTTCCCGACCTCAGATCACCCGTAATTTATTTTTCCTTTCATTTTTGTCATATTCTGATCCTTTTCCAACAGGTTTCATCCTACTATAAATTTATTTTGTCTCAAAGACTATCGGCACTGGTCTAATATATACGCGACTGACGTATAACCACTACTCTACACCACATCTGACGGTTATTTCTCAGTTGAAAATGACCTCAGGAATCACCATATAAAGTTTCACGTGTCAAATGATTGCTCGGAGCGTAATTTTTTTTGACAACTTTACCATGGTGTCACCTTCGACTGCTCCGCGGGTGCGGGTTCTGACGGTCAATTCTGGTATGTATCAATAAAGATCTATTATCGTGGAGAATATCAACTCGCTATCGCTTGCCAAAAAAAATTAACGCTACCTCCCGTACTATAAGGGCTTCCTTCGACGCCATTAATTATATGAAGAAAATTTTACATCAAAGGTTCTTTTTTAAACCAATTTGTTATACAATTATTAAAGCAAAGAGGAGCGACTGACGTTGACATAGGTAGGTACTTAATAGGTAAATTAATATGAAATTATATTTTATTATAAAAGAGGGGCTCGTGGCTGAGTGGTACCCGAGCAGGTAAACGTATTGCAAGGTTAAACAATATTAAATAGTCAGTCATAAGATGGATGACAATAATTAATACATCATCGAGATTTCTCTATGCCTCGGAAAGCACGTTAAGCTATCGGTCCCGGTAGGCATACAAACGTTTAGGACAGTAGTTACGGGTAGTTAGAGCCCTTAAGAGTTCGATAACTAGTCAAACTACAGAAGTTTTATATCGCCAATGGGTTGGAGAGGTTAGATCGCAGTCACTTTAGGGTAAATATAGAAGTACGTTGATAATAGTAGATAATAATAGTTCTGTAGTAAGCCAGTTGCTGGACATTGTAGTGCTCGCCAAACAAGCCGACCCCAAAAAGTTGAGAAAACGCTCAGAGGATTACCTAATCATGAAGTATATAAATGGAGTTTTGTGATGTGAACATAACTAAAAAATACATAATAAATGAAAACCTCATCTCAAGAAATTAATAAGAATTAGTATATTGCGGTATATGGTTAGACATAGCCATAGCATATAATATTGTCCTTCTAATAGAACACAACACCTGATCAGCCTGTGGCATATAAATCATCCTTCACGAAGGACAATAAATTCACAACCCTACCTTGACGGACGGCTCAGCTTATCACTTATCATTTTAAGGCGCACGTAGTAAATGGTAAAGCATCTTCAGGTTCTTAGTCGAAGTGACACAAACTAATTCAGGAATATTGTGTAAAATTATAAGCCAGATAATAATTTGACTGAAGTGTGTCATTCAAGTGTCAGATGAACACAGGTAAGCACTCTTCTCTCAACATTAATAAGATATACAAAATTAGAACTTGGGCTGTGTGAAAATTATTTCGTAGTTCAGTAGGTACTTTCAACTTAGGGCTGTAACTTATAGCTACAGTACCCGTATGGTGCCCGGTTATCGCCTAGTAGGTAAGATGTAAAATGAGTTGGCAAGGTTTTGTTAAATATCCTCAATGAAAAATAGTATCAAAAAACTGATTTTAGGCGCCATTTTCGGTGTTAGCTTATAACATACAAGGTGGTAAAACTGGTAAAGTAGAAATTTGAAAATAAAATAGCGAATTTTAACACCCGTCAAACTATACAAGTAAAGTACTATAGTTGTCACAAAATAAAAGGCCCACTTTGACAGTTCGTGCCCATGAAGTTCTTAATTTTTTATCAATTGAAATGTTCTAAAGGTAATTACATTTTTCATTGACAGGTACCGCCCACTCGGCTAAGTGATGTGCATAACGATTTTTTCTTGTAGTCCACAGACTATTAATAATCAGTTAAGGAAAGAAAATATCGAGTGAGATATTTTTTTTCAAGCCCGACGCCCACTTTTATTTTAATTTATTTTAATACTTGTGTTTAGATTCTGAAGACTGATTTAATTATTCTTGTTGTTTTTGTGATTGACTGAATGTTATTGTAAAAAAACAATTAAATATAAGTAAATTGACCTTTAATAACATTGTATTGTTTTAAAATACCTACAAAATCAAAGGTTAAGCTAATTTTTCTAATCAGAACTTTAATCCAATGCAGTTTACATACATATTCAAATCGATTAAATCTCCATGCAACCTGGATTCGATTCATCCTGAGTATCGAATACCGAATCGTATAGGTACATAACTAGTTACGCCACGAGGACAAACGTCAAAACGGGCCTTTTATTTTGTGTTGAGTATAAATGAGTGAAGTATGGATAAATACAATATTTCAGTTGAATCCATAATATTGTTTTAATTTTATTATATAAAATAATAATAAAAGTATGTAAGCACGTCTTACTAACAGATGTTCACATGGACTAAATAATTCATTGTTAGAAATAAGTAGTGAAACTCAACAAAATTAAGTCAGCTAGAATTAATAAGAGAACGCAAAAATAGCATCGTTATGTGTTATTTCGGCGAAATGTTGCCATTTTAAAAAAATTGCCACGCCATCAATTTACGGAGAAACACGTTCACGGCTTTTGATTATTCGGCTACATTTTCTAAGATATTATAAATACATACAACTTTATTGTATTGCTGCTTACTTATTTTATCAATCTTTTTTCCTACTCGTACATTATTCCATATTAAAATATACCTATTCATCGTCGTAATACGTTTCGTTCATTTTAAAAATGAACATAACAAACCGAATTAAATTTTAATTTAAGTGGCCTTGATGGAGCTTGACATATTATCAAATAATTATGATAAATACAAAAAAATATATAAACTTATGTACAAATGTTGTAATACTACTTTGTAGATACTTAGAGAATATATTATAAAATGCTTTAATCGTACATACATTTTTAAGGAACATTATATTATGATAAATATAACAGCTGTCAAAGTATTACTCTATATCCTACTAAAATTAATATAATTAATATGGTTTGTACAGCATCAAATTAACAATGTATTGAAAAAAGTGTGAGTAGATCAAATGAAGCCGGCAGACTTACATGAAAGATTTCATGGCAGTAGATGAAAGTCGTGAATGCAGCAGTAGATAGCGGGTTGTTGTTTTGGCCTTCCTCGGAGGGAAAAAGACGCGAGTTCATGTTATGAATAATACTAGCTGTTGGTCGCGGCTCCACCCGCGTGGACGTCGATTTTAGCGTTTTTTTACTATATCTCCGGTCAGCCGATTGTGATTAAATATGCGTAAGATTTTGAATCTAACCAAGACCTTTCTAATAAAAAACAACCGCATCAAAACCGTTCAGTACATTTTACGTCCATCGCTTAAAGGTTCACTGCTCGTTCCCCGTAGGTGATAGCGTGATAATATGTAGCCTATATGTTGACCCAACTCCTTAGTAATATTCGTGCTAAATTTGAAGTAAATTCATGCAGTAGGTATCCCGGACATACAGACAAACAGACAAAAATTCTAAAAACTATATTTTTGGCTTCTATTGATTGTAGATCACACTCCAAGTATTATTATTAAGAAAATATTCAATGTACGGTTTTGACTTTCCTACCATTTTATTATTATGTATAGATTATGTTGACTAATACCAAAGACGTGAGTCAGAAAACCTGCGCATATTTTAGACTCAAAAATGAGTCAGACGACATAGTAATGTAAATCCCACTCTGATCCCACGCAGGGAATGATGCATTCAAATGAACCTCGCCATTTGTTGCTAAAATACGCGTACTTACAGTCAATTTCGTCGAGGATACACAGAAACGTGCTGTTTGAATACTAAAATATATCAATAGAATGGGTTTTATACTGAATATGTATTACATTTTTATTTGGATGTAATCGAAACGTTGCCGGAATGTTTTACTGTGTAATTCACTGTTTGCTCTTATCCTTGTTATTTTATACCTGAAAAAAAAAACTTCTAAAACTTCTTAATATCTCATAAAAATAGACAATAAGCAATGGAAAACCACAAAGAGCGTAATGGAGCGACTAAAGTATTTTCCGATAGCAAAGGAAAATAACCGCTGAAGATATTAGCCAGTAAAACCCATGTTCACAGCGATTCGTACATTCCCATAATGTCTAAACAAAAGCCATTGAGACGACACTAACCGTGAACAACTGAAATAAGAAGTTTAGCTGTTTACTTGCACTGACTTATCGCAAAACTTTCACTACTTTTCTAACTATGAACGGTAAAATATTTTTTTAAAAGTTATAACGACTTTGGTGGATTAAACTAATATGTAAACGGGAATTAACGCGATCATGGTATAGGTATATACATACTTTTGGAATGCCTGACGTTTCGACCAGGTTACACCGGCCGTGGTCACAGGCTGACTGGTCTCAGCCGCGCACGCACTCCGTCGTCGAGTCCGTGAGGTAGCCGGTTGTTCATCTACCCGCACATTTTCGACATTTTTTATATTATTTTTTCTCCAGGTACCGTCACATACCACACTCACAGGGTCCCTATTATTGGATTAGTTTATTTAACCGTAGTTCTATTAACTGAGGAGAAAATGAAGTGTGATTTTTGTCAGATAATTTTACGGGAAACCAGTGGGCTTAAATGAAAGGTTTCATGACAGTAGGGAAAACTCGCGAAGTGTGTAAGGACAGAATTTTAATTGTGGCCTGTTATCTCTGTCTATTCTAGAGGAAAAAGACCTGAGTATTGAGTATATAAATATATGTAGGTATGTAATTTCTCACGACGATGTTTCAATAAGTTAAAATAAACGATTATTATTATTATTCGTAATAATTACATTTTATATTAAGATTCATAAACCCGTGTAAATATAGATTATATTATGTAATTTACGACGATATAACTATGATACGGAATTTCCAACTCGTCAAATATTGGTCATCAAATTCGGTGAGAATAACCTAGCAATATAATCTGCTAGAGCCTTCCCAAATAACCAATGCGATGACTTGACGACATTATCCATGAAATAATGTAGATTCTTGCATTACAGTTTTTATATTTCAAAAGTAAGAAACTTCACTTCTTGAGTTGATCTAAGATGGCTTTCCTTAACTAGCTCGCTATGAATTTCAGTCATTCAAACTTTAGGAAATCGTATTGCTCCCTAGAAATATATTGGAATGAAATATGAACATTATGGGAACAGCCAATTTATATAATTGATAGGGAAGAAACTTGAAATAAATATAGTGAAATTCATGTTTGCTTATGTAAAGTTTAAAATAACATTTAAGATTTTTCAAACTGCAGTTAGCAAAGACATACATCAATTAGTTTTCATATTTATGCGTTAAGACTCTTGTTTCATATTTTATTTTATGAATAGATTAATTTATTTTATTTAGATTTATTGAAATTTGCTCAAAATATAGCAAACGGCGTTACTACCTCCTAAATATCGCATATATCGCACACAGCTATAAATAAAAACTCAGAAAATATCATTGTTGTAATTGAAAGTTAATGTAAGTGCATTTCATAGTACATGTTGTAGAGTTCGACATACAATCCATCGTACTTCCATAAAATGTTAAAAGCCCCAGGCAGAACCTCTCTCCTGATGTTCCCTTTATGTTGCATTTCTACAAATGGAACGAGTAAGCTAATGTTTGTTCGGTTCGAGTAGCGGTTGAAATAGGATAAAGATAAGAAAAAGATGTCTGAGTTTACATTAATGTTTGGAAAATAATATGATGCATTAGCTATTCTTTTATTTTTTTAATAGCCTATTTCATCGATTCCGCACATCAGTTTTTGCGTATTTTGACTATATCTCCTGTGACCAAGACCTTTCAAAAAAAAAGAATGCCGCATCAAAATCACTTCAGTGTTTTTTGCCTACAGTCCATCGACTCCAAACAAACAGACACGAATTCTAAAAATATATACTTTTGTGTTCAGATTTAATGCACCAAAACACACATATTATAAAGTAAACTTACAGCACCATCTACAACACTTTGCGTCGAGGGTTAAATAGTGCTTTATCATCACATCATAGTAAAAACTATGTTCAACACGCGTCAAATAAGCACGTCTAGACTGGGTTTGGCCTTCATGAAATATGGTTATTTATACACCTACTCCATCAGGAAAATTACGGTTACGAGTGTTATGTACCTATTTACGTATAATTTATGTAGAACTCGATACATTTTACTATTGATATCTGTATTGAAATTCTCAGAATTAATTACTTCAAACTAGTCTAGCCTATTAATTATTGACTTCAACAGTGGTAGAAGTAATTTGTTAGTGTTCGGTGAATCAAGTTGAATTCCAATTGTGATTTTGCTAGTAGAAATATTTTTTATACAGCTATGCAGCTATGGAATAGATATTGGGATAAAAAAATCACATCTCTTCTTTCGTTGTGGGAAGTTGTGTCGTGTTTCGTTGGGTGTTTCTACAGTGTACCTAACCTAATAGACTATTATTTCACTGAAGGGAAGAACGACCTGCGTTTTGGGTTATTCGATTTCTCGGCATATTTTCGTAATTATTGACTGTACAATGTATAGTCAGCGTAAATAGATGATGTTTGCTTAGAAAAATCAGACTGAAAATGAGTACTAATTAGATAGATATGTCACCACCAATTGTCATTAAGAAAAACAAGTCACTTTACTCTAAAACTAATACTTTTGCTACTTTCTACAGAAAAACGCGGCCATAATAACCATAGTGTTGTGTTCTCGGCGGTAAGTAGGGTAGCCAGAGCTCACAATGCCCCCCTCATCTCCTGCAATCCCCATCTCCAATCCCCTCAAACCTCTCAACCCTCCCTCCGCCAGGGCCGGCCGGCAGCGCGAGTGTGATGTACGTTGCCCACGTCCATAGGCCACGGTGACCACTTCCCATCAGGTGGGTGCTTGTTTGCCACCTAAGTAGTATAAGAAAAAGAATTCTTAGTGCGACATAAAAAACTTACTTACGTATGTGTATGTTCGGTTTCATTTTATTAGTTTTGTCATTCTTATCGAGCATTTCCTTATCTCGTGACTGGATATATAATATTATATTGAAGAGTGCCTATCATCCTTTAATCCCATTGAACGTTCATGTTGCTTCGTGTAGTTTATATTCAAACTGATATTTGTGACACAAAAGTATTGTTTTTATTTTCACTGTCAACTCAATACTCGGCCTCGTTCTTTACACAACTGACAGCTCAACAAACAAATATTCAACTTTGTTTTCTTATGGATTACCCGCACTGACATTTTTCTTTGTGTGCTTTACTCACTTTGGGTAAGAACATCCCCGATATATGGAAATGTTTTACAAAATATCGTTTTGAGTCATACGAATACCTACGCCGACAATTTTGTGTTGTTTCAAAATTAAGTCTAGTAGTGGATTTTCATTTAAACTAGCTAATGCTCTCGGCTTTGCTAGGAAGTCGATTAACGCAATCAAAAGGGCACAACAACAGCATTGTGGGTATCGCCTTATTTTGTCCAAAATAATTATGTTTTAGTCAATGTATACAAAACTTAACGAATTATATTACTAGGTACTAAAACCTTGAGAATCACTCTATCTATTAGTGAAAACGGCATGAAAATAAGTGCAATCGTTTTTGAGTTCATTGCAAACAGACACACAGACAGACGCGGTGGAGGTCTTTGTTTTGCTTTTTGTGATATTATTGTACATAAAAACATGCATTTATTTAAAATCTATTAATTTTATATTTCCAACATATACTTCAATTTTATTTATTTTTATAGTAAATTTTAATTCTAGTAATTAAAGTACATATTTCAAGTAAATAATAGATTGCAGTAAAATGTTGAATAATTTTCGTATAACCATTATAACTAACTTGAATAGGTACTAAGTATTGATAGTAGGTAATAAATTGGTTCTAAATAATAATAGTTAACGACTTCCGCAAATATGTTCTAAATTTTGGGTTCGCGTCGTCAATTCAGGGTAATACATCATTCTGTCTCCAAGAGAGTGGAAGATTGATGGAGCAACTTACTAATTGAACTTCATTAACGACTATAATTAATAAACCATGGCAAAAACACTAATTACGCACCTTTGATCGTGGCGGGGATTAATAGCGGACCGAACTGCAAGATAATTTTGTTATTCGAAAATGTTTGTAGTATTAACAAGCCGAGATTGAGTCTACTACTGACTCTTAGTTTATAGTCGATATCGTCTTTATTATAGTCGATACCATATCGTCGATACTTTTCTGTGTAATCGCTTCAGAGTAACAGACCTCCAAACATTTACACAAATTTCGCATTTATAATATCATTGGGTTAGGATACCAATTTTTAATTACCCGCTTTGAGTAAAAAAGCTTATATCTATACAGACTGATACTGGTAGTTTATACTAGCTGAAATTATGAATGACTTCTTCAAGATCGCATGTCCATCGCCGCCAGAGCCATAACGGTACGCTTTATAACACAAAACATTTTCTTCACATTTACTTTATAAAAAAGAAGTTTAATCATCACATTATAATTTATAGCAGTGCTGTGGCTTGACAACAAAGAGAGGTGAAACCCCAAAAGCATCTAACAAAAAAAGATTACAAAATGTAATCCCGTAAAAGGAAAGATTTAGGAGTCTTATCCTTTTTCAAAATATGCGACAGAAAAATGTGAGCTAAATCCGTTTTATAATATTTGTTATTCGTCAAATTAACATAATAACGTATTATCAGAGTGAGATGGTTAAATATTACTTTTATTAATGCAAAGTCAATGTTTAACCACGTGTTTATAAAAAGGGAGGTAAGTTGGCTTTTGCTTTATTGAAAAAGGCGTTTAGTGAGTGAAAATGTTTATGCAAAAGTGAACTAATGGCTAGTCATGGTTGTTTTGCCTCATTCACTGCTATGTTCACTAAACAGCTTTGCTTCGCTAGCTTAAGAGGGCAGAATAGATTAGCTACGTAAATATATAACAGGACCGTGTCTTGACATCGAAAGTTTAGATTGTCTCAGAATTTTGCTTGTAGATACATAATATCGTTATGATATAAATAGAAGTCACGTTCATACATCAAAGTGGATATTACATTAGGTTGGAATGTGTATGCCTGAATACTAGATCACTTTTGCGTATGATATCTTGGTATTTTTGTAACTTAGAAAACAATTGGAGATGTTGAATCTGTCTAATTCCTTGTCTTTTCTTCACTTAAGCCGCTGCCCATTCGAGAGAGATTCGATTGAATATTGCTTTCATCAGAATAAACTGTAACAGTAATCTGTTGCCCCATAGCTTTTTCAACTCAGTGCGCCATGAATCGAAAAACAAAAATCTTGCCTGCTGAAGCAACGGCAATAGAATAAAATATTACTTACGATTTTGAAGAAAGTCAAAACCTCTAATTATGTAACCTCTATGTAAGGTATCTAGCACATAAAGTTTAATTAAGTAGTGCCCTGGTTTCCTTGGGAATTTCCAATTCGGTTTATTTTATTATACATCCGCCATGGGTTCTCATATTCAAATTTAATAACTTTGCTCAAATTAAGGTCTCGCATGCCCTTCCTTGTTAAGGTTAATAAGGTGCGTTGTTAGCGTAAGTTTAGACTGAGTTTACGGTATGCCCCTTGCAGTAGGTACCACGTATACCAAGTAACATTAGAATACAAAGTGGCATGGTTTTATCTAAGCTTAGAAGATTGCCCGCTCTGAATATTATTAGTGAAAAAGGCATTCTAAAACTCTTATGTTAAATTCTTAAGCCAATCAGAGTAGGTATGTGACTGTAATAATTGAAAAATACATAATAAAATTGATTTTTAAAACACCACAAAAGTAGATAAAATGCGCAGATGTAGAAAATATACGTATTTTAACGTGTCAAAAGAACTTGATTTTTCCGAATATTTGTGAATATATTGTAGCGAAAAATTCAAGGCATTGTCGCCGAAACGAGAGATTGTGGATGTTTTCTTTTTTTACATTTTGCAGAGCTGTTTTTATTTAACCCATAGCTGAATAAGCGAAATACAAAGGCGTGTCAACGTAGTCGCGTACGTACTATACCTTTAACGTGGAGTTATCTGGAAGTGACAACCGGGTCGCTTTTATCATTTTTACTAAATTACCTAGACACCGTCGGTTCTGGTTGTTATACGAGGTTGTTGAAAGAGCCTGAGGCCTTCCCTTTGCCTCACTTTTCTCCTATTATTTTTATTGTCCTCTTCAAGTAATATAGGTGAGAACAACATTTTAAATGCCGCAAGAGCTCAGACGCCTAGTCATATAAATTTATTACACAAATATAGTTACAGAGATACCTACTAAAATAAAACTTAAATATAGCAGAATTATTCCACGCAAAATTTAAATATGTTATCGCAGGCACTCCATGATGATTCTGAAATTCTATAAATACTAGAGTCAAGTAGTCTGGAGGGTAATAAAGTTTAGTAATTTTCGTGTCAACTGTATCGTCTGTATCTCAAGGGATATGGACTTCTAAACTGACAACTTTACTAGAACATGAGTTGTCTTATCTTAATAAAGTTACTTAACTTATTGTTTCTTTTTTCGAGGTTAAATCTGAATCTCTTAACTTCAAATTTCAACGACTGCCAACATTATTAAGATTTTTAAGAACTAAGTAAGAGTGGAGGACATTGTGATCAGAAATATGGAACCCGAATCACCGCACCAAACTCGCTTCGATAGAAAGTGAGCACGAGGATTCTCAACTAATAATATTTAAAAATTATGTTGTTTTTTTTCATCTTTTTTCTAGTGACTTATACAAGAAAGTGGCTTACAAAAAAACGATTCAATATTATTATACATATTAGAATGTTGCCAGCTACACTCTAGAAACACCTAATTAGGTAAATTCACTGTCGCTTCTAGCAGGTTTTCATCTACATAGGCACGTATGAGTATGTATGGTGTAATCATGGTTTCATCAAAAGAGCGGTACACACTAGCGCACGCTCCACAGCCATCAGAGCTCGTCACGACGGCATTCATTCGGCTCCGTTGATGGTAGTCGCAATTATGTCAGGCTATGAATGTACACATACTTTCACTACTACTGTATTTAACTTTTCACGTTCACATAAAAGCCTGCTTTGTTTCATAACGATTTCAGTTTTTTGCCATCAAAACTGAAGTATCACGTCTTGTGGCTATTTGTCAGAGAATTTGTCTTTATGAAGGGTCTATCGAGTATGCCGTTGTGCTCACCACCACAATGTTTTTGAATTTTATTATCACGTAGTCTCGTTTTGCATATTATTATGCCATGCGATTGGTATAATAGTAGGTATATAGAGAGGTTAATTAAGAATAATATTAAGAGTTGCAATTTAATCAAATTATTCGTCTGTGGTCGTCGTGTATATTGAATGATTAATTCTGTACAGGGAATTGCATTCATCAATATAGTGGAGCAGTATAATTGAATTCAATGCATAGTTGAGCGATCAGTGTAGTACCACTGATGCCGCTCGGGTTAGAATCTGGAATGAAATTATGTGAAATGAATTATTGTACCCAAAGTACCACTTATTATGATGATTGAATTTGATGCTAGTTCGTAATGACAGGTGGTGCTAAAAATAAAAGTCAGGGCAAATGCCAATTTACGATGTGTACTTTTACAATTAGAAGAAAAGTATGACCATCTTAATTATGCCGCTCCGAATAATTTGACACCTTGAAATATTTGCAGCAGAAAATAAAAACTACGTTATCACTATTTTGCAATGAGTTTGAACATAAAACAGTTTCTGTATTTACATTATTTTCTGTGCATCCAGTATTTACGGCCATGTCAAACATAAAAGCACTACAAGACCTTAGATTCATACTTCCTGGTTTAAATTATGACGTCACAGTAATAGCGTGCATAGTTAGCTGACAGGAGGGCTGGTAATTGTGTAATAAACACGCTACTAGCTCCTACTTTATGAAAGACGGGATACTGCATTTCCAATACAATATCAGTATTTGGCTGATAATGTTATTATGTCATCTTCTTACTTCTATAATATTAATTACCTTTATTATTTTTGGATACGTTTTGTATTTTGGTGTATCTCTAATTTACCAATATTGACAGAAAATTTCATTGATAATAGGTACCCACATAATATTATGCATCTTTCTACCATCTGCAATCTAATGATGTGTATTTTATAAGTGGGTTTGACCTGTGAGTGCCGGACAAGGTAGTGTAAGAAGGATAAGTTGACTGAAGAGTTTTTGGTTATTCGAGGATATCAAATCTCGAATACTCGCTGATGCGATGATGACATGCGGCTAGGAAGGATAGATCACGCTAATACTTGTATTTTGGGTCATATAGGTATCTAAATGTTAATTACTTGTACTACTTAAACATTAAGATCTCAATTAAAACCACACTTTTGTGCTCAAAATCTTTTCAATAACAGTACTGTATTAGGCAACACATTTCATGTTAGATGGAGCTCTCAATTACTAACACAATCGCTAAACACAAAAAATGTTCAATTTACTTACTTACAAAAGATATTTGTCACCTTGAACACTTCACGAACTTCCTCTAAACAATAACGTGGCATGTTACAATATACATAATTCTCTCTAGTCTTACATTTAAATAGTACGCAGACAAAAACACCAACAGTTTTTGCTCAGTATTAGCTTCCAGAGAATTCTTATACTTAGGCATAACTTATATTTTAGGCGAGACAGTACGAACGTGGAATATACAATACTAAGAAAACCTTTGCAATAATCTCGGAACGAAAGGCTTCGTGCAGTCATAAGGTTCACCCGAGACATGAATATTAAGAGAGAATTCCGTTCCCTCTACGTTCCAAACAATTTGCCATCAGTTTCCATAAAATGGTCCAGCAAAGCGAACATAATGGGGGACAATTTCTTTTACCACCTGAGCCTGTATAGATGGTTATGTTGGCAAATTGCTATTGCATGGTCCGCAGATAATTTGCAGCCCTTCCTGTCGCGTCGATGGCGAAATAATCAATAGATATTGGTCAAGTTTCGATATTATGTTGTACAGCTATCGAAGGGGAATTCAGGAGCAACATTTTATTTATGGTTTTGTTATATCTCAGTAATTTGATAAAAATATAGCGTGATTAAGTTAGTTCATTTTAGGCTTAATATTAATGATAATTATGTACGATTAGTGTTAAAACTGATTTAGACCTAGAACAACTAACTAACTTATTTAAAGTATTTATTAAAACAAAATGTAATAATTAAGTGACTACCACCTGCTGTTTTACATGTGGTTTATAATTAGGTACTTAGTAAACTCTATCCTATGATTTAATCTAGCATTTTAACAACATTTTATTGAGCCATATACAAATTTTTATATTTAAAATGTTAGAGAAATTAGTGGGATTAAATTTTACGAAAGATATAAAGTGGATGTTGGCTCAAACACTCCAATTCAGTTTGATCGATCACATTGTTTTTTTCATAGAACAAGTTTTATTATGTATTGTTTGGTTAATAAAGATTATAGGTATTCTTGGTTGCTGTAATATAAACATCGATTGGGAATTAGAAAACGTTTTTAAAGAATATTAGTAATCGAACTAGTAAATATTTAGCTCTTAAGCTAAATCGCTTTTCTTTCTAGTGGATTCACATCGGGAGTGTATTGATCCGTATTCGAACCTAGGATGTGTTGATCGTAAGGTTCAATCTCTTAACCATTTAATGGCACTAAACTACTAACTGACGTTTCCAACGATAATTAATATCAATATTCTGACATACAACAAAGATCTATATAGGCTCAAAGAAAGCATAGCTTAACTACTTTGTAATATGGGTTTTGGAATGCTGACAAATAAATTTGTTGCTATGGAATAAGAATACGAACAAACAGTAAATCCGGTCGCGCTAGAATTGACCTGACTGGAACTCCTTTAGCTAGTAGATATTATACTGCCAAAACTAATAGACCACCTTCTGAAAAAATTATGTCAAACCCCTCTGTAATATAGTTCCAATTCTTAATCTGGTTCTATTAAATATCCAGTGGGTCCCAAGTCAGTTTAAATTGCCCTCTTCATCTGGACGAGGGTCATGCTCGACGTTTATGGCTATTGTTATTTATTCTGTATTACAGTCAGTACATAGATTGTATTATTAACTAATCTGTTAGTAGATTGAGCTCACTCCGCTGAGTATGATTTTTTTGCCAAACACTGAATTGTCAATTGTATAAAACTTTTTATTGCTTTTTTTGTAGCTGGGATAGACTGGATGCGCATGGTGGGGGATGGGATGGATTATTGAGAGAGCCCAATATTACATATGTAGCACCCGATTCTACATCCAGCAGTGGATTACATTAGGATTATTGTTTTTTTTTACATACCTACATCAAAATCAAAATTTCCAGAATTCTCTGCAAATATCTTTATACATTTATGATCTACATTGTGATATGATACGTTACACAATTATACTCACGCTTATACTTCACCACAGAAGTGTATCAATATCCACACTTAATCTTTTTTATATCCCACGTAGGTAATTTAGAACAAACCTATCGCTGTCAACCTTCTTCTGTAACTTGTACTGTTGTAACAAGGTCCTTCTTCTGTAACTGTATAGTGATTGTCAGATAAAGACCAGTCCTATTCCTTAGTAGTTTTGTACGCCACAGGAACAGATGAGACGCCCCTTGTAATCTACTTCGCAGAGAACCTTTATCATAAAAAAGATCTCAGAAATATGAAAGTAGGTAATATGAGGTTTCTTTGATATAACAAGATTTTTTTACAAGAAATTCCTACAATCTTTTATCTGACTCTCACTAAAATTGAATTCTGGTTTTATAAAATATTCCTTCAATATACCATCTCCAGTGATGTTCATATGAAATGTTATTAATATTTTGATTTCTATTCATCTCCTCACGTCTGCAGTATAATATGTATCACAAGCTATATTTTAACCCCCGACGCTACAACGGAGCGGGATGTTATAAGTTTGACATGCCTGTGTGTGTCTGTGGTATCACAAATTGCTTGAACGGTAAATTAGTCAGAAGTTTCTTAGTTACGGTGGGCTTAGTAAAAAAAATCATCATCTTAGTGTTATTCCTGATTACATCTGAGGCTTCATCTTGTAGCCCGGGATCTGCTTACTGCTTCTCCTGCTTTTATTTTGACTTACACGCCTTTTATGGAAGTGACTGTCGATCGGCCTCCCTTCCCCGTCCATTAATAAGGAAGTGTACGGGCTCCCAGTAGCTTGGGCACTGAAGGTCTTGGTAAATTATTTAGAATTTATAAGTAATTTGAAAGGTATTGCGGACTGGGCTTGTACCTAATTTCGGTAGCACGAATTCTAGAAATTAAATCTAGAATTCAGTGTCTCGAAATTTAGAAGCAAAGCCAGCCAAATTCCTTAACAGCTGTGACAAAATCAAATTTCTAAGTCAACGCAATCAGATATTCTTTATGCCGCATATTTCACAGTCGCGTGGGATTCACATACTATTGGACAGCAGCCTATTGACCCGGAATCATGAAATTATCACGACGCATTTTTTTTATGTCTTCATTTTAAAAGATTATACGTCTTCTGATTACATCACCAATCAATTGTCATTGTTCAATCAACCATTTTTAGCCTACTGCTGGATATAGGCCTCTTCCAATGTGCGCTATGGTACTTGATCCTTTCCTCCACTTCTGATTCGTCCACTTTCCTTTGAAAACTTTCTCAGGTCGTTCTGGGAGGCGTCCCATTTTATGCCGGTTACGGTCTACACTGTATGACTCGCTTGTGGCAATCGGTTCTTCAGCAAATGTGACCAGCGCTACGTATGTACCTACTTCAGTTTGCTTATTCTGTGAGCTATGTGGCGACCTCTTTTCGATGGTTATACGCCAAAGGAATTTGAAGCATAGTTCACTTCATAACCCAATAATGTCTTTTAGTTTGTGGACTAATTCCACAGTCAGGGTCTACGTGACAACACAGTAAGTTACAGAAGGCCGGAGGTTTTCGTAGCAGAAGTTTATTTACAGACTGAAACTAAACAAAATATGTTCAAAGACGGGGAGTAGAGCGTGGGTTTAATAAAATACTCAGTCACCACTTCACATAAATTTTCCAGAAATAGAATGACGAAAGAAATACTTAATGCTATCGACCGTCAAGTATTCTCAGTAAGATATCCCTTAATGTTCAAAACAAAGGCAAATATATATAGAAACAAATTATTATTACTACCCACGAGACCAATGTTCAATTCAACCCTTTAAGGGTTTATGGGATCTCGAAAAATCCCTTTTAATGACGAACGTATTGGTTTTGTGGGTTGTTTTATATTTGTAAAAGGAATTTTGGACCAACTATTAGTAGCTTTTGAATGTTTGACAACATTTTATGATGTTCTTTATTTTTTTACTTACTGATAGAGAAGTTCTCTATATTAGTACATACCTAAATAATTTTGAAATTGTGTATGCCAGCAAGTAGATTTTGCGGAACCCTTTATGTGCATGTACATTTTTGATTAAAAAACTTCTATACCTACACAAAATCGCACAAATAAATGAGTAGGTATGAGTTTGACTAGTCAGTTAAATTGTCACCCTACAAAAAATTCATTTGTTTTTGTTTGTGTTGTTTCTAGACAACAAATGTTTAATGGTCTGGAAATTAGTCTGAGTTTGCAGACACCCACGCAAACAACTTTAAGAAAATATTTATTAGTAGGATGAGAAAACAATCAGACTAGTCTAGCCTATGTTTGTTTTTGTTCATTCAGGGTAGATTCTACACACAAGTTTGTGTAGAAAAAACGTGGGTGCTTGTTGCGTCTAGATGAATCTTTTTACGTCAAACACCTATTTTTAAACACTACAATAAGTATATCTCTTTGGCATCTTCTAATGTAACAAGACCACTTGTTACGGTCTATTTCGAAATAATCCTTAAACTTGGAATCGTTTGAAATATCTATCCGGGCGATGAAAGTTTCAGAATAGTCTCCATTTTATTTAAGTTCAGGTTGAAATTGTTCTCTGAGATAGAATTTATCTTTCAGACTTTGAACATTGTAACTATCCATATGTTACGTAAGTCCTATTATGATATGTTTTGTACTTTGAAATTTAGTTACAAGTTATAAAAGGTTAAACTTTACATGCAACGTTATTTCGAGATTTTCAAGTTCTCAATTAATATGAATTTTTTTACAGAAATAATAATTAACTTAATACAACATTACAAATTTAGACAATATCATTTTCTAAGAATAAATAAACATATTTTTAAGTGCTCAACAAGTAAAATTATATCGAAAAACAACCATTATGAAGGTCAATTTTCGTAATAAAAATAGGTATGTTTGAAATTTAGTCTCAGTTTAGTCTCAATCTCATGTCGAAAGGTATTCTTGTAATCTAAAGAATACCCTTTTACATTTAGAAGATCTGAGACTAGACTAAGACTGAATTTTGAACATATTTTTTATAACGAGAACTAGCTCTCTGTTCATTATTCTTATTTATCATTGGAATGTAGATGTAAAAAATAAGTACCAGTCAGAGCCTTCCACGGAGTTGTTCGTGAGCTTCGGTGATTAAGAAGCAGGCAAGCCTGCCCTCAAACCACAACTTGGTTTACAAGTAACAGAGTTATTAGTTCGAATATCGTGTTCTAGTAATTGATTTATGGTGATTTTTTTTCTGAGAATACGTATTTCTCTATCGTTTTGTATTGTTAGTGTTGGCTTCAATTTAATAAGTATGATTTAGAATTTTGAAATGTAGCGAAAAGATATATGAGTTAAATAGTTTAAAATGGTTTTCTAATTATTTATTCAATTAAAATATATTTCCTAGATGCTGTATTTTACGATCGTTTGACCAAAACACTCATAAATGATATCCCCTGGGCATGGAGTCCAATAATAATAATAATAATTAGGGAATCAGTACTTTGTTCTTTGCGTTGTTAGTAGATAAACCAATTTCTGTTGCATCAGGTTTGATCAGGTTACAAAAAATTCGACTGAAGCCCGTATAAACTTGTTATAAACTGGCCATAGTTTAACAAATCGCACGCTGAGAATGGAAGTGACCCAACTCAAAATTCATGATTTTTGGGAATCGACGAAAATGTGTTCGAAGCATTGAACATTTTCTATTTAGTCTTCAATAATATTTTATTTTGAGAACATAGGTAAAAAAATTCTTTTGTATTATATTATTTGACTTTACTAGCATACAGATGCCTAACATTTCATTATAAATATTACATTTTTTTAGTATTAAATGACTTCTTTAGAAAAAAATCGGGAAAAATAGGTCACTTCATTATTAAAAAAATTGTAATTCCTGCAGACTTTTTTTGATTAAAGTCTATTTTATTTTGAGCAGTACTAAAAAATATGTGACTGAATTTGATTTTTGTCACCTTAGTTGCTTACATTAATGGTGATAAAATGACCTTCATCTTAATTGGTCACTTTACGATCATAATATTGAAGCAGAACTTACTCCATTGATTAATATGAAACTGACTCAAAGCGTAATCAGTCACTGCAGCACTAAACTGGTCACGACTTGTGACAATAACTCGCGGTACAATACTTTTTGCGTCCCTTTCGTTCGGGCGCGGAGGGAGTACAGCGCTTAAAGACAAAGAGACCAACATTATGTTTATCACTCTCTAACCTTAAAAAGCCTGTATTTTATTTACTAGTACGATAGAGTATGCTTTTTTGAGTCATTCTGTATATTTAACTCATTTTACCCAAATTTTGAGTTAGGTCACTTCCATTCTCAGCGTGCGAAATAGGTAGATCTATATAGGTCTGTTTACTATTTTCCAAGTATAAATTAAATTTAGATTAAACTAGCTAACTCCCAACTAAAATATTAATTTTGTACACATTAAACCTTGAGCGTACCATGACTTAATGTAATATAGCCTAAGTAGGTACTGTATAAGTTATATCATACTCTAAATTACATCCAGATACAACACAGTATAGGTCTGTAAACCGCAGACATCCCAGTATGTAATGAATTATAGCCATGCCACAATTAAACAGCCATAAGCAGCCATAATATATCAGTACGAGCAATAAATATAGACAGTATTAATATATGAGCAAATAAACAAACATATTGTGGCTTATACATATTGCATGAGAGGTCCATTCCGTCTCTAGCCGTTGAATGAAGACGCCAATTTCACACTCGACGGGAATTCCAATTACTTTCATTTAATGTGAAATGGCAATGTCTGGACAGATATGGTAGGTAGCAGATACTCAATGCAATTATTGATCAATGACATTCGAGATGTCGATCGAATAGGGGAGATTATTGGTTTTTTGTAAAGTATTCATTATTATATTTATCTCGTAAATGGAATCTCGCTTTACAATAACTTGGTCACTTTTATGAGCATTGAACCGATCCACACAAAAAATAAATTTAAGGTCAGTTCTTAATAGGAATTGAAATAGAAAATTTCTTTTTCATGCCGCCAGTTCAACGAAAATGGCAGCACTTTTTTACTTACTATTGGGGAGACGCTGATCCCAGCTAATATTTAATTGAGGCAGGAACGCCTTCACAGTGGAGAAACGATACAGGAAAAGTTTACCGCCGCAATTTTAACCAGTACGGGTCAAAACGTTTTCGAGAAAAAACTCTGCTTTAAAAATATGACAAATTATGTTCATAAACACGCCACTGCACAGCCAATTTGAGTCTTACCTGCATCATATAACCCATACGGCTTTTCTGGGCCAAGACGCAAAGTTTAAAAAAAATTCTCAATTCATAAAACGTAATCTTAAACATGTATCTACAGGAATTTTGTGCCTAATATTAGGAGTAAAGCTGAAATTGTTATAGCAATTACACACAGAGCTTGTGCATGCATATTACATGAGCCCTCGTAACCAGCTGGAAGAATCTGATAAACGCCAACGATGTAGCACATGGAAGCACACTCGTGATGATACTACAAGTTTCCTCCTGAGAGGCCATTTATCACGAAGGCGGTGAGCTATAACCGAAATGTAAGGGCGATTGGATGCAGGTTTCGCCTGAATGATGCATGAGAAACGGCCAGAGTCACACATGCACGCAAACAGTACATATAAACTGTTTCAATCAGTTTCAATATTACGCTAAATCTAATACATCTCATTTAATACACTGCGACATGTGCCCACTTAATCGGATGCATGTTACCCACGCCATACATGTCATGTGCAAATGGAACAGTTATGCATGAGTTGATATCGATATTTGCATACTGTAAAGATGCACAACGTAATATATTGTAACAGCAACATTTTGCGACCAACTAACAATTAGACAGTTTCATCCAATAGTGGTCAGCTAATAATAATATATCAAAATATTGTGTCACAGTATTTGTAGTAATATGTAATGAATTTTCGTAATGTGTAGGGAAAACAACGCCAAATTTCAAGATTCACTCATAGTAGATATAGGTATTAGAATAGGTCTTAAATAATATTCCAACCTCCGATTAAATCGCAATTTCAATATTTTTGTATGAACAATAATTATTTGAAGGGTCTTGGCGCTTTGACTTTTCATTCTCAATTTTTGTACTTAAATTTGATTTCTTTGATAGTAAAATTTACTAAGCAGAAAGTTTGCCGGTTCAACTAGTGATGTGAAATTGGTTGAACTTCTACCACTACCCTATTTGCCTCGTACCTAACATTTTATAATAGCCACAAAGTTAGACAGGAGTAGGTACGCTTCTTAAAACTTTGTACTCCAAACTGGGATAACGTTGCATCCCGCGATATTTGGCTCGAGTCCAGAAGAACAGCAGTCAGGATGTCGTCGTTCTAAATTATTTTATTATTTCATGGCTTTAGTAAAACATTAAGTGGTTTACCGCACTTTACCACTTTTTATTCCAGTTATCTCGATGGAAGTTTAGATATTTATTTTATGACATTATATTTATGCACACGTAAATATTCTAGTATAATATATTTTTCATGTATATATAGAAACACCAAGACGACAGAATAATGATCAATGGATATAATTATTATTCATGCATACAAATATTTGCACCGAGTTGGAATCAGAGCTGCGACTTCTGAATTAGCAGTCGAATGCTCTACTGCCACACTACGAAGGTCATCAAAAAAACATAAAATTTAGCTAAATGTACAAAAAAGATGAACAGTAGACGCTTAAAAGAGTAAAAATATAATAATTTAGGAACAACGTGTCGATCTTTTTTTTACTTTTCCTAATACGTTGGTAGTATTGTATGCAGCGATGTAAATCTCATACTAGGTTAAAGTTTTGCAATATCTTTAAACATGATAAAATATTCGTCTAGACAATTTTAACGTTTCCACTACTATAATTTGATTCTCGAAGTCAAACCAAACTTGTGTCTATATTTTATTAATAAAAAATTCCAGCCTTAGAAGGCACATCTGAATCATTTCTCATTAAATTTTATAAGGTTTCTCGTATCATATTCGCTAAATAGTATCCAATTACACCCCTTGATAAGGGTTGCACGATTTTATATGGAAAGGAAATTTTCTATGCGAAATTCTAAAATAATAAAGTCTGAATTTCGAATAAATACACGAATACATATTATATTTAATTAAAAGCTAAATATGATTTTCTTTTTATTTATAAATTAATGATATATTTCGAACAGTGATAGGTACTTAGATAATATCTACTTGTTTTCGTGAAACATTTCAGCACAGGTTTGTATGAAGATATCATAACCAAATCAGCTATCACTATTAGAGGTATTTGATGCTACTAATTAATGTGACTGTGTGCAAATTATTCTAAAATAACAATCCAGAGAATTAAGTTAAATCATGAAATCGTAAAAAGCCCCAACTGGCCTGTCCAGATTTCGCTCCAGAATTAAGGGTAAACGTCGCAGTAATAACATAATTTATTAATATAAATAGGGTTTTATGGGCCGGTCAATAAAACGGAAAACGCGGAAGGCGTATCTAGCTACTGCCATCTAATTTTATGCTGTTGAATACTTTGGGCTGTGTTCTTCAATAAACATAAACACATTAATGGGGACATTAGGAGCTTGCATTTCTTAAACGCAAGACTCTGTACTCCTGTTTTGCAAAAGGTTATTTATTTACATAATGTGACTCCCAAGTTACATTATGTAAATAAACAACCATCTACAATACGATTCTGAGAGCTCATTACGTAGTAACGATCGATTGCAACACCCCAAAGTTGTCGCTTAGAGTGCACTACGCAATTGAATTTGCATACTGCGATAACAATTCCAATATCCGTGGAGAATACAGTCATCACCTATGGACGATGTAGCATGCAGATGTAGATTTTAGAATATTAACTATTATGACGCACAGTATAAACTAGTATGATGTTAAGGCTGTGTGCACGCTATTGGAAGTTCGATATTATATTGATCATATTTAGCAACTGACTGTAAAAATCATCGTTTGAAATTCAGATTTGAAATTGGACGACCTTTATGACGATTATAAATCACTGGTCACGGGTTCGATTCTCAATCAGTGCTTCTTACCTGTTTTTGAATTTTTGCATTAGGCATTCTAGGGTTCATTTGCTACAGCGACCATCGACCGTTTGGACGACATATCCAGCCCATTGCTACTAAAGTTTGCTTATTCTACGACCTATGTTAGGTAATTTAATTATTAGTCTGATTACCAAGCAAACATAGCTCGCCCCATTGCTGCGTAATTTAAGTGAATGGAATAAACGGTCTCGGTACTGTAAGTCATGAGACAAGACACATTGGTAGAAGTGACAATAAAATACAGTGGACCTCGCAGAATATAATATATATACCTATATATATATTATTATACTTGTCCACTCTTGAAACCGGCGGACTTTCCTGAAAGGTTTAATAACGGTAGAGGAAGCTCATGAAGTGTGTAAGGATAGACGCAGATAGCGGTCTATAGCTCCAGAGGGAAAAGGCATGAGTATATTGTATGTACATAATTTGTCAAATGCTATTCAACTTTACTGAATCGCGAGTGATGTCAAAAAAGAGACCAGTATTTGACCTTGTATTATATGATATTATTTACAGCAAACTTTCAGTAGGTATATCATATAAGTACTAAATGTTCACTATACATTTCACTATCTCAAATAATGTTACAAGTACATATTATTCTGAAATTTACACTTATTTTAAACAATATATTTTTTACAGATTTTAGGTTGGAAAGAGAGAGAAACATACTTTGGACATACAACGCTATGTAATCAAAAGACGGATAACTTACAACCATGTTCAAAAATAGTTAGCATTCTTTGTATAAACAGAAATATCCTGCCACGTGCCATACACAACACTCAAACACAAAACCGCCCAGACCAATACAAACAGCTATATTCATGGTTACAAATATTTGTACTCAGCAAGAATTTACATATAATTTTGCAGTCGACCACCACTCTATGCAGTTCGTCATTCTACAATAACGATTGTATTGGTAGGTACACATCAAATTTTCACCCGAATACCTATATAGATTTTAGAAATTTCGTTATTCAAAAATGCAAAAACAGTTCACAAAATATTTTACTGCAGTCTTTTTAAAAATAAAGCTCCATTATATCATACAGTTTTTTTTGTTTAAACGTGCTAATCTGTAGAAAAGAATACACGTGCAATTTGAATGTTTTTCTTTTCTTTAAGAGCTACGACACGCACATCACGCTACGACCTTTTAAGAGCTGAGAAATAAGAAAAAAAAAGGTGAAAAAAAAAGCGGGTGCGCGGACGATATGTGACGGCGATGCAGTGGAGTGAGTACAGCAGGTGAAACTATTGGACACGGTTAATAACTGAATATACCAAAAGTTTTTTATTATTGAATAGTGTATTCTCACTAAGTCGAAGCGTATTTTTAATTATATTATACTTACTAGATTTTATCACCCTGTGCTTAATAAAGGCTGTCGGTAAATTGGTAGTTTTATAGCCATTAAAGGCACATTATACCGCAATGTTTACCTTGACAAATGGCTATTAGCATTTTGATTGCAGTTTGTACGCAAACCTAGTTGTTTATGCCTAAACATTATGGTTGATCAAATTACTGCTTTGTTAATTATATGTTTGGCAAACTTGAAAATGTTTATTAATGCAATTTATTTCATGGGTTTCGTGTTCGTAAAAGCTCTTGTTTTTTAAGGCTAATTTTCATAGTAATAATATAATTTAAATTTGTTGACAGCCAAACGTGACTATAATTTTAATACTGCAAACAACCTGGATCTCTTATCATTAGTGTGATTGGTAAGCTAAATAGTGCTCTCCATAAATGTCATTACTAAAAGGGGTTCGAATCAAATCTATATTTAATCATACAATTATTGCAAGTGCGACGTTTTAACAATGGCAAAGTGGTGGTAACTAAATAATGCTACGACTACTTCTCAATCGATTATTCACTTGTGTCCCGAAATATATAAACAATAATATATGGCTATGTTACGAACACCATCTTCATACTGAAACTTCGCCGCGTATGAGAAACAATTACTAGACCACTTTATTAAGCTCTAACGGATCTAACTTTGTAGTATGTTTAGGCACTTTGAAACTGCCTGAATAATGTTCTTAGAAGATAGCTCTATCTACTTATTAAAACTTTATATATTTAGATTAGACCAATCGTATCGTCGTAATCTTAACTGTGAAGAAAATTCTATGAAATATGTATTAATAAATGTTACGAGTAAATGTTGTACTGCAAAGTTATAAAATTCCAATACACATCGTCTATTCAACAGAGCTAACAATGGTTACTACTTTCAAACGCATACTTTTCGAAAAATTTATCTTTACATACAATTTCACTAATGCTTGAAATATCATCTCAAGTACTCTGTACAGCGTATAGTTTGACATATCGACCAAACCACTGGAATTCATTTGGTCTAGAACGTGATTCGCATTCTCCTTCGTAGGGAATTCTAGACAGCGAGTTTCCACACTCGACCTGCACTCATAATGCGCCCGAGGAAATTTGCCAAAATATTTTGCGCATTCTCAGCTTTTAATTTGGCTCGAGAACATAACGCAATGCAAGATGGTTCGAGCTTAAGCTATGTTTCTGACCTAAGAAATAACATTGCAACAATCGTTCACAGAAAGTATATTTTTCATGAATATTGGATTTTAAATATAACTTTTTCTACGCTATGTAAATATAGGTACTTATATATCAATACGCTACTACCCAGGAGAGTGAAGCAGTAATCATATGTCAACCAAACTGGGCTCCGCTTCAGCAAACCGCTGTCATGCCACTGAAACTCTAAAAAAACTCTAATTAGTTTGACCGTGGGCACCGAAACTATATTTTTAATCGATGCTATCATTAAGGTAAATTATGTAGAATACCTACTTTCTAAATGGTAATTCCTATCCTGTCACTATATGTTATTTTGTTTATTCACATTAGTTGTTTAAAAATACTACCCGCTTTTACTGAAGTTGAATACCTTACAAACCAAAACTTTACAGCTTTGAAGTATTTGTTACGGTTATTATTTTAATGTATTCAGCGGTCTCTTTGTTCTAAATATGAATGAATGGGGCCTTAAATTTCCCACATGCGGCTAACCGCATAATTCTTTCACTATACAGTCGCTTAAATATTTCATGGCTCCACGCTTTTAGTACCAAGCACAATACATCTCTAAACGTCTTAAATAAAAGAAAGGCTTTTGTCTGTGCACAGTATCGGTTGTAGGTGGAAGTCACGTGGTCGCCCTCCAACATCGTCGGGATAATTCGGCCTCAGTCCCCCACGGCAGCCGTACGCCCCCTACGTGACTAGTATCACAAACTGACAACTTATATTAAAAACGACGTTGTTGATTTCGTCACTCGAAAGTATTGGTGCTTGTTTTCAAAGTAATTGCAGTCCAAGATGAAATCTTATGAGGTTATAGATTTTTTTTATTAGTTATATCTTATTCAATGAGTGACGAAACACCGTGTGATTTTAGCCAGTTCGATAGGGGATATTCGTAGGGGATTTCCAAATTTCCTTCCCTATCAAAATATATACCTCTAAGTGTGTGTATAAACTCTAGTAAATACACGAACAATTTTATTTTATTTAAAAAATTGTATCTTAAATTCTGTGGAGGTGCTAAATGTCTACTTAGTTTTTGCGATAAGAGAAAAGAGATAACGTTACAATATAATTAAATTGATTACGATCATAGTACTTTAGCGATAAAAAATTTAATTGAAAACGCTAGTTAAAATGTATTGAAAAACGTTAAGAAACATTATACCTGGTCTTGTTTTTTAAAGTCCTGAGGGTAATTACTGCCGAGGCGGGAATGGCCCTATATAGGGCTGCGCGTGTCCCTCTAACTAGTAAATGGCACAGTGAAGAGCAGGCAAGGGGCAAAATGGCGACACCATGGGTTCCAAACCTCGGGAGGCCATCTCGACCTCCATCCTCCATGAGCGCAGGCCGGAGGGTGACGGGTGGAGCCGCCTGTCACCTTAGCAGAAGCAGGACGAGGCGACGGCATGCGAAAGTGCGCCCCCCCCCCTCCTATCTACCTATTCCGAGGGTATGACGGGAACACCGTAGTTCCCAAACCCGAGAGGGCTATCTCGAATTCGGAGATGGTCCGGGTCAAGCCGGGGTGCGAGGAAAATGCCTCTGGGTACCTTACGCCCTGACGTCTGAAGACCCAAGATGGCGTGCGGTTTTAGTCGGCCCCCAATAGCCAACGGGGGTGGCATCCGTGGGAATTACCGCACGAAAAAACATTTACTCAGGTTACGGTACGATAGTAGCCAAACCGCCATTAACTAATGAACTAAATATTTGATTTTTCAATATCTCTCTTCGTCCGTGATATGCAAATTATCTTTCGGAAAATTAATTAAATGGAGTACCTACCTTTACACTGAAAATTGAGTATTGGAGTATTTATTAATCTTTGAAATGTACGAAAATGATGTCAACGGCTGTGTGTATCTCATGTTAATAAATTGAAATGAGTTTGTTTTAAAGCTTCATATGAACATAATTCAGTTTCAAATATCCGCTTGTTTATGAGCTGGAGCCGCCATTGCCATATTGAAATATTAATTTTGGTACTGCTAAGATTTATTAAAGAGAAACGGTTGACTTCACTTTTATATTAGGATGGTAATTCGATGACTAAATTAAGAATTACGATACCGATAGGTAGATTGATTAGAATGAGGTCTGGTTTACTAGTATGTGTATTTGTGAATATATAAATAGGTTTTTATTTATTTGTAGTAATCTAACAATAAATTAACAAAAAGTTTAATATTATGTTAGAAAATATTAAATACCTTCACAGTGTGAATCGCTATTTATGTTCTGCTATTTTTAGATTTACACTATTCTTGGTTTATAATTACTTTTATCACATCTTGTATATCTATAATATGAATATTAACAGTCCAAATTAATATACCTATATCTCGTCAGGAACAGTTTATTATTAGAATATTATATTAGTGTGTGAGAATGTGAAACATGAAAAAAGTAATATTTGTGTAAACTTTTGTCTACATTTTATAGAGAACCTATTCTTATTAAGTTACAATAGAAAATTGTATTTACTATTCATAAATTGACATACTATATTATATTTAGATAATACATTATTAATCTTATTTCTCTTTCAAAAGGAAATCTTCCTCAATCCTCGGTCCTTTGGGAAACAACTCGACGAGACATCATAAACATGTTTTCCCAATCGTGGAAAAGTAAAATAGACTTGTTCTTGGGTAAAAGTGAAAAAGTACAGAATGATCTTACAAACAGAATTAGCACGGGTCACTTCTACACAGTCTGTTTCTTTATTTTATTGTATAACTTTTGCATGTAAATTATTAAATACGTTATTTACCTATTTAGTTTTGTTTTTAATTTACGTAAAGTACGGTATTGGCTCAAAAGGATTTAGTTGCTATTATATTATGAACTATTACCACCAAGCATACATAATTCAATTATTAGTTATTAAATGAAACACTGAACTCCACATGAAATTTGAGAATCGAACTACCTTTATTGCTTAGAAAGGCGCACGTAAATAGTTTCCTTACTTTTCACTGAAATAAACAGTAAAAAGAAACATAAAAACCCTTCTGAAAATATTAACAAAACTTCCTATTGTTTATAAGTGTTATATTTCATACTATTTATGAAAATTTTGCTGAAAATGCGTACCGTCGAGTGCTGCAGAAGAGTTATTAACATAATATATTACATATTTATTACGCATATTTACATATTTCTTTAATAAAGGCCAAATCCCCTTAAAATTCACCAATCGCTTATAATAGGTATCCATAAAAACAGTAAACCCCGGGTACGGTTTTATATACTTAATTTAACATCCCCCTTGTTAAAATCGTGATGCACTGATTGTGTCGTAAAGCAACGTTTCTCACATTAACCTCTATAAACCCTACGTACTGTGTTGTAAAGTAGTAAAACGAAAATCTATTAAAAACATGAAATTGCTTTTCAAATTTCCATACAAGGACAAAGAAGGGTAAGTAACAGAGACCGTAACTGTAACCCTTTTACGCTTAAGGCTCAACAACCGTAAAAGTATCGAATGTCGTAAAATTGATCCAAGTAATAAAATTACATACCGTGAAGGGCGAAAATGAAATATTGTGTAACCATTACAAAGAGAAAATTTCTCTCGTATGTGCTCAAGAATATAATATTATGTAGGCAATACTACACTTAAGTGTCTCATCTCAACATGTAATCGTAATTACCTACCGATAGCAAATTACGATTACTGTTACTTAAACAAAGAAATCATTGAATGTCCGAACATTATAGACTGATTTCTATACCGCGGTTTGTGTGGTTTGGCAAAGAGCTGCAGTGGCTTCGGATAATTTTTTTGGTGGTATTATTTTTCTGCGGTTGTAAATTTAATGAGAATCCACTATACCGTTGCCGTTACCCCAAAAATATAATATGTATATCTTCATGTAAATGTAGATATAAAATCAGGCATATTGTGGAAGTCTGGCTCACGTACCTGGAGACCTACAATAAAAAAACAAAGTCGTGATATTCCTATAACTTTATTTTTCTGATGTATTACTTATTGATTTATATAGGTACAACACATAATACTTAGCGTCTAGATACAGTCTCGTTGAGCCTACATTTGAATATTCCGTATAGTTAGGTACTATCTAAGTATAGATAGTATTATTGATTTATTGATTACCCTTCAGACAAGGGATGTGAACAAACAGCTAAAAACAAATACAAAAATAATTTGAAATTCAAAATATACTCGTATCTGAAATAAAAACTGCATCTGTTATTTTCAATTCTCTTTGTGAAACAAGTGTAGCACTAAATAATTTATTTATACGTATATCAAATTGCATATTCCATGAAATTTAAATGTGGTCTATTTGATTGAAAAACTTTTATAGATTTCTTCGAATATTACATTTATTAATTGCTTTATTTAGACCCAAATTTATTTATAACATCATCATAGTGCCATCATAAATACATGATGCTAGTTGCTTTCAATGTTGTTACAACTAGTAACACACGTACCGATATATATTATGATGGTAGAATCCGACTACCTACTTCCATGATTTTTTTCATTCATTAGTTATTACTTTACGAGCGTTAGTGAACATACACTACACGAATACTTAATGGCTGAAAAAAAAAATTCTTAACGATTTTTTTTACCAAATAGGTATCTCGTGTAAAGTTTATTGATTATTCAACCACAATGCCATTCAGTACTATCCGCTCGAAAATTCAACTACCCAATATACTTAATCGAGTGGAGTACCTACCTACAACAATCGATACCTAAACTCAGACAATTAGTGCTGTGCCAAATGAAGCTTATTATTAATTTAATTACTATTATATTGCAATGGTATATGATAGTTTGTAATTGCAACTATAACAATGAAACCATTAGAATGATTGATCAATCAATTCAATTGAATGGCTCGTGCTTTCGTTTCGTTATATAAATTTTATTCCACGTGGGTTGAAATGCTTTTTATATTTATTACTGTTCATTTTCATTCATATTAGATGTTTTATTCGTAACCCCGCTTTGTTTCCCAAATGTTTCATATTATTGTCGTTATGTTCAGTATTCACATTTTTCTGGGTAAAACCATTATGTAGATTTCAATTCTATTCAAAGCAGATTTATAATTTTCAAGATAAATTTCCATATTGCTGGATTCTATTTTGTATACTTACCGTTCTTTATGCATTTTGTTTTTGTAGAAGTAATCATTTTCTGGAATGAATGTAAATTACGGTTTCAAATATTTTAATTTCAGATACAGGGAGTGAACTCCGAGAGTTATAAAATTCCTAAACCTGTAATTTTATTTGACCCTATAACTACATATTTTCTCAAACAGTTACATTTTTAGTGTTAGTTAGAGGCTTTTATAATAATATGCCTATTTTATATGGCCATATTAAGTTCCAAATTTTTATTGATTATTATCAAACAACAACAGTGTCAAAATTAACCGGACAATCTCCTTTATTCAATCATTAAATTATATAGTTTAGCTTTTAAATTTCAGTTACTAGGCGATCTGTTCAATGTTCATTGCTCTCTTGTTCATGAAAATCAGATCTCTTAAAATCACTCATTTTAACCAAATAGCCACTATATTACTCTTGTGTTTTGAGTACATTATTATTACAGATAGTATATTAAAATTTCTCCTCAGCATTTCAACCCTCATAGCGAATGGAATTTCAAAATAACATCGCCTATCTGAAGTATATATCAAGAATGTGTACCCTCTTACGGTAAGCCTCAAACTTGCCCATATTTCATACTTGACAATATATTGCCTACCTGTTAAGATGCCAATATTTCATCTCATAAGACTCGTTGTTTAACTTCCATCTTGAATAATAAATTCCTTTTACCATTACTGTGGAATTCTTTCTTAAGACAAGTAAAGAGCGAGTCCCAGATGAAGGCGGATATCCGGATTTAAGAGCCAAGGAAACATGGCCGGGTAGTAGAGAGGTTTAAGTACATTAAGTTGATTTTTATTAGTGTTTCCTTTTTTATATTTCAAATCTTGTATCATTTTGTTGAGAACTTTTAATTTTGGTACCTAACTAGTGAGATAATGGCTTAGGATTTTTTTTATTCTGGATTTTTTTAATATTAATAATTTCTTTTTATTAAAAGGCTTTCTTAGGATTTTGTACATTGTTTTCATGGCTAAAAACTGTTAGTGTATAATATGCCGATTTTTTTTGTGGGAAACTGCTTGTGCTAGGGTGATAGGCTGCCCCAACCGTCAACTCCAGGCCTGCGCTCATGCCGTCTTTAATTTTCTTACATATTATATTTCAGCTTCATCTACTGACCAAAATCTTGGGGTACTTGAGGTACTTGGAGTACGTACCTACTTGCAGAGTAGTGAGATTAATGCTTAATCACACAAAAATGATTAAATGGGTTCGATTTAACTTGACCTGGAATATCGAACATAGGTTTCATTCAATTCCCGGAGCAGATTCCTATCAGTGAGTCTTTGGTTCAGTATTTACATTTGGCAATAGAAAGTATAAAATAATTAAAATGAATACTAATGTTTATGAAAACAATTTCTTGTTCAAATTATAAAGTTTTACAATTGTATAGCTTAAGAAGTATTCCAATTATACAAAACTTCTGTTATAATTTATATAAGTTTTCCAAGGAAACGTACAGTATTAAAACAAAATCCGCTCCGTCCTCACATAAAACCGTTTGTAATGTGAGTGAGTTCACGACGGCCCAGCTGTTCCAGTGTACCCCTCCTTTACACTTATACCACCCGGTTTATCTGCTGGCCTTCTGCGACACGCCTCAACCCCTGATTTATATATGAAAAGTCTCAATTTATTGTATACCCTGTTTTGGTAGTTAATAGCTCAGGACATTCTGGGGTTAGCCACGCGGTCAAATTAATGAGTGTGGGACAAACAGCCGAATGTGAATGCTTTGTTTTTGTCTGTTTTCTGAATCGATTATTACTCTGACTTACCCAATATAGTACTTAATTCAAAGTAGCAGAGTTTCTTATCGTCTGAACTGATAGGAGATCAGTAAGATTCTTAAAAAAGAGCAGATAAAATTTATGACTTTTAATTATCCATAAAGTACGCTTATCTTTTCCCTTAATTTATTTTGCTTTCCCTTGACATGACTTCTGAAAACTAATTAACACTTACTTTTAGGAAAAAAAGACTAATTAAAAACGAAAATGCCTTGATTTAAGAACTTTTTAATCAAACATTGACATAGTATAGGTATATTATGAAAAACTATAATGATTTAAATCAACCAGATAAGCTTATGATGATAGACAGTAGGCGTATTTATAAAAAAATATTTAAAAAATGACTCTTTTTTTTCTGGTGAAACTCTACGAATTATCCAAATTGCAGTAGGCTATTATATTAACTTAATTAATATGAATGATTTAAACTGATAGTAGACCCAGTTCTTATACACTTTAGTTTTTAGGTTTGAAAAATGAAATATTCATTTGGACGTAACCTTATACTGTTTTCACATTCATTTGCCTTTTTTTTATTGAAAATGTATTCCATAAAAACGTGTTTACTTTAATCTTGGTAACAAGATTAATCTATTTTATATCCCTGGTGGCTCCTCTAAAAGATTGGTTTTTAACATGATAAAGTTGGCAACTTTTTTAATACATTTTAAAAGTGAATTAAGTTAATTTTTGTCTACGGTATGTATGGTATTATTATCTTCAAATGATGTTAGTGTGCTACATATACTATACTTGTAAGTTGGAATAACCACCTGCAGATTAATGAACTAGGCTCTAGAGCCGGCTTTACTCTCGGAGTTGCTCTAATAAGAACCAAGATAAGTCAACTCAAAAAAAAAGTAGAACTTGGAACCGGGAAAAATTTAGGTATAATTATGACTATAGTATCTTTGCTTTTCATATGCATAGGATTTATATATACCTGAAGAAAGTTCGGTAGGTACCTTTTTGCCTGTGTCTGTCAACCAAATTGTTTATTTTGTTTCAAAGATGGCTGTCGTCTATAAAATCGATTTGAAAGCTTTTTTCCTACTTATGTTCTCAAATCTACAATACCAATGATTATGGTCAAATTTTGACTAAAGGTTGAGTGGTAGTATAATGTATATACCTATATCAATAATAAGAAGTGTGAAGTCCGAGCGAAATTTCAATTTACACTGCGGTCGGACTTGTGATTTGAGTCGGAAGAAATGAAATATTACACGGTTCGTATTCGAGGCCCTGACCCATGTCAAATCAGCATTCGCAGGTATGCCACGAATTATTTACGGCCAACTCACTGCTATGAAATTTTTTATCGCAACGATAAATCTTTATTAGCTAAGTTAGAGGATTTTTTCGGGTGTTGCACGAAGACGCATGTATATTTTTGGCCTGGATTTCATACTTTGCTACTTTTATTTGCAGTGGAGTTTTGTTATTGACTTATTGGGCTTATGTCAAATATTTTTAGCCCACGTGATCTCTTGCTAAGAATTGCGTAGGACGTTAGTTCTGGAAATACATATTGATTTTCTGTTCAAGTACGGTCGCTAGTATTAAATGTTCTTGTCAAATAAAATGACTATAAGATATACACATAGCTTATGACAGACTATTCCTTGCTGCTCTATCTACTGCTAGAGATGTTTCCATTTGTCTTGAAGTAGTATAATGCTCAGATCTTACATCATGGGGAGGTTCACAACGCTATCTGAATTTAACAGTCGAATGCTAAACTACCACACTGTCGTGCGTGTGTTATAAAGATCTACCAGAAAGAATGTTTGAACTACGATAAATGTATATCATCATCAGAGATGACAGATTATCAGTATGTTCGTCACATAATTGACATAGTAGTGGTACAGAATATATAATAGTACTATGTAATAGTAGTTCAATTGACGTATCGTACTAATAACGGTTTCGATATGTATTGTAATGGAATTCAAATTGCTAACGATGAAGTACCATTTATTATTCATTCCTAAGTTACAAAGTATAATTAGATCGTAGCATAAAGTAATTTATAAATGCAATTATTTGCCAGCGAAGTACTTTCCCAATCGTGCTACCCGGATACCCTAAGTTTGAGAGGAAAGTTCCACTGTATATTAACTCTTTTAATAAGATGGGATGGCGGACATGTTGATAAGGCACGGCAAGGGGACAGGATATAAATATCAAAAAGATTACCAACTTGTTTATGGCTTACCTTGTTTATAATTATGACTTATATTCACAAAGGGGATATAAAACAACTTAAGTATGTAAAACAGTCGTTTATGCATAGAATCTGTACTCACCAGGGTCTCTGAAAACCTACTTATTGTAATTATCTTATTAAATTCAATGTGTACGAATTTAACTGGAATTCAATAAATATATATAGGTACGAGTACATAAAAAGAAAGTCGTGTTAGTTACACTATTTATAACTCAAGAACGGCTGGACCGATTTGGCGGAAAATTGGTGGGGAGGTAGCTTAAAACTAGGAGACGGACATAGGATACTTTTTTATCCTGGCACGGGGACGAAGTATGCCACGAGGGAAGCCACGGGCCCGCCATGTTATACAAATTAAAAATCAATGTTCGTTTGTTCGGGCGTATATCGTTCAACCGATTGTGAAAGAATTTAAACATTAGCTCACAAAGTTTCTATGCTTGTATTTGCACGAAAGTTATAAGCATAGTTATTGCATAATAATTATTAATATTGGAACTGGTGTGAATAACACTGAAATTTTAGATTATGTATATTATTATTGCGCATTTTTTATTTTCTAGAAATATATATCACTATCTATCATCGTATACAGTTTGAAATATAATTATGTTACGCCAGTCACAAATATTCATTCAATATGTTTTGTCATTGGTAGTTTGTACATAAATATTGAATGTCTCATTGCATAAAATTTTATTAGTAACACATTAACATTATGACATTTTAACTTTCTGCATAAAACTCGTGCGGCACCTCTGGATCACTAACTTGTTGTCCTGAGGCTAAACTTCGATCATCTGCGTGTTGTTTTGCAGAGCACAGGACACGTCATGTAAATTGCCGCATTCTCGGCCCATGAATATTACATGAGTTGTCCGTATGCGATCACTTCATCATAACGCTTGAAGGATGGCCAACGTGTGCTTCATCCTATTTATCTAGGATGGGCTTATTGACTATCTGAATATGCATAGCAAGCCTTTCAGCTTCGGGCAGAGTTAATACTTGTCTTGTTATTTGAGTATCGGTTTGCGTTAATTTATTCACTAGTTCCGACAGCATGTATATTATTAACATCATAATGATTATAGTATACCTATCTGCATAGTGTACCGAGAGGCTTGTGGCTGAGTGGAGAGCCAGGTTGATCTAAGGATGGGTCACCATACTCATGATTCTTGATACATTGAGACATCTCCGGACTTCGGAAAGCACGTTAAACTAATAATCCGGTTACCATACAAACATCTATGATAGATATTACGGGTAGTTGGAGCTCTATACACCGAAACGACAACTCTTTTAACTTTTTTATTATTATTAGCAAATAAACTACAGAACTGTGATGTCAGCAGTAGGTTTTGGAGTTCAGATGGCAGGTCATAAGACCAGATGATTCTTTCTAAGCCTTATCTATAAACTGAATGTTCTTACGTTTTCGCCGAATAGATTGTTCACGTTGCTATCTTAAGCTCCTAAAAAGATCGACGGTAATCTATTTAAAAACTGTTTTTGAGATTTTTGTCTTAGCCTATCAAAAATAAAATCATGGACAGTAAAAAGCAAGAAAGATCCGATAGCTTTAAATCCTTTTAAACTTCTTAACTATGTTGATCAAAGAAAACAGGATTTCTGTAAGACGATAGGAAATTTGGAACAAAATTTTATTTTTGATCTTTAAACGCTGTCAGGGAAATTGAACGCTGCTATCTATCCCAACAACTGTATATAAACGGCTGTCGAAGTTTCTTGACAACGATTAGCTTGGGCGACAAAGGTTAGACGATTTTTCTTTCAACAATACAACAATTTTAGCTTGAAATACGTTGCGGTTTAAGCTACTTTTGTCGCCTTATGTCGCGTATTTATTTCGTTGTTATTTTTGCATGAAAAAGTAAAATAAAGTATTTAATTTAGTTTACTTTCTATGCATTTACTCTGTGTTTAATTAATTTAACTTTTCAACATCTTAGTTGAAAAGTTAATGGGAATGATATTTAATAATAATATTGTCATTTTTTGGCACTAGTATACGCGATAAAACAATATAATAATAGTAGTAAACTTATTCTTTGGAGTAACATGAACTCATAACTTTAATAATATAGATTTTATATTATTAAAGCTATTTGTTCTACAAAGAAGAAATATAAAAACTAACCTCAACTAGAAGCTCAACATAGTCTGCAGTAGTGATTGACACATTTGCAATCTAGTCTTCTAGCAAAACACTATAGGATGCTATTATTATTATTATTTACGAAAACATCTGAATATTTACCCGTTACCTTCCGATGGTAAAATAAAAATGTCACATAACTTCTCTACGCCTCTAGAAGTAATTCGTAACTCAATCAGTTCCTAAGATTCGTTTCCCAACATACGGAAAATTGTCTCTTAGTCTGATGGACGAAAGCTTCGCAAATAGGGTTTCCATTTTGACGGAACCATAAAAAACGTAATACAATCTCGTATAGGCACATACTTATTGTCGATAAAGTACAGTCACAAAGATAAATTGCGTCATGTCAATACTGATCGAAAAGCGAAAGGGCTTTGTGACGAAGATATTTTCCTATTTCGCTTTTTCGATGACTGTATCAAAATATCGTTTTTTTCTCTGGTCCATCTAAATGTTTGTTGGAAGATTCAATTTATGGAATAGACAAAAGGTCAGCTGACGATCCGTCACTGATTCTTAGTTTTTGTTCTAATTTAGAATTCGTTCTTGTATCGAGAGATGCGAAGTTATTTTTTGCCTAACGCTATGTCATATTCATTTATATAATTTTGAGGTAAATAATGATGATATCGTTATTGTGTTATAAACCTGTGATGTAAGAAGCCTGTCCCTGCATATACATATAGACAAACAGCAGTATTCATTTTTGCGTCATAGAAACATCTTTTTAATTAAAAACAAATTATAAATAAACTAAAATATTGACATCCTAAAATTGGGGAATACTTAATACTAATTAAAAAGTTAGGTGTCCTAAAATTTCTCCCCATCGATGTCTACTGGTAAGACTGTCGGCAAAAATTGGTGAAGGAATTTTTTAACCCGGTAGCAGCGTCAGCTACCGAAACCATTTGTGTAGGTTAATCAACTAAAACCCAAAAAAACCTATTTCTATGTAAATTTGTACGAGTACATTCTAGAAACCTTTGATTTAGTTACACAGCTTATAACAACTACAACCAAACTAAATCCTTTCATAAATAATACTGCTACCAGGAATAAATTGTCAGACGTAAGTGTTTGCATTTACTATGCAATAACTTGTAACATCGTAATTAAAAGTTTCTTCACGCTAATGGTTTTGTAGGACGCTCTGCTTTTGCATTACCTGGAAATGAAAAATATGAAATCGTTTTTAGAGTTGAGTATTTAATGCTAAAGTAATTCTGTTAAAACTATACCTTTATCGAGGGTCTTGTTACAAATATTATACTCTACTATTCAATAGGTTACCATAATAATATATCAACATGTTCTATGGTTATAGAAACTTTTAAACTGAATTTGTCTTCATCTTTCGACTGATGGAGTAACAAAATGTCAGATTTTTTGACAATTTCAAATTTAGACCTACTTTCATCTAATTAACTAAGACAATGAATGAAGCATGGGATATAATTGATATTTACTAAAGTAAATGTTTAGAAGCAAAAAGGTCCTAGTAGAAACATCATAGAAAAAAATTAACAGTAATTACATTACAAAATCAGACTGATGATTGAGCTGAAGTGAGCAGGGCAAATTGTACTGACATGACTACATCAATGAGTATTTGAAAATCATTGCCCATATATGCCCATCAAACCACTTTAACCACCACTTCGTATCACGGAATCAAACCGCGATAACAAAATATAGCGTACCATGAAATGTATAGAATTATATATCGTCATGCAACCGAGCTGGAGTGTAAGCCAGGTATCAAAATAAGCCCTTTTTTTAAGCTCATAAATAACGTGACATTCATCTTCTTGACACTTGAATAACGGCGGACTCTCGGCCATTAGCCTTTTACAAAACAATGGTTATAGGTGAAGAGGACTTTGTCTGCATGTCCATTATGTAAAGTTCATAGCTATGGTGATTAGACCGCCGACCCAGTTTTGGATGAGGTCGCATGGGGCTGATATACCTACATAATAATTTGTGGATGATAAATATTTCAGCCGACTATTAGATCTCTTGGTTTTATTGAAATTCGCTTAAATATTAAGTGATCTCTTGCGAAAGATTCAGTTGAAAACCTGAGCTTTTGTTTTTTAGTCGCTAAACCACCTGCTACTGTATTGGCAATTCTAAAAAATATTGCCGTTGTTGACTGGCAAACATCCAAGTCTTGGTACAAAGTAATGAATTGGTACTAAAACTAGCATGAATTTGTGCCAATGATATTTACATTAGCTTAAATATTACACAAATTAAAAAAATACTCGTAATCGTACTTATAAAGTAACCAATGGTTGTTGGGCAATCATGAAGTGGCATTCAGCAATTGACCTAGGAAATAAAGAAAATGGATATAAATTTAACTTAATTTAGAAATAAATATTTTATTAAAATTTAATTTTATTACAAACATATTATATTCTTTATTCATGAAGCTGGAATGAAAGTGTTCGAGCTTACGTCGTTAACATGTAACGCGTATCAATGATTCCCTTTTGGGGATGCTGGTTTGATAAGAGTATGCGAAGTGGATGAGAAAAACCGGAAAGCTCTAAGGTGACAATATTGTCTGTATAGAATAGGTAGGTTTTGCCATTTATGTTGTCAAGTTGTTATATCCAACAAACTCCTTTATATATCATACAAAGAACCTGACGCAAACTAAAGTAGATAAAGAAATTTTCGTGACAAAACCGTATTAAAATCTATTTAGAGAACAAATAACCAAGAGGGTAAATAAAATTATTCAAATTTTGCTATCGTCTGAATGATAAAACCATTCGATACATTTTGATGTAAGTCCTTTTTTATTTCTAGCAATTTATCACAACAAACCTTTCAAAAGATTTTTCTTTTTCGCGGTTTTTTGGTAAAAATCGTTGCTTACGTAACGTACCTGGGCAACGAGTTTTCTTTGAATAAAATATACTTTGTCTTCCAAAGAAGCGCTGGGATTATTTTTATAATGGACTTGAGCTACGTTGTGGTATCATCTGCATGCTTTTATATCCTTTGGGATTCTGTACATACTGTCATACGAACGTAAAGAGTGGTCTTCCATACACCAATTTTTATTCACGTATACTAGACGATTATTTGTTAAAATATTATTGTTTTTCATATAATTTTGGGGGCAAAATACAAATAGAACTAATTTTGACTGATTAATAGTAACCTTGTCACTAGTCATCACGTAGAAAGTTATAATGTTTCCTTGGTATTATACTTCTACAACCTCTATTGTTATATTATCAGTATACTTTCTATATTTTCATGTAAGCAGACAATCCTGTTCTCATGGAGCTTATCACGTATAGCTGCGGTTTTTGCAGTCTCTATGTTTAATGGCGTGGAAACTGTGATAAATTATACCTTAATGCTCTTTTTTCTGCCAAGTGGGCCTATCGCTAAGTGGTCCCTGTTTTATTGCTAGATAATGCATAGGATCAAACATCGAAAAAAAAACTGATTTTATAAAAAAAATGATCGAAAAATGACTTGATTAATTCGTGATGGTTGGATTAAAAGTCACCCTATCAGCTTGGTATAAAAGGTGTGAAACTTTACAAGTTAAGTGGGCGATAGCGCTCGGGTTCTAATTAGGCAGATGGGAGTATGTTGTGGTCCCAAATTCATTTGCAATTGAAACGTAATTGGGTAATTGCATTAATTACTTCAGATATACATGACAACAATATTTGATTAGATGTTATAATAAAAGACATTTTTTTACTATCAGTACCAAGTTATGTAGTATAATGGATTAAGTAACTACATAATTATTTAATGAAATGAAATGTATTTGTGCAGCTGATTGACAAGCGAGGCTCTGTCATTGGCTTGCCTCTGAATTAAAATTATGAAAAATAATTGATAGATTATTTTTATTGTATTGTTATAACATTTTTATGACTTGTATAATGTTGTATAACATTTATACGAGTCGGATTAGTACCTAAATAATGTATGTTAATTTTATAGTAATATTGCTGGCAATAATAATAATTTCAAAATACCAATTGTAATCAATATTAATGAAATGATTATTGTGTTTTGAAAATGGAGGTATTCATATTTTAATACCTACCTGCTTTATTATAATAAAGTTAAAAAAAGAGTAACGTCGCCTGTGTCAGTAAAGCCTCATATAGAGGTAGGAATAAAGATTATGTGAGTATTATCCTGTGTGTAAAGTGTAAACTGTCTGAAAATCCGATAAAGACAAGGGATACCCAAAAAGGTAAGTGAATTTATACTATCGTATACACAAATTTACAGATAACTGTGTAGGGTCTCACTTTGATAAGGGCCGATTCTATTATCATTTATCAAGCCATTTTTATCTTCGTTGTATGCAAAGTTTTCCTTTTTACCCAACTGCGCTAGGAACATGTAGGTAGGTACACTCTTGTTTCACACATACTCTTGTTAATAAGAAACATAGTATAAAACAAAGTCGCCTTTTCTGTCCCTATATCCCTATGTGCGCTTAAATCTTTAAAACTACGCAACGGATTTTGATGCGGTTTTTTCCAATAGATAGAGTGATTCAAGAGGAAGGTTTATATGTATAATACATGCAGAAATAGTATCAGCATTGCACCCGTGCGAAGCCGGGGCGGGTCGCTAGTAAGAAATAATATAACAGTGTATTTAGTTGCTTTTAAAGTTGCTTTAAGTACTAGCTATTAACTTTCTTGTGAATTTGTGTCGTGCATGAAGGGTAAGGTGTAAGGTTATTCTGTTGAGTCATTCTTAGTAAAAATTTAGAGTGTTCCAAAATTGAACAATTGACGACTTACTTCGCTTAACTTGATTTATTACCGATATCAGACAGATAGGCAATAAATCAAGTGAAGCGTCCTCAAACAAATAAAATAATAATAATAATCCCAATATTGAGGCAATCTTAAAATTAATTTAGGTACCTACTAAAGTCATTTGATGATGGAAATAAAAGGAGCCAAGAGAAATTTATTTTGTATTTTTATTTGATGTAAAACTGTTATTAAGATGAAGTAGGTACTTCGCTGAAACATGAAAATGTCCCTCTTTATTTAAAAGAAACTCTTTCACTAGCACTTCGTAGTTTTTCGTTCAGCGTGTTGCCATAATGGAAAAATATGAATAAGTACTATGAATTTTTTAACAGCTTCGCGCATCAGAAGTTATCTACAGTTCCATTAGTTCACGAATGTTGTATATTACTATATACAATCGTTTTATATAACGAACGGTTCTGTATTCGAACCATACTTTCCATAAACATCAATATTCAAATACGCAACCTCTAAAACCTCATATGGTGCAGGTTTTTATGAGGGGATATTTTTCATCACCTGAATATTAAAGTGGAATCCCGAGCGGAACGTAACTCCAATTGAACCATATTTTCACCGGCCGACCTTTGAATATTCTATTGAGGTTGAAAGCCTTCTGACCGACCTGTTTGAGCAACAGCAAAGCAAACTTACAGTACGATGAACACGAGCCTACCACTGGCCATAACCAATGTAACAAAAAGGCGATCGCTAATGTTATATCTATAAGCAAAATAATATTGTACCTGTATTTTTTTGAGAATATCTTATACTTTATACCTACATTACTGATTTAAAGTATAAAAAAATTTACTATGTCTAACTTTACCCGAGTTTTTTACCCAAAGTGTAAATTGACACGCATGACATTATACTCGTTAAGGATTAAACTGTTGTCGCGAAGTAGGTAATTTATTTCAATTAATTCAGCGGCGTGACGCCCAGACAGATTCACTGAATCATTTTTCTCCTCGGCAAAGCGAAGACGTTGACAAATGAGCAATTTATTCGGTCACTTCACTACATGTCACTGTGTAAAAAAGCAGTTCAGAAAAAGCCTATTTTTTCTGTTGTGTTTCGATTTTCCGCATTTTTTTGGGACGTGGAAAAATTGTGTTTATTAGCAGGCTCGTCGCTGTCGACCCTAGAGATATGGGCACCGAAACCGCTAATATTTCACTTTAAAAAAATCACTGTCGATTTATACTGCAGCGGAACATTATAGATAAAAATTGACCGTCTTTAGCGATGCCCGCCCCTTTCAGATGCGATATTTTAAGGCGGTTTAACGGTACTTGAGGTATGAAGATGTTAATTTTAAGCTCTCGTCTTGAGTGAGCGCTGGGAAACTGTGAAGTGAGCAGCAAAGAAGCGATGTTTTCAGGTCACTGCAAGAAAATAACTACTTGAAGCTAAAGTTCTCCAGACTTTTATACTGCATATAAAATAGATGTACAAAAATTCATGTTGAATGCTCAGTGTTGTTTATTATTTGTGTTTGGAATAATGAATAGTATTTAATTTTGTTTTTAGACTAAACTTATTTAGTTAACTATTTATTAGGAAACTTAGTGAATGTTAAAATTATACTTCAATTGATTTACAAAATTAGTCTCTATTTTATTCATTAATCATAATTTCAGATTACCAGCAGATTCAATTTTAATTTATGAGCCAACCCCACTTTCACACAAACTGTAGGCTCTGCTTACAGTTTGTGCTTATCTTGCTCTGAATATAATGTATGCGTGTTATTACATAATTAACCCTCTACTATTTATGGTGAAATTTTCCCCTTAGTACCGAAACCTATACCATATCTACTATGCAACATATTAGCCGCACAAAAGGGGACTGTTCGTAGTTATTATGATAAATAATGGGCGTTAGGCTAAACAGTAATATTGAAAGTAATAATGAGCTCAGTGGACGGTACAGTAATGAAAACAGATGATGTTAAGCGAAGAATATTTTCCAAACAAATGAAATTTCACACCTACAGTCCTGGCAGGACGAGGTATCTTGCACCCTCTTATTAACTTTATTCAAAATACGTAGAAGATTAAAACACCTTTTTTCTTCCTTATTTTCAAGTTTCTTTAGTTACGGGTAATATTCATTAATTAAGGTAAACAAAACGTAAAAATGGATTCATTATCATAAATAATAGGTTAGTAAGATAACAATGCTAGCTCTATCAACCTCTATTGCAAAAAGCTTAGTAAATTTTACAAGAAAGTAACTGAAAACTAAAATATAATGAACTAAAATAAGTACAAAACAGTACATTGAAATGTGATATGTTTTTGTTACATAAATTGTTATTAGTAGTACTTAGCTCAAATCTCCGGAAAATCAATTACACGAGATTAAAAGTTGAACCAATCGGCGCAGAAAATAATACGATTACAGTTTTTTTTTGGATACACTTAAATGTGTACATAATGACTAAAGTGTCGCATAGTAAAATTATTGCTTTACCGTCCATTGGGTATGTGTACAACTGTACCTATACTCCGATTTTTAATTCTAGGCAAGAAAATGACAACTGCAACTGTCACTGATACAAAAAAGGGTGACCCGCTACAATAGTGATGTTCGGCAATCAATAGACTAGATACTTTAGTCATTCTTTATTTTTATCAGTGAATGAACCTCTTTGCAGTTTATGCTCGCCTAGTACATTACACGACGGAAATATTTTTTATAGAATACCGTTCTCTAGTTTTAGCGTGACTAACGAACAGCAATTGATTTTATATAATATATAGATTTAATTACTTACTGTGTATGTTTTCTGTTTAATTACCGTAAATTACATATTTTTATTTATATAAAAAAATATTTATATATTTAATAAAAGAATTATAATCTCGACTCACGACTAACTTATAATTGGAAAACTCGATTCAACCACATCACTATTTATTTGATACAAAAAAGCTGCAACACTGCAAATGTCATTTTCTTGCCTAGAATTAAAAATCGGAGTATATATATATTTTATTATTATTATGAGCATATTACTATGAAAGTGGGAAAATAGACTAAAATGTTCCTTTCCAAAGTCATGATCAAAGACTTATCGCACAAATTGTGTAACTTCTGTTCACGAAAGGGGGAATAATTTTTCTCAAATAACGTCTTCAGTTATATCGTACGAAGTAAAATCAAGTTGACGCTCAAGATTTTTGCTTCACTGATCATAATGACGAAATTCAAAATACGATTCTACTTATTCGATATACGGTGTATATTCCATTATAACTAGTAAAAACGAGTAAACCCTTCCAACTTAGTAAATCATTTTGTGCGTGAGCGTCCACATTATAATTATAAAATGCTTTGTATTTATTTTATTCATGACCTTTATCACATTTTTAGAAGATTATAATATATAATAATAATAAGTCTTACTAGCTGCTCCACTTGCTGATGTTTTTTTATTGTGAAATAATACTCACGTTGTTATAAACCTTAAGAAGCAGGAAGAGGTGTATTAATATTTAATTATCATAAATATTGAGTCTGGTGAAGAATACCCAGTCTTCAGTAATAGGCTCACACTCTACCTATTGCCACCGCATTGGCAATTGACACCGTAGTGCCAAAATTCTTGGGGTCAAACGCCTAAACCTTTCTTTTATGGTATATACTATAAGAATAAATTAGAATAATCGGAAGATAGCAATAGCTTGGCAAAATCTCTTTAAGGTTCAATAACGCTTGGAAGTTCGGGATCGTCGATAATCCTCAAAGCTTGTCTTTGTGTCGAGTCAAAAGCCTCAACTGGTTAGCTCTATGTTGTTATCTCTTTTTTGTTGTTCATGTACGGCCAGATATGTCATGACCAGTACTCATATACTGACAATGCAAATACAAATATTGTGATTGTAAACCAAAATGTAAAACCTATATTAAGAAATAGCACCTATTTAAATCTAATAACATTCTACCTTACATTTTATTCCCTGACCTAATTCCCTTTCACAAAAGGGTTATACATATTGTTATGATTATGTAAATACTTAATATTGTTATGTTAGTTTAATCTTAGGTAGGAACAACAACCGTGCTGATATTCATCTCAAGGTCATTATCATATTTTATAATTTGAAATACCCGCCCTTTCCCTTCAGGGTCGGCAGCGCTTCGGTGACGCCCTTAGTGTTGCACACGTTCATAGGCCACGGTGACCGGTGGCCGCGAAAAAGTGAAATCTAAAACTTGTTTTTCTGCCACTCAGGCGGCAAACAAGCATATGCCCCACCTGATGGGAAGCGGTAACCGTGTCGTATGGACTTGTGCAACACCTGGGGCGTCCCTTGCCGGCCCTTAGTTCCTACTTTATATTATAACTACGTAGTAGCTTATTATTCAGCTTCATTTGTCTATTCATTATTCAATTTCCCCTAGTCTTTTACTGAGACTGATGATAAAATATGATATTTATGACACAAGTCTTAGGTAACGTGATTTATTACACTGTAATTTAATAGAATTTCATCAGAAATGATAAATGGCATTCTCACTTTCTGTTTGTGGTAGTATATATTTCAAGTAGTTTTAGGTCACCTTGATGTTTTATATATTCGTTACCTTTTGTTCCACCACGTGGAAAATGGAACACGACATAATTGTGAAGAGGCATAGGATTGCTTATATTCCTAGCTTATGCCCGCGGCTTCGCCCGCGAGGACGTCGGTTTTTGCATTTTTTGAATATATCCTAGGTTCTGCTTAACCGATTTTGTTCAAACTTACAAAACAACAAAAAATGCCATTCAGTTGATTTTGCGTCCAGAATCTTTTATATAACTTTCTTAACCCAAGCAATTTTTCTTCAATGTAGGTACAAACACAGCTACTTTACAATTTTCTAATATTAGTAGTCATTAAACATTATTTATCACTATTTACACTATGTAACGTATCAACAAAGTATAAGAAATACTGACTGCAATTTTAAGTGATTCAAAGACGCAAGTTAAAGACGGTGCAACATTAAATTGCATAAGTTTTAAAGTTTGACTTTGCTCTAGACTTTGTCCGCATGAAATTCAGATGCTACAGATATTACTATGTTCCGTACATATAAAACTAAAATATTTGACAAATATATATTTTTAACACACCAGTTGTAGTACCGGGTACGATGAAGGCACCAGTGTAGTCAGGTCAGTGGGGATTTTATGTGCAAAGTGCAGAGAAAACGTGTCAACACACATTCTATCTCACACCAAAGTCCTATCTTTTACCATGTCTTTAAAAATACATTAAATGATAGCATTTATTCGTTTTAGCAATACTTAAACAAACAAAAACAAAAACTTACTTATATCTATTTTTTTCTTTGCGTTACATTTTTGCTCAACACAATTTTATCAGATATACAAAAACGAAAACAGAAAATATTCAGGTAATTGTTTACTAATCATATCAATAAAACAAATACAACAATAAGATCCGCATTGTTGTTTGGAACTAAGCCCCTGAACTAATAATCTATTTGGGTATTAGATAAATCCACAGAGGGCCTTACTAATCTTTATTCAAACAATAGACTCGCGAACATCCAAGTTACAACTTCTTTGTTAATCTACCACCAACTCGTGTATAAATAGATCTCGGCTTACGACTAAGGCAGCTTTCCCGCCATAGGCGAGAAAACGACCAACTATTGACTGTTTTCTCGCTCCAAAATCGTACAGTAAATAGATATTAAGTGCAAATAAATCTCCGAGACTCTCTCTCTCTACTAATTTTGTGAAGTATAATAAAATAACTGAGCAATTCTCGTTTAATGATTAGAAATTTCGCCGAGAAAGCAGGCATCATAGATTAGGAATGTACCTTCTCAGCGAGTGTGTCGCTCGTCGCCCTTGCACAATAGCTTATAACACAGCGATTTGAAGCACACACTCGTTGTTACATCTCGTTTATAGTTGTCAGCTTTACTCGTTTCTCATTTACCGCTGTCAGTGGGACCAGTATCTAAGTCAAACCTCAAACTTCATATTATTTGCTATGGAACGTACTTAATTCAGTTTAAGTTAGCGAACACAAATCAGTTTAGATAAGCACCTACTTGATAATTAGTTATTTTATACATAGTTTGTTCGTGATTTACTTCGCCTTTTATTTGTTAAGGATTTATTACAATTTACTAACACTGCTTTTACATTTAGATCTTGATAGCAACAAATTGTCTATATCGTGGAAATGTGATAATTAGAATTTATGTCTGGTTGCCTGCGGGTTATTATAGATGTTCGAGCATCATTGGATCCGCTTAACAGATTCAGCTGTTTTATTTTATTTTAGGATACAATTCTGTACAAAAGTGGCACCGTTTATAACATAGTAACCTGCATCATTGTTTATTTCACAGGAACAGAGACTATAATTTCAAAAAGAGTAAAATATAGTAGAAAAATCAGCATTTTAAATCGGAAAGATATACCTAGTCACTTTCATTTTGTAAATCACACGATTACTAGGTATATTTGTATCCATATCTTACATTGTGTACTTGTTTTCCTACGTTGACCATTTTTTGAAAATCCAGTTTTCAATTAAGCCTCTACTTACCAATGGATGTATTCCCAATTAATTATGCGGAAGCAGCGTCCATACAGTTCACCATTATCATGTATATGATCCATAATACCTCAGCTAGTTATTATTTCGGCGTCCGGTGCGGTCAGCGGTAAATATATCGCAGCGGTACATTCGACCGCATCCGTGTCCATGAATATTTCATGAGAAGCGTGGCCTGAGCACCGGCGCACCGGTGACAGCCTTTGTACTTAATTTGTGGACCGCTCAATCTTACTCTTGCCGAGCCACTGCGTTTGTTTTGTTGTCCCACAATGATGGAATATGTTCAGATTTCACTACATCTATTTACTTAATTAGTTTGAAGCTTAGAAAAAAATACAGTACCTACCATTTCATTTCGCTTGGTAGATAGATAGATAGATAGATAGATACTCTTTATTGCACATACCATAATATAGGTATTATTATACCTATATTATGGTATGTGCATTCACATAGAATTCACATTCACATTTTGGAATGCATACCATAGCATAGCAATGTTGGTGTTATTGGCAATTTTTAAATATTTATCTACCTATATTATTATATAGGTAGATAAATATTTAAAAATTGTGTTGTAAATATTTATCTACCTATATTATTATATAGGTAGATAAATATTTAAAAATTGCCAATAACACCAACATTGCTATGCTATGGTATGCATTCCAAAATGTGAATGTGAATTCTATGTGAATCAACAAATAGATGGGCGATGGACTTTTTTTTTCTTTAGTTTTCACATCAGTATGAACCACGCGGTCATCTGCATTTCACGTTCATCAAGTTTCTTCTTTTCGTTTTTATGCATACATAACGATTTCTTTCCATTTATGACACCCCGATAATTATATCACACTATTTTGGGCTTATTAATATTGCATCATATTATCCAAAGCAGAGTTGCCAAGGAATAACAGGGAATTTATATATCTATGGGAATAGAGGATGAGCTTTGTTTTGTTCCCCTCAGGGAGAAACGCCGGCGGGCACAACGTGCCATGAATACCATACTAATAATGCATCCGTGTTGTACAATAGTGACTGTGATATCGATATGGTTTTACTGAGTTTGGAATAAAGTTATCAGCCTGCAATGTGCAGGCTTAAAACTTTATTATAGAGAATTTAAATTGTTTGGTCATGAAAATAATAATATATATATACCTAATCATTTAAAGAAGACAAAATGAGATAAGCTATCCCATTATGTGATCTTGAATTTTGTGTTTTGTACGACAGTCAATAAAAATATAATTTTTAATTTTAATCATTTACTGTTGTTCGTGTTATGTATTAATTAGTAGTCCAGTGTTATGCTGCGCAGTCATAGTATTTTTTTATTATTACCTAAAAAGATTTTGAGAACTGTAGCGAGAAAGTAGGATGTTATAGTACTATTACAAACTGGTTTCATAATTCATGATACTGTTCTTAACTTTATAATGAATGAACTATTGTAATCGTATTATATACATTATGATTTTAAATTTCACAAACCTTTAAATAAATTATTTAGAACCAGAGCTATAGAAAACTAAATCTATTAAAACGTAAGAAAGATACAGGAGAAATCACGTTTGAGGATAACTTGAGAAGGGAGAAACTTAAAAATTTTAAATGATCGGCAACTAATCTCTTTTGTATCAATTTGAGTTCTATAGAACCCTGAACAGTCTACTAAGTGATTAAATACATAATTGCCTATATCATATAGATTAAATATTTTACCCAAATCATGTAATGAATAATGAAAGGTAATAAGTTACCGATGTGTTTTTCTCACCCTAAGACGGTAACCTTCAAAGTTTTTCGTGGCTATTTCTTACTACTAACACGTAACTAAACGACATGACTTTCGGAACGTGAGAAATTCGATGTACAAAACGTGACGAGCTTTTGTTGGAAAACGCAACGTGTTCACCATTTTCAACAATTGCTTGTCATGTTAACATGTATTGTGTTATTTATTTTATTCGATGTCGAACACTTTGGCTAAGTCATGTTAGTGATCATCTTTATCTTCGTTTGATTTCTAACTAAAAAGTATTTTTAGGTTTTAAATCATAGTTTTGTTTACAATACGCCTTTAGGGTTTCTTTGAGTCCTTAAAACAATGAAAATAATCTAGCAATCTATAACTTAGAGGTTTCAATTGGAAAACTCAACTTTAATTGTGTATACAAGGGATAATTCTATACACTGTTTAGTGAAAATGAAAACTGGTTAGTTAAACTGAAAAAATTAAATTTATAATTCAAGTATTCTGTATGTATACTTATGTATATTATTATACTTTTAATACTGATGTAATTTATAAACTTAAATAAAAAAGATACCTAGAATTAAAGTAATTGTAATGTGCTTAATAAGTTTATATAGAGAGCAAAAATACACCAATGTAACAACTAGTACTATTATAAGTTTTAACCCCATTATCACCAAAATTATTACAGTGATCGTAAAATAAATCACACCAATTAACAATCACTGCATTAATGATGTTAAAAGGTATGTATAGTTACACGAATATAACCCGAATTCACAGTCCAAGTGGGCCAGTCATAAATAACACAGGTACCAACTGCGTCACAAACGTGTAATGGGTCCATTCGTGTGGCCGTATTTTTGAAATTAAAAAAAGGATATTGGATAAATTGTTACGTAGCTAAAACGGCGATAGGCATTCCGCCTCTCTCGGCAATAACTCAGATATTGGAGACGTCATGTGGTTTTACTGCTGCCGTTAATCAATAAAATCCGACTGTAAAAATCTTGATTTGTTATAGATAAGTTTGTTTAAACTCCGAACGTCATTTAAATGTGGAAATCTTTCGATCTTAGATAGGATTTTATATTTAAAGTGAGATCAGACAGGCATGAAAAAGTGAACCCTGTTTCTTTTTTTGTGGTTGCTTTCACTGTGTTAAATCGTTATTTAAAACAGTTAAATGGCCTAATATACCCTATAATTTACCCGTAATTCAGTATCAAGGTGAACCTCGGTTACTGAGATGAAGATAATATTATATGATTGAATATCTTAAATTATATATTACCCCAAGTATTATAAGCTAAAACTTAATCTTGATTATAACCTATAGGTACACTCTTATTCGAAGTACTGAAAATTTAGGTTTCCTTCTTGAAATATGTATGAAAAGCGTAAAACTTTGTTGCAATATTTGTGATGTTAATTTATTGAGAGTTTTACCTATTTACACTTTTAATGTTTAGTACATTCAACACATTCTAACCAAAATACTATAGCGCTGAGGGATGACGCATATATTTCGCAGCTAAGCCTCGTGGACATCTATATCGGAGTTAGCACTAGTGCTGATGAAATTCGATATGAACAGTATTTAGTACTCAGAACGGATGCGTATATTTTATAAAAGGATATTATATCAGTCTGATTAAACGTTTTTTCAAAATTACCTTCCCATTCGAATCTCTAAAATTAATCACAGATAGTATATAAGTAAGAAATGCACGTGCACCTATTTACTTAGTTTACTATTACCAAATAGAACATTTGTTCAGCGCCTTTGGAATGAGTCCAGACTTTTATCGGATCGAGACTGTAGCCTGAGCTTGAACTAAATCGGATAAGTAAGTAACCTGACAGTGATATCTCTAGACAATGTATCGTATTATTATAGTCTTTTGCCGATCCTTGGGATCTGACTTTGCTACTGACAGTGTTATTAACTAGCTACCTTGAGAGTCAGTTTTTTATATTTAGTGCTTCGGATTCGCTGCACCCTGCGAAGATGAGGTGAAATCCAAAAAGTTTTTCTTTTTTCTTTCCTCTCATTCTTTCTCGTAGTAAGTCTAGTCTTGTAGAATCTCTTTCATTTGAAAGATAAATCATACCTATAAAATTATGTTTACGACTAAGGAAACACATCTACCTACCTTTACATGTAAAGGTGTATAGGTACTCAATTCCTTGACCGTGTATATAAGTACATATACAAACCTTTACGTTTAAAAGTTGCGGAAATTCAATTCCAAATAAAGGGTGCGTGCGTATTTATTCACAACCATTACCAGCATATTGTACATACATAGCTTTTCATATCAGACGATTTATGACCGATATAAAAGTGGTACTATTGGGGCTGCGGCCCGGTGACGGTCGGAGCTGTTCGGCTCCCTTCATTCGCTTCTCGTTGGTATGATTCAGACGACACGGCTGCCAATTGCCACTTTCCTATTTTTTTGTATTCATCTCTCATGAAATATTGATATTTTGTAGCATAACTGTAACATATCTCCTGCCACGGGAATACAGCACTCGTGGTGCATGTGTGAGATGTGAGACGCTAAAGTAGTTGGAAGGGGGATGGAAAAAGTGCTCTGTTGACAGCAATAAATATGTTTAAGGGGTAAGTTTATTTTCGTCCACACTTAAATGTCGGACGCAAAAACATAATTGATTAAAAATGTCAGTCTAAAAACTTTCATAATATTTATTGACTAGCTGTTCTCCATGGCTTCGCTTGGGTCCAAACATACATGATAGCTTTAATTGTTCATAGTTTTCGCATTATCGTAATTTTGCATTATATTTTAAATTTTTATTTTGTAAACAATAAAGCAGAACAAAATAATAAAATGAAATTAAAATAAAATGATATTACTATTTACAGTATTTACGTTACTTACGATACTTACGATACACGATACCGTGTGCGAACGACTAACAGTAAAACTTCTAAACAGGACATACCTAATAATTTGTCAGGTTATATCATCTTTGTTGTATTAACCTTGTTTCGACGTATTCGTTCGTGTATAGCGTCACGTAACTATTATTTGTAGTATTTATGTTCCAAACTGTTTCAAGATATTAGCTAATGTATGTACACTTGTGTCAACTTACCTTAGTTTCTTCTATTTTCATTTTCTTCCTCCCTGTTAATCACAAATAATGTCACAGCACTAACATCAATACTTACCTACAATCATGTCCAACAGTGGATTACAATGGGCTAATTGATAGATTGACTGAGACAGGATAAAAAAATATGTTGTTAAAGTATAAGTTTTATTATAAGCTGCTGTTTACAACTCTTAACAACATGGAGTTTCCACGAAACTTTAATGCTTTCATTTATATCAATGTTTTATTACATAATATATTTACACTTATTAGAAATAAACGTTTACATATCGATTACATTTTGCCTTTATTACTTGTGATACACACACTTCTTTGAAGTTGGCATCGAATGGTTTAACCGTACTGGTGTTGAATGTGGGTTTTGTGGGTGTAACTATTCACAATTTAAAAATAATACATAGTTTCCTTAATTTTACAGCATAAAATGGTCTTATAAAAATTTATATTATACAAGCGGTATCCTTAGAAATTCTATATAACACAAAAATATAAAAGAAATGAAGGTACGAAATTTATGAACGTGATTAGATGTTTTTGTAGCGGAGAAGTCAGTCTTTACCTCGCTAAATTAAGAATAGAGAGTAAAATTAAACTTGACTGCGCGTCAGTGAGTTCAAATCGTACATGTTGGGCCATTCGTGAAGCTTTGAAAATGATATATTTGACGGCACTTTCATCTTGGCATTTAGAACTTGTTTTGATTGTAGCAATTCATAATTAGCAATATATTTTTCCTTAGATACGTGATTGGATAAAATTCCGTAGAATTTCTCCCAAAAATTCGTTTCTTTCCACACCATAGTCGTCAAAATGTCGCGTTGTTCTTCCAGAAACGCGTATATTGAATTCTCTGGACCGATATCAACAAAAACATAAATCGTATTTTCTGCTTTCAGCATTTCACTATGAATTTTCTTGATGTCCACTTGACAGTAAATAGAAGTTAAGTAGTTTGACGAAAATACGACTAGCGTAGTGCACTTGTCCACATTTTTCACGCAACTTGATAAATTCTTTATGAAATTATTCTTGCTACTAGGTTTTCTAATCGGATTGGTGCGAACTTTTAAGGCTTTATTACATTTCATCACCGGTAAGACCTCTTTTAGTACAAATTCTTCGTCCATATCACAATAAGTAATAACTATATTGTGTTCCTCTGTTTTACTGATTGGATTGGTTCGTGTATAACTACAAAATCTTTTCTTTATCATTAGATTTATATGTTTTCTGTAGATTATAAACACTATTATTATTATTATGTATAGCGTAATTATAACTGTTAATAGTGAAATATAAATTGTGAATCTCATGTAACATGCTTCACTTGCCCACAATGGACATTGAATATGTTGTAGATCAATAATCTGAAACATTGTATAGAATTTTAATATAATTGATCACACATTTTATTTAGAGGCTAATCTTTAATGAGTATGTAATTTTTACCCACCTTTGTTTTTATGTTATTTTGGATAAAGTCTAAGAATAAATAGTTCCGGCATTCACAATTGATGGGATTATCAGAAATCCACACGTGCCTCAAAGCCTTCTTCATGGTATTTTGATAATTTTTCAAAGTTTTTTCATCCACCTGCAATACGAAAAGTTATTAAAGTTAAAATTAACCCTAAATAGTTACCCTCAGCAACTTTGTATTCAATCATGTACGCACCCAAAAATTTTGTATGTAATTATGGCTAATATCCAAACTTTCGTGCCCATTCATCCACCAGTCTTCAAAAGCCAGTTTAAACTCATTGTGACTTAGATTCAATAATTTCAAATTGTAAGTGTGAGCAAAAGGCGAATATCTTTTCACGATCCAAGAATTATTTGTTAACTCCTTGTCCTCGAAATCAAGCTTATTGTACGCCAGTGATATTGACATTCTTTGTTTATTGTTGCTGAATAAATACGAAGAAATCCTTTCCAAATTATTATTATCCATGTTTAAGTACATTAGACTTAGTAGAGATGAAAATGTTTGACTGAAAGAATAATAAGATACTTCAGAAAATGATGTCATTAAACACATGTATTGTAATGTTGTGATTAAATAAACCAATACGTACCCAGATATTTCTATTAGAGAATTAGATCGTAGATCGAGACGTTCTAGTCTCACTAACGATGAAAATAGTTTTGGTTTTAGCTCACTCAGTGTATTGAAGCTTAAATCCAACTCGAGTAAATTAATTTGATCGTTAAAAATGGATTCTGGTAGCATATTAATGTCATTATGTGCTAGTGATATGTTCGTAATTTGTGCTGAATTTGCAAAAACATCATATGGTAACGTTTCAAGACCACTTCTCTGAACATATATCAGTTTCAAATTTGGCAAATCACCAAAAACATTCTTAGGTAGATTTTTCATTTTCACATCATTGTTTAGTATCACTACGGTTTCCAGTTGCTTGTTATTTTTAAATAAATTCTGTGGTAGTGATGAGAATTTGTTAGAAAATAACGTTAATTTTTTTAACTTCTTCAATGGTTTAAATATTGACGCAGGCAGATTATTAAGCCCGTTGGAGCTAAGGTCTAATTCTTCAAGTACATCGACACCCGTAAAGAGGTCTTTGGAGAACCAGGTGACGTTGCTTTGCCACAGTGATAATTTTCTTAAGAAAGATAAATGTGAGAATAAATTCGAAGATATATTTGTCATATGATTATGACTAATTTCTAAAGTTTCTAGTTTCTCTAATGGCTTAAAAAGCTCTTCTGAAAGGTTTATGGTATTTGATCTTATGTTAAGCCATGTTAATTTATTGATGTCCATGAAGAGATTGTCTGGCAAATGAGTAATACCATTAATAGATAGAAGTAGTTTTGTTAAATCTTGCAAGCCTGCAAAGTGTTTTCTGTCAAAATATCCTGACAAGTTCTTTGCATTTTGGAAGATTAGCGCCATGGTTTTAGATACTCCCAAATTCATTAAAACATCATTAAAAGATGATGATGGCAGCGGACAATCCTTAAAACTTACTGACTTAAACGAACTCATGCTGTTGGCACATTTTGGTAGTTTACTATAGTCGAGACTTGTTGTGTTCTCACATTTTATATTGATGTAGATATTTGGTAGTAAATTTATTTGCACTGTCCGCCCTGCAATACACATTCAAAGTTAAAATAAGTACAAAATTGACGTAAAATATATTTTTTAACCTTAACTGGTTTAGTTACTCAGTTGGCAGAACAATTTTCTGGTTTTAGATTATTTTGAGTTCAAGCCATGTTCTGAATATTGATTTTAGACGTTGTTTTCATTAATTTTACCTCCAATGCTAAGCTTGCCTGGCAAAAGCCACTCAGCAGTCAATAATAAAGTGCACTCACCATCGATGTTGCAATTTAGTTCCATTGCGAGCGTGCCACCGCAAACGCAGTTAGGGTCACTCGGACACATCAGCCGCGCTGCACCAATTATCTGTAGTGTCAGCGCGGCAGCTGCATAGATTACTATGCGATGCATAGTTAAAACACTGTCATGAACAAAGTTTACTTCAATCGCTGTGGACTCGTGTACGTGTCTGACTTCATCATTTTTTGTAGTTTTCTTGAAGCCATGACTTTATTTTCATCGAATCTGTGAACAAATATTACACATACATTTAAAGTATAAACATAAATTATACTATACATATATTTATATAGTATTAATTGTTGATTCCATGGATTCCACTATTTCATAGTCTACTGAAATACCCAACAAAAAGCGTTGGGAGATAAATTGCCTCGTAACAAATATAATGGAGCTGTCTGGGCGATAGCCAGTTATCTCGGTACACCGCACTCGCTTATTTTCGATTATTAATAATACAATTCACGATAGCATTTTTAATATTTTGTGCTGTTATGTAAGTTGTTATCATGATAATAATATACTTTGTATAACGTAAGTAGAATATGATTAAATTGGGAAGCTAAATCATCTGTGATGAATTGAAACATGGTAGTACTTCACAGTACTACCATGTACACACTAATATTTTAATTAATAAAAATATCGACTTCAACTTACACATTCAACATATAGTATTCAAATAAAAAAAAGAATCATCAAAATCGGTTCACCCAGTCGAATGTTCTGAGGTAACGAACAAAAAAATACAATCGAATTGAGAACTACCTCCTTTTTGAAGTCGGTTAAAATAAATCCATACTACGTATCATTTCATTCATTAGAGTACATATTATGTCAACATTTAGTAACTTCAAACTTCAAAATATTGATAGAAGCTAGTCTATGAAAAAACACAAACTTAATTTTATTGCTATTCTATATTATGGTCATTTTCTGATAAAAATAACTTCGTAAAGTAGCAAGATCTCGTAAGAGTGATACAAATACAAACGGTGACTTCACATAGGCCATCGCCACTCGATATCCCCGGACTTTATCCAACAGGCCACTAGACCGTTATCACAATTTCCGCAATGGGATTAGGTTTATTTTAACGAACCACTTTAGGGTGGACATGTTTTTTAAACGAAAAACATGTCGCCTTTGTTCTACGCAACCAATTTTACGAATAGCTGTCGAATTGAGTACGTGAATCGGTAAATTGGGTTGTTAGAAAATTGAGTTCGTTTCACGCGGTGAAAGTGTGAGTGCGTTTTACATTATTGTGACTGTACCGCGAGTAATTAAGTATAAGTTTAGCATTGTAGTATAGGGTTTGAGTGAATTTATAATTAGATTTTGTTACTATGGGTAATTTGTATTTTACGAAAATGCATTCCGGGTTACATTTTGAAAATAGAAATACCTTTTTTCGCTTTCTCTTAAACCGAGTGAACTCAGAAAACTGCGTTATAAAAATCATAATAAGCGCTTTAAATTAGTGGTCGTCATCTCTTCACAATGGGTCAAAAGCAGGTTTTGCTACATTTTTTGTAAATTTAGTGATAAAATCAACTGACGTGGTCGTTTCAATATTTTTCGCAAAATGGAGGTCAAGGCTTCATAGCTAGTTTAAAAATAATCACGAAGATCATTACCAATGGTTTCCTGAATAGCAAGAACTAGTTCAGTACAAGTCGCCTTGAGCTATTTATGTTACGTAATCATTTCAACTGTCAAGCTGGAAACTATTGGATAAGTCAAACTAGACAGTCCGGTCCCCAGTTTCCTACTTGAGAATTTATCGAGTAGGGAAATATCTTGCACCCGGAGATCTCTATATCTATAGGGTACTCTCGAAGACAATCGAAATTGGATGGAGAATATATTATCTTACATTTGCGTATTTCACTATAATGGTAATTAATCCCGTTGTATTTGTCCGTTAACATTGTAGGTAGAAAAATATCACTTTAATTTTTAACTATCTAAGGGTCTTCCAATATCACCAGTATAACGAAGAAAATTTCACCTACTTAAAGTAACAAATAAAGTGGAATATAAAGTGAAGGAAATTAAGAACATTGACACAATTTTTGAGAGAAAACCAAAACGTTAATTTTTATTCGTTTTTGATCACCTTCAACTCTTTACTATTTCCATAATGTAGACTAAGATCGAACTAATGATAGGCAAAACCACGCTTAAGTCATTAGTCCCTAATATACAGTTTGATGTTCTTTTTCTTTGACGTTAAAATATTTTTGGGTGATCGTAAATTCTAAATAATATGTCATTTGTTCCACTGCTGGTAAATACTCTATTATTAGCAGCTGTTCAGTGATATATGTAATTTAGAACACACCGCCTGTATATTTTCGGTTATAATAAATTCTATAAAAATGACATGCCGTAATTACCTTTATCAACATAAGTGTTATTAAAACGCTTATACTGTACCCTAGTGGCAATATTAAAACCCGGGTCCTTTCCAAACATCGTAAACGGTGACGTTTAAAATATACCTAATCATAACTAACCTTAATAGCTAGCGTGTGTGAAAGACGCAAACATCTCCCATGGCAGAGATAGATAGGGTACACTTAAAGTATACTAAAATAAACTTAAAGTGTAGTTGCATATGGAAGAAGTTCCTTTGTTTCTAAGGACATCTACTGTCCGTGTAGGAAGGTAATTTTGCCCAAAATAACCTTCTGTTTCTACCCTAAGCAGGCTTTGCTGCTTTGTTTTAGAGGTGTTGTTACTATTACCATTAGCATGAATATAATCAGACTCACTGGTGTTATCAATGCTACCAATGGTTAATCTAAAATTGAATTAACGACTGTTTGCAATTTGAACGCACAAAATCCTACTTTATAAATGTGTAGCTTATCAGGCAACAATTGGATGCAGTAGTTAAAACTCGATGAGGCTAGCTAAAACCAATTTTATTATAGTTTATTGAGATAATGGATAATTTTATGGATATATTTTGCATTAATTGCCATTTAGTACCTACTAGAGATTTTAAATTATTGACAATTAGCTGGCCTAACGCATTAAATGAAAATGACTTAAATTCGTTCATCAAAGTACATATTAAGCAAGGAAATAACGTTAGCCATTGACTCGCTGAAAAAGAAGAAAGTATAGTTCATAGAGAAGCAACGTTTCACGTCAAAATTCATATTAATTTTGGAACAGCGCAGGCAAAAATTGTATCGATTTACAAAAAATTTATTGTTTTACATGTATGTAAAATCTAAACTGATTCGGTACTTAATAAAGAATTCAATATATGCTAACATTTCATATAAATTTAGATAGGATGTTCTTTTTACTTATCTAAATTAATAATAAAACAACCAACAATTTCATAACCTCACATTTGTAGTGAACAATGAACATATAGAGCAAAAAGTTCGTATACAAGTAACTGTAATAAGTATATAAGCAATAACTTGTTACTCATACCCCGATGAGAACCGTTTTGTATTGAAATATTCACTTGATGACAATATTCGCTCATCTAAAAGAGACGTACAAAATAATACAATATCTGCATGGCGGGAGGAACTGAAAGACAAACTTTCATAAAGCCGATTATCATAACGACACAGAAAGAGACAGATATAGAATACAATATAGAGGCAGACAACGGCACATGCGGCTGGCGTTCCAGATAAATGGTTACTGCATTACACAACTTTTTCCTGGAAACTAACTTATTAAAGTTACTTAGTAACAATTCTGGTCTCTTTGTTACATAAACAAACATATTAATGCATCATCTCACGAGGGTAGGCAGAAGTGCCACCATTTGCTAAACATGCATGATGCCCCTGGTGTTGCACGCGTCCCTAGGCCACGGTGACCGCTTCCCATCAGGTGGGCCGTGTGCTTGTCTGCCACCTAAGTGGTATAAAAAAAAAACATATTTCACGAGCTTTCATTACGTTGCTCCGCATTTGTCACAGCGGTTTAATTATAACAACTTTTTTCCTAGCAAATTTTAGTTTTAAACATAAATTATTTTATGTAATTCACAGATTTTTAAAATGTGAGGGAATGTTTATATTCCGGTACTTAATATATTTGTAAGGTGATGGTAATTTTGAACTTCATGTTACTTATAATAACAAATTGCTTATTCACAGTATCACGCCTGCAATAACTTTGAATTATTAATTTTAACGTAGTATTAGGGGCTGTAGTAAGCTTTCTCGAAGACTATCTTGGGCCCTAACACCTAAATACTTGGACGCTCAGCGTTGGTAGCGGCTACGTCACGATAGCAACATCGACACGACAGAAGAAGAAGCGTTATATAAAAAAGAAAGTTAATATTAACGACTATAATATTGTAAGCTATCATATATTATTCTCTCTCAATGGCTAAGGCAATAGTACCTTATATTCTACCTCCTTGTTTTAAAGGATGTAACGTACATCAAACAGGCGGCCAAAAGGTATTCTGGAATTACCTTAGCGGAAACAATCCCGTAAGATTACGATTACCTATTTGTTGCGCGTCTCTAATTCTGATAATCATAATGATGCAGAATAATGTGGTTTAAGACAGTGTGATTACGATCTATAAGGTACCTTTTAAAGGAAACCACGATATAAAAACGATAAGTGTTACATACTATACCAATAGCAAATAATATTAACACCGTACTAAAGTATTCTATTAGTAAGAAACTCAAAACTATACGTAATATCAGAAAAACATCTTCAAGTCTTTAATGAAACTGCTTCAAACCCAGAGGCGAAGCTTTTTATTATAGTGAGTGGAGTGAGTACTAGAGAGCTACTGAAGTAATACAATTTACATGCATCTTCTTTGCCATTGTAATTTTAGGTGTAACATGCAAATACAAGTTACACTGGTACTGAAATTTTAACAAGTCATTCAAGCCAAACATGAAATGAAGTCGAAAATGAAGAACATAGTTTCTCTATTGTGTTGAACAAACTGCTTCATTTTCTCTTTCTCGAACCCAACTAAATAGTCGCAAAGTGTTTATATAGTATGAAGACTAAAAAGTGATAGTAGTACGTTACATTCAACATCCACGATTTTTATAAGTCGATAACTTAGACTAATAGGTACGTTTGATTTTACTATTTTACTGTCATATTATATGATACTTTTCTTTATAATTTAGATAATCATTTCATAATTAGCTACTTACATAATATATTTGTCTTCATAATACTTCTATTTCTAAAGGAATTCGTTTTGATTCTGCTATTCTAAAATGAACTGTGTTGGTGTACCGCAGAGACTGATTTAGAATGGAGGACAACCTACTGTGGGGTGACCAGGCAGTGCTGAGAATAAAGTCCGGGTACCAGGTGTGGTAAAGTCATAAGCTCGTCGGATTTAAGGCGTCACATTCCAGGTGTTACGTTACCGCGGACGTATTCGGTCCAAATTGATACAGTATACGAGACGTTATTTTTAGTAACTAGGTAATTATGAAGCTTTTAGATGTGTGCTATACAAAATACACAATGTATTTTTTTTTATAAAAGTGAGCGTTGTTATAATATAAGTTTGAACACTTTGAACATAAATTTATAATTATACCGTTTGAAATGCGCAAGTTACTTAAAAGAAGATAGTATTATTTTTTATTGTTACTGAAAATTCCTAGAAATGAAATTATACTTCATTAATACAGCTATTCATGAATTTGTTATGTTGTCTAACATGAGTAGGTACCTACATAATATGTCAGATTATACGTATGAAATATAGAGATGAGGTTTTTGTGAACTCTTAGGTAAGTACTCTGTCATTCCTATGATTTATATGCTGTTCATGTCAGTCTTAATAAAAATTGGATAGCTACAAAAACAAAATGGTATGATAAGTAGTAAAATTCTCATTATAGAAAATAATATGTGAAATTTACACTAATGGATTAACGAACTATTAGGAACTTGACTTATTTATACAATCGTGTATTAGATATTATATAATATGGTAATATGAGGTTCTTTGTAAATCAATGCATTTATAACTTGGGAACCTAGTCAAATACATGGAATCATTTTATTTTTTCATTTTGTAATGCCCTCAACGATATGGCATTCAACGGTATCATACGAGTAATAAATACAATCCTCAAAAATGTTAATGATTTAAAACTTCAAATGCTAATCAAAAAATTTTAAACTACTTTCTTAAATGAACTATGTTAAGTATGTACAATACAATTACGTGAAATTGAAACAATCTAAGCTTGATTATTAAATTTATCCAAGCGGTGTAATTTCAACTTACCAGAACTGAAATTAAGGTATGTATTTATAACTTTGTTATTAACGTAACTGCCAGTACTAATTAACGTAAGTCTATAAATACGAAGGTTTAGCTACGAATTTCAACCAGTTCACAAATAGTTTCGTTTAGTTTTTTATTATATCTTTATTATTTAAACGTCTACCGCCTATAAAAACTATGAAAATAGGAACGAATTCAAATTATACTTACTGTACCTATGTTGAAATTTGAGGTCAAATTTCAATGAGATTTTAATGGCAATAGGCTCGCCACTTATTACATTTGGACCTAAACATAAACTGGCGAAATGTGGGTGCTAGCACCTCTGCCTACCCCTTCGGGGATATAGGCGTGAGTTTATGTTATGATATGTTGAGATTTTAATGAAATAATAAATAACAGAGAAATGAATTATTTTATTAATAACAAATTAACAAGTATAAATATTAACTTTAAAACCAAGAACAAGGAAGCTGTTGCCAGTATCTTCAAAGTTGAATAACGTTAAAAAAATTGTATTTTTGAATATGACATTTGAGACGAACCAAATGAGCCCAGATTCAGTAGGTTTAAAAATAGCCATTAAAAGTACCACCAGTATCCACTCTTTGACTCCATTATCGAATCAGTTTGTTGGTTACGTACTCGTAGTAACTGATGTCTAATTTATGCCGTTGGAGGTGAAAAAATATAATAAATAATTGTCACTAAGTTTTTACTTTGTCTATTAGACTACAGTAATAGAAAATGCATTCTAAACATAGCTAAAAGTGTTATTATGCTGAAAGTGTTATTATAAAATGAATATAATAATTTGATATGTATATGTACCTACTATAAATAAAATGCTCGAATTATATCACATAATATAAGTGTAAAATTATGTCAGGTAATATAAATGTAAAATGAATCTCTTTAATTTATTTCTTCCATCCAAGTCATTTTAAATAAAGAAGAAAATATATTAGTTTGGCGCAAACGTTTCAAATTATTCACCTGTAATGTTAGGCCCTGTCAACAACAAGCGCTACTGACAAAGATTTTATTAATGCCAGTAGAATAATGAACATTTTTTCTTTTTCTCCTGCTGGTCATAAATCATAAGTAATTCGCCAAAGTTTGTAATAAAGATCTATAATTTTTCATTAGTAATTTATCTGATATTCTTATGTGTCATTAGGGTAGAAAGAAAAAATAACTTTTTTTTCACAATTTTATTACAGTATCTACCTAGGTTTATACCGGTATTCCATCGACTGCTTAATTGATAGAATAAAATAGAACATCTTAACATTGTTCTTGATTGAACCTCTGACCCCGAAAAGATAGCCTGCGCCGGAGCCTCGTTTGCCAAACAAATAATCTGTTCATTAAGTAGCAGGTATACCGGCTAATAGGTGAAGTTAGATTGCGCCCTCAAAATCTTGACGAGGCCCCCATAAACTCATATCATGAGTATAACACAACAGTAAACACAATATAAATAAAAGTTGGTAACTCTACCAAGTAATTTGACCACCACTAACATTGTTACATTTTAATAATAACTGACAACAAAGTTCTCTTCTTGGTATAACTTATTACCTAAACTGACGTAGAACTAAGTTTTAAAGTAAGTTTGAGACACAACATTTTCCGGAAATGCTCAAAGAGTGCTCTCAAGCCTTTTCTTTCTAGTATATTAAAGCACGATAACGAGGGAAGAAACATGAAACGTTCATTCTTAAACGTAGTACCTAGAAAAGTTCTTTAAATTATGACACAATAAAACTACACTGGTACAATATTATGACACAATTCTATTAAGAACATAAAAATCCCATCAGCATTGTTTACGCAAAAAAAACCGTCGTAATAATTTTGCTTGTACTGCTTTATGACGTCACAATAATACCTGTTGTTCTTTCTGTTTGTTGATCACTCAAGTGATAACAATGAGGGAACAATGGACCACTCGGCCGAGTTTAGGGTTGGTATTCCGGCTTTTATTGTCTCAGGGTCATTCGTATAATTAATTTGTCATTTCGGCTCTTGAGTGACAAAAGTGCTTCAGGACCGTACTTGTTTGCTTATCGCAATATAAATAGTTGGAGTTGAGAGCTGTTCATTATTCTCATTAAAATGTGCCAGTACAACTGTGGTTCTACCTTTTAGTTAAGGAAATGGAGTTTGTATTGTCGTTGTAATATTAAACTTTTAGTTTTGTGCTCCACGTTGGTGACCAACCGATAAAATAGTTTAAACTCAGTTTTGGTATTGTTACGTTAATGTGAATTGCACCGTACTAGCTTTGATGAATTGCCAACATATAAAATTCACAACTTGCGACAGCGCTTGCAAATCAATCTAAATGAGCTGCCTGATATTTACAGGTCTCTAAAAAAAAGTTGAAGAACTAGGATGTTGCGGATTTTATTATCAAAAAGGTCTTGGTCAGATATTAAAAAACTACATTATTTGAATAGAATCGGAGATATGACTGAAAGTAGAATTATTTACACAGGTGAAGCCGCGGCCATCAATTAGTATAACAACATAACTAATATGACATTAGGACAACGAAACTTTTCAAATTACATGTTTTTCGTTCCACAACTTTTCAGGGAAGCCCGTCGAACTAAACGTGAGACGTGACGTTCATCAAATTCACGTCACGTAAGTTAGCTATATATATATATACGAGTAAACATACATTCCCGCGCATCGCGTTAAAGAATAATAAACATGTCAACTGCTCATGATTTCACGAAACCCATAAAAGACGTTATAAGTCATGGACTATTGATTTATCTAGATATACAATACCGTTGTTTGTGTGTTGTTCGTTTCTAGCTTGTTATAAAAATGTCAAGTATGTTGAATGTTGATATATCATAATATTTCTTTAGTTACTTACAATTGTGATATTTTGATACGCCAGTAGGTACCTACTATTATTATATATATTATTGAGTGATTAGATAACATTAATACTTTTTCTAAAGTAAAAGCAACTTAAATTACGTCTTTACTGTTGCATTATTTTTAAAATTACCTTCTACTGTGTCAAAGAATTTTCATTTTTTACTTAAGATTATCTATCTGCATTAAAAAGCCCGATACAACCGGAACTTTTATTTATCATTTTCCTTGGTTATATAATATGCATAACAACCTTTTGTGCAATAATATCTAAATGACCTTTAAAATCATACCAAAAGCCGTTTCACAGTTTAAAAGACCTAAACATCCATAAGGACAGACAGCGGTAAACGACTCTGTTTTATACTACGTATAGCTTTTGTCACATAATAACGTACTTCAATAAAACTGTTTAAAATGTTAGACAGGAATTTTCACATCCAATGTGTTATAAGTAGGTACAATGGGTCTATTTTCTTTTAACTACTTGAAAAGGGATCGCTTTGAAACCTAGATAATCACCATTATTCGGCCAAAATTCGATACCGTAAAACCTTTTTGATCACATTGTGGTTTTATTTAAAGTTGGAACCACTCGATTTATTCTGTATCGTTACTCGATAACCTTTCTTGCAAAGACGTTTCTAAACTACTTGCGTCAAATATCTTGAGCTCTCTAGTTATAAATAGCGAATTAGAGAAAGGCGTACTTTAATGGTTCATACACGTAGAGAGAATTGACTAAAGAAGTATGATTAAATAGGTTTATTAGGTTAGGATGCAACACGGTAAGATCAGATCGGGCATGTTTTAAAGAAAGGCTACGTCAGGAGTACAATATGGGATTTTTCAAGAAGGGCATTAGAAGGTTTTTGCAGGGTCGGCAGCGCGAGTGTGACGCCCCTGGTGTTGCACGCGTCCATAGGCCACGGTAACCGCTTTCCATCAGTGTGGGCCGTGTGCTTGTTTGCCACCTAAGTGGTATAAAAAAAAAGGAGTAGGTACCCGTAATCAACAAAATATTTTGTGAAAGTAGAAGAAACGAAAGATGTATGCCAAACTCACAACACTTAACTACTTTTTTTCACTCATACTAAAACAAAGAATTGCTATTACTTACTTCACTTTGGTAAGATAAATAAGAAACAAGCTTGATCTCAATGTTATATAGAATTAGAAAAGGAATTCGATCTATCTTTTGATAAGAGGGATTTGCGAGTATCCACCAAAGATATCTCAATCTATATGTGCCTTTGTTGTTAAAGTTCGTAATGCGATACATCCCATAAACTCCCTGAGGGCGACCGGTCATACTTCGTCCCAACATGTCTTTTTATAAAGAATATCACAGTAAAGTAACAAAAATTCATCGGAGCCCTCTCTATTCCCTTATGTAATTAAAATACTGGCTGAGTACCAAGCCGGGCTTCCAATTTATTTGTTTTCACGAATGATCATGTAATTTCTTTGACATTTACTTTTCTTGGAATATATGAAAGTAGTAAAGGAAAAGGTTGTTATCGATACCATGTCGCTGGTTAGCAATTTTGTCTGACTCAGTTAGAGCTTTGTCCTAGTAATATTTTCAGTATTTTCAGGTATCAATCCGTGATACCTATTTATATACCTGATATAGATATTATTCATAATAATTATACATTGGAGAAATTTTTGAAGGGTAACAGAACTATGCTAATAGTCTGATAGTCACTAGTAGAAACAACTGAATATTTTAATTTTACTGTGTTTAAAGATATCGCATATTATTCAGTGGGTAATCTTAATTATATATTATATCATCATGATTATGCAGTTTTTAGTTCTGAAATATATTTATTAACACTTTCAAACTTATTCCATTTTCAAATCATTACTATGACTTTTTATATAAAAATACTTAAAAATACTTTTACATACTCTACTAGACTTTTATAAAAAGCATATTGTACCAAGAGTACCATTCTTATCAACTACCCTGTAAAAGCTAAGATATAGCTTCACCGCCTTAAGGAACAAAAGCAGTTTACCCGCTAACAGCACCGCGCCTCCTAATGGAGCATTGTGGGTGTATCTGGCGTGTACTAATTTGTTTTACGACAGTTAGGCCCACGAGAATTTCGAAATCTCGTAACTTATATTTGAATTGACTTTATACTTAGCAATGGGAAGTTCGGTGATCGATATCTATTTTGTTGTTCACGGTTTTCTTTCTGAATAATGTGAATGTATTGTGTTTTCTCAAAATTATTCTAAAACCACATACATGCTCAGTACATTTTCTTTCGTGATCGGTGGTAAATAGGAAAGTATTTTGTATAAATCTTTCAAGAAAGATCTTTGTGCACGGCACTTTTTTAAGAAAGCTAATGACGCGAGTTTATAATGAGTGGTTCAAAAATGCGTATTAGTAGATGGGCAATAATTACTATCTAAGGATTAGATTCCATAGACAAATAAAAATAAAATGTAGGTACTTTTCACGGTAACCTCCTCCTATCAAACGTGCCGTGTAATTATCTGCCACCTTAGTAATATAAATAGGTTGTGGCTTAACATATAGTCAAAATAATCTAAAATGTACAAAATAAATTGAAACAAAGAGAGACGAGAGAAAGAGCGACAGAGACAAAGTATTGCGGGATAGCAAATTCGCGCTCTAATCGGAGCCTCCTGTGTTATTGACCTGTCGCCGCAGCCTCATTCGATTGCTAAATAAAACAAAAATGCATATTCTACTCCATCCGCCTATCTACTAAGTATAGCTCACACAGTTTATGTGTATCCTATTATATTATAAGTGAGAGTGTGAGGATGTACAATATGTAGGTACAATACATATGAATTTGTTACTCTTACGCAAAAGCGGCTTCATCAATAAGCACACCAGTAAGGAATTTGGTAAATAGATAGATTAAAGTCTGAATTTATATAGGCAATTTATTTATTCCAGAAATAGATTCGTATGCGTTGCGGGAAGGTGATTAGTTAGTATTTCTCGAAGTAGAAACATTAACAACAGTTAATTATATCATATTACTTTACTTTACATAAATTTACATTGAAATAGATGTAAATATTTATATTATACACTTTTATTCTTCCTATGTCACAATGTAAGTGTCCCGCGGGTGTGGGCTATTTTGCCAAAAAAATCGACCTTGACCGAATTTGTTATTTTCTTTCTTCGATGTCCGAAATCCGGCCGATGGCTGTTGTGTATTCATCCCAGTTTACAACTTTTATAAATCTTTGCAGTGAATTCCGATAAAATAACTTCTGTATTATATATTTGTTTACCTTTTGTGAACCCTTGTGTATCAGAGCTACTGAATAAAATGCAATGCTATTGTCATACAGTGTTTTTTATTTACGCCTAAAGAATAGGCTGGTTCGTAAATTGAGGGTGGATTGAACAAGAGATAAGACTTGCGATTATGAGTGTGTTCTTAATTCCACTCAGGTACCCCGCTAATTACTAACTAGGCAGTATGAACTTGTTAGTATAATAACTTGTTAACTACACAATTATGAAGTTTAGTTGAAGGGATCCACGTTAGTTAATCCCTTCACTTAAGCTTCATAATTGTGGATTTTATATTATTTTATAAACTAAAGACTATTTAGGTCTCTGAAAAGTCTTTAGTCGAAAAAACCTTAGTGAAATACACTATGTTAAAAAATAATCACACCCTTTTTCAACAAAGTGTTAGTAATGTTTCATTTTTATACTGACAGCTATTATCACTAGCAAGTTACTGCTGTATGTTATAAGTTTTTTGACTAAAACTAATTCTATTACTTAAAAATAACTAATTTATCGCAGTTCGTCCCAATATCTGCAAAATTGCGAAATATTAACTAAGCAACATTGAGGGTGGTATCAATGTGGCCGAATTTTGGGCTGGACAGATATAATGCAGGAAAAATGTATTCAGTTATATTAAAAAGTATTTCATGCTTAATGATTTCCTTTTGAATGCCTTTTGACTATCTCAAGGAAAATACGAAAATAACTCACAACTGCTTACGAATCCTGGTTGTGTAGGCGCGTTGAATCGTTAATAACTCGGTGACGGCAATGAAACCAATTTGTCGTCAAAAAATACTAAGGAAATCCACGGTTATTTTTATAACGTGAGCGCGTACTTGTTATCGATTCGATTAAGAAACTACGGTATAAATTGTTTATATTGAGTATACACGTGAAGTAGACATTTCAATTTCAATTTCAAGTGAAGTAGACATTAAGACCTAAATCTGTTATTATAACGTTGGTGCAATTTTATTGTGGGTACGTGTAAAAATATAAGATCACATTATATTTTTGTGAACGAATTTTTCTCCCGATCCTTTACCGGATTCGTTGACAACTTTGTTGAATTATTATTGTCATTTTTTTAAATTTCTGAAACGTTGTAATTGCTTTTCAAGTCTGTTACTGAGAAAGAAAAAGAATGTTAGGTTTATATAGTAAGTTTTCAAAGTACTTTGTTATTAAGTTATTGTATACTAGCTGTTGCCCGCGGCTCCGCCCGCGTGGATTGCGAATTCTGTTTCAAATGCCTTTTTTCGTGCGGAAGTTCCTTCATATATCATCCCTGTCAACCAGCAGGAGTGGTTAAGTCTCACTCAGACCTGATAAAAACCGCACGCCGCCGTCTCAAGTCTTCAGTTGCCGGGGTGTAAGATTACTTAGAGCATATCCCGCGCTACCCAGTTGACCCTGGGATGGGAATTGTTTGATTTATGATGCCTACAGCCACTTTCTATCATCGCACCGCTCGCCACAGGCAGGGAATTCATCCCCACACGTTGCATCCGTCTGCAGTGCGTACTGTAAGGTTTGAAAAAAATTTCATTTCGCGCACGCTTAGGCTGTGGAACGATCTCCCTGCAGTGGTTTTCCCTGGCGGCTATAATATGGGGTTCTTCAAGAAGGGCATTAGAAGGATTTTGCAGGGTCGGCAGCGCGAGTGTGACGCCCCTGATGTTGTGCACGTCCATAGGTGCATAGGTCACATGGGTGGGCCGTGTGCTCGTCTGCCACTTAAATGGTATAAAAAAAGCATGATGTCCTTACCGAACCCCGGAAAAGAGGAGATGGGGTGACAGGGTGTACAGAAGACCGCAGCCATAATAGACATTGTGTTGTGTTACCGCCGCCGGTAAGAAGGGTAGCCAGAGCTCACAACCCCTCTCCCTATCTCCCCAATCCCCTCCTCTGACGTCCGATTTCAATAACTCAAACAGTCTTTAAATAATTTTTACACAATATTATTGAAAGTCTTGATTAAGATATAATTTATTTGGATGGGAATACAAAGATATACCTTTTTTTTCCGTGCGGAAATCCTCATGGAAACCCACCCCGCGGCCAGCGGGGCAGGCTATGTCGGACTCTTACCGACTAAAACCGCACGCCGTCTAGGGTCTTCAGACGCCAGGGTGTAAGGTGGCCCAAAGAGCATATCCCTCGCACCCCGGCTTGACCCGGGCCATCTCCGGATTCGAGATGGCCCCCTCGGGTTTGAGAACCACGTGGTTCCCGTCATGACCCGGAATAGGAGGGGGGGGGGGGGGCGCTTTCGCGCACCACCACCTCGGCCTGCTTCTGCTAGGGTGACGGGCGGCTCCACCTGTCACCCCCAGGCCAGCGCTCATGGAGGACGGAGGTCATCGGACCTCCGACGCGATAGGCGTCCGCGCCCGCCTCCGTCCGGGAGAGCTCTGTGCAGCCCCTCCCGAACCTTTTCCGCCGCCTCTTTCTCGAGTATCACTTGCTCGCAGAAGGAGGCGGCGGCCAACCACGCGTCCGCACTCTGCACCATCGCCGCGATCAGCACCGGCAGTGTGAGGACTCCCACCCCGAGGGCTGCCAGGAGGGCCTGTCTCGGCACCTCCCACGCCGGACACTCTGCCAACGTGTGCAGCCCTGAGTCCTCGCCCGCATCGCAGTGATAATACAATGATATACATAAGGAAATATAATCTTAGATAGGTATAATTCGCGAGACAAACGACGTCCTGGTGCGAGCGGATTGTTTTGCAATAATCCATGATTGGTGAATTTGAGCTCGTCCAGTGCTGTAGCACCCGTGCTATCCTCAAAGGCACCCAAGAAAACTGTACTGCGTGTATAGAGCATAATACTTTGAGCACAGTTTAGATACCTATATCTACGTACCTATAATGTCCCGAAGTATATTGGTTTGATTTACGTCCGCATTTCAACTTGCATTTATTTCGCCGCGCATTATTTTTCATATTACTATAGCTCTTAAACTATTTATGGTAATTATATGGTGTAAATGGCAATTTTGATTTACATTAAACGTACAACGTATCTAACGTATTTAATTGGATAAAAAATAATACTGTATTGTTAAAATTAGCTTCGAAAATGACACATTAATTTTTTTGTAATTTTTAAAGATAAAAATGGTTACTGTGGGCTACCCTTATTAGGTAGACATATGCTATTGCGGACTTTTATGTAGACCTTTTTAAGTTGTACATTTCCACAGTACATTATTTTGTTCTATCTTCAATAGTTTTCGCAGCGCACGCGATTTAAGTAATTTGTTTAGGTCATTTTTTTACACCTTGGGTTACATTATTGAAGTTTTAGTAAGGATCCCTAAATTTTTTGGGGATAAATTATAGCCTATGTTACTCACAGATAATGTGGCTTTCTATTGGTGAAAGAATAATTGAAATCGGTCTGGTAGTTTCGGAACCTATTCGTTACAAACAAACAAAAAAACAAAAAAACTAAAAAACAAAAAAACAAAAAAACAAATCTTTCCTCTTTATAATATTAGTATAGATAATGTATTTTTGTATTCAATGAAATTTTAAAGCAAAAATAAAGGACTAGTCGCAGGTTCAAGTTCCATCCTGGATGTTCGCTTTTTCCGATCAAAAATCCTGTATTTGTATTATTTTAAAAGCAATGAATGGAAGATAACAGCGTGGAGAGATAGAATGTAGATGCGAATGGGTGTAACGAGAATGTATTTAATAAAAAATACATTTGAGGCAGTTTGAAAGTTGTCGCAGAGAATTAAATGTTGAGAAACGAGTGGTTGTCATGGTATAGATAATAATATAATTATCATGACATGAAAAGACGAGAGTGATGTTAAGAAGGTTCAAAATCTAAATGTAAAGAGAAGTAACTAGGGCGATGACGTATAACACCCCTACTCCACCCGCCGCCAAAAAATTATGAAAAGGACCATTTTTTTTAACCCATTTAAAAAAAATGGTCCTTTTATTGGTCCTTTCCAGTATTGGGTTTTTATATATAATAATTATGTCTATGTATAAAACGTTCATGATAATTAGAATGCTATAATGCTAGTTCTTGTTCAATTTTATAATCATAACAATTCTATGTAAGTACATGTTAATGTAATTAAGTAAAGAGCGTTTCGCGTAATTAATTAATAAATTGCGTTTTTTTTTTATATTAGCCCGCCACGTAGTCTTCAACACGTCTAATAATGGACTTGAGTAAGACCAAGTCATAAAAAGCTACTATTGCAGATGCTAACAATTCTCAAACAATAATTTGACTTTTTCAAAAATACCTGTTAAAAACAGGGTAGTAAAGGTAACTGCGATGTCGTCCAACCATCACACCACCAATATAATCCTCCTACCCTCAGCCCTGTTTAGGTTTGGTATTAGTATGACTTCAAAATCCAGATTTTGCATACGATAATTCTTTTGAGTATTCCCCCTAAATAATTTAATTCAATGAAATTTCACGATCTTTCTCTTCATGCAAAAATAAACCATTAATTCAATAAAACGGGCTGAAAAAAATACCCTCACACCAATGTACACTAAAGTATAAGAATACTCAACAAAATACAAGATTATCCAACAAAAATCCTTAATTACAACCGTGTAAATAAACTCAAAGGGGAAGACAAGGTCGGTTCATAAAAAGCGGCGTATTCTGTAGTTAAGATCGTATGAGAAACGGAGCCGCTGACTATGTCGGGATCAAAGGGCTAATTAATTAAGTCGAGTTCTCGTTCTCACAACGTTACAGAATATGACCCTTGGGTGTAAACACATCCACACTCGAAATGTGTGCTTATACAACCCCAAAGTGCGGATTAATATGCCAACTGTACACATTTCCGTATTTACTCACAAAACACGCAGTTAAGACACTCGTGATACAAAGAACGAAGGCTGTCATCAAGTGATGGTTATCAAAATAAATTGTGTCATAAAGTCTTAGCGAAAGGCTGACTGAGGCGTTGATGTAGAGATAAAGTTACAAATTGAAAAAGCTACCGTCGTGAAAATATCACTGTTTTATTTTACACCAAGAAAGCTTTTAATTGTTCGCGTAATTGATTCGTTTTTACTTTTGATAGTATGATTTAATTTTAGTCAATTGATAGCGCAAATGTTTCTCTTCTTTTAGACTGCGGATAGTAAGCGATTGCCATAACCTATGCATGCTAGAAACCTGGTATCTTGAATACCAGCCATGAATTGTTTTTCTACGACTATTTAACCCGATGCTCTTCTGCTCATGATAGTAATTATAACATTGCTTATATACAAAAAAGGTGTTTTTGTCACTATAATAATATAATATATACCATATAAAATATTGTGATGGTTTATATAGATACGAAATACGACCGCCAGTAATATTAATCAATAAAACAATAGTAAAAAAAGGTGTAACGTACTCGTAATACAATAATATGAAAATAATAGAAAATGAATGGTATAAACATAAGTACTAAAGTAATTCCAAATTATTTTACTATTTTTCTAAAATTCAAAAACCTTATTAAAAAAGTAAAAATGTCTTACCTGTTGCGATATAATTGTCTTTTTCCAATCACGTATCAACTAACAAATTAATTCTACACCAATAATTAATTCTTAAACAATTACTAATTAATACTAATTATCCAATTAGACTTGAGAAGTAAATTGGTAAAGACCTCTACGTTAATAATGCTATAGAGCGGAGCGTAGACCTGACAGCGCTACGGGAGTGTCTACGCGACTGCCGTGCTACGCCACCGATAGCTACGGCTGCGAACGCCGACTGCAAATAAAGACAGTAGAATTTGCTCGAGGAGTGGCGGAAACAGCCGAGCGGGTCCGACATACAAAGTTATATAAGGGCGTTTACAGAGTAGCTTGATTTTGGTCGCAGATTGTCATCATTATGATATGACTTAACTAGATAAAAAATAGGTTGACGAAGCGGAAGGGAAATTTACTTCAAAGTAATTTAGTTACGAACGAAGTTATTCTATTTTTTATTATATTTTTAGCAATCTTTGTTTAATGTTGGCGTGCTTGAATGTAATTTTATACAGCCTCATGTAATCATATTTTGCTTGATAACAGATTTTATGGATATAAAATGTCGTTTGTTATACTTTTTCAGTCGCTACGTTTTTTTATTTGGTAATTTTTTTAGTTATTAGTACAATTTTTTAACCTAATGACATAAATAAATGTTTATACATTTTGGATATTTGTCTTCATTATAGGTTTATACCTTAATTTTATTCTCTTGCTGTTTCGTCTTTGGAGTAGGTGGAGACAACAGCCCGCTATCTGTCTGTGCTTTTCTTTTAGTGTCATTAAGGATTTTATGCTAGTGTGCCGGTTATCCAATACATCATCAATTTGATCAAGATATGTTCTGTGTAGTCGATCCTAACCTACTCACATTCATGTTTTAGAAAATTTGACCTGACGTGATCTCTGTAATTCCAGTAAACGAACAAAACATCGTAAATTGGGGCTGCTTCTGATAACCGTTCGAAACTTGAAAATCATGGTCTTACAAGTTTAATAAATGGATATTAACAGCATAACAAAATAAATTTCATTTATTCCATAATTTGGTCACGTGCTGCCCTTACCCTATTTTTCTCCATAAATTGGATTTAACACTTAAGTCCTTTGTGGATGGTGTATTATTTGCGGCATCGTAACAGATCAAAAACCTCTACCAGAATTGGGTTTTTAGTACACAAAATAAGGTATATAAAAAAGAAAAAGAAAGGTTGATGGTTTTCATAGCTGTATCTAAATGACTTTATTTATATAACCTAGGGCCATGGCATATGCTATGTAGGCAGCATTCCCGCACTGAAATGTGGCCGAAATCCTTTGCGCAAGAGGATCACCAGTTTCCTCCCACAGACGATTGCTGACTTCCACGAAAAGCTCGTGCGTGCTTCACCGACAAAGACGAAGAGTCTTACTTTGTTCTTGTGCTCCTTAAAGTACTCATAGTAAGTAGGTCTTGTGTTGTGTAAGGTAAGATAATTATACTTCCATCATATCTGTATAGTTAAAGCTTGCATTTATCGTCCGACGGTATGGTTTATTGTCGTCATACGATTTAGATCCCGTCAGATTTAGTCGAGCCGTTTTATGTGAAACAATTCTTTTATGACGTGAATGTGTCAAATCCCAGCACAGTGATGTGCGAAGAATTTGCGATAAACGTAGGAGTAGGCAATAAATAAGTGATTTAATATATATTTTATTAGACAGCTAGATCGGTAGATCGCGAAGTATCTAATTGGAATATTTCATCTTAACAGTTAGGATATTGAACTACTAGGTAGCGTTAGCTGTTAGGTAAAGTATATAAATAGGTACGTGTGTAATATGGATATCTATACTGTTATAAAATTGTAAACCATTTTTGAATGTAACACATAGGTTATGTAAATCAATGTTTCTAAACGCAATAATATATTTTTTGGAATTCTTGTGTGTTTGTTCGTGTTGGACCCAAAACTACTGGGATTTTGATACGGTTTTTTACCCTTCCGTATGTTTGATTGCAATTGGTGAAGTAAGTAGAAGGTGAGACGTCAATTGCTAACGGTATAGCCGATATACCAAACAGAAATTATTGCGGACCTCGGGCTCTAAATTGTAAGCTTAGGACGTAACTGGAAAATAGCTATGGGGATTATGAGGATGTGTATGTTTCATAAATCTTCAAATATATTTCTGTATTCTCAGTATACCAATCTCAAGATAACTGTGTATTTATATTGCTCTCTCTTTCTATCCCATGGACATTCAGAGAGGATTGCCTTGAGCGACAAGCCGCCATTCGTACAATGGCATAAATTATAAATGATATATTCCTGAGTGTGCATAATACAGTGGGTATGTAATGCCTTTTATCCCATTGTCCAGATATACCGGTTATTAGGGCAACTCTCCTGAAAACTAAGGTGGGCGATAGTACCGAAGATAAAAAAGTAGTGTTTTTTATCCGGAGGGGATTAATAATAAAATACATCATTATTTCTGTGTCTTTGTTATATTTAAAAAAATATTTGACTTACTCACGAAATTAGAAAATTCACATGGTAATATACTGCTTAGAATTTTGCAAATTTGATTTCATAAAAGCTGTGTTACCTCCAGAGTCAATAATATTTAGGCTTCATTAAATGTTTCTGAAAGTTATAAACGTAAGTTAGACACGCACTGCTTGCATTTAAAGTACTGTTTTAGTGAACCTAACCAAGCTTCTCCATACTAAGTACGTATATAAATAGTTACGACTGCGGTTGGCTACAATAAAAGAAACGAATATACGTTAATACAACGGATTTGCGAGCAATATGACTTCGATAACAATAATGCAATATCGTTTTATATTATTACAAGAAATCATGTATTCTGCACCTAAGCTGTTATTTTATACTACGTTTTTTGTTTTTTTTTTGTATGACATTAAATACGTTACTTAATGCGAATAGATTTTACAAATTATTCGAAAAACTCTACCATTCTTTTTTTACTAGATCAAGTGGCCCTTGATCTCTTTCATGCCGTTTTAACGGTTATGCAGTAGGTAATTACATTTTAAATTACGCCCGATTTTCTCATCGTTTAAACCCAAAATGCCCGTTTGATGTTTAGAGGCACACTCCCTTTCACGTGGGATCAAAAATAGAATCATGGACCCAATGCCTCGTTATGATTTTATATAATTCATTTCAAAGCAAGTAGATGCTTCCATGTCAGCATTACCCATAGAGTTTTTCTGTCTTTGTTATTATCAAATACCATCATGCATATCATCTATAGACCATAAAGGGTCATAAGAATGATTCATGACACGTTATGGTCCAATAAAATTGATATGGAAGTAAGTGCTATTTTGCCATTACTGGTGCAGACTAAAAATTATTTGTGCTTGTTATTATTGAGTACCACCATTCATATCACGTATATATATAATGGATAGTGAAGAACGATTTATAACGCATAATGGTCTACAATAGATGGTCTGGTTTCATAGTTCATCAAAATTTTCAGCTACGAACTCGATATTCGTATATCAATAAACTAAAGCGATTGTTGGTTATAACTGGGATTTCGATAATCTGTTTTTGCCCCGCAAATCCTCCCTAACAGATCGGGGCTAGTATAAATCATTTTCGTATGTTTTGCGGTTTTATGTGGATATTTCACGACGGCTCGGTTTATCTTGTTTCGATTTAGGATGCCGACGGAATCCTCGTTCAAATATTGATTTATTGCTATGAAACAATGTATGAGTTAGAATACGTTTCCCAAAGACCACTTAATTCACTTCACGCGCATTTACCCTTATTTATGTAACAACTTAGAATAAACCAAGTTCATATCTATGAGTTTTGAGTGTGTTTTCTATTCATGTGAGACCAAGATACTAACTGACCTAATGTTAGCACCTTATTCTATATAAAAAAATATCACGATGGTCATGAGAAGATTATATCACTTCTATTCTCACTTATAATAAGGAATTAGGTATATTACATTCATTTGTATAAAACAGCACATTCTGCTCCGCCCCGTGATACCCAGGGGTGGAACAGAATACAAATATAACCAACTTTTTTATTACGTAAGTCCTAAAATCCTCTATACAAACTATGTGGTTACAAATTAAAATGAGAATTATAACTCTAATAATAAATGGTAATTTCCATTTTTTTTATTTAAATGAGATTTCAAAACGAATGGACTGTTTCAGTACTTTCAGTAGGTACTTAGTAACAAGTACTAAAAACTCTAAAATATATTACATCTTAGACAAATATCAATCTACGTCTTTACCGAACCTAAATTGCTTAAGTTTTACATTTCGGGCGTACATAAATTTTGTTTAATATTTATACTCTGTGACGACGTGACCAGACAAACAAACGCAATGCTAAAAGGATCCTTCTAATGTACTTGGGTTGAAATAGGACCTTTCAGTGACACTTGAATAGCATGAGGAAACCTGATATTTTTCTTAACAAATAACCTTTTATGTTTTAGAAAACTTGTCTCAGATAAATATTTAGTGTTTCAGGAGGTATCTTTTTAATTTATTTAGAAACTAATCTCTACCGTGGGTTTTGTACTGTACAAAATTATTAAGAGGCTTAAATAAAAGCATTATAACAATGTAGGTACTACTATTATAACTGAGCCCACGTAAATGTCGGTTATTGCTACTTTTGGTCATACGAGTTGATATTATCTCCGGTTCTATTTAACCAGTTGTAATCAAACATGCGGCAGATTCAAGTCCAACCGAGACCTTTCTAGTAAAAAAACCATATAAAAATCCATTCAGCTGTTGTTGCTTTCATTTCGTACAAACAAATACGGATTAAAAGAAATTGTGTTCAGTTCATTTAACATAACCCAAGTTCTTTTAAATATCTTCAATGTACAGATAAAGGTAATTTATAATTAAACGGTTTTATTTAACTCGACCTGTTGTGTGTGTGTGTGTTGTGTTTGGGTCAAATCTAGTAATTGAAATTTGACCCCCTTGCAGTAAGTTGTTGGATTGGTCTGACATTTGGCAGGAATCTATAGTTCTGATGACAATACAATTTAAAAATGTTTAACTTAAAAAACTTTTTACTTAATTTATTCTTATTTTATAACAGTATAGATACAAGATTTATTTAGAAACGAATACCTATATAAAGCTAAAGAATATTGAAAATTATGATAAATGATTTATAATACCATCGGTGCAATAGCTGAAGTATTAATACTTGTACAAACAAGTACCTTACTCTGAATATATCCCTAGAGAAATTTATTAGCTGTCAGTACCAAGTATGCCTTCCGGATTTCATTATGTTATTAATATCTTTTACACAATGGGAAATGGCACCTGGGGCAAGAGTTAGATGAACGTCGATCCACCTTTTTCGCAACAACTTGTGAGCTTTAGCACTTCACGAGTAGTTACGAAATGCTTTTCCTACTGTTTCGTAAACGCTATAACACAATTGTACAGGGGATATCAATTGTGCTAGAAGTTTATTGTACTCAATAGTTTAAAAGGTCTCACAACTACGTTTTTTTATAAGCCTTTTATACTATATACGAAGTTTTATTATAGGACTGTAATTTTGTTGTGTTCACAAAATAAAGTTTTGGTTCATTGGTATGAATTTGTATTAAGAAAGAGAGATTGTGAATCCATGGGTTCGATTCCTAGGTAGGACACAGTATTATACGGAACGGAAAGTTAAAACAATCAATATTTTTCATAGACATATAAAGTACTTGCCATTACCAGGCATTATTATATTAAATTATATCGATTCAATCTGAAAAGTTACGGATAGATACATTAAATTAAAGACCAGGTACAGTCACACACTCTTTGATATAAAAATTCAGTCCTGAGGTATTAAAATCCATAGTTATTGAACATACTTTATATTCTGACATACCAAAAACAACCATCTAACGCATATTTGCATAAGTTATTTCGCAACTCGAGTGAGGCATATTGTCGTGAATATTTAATGCTTTACACCAAGTACCTTCCGCGGAAAATATTTCTTTGAACTATCCGAAACACTATTCAATGAACTACGTTGAGTGAATAAGAAGTTTCTCAATAGAAAATGCGTGTTTCGTACCCTGTGAGAATTTTGTAAGAGGCCTACCTATGTCGGGATGCTTTTAGTGGAATCACTGGATCGCGTGCGCCGTGTAATAAACATTACAAGCGGGTGTTATTAATAGATGTGTATACTGTTACAAATTGTCTGTTCATAAATGTAAACCTCTTCGTGAAATTTTGTGAAAGTCTGAGATCTTAAACTTAATCAAACCGGCAACCTCGTTTTAATTATTTTCAAAGACGACTTGCTATTAAGTTATAACTTGAGTAGGCAAAAGAGGCGCTCGTTTGCCATTTTAGAATAGTGAAACTTGTAAATAGCACCATCTGAGAATAAATTTAAATTACTTGAGTGGTTCGTGAAGATTTAAATTGATTATCACGTTGGCTGTAAAAATCTTAGATTAGGAGCGTAAATTTCATTTCAGTATATTATGATTATTATGAAAAAATAAAGTTCGTATGTAATTTCGTAGCAGGTACATCTTGTAGGTATATTCTTCTAATGATTAAATTTTATAGTAAATACACTACAATGTTATCATGAAACATTTAGTCATTTGACATGAGTGAACTATGTACGATTCCATTGTATTGTATCGCAGGCATACATCATCTTTCCACGAGTACCTGCCCTCGAATTCTGAGGAGGATTTGAATAGATACCCCATATCATTGCGTTGTGAATTGTTCATAAATCTTCCTATATTCCGTCTTTTGTTTAACCTGCCAACGTGAATACCCCACGAAGCTTAGGCAAATTTGAGTTAGCTTTATAGAAATGAACGGGATATTATCTAACTAGCCCAATGCATGGTAACATTTTCATAGTGAATAATCTCCGTAATTTATGATTTATTCAGATGATTATTGATTCATGTCTATAAGCAAAATCTCGCAGCTTATAATCGCCTTTTACAGTAGCCTACTGTTCAGTTGGAAGAAAGTTTGAAACGATATAAAGAACATAATGATATAACAACGATAGAGATTCCTTTCGCGTTTTACCTGTAAATGTACCCTGATGATTTTGATCACCAATTTAAAATAACACCATAATATATAAGCAGTAACGAAATTGAATTTACCATTCGTGCTTATACAAGACAAATCAATGAAATCAAATTTGACTTATAATTATTTCGACCCCTTCCCGCCGTTTTAGCGTAAGCGACAAAAAGCAAATTTTACAGGAGGAGGTTTTTTTTAAATATTTCAGGCAATAGTTGTGCTATTAAAATGAAATTTACCACAGAGTCATAATTTTTGACGATTAATAATTATACCAGTAAAAAAAATTAAAATTCTCGAGATTTGTGATATTTTTGGCGCCTACGATGATTTCGCTGTCACTGAAGAAACCATTAAGGCGTTTGAGATGAACTATTCAGTAGTGAATTTTATCAAATTTTCAATGAATTTTCCTACGTTTCATAGTGTTTTAACAGACGAACTTAAATTTATTATACAAATTCAGTCAGTCAGCGACCAACGGTCTAACATGGACTACCAATCGGCCCAACCTAAGCCTATTTGGTTACTAACAGGAACGGAGGCCCTTGAGGCTGTGAGGATGACAGCCTCTATAAAAAAATACCAAAGCGGGGTGGGTGGGTACACAGTTTCCCAACCCATTCGGAGACCATGAACATCGGTCTTAGGTATGTAGACCACCCGGCCAAACCGTAACCCTGAATTGACAGGGCTGGTGACACCCCGGAGTCGCGAGGAAGAAAACCTCTATGAAAAATCACCCCAATCCCACGCCCGACAATGGGAACAATGGTTCAAGAAGGGTGGGGGCAAACTCAGTCCCAAGGGCGTCAAGTCGAAGGCCTATTAACTAAACAAGGCAATGGATAAAGAAATAGATAAATCTCACAGTCCCATTCTGGGGGGACCACCAATACCTTAAGAGCACAGCGTCGAGCTCTAAATCCGGCCCCAATACGAGCGTGGAGGTCGCGCAGATGCGTAGTGCTATGTCGGGTTCCGACGAGTACGAACAGGGCGAGTAACCTTCTTGTCTCACTTGACAAGTTACTCGCCCTGTTCAATGTGGAGCTCTTTCAACTGGGACAAAAACAGAAGCGGAGCTCCACGCGGGGCACCTACAAATCGACGACAGAGATGGCCTCCAGCGATGAGGCATCCTCGACGACCAAAGCGGCTACTGGCCACCGCGCCGGAGCAGAGGTCGATGCCCAAGGCAGTGAAGTCTGCGAAGCTCAGCAATAAAAAGCTGTCGGCCAAGAAAGCGAAAAGCGAGAGGCTGATCGTTGACCTTCTTATGAAGGTCTCGGCGGAGAAACTGCCAAAGTTGCTGTCCGTGCCAAAGAAGGCAGTGGTGGAGCCGTCGGCAAGCAATACTACCACTTTACCAGCGCCAAAGTTCGTAAAAATAAGTCATCAGTCGCTAGAAAATCCCCGGTGACTATCCCAGTCATCCCCGAGCCCCCAAAATGCGGAGATAATAGAAATAACCGTCAGTATCGCACGTACGAGAATGAGTTTCTCAAGGCTGAGCTGGCTAAATCGCGCCAAGAGATGGCTCACCTTGCCGCAGCAATGGAGTAGCTCAAGATAGGGGTGATGAGTTCTGCTGTCACGAGTGCTGTGGAGCAAGCAGTGACTGCACCGCGAGCCCAGTGTGGTTGGTGCAGTCAGGACAATCGCAGTCGATTGCGCTACTGGCGCAACCAAATAAAATGGTGGCTCCAGCGGAGCATTACGTAGTCCGGCTTCTGGCCGCGCCGGAGGAATGGTTGATGGGTCGCATTGCCGCACTGGAGGGCGTTTATCGACGTCCACCTCTGGCAGCAATCAGATCGGGCCTGACTGCCCACTCAACTCTAAGTGTGACCCAGGCAGCCCTCCCAGGGCTTACCTCCCCACAGGTCACTCAGAGGAAAGACAAGGGTAAAGAAAAGGAGAAGCCATCCCCGCCTAACCCCGGCCCCAGCGTCGACAGCTCCCACACAACCCACATTGGAAGGGGGATGGGAGTTGCAGGCGCGGCCAATCAGAGGAGGGTATGCACTGTTTATTATGACTATCATTTTAATATCCAAGTAAAACTTATTAATTTATCATTTTAATTTATCATTTTAAAGAATACAATGGCGCAGGGAGACAATGGTTATTTGATAACTTTCGGGTAATTTGTGTATAGTGAACCATACCATAGTCTTACACTATGTCGGTTACGATATAATTTTCAGATTTTACATGAACTTGCGATAAATATATCCTGTCGCCTACGTTAATATTTAAAAAAATGTTACGGTTAAGATAAAATTAGCTTTTGCTATATCTCAAAAACTAATGAATTTAGCCGCGAAATTTCAATACAGAAAGATCCGTTATGTTTTAAAATTACGATTTCGATAAAAAAAGCATTTTCGAAAAAATGTCGCTTACGATAAATCGGCGGTTAGGGCTTTGTAACAAAACTTATGAAGCATGTTAAGAGTAGTTTCTGTAAATATTCATACCTAACGTAACGTTAATATGGAACCCAACATTTTATATCAATTTTGTACCGTATTTAGTTAAAAGTATAGCAATTTCTTTTACAAACAATTCTAAAATAAAATACAAAGCCATTATACAACGTTTTCTCTGTAGATGAAAAGGTTTCAAAAAAGGTGCTGGTAATTACGCTTTCGGTGCGCGTAACGATCTAACTCGTTTTAATTTTAGCAGCCATTAGGACAGATTCAAAGACGGTATTCAGATGAAGTAAGCCTTTCATTAATTATGACTTGCTCACTTTTTTTATTGTATTCAGAATATTTTACGGAACAAACCACATACTCTCACTACAATACTCCTCATAAATTATGAAAGCACCAAGACGGATGAAGTTAGCATAAAATTATTATCATAATTTCGCACCAAAAACTTCCAAGTGAGTTTGCGCCATGAATATGCAAAGGGAAAGTTCACAGTGTGCCAACTTTTTTATGAGTTCTGTCAGAATACTTGTAATAATGCTATAATTTGCATTCAAATATTGTATTTATAAAAAAATCTGGTGTTAATGCGCGTATAAAATTTGTGATTTACATTTTAATTAGCGTTTGTCTTTAGACTTTACTACTTTTTTTGTAACAAATTGCTATTCTTATACCTTGGGAAATGAAAAGCAGTAATTTTCCTTTCTCTATTCTCTGAAAGTGTAGAAACTTTTTTCGTATCGTTTATTATCTCAAACCAGAGATTATGAATGGAGGAGATTACTTTCGTTTTACATGTACATTTGGCTTTTTACAATTTGGGTTCTTTATTCTTCAGATAAAATACGTTTTATTGTGCATAAGGAACAGAAAGCCGGGACAAGATTAAATTTAAAAGGCACAATGGCTGTCCGTTGTAATATTTTTAATTTCACCCCGCTTAGCTTTATTTTGCAACAAAATAAAGTATTTTTAGATGTTTGGAAATTATTTTCACTTCATCATCAGAATGTAAGCAGTTCTATTTTTATACAAATTAACAGAAAATTAATGAATACGACGCCATAAAATTAGTTTTGCGTAGGTAATAATATTTTGCTATCAATACGTCATTAAATTTGAACTATGCCGAAGTAACATGTTATTCTTGGTTAGATTTTAGGTTTGATCTCTGTATTCTGTTTCTGCAGTACTAGGTAATTACTCTCACCAAACAGACCATTTGAATCTGTTCGAAGATGCCTGGTGTGTACAAGCGGAGTGTAATGTAATAAATTATGGTCGGTCTTCGAAAGCAAGCAACTGCCATGAGTACATTTATCTAGATGAATAGACAACTCTATCTTATTTTCAACAATCTTTAGTTTTTACCCGACTGCACCAACAAGAGTAATGATTTTTGAATATCCAATATCAGTCATGAAATATTTGCCATTTTATTAGTTTGCAGTTGTATTGAAACCCTTTTACCTAATAGATTTTTATATAGGTAAATATGACTATCATCATCATTCTCTAAACCTTTTTCCCAACTCAGTTGGGGTCGGCTTTCCAGTCTAACTGTGATGCGGCTGAACCTCGATATTTTCCGTGGAGCGACTGCCATCTGACCTTCACAACCAATAGTCATTATGATCAGTGGCGATATCGAAGTTCCAAGTTAAACTGGTTGGACTTTTGTGGGCTCCAACAAACCGTAACGACTGCCATAGATGTTTGTATGGCAACCGGGACCGACGGCTTAGGCATAGTTAAATATGACTATATAGATTGGTAAGTAAAAATTTCACAGTAATATAAGCTTGAGTGCACGTAATACTGCTTTAATGGAATATTCAGCTTGAAACTCGTCTCGTAAAATCTGTAATCAAGTAATTCACGAACGTTAACTTCATTAGCGATCAAAACCTTTTATTACTGTGTTTTATAACATCGTATACCTAAATAGTATATTTCTTTACTTTATTTCGTATAAAATATGACTGTTTATGTACTTAATACATATTATCTAATCAAAATTAAAATTACGGTGAAAACATTGCGAGGAAACCCACATATCCTAGAAAAAATTCTAAGGACATATCCGAGCCACCAACCCGCATTAAGCCAGTGCGTGTGGATTAAGGTATAAACACTCTCAGCTCTCTCCATAGAGGAGAGGAGACCCGTACCTAGCAGTTGGACAAAAATGGGTTGATATTAATTAAAATATTCAGCCTGATGGCTCCTGTAAAACCAAATTAAAGAAAGAAGAAACAGGAGAGCGGACTTCGGACTTCAAAGTGCAAGCATTGGACGTAACCGGTATTTGCTAATCATAACCAGATAGAGACAAATAATCATAAAATATATTTTATGCTTATGTTTGCTCACAATCCATGTATTTTTGCAATACATCTATGCATATAAATTTCTACAGAGCCCTTTAGGGATTTAAAAGTTTATATAGTGAATAGGTATGTTATGTTGTGATCTTATTTGTAGTAAAATATTATGAGTCAAACATTTTCATAGAATCGTGTCGCAAAGAAACTCACACCAGTTCGCATTGTGGTTAAATCCCACCGGCTTACATGAAACTCGATGAGTAATGCTCCTTAGATACTTTCGCACTTTGATCTATAGAGGTTCTGGCTCAAATTATTGGTAACTTTTTCATATTAGGACTTTGACGTTAAATCAATGCTATAAGATAATGTATTTTTGAATTTTGGTATTTTGTTTCCAACAACTCACTAATCATTTGCTTTTAGTAAGCTGCCAAAATATTTCTGTTCCCGTTTCCATGACCCTCAGGAACCTATTTTTCGAGATAAAATTATTAAACCTACGTCCAATATCAACTATAAATCTATCTCTCTGTCAAAATACATTCATATCAATTCAGTCATTCTGGTATGATTGAGTAAAAACCATCCATCCATACTTTCGCATTCATAATGATAACTATTTGCCCTGCTGCAATAATAGTAGGTACCTTCTCCAAGTGCCAAAATTATGTCACTAAAGCCTTGTCCTGACAATAATGAAAAACAAAAAGAATTACTTAATCAATCTGGTATTAGTCATTTGAAGTTATGCGCGTAAACACATTTTGGCAATTTATTCTTATTTACATGGATAAAATAGGCAAGAAGATAATAGCCATTTATTCAAAATGCAGATGTACTTTAATCTGTTTTCTCGAATATTGCCGTCAGGTTAAAAATAATTAAGTAATTGTAATAATGAAGGAACCACACTTCGCTATTCGCTATTTATTCACGTGTATAAATCGAAGTGGGGAGGTCTTATTCGTGTATTTTTGCTTTATTTACACGAATATTCGCCTTAGTCACTCTTCTATGTCGTATTGTAGAGGGTTTAGTCATCTATAAGAATTTCTTCCAATTCAAAATAGTCGAATAGCGAATAGCAAGGTTTGGTTCCACCATAAAATTAATACTTGTTGTAACTCTTTACAATCATTGTTATAGTTTCGAAGTATCTAGAGAAGTTGTAAAGGTTTTACTCCCTTCATGACGCCTATGTAGCACGGATTTAAGCTATTAACATAAACAAAACAAAACATAAACAAAAGAAACAGTGAAAGAACAGGGCCCGTAGACAAATGTCAGTGTATTCCGTAGCGTAGCGTAAAATCGAATAGAAACGTTTAGGTCGACCAATCACATCCAAGCCCGTCGCCGGCGTACGATGCGCGCGCCGCGGCGGAAGAGTGTGATTGGTCGACCTAAACTATTCTATTCGATACGATACGATTGCGATTTAGACTTTTGCCACTTGGCTACGGGCACAGGTGTACATGAAAACATTCGACATTTGAGTACGATAATAAAATGAGATTAATTGCCAGAAAATATTATGGTACGTTTGTTTTCGAATATTATCGTCAGTTACTTGAATGAAATATAACATGATACTCAAATACTCGGTACACACACCTTGTAAAACATATTTCATAGTAAATCCGTATTGTGATATTGTTGGAAATTTAAGCTTTGAAATTAAATTTTTATCCAGCAAATAAAATATGAGGTAATATGAATTTTGAGATAAAACTATTTTTAACGTATTCAATTCCTGTAAACATGGCTGCTGAAAAGCACCTGAAACGAAACACTTGTACGAAAATAAATCACGACAGAATCTATTGAAAATAATTTTATTTCTAAGTCCAAATTATCTAATATTTTTTTGATTGCGCAAAAATTCAATCTCACTTTTTTTAAATAAGCTTACTTTAGATGTGTATTATTAGAAATGTGCTTGTCAATAAAATGTACCAGTGCGTGTGCCAATTCGAATTCCTACATCAGATTCATTCATTTCTGACAGACAGAGTGACGAAGGCGAGAGTGATTTTTTTAAACTAGAAAATTCGGAATATTTTTGGTATCCAACTGAAACAACGAAACCGGGTTTTTGATTTTCGTAACGAGTTATATTAGAACGCGACCAGTTTAATAAAATAAAGGTATAAGAATCACTTATGTACACTGTTACGTAATCTGCTATTCTTTAAGTATGATTTGTTATTTTACTATTTGTATAATATGTTCTAAAATTACAATCGAGAATATATGATAGCTTGCAAGATTCAAGGTGTCATCTGTAAATAGAGCTCTATCACCTTATAATCTATCAATCAATCTTACATTAAAGTACGCACAGAACATACATAAACTGAGACATAGAGTGTTCAATAATATTGGAATAGTTACGAAACAGAAAGTGGGAATTTTCTGGTATCTTGGGCTCACAAGAATTCCATCCAAAACTTAAGTTTAAAACCTAAAACGATGTAGAAGTTTCTTAAATAGAAAACCCCTTTAACCGACTTCTAAAATCCGGTTCTCAATTCAACTGTATTTTTTTAATTTTCTGATCTTTCCGATCAGAAAATCATTTGGAAATAGTTAGCATGCAATTGCTTAAAATTTCATTCAAATGTATTTTTTTATGTTTGTTACCTCAAAACTTTCGACTGGGTGAAGCGATGTTGATGATCTTTTTATTTGATAACTGGCGCTTCCTGTGTGGTCCCATTGCAATTTGGTCCGTTGAATTCGATTTTTTTCTTCATATTCTTTTCAAATAACTCTAGTGTAGTTTAGTAAATTTTTTAACATTACGTGTCTTTGCAAAATACACCATAGAGCGTGCTGCGATTTTTTTATTGCTAGAATTACTTCAACACTAACTTCGAATTCCCCGTACGGCTTATAAAGTCGTTCGACTCACATGCATTTACTCCCTCATTAAAGTAATAGAGCTATTAACTTAAACATAGACGGCATTCGACGCCAATAAGTAAAATGCCTTAGTAATCGCGAACCACTAGCAATATAGAAATGAATTATTCATACTTCCTCAGCAACACCATGGAAAAAAGGCGTTTTATACTTCCACTTGAATTGTAAATGGCTGTGATATTATTATTCGTAAGACAAATAGCGTCATTTTTGTGACATGTGGTAGAATTTTAATGAAAAATTAGGTACTTTGATTTTCTGAAATATTATATCACTGATCGAAGAGTTAGAATATACACGTGAAGAAAGTTTGTGTAATTTAGTATTTTACTAAGAAATTACCACTAATACTGTCAGCGGTAGTTCTGAAGAGAATTTTGAAGACAAATTTACAAACTTGCCCAAGTTGTCGGCCATCAACAACGTGTTCTGCCGCTTTCTTAAATTTAACATTGAGGTCTTTAAAGGAACAGTTGGGGAAATTAGACCGGCGGTACTAATTAAACTAAACACGGGGACGTCTGCAGACGCATGCTACATAAACCGCCTGCTATTCTCGAAAACTTTTTAACGCTGATGAGTTGTAGCTTGAGGCAGCAATTTAAACTTTGAATTTATAATGAATTTCTCAACTAAAGATGTACGAAATTTGCTCTTGTGACGTGTAATTTCGGTGAATTTCCTTCAGGCGTACCATATGAAATAAACATTCGTAGAACTCGATTTCAAGTTTCTGGAACAATGATATTGTTTGTCTTTTTTCACTAAAATAATAATCTAAAATAGGGTATACACAATATTTCTTACTGTATAGGCATATATTCGAATTCATAAATATAAATGCTGACGCAGATTTTTTTTGTTGATGTTTTACAGGGTCGGCAAGCGCAAGGATTTCTAGAGCCCGTTGTAAGCATTTACAGACTACAATATCTGTTCAGCCGTATGTTTGCTTACCTGTTTATCTTAGCTGTATATAATAAAATTATTATATCTCTACAATAATATCAAACCATGTCGTTTAGTGACATGAACTTACTCTGCTGATGCCGCTGTCTACCCCGGAGATAAAAGGCGTGAGTATATTTAGGTATTTATGATCTCACTACAAAAAAAAATATATCTGCGTCATTCAGTAGCCCCTCTGTGAATAACTTTGTATAGATTCTAATAAACGAAAAGACTTAGAAAGCAAATCCGTTTTATGCGCTCACCGACAAAGAGGAAATCTAATAAAGATAATGAATATTGTGTACGTACAAGCCGGACGCGGAAACATATTTAACTTACGTTACATTAGGTACCGACGTAACGCAATCTTATCGTATGATATATTGTTCTCTCGTTATTTTTCTGTTATTTTCGGTCATGAATAGCTAAAAAAGGATAAAATATATTTTTGTGTATTAATAACTTGGGAAGCTATGATATTAGATAAGTATAGTATACAATATATTTTGTGTCAGAAGTTCGTTCGCAGTGTCGTGTTGACTAAAACCGGGCAGTTGCTGGTTCGAACCCCATTCAATTTGACATGAGCCTATTAATTGTTTTGGTTGTGTTGGCCTATGGTGACTATGTTTAATAAAGACAAAACAATTACAGTCGTAATTTGGGGATTTACTATTCATCATCTATTTAAACAGAAGTTTCATACAAATTTATTTTCATCGCAAATGTTTTTCGCTATGGTTTGATGTAAGATAAGTATATTTTGAACTTTAACGAGGCGATGTTAAAAAGTAAAGGCGATTAAAGGATTTGAGCTCTGATGCCCGACATCAAAATATCATTATGAAAGAACGAACAAGGTTTATTTAAATAGAAGTTATTACATTAATTTACTAAGTAATATACAAATACTGTAAGGTTGGATTTCTTATGGGAATTTAAAGAAATTAAGTACTTTTTCTTGTTTACGACAGCGTAGTAGGAAATTCCAGTCCAAAGAAACGCTGAAAAGAGAAACTTTCAGTACATTTTGTATAAAGTTCATTGGGTTCTTAATTCAGTTTTCAAATTATGGAATGCATTTAGTCTGCAAAGTGAGTAAATATATTTCGTTTGAGTAGGGGTTCGTTAATATAACAATAGGGTATAGGTACTGTAATACACCCTACTGTTATGCTATATAAGTAATAATAATATATTTTCCTATTACTCACTCACCATATTTTTACCTATAAACGATGTCGTTACCGAATGAAAGATAAAAACATACTCATTTTGATTTTTTCAACACATTCAAAAACACAGGCATTAATCCGAAACTAAGCTTTAAGACGCAGATCATAACGAAATTTCTTAAATTCTATTCAAATTTGAAGCCACTGGCACTTGACAGGTAAAGTACCCTAACCCTACAGGAAATAGCAGTCAAACAACATTACCTTCATAATGAAGTGTTCCCTCGATCCTCCAGTTTTAAGGATGGGAAAATTCTTAACGCCTCAGGTATTACAAAGGTTTATGGATATTATTAGCCTAGTGGTCTGCGTTATGGACTGCTGAGACGAGGTCTCGGGTTCGATTTCAGGTTCACCATGGCACACACCAAGGACTTTGAGATGCTTTTCGAAGATATGTGTGTATTTATCGCAGGTTTATAAGTGCCCGGTTAATGGCAATAGGCTCGCCACCTATTATATTGGGACCTAAACATAAACTGGCGAAATGTGGGTGCTAGCACCTCTGCCTACCCCTTCGGGAATATAGGCGTGAGTTTATGTTAATGATAAACGCGAACTGTCAAGCAGGTCGTAAGCTTTTTAGTTATTAAGCAATTTAGTCTGTAGTATTTTATACGACAGGCAAATAAAAACCGCTTTCTTTTCATATTTTATTTTACACTAGGAAACACAAATAGTTACTATTTATTATATTTTTACATTAGATTGATAGGAAAATCTGTGTTCATATGAATGAGTAGAAAGGAACAGAAGTACCTACTCATAAACAAAAAAAAATATCCAACCGCATTTTTTTATACCTACTACTTAGGTGGCAGACAAGCACACGGCCCACCTGACGGTGAGTGGTTATTGTGGCCTATGGGACTAAGGGTGTCACACACGCGCTGTCTACCCTGAAGTAAAGGGGGGAGGGCTAGGAAGAGGTGGGAAGGCTGGGAAGGGCTGGGGGAGGGGTACAATGAGCTCTGGCTACCCTACTTACCGGCGGGAACACAATATGACGGTTATTATGGCCGCGGTCTTCTGTAGGCATTTAGCATCATGTTAAAATTTTAAGAAACATGATACGATATTGATGGATTAGTACCTACAAGAATATGCATAAATTTAATTACTTTAGATAAACATCCAGTTAGTCAACTGAAAATAAAGTTAAACGACAACGAGTCACCACAGTTCATTTCACAGGATCGTTAAAAGACGCCATTTTGAATAGGTACCGAGAGAGATTATTATCGTTGACCTTTTGCACAAAAACAAACTCAGAATATACAAATCGTGACTCACGCCATGAAAGGGAGCTTAAGTGCTAATTGGGAAGAATTATGAAGATATTTAAGGCAGATCCAGGCTTTATTAAATGCTCTACACCTTCAATAGAGAAAGTACTTTTCTGTTATTAATCTTTCAGGAAATTGTATCCTGGCACAGTGACGGGTAGTGTTTATCTTTTTGTATATAATGAGTTCCGTTCATAGGATGAGTGGGATGCAGGGAAGCAATATATTAAGGCTTATGCGGGTTGTTACAAATGTACACAACCGCTCTAAGCCCCTAGACTGTATTACATTTTCAGTTGAGATTATCGTTGCTTAGTGTATTCTGAGCTACCAAAATTGAAAGGTACTTTGGCCCATAGAAACATTTGCAATCCAATAACAAAATTTATCTCTCTAAGAGCTTTTTCAGCCCAACATGCTAAACGTGTTGTACTATACAAGGTGTGGCTTGTATGCATAAATTTATCTGTTCAAAAGCTTCTTTAATTTAATACTCTAGAATTGTTGGGCTATAGAAGCATTAGTAAACTAACCAGTGCTAACCATGCGTTTCGCATCGAGAGAAGAGGAAAATGAACTCTGGGGTGGAAACCTCGGACACAACCGGATCACTGCCAAAATAAAGAACATCAAAAAAATACTCACTGCGTTCTGATAAAACCAGTATCTGCAAAAGCAAAAAACTTATTTTGAAATTAATGAAGGTACCTATCTTTTTATCTTTATCTTTTCAGTTCCTTTTTAATTGTTTTCTTTCTATTTTTTACTGAAATCATATTGGCCTTGTGGAATTTGCTCTTAACAAAAAATATTTCTAAAGATCAAGTGAATGCTTAATTAAAGATTACGCCTTATAAATTTTAGAAGCAAACACAAACAAACGTAATTACTTTACATTATCAAATTCCTGAATCTACCGTGGGGTAGGAATTTGGCAGTGAAATGGGCTTCCTAATATTCCACTAACCCAATAAAACGAAATTCTTAAAATCGTGCAAATTGTTCTAATGCTCAACATTAGCAAATATCTTAAGATACGGTACCTAAATTAATAATACGGGTGTATAACACACTCAAATTCACAGTACTCATTTGAAGGCTCATAATAGATATCAATGAGAGGATATCGTCGAAACTGGTTTATTTAAGCATTAACAACTCCCTCTCTGTCTCTTTCTCTCTCTTAAGAGAAGTGATATTTTTAGTGCAGTAATCGTCAGCCAAAATTATTGGCAGAGGGATAAATCCTCTGCCAATAACTTTATTCATCGCCTCATGGCATTGCAGACTTTTTTTGCCTACGTAGCTGCAAAACGTGGCAGCACTAGCGACTGTCCTGCATTTTATTTGCGATCTCACAGACAAGGACCCTATCGGACATAAAAGTTGAAGAATCCGGCGCCCAGAGGGTTCCCGGACTTCAAAGAGCAAGACTTTATAAATTTATTATAAAATCATCCGGTACTGGCGCTTGAATGAAAAAGAAAAGCCTTAAATGAAATCACTTGTACTTTTCCACAATAATTAATCAACTAAATCTGACTGGTTTCGTCTCACGGAATTTTCAAAGATTTGTCAAAGGTGTTTCTAGTCGTTAAGTACAAATGATTTCATTTAATATAAATGTAGTAAGATCCACCAAGTGCCATCAATCGACAGTATAAACAGCTTATAATACGGTTTGTATCTCTTAAACATTAATATCACATTATACAAAGAGCTGAAAGTAGGTATTATTTTGTATACGACAGTGCAAGTATTGTTTTATTTCAACTGGGTAGAAGCAACTACATTATGAAATGGACTACGATATCGTTGACATTCACAAAACAAACACAAATATTAGATACCTATATCAGCACTCCAGTTACCTACTTTAAGTTACGTGCCTGTCAAAGTGTCCAACTCATAACACAGGTACAATGCAAAGAAACTTTATTTTCCACCATTTAATATCTTATTGAGATGGTTATAAGGGTTAAAATTGAAAGTTTAATTTATATATTAGGAAATGATGTCTGATGTTATTACTTACGTGTCCGTTGTCAGTCGAGAGACAGTCTGACGTGATACGATTTTTATTGAACTTGCAACGTTCTGTTTTATTGACCTCTGTTTGCAATATTATAAATAAAAATTTATTTATTCTAATAATCTAATTTGTTATTAAGTAGTATGGTGTTTATGTAAAGTAACTAGTATATATCACAGAATAAGCACACTAAGGTGACAATGGGAAATCTTTTGAAAGACCCGATAGCCACGAAACAGTAAACGGAAGGACGCTTCCCAGTTAGAGAGACTGGCGACCTATAGATATGAATATTCAATTTAACTCTGAATAACAGTAGAAATATAACTTTCTACTTGAGTATTCTAAACTCTTCAGTGAATTGGTTTATATGAACGCTGAACCGAGTCAGTCAGACGTTGTGTCCTAGGCTACTGATGTCATATCAAAGTAGCACTAAGGTTGCACTCACATTAAGAGTGTAGTAAGGCACACAGCACGTTGTTTTAGTGTGCTGAGAGTTAGACATACACGTTGCAGTATCTCCGTTTCGCACGCTAATCAAACCAATTCCAAGAACAAAGATTACTATTAGATTATTATATACTATTGCATGAATAACGATCATTTTAGATACAATACATTTACGTATGCAAATGGCATTGTATAACACATCACTGTAATATTCACACGTACCGTGAAGACAAATAAGTTACACACTCGTAGCGTTAATTACAACACACACATTATAATGCAAATACCGTAGGAGGGAAATAAGAGGCTAACTTTATCAAGGCTCAGTACTTGATAGAGTATCAAACTTTTGTTCAAACGGAGTTTTCATTGTGTCTTCATCGGATTAATACGTGAAGTTCTCAAAGGGTTATCTAAGTTTTGGGGACCATGTTTCTATTAATTACCCAAGTTCGCGTTCACTCGATATTAATTAATTAGGAACTTTAGTTCGTCTCGAACATCGCGTGAACGTTGCGGCAAAGTCTCGCGTTTATATTATTTGAATACCTTTTGCATTGTTAGAATTGCTTTTTAATCGCGGTTATCACATAACTCAACAACATAAATCACTGATTTACATAAAAGTAGTTTTCTAATTATGCATTAAAAATGCATTTATTATATTATTGTAATGCATGAGTGTAACAATACATGTAACATATAGTAATCATAAAAAAAAGTTTTACATTCGTTACACGTTAGTGTAGTAACCCACAGAACAAAGAAAAATCCTGTAGTAACCGGTAGGTTATTTTAAGTTTTTAAGAATAATTATTTCTCACCTGAGCGTGAGTCCCGATTAGGTACATTTAAAACATGCATTTTGGAGCCATTACTTCCCTCATTTACTCCTACTTTCAAACTTTTCAACAATTTTGATTATTGTTTTCTTTATCAATTTATTATTAAATGTGATTGTGAAACATTACATTCTTCTATATTAATAGCAATTATATATTTTTTTCAAGAAATTAAGAAACTTCTGAAGCTTCAGCTCACGGCTGTATTTTGCAGAAGGTGGTTAAATGTAAAAGTGTGGTTTAATTTGCAAAAAGTCTTGTATGCCAGGCGAAGTTTTACTACAGTACAATAGCTAGCATTACTTGTTATTGCAATTATAAATTCTTGGAAGCAATGCGACATATACTTGCGGTGGAAACTTCACCGTACTCAATTGGCATCTTTCTCCACGTACCTACCAACTGCGGCCAATTATGACAACACAAACTCTCTACAACTGCATCTGAGTTGACCAAACCCTCAAACGGCATCGTACTAGGTAACATCTGAAGTTATTAAAGTGAAGGGTTATACCTATTCATTCGTTAACCTGGAATGATTTTCATAGTCATTCGACTTCACGTACTTTATTTGAACTATCAACGTAGTCAAATATACATACTCGTAGTTTGTTACAAGTCAATGACTGTGCGAGATAAGACGTTTGTGCATAGAAGATGACTCCTCCAGTGTTTCGACTATTTTTATAATAATTATAAATATTAATAATTATTAATAATACTAAGATTTATTATTATAATATTTAAATGATTTTCTGATCGGAAAAAATGATCATCCAGGACGGGACTTGAACCCGTGACCAGTCCCTTACAGGGGGAATGCTCTGACCAACTGAGCTACCTGGACCCATCCTAGATGCTCGAAATTTTCCGATATATTCTACGGCTTAGGGCGCCGGTTATCATTTTTTCCGATCAGAAAATCATTGGAAATAGTTAGCATGCAATTGCTTAAAATTTCATTCAAATAATATTTAAAGTTAGGAAACTTAGTCATTTGTCATAAGTAATTCAATACAAACAAGAAAGACACAGACAACAAAGCTACGTCACCTACTAAATCAAATGCAAATATCTTGACAACTGGAATATAGTTATCCTCCCGAGATATGATGGTAAACTCACCATTTCCGTATTGAAATTCAGATGGTTCCGATTCAAATAGGAATTGAATATTATCTATTACAAGATAAATGTATCCTGTTATCTGCACGCTTGGAGACACCTAGTTCAGCTGCACACGCTCCCAATAATAAGCATTACAATTTTGGATCACATAAATTATATCGAAGTTATTGTATTGTATTCATTTATTTTGAAGGAGGACACGACGGTATCTCCCGTCCGAAATGAGCTGTCCGACTGGGGTAGTACTTCCGCCTACAGAAGACTGTGGCCATAATAACCATCGTGTTGTGTTCCCACCGGTAAGTAGGGTAGCCAGAGCTCACTTTACCTCTCCTCCCTCCTTCCTAGCCCTCCCCCCTTCCCTTCAGGGTAGGCAGCCCGTGTGTGACACCCTTAGTGTTGCACACGTCTGTGGTCGGGGGTTTGGTCGTCTCGGAGAGGTGGCCGTGTAGTCCGACTGATCGGACGATGCGGTCGGGCCTATGTCAAATAATAATTCTAAACCTTCAAAAAATATTACCTAAATAATTTCACACCGTTTTATAATAGTCTAAGAGCAGAATATAAAAAAGTAGGTGGGTAATTATTAAACTCTACCGTCATTTTGTTACTGCATAATATGCAATTATTAAAACCGTACCTCACTGGCTATTTTCACAGAATTTTCAGGGCCTAAAAATAAATCCACAAAATTATATATGGGTAGGCGAACCAGTCACTGGCGAATTCTGACGATGAATAAATAAACGAATTCTAAATTTGGGGTAAGCGAATTTAGACTTGTGATTGTTATCCGTCCGTGAAATGAAAGAGCTTATTACGAATATGCGATTGTTAGTTGTTATTCACTTAGATATGTAATTAATATGCTTTAAAATTATCACGGGTGTGAAATAGGGCAGCACGCGAGAAAGTCCTCGGTTCAAGCCACTTTACAGTCACGAGAATTGACCAACACAACGAAACTTTCCAATTAAGCCATTACGCAAATGACGGGTGACTTAACTTCGAATAAATATTGCTCGAGGTTGTTTTGCAGACTGTACTGACTCACAGGCCGATGCCTCGTGCAATTTAATGTACGCAAGCTTAATTTGTAACACGTTAGCTTAACGTAACACGTATGCTGTTTTGATATTTTTCATAATTGCATATCGAAAAGAGATATTTGCAAATGGGCCACGTTATTTCCATTAGATATATTAATGAAATATGTCTCTTCTTATTCGTAATAGACACAAAACGAAGTTAACGAACGTTTGCTATACCACTCTAAAGTAATATCATAGGAGTGCAAGAGTTACGACTATAATATAGCTCTTTATATTATTTTTCTTGATTATAAATATGGTTGACTCTTAATATTATTAAGAGTCCTATTATTATGAGAGCCATACTACCACAAAATACACTCTTGGAAAGTACCTTCGAGAGAGAGAATAAATTATAAATGTCCATTTTTTAATTTCAACATTAATTGACAAAACAGTTAAATAATAAGTAGATACCTACATTATTTGCAGTTAAATAACCTTAAAGTATAAAAAGTTTAAGCACGATATGCATAACATGGTGACAAATAGAACATGAACGAAGCTTAGTGTTTAAATACGCCCATATCATGATACTTTTTTGTATGAGTAATGTTAATCGTTGACTATTAAAAAGGTAATACCGTAAAACACAAAAACTGCACTCATTATAAATGCTTAAAAATACCACTACTTTTTACAACTAACCTTTCATGTATTAAAATGGTTGGTATTTAACATAAGTAACATAAACTTAGGTTAAATAAAGCTACAAAAAATGAAAATAAGCTGAAACATCGTGCTTCTAAATTCAATATCTAATGCAACCCTTTTCAAACTTTCCAAAGGTCACTCGTTCCTTTTGCCAGCTGGACTTCACTGATCAAAGAGCTATGTATGCAAATTTTCAACTCTTCTTAACTTTCCTCTGTAGTGGGGCCATAAATCCAGCGATCATTAAAAAATATTACGCTAACTCTTGATTTTATTTTCTTGAACCACATCATGTTCGACTTGCGTGGATGGATGATTACATAATGTAGATAAATATTTTATGCGTAGAAAGTATAATATTATAATTATAGGTATTTTAACAAGTCAAAATGAGATGTAGCGGTAGAGCGTTTGGCTGCTTATTCAGAGTGTAAATATTTGTATGTAAGTATCAGTGTGTAAGCATTGGTCTAGATTGAGATATTTATATTTTATGTAGGTATGAATTTACAAAAAAAAAACGATTTCTCACATTTTCACGTTTGATTTAGTGTTTTTCCACGGTGGGATAACTTTATATCAAATTCACCAGATAACACAGACACCTGCAGATTCAATATGGCGTCACTTCTCTGCACTTCTCTTCAACTAATGAAGTCGCAGAATAAAGTGGAGAGGTGAAATTTTGGTGACGTTGTCATCACGTGACAACTGTTCTGCGATTTCATTGGTCAAGGAGGAAGAAAAGAGAAAAGGAAAGAATAGGGACAAAAGGAGAGATAATGGTACGCATTTTGATCCCATCAATTTCAAATAAACTTTATCTCTAAAATCTATTGTGTTTTCTGTAGTTACCTGCGGAAAAACAATCGTTATAGTAAGTTTATTTAATTTAGAAACCCTCTGTAGAGCTTTATGTAACAGACTATTGAATGAACAATTTAAATATTTTTAGCGTTAACGGTTTCTGTGCACGCGAAAGCTAAATTACATTAAGCAAATTCTCCAGCAACGGTATCGTTGACCATTTATGTAATAAATATTTATTTAGGTATATTAAGGGTAGTGATTATTATAGTTGCTAAAAGATATAGTAAGGAATGATTTGATGATTGAATTAAAGTCTTAAAATACTGCAAGTATTTTGTAATCATCAAACATGGTAATGATATCTGTTATTATAATCATAAAAGACGCTTGACAGGATGCACAGGATTTGAGTCAAGGCTCTATGTTATGTACCTAATACTGGTGCTCACGCTAAAACTGACTTCAAAATAATTCTAACAAAAACCGACTTTAACGGATCAAATTGAATTGAAATTTGAAGAATTGAAATGAAATGGCAAAATTGAAGAATTGAGTTGAAATGGGACTACACGGGAAGCGCCAGCTATCAAATAAAAAAGAATAATCAAAATCGGTTCACCCAGTCGAAAGTTCTGAGGTAACAAACATAAAAATACAGTCGTATTGAGAACCTTATCCTTTTTAAAGTCGGTTAAAAATATGGATCCTGGATATCCTTGCAGTCTTTTGAAGAAGGCCTAAGTCTTGTTCGCTAGTCTATCTGTAATTTCTAGCGTTACACTTAAATTTTCACAGACAAATTGAATGTCTGTACCTACCTACCAGTGTTTTTCTTATAAACGTGAACACTTTTATACTTCATACAGTCTAAATGAGTGTCTCAGACTTGTAACCCTAGGCGTCTACTTTAACGAAGCGTTGGGAAACTTTTTCATGTTCGTGTACATAAACAAGTACATTGACCTGAAATTTAAACTGCACCTTAATCTTTTGTAATATGGTGCATTTTAGATAAAGTACGGAGCAATGACTAATTCTGTGCTTTGTTTGTTCGTGTAGACTTACTTTTTGGATGCCTTCGTTAGTCACCGTACATGTTTATTTATCATGAAATTTTCATTCTTTTGACAGTTAGCAAACTTGAATAAGTTTTAAACTCATAAAGTACAACTCAAAAATTGTATTGTTACATGATAAAATTATGATTGTTATGTAGGTATATTAGTATTTAAATAAACCCACTTTTAAATAATACAATTTTTAATTGAAAATACATTGGGTTTTATGACTTAGCCAATTACGAGTACTATTTGACATTCCTACTCCAATGGTGCGCGCGGCATTAGGCAGGGAGGTTGATTAAAAGTACGTGCGGGTTGAAAGTCGCACCAAACTATAATCAAATTCATTTCGTACACAACTAAATTGAGGGACAATTCTAACGGGAATAAATGGGAATTACTAATATAACTTTTTAATGTTATAATGATCGCCCTCAACTATAATGAATTTATTTTTGTAAGTCTGTTGTCAACAACTTACAAAAATAAATTTATTTTAATGAAAATTTAACAGCTGTTACGTATTACATGCATGAACTTAAAAAAACCAACTTCATCTGGACCAAATTGAAATGGAACCACATGGAAAGCGCCAGCTATCAAATAAAAAAGAATTATCAAAATCAGTTCACCCAGTCGCAAGATCTGAGGTAACAAACATAAAAAAACACTTGAATTGAGTACCTCCACCTTTTTTTGAAGTCAGTTAAAAATAACATCGGAATATTAGTCAGTAACAGCATTATCACCATACGTATTAGTTCTTGATTTGGAAGGAAAACCGTTGACCTCTTTATGGTACTTGTTTAGCAACTCGTGGCAATAAGAGCGCCATTGTTTATATTACTTAGAAAAAATATTATTATCAAATACCTATTATTCGCAAAAAAAAAAAACCCAATCTGACTATAGTTTGTCGACAGCCCATGTATCGAAATAAAATTGTCGTACTAACGTTCACTGAAGCAAACCCAGTAAAATTGCTTGCATAATTTAACTGGTTTGGATATCGACAAAAGTAATATAAATATGTATTCAATTCTACTACGTCAATTTGAAGTGTTCTTCATAACGGTACAACACAGTATTCAGCCAATTTTAAACGGTTGGCCAATTACTGATGTGTATTGATGAAATATTGCATGCAATATTTTTAACACAAGCGATGAAAAACGACACAGTTTCAGAGAAAAGCCTATACTGTTTTAATTAAAACCTCAGTTGATTAAAAGTCCTCTAAGGCCTCAAAATATTGGTCCTGAATTTATGGACGAGTAATAAAATATATACAACATGTGAGTTTTATTAATTGCTTCACATGCCAAAAATACATTTTTTACCCAAGCCTGTGCATATACATTTGAATGAATTATTTTTTGTTGTTTTTTTAATTACTGAATCAAAATTTACAATTTTACAGATGAAATCAATCTAACATAGAATTATTTCACAAAAAGCAAATCCGTTATTAATATCTTCTGGAGTATTATAATGCCCATGATTATTTCTTGATTCCTAATTTTCTGTTAAGTGCCTTAAAATTTCGATGCCTCCATGAAATTCAATTTTAAGATTAATTATCGTTTTAGTAATAATTAGCTGACGCCATGCTTGATGAAAATTTAATTATATTAGCTTATTGGCTCATTGAATGCGCAACACTGAAGTGCTCAGCATATTTACTTAATATTAAAATCATTTGCATAATCGAAATACGAAGTATAAGTAGGTACTTACGTTAAAGTCCTATTTAGAAGACCAATCAATATAGAGAGTAAAATTATGTTACAATTTGCTGACGCCCAATCGATAATGTGATGTTTTCGTTATTATCACCATAATTGAAACCAGTTTCATTCGAAGGTTTAATTTGAAGCCTTGTAAGTTCTCACATTTTTTTCTTCACTGAGGAGGCATTTCCAAAAAAAGCTTGATAAACATTTCGATTAGGACATGACCTCAGAATTTATAATATTACTGAGGAAACATAAGGGTGAAAACCGAAATTTGGTGTATGCAATTGATTACCCTTTTTTTTTTTTTTTTTCGTGCGGAAATCCTCATGGATACCCACCCCGCGGCCAGTGGGGCAGGTTATGTCGGACGCTCACCAAATAAGATAATGTTGTGGTAAATTGTGTTAATTTAAAACTTTATTGTTGCGAGTATCTGTTAAAAACTTTCAAGGTAGTAAGCGCCAGATGAATAAACTGAATGCGCCAAATCTTAAGATTCACCCCCTTCCCTTCAGGGCAGGCAGCTTGTGTGTGATACTCTTAGTGTTGCACAGTCTATAGGTCACGGTGACCGCTTCCCATCAGGTGGGCCGTGTGCTTGTCTGCCACCTACGTAGTAAATAAAAAAAACAATAATTCTTGTACATAATAATAGACTGTGACTATTATAAAAACTATTTATATCTATCGTGGAATGACAAAGTAATAAAATAGAAGATGCATCTCGCGTTTTACTTTATAGACTATTCCTCTATATAAAAAAAGAATAATAAGTAGTGAGTATTGTTGAGCTGGTTGCAACTTTATAGGGCTGTAAAAGCTATCGTAAAGTACATTAAGGTGCTCTGGCAGTGGCGGCGTAATGTTGGATTAAAATGTAAGATTTTTCATAAAATATTCTATTGTATTATTTTCATCGTTATATTATAACCTCACTGACTGCTCAAATAATGTTTAGATTTTATTGTTCCTCAATCATTTTTTTATTTTCAGTAAAATATAATTAGGGCATTTTGTATTTAAATAAACGTAAAAATTCATGCCAAACCAAGAAAATGCTATTATAAATGGATCATTCAGTCGAGGTCAATGTTGTGTATAGGTAGGTATGCATAATGTATAAAAAAGTACGAAAAATGCATTGAAATACCAAATAATATGAACTTCCTACGTAATTAATTTGTTAGTTTTATAGAAGCGTAGCACGTAGAAAGTAATTAAGGAGTAATAAAATTGTTCAAGTCTTGGAATCCAGATGCAGTCACAAAACTGAAACGGAGCACGTGAAACGGGTTCAAGAAAACTAATAAAGAAACAACGTAAAACGTAAACCTTGTTTTTAATTCCGTTTATTTTAGAATAAATCTTCTCCAGTGAAGTTTCTTGGTCTCATGTTCCTCTCAAAGTTATACTGTTGAAAGTTTTGAGTGAAAAATTGCAGTAATAATTTTCGTAGAACTGTGAACGTCGCGGACGTCGTTGTAATTAGATCGCTGGCTGAACTCGGGGTGTCTACGGTTGCGTTCTAAATAACTAAGTGTTTGGGAATTTATTTTCGTAATTCTTTTTATTTATTTATTTTTTGGAATATTTAATACTTATACATGATACATTGATAGTGAAGTTTACAGTGTGTAAACGCGGTAACCTACACCAATGTCCGCAATGTAATATTATAAAGCCAGTGAAAAAAACAGCATAAGGGTTGTATGTTTATAAGACTCTAAAACATATTTATGTGTATAAAATTGATGATTTCTAACACAAACAATCTTTGCAATTAAATCAATCAATAGACAATTAATTCATAATTCATTTTGGAAGTCTTCATTGGACTAATTTAAAAATTCTTAATTTTTTTGTTAAGTTTTATGGCTAAGGTGGTTGGTAACTTGGAAGGTGTTAAGCTAATACCGATGGCGACTGTACCTAAATCATCATCATCCCAGCGTTAATCCCGATTACATTAAAAGCTTACACTTAGGAGCCAGGGATCTGCTCTTCTGCTTCATTTCCATAGTTTGGTTTATCTTAGATTTTATGAGACTAACTGCCGTTTAACTCCCCAACCTCGAGTGGAAAGCCCGTTTCAGAGCCGGTTGTGAAGTTAGCTTGGTCAAAATAGAAAATTTTGCAAATGTGCTGGTGGATGAAAAATCTACCTCGGACTCGATGACGGTGTACGTACACCATTGAGCTAGGCAGCTTATGATCACGGCCAGTGCATATTCGTCAAAATAACAGACAATTCCAAGGTATGGATAGTATTTATATGCCTATACCATAGTCGCATTAATTCCCGTTTACATTATAACTTCTTTTATAGTTAAAAAAAATTCACATCAATAACATTATTAAATTGAATCATAAAAATTGTAAACTTTCATCGTAACTGTAAAGATATTTCTTATTTAGATCTAAAGCATTAACCGCAAAGTTGACGAGATAATACATTTTCCCCTGCGGTGTTCCCTTTACTCTTACATTTTCTTCTGTAATTACCATTTCTTAATATTCCTTTTTAATTTTCCTTTTAACCATCCCTTTGCTAATTAGCAACACTAATATTGTAAGGTTCTAATGAAACTGGAAAATTTATGAACAGTCTGCAGAATTCCAAGTTATCTGTCAGCAATAAATTGTACAACGACCCGACTGAATGATGGCAGATTAATGGATAAAATTTGTTACAAAAACAAACAAACTTCTTTTATTACTTGTTCTCTAATCTGTTTTGAAATTGAATATAACTTCAAAGTAACTGGATTAACTGTATTAATCTAACATTTAAAATGGCTTTGGTAGAGTTTAATGTGTTTTCTGTTACTAAAATGTTTTACTTACGGATTATAGCGTATTTTTATTATAACTACGTAAAATGTGTTTATAACTAATTCTGAGTGATCAAGACTTCCAGAGATTTTGTTGTTTACACTTTTTTACATAAAATTATGTAATCCAAGTCTTACGACTTAAGATTGTGTAATTATTTGTGACTGCTTAAAGTTTGTTTTGAGTATAATTTAAATTATACTAAGCTTTGAGGTTAGCTAAATGCTACAAGAATTTTATTAATTGAGAACAGAATTACGTAATAGAGTAAGGTATATTTCTGCCACAATTTCAATTGTGTTTATTTAATACCAATAATAATTTATTATCTAATAGGAATAGTGACTATGAGAAACAAAACGAAGCAAGAAAAATCAATGAAAATATTATTCTCTTAATGTTGTAATATTTAAACGAAAGTTTTTTGCTTTAAAGCATAATTTATTATTAAAGCTTGTAGTAGGTTTTATTTGCACACTCAGATTTTACATGCTGCTATAAAATAACTGCAGGTTAGCGAATCAAAATGACGACGTATAGTATTTCGGTCACGTCTCGACTGCTCACGGAATCTAATTTTGAGTACAAATTTATACTATTTACATCAACGAAACCCGTATCGATTTAAAAGAAACGTCAATTCTAACTTATTTCAAACGAATAAAATATTTTCGTACCTATTATTTATTTATGTAATCGACACTACCTGAAACGTTTATAATACATAAGGATATTTACCTGATGCGTATCCGTTGCTTAAAACTGGTAAGGCAACCTTTAAATCATTCATTATATAAAAGGATCGCGTCGCGTTTCTTTTTGATTTTTTAAGAGTCAAAACTCGTAACATATTGAGGTTACGGAATAAAGTGAAACAGAGGGGGAAGAGAATAATAAACGTACTTTGCAAATTGCGAAATATTCACAGGATTTTTTTGTTCTTGTTTTAAGAAATAATGAGAATAAATGATTGTCATTTTGCTTGTAAACTTTTCATAAGATAATTTATCTCTGGGGGCGAGAAACTCCTCGAAAATAAGGAACGAGGGGACAACGAGAGCCTGAATAAAATTTACCTTTTGACAACAGTAAAACAACAGTCGTTTAACTTTTCGTATTAGCGTGGATTTGAGTGCCTTTGTTTTCAAATATCGCCTGTGATAGCTAAATTCTACAAAACGTGGCGCTGTTTGCGTTGACGTTGCCTTTCTGTTAGCATCTACAATTTTCTCATCACTTTGTCAAAAAGATATATGGCCTTGATATTGTCTTTATTCAACTTGATAGCAGCAAAATGAAATCAGTCAGAACAGTCTAATATTCGTTTGGGGTAAAGTATTTTCTCTCTCTCTATTATATACTTTTTTCTATAATTGTATAAGAATTGCTAAAATAAATAAATAAAACGAAAACATAAACTAGAAAATATAAAAGTACCTACTCTAAATTCTTATGAAAATATATTTATTTTTCTGTAAACTAAAGGCCCGCAGGAAAGTGCAATAAAGACCAGTATATAAGTTTTCAGTTATGATGCCATAATATTTTTCGCAAGCATTTTCAGACAGAGCACGAATAATCCTACTTGAAGAACTTTCTAATAACGCCTTGCTCTTAGATTCATTGCAGCTTGCAGAAAATTTTTAAAAGTTCTTCCCGACTTAAGAAATGTTTGCAAAACTCTAAGAATGACATTAATCCCAGTAATTTCTCACCATATTTCAAAGTGTTGGGTAAATAGTTTGGATTTGAACTGCTATCGGAAAAGTTTGCCTGACAAGTTGGTAGGTACATCTCTGATACCCAGTGTAATGGTCGCTAACCGGATTGAGAACCTTTGTTTGTTCTACTCTACTGCTGGAGTTTAAATGGCTAACAACGAGATATTGATTTCGAAGGTTTCGATCAATTGAAATTCAGTAGGTACAGCAAGATCACTCGCATAACACAGCCAAACATGTAGCATAATGTAGCATCGTCCTCACAGTAACCTCTGTGGTAGCAGGTGGGACCCAATTTCCTTTTAGTAATCGGGTAAGGCACTCAGTTTTCAAACAATTGTTCTGTACAATTACAATTACATTACATAACACAGTACAGTACTATTTTTTGAAGTTGAGAAATGTATGGAAGATCATCTTGTTGGAGATTTCACTACGCCCTACCTCTTTTAAATAAATTCCTGAATCACTTTAAGAAATCTACATAATAAAAGTGGCTGGGAAATTCAATTTGAAATCCAATTGAAAAAAATACATCGTTATATTACGGTGTATAAAAATTTCGGAACGGTGTTAACTTTAAAATTTTATAAATTAGAGACTGAACATCGTCCTTGTGAACGGGACACAGTTTAATGAACCTATGATGAAGAACTTCATTTTCAAGAAATTTTCTCCGTATAAAGCCGAAATTTCTGAGAAAATGTTTTGATTTAATCAAATCTGTTGGACCGCAGAAGTACTCAAATTCATTTTAAATTCCTTCATATTTTAGGGGGACTTAAAGAAGAGCTTAGAAATAAGAAAGTGTAGCAAGATGGGGGCAGAAAACTCGTTTTTGAAGCATGAAGATGTTATTTGATAACAGATTATTCCAAAATTATAAATTATGCCCTTTTTAAAAATAAAATCTTTTGGAATATATGTAGTGTGAATTAGTCAGAGTTTTTATAAAATATTTAAGAACTAAGGTCATTTGTAAATTAGGTAGGGTTAAATGACTTTTACCCTTGACTGTTGCACAAATTACTTTCTTCTTTCTTATTTTCTATTTTTCAGTATAATACCTAAAAGAAAAATACGCGGTACCTATTTATATTTATTATTTTTTTTATTACATTGCTGAAATGTGCAGCAATTAATATTATAACTTCTATAAATCATAAAATAGTAGGTATTATTACTTTATTCAAGTTCCTACTGAAAATGTAACAAAATATGAGTATAGCAAAATATAAGCACAGAATAAACTGTTTTAGTTTCTTCACGTTTTATTGTATGAAAATTGGATAGTTTCACGTTTGGTTTCAAATTGCCTCACCACGGTTTACTAGGAGCTCGTGGAGACTGGTTAGTTCCTCGCAAGTTCCACGATGAAATTTATTCGTCATAAAAATTGAAGCGGGTTCTTCTAGAATGTTTACAACCTCCTTAGCGGTAGGTATTATAAATCCTTTAAACTAGAGTTGGCCATAATCACTGACGGTGCATTAAAAGTTTGTGCTTTACTCGCTTGTTTCTTTCGAAAAGTCATTTGCAAATATCTGACAATCCAACATCTAGACTAGACTATAAACATTTCGCTTATCGCGTTATGGTTTCAATTGATTATTAGATACCATAACTAACGCTATTCTACGGATAAAAGAATGCCTAATGTGTTCATTTCGTTGTTCGGTATTTCATTTTTTAATTTTATTTGTTTGTATTTTTTTTGTTAACAATAAATAAAAGAACTTTCACCAAAATATCATCTAGCTTTTGTTGATTTAGAGTTTCAAAAAGAGAAATCTACTAAAAGTACCTACGTACCATATTGATAAATGCCTTTTTCAACAAACTCTTGACTCAACCACCTAACGTAAGCTCCTTGTGATGTTGTGTGCCTACCGTTTTGACCATCAAAGCGTTAGGGAGATATTGTTTCAAGTGGCATCTTCACAAGATCATCGGGCCTTCTTCGTCCCCTCATTCCTGAGATTTTAGCTTTAGGTTAACATCGAACAAGGTGAAGTCATATTGACATGACCATTAAAAAAGCTCGGTAACTGTTTTTATGGTTCTCGTTTATTTTGTCACTAGAAATACTAACTTAGACTTTTGTTAACTGGTCAAAGCTATTGTAAGATTTTCTTTACGCGAAAAAACACAAGTAACCGTTGCTGAAAGATGTTTGTAACATACGTGGCTTAGTACGAAATTGAAGTCGGAGTTGATATGATCGCTAAATGAAGGCCAGTATTGTAGAACCAATACTAAAATGGTGATTCTCAGTTAGACAGGCTCAATAGATACTTTACATGCCCTGATTAAAGAGCCCGGAATTGAGGAAAGACTATTTTTTTTATTCATAATATTTTAAATAGGAAGAATGCATGTAAAATGTAAACAAATAAACAGTTACGACTTATAAAATTTTTACCTAATTCTTTATTTTTGTACAAGAACACATTACTGGTACAACCAGGCATTGGCAATGGCAATATTGGCAATACAATTTTGCAGAAATAGGACGAGATAGGAATTTTATTTTACGTAGACACGAAAACGTAATTTTTTTTTTCAATGATTAGGTGCAGGTTATATTACTAGTTTTCTTGTATTTTCTCCTGGTATGGTTGGAATGGATTTACATAACGTGCTTGATAGAAACACACAAGGGTGTTGAACTGAAGCAGACATCTAATTCTAGAGATACGCCACCCATGCAAATATGTTCCAGTCGCAGTGTCGCTCGATTTCAAACACATTTTACACAATCTTGACATTATATCTTAGATATGCGCGAGCGATGAAATGGTAATACAAACGTGCAAAACAATCCATTTCTACCGTGCTTCGGTAATGGGAAATATTAAAACTTGTGAATAACTAGTTAATTATTTTTGTAAGAAATGCATAACGTATTTTTCCCTCCGGGGTAGGCAGAGACAACAGCCCGCCATCTGAGTTTCTGTCCTTACATACTTCACGCGCTTCCTCTACTGTCATTAAACCTTTCATGCAAACCCTCCTGTTTCGAGTGCTTTTAACCTGTCCTTTTTTATAGCTCATTAATTTGCTGGTCAGTATATTCTGCGAGGAGCCTTACATATGAATACATAAGGTTAGGTTAATACATAATAGGAACACTTATTTGTGATTAGGTACTAGTGTATGTTATTTTAGGTTTTTTGCTTTAGTTCTTAAAGATATTTACTGCACGAACGACACTTTAGTAAAAATAACCACCACCGCATGCCAAATTGCGAACTACTTAGGTATTACTTTTAAGCTAATAGCCGACTCACGCGATATGGGTACATTTCATCTCTATAGTATATATTTGCCGTGTCGCTGTACAAATCCGGGTATGGGTGCCTAGACAAAATTTCACCAACCAGCACAGCTGAACCATGGCCGTGGCCTTGAAGTACGTATGCCATATCATATAGTGTCATAACTCCTCCTGTCGTGTACAAAAGAAGTAAATAGTGACCAAGTGATTTGTTCAACGGAAACTGTTATTCCGGCGTTTAGAATGTAAAGGAAGCGATTCGTAGCCACGCCAGCCGTGTTTGGCTTCAACTGCTGCGCGCTCGACACTATCTGAAAGGAATGCTAATACGTTTCCTCCTTAAGGTAAAAGTCTTAGTGAGAGCGATTTATTATATTTTATTTATTGTGGCCCTATTTTGAACACTGTGTGCTTATTTTGTCAAAACATGATAAATTCTAAGTCCTATCCTGCCGTCCTTATCATAAACAACGCACTTGCTTGGCGGTAACTTTCGAGTAAATGGCGCCTAAAGTTTTTTTTCGTTTTTTTATTGTCCCTCTAAAAGTAAAACGAATATTACAAATATTTTTGTTTTGTTTCGTGCCTTTATATGTGAACTTTGCATGGGCGATCCTATATTTATAAATTTAGTTAATTTAAATATTTTTAAAGACGAAAAATTGTTTAAGACTAGAAATCATGAACTGCAATAATATTACTTTACCAGGCATAAGCAACTCATGTGTGGCAAGTGAGTGGTTTATGTCTAGAAAAATGCCTTTGTGATGTTTATGCCTAGCAAAGACAGTGGAATTAGTTACATGTAAGTTGACCTTTGTAACGTATATGTTGCAAATACGTTTAACATGACTAGCAAATAATGGTAAGAGCAGTCCACATGCGTTTAATTTTATGCAACTGAACAAAAAATAAAACTAATTTCTAGGTATCATACCATATTTATTAGATAAAAAAAATGAAATAAATGCTTGCAGTAGGTGGGTAGCACACTGTGAACAGTACGTTATTAACTTAGTTATATTTAGTTTATTACAATCATTTTAATCGCAAATCTTAATATTATTACCTATACAAAAATATTGAAATTAGGTTTTCTTTGAGTATCAATATAATTATCTTTTCTTAGCAATATAAAACAATCTCAAAATAGAACAATGAATCTGGTAAATCTGTAGTTTACTACAGAAAAAACTTTAGGCTTTAATCCACATACGCTGTCCTAATTACGGGTTGGTGCATCGGACAGGTCGTTAGAATTTTTTCTAGGACATGTGGGTTTTCTCACGATGTTTTTCCTTCACCGTCAGCAGAATAATGGTAAATCGTGTGGTTAGCACATATAAATTCCAAAAAGTGAAATTCACATTGGTACTGTCAGGCCGGAATCAAACTCGATACTTAAATGTAAAAGTTTCAGAATCTTGATTTTTTGCAAGCTAGAGTGATAAAATCACAGGAATTTTCAACAGTTTCTGCAAAGATACAACCATTACCATTATTTCAAAGCTTGTTCCTCTAATGCTAGAAAATTGAAAACATTTTTGGTATAATTCATTTGTTTTAGATGCCAAAGATTTAACTCAAAATGACCGGTTTTTTTTCTATTCAGGGACTATATTTTTTAATTCCCATTTTAATTTGTTATTCAGGTACTCAGTAAATTGTTATTCTTACATAAAAAGTAGTAACCTAGAGATTTGACAGATTTATTGTGCTATTTTTAGATTGTTTTATATTGCTAAGAAAAGATAATAACCTATACTAATACTCAAAAAAAAACCCTGATCTCAATATGTTTGTACAATATATTAAGATTTGCAATAAAAACGATTGTGATAAACTAAATACCTATAACTAAGTTAATAACGTACCATCCACAGAGTCCTACCCACCTACTTTAAGCATTTATTTCAATTTTGTTTTTCTAATACATATTTTATATGATACCTTGAAAGAAGCCTCCCATGACTCCCTCACTTTACCCTGGACTTGCCCATACTCTGACACACTTTACTAATCATAATAGTCGCAAATGTAATAATTGCGTTACTTTTCTTATTGCTATTTAGTTTAAATTCATATCAAATACTTATCATATATAGCGCAAGTACGTTTATGACCTGTTCACATTATTAAAAATATTTTACTTTGCTAATTATAAACATCACTAGTACCGCATGCGTTATTTATGATTAGTATTTTCATACATCAAAATTCTTACTGAAATAGTCAAGAGAAACGCATAATTTGCTTACGATGCTTATGACTAGTAATAGGTTTAGAATGGTGCAAATACGCTGTTTATCAATAACAAAAAAACTAAAACTATAAAAGATATCGAAAAATGAGTGATTGATCCTGGTAGATCTCGTTTCCGTGATTCCGAATATACTAATAACTCAATTTCGTAAAAAATGTCGATTGCGTTGTTTATGATAAGGACGGCAGTATCCTACTAGCATATTCTCACGAATATTATAAACGTGAAAGTTTATGAAGATCTTTGTAACTTAATCACGCTCAAACAGCTGAACAGATCTGGCCGAAACTTGGTACAGGCATAGACTACCTATAGTCTGGAATTACACATTCTACATTTTGTTTCTGGAATGGTTTCCTATAGGTACCGGAACGGGAGCAGAATCCCGTTGCATTGAACGACTAACAGACAATTGTATTATGCTTTGCCTAATCCGGTAATCGGTCTCTGATTGAATCGAATCCTAGATTATCGGGAATCAGGTTATTATGCACATTAGTCATCTTGTCAATGTAACGTCAGTTACGCTACTAAAAACTAAGAATTTATTTGTCTCATTTACTACAGACTGTACTTTGAAAGTAACTTGTACTTTAAAAGATGGTCTCATTCGAAACGAATCATCAAATAACGGTATAAGACTCATAAATCTATTTTTACGCCATTGTACTTAATCGCTTTCAGTCACACAACAGCTTAATTGGGTTAAACAGACTCGAGCTCTTTCTTTTTGCAGTTAAAAACATCAGATAACGTCAAAGAACTTTTTATTGTTCGTGACACAACAACTTGACTGAATGCACGTCCTGTCACCACTTACCCAAGTTTAAAAGAAGTTCACTCACCGTGAAATAAAAAGGCCACTGTACTTATTATACCAAGTTTGTTGGAACAACAAATTTCCAAACGAACTAAGCTCAGCCTTGCATGTCTTAAGTACGATTTTATCGCATTTATTTCCATAACAACTGTATTTGGTGGGCGGACCCAGGTGTAAAGGGGATTTAAAGTTCATTGCACAGTTAGAAGGCGGGGCCACCACTCATATATCTTAGCAAGCGCTTTGATAATGCTCCGACAACAATGTGCCTCCAAGGAGAAACTACCCTGGCTTTAACATCGTTGAAATTGCAAGTTTTTAAGTTTTTACACTCTATGTGGAAGTTTGAGTGATAATTCTACATTATAATTTAGATAACTTGGGTTACTATAGACAAAACTTTGCACACAAATTTGGTGATTTTGCTTTTGTTAATCGGATGTAATATTACAATATTAACTATGGCACTATACTAGAATGGTAATTTCCAATACAAAGAAATTGCTCCACTTACCCGAATTATTATCCGTATTTTCATCCGAATTCCACAGTTTACTAATTTAGAACTGACGATATCGTTTCAATGTGATACATTGTAATAATCAAGTCGATACTATAGTTAGATGTTAGTTAAAAGTTAGTATAGACGAATTAGGTTAAGTTAATTACAGGTGAAGTACATGTTTTATAACAAGCTTTTAGCTAGGTACTTTCCGTCATGTAATAAGATACCCTTAGGAGTTGAGGAGGCCATACTTAGTCGGATTGGAGTGCTAATTATATTCTGACTACATCGCACATAATGACAAAGCTGAAATGCGTGCAAATGTAATAACATCAGCAAAATAGTCTGAAAAAGGTATGTCCTAAATTTTTATGTTGATATCTTCTCAATGGCGAAGTGTTATTTCGGAATACTATTACAAGTAAAATAAAAACAAATGGAACGTGATATAATGAGAACAGTCGGTGCTACTTCAGACTTTTCACTTCAGGCTTTGAATAGTTTCACTGTCAGTGCCTTCAAGTATTTAACTTTTGTTCAGTTAAAAATTAGCAGTGAATAATAATTTGATATCAAACATTGTTTTAAATTACCTGATAATGAAATCGTAACTAATTGTCGATCGTTTGACTATTTTTTTTTCCTACTATGCTAGCAACTCCATTATTTATTATAGTCCATTCAAAGACTGACTTTGAATATTTTACATTCTTAATTCTATTTACAATCGTTGTAGATATAGCAGATATAGATATAGTAGGCAGATGCCTGCACACGAGAAAAAAAGGCGTGAGTAGGTACCTACATGTAGTCCTTATTTTGATTATATTTATCAACAATACACTAACAATATCTGATTTTTATCTTCACACGTGTGATAATTTATATTAAATCACATTCTTTTTTCTTCAATTTTGGTATAAAAGATATCTATTTCATTATAAGAAAACACCTTTGAAAATTGATTCGAACGTTTTCGGTATTGTGTCGTTTCCTTGAACAATTGCAACTATGTACCGCACTGACGGCTACAGACAGTGCAATCTCATTATACCAACAATGGCACAAAGGCTATAAATCATGGCATTGTGTGTAACCGTTCGTGGCTTGTACGGCGGCGCTTCATTATTGTTGGCCACAATTATGACGTATGGCTGTTGTTTCCTCAGATATATGTTGTTATTGTCTAATATATTATATCTGGAATATGAATTTTATCTCATAATTTATTTATCTGCAGAAGTAGAATACTTTAGCCCACCGTTATCGTTCGTTAAGTCTTCAATTACTGAATACTGTTTTTGTGGTCGCACCAAGATCTTTAGCGCCCAGACTGGCCCAAACTAACCTCACCTGCAAATTGATGGACAAGGCTCTAACGCAAGCTTTTCTCTTAAATTTAAGCGGTTTTGTCTGCAGTTATAAACGAGGAGAAGGACTCCGAAATACTCGTAAAAGCCTTGATTGCAGCCGGCAACAACATTAAGATGCGATAGCTGATTATGACAGTATTTTTAGCAGGAATAACCGTCATTACATCATCTTAAAACACAGATTTAACCAAATAGCAATGAAGCAAAATACATACCGTACCTACCTAAGTCAATCAAATTATTTCTTTAACAATTTAACATTTCATTTCCTCCTATACTTTTCGTCCTTGTCACCGCAATTTTTTGCACAGTATCATCCTCGCTCTTCGTAATTGAAAACAATAAAAACTTTATGATACAGAATGATATTATTTGAATATCAGATAAATGCAGAAATGCTGAATCAGTCAGAGCTATCGTGAAAGTCATTGCTGAAATCTGACAGGGGATAGGCCTCTGTCTTTTACACGTCACATTGGAGCACCCAATAATCTGAAATTTCTGCAAAACCAGTTAAGAGTTACACACGTCAGTCTCAATCTGCGAGTTATGAACAGAAATTTCATGTTGCATTTTGTGTTATGCTATATAATATTTCGTAGATAATTTTATACTATAGTTTTTTTTTTATTCATGATACTTATTCATGGCTTACGTTTGACACCACGAAACCAAAACCTCCACCTTTTTGGAGTCGGTTAAAAAATAAGCCCATTACGAATTTATTACCATGAAAACTCATTTGAGTGAATAAAATAAACTATTTATAATTTGAGGTGAGTAAAAAGCTAATGTACGAAGTTAACCCAGTTATATTAATAAATTAAACTACTGCACATTACCTTACCTCACTGCACGAGCAACGGTGGTAATGAAATTTCATTCCCACCATTGCTCACGAGGTGAGGGAAATATATCGTAAAGAAAAGTACACATTAAGACACATTCAGAGAAAAGTCTTCCTTTTACTTACTCCTGTACCTACTTTATTATAAGTAATATATTTACTTTAAAAAAAAAGAAATAAATACAAAAAGTAAATACAAAATAGAACTAACGACTTCCGTGGCGTGGTGGTAGAGCATTTGACTGCCCCATCGGAGGTCGTGGGTTAGATTTCCGCTCACTGTAAATTCTGGCTGTTATTTCTATGTAATATAATATTATATAATAATATTTATTTGTTTAAAAAAAATCCTATTCAAGAAAGTTTATTCGCAGTCTAAAACCCATAACACAAGCTAGTTAAGCAATGTTTATCTCTTGGGTCTAGACAGCATTTTTAGAATGTCCTAGAATTTAAAATTTAAAGACTTAAATAATAATATTAAAGCCCTACTATACTCTACCTGATTGTTACCCTATTTTTGTCATTTAGAAGAATTCGTTTTATTGCAGACGGAAATGAAGTCAAATAGTTAAAGTTAGCAATATAAGGACGTTTAGAAACGAAATAACAAAAATAAACTAAAAGGTCATCGTTATTACCTAATATTATATTTATTGCATCACATTTGCATTTTGAGAACGTTTGTCAAGAAGTTATTATTTTTTTAAATTACATTCATCTAAATAAAAACAAGCTTCTATTATTTTATGCCAGACGCAGAAATGAAAATGCAAAATAAAAAGTTGAAACTACAACCAGCTCGTTTCTTTAGTACTTAAGATATAGTCTGAATAAAGAATGTGCCTGCAAATACAAATTAAACACTTCTTTTAGTCTCTCAGTAAGATAATGTACAATTTTATTGTTAACAAATACTTAGCAGAAGCTAAGCTGTGAGCGAAATTGCCACATAATAGTACAGATATTTTTAAAAGATTCTTTTGGAATAAAATGCAAAAAAAATGCTCCAGACATTGGTCTGCAGAGCAAGTAAGTTGCTTGTTATTTTTATGAACAGGTATGGAAAATGGGATTAGTCAACACGAGTCCGACATAGCCAACCCCGATGGCCGGCGGGGATGGCATCCGGGGGTATTTCCGCATGAAAAAAAGGTATGAAAAATAGACACTGTTTACAGAAATGTTGATGAGTGCAGTATACGTATCAACTCATATGATAAACGCTAGGGTAATTAACTGATTACGATTAAAATTCACCTATTATAGAAAGTTCAAACCTTGTCATATTACATCTTCATATCTTTTAAATTTTTCTTGAAGATATACTATATTAAAATTCCACTGAATAAGTTACAATACTACATACAAAATCTTCCAGGCGTAATTTGAACTTATAAATTACACCTAAAAGTACAATCTAGGTACACTGAGATGAATCTTATGTAATATACCAGTTTACGTACATACCATGCGAGTACAAGGATAAATTCATAGCTCTTAGTTAATTATAACCACTTTTGGTACAGTACCTGAGGCGGTATTATCTTAGACCTGCTTAAATAACAGGGTTGCGTCATGTCAGACGTGAAAATTTATAAGATTATTAACACTTTGTAGTTGGAATGAAGTTTAGTTTTGTTCATTAAACTTTCAAATGTGCCAACGCTCACACTCCTAGGAGAAACTTTGCACCCCTTTTTGATCATACCTATCGTGGTTAAAAAAGGGTGCAAGGTTTTCCCTACTCTATGATCTTCGAGGCCCAAGTAGCCTCACCTACCAGTAGATTTGCGGCTAAATGAACGTAACTCTGACCTGTCTTCTCGCAATCAGATGTCAGTCACTCCCATAACTCCCATAAGATAAAAAATTTAAAATATGAAACGGACATATATTATAAGAGCGGGTCGCATGTACAATGAAGCGTGCCGGAGTGTTGATATCGATATTTTCAGTACGAGTGTTCCAAGTTTGAGAAAGTCCCTTAGCAACCTTTTCTTTGGAGACTAGGCAGGAATGGTTGAAGTGCTCGTCAGGGACATACTAATACTGATCCATGGTGCTCCATAGTCTCGTTTCTTTCAATTTGTTCTATCTCTTTCATTTATATGTAACTATTTCTTTTATTATTGTACTCAAACTCTTCAATTCTGCTGTCTATTGTTATTCGTAATATCTGTTTTTCTTATCTATATGTGAAATCTTGTAACTGGCCCTTTTCTACTTACTATCTTACCTTATTAGCTGTAAGTTTTCCGTAAATGTTAAAATAAAATAAAATAAAAACAACTAGGAGCTTATGGGCTCTAATTTGTAAGTTATGGGTCCAATCGAGACAAGCACTAAGATGCAGAAGAGTATTAAATAATAAAATTAAATATGCTATTACTTTACCAACGTAAATAAGGAATATTCAAATCTATTCCAAAGAAACATTTTAATATTAAAATAATATTATAACGCAGATGTTACAAAGTCATTTGAAATATTAAAGCTGCTGCTAGTGCTACTACAGTTTTTTAGCAACATTTTTCTCTCAACAATTATGATTTTTAAATTATGCATGCAAGCATAAGCTGCGTCACAGTCCATAGACAACTTTTAAGTAAATAATCTTCTTTCCATAAATTATACACTACAAAGGAATGGTGATATAACATGCAAATCAGTCGCTTGTACCAATTTCTAATTCTACTGCGATGCACGCAAAAGACAGTATGCCTGTATTCAGTATTTTTTTTTTAATATTTAAAGATAAGGGAGTTTTTGATAGTGCACTAAAATATTAAAATGTATGATACGAGAGGGTACAAGTTCGATTCCGCTCAAGGCAAATACGAAGCTGATTTTGATGCTGCTGATTTCACACGCCATGTGGATGTAAAAAAAATACAAAATCTCGATGCGGTCTTTGAGACCGGTGGTTAAGGGTTAAACATAGATGACGAGAAATCAAACATATTATGTTGAAATATCCATTTCATTCTACTTCCAAGGCTACAAACATATTACACCATGCCTACTGCCATAAAATACGTCACATTATATTTTTACTGCGTTATTTTCACGCATCATAATATTTAGGGCGGTCTTAAAAACCAGTGGCTCAGTATTATCGTACATCCATAATGCCGACAGTAGGTTCTTACCTTATTACTATTCATCATTTGGGGCTTGTTTATGAGATATTTTTGTTTTGGTCAAAGTACTGCTACCATTGGATTAGGGTAAGCATAAATTAACCATACTTCATAGGCGAGAAGAATTGCTAATATGCGCATCTAATCTATCTTATGAGAGCCTATGCGTGGTATATGAATTTAGTTTTCAGATTAGGGTAAACCTATGGTTACCATAATCCAAAACCTATTATTAGCTGATATTTATAGGCTATCCTAGATGAGCTTATGATATATGATTCTCGTTATGCCTACATACGTTTTTAAATGAAACCAAAACGCTTATAAATTCAGTCAATCTCCATTATCGAAGCAATCGTTTGTAATGGTCGGATTAAGCAGCACTAGAGCTGTAATGTCGACAAGTTAAATGCATAATATACGGTGGGATTTTTATACTTCTGACTAAAACAAAGATACCGTCTACATATTGGTAATTGCCAACCCTGTAAAAACACTTTTATCATTACCTATACCTAGTCCGATACAGGTATTATTATCATTGTTGACCGCGGTAGCATTCATAGCTTACCTTTACTTTGGAGCCTGCTCTTCTATGCTAATTCCTCCTAATTTAGCCATCGTGGGAGTGACTGCCGTCTCACCTCCTCCGCCCCTACCCCCTCACAACCTCATCCACCAGCAGGTGAGGTTGGCTTGGGTCCCGATGATCCAGCAGTGGCTCCACCTGAGTAATTAATCCAATGAAAACAGATAATGTTCTAAATTTACTATTGCCAACACGCTTTTTTCAGAGACAACCCTGCATTTAGCGAGAAGTTTGAGTAAAGTACTATTCCAGGTAAATGTTAACAATGAAGATGTAATAATAACAATAAGAAGGAATTAAACGGCCTTAATAACGTACAGAGTTCTGTCGTTCGCCCCTAATGATGTGGTGAGTTCGTGATGCTTCTGTAAAATAATTGTTTTGAGAAATCTTAAGAAACATTGTTTGAATTTCGATCGCACTAATGAGGAACCTTTATGTCAAGCGACACAAAATGGACGTTAATTTTATACAATGAATGTGATTTTATAAAATAATTTTATTCATAGATACCTATCTATAAGATTCTTTATCTGGTGAAAAAATTATGAATTGTAAATTCTTCCACAAATGTTTTTAATATTTCAGTTTTTTAGCTTTCGGTCACTATTATCGGTTACAATTACGTTATAATAATCGAATGTCAAATTTTTTTTAGCAAGAATACTTTTCTGACATTTGTGAGATCGAGATTAGATCGAAACTGAATTTGGAACATATTATTACGAGAACTAACCCTCGAAATGTAGTTCTAACTTCATGCAACTTCCAACGTAATATCAAGGTTTATGTATAGCTATATAATGCTATTTTACTCTGTGGTTGCTACAATATTATTCTGTGCAGTCTCTAAGTAACGGTTGTTGACTAAGCAGCTTATGCGGTGGTTACCTGAACAATTTCCCAAAGTGTTTTCTGCTATAAAGTAGATGCGTAAGTATATATGATTTTAAAGTATGTTCATATATTTTATGTCTTGCATGTACCTACATTTTAAGGGTAGGTAAGTAATATTACCTACTTTCATCAAAACAAGTGTGAAAAATATACGTACAAAAAACGTCAGTACGTCGTATAATCCTATCCGAAGTTACACTTTCTAAAATAATAACTATTTAAGATGTAATGGTCTTAAATTAACTTCAAAGAAAATATTGTCAATCATTGATATTATTGATATTACTAATCTTTGATTGGTACTAAAGTTTGTCTAGTAACAAAATATTCACCTTCATAATGTCTATTATATTTCGATTCTAATCCAAATATTCTCGCTTCTTCTATGTAACAAAATTACGAACTTGCTATTTAGCGATTATTACATTAAAGTTTTACTTAAACCTAAAATCTCTGGAAGGATAGATATTGAACTAGAGTAACGGTTCTGAATACCTGAAAAAGTTCTTCGCTCGAGTGCGATCGTACATCAAAAGGGGCTCAAGAGCCTATTTATTATTTAAGCTCACTAAACGAAAATTCATTCGCTCTGAGCGTTCACTCCGGTGTGACTGAGGTGGGTGACAGTGAATCAGAAGCTATAGAACGTTCACAAATGTAGGTATTTTATTTTTGTATTTGCTAGTCAAGACCTTTAAATAACCAACTAGATCATTTTATTTTACTTGAGGCAGTAGCTCACAGCAAGTAACATTTACACATTAAATAAGCAACAATCTTCTGCATAATATAGGCAGGAAGTTTTTTTAATACCACTTAGGTGGCACATTTTATAATATATCTAAATCACCATATAATTAAATTTAACCACTGAATTCGGTACCAGCCCATTGTATCCATAGAAAGCTAATAAAAGTTGATAGTAGGCTCCATCCAATGGTATGTATGTTCAATGAGTGTAGATTTGGATCGGAAAAAGAGAACATCCAGGTTGAAACGAGTCGGGAGATCCCATTCTGGATTTACTCTTTACCCAATGTAAATTCTTCATTCATAATTTCATTGAACCTATATAAATTTTCTTCATCAAAGATATTTGCCAATCCTAATCGCTAGCAGAAACAAAACGTTATACAATTGACGGACTCCAAAATCAAATAGAATTAGTGCTTAAATGTGTACATTTTTATAAATTATACAAATAAAATGATTTATAATAAACATATAGATACTCTGAGATTTGGGATCTGCCTTTCACAAATTATTTAGAAAAGCAATTTGAAAGGACAGTTAGGTACAGATTTATTGATAGCATCAGTATCGCTACCCTTCAAATAACCCTACCGTATAGATAACATTATAATAAACCTTTGTCATGGAAAGCCACAGCTCTGGCATTGGTCTGTGGCCGTGATATCTCACAGATAAATCAAACAGTCCTAATTCGTCCTTTACAATTGGCGAACATGTACCGGTAATCCATGATCGCGACACAGGACTTTGGGCCCCTGGGACCTCCGTAATAAAGCTTATACTGTGGTACGATTAAGCCAGTAAATCAGACTGTCGTCTCGCATAGATATAGCGGGTTAACTTCTGATTTCACGTGTCCCTGACTTCTATCTTAGACGACGGAAATAGCCAACAAAGATGGCCGAAAACAGTAGTTCTTTATTTTACTTTTTACTCTTACGGGTACTTGAGCAGCGGCCAGTAATCAATTGTAAAGTTTTGGATGCTTGGTTGCACATTAGGACTAAATACGAACTTGAATCACATTTTCTTATTTTCAATTGTAATATTTTATATTAGTAAGTCCGTTTCACGATTCCTTTATTATTAAAAAATATACAATCATGGCAATTACTGAATTATTAAGTAAGTAGTTAATCAATATTAGGTAGCTGCTGCCTGGATGTTGAAGTTAGAAGTATTTTATATAATTATGAAGATGTATTTAAACTTCTTAAGAATTGCTCACTCAAAGTTTACGAATATTGAGAGCAACAAGGCGCAAAATTTTTGAATGGACAAAGCTTAAAACGCAGCCCAATATAAATTTAGAATAGCCTTGTTATGAAATCACTTACAGATACCGTTCTTTGATGTGAAAGGTTACGATTTGGTTGGAATATTGTTTATGAAGCAGTGAAGTAAATAAGGTAGGCTTAGGTACTTAGGAAATTGCACGATCCTATTAATAAAAGACCATCGCTCAAGTTTAAATCGTTTATCTAAAGTTGATTGAACTTGCGCTGTAGCTACAATTCGAATTAATTGTCTTGTCGAAGTCAGGATTAAAGCCATTTGTTAATTACATTCAATGAACATTATAATTAATACGGATCGACTTCAAATGTTCGCTCTTTGTTGTTAAGATTGTTTGTAAAGTAATATGTAAATTTGCTGGCGCAGTATACTTCAAACAACCGCAGTTCATTCTGATGGTCTAACGATTATATTAATTGCTTATACTTTTGCTCTCTTAGAAAATGCAGATAAGATAAATATTCGTAAGGCCTCCTATAGTCCATCAATCGAGTGATCGACTACCTAACCCGGAGTGGTGGGTTAGGTAGTCAAGTTTTTTTTTTAATTCAATTTCATACCAATATATTACACTTAAATTTCCATCTTTGATCGAGTTCTTAGGGTGACCCATGACATTTTCGTATTCACTTATAGTTTTATAAACGATTTACAATAGAAGAAACTCACGAGGCGTGCATAAATGGAAGAAAATACCAAACTAAAATACCTATTCTTCTCCCACCTTGAAAATGTTAGTATAATAAAATACAAACCTAAAGATACTAGCTTTTATAAACATTGTGTGCTAACAACCAATTACGTAACTATCAAAGGTTTACACAATGTTTCACATGAAGTCGTAAATTCCATTCATTCACACAACAACGCGACACGATTGTCTATCCGACAGATCAGACGCGCTACCATCGAATTAACGCGAGGTAACGTAAAACAGCTTATCGGTGACGTTAAATATAACATTAAATTACATGTCGTATGGGAAGCTCGATATCGCCAAATAATATGCCCACGATAACGTTAATGGTATTGTAATACAAAATACTCTTACATATTGTAGTGTGGTTCTATAGGCGTGAGATAATTTCTTTTTCATCTTCTTGTCATTTTTTTTATCAACTCCGATTTGGCTGATAATCTTTATCTACACCCTTTCTCAAAGAGCAAAATGGATTACCTATTAGATATTATGGATGTAGGTAACAATTTGAGAATATGTTTTCGAATATGACTATTACTTTCTGATCCGATAATGCTTCAAACATAAACAAAAACATGTGGTATTAACGATGTAAGCAAAGTAGTCGTTCAGAAAAATTTAACACAGTAATCAATTTGAAATTTAATTCCTAAATGTACTCATAGATCACTTTCTACAAAATTGCAACGAAATATTATAACGAATGTAATTAGGACAGGCACTGCTCACATTTCTACTTGTGTGTAAATTTATGTCCTAATTTGTAAATAATGCTCGTAGAGGGTATTGTAGCAACCGTAGCGCACCGTTGCTCGCACGTAGCATATTCCCTTTACGAAAACGTAGCCCATTGTGCGATTGTGTTGAGCTATAAGCGTTACATCCACAGTATGGTCGGAGTTAATGCACTAATGCGTTTCCTGTGTCTAACAGTTCGTGCTTATAATATTAAACACGTGCACAATTATAATTATATTTATATTTTACGATACTATTTACTTTAAAGAAGCAATTAGTACTATCACAATACAGATGTTCCTTAAAATCGATTTATTCTTGTATTTCTCTTAAATGGCATTGTGGCAATACCTTCTTGCAGGTTAGGCACTGAAGTAAAAATACTGTTTGACCACATAACAGTAGTATCCGTCGACATCAATGGTTCAATTCACACTATAAAATTCACAAAGTAAGATTAAAATAATATTCCAGCAATATTATTTGTAATAATAATTTTGATGGTAACCCCCAGATTTTGGTCTTCCTAAAATAATAGGTAGGTGATAAATTTAATATACAAAGGCCCACATCATTACTGTGCAAACAATGGGCTTATAAACACAAGCACTTTAAATTATTACAACTGAACCGTCAAAGGAATTTGAGTGATGGCCACAGCGATACCTGACGACAACTTCATTGTTCCCATTTGCTACATCACTACCGGATAATGAACGGATGAATTTCACATGCGGGTTGGTAAATACAACGGGAGCCATGTTCTCTGAATCTGTTTGTTGTTTAAGTATATTTACTTAGCATTCGTCAATAAATTTAGTTTATAATACAATTTTAACTTTGAGAGTTGGTCAAATAATGCCTAGGTATGCTATATTTATTTTATACCTATTGATGATGATTTTTTTTATAGGACACGTCAAAATGACTTTACCTCGCCTGATGGTAGGCTAAAGGCTAAATCTCAGGACTGGGGTCACCATCACATACACCGGTAGTGCTACAATGGCGGCCCTCAGCTTGACGGCCTCATTAAATGCTTTTTCACGCCCCGCTTAAAGGCCCCAGGACTATAGGAGGAAGGAAACACATGCGCTGGTAAAGAATTCCAAGTCTTTATGGTGCGGCAAATAAAAAAGGCACCGAACCGCTTGGTTCTTGGTGGAATTGATTCCACCGTGTGAGGGTGATACCTCAGTCTGGCACGTATAGTTCTGTGTGGGAAAGGAGAGGGTGGGATTAAATTGGAACAGCTCAGCGGAACACTCACCATGGTAGAGCCGGTAAAAAACTCAATCCAATGTCAATTTAATAATAGAGGGAGTCAATATGACTTAGCAGAAACTTTAAAGGCTTACATTACTTATTCTTAATTATTATCAATATAAGTAAAGAACAATGACCGAGGAAAATACTCATCGTAGCCCTTTACGTCCCTATTATAACTTCGCAAAAATTTTACACGTTTTTTAAAAACTATAGTATATAAGGATACCTACTAATATTTTTCGATTATCAATAATGCAGGAAATGCTTGACCAACAATTTATCTAAGTCTCCATGAGCACGCCTAAAGGAAGTGAAAGCATTTTGTACCCGGACGAGGTACAAAACGAAATAGAAGGAAGCTAGGCCTCCAACACATTCACAGGCCATATGAAAGCAAATTTATACCTTAGTTATATCACGAAGACTATGATATTATATTGCTTAAAGTTACTTAAGTAATGTGGCATTCTTTTCATTAAGTACAACTCCTATAAGAGAACAGTACCCACTTAATATTGGAGACAATAAATCAGTAGATTTATAAAACAGCAAAGATCTAGCCATTCTGAAAAGTTCTTTGAGATTTTCGATACATTAATCAATTCATTTACTTTGCTACTAGTATAATTCACTTAGCTCAAAATGCAACTGCAGAATAATGAAAACGGAAATAAATCACAGCCTTAAGCGAAATTCAGACAGCATCGCCTTAACTTCATACCCGTCCAATGAAATCGTATACGATAAATCCCCATCATCGATTCAATAACTAGAACTACTGAATAACTGAATATGAAACTACAAACGTGACTACTGAATTCGACTGCATCTACTGCATACGAATTCTGTTTTTTCTTTTATTCCAGTCGAGTTGACGCGGTGAGTATGCAAATATTTCCATCAATATTCATGACTACTGGCATCATCAATAATTGAGTCTTACCTGACATCGGTACCTTTGATTTTCGTATTCAATATCTCATTTTTTGTATAGAACTCAATGATCAAAATATTGGAATATTTTCTAGAAAGAAGAATAATGTTATAAAGACGTCATGTTCTATTCTTTCCATCCTTAATTTAAGTAATATCAAGATTTTGCTATCTACGTAGTTTTTATAATGCGCTATTACGCTATTTACGTCGTATTCACGTCAACTTTATAAAAATTCAGAAGCACTTGAAGCTTTTCCAAATCAAGAATTTCATTTGAAGGTATTTGCGGATATAAATGCTCTTTGGCTGCAAGGGAAATGCTCTTTGGGCTACCTTACACCCCGGCGTCAGAAGACCCTAGACGGCGTGCGGTTTGAGTCGGTAAGAGTCCGACATAACCTGCCCCGCTGGCTACGGGGTGGGTATCCATGAGGATTTCCGCACGAAAAAAAAAAGGATTTGCGGAGATACATCAAAATTCGAGAAATCCCTTTACAGTGAAACAAAAATAAAAATAACATTAAAAGTTGCAACAATATAAGTATAAGTGAAGTCAAATAATGGAGTGCTAAAGGTTGCATACAGTGTTCGTTATATCTGCTGCACTCAAGTAAAAGTTGCAAAGTAATAATTCATTTCCGACAATGATCCACTGTTATAGCCGGAACAGAATTCCGTTTGCGACCATGTTCCTGTAATGTTGCACAAAACATTGCGTTTTCTTCTTCAGTCCACGTACAACGCTGACACAACTTTATGGGACCGCAATCTTCATAAATCTCGACCAGGACGACCTTTTGTCTTTGTCCTATTCTCTTAGGGTTTAGGTAAATTCTGATCCTCTGCAAATTGGCCACATAGCATCCCTACTAGGAACGTGCATGTGATATTTTTGTGAGACCATTGCCGTGCATAGGTATATAAAATGAGGAAAGACTTGGGAACTTACGTAAATAAGGTTATATTGTGCCGTGAATAACCAACTTGGTACAGTTCGCAATGAGCACTTTATTTTCTTCTCTCTCAAACTCTCTGAATAAAATAATCAAAGTATTTTGCGAATACGGGTATTGTTGTGTTGTTAAAAAGGTGTTAGATGAAACAGTGTAGATAAATTTATTTCATAACTTACAGTTTCATGAGCAATGATGACAGATACAAACTTTTAAAATACCTACTCTTTGTAAAGAATATTCATAATACCACCCAAGCTAATTCATTATGCAGGTTTTCGCAAAACGTCCATAAAGGAGTTCTTTGAATATCGTCATTACATTAAATTGTTATCTGTGACGACGCCCTCAGCGCACGGTTTTTTAATTAAAACAGGCAATTTGGCGTTGACTTAACCCAAGAATTACAATTATGTTTTTGTCACCGTGGTTACAAAGTTTGTATACTGAAAGAAATTTATTTTTGAAGAAGCCTTTTAAATTTTTAAGATAAGGACTTAAATAATGGATAAAATTACATATTTTAAAAGAATTTTCATCAAAATAAATTATGAAATGTAATGAGATTGAAACTTGGGAACAATTTCAAATCTTTTGTACGTGTGAAACTGCAAAGAACATCTTTCTCGTTCAAAGTGCTGGCTGGACAATTTATCGAGTGGTGTGTGCTTCTGGCGTGCTCCACTACGCTAGTCCTATGGCAAATGGAAAAGTTCCTGTAAAGTAGCCCGAGGCTATCGAGGCCCCGATGTGTTGCAACAAATTTTATACCAGCGCTGGCAAACTTTCCGCGTACAGCTCAGCAATAAATAATAATGCCTGAATATTGAATGCGATCAATACACTATATTTTAAAGTTTCTTGTTTATAGTCTGTAGTGGACTACCTGAGAGTTACCGTCGTAAATTTTAATCGTAGCATTATTGACAGAGAACGTTGAGTTTAATAAACATAATTTACCGGAGAAATGAGCAGCCAAATAAGGGAAGAATATTCATGAACGAAGCTCGGTTGAAAGTTTTTGATAAGAAATTATGGTAATGATTTTAAATTGACCTAATCCACACTGCGGAGGCCCGAAATTTGCGCACCAGAACTTGTTACGATGGTGGTCTGATGCTCCAACTCGAACTCAATTTTCTAATTAATTTATACCCGCTTACAAAAGTTTGCTCGAAAGGATTGTAAAGATTTTATAGCGCTGCTTCAAGATGTGACGAAATTTCAAAATAATCAATTAGAGGGTTTCATTATGTTTGAGAAGACAATTTATATTTCAACTTGGTTTTGAAGGATTTAAATGAAAGTTGTTAGTTTTTTTGTACCTCCCATAAAAATATACGATGGCATGTGTACATATATGCAATCTTATGTATGACTGGCAGACTGGGTATGCGATATGCTTGATTTATATTTGTAGTGGTATACGTAATTTAATTCATTCGTAAAACCATTGCAACCGCTATCCAGTAAAATTGGTAACTCTTATTCAATAATGAACGTATATCGTATATACAGGGTGAATTTTTCAAAAGGGCTTGGATGGCCAAAACCGAAACTATAAGGAATAGCGAAAAATGCTCAAAGGAGTCACGAGCCCGATTTTGATGAAACTTAAAACCTCATCATTAGATTTTTGAAAAACCAATAATCCTAGCCAGGAATCGAACCTATTGATTTTGAAAAAAAAACACCCTATATTATTACACTATACGATAGTGTTGCTATTAAGGGTCTTATTCTGGGAAGTAATGGCATACCGCAAACTAAAGGAAAAAGCTCATCTTCAACAAATACATTTTATTTTTCTTACATTAACTGATTAATTGTTAGACCATTGTTTTCAATACATAGCTGGATTTGAGACCTCAAGGATTGTACTGCATTCAATATTAGAATGTTATTGATTCCGATTAGAATATTCTCCAAAGAATGTTTCAAGTCATCAACTGTATCTCTGTATCATCTGTCTTTGTAAATTTCGTTTTTGAAATACCCCCAAAGAAAGTAATCTAAGGGAGTAAGATCCAGGGATCTCGCTGGCCAAGGCACAGGGCCATGCCTTACAATAAAATTGTCGTCAAACTGCTAAATCAAAATCTCTTTTACGGCTATTATGGGCTGGCGCTCCATCTTGTTTTAAAAAAAAACATCAACCATTATAATCATTCTGAGTGTAATTTAAAACACGGAATAGTTACGATCTTTTCTGGGATTTTGAACGAAACAAATAGGTACATGAAACATGAATTTTATTAAATTCCAAATTTTCCTTAAATTTGCCGTATATCATTACTTCGCAGAATTTGTTTCTTAACAGCGACACTATCGTATGGTGTAATAATAAAGGGTGTGTTTTTTTTTTTCAAAATCAACGGGTTCGATTCTCAGCTAGGTTTATTGGTTTTTCGAAAATCTAATGATGAGGTTATAAGTTTCATCAAAATCGGGCTCGTGACTCCTTTGAGCATTTTTCGCTATTCCTTATAGTTTCGGATTTGGCCATCTAATCCCTTTTGAAAAATTCACCCTGTATATTATTATCTGTTTACGCAAGCCTTTCAGCGGCGGCGTAGGGATAAAACCGTCAGTAATAAATACCTATCCCTTGGTACGTGTTCATAGCCATTGCGGTTCATTTTCATACGCCACGTTCTCGTTTAAAAGCTGCCATGATATTAAATTGACACTTTTCACGTGTGCGCAAAAAAAATATGACGTGAACCGCATGACATGAAAATGGCGTCTATTTCGCGACGAAGTAAAGTGCAGTGTAAAAAAGTGTAAAATGTGTTCAAAATATTAAAATTGAATACTTTTTATTTTCAGGTCTGTACTGAATGATAGAGTTATTATATAAGGTTAATATAGGGACGAATTTTCAGCTATGCTGAATTTTGATGCCTTTAAATGTGAATAATAAAACAGTTTATTTAATCTAAATTGGTAAAGAATTATCCATAATTGGCAGAGCCTACACTAAAAGGTTTAATGACGTTAGGTAAAGCTACTGAAGTAAATGGCCGACTGTTTTCTCTCCCTGCCTGGGAGGCAAAAAGGCGTGAGTTTATGTATGATTGCATGAAACAGAAGCCGTGACGTAAAAAATACTGACACACTTTATGACTATGGTAAAAGTTTTAATGTACCTAATATTATAACTTTTATTTTATGACACAAGGAAGTATTTACTGTAGGTACTTTTATATGCGGATTTCCAGAAGTATAACATAAATAAATGACTATTCATATAAAATTACTTGTACCGCAGTAATAAAAATTCATAAACACACCTCTCTAATCCTTGTTGCATTCAAAGCGTATCTTGGAGCTTAAGAACCGCTTTCCTAATCCACATCCTCCTCATCGTAATTTATTTGACTTGTCTTGGCTTTTACGGGAGTGACGGCCGTCAGACGTCCACACCCTAAGAGGACAGCCTGCACCCGTATCTCATCCAGTGATGAGCATATGTACTAACTTGCAGATGAGGTTAGCTTAGACCCTGAAGATCTTGATGCAAGACCCCAAATACCCAGACAAATAATGACGATAGAAACTAGGAATACAAATAATATTATAGAACATAACCATTTTCAAAAATAGGAATATAATGGGGAGGAATTTTTCGACACCTAAACTTTTATTTGTACATACTACTTCTTTTAATTTCAATAATTTATTTTGTTATAACTTAAGATAATTTTGTAACTAGAATAAAAATATTTCAACACAATAATCATACTTTTTATAAAGAGCCTATAAAATACCTGCGCAATGTTTAAAAACAACCGTGATTAACACCATTATTCTGTTAGAATACCAATAAACGCTCTGCGGCCTTTGTTCTCACTGCCAACAGTAATGTGATTATGGGGGTCTGTGGACGAAGGTTCTATTATACCCATAGTATATTGTGGATTGTTCTAATTGAATAGGAATTACCGTAATAGCAAAATACTTGCAATCACTTTCAATAAACGCGAATACTAAACATTTATCCGAAGCTTCAGGCATTAGGATTATTAAACTCATTTATGCCGTAATTGGGCTCAAAGACGGTAGGTAAATGAATCATGTAGCATCAGAGTATTTGCATCAACAAAACAAATAAGCCCAAACTCGATTGTTTTATCTTGTTTAGCTCAATAATTCCTACGGATACCTAGGTACCGATTCCATCATTAGATCAGTGCTCCGTAGTCGTGAAGAATCTCAAATATACCAATTTGGGTTCAATCTTACATCAAGAAGTGGTTCTAATTGGGTTTACAAGATTTTATCCATTCTAACAAATTACATATTGACTAACAAACAACCTGGCAAATTAAATAATAAAAAAACTTATATTGAATTAGCTAGGCGAAAATTTCATGCAAGCCTCGACCGATTTGAACATACACAGAAGAAAATTGATGTTATATATTTTCACAGGAGTGACATTGCCATTGACAGACCATAAACAGCCATTAACTGATAAATATAGCCTGTTGCTGGAACTTGGCCTGCGCACTACCGTGCGGTTAGATTATATTAAGTTAACATTAATATTCTCGTTAACCCTATAAGTAAGCTGCTTATGTTAGGAGTGGGCTTATGTCGGTTATGTACGGGCTAGGGTACGTAACCACTACCTCTTGATCGTCAGCCAAACGTTATAGCTCCCTATGTAGCATATTTCCTATTCCTACTAAACCTACAAACCTATAAAAGACTAACCATAAAAAACACGAACTAAGCACTTCATTTAATTACCACGTTGGTTTATTCATTAGAGGTATCTTCATTCATCATTGTCAAAACCGCGGACAAGATCAGAAAGTAATCGACTATCTATCATAAGAGACATTGACAGACATCTGACGCGGGGCATCAGTCAACTTAAATATTCTGTAAGCTTGTCCAGTTTTAGATTGGCATGGATTGGCATTATATACCTACCTACCTACATGGATATGATACAAGAACTGAAGATATTTCTGCATTAATTTGTCTTTAAATTAATATGGGCAGCGTCACAGAGGCAGTCATTGAAATATATAGCCACGGTTGCTTGGTACATAATATGAAACGTAAGTATGCGTAAAGCTGCGGTCCACTGATAAAATTTTATTGTCTTAATGTGTGGCAATTAAATTTTAACGCCAAATTTGTATATTTTGATTTTTATATTTTAGTTATATTTTCAGTTTCTTATATTTATGATTACGAATGAAATGAAACTATTTTTAATAATTTACTAGTTGTTACCTTATGGAATTTTGAGCCCGTTCCCACAACCATTATAATTATGTTACTTCAGACTATCATCTCTCCCTGTAGTTTCATCAATTCCAATATCATTACTAAAAAAGAATAACTGATTCTAAGGGAAAGTAAGTGTAAAATATTGTGCGACTTATATTTTCATAGTTGAACTCACTTTAGTATTTATAATTACGATAAGTATCACTATAAGAAAGGTTGTTACATAGAATGTATACAAAATGTGGGCAACTGGAATGGAAATTGCTAATAACAACACAGTAGAATTGTCTTTATATTGTTATGTTCATTGAGCTAGAAATTCTAATAGAGGTAGACAGAAAGTTAGTTGCTCACATCGAAGAATGTGCTAAGAGAAATCAGATACTACACCCTACATTTTAATCTTACCTTACAACGTGCTGTCGGGTATAATAGGTCAATAAAATATAATTATGCATGCTATGCGAAATACAGTGAATTCTGACTACATATAATGCCCTCTAACGGCGAATAGTTGAACTTTTTGAAAGTTAAACGTGACTTGAACTCATTACGAAAGCCTGGTTTTGTAAACCTCATAACATTATGAACATATTTTTATTTAGGTACAATGTTCTGACATTAAAGTAATACCTGCCTAAATTAAATTAAATTGATTTAAGTTGTTTACTCTTGATAAATAATTATTATAATCTATATGATGATTTCACTATTTAATTTTCAGTTTAAATAGAGCGAGAAATTTTACTTGCTAGCTTTATACTTACTCTGTTGAATAGTTTTCGGTTTTATAACATTTACAAACAAACACACTGCTGATAAAAGTTTTTGTTCTATTAAAAAATAAGTTCCATCTAGTGCAATTCACATTCATATATTGGATTGGTGCAACCATGTGACAAACATCTATCGAGCTCAATGCGTGTAATAACGTCGGTGACGGGAAGATTATATTTACCTGAAGTCATATACCCAAAAACCTATGGAACGCGTTGAACAATACAACTGACGTCACTAGAGTTAGCCCATTTTCATATACGTACAACTCGGCAAGCACACAGTCACACACTAGTCAGCCACTAGGCGGCAAACGTCATTCGATTCAGTCAATTTAAGTAGTGAAAAAATTATACAGTATGTTTTGTGTAGTGAAATGGTGTAAAAACGTATCATATTTCAATCAAATTTGGGTAACACAGCAACCCAGAATTCCCTCGCACATGTAATAGCCGCCGCAATTTTTGTTGACAAAGCCTTGTTTTCAACGCTTTCCTTCCACAGGTTTTTTAGGTTCATGCATGAAGTTTAATCCGTGAAATTGATATAGGAGAGTGTCGGGTGGCACCGCATCGCGTGAGTCCGTCACGCGGCGTGACACGCCAATGTTTCACCGCTCGAAATGCGACTCCATCCTTTCTTTTATCCGCCCATCAACCTTTTGTTCTACAAACCTTTAGTTTTGATATTGGATTCGCACCACGTTCCCTTCTTTTTCAAGATTTATTGGATTACTGTTCGCGTTGTTTCGTGTTAGTAGTGCGCCTCCGCTAGTGGGTTATTACGTAATTTCTCATAGTCTACCTGTCTTATCTGTACGTGTGTGATTTCGTTGATGTTTTTATTATATCACAACGTATTTTTACTTGAATGTCTTGTTGGCACATAAGTTTTTGATTGTAATTCCCAGGGTAGGCTTTGTTAAGATTTTTTTCGGTAGGTACAATAAACAAAATCGTGACTTCAGACATTTTTATTTGGAGATTATTTCAATTGAAGAGTCTTCGAAGTGTAATGCAATATGTAATTTATCAATTAACTTATAAAAATTCTTTAACCATTATAGATTTAGGTTACTAAGATTAAAGGAAAGTATTGGTAGAGGTTGTAATATTTATTTATAATGCGTATAGATTTTTTGAATGAAGGCTGAATGATTTTAATGCAAATATGGATTACAAATAGAATTCAATACTATCTACATCCAGTGCAGTTCCTATATAATATATAACAGAAATCGCCCGTTTAGTAATTTATTATCAATTAAACACCCTAACGTAATTATATGCACTCAATACACAAGCCAATTTGATGTTTGCGCTAGTATTACCTGAGCACCGACCGTAAATCTAATATTGGGATATTGACTAAATACCCTTTGGCATAATGTTAGGTATTGATGTATTCAGTAGGAGGCTAATAAATTAAATAACTAATAATAATTTACGGTTAACCCAATAATAGTTTGGAGTATTTGTTTTGAAATACATTACATACATATTTCCGCCCATTTTGCCCACTATATATTTAGACTTACGATGATTTGTAAAAAAATAATAATAAGGACTACTTGCTTCAAACTTAGCAACTTATAAGAGGGTTTCTTAAACTTTTAAATCCACTTATCAGTGAATCTCTTTAAGGGAATCAAGTATAGATAAAACAAATAAGGTATTTTGTGAAAAAAAGAAATAAAATAGATATTATTTTATTTCTGTCGAATCGCTCGTGACAGTATTTTTTCGCAATATCAATTTCAATTCAGATGCAATGTTCATTCAATACCTGTATTTTGTATTTTCTCTTCACCAGATGTGAAAATTTAGCTTCTCTGTATATCATCATGAAGAATGCTTTACGAAAACTCTGCCTATTCTTGGTTTCGGTGTACAAAAATCTATTAAAAACTACAATATTTGATAATTTTTACGTACCACATTAGATCAACTGGCTTACCCAAAAACTATCCTACGCTGAGAAGTACTATTGTAGGATAAAATTTATATTTACGCGGATACACTCTCATCCATATAATATTGTGCATATCATATAAATAAATCGTCTGCATAATCTGAATCCGATAGAATCCGATTAAATTTCATTTCAATGTCTTAAATATTCAAGAAAATTTTAAATAATATCATGAATTCGACGTACTTAGAAATTAATCTAATTAGAAATCGTAACGTCTAAAATTTTCTCTAATTGGACAGAATGAAACTCTTCTAATATATAAACAAAAGTATTAAAGTTACAGCTACATATTCACAAATACGAATATACATTCGTACACCTGCTAAAATGTAGGTAATTTACTAAGAAAACAACCTTGTTTGTGTCCCCAGAATAACTTTACGGTTCATAACGACTACGGAGGAAAGATCTGCATAAATAAAATTACATTTTCAAAGACTAATTTACTAAATGAATCACTTTCATTTGCAGGTTACCCGTTGTTTTTGTTCGAGTATCTCACCCGGAACCGAACTCTGTGCTTGTCAACTATAAAATGAATTATGGGCAGTATTTACCGGAAGATGACATTTCTGGAATCGGCCCATTCATTCCTAATGGAGCGTCGACGGGGCTACATTTCATCTGTTTGGCTGCACACCAGGCCTTCGCCGCAGTTCTATTTTCGGTAGCGTATTCGGAAATTTATAACTACGGGTTAGTTCTAAATGGCTGGAAAGCAGAAAAGTAAATGTGATTTATATCATGAATTTTACAGATTATTTTTAAATTTTAATAAACTTTCTAACCAACGATGTTTTCTGCTAAAATTCTTCGAGATTAATATCTAATTCTGAGTTCTGAAACAGCTGGCAACAAAATTACTACGCTATTGTTCACAATTTCTGATGTTGAATTTCGTTCTTATCCTTGGTTTTCTACAGTACTGTGAGCAATCATTTGCTTTTAAGTTTTGTTTTAATAATATAATTCATTGTAGTACCTATCTATTATACTTAACTAACATAGATAAAGTAAAAAGAGATTGTTACTAACCCTAAAATGAGCCTATGTTTGCTTTTGAATAAAGAAATTTATTATCATTTGTTCACAATTTGTGATAATGTGAAATATTTTTTCGAGACCAAATATTTAAGACTTCTTTTGTCTACTATTATATAGTCTAGTAGCTATAAAGTGTACTCTGTCACTATCTTTCTCTTACTTTCTAAGTTCATATCGCATTTAAATTATTATTATTGAAACAATATAATTCCATGTTGTAAATTAAAAGATACTGAATTTGTATAGAATCAAGTACCCGGTTAACTGTATTAGAAGTCAGAACACCACAAAATATTTATTTTTAAATGGAAGCAGCGCGAAAGATAGGTAGGTACTTAGTGTATAAAAAATGGCTATAAAGATCGTGAAGTATCCTCTTGAAATTAATGTTACAATTTATCACAATAATGATATTAATGTAACCAGGTGCAGATATTCCCTTTTACCTGATGAAGGTTACCTTAAACTTTAATTATGCTTAGGTCTGCACTTAAACCCCTTCAAAATTTGGTATTTAATTTGTCGTTCAAAATTCCATTAGCGAAGTTTCCACTCGTCCTAACAATACGATAAGTACCAACTTATAGCATAGGTCTATGTAAAACCTTTCAATTTTTTTTTTTTAAACTAGTGAATCAAATAGATGTAGTTTTTTCAATGTGCAAACAAACTTTTTTTATACATATACTTATTGGATGTCTCAATATGACTTAACCTCACCTCATGATAAGCTAAAAATAAAGTCTCAAGAATGATGGTCACCATTACAGATACCGATAATGCCTTTTTTAAATGAATAAAGTGTTCATTGATTTATAATTATGGTTTAGGTGATTCAAAAAATTCAGTGCTTCTAAATGTTCCACTACGGAACAATATCTCACTAACTGGAGCGTCTCTAATACATTGGTGAGCAACAACTACTGAAGTGCACAACCAGATTGACGCAGTATAGACACTCCACTAAGGCCATCACTGCGGAGAACCGCACGCACAAGATTACTCCGGGTTTACACTTCGTGCTATCATTTAATTACTGTGATACTTTAAGGCGATAAGCAGATGGCGGAGCAGGGCGGTCAAAATGTCCGCGACGCACTTATTTGTACGATCATAAAGGTTACATTTATCCGCGCTATAGCTCATATCGCTTGTCAGACATACGCGGGCTAAATGAGATCTAATTTTAGTAATAACAAGAGTGCAGACATTTTGACCGCCCCACACCTCCGTCTGTTTATCGCCTAACACTCAGCTTACTCTTGCTTCATTTGGTATGTTTTTTTTTCAAAATGTATTTCTCCTACCTATGTAGCACATAGATTTAAAAACAACCTATTCGTGTTTCTGAAATAGAACTTAATGATAAGTAGGTAAGAACCTACTAAGGCGACATCAATTTATTGATATGGCTTCCTAAAAAGAAATTCATAAAACATGCCTTTTATTCCCATTATTGAATAGGCGATAAACACAAAAAGGCTGTTAGGCATAAATATGCCTTAAGTTATCGTCTTAAAGATCTACGGAGGTAGTGTGGGTCGCATATCGCTCTCTTGACAGTTATTGCGTTTTATATGGGACAACTTTGGTAGAAATTCTATTTACTAGTGACATTGTTGATGCCAATAGGTACCTAAAGACGTAGATGTACTCGTAAATACGACGGTGGTGATTAGATATTAATAGCATTATATTTTTATCAATGGTGATAAAATAGTAACAATTGCGTCGGACTCGTAATAGATAGATTCCTGATTCGAATCCCATGTATAATTTAAGTAAGGTAAGGCAAAGATATATTTTTAACTGACAATAAACCGACTTGATTTTATTTTAAGCATATTTATTAGATAAAATAAGGCTGAGTGAGTAGGTATGTACCTATTGAATTAATAATCCCTTTATTTCGTACTACCTGTTATCCGTGGCTCCATTCGCTCTCCAAGTCCCACGGGACTTATTCCCAAAATGAAAACTAGCTTATGTTCCTTTCTAGACCATAATCGACATTTATACCAAATTTTATCCAGATCTATTTGATAGTTTTTGTGTGGAAGTGTGACAAACATCCATACTCACAAACTTTCTTGTTAAAAATATTATAAGATAGGCTATTATCATCTCTATTATAGTCGTAGCCTTTTAAATAAAAGCTATAAAATCACTATTAAATGGTATAGAATGTTAGACGCGAGTGTGTACATATACCTATGTTGAAAGGATTGTAAAGCTGAACAAGCTCGAACGTAGTTCTCGCTGCGATCCCAAACCAGTGGTACCGCGGCTCCCTGATTAAACTCATAAATTGACACGCCAGATGGCGCGCGCCGCGTTGTAAATCTGCTACCAATACGACATTTGTCTCTATTCTCCCCGGTACGATTACATCTCGTTATCTACCATGTAATCAATTCCCTTATAAAACCCATTCGTCAGTGTTATTGAAATTATTTCCAGCGAACACGCCCGCTACAAAATGCGAGGCAATATGTTTTCATTTTTTATTTTCACCGACATTGCTTTTATGCAACTTTTGAATTGAAAATGTTTCCATTAAGAGACTGACTACGCTACGGTTTTTTAACAAGTCGTTATTTGCAGTCCAACTGAAAATAACTTATAGAGACACCGACATTTAAAAACCATAAATTATACAGGGTGAATTTTTCAAAAGGGATTGGATGGCCAAATCCGAAACTATAAGGAATAGCGAAAAATGCTGAAAGGAGTCACGAGCCCGATTTTGATGAAACTTAAAACCTCATCATTAGATTTTTGAAAAACCAATAATCCTAGCCAGGAATCGAACCTGTTAATTTTGAAAAAAAAAACACACCCTATATTATTACACCATGCGATAGTGTTGTTATTAAGGATCTTATTCTGGGAAGTAATGACATACCGCAAACTAAAGGAAAGAGCTCATCTTTAACAAAATACATTTTATCTTTCTTACATTAACTGATTAATTGTTCAAAATGTAGACCATTGTTTTCAATACATAATCGTACTGCATTCAATATTAGAATGTTGTTGATTCCGTTTAGAATATTCTCCAAAGAACGTTAAGTTTCAAGTCATCGACTGTATCTCTGTATCATACGTGGCTTTGTAAATTTCGTTTTTGACATACCCCCAGAGAAAGTAATCTAAGGGAGTAAGATCCAGGGATCTCGCTGGCCAAGGCACAGGAAATAAAATTGTCGTCAAACTGCTGAATCAAAATCTCTTTTACGGCTATTATGGGCTGGAGCTCCATCTTGTTTAAAAAAAAACATCAATCATTATAATCATTCTGAGTATAATTTAAAACACGGAATAGTTACGATCTTTTTTGGGATTTTGAACAAAACAAATAGGTACGTGAAACATGAATTTTATTAAATTCCAAATTTTCCTTAAATTTGCCGTATATCATTACTTCGCAGAATTTGTTCCTTAACAGGGACACTATCGCATGGTGTAATAATAAAGGGTGTGTTTTTTTTTTCAAAATCAACAAGTTCGATTCCTGGCTAGGATTATTGGTTTTTCAAAAATCTAATGATGAGGTTTTAAGTTTCATCAAAATCGGGCTCGTGACTCCTTTGAGCATTTTTCGCTATTCCTTATAGTTTCGGATTTGGCCATCCAATCCCTTTTGAAAAATTCACCCTGTATAGCTTACATAGTTCTTAGAAATAAAAACAAGATGTATATTTGAACTTAATTATAATAAAATAAACTAAGTAATGCTACTAATATTATAAACACTAAAGTTTGATTGGTTGTTTGTTACTCCTTCACGCAAAAACTACTGCACTAAGTTGGGATATTCTATTACATAGATATATTACTATTCTATTACATAGGTTGATAAATAGATATAGTTTATTTATTAAAATATAACATCAATAGACACGGAAAGCGTGCTTAAAAGTTCCAGTTAGATTGGGTTCAATGATTTTTAACTGGACTAATTCCATCCGCTTTCCTACTACTGTAACTCCCGTACACCAGGATCCACAAAATCACCGAGTAATGACGTTCGGGAAGTCACAAAAGGATAAACTGTCTTGAAACTCGCATTAAAAATAATCAGAAGAAAATTGGAGGAGTAAGAAATATAATAAATACATTTTACCTACTCCTTAGTGAACAGGGGATAATAGAGACAAATAGGCAATCTACCAGTAAAATACATGAGGCACTATAGAAACAAAAATATTATGAGTAATAATAATAAAATAGTATAAGTACAACATTTCAGTGATAAACGTAGTGTACGAATCATTCTCTCTATATTCACCCCACTTCTTCTATATTCTTCAAAATAAATTATATTATTTCTTATGTATTGCTATTGATTCATAAGAAATAATATAATTTATTTTGAAGAATATATAAAAAATGAGGCAGGGAAACCACTTCACTCCACAAACACCACAGTTCAACACTGTCATTCGTCTATCTGAATAGCAATGTCCTCTGTGTAGATTGTCTACGTCACAGCAATTTATGATAAGAGCTCCACATCGTACTCTCCCTCCCTGGAACAAAAATAATATATTATACCGTTTGACTTTCACAATTTGAGGTCTTCATAAAAATCGTAATATAAGAACAAACATTGTTGTATTCTTTAAGTAAAAACTAATTTGATTTGTCTTTCTTCTAGTACCTACTCTGTCCAAATAGGCAATCATAATATTGCTGAAATTCTATACGACGTCTACGCAGCGTACAACGTACAATAATAATGGTTGTTAAAAGAAAAAATATCCCAGCATTGTAAAGGTTTTTAGGCATTCTATTTTATTTTGATCTTTTGAAACGTGGGCTTCATTGTAATTACTGTAAGTGCCGTATATTTCTTACGATATTTAGAAATAAGTACTATTTGTATTTTTGAGTAAGATGTAAAATATCATACAATAAGCATAATAATTATAAATTATCTTTTATTGCCATTGAAAATACATAGTCTTAAACAAACTGGATTTGAACCAACATTCAATGTTCGGACAACGAACATCTATTTCTTGTCTAACTAAATGCACCGTAATTATACCATTCCATTCACAGAATGGTCTATAAGTCACGCTTGCGATGTTGTACAAATACTAATCTACTAAACCTGGAACGTTGGAGATGTCGGTGAATTTGCACCGAAAAATCACTGGCTAGTTCATTTGTCCGCTGTCGTACTTGTCTGGTAATTTGTTGAAGCTGTCTTGGCTTTTGTAGCACCTAACTGTTAGTGTTTTCATCAGGAAAGCCGAGTTGCAATGACTAATGAAAATCTGAAATCAACGAGGAAATTTCCTTCAACTAAGCTCAAAGATTCTGTAAGGAGTGGATTCAGTGGGGACAAATATTTCTACATGCACTCATACCTCTTAACCAGATCTGTTTTATGATGTAAATCTATGTAATTGCTTTTATGTAACTTAGGTGGCAAACAAAGTCCCTATATTATTAGGTTTATTATTGATTTTCCAGTAACTTATCCAATTGATAATGCAGCAAACAGTGACACAATGAACAATGTTACAGACCGATATCAGTCATTCCAATTTTTTTTCAGACTTTCCTAGGGCTTTGTGGATCAGACAGCAGCCACATCCTTTAAAGCCAAGTGAATCAAATTATGGTTTAGAGGAGTAAGAGAGCAAGCTCTGTTCTCCAAAGTGAAGTTTTGAATGCATCGCTAATTCAGTAAAGAAGTACCTAAATCAAAAGATCAGTAATATTTTAACTCACACTAAACTCGCAGCCACAATTTTCTCAAAGTTTACCCCACAATATTTTTATGTACATACCTTTCTGAATATTTCAAATCATACATTATTTCCATTTAAATTCTAAAAAGATACAAAGCAGATCGCTCCGGCAACATTCACATACAATATGCACGAAACGTTTTCGTAACTGATGTTTCGTCCGAGGAACCGTATAACGAAACATATCACATGTCATACATCATAATGCAAATAGATATTTTACAGAGAGAGTTGGTAGCGAACATTATTCAGATAATACAATATTCACCGACCAACCGGTGAGAGCTAATATTTGTTTCTCATTACGCGGGCTATAACAGCCTACGTTGCTTATAATTTGATAAAGTAAATATTTTTACTGAAATGTCAATGTCTTTCGTATGCAGTTTGTTAAGTTAAAAATATTTTATGTTAGTGGATTGTAGGTAATGTTAGAACCATGAAAGCGTCTGAACTTATTTAAATTGATGGCAAGAATAGACGGCTGCTAATCAGCTTAAATTGCATGGGATATCGCACTAGAGAGGTGCTAATAGAATGATATACATCTACACTTGATTTGCGCAAGCCATCTTGAGCGACGACCATTAGATGGAACGTAAGTATAGAATTCTGTTTTTATATTTCTTATCTTGATACCCATAAATTCTAACACCTTATTAATTTTTATTGTATTTTGTACGTATTATATAACACATCTATCTTATCATTTATATCTAAGATTCAACTAGCACAAAACTGTAGTTGTAAACTGAAAGTATCTACACAACGAGGTAACAAAGTGTTGATTAATTTTTCTTTATACAATTTTTGAAAAATAGAACAAAGACTGATAAAATATGTCATTGACCTCTGGTAATATTTCTATTGGAATAGTCCAGTATGAGAATTTACTCCATTTTATTAGGTTGTACGAAGGTTGTACGAATTAATTTTAGTAGGAATCATAATAAAATGATATAGAGTCAAATGTTATGAGTTTAGACAAAAATTACACCAGTAAAGATTAAAAGTAGCTCTATATTAGAAAGCTTTGCTAAGATAAAAGTGAGAATTATTGTTGATACACCGCGGCACGTCTTGCCGTAGCAACGAACTACGGGTTGCCATATTTGAAATTTTCAGGACAGCGCTATCGAATAATTCATTATTAGTGTCATTACCGTTTCTTTGACGTTTCGTCGCAACAGAAAACAGATGTTCTCACTTTGGATCATGAACAGAAACCATAGTACCTTACGGGAGATATTACTGTATCTGACCATACATAATTTGAAGGTGTATGTGACTACCATCATACAGAAGGATGTTATAAATATAACAATATTATAAACAGATTATGTATTTAACTTAAAGTACTTTCAATTTCAATATAATTATAGTACCTACTTCAGTGGCTCTATAGTACCGAGTGCGATGATATAATGAGTGTGCGGTCTGTTTCAATTACCGAATTAGGAAAGATTCATTGTGTTTTCTTCATAAGTTATTATCTATAACAATAGTATAACATTCTTACCAACAGCAGTCTGAAAAAGTGCCAAGTTGACAGTAACAGGTTTGGGACGGAAACAGGTCGTAAAATGTAAGTGTTAATATACATCTACCTTCTCCTTTGGTAATAATGTAGGTGAAGGAATCTATAATAAACTAAAAGTAACTAAATTAAGTGACTAAGCCAGAAGTAAGATAGATAGATATCGACAATAAAAAGGTACAAAGATTGGTCTCAGAGTTTTTTAGATTCAGCTGCTTGTAAACTAGGTACATTGTTTTAATAAAAAAAATAGAATGTTTAAAATAATAAATGTTAATATAGCCGTGAGTAAACTAGGTTATTATATATAAACAGTCATTACTATTAAAAATAAATACACTACTCTTCAAAGACCAATGTTCTTTGAAGTATACTGTTTAATCAGATACCAAACGTCGCGTCGTGAATATCTAAATGTAACTACGAGTACTAACATAGGAAGGCGGTATTCTCAAATAGATTCTATAATGACTTTTCAAAGTAGTGAAGAATTTTATTTACACCAAGTATACATTCCTTACGGTTCATGGATTTATATTACACATGAAACTTCTGACTCTAAGCTGACTACATGTCCGTTACATAGAGTATTCTACGAGAGTCTGCAAACTATGTTTTTGCTATCCATATTTTTTTTATTTTCAATCAGTAGTCCATTTTTTCAAACGAATAAGAGAACTAGTCAGAGGGACACGACGTTAAATTAAAATCCACATATATATCAAATCATTCCATGTGAATCAACAAAAGCACCAAAAATTGTAGCAAGCTGAATTTACCCTGAATAGCCTTTTTTTTTTTTTTTATCGTGCGGAAATCCCCATGGATACCACCCCCGTCGGCCATCGGGGGTGGTTATGTCGGGATCGAACCGACTAAAACCGCACGCCGTCTCGAGCCTTAGTAACCGGGGTGTAAGGTTACCCAATGGGCATATCCCTCGCACCCCAGCTGACCCCGGGCCATCTACGGTTTTAAGATGGCCCCCTCGACCCCCCGAAAGGGGGGGTGGGGCGAGCATCGCGCCACTTCGCTGACGGTGGGGTGTAGGGTGACAGGAGGCCGTCCTGTCACCCAACCGTCGGCGCGCAGACAATCAGCTCGCCCCCCGCTCGCTCCCCACTGTGCCATCTGCTAGTCAGAGGGACACGTGGAGAGCCTCGGAGCAGCCCTCTAGAGGGCCACTCCCACCCCGGCCGGATTGGCCGCAGGCAGCAGCGTCTCCCGTGGCGAGTGGGAGGCGCTGCTCGCCTCCGTTGCCCAGGTGCACCACGTGGAGGTTCCGGCCCGCACCCACCCTGAATAGCCTTAGGCTAGAGAAACTAAGAGAACTACCATATTAACTCTAGAATAAATCTTGTACTAGTTTATCTTTTCTCTTTTACCACTTTCGCAGCCCACTTTGAACTCAATACAATATACGCAACATCATCTGCGACCACCATAATATGAATATAATAATACTGTGTAACGTCGTGTTTTGTTCACCCAAATAGTTAACTCGAAAGACGGCTCAATCAAGTTTTTAATCTGAAAGCATTAGAAGCACAGCTGTGTGCTAAATTGTTTCTTATTACTCATTCGTGTAATGTAATTAATTAATAATACTATAATTTCAACCGTGTATTTCATCTGATATTATTGAATTCTATAAATACAAAAAATATTATACTTGGAACAAAAAATCGAGTGAAAATTATCTCTATAGTAACACTAGCTGTTGCCCGCGGCTCCGCCCGCGTGGATGTCGAAATCCGTTTTAAAAACTATCCTATCTCTCAAGTTGGATCGAACTGCACATGGTGTGCGAATTTTATTATAATCGGTTAAGTGGTTTAGGAGTCCATTGAGGACAAACATTGTGACACGAGATTTATATATATTAAGATTGATTTTTATTTGCTATTTGCATATTAAAAAGATTCAGAGGAACTGACATTAGGGATAATGTTGAATTTTCTGAGTAATTGAATTTATTAGTCGCTAACTCCGAGTGGAGATTTCTATTGGATAATATTGACTGTTACTACATAGGTTTTCAAATCTTTCAGAAAGAAATATTTTGAGGAACCAATCATATTATAAATATGAAGATCTAGAGTCAGTTAGTACATACGCTAATTGACGGACTAGGCTCTGTAGGCTTTTCTCTCAAGGTTAGGAGGTCAGATAGCAGTCAGGAAGCGCAGGAGAATGGACCTCAGGAGCTTCGGATGCGACCGGAGTTGGCACGACTGAAACAGAAGAAATCCAGCGTGGTATAATGTATGTATGTTATTTTTTAATGTCAGTTACATTTTTTAGTGACGATACAACGCGGCAACATATGTACGCAATGGTTGTACAAATAAAAGTAATTTAAACCAAAGTTTTCTGAAGAAAGATATTTTTTAAATAATATAATGCTCCCTCATGAATGTACCCTACATTCAGCTATATCACAAAGACTCCGTTGCACCAATCTCTACGCATTCTAATGCAAATTTCATTGAAATGCCCTCCCATTGTTATCACTTTCAGTCCCCAAGGAGAATCGTACTCACACATCGCCGCTCTTTTATACACGCTGCTCGCTGCAATATTATTAAAACGAAATTTGAAAGAGAAAATTCAATTTTTTCTCACTGACTACGCTTGAATAGATAGTGAAATAAATAAAAGTTTCTAATAACATCATAAAATTCTTTTCAACACAGACTAGAAGCAAAGATACCATAATTATACATATATTGCGCAAGCTCTGATATATTGAACATAAAAGAAGAATCCATTTTTGAATCAAAAATTGAAATTGAGATTTTCTAAAAATATTCAGACTGGAGAAAAATTTAAATTTACAGGATAATATACAAAATTAGGGTGAAAAAGAATAAGGTAAGTACTATTTCCTCAAGCAAATAAACAACGCAAATAAGGTGAGTATTTATAAAAACATGTTGTTTTTCCGCAAGTTCAGAAATAAAAGTAATGTTAAAAGTTGGAGAAGAAACTAGTCCCATAATAGTTGTTTTTGCTAACATAACATATGAATCAGTTTTAAGATCAAAAACCGGAGAATCATTAATACATAATACAGAAAAAGGGATACTTATAAACAAGAGAAAAACATGAACATTTTATTTATGTCTCTACAGTTGAACAGTTTCCTTACAAAATGCGTTGTTATTGTGAAAGTTTGTACCACGAAGTTATCTGAATCAAAAAGGATAATTATCGTCCCAGCGGCAATTTTGGCTGCATCCAAAGCAAGCTTGTACTTTGGACCACTCCCCTATACTTCTTTTTTCGATGTAAGTCTCATCTTGACTTTTACGACAGCAGTTACCTAACTTCGAGTGGAAGGCCTGGGACAGAACTTTGTCTGTCCATCAGCAGTAGGTAGCTCACAGATGAGAGTGGCTAGGGTCACCAAAAATCTAGGTAACCATACACGCATTCTAAATCATAAAGAATGATAATAATATTATGTAGATACTTCAAAATGCATTTGTACTCGTTCCGTATTAGCTACATACATGCATAGACGTAAAATATACAAATATTGAGGCATATAATTTAATCTTTACTACATAATTTCATAGTAGGTAAGTATAATGTATTTAATCCCAAGTGAGATATTTCTTACATGGATTCCCGGCAATCCCGGCTGCGTAAAATACAATGGCCAACCCATCTCTTCCCGTGGGTATCGTGCAAGGTGACTGAGGGATAGGTTCTACATTCGATAAGATCCGACAGTATAATAATGTGTATGTACAGCCCCTCAGCGGCGTGACTCAAGAAAAGGTGTTTGTAAACTGCAATAGGCGCACCATCAATTACGTGGGACCGAATACAGAGTTTGGTGAAATGTGGATGTTTATTGGCCTGAGCCTAATCCTCTTGGGAAACCTATGTGTTTGTATGATTTTATTTATATACTCTTTTCTTTTTGTATATTCTAGAGTCTAGACTATTTTACACAATACTATATACTCTGTGGCTTAAAGTATATTACAGATTATAATCTAGAATGCAAATAATGTATACATAATGCGTAAATATTTTTTGAATGCCTACATACCTATTCATACATAGAACCAGCCACCGCTATACCAAACAATTCTTTATATTATTTAGAAACCTAAAATGATTAATGAAAAGTACATAAAAATATGTACGAGTACCTATATAAAAGTTGTAGCAAAAACGAATTTATAAAAAATCTCGCTCAGAACTTTAATCGCTCAACTTGTTTTAATCTTATTTCTTTTCAATTCTTCGTTATTAAATTTTCAATCGATTGAAACTGATAAAAGGTAAAAGTTCTTCAAGTTTGTTGATACCTCTGTTATCGCCTGTAACTTTATCGTCGACACAAAATGCTTTTTCTGTTTTATTTTAATTGCAGCTACTTGATTTTCTTTCTTCGCCACTTGCCTTGTTTGTGTTTTCTGAAAAATGATTTCGTATTCTTTTAAGATAATTATGGATGGCCATATTTTATTCTGATCGTCAGATTCTGGACTAATAATCTGAAAGTAGAGGATTGGGTGCTATTAATAGTACACATTAGCAGTGGATTGCAATAGGCTGATTGATTGAACATAAAAATTCCTTAAAAAGTAGCTTTTCTTACGAATATAATGTACCAAACCGAAATTACCTGTATTCTTTTAACATTTTACGTCATTAGTTTTATGGTTACGGTTCAAACCCACTACATTGCAAGTCGCAATCGCAAGTCCTAAATTTTACAAATCATTAGAAGGAAAATGATTGCAGCGATTTCGGGCTGTCCAATAATATTTTGACTTTCATTAACCATTCTTTATTTTATCCAGGAGACAAATTAACCGATAATTTCGGTCATTGAATTAACAAGAGCTTCGTTACCGCACTAAATCCTTGGAATGACGGCAGTTGTGGTATGTATAGCTCCTCAAAGCTAGAGGGCTCTTGACTATATCTACTATCGTGAAGTAGGGCAGTGCAACATCCACAAAACAGTATAACTTCAAAATTAATCTTTAGAAACATTATTGTTTGAGGAAATTTCAATTCTATAATTGCTATGTTAAAGTCTTATTTTCCTCAGCATTTTTTAGCTGTAAGAGCGAATATTCAATAAAAATGAAGAATCAAGTTGCATGTGAAGAGCGGCATGGCGTCGTGCTTCGTTATCCGACTGCGGCTGCAGGACCATGCTAATTGTACACTCGTCATTACAATGAGTCTGTACTCAGCTAAGGAAATTTTGAATGAGTCTAAATATCTCTCTGCTTTTTCTAGCTGGAGTGAACTGGTTCAAACCGCAAAGTATTAATTCAGATTCAGGTTGATATTAAGTAACAACCTTAATATACCTTAATATTTTGGGGTCGGCAGCGCGAGTGTGATGCCCCTGGTGTTGCACGCATCCCTAGGCTACGGTGACCGCTTCCCATCAGGTGGGCCGTGTGCTTGTCTGCCACCTAAGTGGTATAAAAAAAATACCTACGAGTACTCGAAATTAGGGTTACAGTCGCAACGCTAGAATTTATAATTCAGAATAACTCAGAAAGGAATAATATTATATTGAGGATCGTATTTTAATACCAAAAACCATCATTATAAATTTTTAATAGCATGTCTAGAAACTTTAATTACATTATACGTAAACGGGACTTAACGCGATACACGTTAAAGGTATATACATACCTTTGGATGCCTGACGTTTCGACCAGGTTACACCGGCCGTGGTCACAGGCTGACTGTTTCAGCCGTGCACGCCCTCCGTCGCCGAGTCCGTGAGGTAGACGGTTCTTCTTCTACCCGCACATTTTCGACATTTTTTATATTTTCTTGTCTCCAGGTACCGTCACATACCACACTCACAGTGTCCCTATTATCTGTGCAAACGCCTTGGTGTCTATCCGACCGCGCAGAAAAGCGAGGTAGCAAGTTTTTAATCACTGGATTCCATGTCACAGATAACTTGAAACCGTCTTCCCGATTGAAATTTTTGTACTTCTTGATTTCAATCGCTTCACGTACAGCTCTTGAATAGAAGTGACGTTCGGTGGAGAGGACTTGCGTATTGTGGAATTCAATCCAGTGATTCGTGCCCGCTTCTAAAAGATGTTCTGCAATCGCTGATTTGCTCGTCCGGCGGTTCTTTACAGCTGCAATGTGTTCTTTGACCCTATCAGACATGGAGACAAGAAAATATAAAAAATGTCGAAAATGTGCGGGTAGAAGAAGAACCGTCTACCTCACGGACTCGGCGACGGAGGGCGTGCACGGCTGAAACAGTCAGCCTGTGACCACGGCCGGTGTAACCTGGTCGAAACGTCAGGCATCCAAAGGTATGTATATACCTTTAACGTGTATCGCGTTAAGTCCCGTTTACGTATAATAAGTTATGGAACGTGAAAGTTTAAAAGTTAACTTTAATTACAATCAACATACACGCATTCCTAACATACGCATTAAACTAATTTAGAGAAGCGACCAATATTGGACAAGTAATAACTATGGACAATTGAAACATATTATGAAGTGGCCTTATTCAAATATACATAAAGGACAATACTAATAGCTCTTTATTTACTTCAGTGCAACATAGTCTAGAAGCTCAATAGCGACAATGCAAACAGTTGGCCATCCTCTAGACAATAAGTTGGTAAGCGAAGGCAAGATACACACATATATTACAGAATATAAAAGTATTGTACAACCATCGAAAAAATTGCAGTAGAACCACACAAAAAAATGTAAGCAACAAAAGTATATACTTCTCATAAGGATTATAATCGCACGTATAAATTTCGTTCATAATGATATGTGTAAGTAATTAATTTATTTGAAGGAAGAATTTCCAGTCATTAATATCTCTGACAAATTGTTCAACATGAGTTCTGTAATTAATCCTGCTTGTGGCTGTCGTATTGGTATATAAATAAGCTTTTATGTTATTGTACTTATCTAATAAGTATATACAAATTAATGTTGTTTTTCGTAGGTATTTTATTTACTGCCATAGGTACAGTTCATCCGATTGCGATATAAATTTTGTCAACTACCCAACAATCCTGCACTACGAAAAGTTTAGTTTGGGTGCGATGGTGAATTGGGTAATTGCTAAACGAATCTCTATAGCGATATAACGAAGATCTATAATATTTTGTAGAATTTAAATTAATTTAAATTTAGAGTTGGCAGCGCGAGTGTGACGCCCCTGGTGCTGCACACGTCCATAGGCCACGGTGACCGCTTCCCACGGTGGCCGTGCGCTTGTCTAAGCTAAGTGCTACAAAAAGAATGTTTTTGTCAAAATTATTTATTTGATATGTAGAAGATACTCACACTAGTATAAAAGCGCCGATAAAAATACGTTTATCACTGTAAAAAAAACTAAATATTGTAGGTGAACAATATTTAGCCACACTACCTAGTATAAACGCGCCTATAAAAAATACGTTTTTACTGTAAAATCTAAATATTGTAGGTGAAAAATACCTATTTGGTTACAATTTCAGTAGAAAATATGTCAGTAGAAGCTCAGAAATAAAACGAAAATGTGTGACGCAGTTCCAACTAAAGCTACTAAAATATACCTAAACTTTATTGTGTCCATTTCGTTAGGTACTTTTTATAAAATGCCAGCGATGCAATCAACATAAAAACTAGGTAGCGTTACACTACTGCACATATTTTTCTATGCTGAACCATCCCCGTCTGCAACGACCTGCGTCAATATTGACTCCTGAAGGAGCATCTCACGACTAATCTTATAGAAACTGTTTGCCTTCGCGATTGAAGGTTCGACGTTCTTGTGGAAACTTTCGCATTTCAAATAGAATTTGCATATAGGCTACGAGGTAATATTTCCGCCACGGTTCCAATTTGAATATTGCTGACAAAACGAAGAGAGTGAATAAATATCTATCAGATGTTAGTCTTATGGAACAGTTTTAATTTCCTTGTAATAAAAGGTGTTACAAAGGTTGACTAGTTTTGATTCATATGCACTTTTTAATGTATGCTTCCTCAATAAAATATCCCGGCCACGATCTTCAAGAAGGGCACATAAATGAACATTAAACGTTACGTGAACCAATATAACTTATTTTTATCATGGCTGGGAAAAACACAATGCTAGAACAAACTACAAATAAACCAATTCTATACAGTTTCACAATATAAATATTTACAGAAACATCAAAATCTAACTCTCGGATGTATTATAGTTTAATAAAGTTTTAAACACATCAACTGCTGACACAATAACGTGGTGTTGTAACGTAAATTATTCTGTGTTCAAACGAACTCTATTGCAGCGTGGGCACGATAAATTAGTTCGCATAATTTAATGTTATCAACATCTGCCCGCATCAACGATCACACTATTAAATGCGATATTGTACTGTATGCCTATCTCAATTTGCATATAAAATGTTGATATTTTAAAGCGTTTAATTCATTGCATGTGTATTACAAGCTTCTATTTAAAAATGCTTTTAACAGAATTACTTGATTGTAGTACAAGCCATTAATGAACGCTACAGTTGTGATTGGAAATAACATGTGAAATAAATAATTTTATGATCTAGTCTAATGGTAGGCCGTAATCATAGTTTATTAACACTTTCAACAATAAGTACGAAATATCAACCTCGCTAAGTACTTTGTAAGTATCCTTTTAACTATGAATAAAATTGGGCAGGATCGAATTCGATCTGTAAATATACACTGAAAGAAGATGGTGGTGCTGTATTAAAAATGGAGGTCTAAAGCGAAAAGTGAAATGTTTGAAGCTTGGAAGAAGTGTAAGGACAGAAGATTATGGATAGAGGTTATCTGTATAATGTTCGATGTATTCCAAGATCCGAGGGCATCCTAAAGTATAATAATTAATTTAACTGGTGAAAATTAGATTTGAAATAAATATTCTAATAGTCTACGACATTCAACACAGCGCTCTCTAGACCCAATTAAACATGGTATAACTAGCTTATGTCATGGGTTTTTTTGTAAATGTTGTAAATACATAATATAGAAATACACCCAGACCAATGCAAATAGACATATTCATGCATACAAATACTTGTACTCAGTGGGAATCGAACCTGTACCCCCTGGCGTAGCATTCGAATGCACTAATGCTACGCCGAAATAGTTCACATCATAACATAACGTGATATGAACAATACCCCTATGTTTTGTCTATTTCTAGAGAAGCAGAAGGCTGAACTGTATTCCTAGTGCGATTATTTGGTGTTCAAAATTATTACTTGGGTTCAAAAGGGTTCTAGAATAGTAAATCGAAAGCATACGATCAGATTAGATTGTACAATATACCATTAACGAAGATTTCAAAGCGTAGTTGAAAAACAAATACTTCAATTTACAAACGCAAATGTTAGTAGGTACCTACCTATTTTGTGTCGGGTTTCGGATCAATGGTTTGTAAAAGCTATCCAAATGGAATATACATATAAATTACTTGCTTACAAAATGAACATGAATGTGTGAATAATAAGTTCATCGTGTTTATTTTATGAACGGAGAATGCAAAAGTGGTGGACACAAATCAAATCGAATTCTAATTTAGTGTTCTAATCTGAGTACTAATTTTTTTTGTTATTTATTGAACAAGATTTATGTTTTTGAATATCTATTTGCCCAGATGAGTCGTTAGCACTCAGCTTCAATCTGGCATACTCAGTTCATAGCTTATGTTTCACGTCAGCTAGGAGCCCTATGTTAGCTAGCGACTTTCAACTGTCCAAACTGTTTCGATCATCATTCTAATCTATACTTTTATATTTACATCATAAAGCTAAAGAGTTTGTAAAAATATTAGTGATTCTTGAGTTATGGGTTAAATAGGTGCCACGGTGACTAAATGTATCGCGGACGAAGCCGCAGGGTCCAGCTAGTTAGAAATTAAAAACACGACCTATTTGACTGGTATTGTTACATTCTCAATAGTCGATCGTAATCTAAAATGTAATTTAAGAACACAAACCCCCAAGAGGGAGAGAGGTATCCTAATTTATTTCTACAAGAGGAATGAGTAATAAACGTTGAACATAATATATTTATTGCCCAGACCTCATTGTTGGAGATATTGTCATTCACTTCAAAGCCTCAGGCTCTCTTTAGTCTATCTCGTCGTTGTAATGAAAAACGAATTTATAATTGAACGCAGACATATGAAAGTTACAACTGAATTAATCCTTCATTTGGATTGAATGTTCAGAGGTAGGAATATAAAGGTAGATTCTCCTTGTAAGAACTTTACTTCTACTATTACTTTACTTTTTAGTCCCCTTTTTATTGAGGTAATTAGAAGACTGCCATTTATTTTATAATTATACTAACTTATTAGTCAGAAATATATTACAAGTCTCAAATTGGTGATTCCAAAACCTTCAAGGCCAACTCTGCTTTACCTGCAAATTGGTACATCTGCTAATTGATGGACGCTACGCCACTTGAGATCAACGGGTCATTCACTTGGAGCCCAAATGACTGCCTCCCCAGGACGACACAAAAGTGGCGGATATCTCACATAAAGTAGTATTAGTATATACAACTACGAGCAAGCACATGCTTGTCGCAGTCCAGTGCGGAGGAGTATAATAGTACCCATTACTCCTACGAATGATCTACCACTAGTTGTCTCAGGTAGAAAGGTAAATTATTATACCGAAGCGCAGCAACAGTTGACCAGCAGTATTAAAAATATAAGCAATAATCTTACCAATGTCAAATAATGTATTTTTATTGAATGGATTCACCGCCAACAGAATATTTTCGCAGCTGTGCAAGAATTTTTTAGAAACATATAATAACGATTATAGTATACGCATACAATGAGTTTCACAGTTAATATAAGACTTGGGAAAAACTCGTGTAACTAAGAACGCTACCCGTTGACATATTTACTTTCAAAACTTTTAGCGAGGGTAGTGTTTAAGTTTAACTTTCAAATTTACTTTCTGTTGAACAAGATTTCAATAGGTACTGTGCGGTTAAAGATATGTTTTAGACTAGCACAACCTGTTTGAAATTGATATTTATATTCTTACTTTAAAAGGAGAGAATACAAGTTTATATCACTCGCTCCGCTTTAAACTATGTTTGAATATGATTTTCTTGATAAATATGTATGAATATGTTGGAAAAAATTTTATTGTCTCGAGGCGAGGAAAGATCACTTCAGGTGATAGCCATTATTTGCTTTCATCTGGAGTATACATATTAGAGAGGGACTATGCAAAATAGACATGACTGGAGAACCGTTACATTTATAAAACACAAGTTTGTTTAAACACAAGTTATTATGCTTTAATTAATATTTTTTTTTTTTTTTTTTTTATATAGGACACGTCAAAATGACTCCACCAATATTGCATAAACACACCTAATTGCTTAACACGATTTCATTATCTATAAACTGTAGGTAATTTTTGAACTCTAACACAATTATCTGCAGCCGGCCAGGCGTACAATAAGCATTGAGCACTATGAACTATTGATCGCATTAGCACAACACGTTCCACGGACAAACTTACTAGAACAATATTTTGGAAAATGATAGACTACTTGATGCAATAACGCTCAACACAAAATGTAAGGCAAAAGCATTCCAAAGCACAATATAAGTAGGACCTAACCTAAGTATTCAACGAAAATTTTGCACAAACGGAAAGTTTAAGTATAGAATGGGTTCATAACTGTTTTGCGGGTTGCTATGCGAGTGTTTAAAGCATTCCAACAACCCGTAAAATGGAACGTGTACCAGCATTTAATTTGAATGTTACGTTGAGCTTAAATCGGTGCTCGTCGACGGGAGCCTAGTTTGTTTGACTAGTTACTTCACTGTCCAAGTTGTCTAAGACAAACACGAAACTGCTAAACTTGAAGTTTCCTCCGCAGGGTACTGGATTTCTCACCACCAAGAACGTTATCTTAATTAAAGCTTTCGACTCAGTTCGGTGACGAATTTATTAAAACAAATGCTGTTAGTAAAAGTAGTTCGCAGCCTAGCGTTAAAATTTATAACTTGACTTGACGACGACTTTCAATTAATAAAATTTAGGAATCATGAGGACTTTCATTTCAAGCGCATCATTTCATTCTAGTTATATCAGTAACTTTGACGGAGAAGTAGAATTTCCAATTACAATTTCAAGGTGCCATCGAAGTAAAGGCTACTGAAATTGTGTTGCCAAAATTGTTACTGTAGTTTTGGGGCATCTTTTGAATAAATATCTGTTTTCCTGGAAATCTAATCTGATTTCTTGTTTATTTAAGCGTAAGAAATGCCAGGTAACAATAGAAAATCCAATCATTGTTGTTGTTAAACTTCAAATTAATTTGCCTCTGTTGTGTATTTTGAACTTTAGATATAACATTTTTCTTACCTTCAATGTACATACTTATATTATTTTATAAGATTTACTTTTACCCTCAGATTCAAATCACAATAAATAGGTACCAAAACTTTCTTAGACGGTGACTAAATTAAGTTACATTCATAACCAATATCAAAAACCAATAGCCGCTGTTTATGTTTACTTTTTTGTTTATTGATATAATCTCGTCATTAAATTCTGAATAGTGATGATAATGTTTTCGAGTTGATAAAATATACTTTGGTACTGTTCATTCTTACATTTTCAGTAAGGCCCTAGTTTAAACCAATGAGTAATGGTTTGGCAGAATCCTAAGTTACAGTCACATCAATGTTTATTCATACATTTCGTAGTTATTTTCAACAACAGCCAATTCATCTTAATCTGGTACAATATCAAACGTTATAAAGTGAAGGCAGTCTAATAACGTTTTCTAAACTGGACGTTTCAACGAAATTGCTCGTCAATCCTCATTATAAAAATGGCAAGAGGTCGTTTTCACTTTATTTTCTAATAAATCTAGCAGGGCGCTACTGAATGCCGCATAGGGCAATATGGATGGAGGGCATAAATTCTTCTTTGCATTGGTTATACAGGCGCATATGACGGTGGTCCTGGAGCTAAAATATTATGTCATCGTTTGTCATGCCTCTCTTATAAAATATTATGGAGGTTTTTAACAATGGACTAAGAGCCCGTGAACCCCAGACTTTCGTTATTTTATAAAAGCTGAAAGTTTGTCAGCGCATGCTCCCAATACAGGTAAGAACGATGGCCCATTATGAAGTTCGGGTCATGGTGGCTTTGGCAGATAACCGGTACTAAAGTGTAGCAAGCGCAAGGCAGTGGGTGCGAGTGAGACAGCAAGTCAGGTCTATTGCGACCCCTCACTGCGCATATTATGGAATTATAAAATTGGAATTCTAATTCCAATTTTAGGTTTATTGCGATCCCTCACTGCGCATGTATTGGCATTATATAAATGGAATTATAATTCCAATTGTGTAATTCCAATACATGGGCTGTGAAGGATCGCAATAGACCTGAATCGCCATGTCACTCACACCCACTGCCCTGCGCTCTCTCCTACAGCTACCCTTTAGTACCGTGTATCTGCCAAAGCCACCATGACCCGAACTTCATAATGGGCCATCGTTCTTATCTGTATTGGGAGCATGCGCTGACAAACTTTCAGCTTTTATAAAATAACGAATGTCTGGGGTTCATGGGCTCTTGCTCTACAAGGTAAGACTTTTAACTAACTTATATAGTTACTGTTTACGTTGACGTTCATTCGTGTTGAGAGTAGTAAGGCAATACTATACAGGGTGAATTTTTCAAAAGGGATTGGATGGCCAAATCCGAAACTATAAGGAATAGCGAAAAATGGTCAAAGGAGTCACGAGCCCGATTTTGATGAAACTTAAAACCTCATCATTAGATTTTTGAAAAACCAATAAACCTAGATGAGAATCGAACCCGTTGATTTTGAAAAAAAAAACACACCCTTTATTATTACACCATACGATAGTGTCGCTGATAAGGAACAAATTCTGCGAAGTAATGATATACGGCAAATTCAAGGAAAATTTGGAATTTAATAAAATTCATGTTTCTTGTACCTATTTGTTTCGTTCGAAATCCCAGAAAAGATCGTAACTTTGATCGTAACGTGTTTTAAATTATACTCAGAATGATTATAATGATTGATGTTTTTTTTGAACAAGATGGAGCTCCAGCCCATAATAGCCGTAAAAAAGATTTTAATTCAGCAGTTTGACGACAATTTTATTGCAAGGCAGGTCCTGTGCCTTGGCCAGCGAGATCCGTGGATCTTACTCCCTTAGATTACTTTCTCTGGGGGTATGTCAAAAACGAAATTCACAAAGACACACCTAATAATTATGATACAGAGATATAGATGACTTGAAACGTTCTTTGGAATATTTTCTAAACGGAATCAATAACATTGTAATATTGAATGCAGTACGATCCTTAAATCCAGCTATGTATTGAAAACAATGGTCTACATTTTGAACAATTAAATCAGTTAATGTAAGAAAAATAAAATGTATTTTGTTAAAGATGAGCTCTTTTCTTTAGTTTGCGGTATGTCATTACTTCCCAGAATAAGAACCTTAATAGCAACACTATCGTATGGTGAAATAATATAGGGTGTGTTTTTTTTTTCAAAATCAACAGGTTCGATTCCTAGCTAGGATATTTGGTTTTTCAAAAATCTAATGATGAGGTTTTAAGTTTCATCAAAATCGGGCTCGTAATTCCTTTGAGCATTTTTCGCTATTCCTTATAGTTTCGGATTTGGCCATCCAAGCCCTTTTGAAAAATTCACCCTGTATACGTAACTGACATTCATGGGCAATACCCAAGAACATTATAAAATTTCCTTGTATATCCTTGGCAATACCATAATTATGTACCTAACGCCATCTAGCTACTGTAAGCTGAAATACTTTGATACTGCTAATTCTGTATAACGCAAATTGAAGTAGTATATACTTTTTTGTATACTGCTTGTTGCAAAGCGGAGCGGAGTCGGCGGACAAAGACAAGAGGAGTCAATCTGAAGGAATAAATATTTAAAAAAATAAATTTCCACGTTGTAATCAAGCTAAATATCGCAACGGTATTGCCAAAGGCATTAACTTACAAATTAATGACTGAATTAAAGTATCTCAAGTAAAGCGAGTAATGCCGGGGGCGATAATTGCAAACAGTTTACTAACAGCAACGTAGATATCAGATTCAGCTTAAACAGACGTTTCCGTCGCCTCCACCGAAGGACCGTTTCCGCAGGAAGCCGGACGCGGAGAGGGCGGGTGGTGTTCTGAAGCCCGCACTAAGCGGATTCCAAACAGTCCGTTATATAACATTTACATCTACGTGTTTATTATTATTTAACATTGAGTTTAGATGACCATAGAACATGAGGCGTCAAAGTCTACGCACCGGTAGCTACCACTATATTTTATCATGATTTTAACCATGTGCTTAAACTACACAAAATCTACATAATTATTCCCAAAATCAATGATCAGGCGGGCGGAGCCTCGAGCATAAGCTGGTAAGTACAGTACCTACACTAATATAGCTTTTTCACAACATCAAATCAAAACTTAATATCACTGATATAGTCTGAAACTGACATGTATTGATATCAGTCATATATCAGCAACAAGCTAATATGTCCAATATTAGTATTCGATAACTATATTACCTATATTGGTAAACCAGGTTTCCGATGCTGAGACTCACTTGATTAGGTTTGAAGTCTAAACGCCTGAGCTGCTTGTGGCCCCGTCCTTAATACGTTACAATGTGGTACACCAAATAAATAATAACGATACACGATAGTAATCTTTGGGATCCAAAGTCTCACCTGCTAGCCAATACACCTGTTAATTAACGGGTGAGGCTCTAGCACAGGCTTTCCTTTCAAGGTTGTGGTCACATCGCTGTTCCATTAGTCGTTCCCACAAAGGTTAAGATAAATCCAACCAGAATAAAAGTATTGGAAAATGGACTTTGGGCTCCAAAGTGCCAGCTCTGGATGTAACTGGGACTATGACGGTGAGGTTGAATATAAAATATTGATACACGCCATATATTTTTTTAAAGTTCACCTCTAAAGGGGTAAAATTAAGGCTTCCGTGCTTTAGAAGGAAATGTGTAAAGCATGGAAGCCTTAATTTTACCCCTTTAGAGGTGAACTTTTCAAAAATATTTCCTTATTAAATGCTCACTACATAAACGACATCGGCTGCCAAAATTTCGAGATAGTCCTTAGAAGCAGAGCGAAGCGAGCGTCATTTTGAAGAGTCTTCGTACGAATATGTTATGAATCTTATTTATTTAATAAAAAAATTAATATAAAAGAACTGCAACTTTACAATTTCTATTCAGGCTTCGTTCACCAATGGTGTGCACGAGACTTGTGTATACCTATGCTCCGCGGTATGTCATCTCTTCTCTTCTGGCGATAAGTGATCACGAAACGCCGCGTTGTATGATTTTCTTTCAACTTCCACATGTCAGATAGCCGCTCCGTCATCATAAAGTTCTAACAAAAGTGCTGCAAAATTGTAGTTATTTTGATATATTATTAAAATTGGTATAATAAAAACATATCAGTATCTTCTGCTGAGAGAAGTAAAAGGCGGAAGGCGGACTCCGGTTTTCGAGATAAGCGCCTCGGATGCGACCCGGGACTACGCGAAGGCAATGATGAAGTATGTGCCGTCGTAAGTTTATGTGTTCCATAATCGTAGATTCATGTACTACTGGGTGTCCGTGTAGATTGACTAGAGGCGTCTGGCGTATGCCAACTATATTATTTTGTACCATGTCATAAGAAGTAGTATAGTATAATTATATTTAAATGATCTTCCTTGAAAATGTAACAAATACGTACCTACATGCCATGAATGGATATGCCTAAATAGTTTCATTGTTCACACGCAGCTAACACTTGACCAGGTATTGTCATAATTTGAGTTATCTAATACCTTCTTTTTTTGTTTTTTTTTTGTTTTGTATTCAATCACTCTATTCTTTTTTCAGTTTTGTAATATTTATTATGATAAGAATACAATAAAAATTAATGGCGTCATAAAATTCCTCCGCATCATCACTGACTGGTAATGTGCCCAGAATGCTGATACGAGTCCAGCCTTCTGGTCACCTGTGGCGTCGATCAGCAAATTCACCAAATCCTTGCAGACAAGGCGGACACTTGGACCTCATGACCCCAGCGTCTCAACCCCAAACGGACCATACCTTCTTGAACCTAACATAAAGAAGTATACAGAAATTCATTTGTACTTTATACTGCCTACAACTCGTTGAAGCGATAAAATGTTGTGTAAAAGATTAGACAGCGCGCAGACGCGATCATATTACCTGTAAAGTATATCCGCAGTGCAGTGGTGACAGACTAGCCAATTAATTCCATTCAATGGATACACTTTTCTAACAACGCAATTGATTAAGACATAAATCACTGTCACATATTTTGTACTTCTTTATTATATTCTACGCTAACAACCCGTCCTCACTTTCCTTCGGTTTATATGCGCTTTTTTTAACTCAAACCATTGTAATTTATATAATTATAGCCTATGTTAATCGGGGATAATGTAATATTCGTTTAGTGAAAATATTTTTCCGATGAGTGCAGTGGTTCCGAAGATTATCATTAACATATTATAAACAAACTCACAAAAATCGAGTTCTCTCTTTATATAGATTATACCTACAGACTTTATGATTTGTTCAAGTGCCAACGGCGATATCCTTCCACTCCTATAAAATAATTTTCACCTGTTTACTGCTCTCTTTTCTTCACATGCCTCTATATAATAATATATTGCTGCCTATGATTTATTATAAAACTAGCTATGCCTGTCCGCGCGGACTCAGACTCAGCTTTTAATTTTTTTTCACGGAACGCTAATTCTTATTCCCAAATAAATGTAGCCAAGTCAGCCTCATAACAGCAGCTATCTGCAATAAAAACTCTTTCTTAATTACCACATCAATTTTAGGGATTACCCGGAACAAACAGACATAAACACAGAGATTTTTTTTACAATTTACTATTTAGTTATAAACATCGTACATAATTCAATTATTGAAAGGTGTTAATCTAATGTTACAAACAGATACTTTAGCTTTATTTATTTGTATAGATAAGATGTGTTAAGCTTTGTGCTCGCTCATAGTACGCTCATACTATGATGATAATCAGTGCACTTAACTTGCATGTACGGTGACACTTCCAATAAACACCTGAAACTAAAGCTGTGTTCAGATTGCCTACTAATGTATGTAAATATACGTATCACTCAGTTGTCATAGTGATAACATCAATAGCTTGACACGAGGCGATACGTACGTAATCAAGAATTATCTTGCTCTTTATCTCCGTTACAAGTACCTAATATTCATTAGGCATATACTAATCAAGAATATGAATCAATATGCTGTTATTCTGACGGTGTTAATTCCGCTATTACTCATTGTTTTGCCAGATGTGCTTGTTCTAACGAAAAACTATTAATCACTATCAATTATCCACTTAAATATCATTACAATTACTAATAACAGTTCAGTTCAGTTAAATATCTCCGATATAATATTTACACTCTAAAGTAATAATTTGTAGTAGATATAACAAATATTTTAATAAATACTACATTGACTATTATATACCTTTTTCCCTGGAATAGGTTCCCAAGGGAAGCGGAAACGGGAACTAAACTCTTAAAATAAGCAAAATATTTATTTAACTAGCGGCATTAGCATTTAGAAAATTTTAAACTAGCAGACTTTTATCTAATGACTTTAATTTATTCATTTTATCTAATAGTAGATATCTATTCAGTATCTATTAATATGGCCACCTAAGTAGTATATAAAAAGTGTGTGTGTGTGTGTGTTGGTGTGTGATTGTGTGGACACCACCTTTAAGAAAAAGATAGCCGCTACATTGAAGTATCTATACAAGTTCTGATAAACTAATGATAGACTCCTTTGAACATCTTACCTATACTGGTACTAATACACAGAATGAACGCGCGTAATTAAAGGAACTATGTATGTGTGTTTGAGACCAAACAATTTGGAACTGCATCTAAGTTCTGCAACTACTAAAGTACCTTTAGCAAATATTAATTGGTGAGATGAGAACTTTATAGCCGTATGCTCCTCCAGTTCGAGTTCAAACACAAATACGTACTTACTTGGGTATTAGGTATGACTTATAGTTTTAGTTTAGGAGTGTTTGAATAAGAAAGTTTAATGCTGATGTTTTGATGCAATGTAGTCAGTAACTACAAAAGTAGATGATCATATCCTGATATTAAAGTAAGTGATGCTACAGAGTGCCTAAGTGATGCTGTAAAGCGCCAAAAGTAAGTATTGTGACAAAGTGTCAAAAGTTGATGATGAAAGTCCCCTTGATGTTCATAATTGCGCAAAACTATGCAAAAGAATTGTCATAATAGGTACTTAGAAACTCAAATAATCACCTACCTACTGTTAACACCCGGATAATAATGATCATCAGCTTATAGTTAACATAAATAATATATATAAGCATCGGTTTTATATAAATGGTTAGTATAGACTTCATTAACAAGTCGGTAAGATTAGATTTGGAAGAAGTAAATCTAGTCGGTAACATTGCATCCAAAATCCATAACGTTTGAGTAATTCAAAAATTTCACTACATATTCATAACGCACTGACCCACAAGTAATATTTCATTTCAAGTTTCATCGTTGGATCTGCGAATTTCACTAAAACTTGCTAAGTATTTTCTTGAAATTTCCAAGATGGAGTGCAATCACGGGTTGTAAGATCGTTGCAGTGAAGTTTCGAATCGAACTAGCGACCAGCGAAATCTTTTTCATTTTCTAGACTTGTGATGAAATTTTCGAACTCGCCAAGAAGTTTCCTATCGGAATTTATATTGATATTTGTTAAGTAGGTTTAATAAATCGCCTAGTTACTGACCGTTGATTTGGTTTAATATAATTTGATAATTCAATGAAATGATGACCTCTACATGTAAGTATGATTTCATAAACGGCTCTTGAATATTTTCAAGTCACGAGTGAATAGGTTCCTTCTAGGCAAGCGTGATTCATCGTAGACCACTTCATCACTTACCATCAGGTGAGATTGAGGTCAAACGTAAGCCTATAATGAAAAAAAAAATTAATCGAAAAAATCTACACCTACAACGTGACATGAACGCTCGACAGTTGCTTGTAACAATTGCTGAGGGGTATATTGAACAGTTTATAATAAGTAGGTACAATAAGAATTATCTATGAAACTTAAAAATATAATACGCCTACTTTTGTGAAGTAGGTACCTATACTTGAAAGCTTTTGAAAGATATAAAAATTTTTCGTCACGTAAAGTAAAGATATGATAATATAATGTCCATAAAACTAAGTAATTTAAGTTGTAAACTTTCTTTTGTTTGTGTCGTCTACAAAAAATGTGTTACGGTAAGAATATTAATATCTTACTGATTTGAAAATTTATGAGGATGTATCATGGTTATAGCGGCTGAACGAATCTGGATGAAATTTCACAAAGAATGTTTTATCCCTGAATAGGTCTGGTAGGAGATCCGCAAGCAACAGTTAGTGAGGATATAAATGAAGCTCTACGCACAGAACATGGTCTAGCGTCAAACGCTCAATGTTATGAATACCTACCATTTCGCATTTTATAAGAAAAACATCATTGGGGTCCGAATGTTCATGGATTAATTCAAATAATAAATTAAACCTTATAAACATTTTACAAGTAAGAGAGATGTAATATAATAAATATGTTTTAATTATTATTGATAATTAAAATCACTATTTATACAAATTGTGATAGCAAGTAAGATTCTTAAAAATGCTAAACTAGTTTACTACTAAACTATTTAGGCTTATATAAAAAACACACTCAAAGACTGCTTACATTAAAATATAGTAGTACAGGTACCTACTTAAATATCTACCCCTCTTTTCCGCTCTCCATTTTGTATACTTTTTTAATAAATGAAGTAAGAAAGAGCCCATTCACAGCAGTAGCTCCAGTATTCGTCTTTCAATAAAACTAAAGAGGCGTCGTTACGAAAAAGCTTGGTTCGCTCAGGTGCAACTGACTTAACACAATTGAGTTCGTTATTCCAACGGTGCATTGTTCGGGCAATAGAGACTTACGGCCTCGATCTGCAATCACCCCGATTTATAGACTTCAGAAACGAACAACAAAGGTTGTTTTAAAAATTGTAAAGAATATAATAGGAAAGTTAGCACTCAGTAAGCTATCGTTATCATTTAGGCAACTAAATCAAGTTTTTCATTTCCGTGACTCACTGGTCCATAGTTTTGATGTAAATAGATGTGGTACCAACCAGAGTATAATTTAACCCAGATTCGTTTAGCAATTCTGGCGTGATTGTGTAACAATATATCTAAAACTTGATAGTCTTACCAGTAAGATATAGAAGGAAGTTTAAATCATAAGATTTGGCATTCAGAGTAAAAAGTAGTAAATCAGAATCAAGATTTATTTTGTTCTTGTATAACTGCAAAAATTCTTATGTAAGATGAAACAAGAAAGTATCGATATAACTTACAAATATTGCTTCTTCTTGCCGCATACAAGACACATTTGTTCTTATTTTCAATTTCATGTAAAACGATTCTATAAATTTTAAAATCGCTGCCCAGACAGGAAGTCAGATCGAAATCGTGGCGGTCGGGAGGAAATTGCTCATTCTCACGCGAACGACCGCCGCCTCACTCCAGGGAATCCGCTCTAATGGAAAAAGTTAAAAAAAAATACAAAACTTTTTATTACAAAGCCTCGACGGACTTACATACCGACTGCTAACTATGAAGGGAGCTACGAGACTAGAATAGAATTATTGTTTGTGACACCCACGCAGAGTAATTGCGAACTTTATTTAATTTATTGTATTGCAAAGCTGCACACGTAATGTAATAAATTATGGATAAATATAATGAAAGTTAGACAGAGATTAATATTTTGGGTTGTTTTATATCAGCTGTGTATTGAATATACACATTTTATTCCACGATTTATTTTACTAATATGTTGCTGTTTCAGAAATTCGTTTTGATTGTTGATGGTTTTCGCGTTTTTCAACTATAATATATCTCCGGTTTTATTTAATCAATAACAATCAAACATACAGAAGATTGGACGTCTAACCATTGTGTTATACATTTTCTTTTCTACATAGCACACACACACACATAAACACATTACCTATCTACACACATAAATATATATTTATATTCACAGGTTGATTTAACATTTTATTTACACTGTGTTAACCTGAGGCTCTCATCTCAGGGTCTGGAGTCCACTTGCTTGCTTCACCTGTGTTCAGTACAAAAGTTACTCTGTTGATATAGTGTGGTAATATAGCTGTAACAAAAACCAGGCAACAAAAACCTTAACTCTGGCTAAAGAACAATTTGGGAATATAACAAATGTTTAAAAGTTCTTTATGAGAAAAAATCAATAAACATTATCACTATTATTAAATATCATTACAAATAAACCCTTACGGGTAATAATATTATTTATCAGATACCCACCTGATGATCTACATTCTAATCTATATTTTCATGACATAAGCAGTGATACGAGTAGCGTTATCGTGTAATAATAACCATTTGCCATCCACAGGTTTGCTTTAGTTTTTCTACCTTGATTTTAATTTTAAATAATATTTCCTAAGTATAAATTAAACTACTTATTTAAAGTTGATGCATCAGAACCGTTAGACTATCTTGAACTAAATAAAAGAGGATGTCAGGCCACAGACAATATATCCTCTATATGCAAGGCAAACACGACGTGTATTGCTTACAAATGAGTGCATTATTAAATATTTAATTACACGTGACTTGAAACATAAATATAATTTTGTGAATCATCACAAAACTACTTGGTTTTTCTTAATGTGTTATTCCATTGTTCAAAATGTCTGTGAGAAAATTAAAGTTATACTTCTCATACTAACAATAGGAACACATAAAATGCAAACTAAAATAATACTGTTGTAAGAAAATGACGTAGTACCAGTTGGAACTAACGCAATCAACATGTTAACACACAACTGCTTTCTATCAGTACTCGTTTAACATTAGCGCCGACTGGCCACCTGAGTAATATCGAAGCCAAAAAAGTGAATGCAATCCAGTTAATAGTATACGACGTCCTTCACAAATAAACATTACTTCAAATATTTGTTTTAGTTCAGTCACTTGTGAACGTGAATGATGTGCCAAAAACGTGTTATCGATCGACAAAGATAACCCGATAAGCGTAGATAAGATTTGTTGTTTATTAAATAGTAACAAAGGCTACAGGTATATCAGTAGTGCACAACTAGCTGTCTTGGAATCAGTGAGAAACGTGTTAAAACAAAAGGGACAAAATGTGGTAAGTTTCACAAACAAAACAGTTTTGTTTTCACTAAGTAATTACTGTGATAATATGAATGCTAGCAAATGTGTAGAAAGAAACAAATAGGTAGGTATAACACAGTTGTACCTGGTCGGTATATTAATCGATGAAATGTCTCACGCGAAGCGGAATTTTACTACTATAATTTGGGTCAAAAGTACTCGACTTCATAAAATGTTAGTATTTAGATTATGTTACAACAAATGCAGGTTAAATATGTACCTATTGTATATTTTTGTTATTGCATACAAAAATAATTATTAATAGATAAAATTACAGTATGATTAAAAAATAAATGGTAAGGTAAAAATAATTATTTCCGTATAGTAATTATCAATTTCATTGACCATCGAATACTATCTTAAGTACCACCGGGTTATTTTCCAACTCCAACAGATGACGTAAAACGTCATTGGCCAATCACTATAATGCAACAACGGAAGGTATATAAGTATTATTGCTAATAGCTATTGATACTTAACGTACCTAATATTATTGAGTCACAGTAAATCGTTGGCATCATTCACAATAGCTTGTAAATTAAAGAGGTCATTATTTTATGATGAGTGGACTAACTGTTCAGTCTTTATAGGAGTATAGGTACAAGTTTGTGACGTGCTGTAATCTTAATTGTTTATAATTGCGAGAATATTCTTACAATAAACATGAGTCTTTGTATTCTTCAAGTTCTTTCTTAACAAAAGCAACTGCTAAGTAATAAAGGATACTTTTGTCTAGCGGCTTTTATTCTTATGCATATTCGCCGTAGCCTTGCTAAATTATTATGAAACGTAAGGTAGTACAACAATTATTATATATGTGACATCTAACATGCAAATCTATAGCACATTTTATACAATGCGCTATACACCCTTTGAGCCCAAAAGTATCGATACTGATAAATGGAAACAATAATGAAAGTAAAAGAAGTGTAACGTGTACGAGTATGTATGTAAATTTATACCAGGAATGAAAAAGTGGTATCTGCCAACCTAAACGCAAGAGGTGTGACTGTATACATAGGGTATTTAGGTAGTTTATCAGAGCAAAATGTATGCTATCAGCCAATGGAAGTATTAAGATTAAATGTTATGCTAATGATAACAAGTTAAACATAAAACGACGGTATCTCCCGTCCGAAATGAGCTGTCCGAGTGGGGTAGTACCTCCACCCTACAGAACACCGTGGCCATAATAATCATCGTGTTGTGTTCCTGTCGGTAAGTAGGGTAGCCAGAGCTCACTGTACCCCTCCTTCCCCATCCCTTCATAACCTCCACGACCCTTCCCAGCCCTCACCCTTCCCTTCAGGGTTGGCAGCGCGTGTGTGACACCCTTAGTGTTGCACACGTTCATAGGCCACGGTGACCGCTTCTCATCAGATGGGTCGTGTGCTTGTCTGCTAAAAAAAATAAGAAAAAGGGTTTCCATTACCCACATCCATTTCAGAAGCGTTAGAATTACGTTATGTAGGTACATTATCAGTATTCTATTTCTAACAAAGCTACATACTCATACTCTAACCTTTATTATAGCTCAGCTTGATACTCTACTTATCTTGCACTTGGTCGTGGAATGACGTCATACGTCTGAGAGGTAATTCCTTCAAACGAATAACGAAATTATGAATCTTTTTATCTATCAGCTGTAGTCTTATATCATTTTAGACGTGACGCTCTCACTAGTTCCGTTTCCTTTCGAAGGCTTATGTTTGAGTATTGACTCATCAAAATATTATGCGATAATACAGTCTACATTCTACAAAGGAGTGGGTTTACTTGAAGATAAGTGCTAGTGATAATATATTTACTTGTACATAATAAAAACGCACTAGGATATTTTTTTGTAATTAAGCAAAAGTTAAGACTTTTTTCTAATGTTGGTGTCCTATCTAGATCCAGCCATATGTTTCTCTCGGAGATTAGGGTCACAGACAGTAGTTGCTTTCGTACCAGTTAAGATAAACCAAACTATGGAAAGGAGGTATAGTTAATACATAGTAAAGCGGACCTCGGGCCAAAAGTTTGCTAAGCTTTGAATGCAACTATAGGATAGATGTTTCAAAGAAGCTTGAAAATCTTTATACTGGTAGTACCATAACAGTTAACGATAGAATCTTCACCAATCCGCAAATACAGAGTGACCTCCAGTACTGAAGACTGATTGACAGGATGACGCGTTTTCCTTTTTCACAATACGCAACAGAAACAGATGGTTTTGTAAGTTATCTCTCATCTAACCTTCTAAGTACGATTGGCTAAGACAGTGTTAGTACACAGAATATTCCGGTACTAGACATTTTTCTTGGATCACAAGGACTTAATAGATAATAATAATAATAATGACAGAAGGTATGAGAAAAATTTCATTCCGCGCGCGCTGAGGTTGTGGAATGATCTCCATGCTGTGATTTTCCCTAGCGTCTACAACATGGGGTTCTTCAAGAAGGTCATTAGAAAGTTTTTACAGGGTCAGTAACGTGAGTATCTGACGCTTCTGGTATTGCATTTATCCATAGGGCCACGGTGATCACTTCCCATCTGTTGGCCACGTGCTTATCTGCCACCAAGTGGTATAACAAACATCAGTTAGTAGCTTGTTGGTTTACTACTTCTATAATATAAACAAAAGAATAATATGGTACTGTGTTTACACAAGGGAAATAAATACTATATAGTCGTATTTTTCACTGAAAATATACTTATTGAAATAAACAATACTCATAAATCAAAAGACCGCATAGGAAGTCACTTCATACATATATATTTTTTATATATTTTAGATTTTAAGTTGTTCGACCGTATCGAGTTTACAGCATGACATTACACACAGATGCAGAACAGTTATTTATGATTCACTTGAATTATAACAATTGCCTTAGTACTGGGGCTAACGCTAACATGCTCGATAAGGATTTTTCTTTGTTCTGTGTGCGCGACTCATTAACACTTCACACTTGCATTCGATTCGATTTAGGAAATTCCCATTGGTAGTGTGACGTTTTATTGTTGAAAGGTAATATTTTTTAATGTTAGTACACTACCTCTTCACGCAAAAACTGTGCCATATCGTGGAGTTGCGAACAACAGCCCATGTAACTATACCATACCATACGCTACCTCTTTCTTCAGAGAAAATACATAAATAATAAATTAGGTATATCAAACGTAAATATTATACAAAAATGTTTAAGAGAGAAACCACATAAATCCATCATGACTGTCATAAAATAACTATTAAGTATAAGAAGTTACAGATAACATTATCAGTATAAATAACAGTCTATGTCGATAAAGTTAGTACTTTAAGACTCATTCGCTAGAAATTAAACGTGAGTCATTTAAGAAATCAGGCAGTAAACTATTATATATTTTCCTGGTAGGTAGGTATTTATTTTATAATTGTTATCATATCGGAATTGATAATGATAAAACACGCAAAGTTTCTATCTCCGTAATTACATTTTACGTAGTACTAAATATTACCGTGGCTTCACCCGGCACGAAACCGAAATACCGATCCAGTTACCGCCGACCACAGGAACCTATACGTGAAATAAAAAGTAGCCTACACCATATCAGACTATAAATTCGGCCAAATCACATTTATGAAACTGGCTGTCACTCTTGGTGGGATTGTGCCCATCGGAACCTTTTTCAGAGATACAAAGTAGCCTATGTGTATGTGTGTAGTGTTGGCCCCTGTCCCTCTTCGCCACTTCATTCTCTGATCCTTTTTCCCAACTCAGTTGGGGTCGGCTTTCCAGTCTAACTGTGATGCGGCTGCCATAGATGTTTGTATGGCAACCGGGACCTACGACGGCTCAACGTGCTCTCCGAGGCACTAATTAACCTGCGACTAATAAATACACACATAACTTCGAAAGGCATCGAAAAGTCATTGGTGTGTGCCATAGTGAACCTGGGATCGAACCCGAGACCTCGTCTCAGCAGTCCATTACCCAAATCACTAGGCTACCGTGGTTTTTCCCTTTATGCCACTTCTCTATTATAATTCATACTTATGACATATTGCAACTAGAAGAGACCCAAGTGGTTGGTCAGAGTATTCCCCCTATTAAGGGACTAGTCACAGGTTCAAGCCCCGTCCTGAATGTTAACTTTTCCGATTTAAATTTTACATTTTACAAGCTAAAATAACACGCCACAAAAACTAATACCTTAATTTCATACTTACCTAATTGCATTGGCGTAACTTGCGAACATTACCGTAATTTATTCCTCACTAGTCGTCGACCTCCACTTAGTAGTAAATATTCTAAAAACGTCCTCTGCTAGCGTGCAATCAGCTTAAAACTGAATTTTTCCTTTATCCCTTGACCGTTGTACGATGAACTAATTTTAATTTATACTCATGGTCTACAACACTATGATATTCTCTTTAGATAATAACCTACTCATCATCAGCGTCAGTCCAGACTGAACTGAGGAAAAGAAGGAGAGTAGACCCCAGGGTCTAGTGTCCTTCTTTTCCTCTTGAATTGGCTAAATATGATGTTATTTTATTTCCACTATGTTTAACAGTGGGATCAGTGTAATGAATAAAATATCCATATAAATTGCGGAAAAATCCGTATAATTTTATTTCAAGGGAAAATGAGTCGGCGGACGACAGTCTCAATAAATAAAGAATAATGAAAGCGAAACAAAGTTGTAAATACATAAAGTATAGACTGTAAAGAGCATTAAATGAAATTTAATATTTCAAGGATCTCTTGTAAAAAGAATTTAATGATTTATGGCGTCACCACGCACTGATTAATAAGTCCATAAAAGAGTGATAGAAAACGCTACAGGCAAAGTTATAGCATGATATTTTGACAAAGGTAATTTAGACTCAAGCCTCTTTGTTACTATTTAAACTAATTATAAATTATTATCTACTTCTTCCGAACTAATATTTAGAAGTAGTTAAATAACATCATCAGAATCTGAATTCGTTTATTTGTTAGAGCGCAAAGGTTGCCTGGCAGAAATTGCGTTAAGCGATAAGGCCGCCCTTTGTACTGCTGTTGTCTTGTTTTTAATTTCTGTATCCAGAATTTTGTAATCGGCGTTCAATAAAGCATATAATAAATAAATAAATAAAAAAATACTCGTTGGTAGGTGTTTCATTTCATAGGAGCAGTGAAGCAGTAAATCAAATGGTTATTGGAACGCTTGTATACGGAGTCGTTTTAAAACAAATAAAAGGTCTTTACAGCATTTTACAATTGGCACGTGTTTTGTTCATTTTCAAGAACACGTATTGCTTAAAATACTTTATGAATCACCTCGAAATTATTATGGGCTCGACTTATCTTGACAGTGATAGAAAACTGGTTTATTGTGAAGCAAAAGCAAACTGTCCTGTGCGCTTGTAGAAGTGAAAGTGTATAATGTAGGTACCTATGTGCGTCTACATTATTTGATACACTAAATTATACCACTTTAAATGAAGAAAACATGAAAGTGTTGCGTTTAACCGAAAATTAGTCTGTGTATAACTAAAATATCTCAAGATTTATCTTGAATCTATTCCATCCGAAGGTTGTCTGGCAGAAATCGCAAAGTACGATAAGACCGCCCATTGCACATGAATGTTTACTATGGATCACATGAATAGCAATGGTACTGCGCTATGGATTGTGTCCTTATGCAGTGTACAATAAAGAATAACTCGCTAAGATCTTTATATAAAAATTAGAAGAAATAAACGGCATTTATTAACTTTTTTTTTTTTACCGTTTACGTAATTTTTTTTTTTTTTTTTTTTTTTCGTATAATAAACGGCATTGTTAATAGTATGTTGTGCGTGTATAATTTAATAACCTATTCGTTTTCTATTTTTGCAGTTGCTGTGTGTGTAATCTTCTGTGCAAGCTCATCAGTTTAGCGGTGTCAATACTGTTTATAGTAGCAGTAGTATTATTAATACTATGGGGAGTCGGTGTTATATTCGGTAAGTACGGAATAGTGAGACTGACATAGAGCTACTCATTAATTTTTTTTATTCATGCAGTCTTTAATTTTAAGACGAAATAAACAGATTTCTGTTTATTTACTGTAATAAGAAAAACATATTTATTAGGATTTCCTGTTTCTGAAACACTAGGCGACACATCACTGATAAGAGGTACTTATTATTGATAACGATAGCACTGTTGAAAGTGATAAAGTCTACGCCTACATTTGATTGCTGTTTGTAATTCCTGATACAATGGAATACAAATGAATCAAAATGGTTAATTGTGGAGTAACTTATTAACACTTTATTCGAAGCATAAATATATCAATTTAACATAATACTTATGTATTTTCTGTGCGTTAATTTAACTGTACAGCAAGAAATAGTTAAATTTATTGTTAATTATTCATAGTTGTAATATAATGGAGAAGCTTGCCATAATTATTTTTATTTAAAATCTTTAGCACTGTTCAACACTAAATGATCACCATTTTGTTACAGGTTCAGAAGAGACTGCTACTACTACAAGTGACAATTATGTGTACTCTCATCAAAAATTAATTTAATACTACTATTAGTCGTTGCCAGCCCGAAATAAAACACCAAACAATATGAAAAATGAGAAATGGGTACAAATCTAAACAGGGCAGTGACACACTCCTCAAGTCAACTAACTACAAAAAGTACCTACTACCTCAGAAAGTACTTTATTATTAAGGCTATAATAATCCAATAACGTATTATAAATGGCCAATTCGTCACAGTATGAACAACGACATTTTACATCCTATTTTAAGTAATTTAATATTTGTTCTTTTTATTATAGTTCTTAAGTTAATAGCACGTGCAATGTAATTTTTACAATTTTGATAAATCACACGATTAGAAATTAAGTTCACTACAACAAATTGTATAGGTATATTTAATAAACCTCACTAGCTGAAGGGTTTAAAGCTATTATTTTTAAAATATTTTTAAGTTAAGTTCTAATAATATATGCATAATCACTGTTTAACTTATTTAGTATTAAGTTACTTCTATTATATTAAGTTACTGGCGAAATGTGGGTGCTAGCACCTCTGCCTACCCCTTCGGGGATATAGGCGTGAGTTTATGTTTTATGTTTTTTACTTCTAGGCAAATTTGATCAACCGTCGACCACATCATCACTTACCAACAGGTTAGATTGTGGTCAAACTTGAGCCTATTACCAACAAAAAATACTATGTATTAACAAAACATGACAAAATTTATTCTGGTGTTCTAAATATCATTTCATTATAATTTAGATGTATGGTTTTCATGTGTAAATACATTTCATATCTATACATTTCAAATATACTTATTTTAAGTGATAGGGTTTCCTTTCAACGTTACTTATGGGCATACACGCTTATATCTATAAGTAGTGGATAAATTTTTTGTGTCTTCGTACTTTTATGTGTCAAAACCAAGATGGTATAAAAAGTACAATCTGTATTTTTAGTGTATTATTTTTTTATATAAAGAACAGAAAATTTTAAAAAAGACGCAATATAATCTCAAGACCTAGCCCACTTTTAGTACCCACCTATTTCTAAAACAATATGCACATAATAAATGTGAATAACTATTGCATGTAATTTGAAAAAAAAAACAGTTTCCACTAACTTAGAGCGTTTTATTTCTATATCTATGAAAATATAACATATTGTATGTATGTAATACTACCAAGAAATACTTAGATTTAACTTAGAAGTACAAAGTACAACCAGTCTATTTTGTTTAATTTAGGGAATTCTTGCGACAACCTTCTAACTCCATCATCGAACCCTTAATACCATGTAACACCTGTAACATTATTAAGATAAAACAAATGAACCGACCCCTATAGGTTTTGCCTATTTAGCTCAAGTCCCTATACCCTCTTTCCTATTCCATTATCAAACCCTGAATACCATAATATCATATCAGAGAGTTGGTCAAAACAAAACAAATGAGCCCATACTTAATAGGTTTAACTTTTTTAGCTTAGGAGTTTCTGGGTAGTCTTATTTGAGATTTCTACCAGACAAACTTTGGATGGACCAGATTTCTAGACTTTGGGTAGTTATAGTGGGTATAATAAACTATCATCAGTTACTTTACTAACTCTAGAAGATTTACTTCTACAGAATCTATAGAATTCCACAGCAGATAATATATACCTACAGATTTTTAGCTTCGATTGTACGCACATCTAGTTTATAAAGCACGATCTCAGCATTTCAATGGTGACAAATTAATACATTGCCATTTGAGTATTACAATTTTTAATCGAAATAATTATGACAATTAGAAGATTAAATTAAATTTGATTTCCTAGATTCACTTATGCATAATGTTAATGTTAATTCCTATATACTTACAGGTAGACCTAATAAAAGTGTGATAAATAGGATTTGAGCGATATAAAAGTACATAATTATATCTTCCTATTTATTATTTCTGCAGAACAATACTTGGCAATATTGATAAAAGTTCACTGATATACGTCATAATGATGCATACTGGTTTGTCATGGTCTTTATATAAATAGATTATTTTATGTTATTATATTAACCGAAATATTCGATCAGGACTGCAGTTAATTCTTTCACATTACACCTTTGCGGTTCTTTTCCTTATCTGTTGATATCACAAATTCATATTAAGTTAAAATTTACAGCCAATACACTGTGCCCTCGGCGTGTTGCGTTGGTCTTATATCTTCATAACGACTAGCCTCGAGGGTATAATTGTAGTCTTATTTCTATGCTTAAATGCTCTTTTGGTGACAGTTAATGTTAACTTGGAGACCTAAATTTAGTTACCTACTTTAGTTGTTTATCATCATAATTGGAAGACATTTTGCTGCCTTGAAATTTCATGTCTATCTTCTTAAGACCGCAGATATTATGTGTTCGATTTACCATCTAAGCCGTACTTTTGGTTGTCTACAATGCAGAGTACCTACTGAATCCCATAGACCGCATATCTATTTTCATAAGACTCCACTTTCAGCTAGCCACCTGAAACGTTCCAGAAGGCAGGCTCAAGGAAACCCACCGCCATCACCAGCTCGCTACTTCATCAACGGCTCGCTACTTCATCGAGTACATAATGTGTTGTTGTAATTTCCCTCCGGGGTAGGCAGAGACAACAGACCGCCATCTACCTCTGCAAGCCGGCCGGTTACGAGTGCTTTTGATTTGACCTGCCCTTTCTTTGTGCAAGTAGGGTAGCCAGAGCTCATTATACCCCTTCCCCCCCCCCCCGCCCCTTCCTAGCCTCCCCACTCTTTCCTACTGCTGCTCTTTCCCTTCAGGGTCGGCAGCATGTAGCGGGTAACGCCCTTGGTGTTGCACACGTCTATAGGCCACGGTAACCGCTTCCCATAAGGTGGGCCGTGTGCTTGTCTGCCACCTACGTGGTAAAAAAAACTCACTAATTTGGTCAGTGTATACTCTGCGAGGTCGACCCCGGCTTACCTGCCCACTTACATGTCCCTTAAAATATACACACTATTAATCAATATTTTTACAGAATACTAGTAATTACTATTATTCTCATTACCCTCTCCAGTTAAATCAACGTCTATAACAACAGTGGGTACGCGGTGATAGTGTTATGTAATGTGATGGTAGTGAAAGTGTAATGGCCTCTGTAATGTAAAGACAATCACCTGTCGCTTACCTACCTACTTTATTCTATCATTCAGGAACTAGGTATATAATCTAGTATTAAATAGTTTTATCCTTCTATAGTAGGTATTTCAAATATTAGCTATCGTCATATCATATCGATTGGCGTACGTATCTAAAATGTTCATTATCAGTCAACAATGATAGCTCGATAAGGTATGACTAACTTAGTTTATGTTTTAAACTGTAACAATGGTATCAGCATTGCAGTTGTAGATCACAAACTGTTTGGAATTTAGTGAAAAAAGAAAGAAAATAAAAACAATAAAATGTGGTAAGTTGCCTGAACAAAGATTATTGAAGTGAGATATTCTTCATCCCATTGGCAATACCGGTGATATTCAAAACTTTCAGTTTAGAGCACGGGCCCCGCTTTTCTTCACATCTCTTGATGGTAGTTTCTTTTGTCTTTTATAACAGCAATTTCGCTGTCGCACGATAAAAAACTGGAATGCTCTACCCACATACGTGATTCCTTCTTCTTACAATCCCGGGTTTTTTGAAAAGCCGTGAGCATCTGTCCAGGCCGTCAAGAAAGGGACCACCACGTTAAGATCGGTTGATTGTATTTGGATCTGGAATCAAATGGATCGAAATACGCGTACCAAACTGCAACTCTCGGATGCAACTGGAAAAAATTCTGGTGTAATTTATTTATCATACGCTTAAATTTCGCTCATAAAATAATTTAAATTTATGAAAAAGAATGTAGTATATTAATAAATTAAAATATAATAAAAATAATAATTTAAGAGTTTGTGACAATCTTTATTAGTGTATTAGTCAATCATTCTACCGATTCAATATTAGCATACGTAATTACCACAGAACAAAGTTTTTTTTTAATGTTCTGTGGTAATTACTGATCTTAATACTTTTTAGGTGTTAGTCATAAAAACACCGATATGAACCATATGGTATTGCTTATCGTATTGTGATACTAACAATAAAACACATAATTTTATAATGACGATAAGGAACATAATAAAAGATAATCCAACATCGTTTTACACTTTAAAAATGGTGTTTGGACTAAAGCAGCTAACCGTCTACCATCTTGACGAGTGCATTGGAGGAATTTGTGTGTATGCGCCAACCTCACCTGCAAGCCGGTACAACTGCTTTTGACTGATGGACAAGCCTGACGCAGATTTTGAGTCAGACGGCATGTCGATATTGTGTTATTGAACCTTGGGCTTATCCAGGGATCTCTCAACATTAGATACCACGTGTCCTAGCGTGTAATGGTATATATTCAGAAGATTTATTTGACATGATGCCCACGGCCATATTCTAACATCACATCACTCGCCAGGGGCAAGGAATTATCCTCACACGTTACACACTGTGAAGTGTGATAGGAATTGTATTCCAAGCACGCTTAGGTTATGGAATAATCTCCCTGCTGTGGTTTTCCCTAGCGTCTACAATATGGAGTTAGAAAAATTTTACAGGGTCGGCAGTGGGAGTGTGGTGCCCCTGATGTTACACACGCCCATAGGCTACGGTAACCGCTTCCTATCAGGTGCGCCGTGTCACCATGCTTTTAAAAAAAGAAAACTTAAGTTAGTAACAGATAACAATGCATAAAAGATACATCTTTATTTTTCAGTTGTGTATGCAGTTGTTTATGCAGAATTTGCTGTGCAATATCACTATTATTTACAATAGCGGTAGTACTATTAATTTTGTGGGGAGTTGGAATTATATTTGGTAAGCTTATGTTTTTTTTTCGTAGTCTGGCGCTTTCGATTTTTACGCCGAGCGATGTTTGATTTTATTTACTTAATTGACTAATTAAAATATCATTATGGGCAGCTGATTCATGATCATTAGTTAACTTCTAGTAGTCTCAGTTTTTATATACCTTAACACTGTATTTTATGGTAGGCAGGTACTACAGAGCTCTATTTTATACAATTCTTAACTAAACCCATTCCTCATATCTTATATACCATAATATTAACGTCACCATGCTTTCTACGTGACCAAGCCGTTATTGTCTATTTTTGATAAACCTCCCTAGCACTAAGCATTAAGCATAATAATTATGCTAAATATCGCCACGGCTTCACCTGCGTGGAATTTTATTCTAGTACTTGGGAACCTATTCCAGGAATAAAAAGTAGCCTATATGCTATATGTTACTCGGACTTCAGACTATAAATCTATCACTGACTACCTACTAAGTTATAACCAGATCTGTTGAGTCGTTAGACCGTGATTGAGTAACAAACATCATATACACTATATAAATAGGAAGTAGGATACAAGAACATAATGAAATTCAAAATGAGTGATTACACGAATATAAAATATAGAGTTCCTTTTGAGGTCACTGAGATTAACAATACTCTATACTCTGGGATCTGATTTGAATAATTAGACTGATTTTAATCGATACCGTCTAAGAAATTAAGTTCACGTGTCAATGGCCCAGTCTATAGTAATTGTGTTATTTATGGAGAAAAACTTTTAATACTTTTATTTTCTATTTCAGGAACGGTCGATGAGGTGACAAACCGTGCAGTAACTGAAAACTACGAGTACGATTCTCTTCAAGTTCATCAAAGATTAATTTAATGATTTGTTTTTTTTTTGTTAAAATGTCTTTTATTTTATACTTACTTTTATAATAAAATAATTGAATATAATAAGTTCAATAAATGAACATTGTTAATCACAGCGCTATTTATAGTTATTCATATTTACATAAATCGTAAATAGCACACAAGTCTCCAAATTCCCTACTTTTGGGTCTCAAAACTATGGCTGAATAAAATACTATGCACGTTTTGGTTACTGTAAGTTTCATTATAAGTTTGTCTGGTTATCAACTTGAACAGATTTCTGAAGAAACTGATATTATAATGACTAAAACTCATTATATACCAGTTTCCCTACCTAGATCCTAAATATTACAGTTAATAAGTTATTTAATAAATGATAATTTCTGTTAACGAACAATGATCACTTTCCATACATTAATTTACCAGCCAGTGATATTTCTGATAGGTTTTGATGCCTTTCTTAGCCCATTTTAAGTTTAAGATGGTACTTTTACCCTCCTTAACTATATAGTATTTGTGTTTATGCAGGTATTTGATTTATCTTTGTTTTATCTACTACGTAGAGCTTTTAGCTTCATCCTCAATCAATAATTTTTTACAATAAACCGGGCCAACCGGCTCACAATCTAATATTATCGTATGGTCTTAATAAGTACAAGGAAATTTCTAATGTTCTTGGGTCTTAATTCAAAAGTCTATTGGGTCTACGCTCTCTTCACAGACAACTTCTGTTATTGGCAGACTTTGTTAACATTATCGGCATAGTTTGTCACACCAAAAAATTGAATAGATAAATAAATCAAATAAATAAATATTCTACGACAGTTTACACAGAATGAATAAAAGGCTCAGACAGCATCAGAATATGATCATAGATTAGCGTGGTAACTAATCGACCTATTACTTTAGTAATATTAACATCAAGAACATTAGAAATTTCCTTGTACTTAGCTGGACGTTTCATTTCGAACGAGCGGTTGTCTCCAGGATTTTTGAATCTCGGCCGGCGGTCATCTCTCTCGCACACTGCCTAAAATTGCCATGATACGTTAAAATTTCCCAATCCAAACCTGTCAAAGTCAAATTTACGCAAAGGCTGAGTTCTTCGGAGCTTCATTTTGATTCTAGTTGAGCTTTATGAAAATTCACAGTACACCGTACATATCAATTATTATTAATTGAGTAATATTTATAGAAATTAATAAAAAAATTGACACATATTCGCTTCTTAGATTGTGGGTGACAGCCATTTTAATAAAGAAGCAACACTGTTTACCAAAAATTCGTAAGGTGACCAACCATCCGTATTTTGCGGGATAGTCTCCTACTAGAAGCTCCTGCATTGCAATAAATACATAGCATAGTCCCACAAAACGTCAAATGCTTTCCGCACGTTTACAATATCCATCATAATATATTACAATATTAACTGTAGAGAGGTCAATTCTATACATCCATACTAAATTATTATAAATGCGAAAGTAACTCGGTCTGTCTGTCTGTTACGCTTTCACGCCTGAACCGCTAAACTGATTTTGATGAAACTTGGTATAGGAGTAGATTAGACCTAGATAATGAACATAGGCTATGTTTGGTTGCGATAACCGACATCCACGTGGGCGGAGCCGCGGGCAGCAGCTAGTTGAATATATTTAAAAAATAACTACATATTGGGAAATAATTAGTGATCGATACTAATGCAAAAAATGCAATCAGTATTTTTTTTGTCTTTCTGTCTGTCTATCTGGATGTGCACGCATGGATGAAAAACTACTGGAGGGATTTTGATTAAACTTGATACGATTATAGTTCATACTTCTGGGCAACATATAGGCTACTTTTTATACAAGCTGATATACCCATGGCTTCACCCGCGCTTCGTTTTTAGGTCGTTTTTGGTCATATCTCCGGTTGTACTTAACCAATTGCAAGCAAACATACGATAAATTTTGAGTCTAAGTAAGACCTTTCTAATAAAAATTCGTTCAGTACTTTTTACGTCCATTGCTAGGAAGCTGGTCATATTAAGTATATAATTTCAACTTTGACGCTTATTATTTATTGCTTTCTAGACATAACCTATACCTACTCAATTGGTATTAAGTTTGGTATTGGTTGGTATTAAGTTATCGTTTTTAAAAACCACTACACTTTTTTATTTGTTCACGACTGTACATACTTAGACCACGGTAGTATAAACTTACTGTATACAGGTTGACTCAAAATATTATTATATATTTAGTATTCTTCACATACAGACAGATAGAAAGACAAAAAATTTACTGTTTGCATTTTTTGCATTAGTATCGATCACCAATCATCCCCCAATAGCTATTTTGTAAATTTATATATGCAAAGAACAGAATTGACCTCTCTACAGTTTTATTATAAGTATAGATCATGTATTTGTCTTATTTTGTTCCTTAAATTTACGAAAGAAAGTATAATAATGGGACAGGGATTCACCTGACGATTTTTAAAATTCACATTATCTTTCAAGTCCGTATCGATTCATTCGTTTTAATCGACCTTTTTTAACAGGTCACCTCATTATGAATATAAAACTGACAAACGTCAAATGTTACCTATTAATGTGACGCTACTATAGGAAACACCCTTTTGTTGCTACTCTGTCGCATTGGGTTTGCCTGTAATGACACTGTATGTATAAAATAAATAAATACATAATCCTTCATTTAATGTCAATAATTTATTTTGTTATTACATGCTTACATAAGTAAGTCTCAATTAATAAATAAATAAGTTACAAAATTACTGTTTTCATCTTTAATAGCTTTTAAATATATTATAGTAAAATAACCTTTTCAATGAATTTGGCCTCTCTTTATAATATTAGTAAATATGGAAACGTAGACTATACCATTTATTTTCATGAGCATAGACGTAAACTACATCATATATCCCAACCTTGCAATTAAACATGGTCACCGCAAAGAAAGGTACGCAACCCAACCAACTAGATGGAGACACTGCAATGTATGGCCTTGCAGTATCCATTACTTTTAATATTCTTGATTAACATCAATGGAAAGAACAAACTAAGCCAGAAATACTTTTTAGCTCCTTATTACTTATCTGTGATCTGTTCAATCTTCTCAAAGTTTGTCAAAGCCATTCAATTTTGTAGCTGTCAAAGTTACGTTCAAGGTTCAAGCAATATTGTTTCGTTATTATTGATAAGCAATAAATAATATATTGCATCAAATAACATATCCACACATCTGAGATTTTTAAGAACATGTGGTTGGTTTACTAACATTTCAATTAAGTTTTGATCTGGCTAAGTACTGAAGCATAAAAATCTGAAAAAATAACGCTTGAAGTAATCTGCATTTGGCTCACGAAGCACGCTGAGATGATGATGATAATTCACGCCTTTCTCCCATCAGGCAGAGACAGCAGGCCGCCTTCTGCTAATGTGAACTTTCCCAAGAAAGAAAGCATCTTATATTATGCTGTATTTACTTATTATATACCTACCCATTTATGTTTTTATTTCCAGCTGTATAGACTTATTGTGGCGGATCGTCACATTCGTAATTTTAATAATAGTCATATTAATACTACTCAACATGATCTTGAAAATTTTTTAATGGTTCTTGTAAGTATTTTTTGCATGGAAAATAATATAAAATAGAGCAAAAGATTCCAAGATGGGACTTTGCGCTTAGCGGTAGCTAACGCCGGTAGAAATTCTTGTGATCAGATAGGTATAATCAATAGATTTTGACGAGTCCTGACCATTGAAACTTGAATGACCGTCATAGATTTGCCGAGTCAATAATTATACTAAATGGAAATCCTTCAAAATGGCGAGGGTTCCCCCTCCACCGCACGCGATGTGTGTAGTTCTTTTTTTTTATACTACTTAGGTGGCAGACAAGCACACGGCCCACCTGACGGGAAGCGGTCACCGTGGCCTATGAACGTGTGCAACACTAAGGGTGTCACACACGCGCTGCCTACCCTGAAGGGAAGTGGGGAGGGGTGGGAAGGGGCGGGGAGGCTAGGAAGGGATGGATGGAGAAGGGGTACAGTGAGCTCTGGCTACCCTACATACCGGCGGGAACACAACACGATGGTTATTATGGCCGCGGTGTTCTGTAGGGCGGAGGTACCTACTACCCCAGTCGGACAGCTCATTTTGGACGGGAGATACCGTCGTGTCCTACCTACAAAAACTAGCGTGATAAATTCTTTGATTCTTTGACTATCTAGTGGTGTAATTTATATCTGGATGGGGATGATAGATATGTAGCTGCAACACTTAACTGTATCCTGCGATGTTGTTGTCGATCGTTTCATTGATTCACGTCAAAAAAGCTGCCGCCGCTACCTGGGTCCACCACGTGGAGGTTCCACTAGCAGCCCACACACCCAGCTCAATTAATCTATGAACTTTTTTTTCAGAAATGTTGTTTGCAAAACTAAAATAATATGTAGAACTATCAGTCTTTCATACTTATAAGTTTTGTTTTGTTTCAGCGAAAGAACGTAAAAACGTATACTTAATCAAAACTATGATTAAAGTACAATTCATCAAAAATAATATAGTATAGTTTATTACTATGTTTTCATGTATTTCTTGTTATACTTAGAATATTATTTAAATAGTTTATAAAGGTAAAGCCAGTTGTCAAAGCAACTCAATTCGTCATTTTAGTGATGATCCCGATTGCTTTCGAAGTTTTCACCTCGGAGCCCTGGATCCGATTTCCATTTACGTTTGGCTTATTTTGGTTTTGGATTAAGTAAGTGATTCCAAACCTAAGGAGCTTTCCTGCGCCAGAGCACGAACGTACTAGCTAACACGTGAGATTGACTTGAAGTACCAATGTAGACCAATAGAACTTCGCTTTTTAAAGTACACTCAAATACATATTTTTTTTAAAAGCAAACTTACATTTTTTATAAGTGACCTACCTACCATTAGATAATAATAATTTAAGAAAATATGCCACCATAATGGCGTGTTGAAAACTCTGGATATACTTTCATAATAGATACATATATCATGCATTCTAAGTATGTTTTGTTACATCATTTGTTTATCATGTCGTAGAAACCATAATAAATGATAAAGCATCAGATATACTGCTGTGATGTACTTACGTATATTTTTCCATATTTAAATAAATAATGTCATGTCAATTAAGTATTTATATAGTATTACTCAAAAGTAATCTCTACATATTATGTAGAAGTCAAAATATTTGTTTTAAGATATTCGCTGTACGAGTTTCATGTGATCATCTACTTTTTACGCTGATTGTACTTATTTTTATTAATAAGGCTTCATTGTAATGCTACTTATTCATTGATCAGATTTTGTTTTTATACTTTCATAATGTCAAAAACTATGATGGAATAAAATTAAAATCTTTATTTTGTAAATATTTTTTATTATAACAGAATCAAAAGTGATTATCCATTCAAACGCTCGCATAGACAATAGTAGTAAGTAAGATACACGTTCATGAAATTACAAGACAGAACAAGCATTCAGTTTCCTCATCATGATCATTACAAGATTTACAAGCACCTGTTTCTAATAACTTTTGGCACTAACATTAAATGGCTGACACTACAAGCTCTATAACAGTTATTTCTAGAATTATAAAATACGAGTGCAAGTTTATAGCCAGTCAATAAATTTACAAAGTAAGAGTGACGGACGGACGTTTGAATTTTAAGCTTTTGTTGTGTCTTTACCTATTTTAGTTGTGTTGCTATAGCGTTATTTAATTACCAAACTCAGTGGCGTGGCGGTAGAGCATTCGACTGCTACGTCGGAGGTCGCGGGTTCGATTCCTACTCAGTATAAACAATCATGGTATTTGTATTGATTTAGGTGTTTCCTTTTTTTTTTCTTTTTTCCGTGCGGAAATCCTCATGGATACCCACCCCGCGGCCAGCGGGGCAGGTTATGTCGGACTCTTACCGACTAAAACCGCACGCCGTCTATGGTCTTCTGACGCCAGGGTGTAAGGTGGCCCAAAGAGCATTTCCCTCGCACCCCGGCTTGACCCGGGCCATCTCCGGATTCGAGATGGCCCCCTCGGGTTTGGGAACCGCGTGGTTCCCGTCATACCCCCGGAATAGGGGGGGCGCGCTTACGCGCGCCGCCGCCTCGGCCTGCTTCTGCTAGGGTGACAGGCGGCTCCACCCGTCACCCCCAGGCCAGCGCTCATGGAGGACGGAGGTCGTTGATTTAGGTGTTTCCTCCTCGATCTCGCCTCGGTAATCACGTTAAGTCTTTGGTGCCGGTTACCATACGAACGTCTATGGCAGTCATTAAGGGTAGTAGGAGCCCTAAAAAGTTTCACAACTGGTCTAACTACAAAACATCGATATCGCCAATGGGCAATAGGCTCGCCCCACCTATTACATTGGGACCTAAAACATAAACTGGCGAAATGTGGGTGCTAGCACCTCTGCCTACCCCTTCGGGGATATAGGCGTGAGTTTATGTTATGTTATGCCAATGGGTTGCGAAGGTCAGATGGCAGTCGCTTCACTGAAAACATTGAAATACGCCACGACGGCACCGCCACGTCATGGTTAGACTGAAAAAACCAACCCCAAGTTAGGCCGTATTTTTCTGCTTTTTGAAGCAGCTGCTAGGGCAGCTTTAAGTTACCGATGATGGTGAAGGTGAAGTAATTCTGCATAGATTCAAAAGCCCCTGAGAATATAATTTGCTCTTTATGCATTGACATCATTTTTCTCGATATAATAATAATTTTATGATTTCATAAAAGGCATCAAACCTCATGCAATTAAGCCATAGACTTGGCAGACATCGAGCCATATTTAGGTCTATATTTGGTCTATGTACGCAAATGTGGGTTGATAGTTGATATTGTTGAGAACAAGGATATTATGTTGAGAAACGGTTGAGAACAATGATAGAGAATGCTTGAGAATGCTACATTATAAAAACATTATAAATTGTCAACGCCGTTGTGCTATCAACTTACAATACAATATTATTAATCATAAAAGCTTTATGAAGCTATTCTCCCATTCTCAGTCAACGAATAATATTATAGTTTATCCTTGTTTATCAAACAATGACATATCTTGGTTACTATTGGTGGTCCAAGCAAGAAAGCCGGACGACGACGGAATAATTTAGTTTTGGGAGAAAAACATTCGTGCAAGTGTAAAAAATGTGGTAAGTAACAATGAAATTTATCCCAACCAACCATAAACAAAAGTGATTAACGACAAACTTTCGCTTTTCTCAGGGGTGCGTGGTCCGAAACCTCCACGTAGTGCACCTCTGGTAACAGAGACGGCATCGCCTCTCACTCGCAGAGGAGGCGCTGCTGCATGCTCAAATCTAGAGCGGCTCGAAAGCTCTCCACGTATCCCTTTGACTAGCAGACGACCGATAGTCTGTTTTTCTATATTTATCTTTCGTTATTACGTGATATTCTACTATAGACCGACCGCTGCCGCTCCCGCGGTACACTGCTACTACTACTACCGCTGTACCGCTCCCGCGGTCGGTCTATAGACTTTGTAGTCAAGCGGGGTGAATAGGAATGAAGGGGTGAATAGGGACAAAATGGTCATTAGAATTTGTTAAATAATTTCTTGATATTTTATTTTTTTATATTGATATTCGATGATACTTTTCATCGTGACATGGAAGTGGTTTATAGTTTCGCATAGAAGATAGTAACTGCAAAATTTACCTGATTATTTTGTTCCTATTCACCCCTTAGTCCCTATTCACCCCGTTTGACTAAATATAGTTTTATACGTATGTAAGTATGGATCGATTTTTACTGTAATTAAATGCTGTTTCGTAATCTTATTTTATATATAATTATATATTTATATTTCGTAATCATATAAAAGAAATATTTTATTAATAATATTTTTAATAATTTAGAGTAAAGTATCCAATAAACAAAATTGTATTCTTTTTTGTTACAGCTGCCTTTTCAATCTTCTATGTCAAATATTAAGTTTCTGCATGGCATTTGTCTTTATTTCAGCTTTGATTTTCTTCGTACTTTGGCTCCTTGGATGGTTTTGGTACTGTAAGTGTCATGTTTTTTACATGCTTCAAACCGCAAAATTTGCATAATAGAAAACTTCGTAGATTAAAATTATTACTTTCATAATTCCAATGATCCAAGTACTTCTTAGACACATTCTAATTGGGTACGGGCCGGAAACTCCACGTGGTGCACCCGGGCAACGGAGGCAAGCAGCACCTCCCACTCACAACGGGAGACGCTGCTGCCTGCGGCAAATCCGGCTGCTCCGAGGCTCTCCACGTGTCCCTCTGACTAGCAGATGGCACAGTGAGGAGCAGGTGAGGGGTGGGCTGATTCTTCGCGTACGGCCGGTTGGATGACCTTACGGCCGCCTACCACCCTTCACCCCACCGTCAGCGAGGTGGAGTGATGCTCACCCCACCCCCCTGTCGGGAGGGTCGAGGAAGCCATCTTAAAACCGTAGATGGTCAGGGGTCAGTTGGGGTTTAAGGGATATACACTACGAGTATAACACCTCTTTAGGTGTATTTCATTCATTAATTCATAATGTTGGGACTTTAGGGGTCGCAAATCAGTGAGTCTAGGTTCTGACCGATGGTTTTTACAGTGAGTACATGAAGCTAACAGACTTACAAACGCACACTTGCTCAGATCGAGCACCGTTTTAAAATCTTGATTAATATAATTTTAATGGACACATTACATAATACTAATACTTATATTAATGTTAATATTTTGTCTTTCAGAATCTGTGATCAACTATTAGACTATAAGTTTAATGACAGAATTCAAAGAAACGATCAGTCATCTACTCTCATAGAAGCTTCCAGAAAAAAATCTACGTCCTTCGTGTTTCATCATAATATACCTATGTTTAAAGTTATATTAGTATTTTAAGTAGGCCCTGTTTGATGTATAATCATGTTGCTTTATTTTTTTAGTTATATTGTTCTTATCTAGTAATTTAATAAACTATGTCTTATGCAATTTCTAATTATCTTTATCTATAGGTATAAAACGCTTTGTCCTGAATGACTGACTGATCAACGCTTAGTCCAAACCGCTGATCATAGAGACTTGAAACTTGGAGGGTGTGTTCTTTGTATAACGTAGGCATCCGATAAGAAAGGATTTTCAGTAATTCTACACCTAAGGGGGTAAATAGAGTTTAAAGTTTGTATGGGTGATTTCCTTCGAAGTTTCATCAATACTGCTTAGTCGAGTGTAGAGTCGAGTGGGTGGAGAGTCGAGTGGAAAGTGGAGTGGAGAGTCGAGTGGGGGTCGAGTGGAGAGTCAAATGAAGAGTCGAGTGGAGATTCAAGTAAAGAGTTGATTGGACAGTCGTTTTATTAAAATAGACTTGATAGTGATACTGACTTTCATACCAGCAAAAACCCTTAGTGTTGCACACGTTCATACTGTTCATAGGCCACGGTGACCGCTTCCCATCAGGTGGGCCGTGTGCTTGTCTGCCACCTACGTAGTATATAAAAAAAACCAGTTGCTTACAAAAAGATGTGATTTAATTAAGTGAAAACTTTTTCTGTTTTCATTTGTTGAGAGAAGAGAAGAGATAATGTCTAAAAGATGCAATACTGTGGCTGCAGGTGTACCTACATGAAGTCAGGTTGGCTTAAGCATCAAAGACGCTGGTGAGGTCTGATACACCCTAAATGTTGAATCTTCTATAATGTAATATCAAATGGAATTAATAAAGTATTGCTATCGTAATTAATATTTGAGAGTTGCAATATTTTCGAAAGTATCAGGCAAAATATTAGAAAATGTCATGTAGAACTGCGAGCATGTGACTACGGGCTGCTTTCATAATAAAAACATGACTTCAAAGGAGCAATCTCATGTTGGACAATGTTGCATTTACGTGTAGCGAACGGTGACTTAAAATTTTTGTCTGGAATTTCTTATTTCCCAAGAGAAATACTAAGATTCCAGGTAGGTACTTCTACTTGAAAATAAATCCTTAGGTATACTTATTATGTTTGAATCTGTTAAGATTTATACAACAAAAAAATTTCTAATGTTCTTGACATACTGCACACAATCATATAGCATCTGTCAGAAGTTCTTATGAAACAATTGAAAACTAACCTTGGTACTCTTGCTGCTAAATCCAGTTCCTTTTTTTAGTGCAATTACAATGAAAGCCCATCAACACAATTAGTGTAACTATATTTTTGCAATGGAATAATGGTGTTGTCTTTTTTCTTTGGTTTTGAAGTATTTTTATACCAGTTAGGTGGCAGACGAGCACATAGCCCACCTGACTATTCACTTGAAACTATACTAGTTTATACCCGGTTTTATTAGGCTACACTTTTCTTTGTTAGGTGAAACTAAGTACGTACCTATATACCCCGGGGGTTTACAGTTAATCGGGTACGGGGTATTCCGGTTTTATGTTCAGTTGTATCTTTTTACTCGCTAGTGTAGTAATCGTTGCTGTAGTTTCCAAATTACTTAAGAAACGTTATTGGTAAGTGTAGTAACCTACCTAACTTTAGTTTCACGGTTCTTGAGATTCAATTTTTGTATCTTAGTGTATTTATTGTAATTGTTAATAACAAAAAATAAAATAAAATAAAAAATAAATAAAAAAAAAGGGTTGGGAGGTCAGACAGTATTCGCTCTTGTAAAAGTCTTAAAATAAACAAAAATTAATAAGCGAACTCCGGGCTCCAAAGTAACAAATAAACACTTAAACGTGAAAAATGCACATAAAGCTCCAAAAAATATTGGCGATACGATACCACGTTGTGGGTACTACCTTCAAAATGGACTGGGTCCATGGAATGAAGGATTACGATAGATTGATAGCCTGACTCATCCCCCATCCCCAATCAAATCTCTCAACCAAACCCACCAGGGTCGGCAGTGCGAGTGTGACGCCCCTGATGTTGCATACGTCCATAAGCCACGGTGACCACTTCCCATCAAGTGGGCTGTGTGCTTATTTGCCACCTAAGTAGTATAAAAAAGGCGACTGGTTTCTAACTTGTTCACAGGAATAATAAAGTGACATCTATACTTCAACTGCTGAACTTCTAAACAGTGCCTGCACACTGAGCTCACTACCGTTACCACAGTTCACTATGTTGTATATTGTACAAACTAGATGGCGCTATAAAATCATAATCTGGATGGCAACACTGTTGGGTGATCTAAGCGTTGAAAAATAATAGGTCAATGATCTAGCCTATTTTGTTTTGATTCATGCTTGGATTAGTGATGACGTACTTAGTAAATCTTTTGTCCGTGGTTAGATAGATTCTTCATTTTGTTTTTAATGCGCTCTTGACTAGCATAAAATTTATTATAGTATAGCTAGCTAGCTAGCTAGTCTATGGTCAATCTACTTGCTAAAAGTAAAGTCATTCGGTGCTAAATAAAAAGTGATACCTTAAGCCGTATTTGTTTGTATTACTTTCAGTGCTGCTAATTCTTCTCTGCCAAAAATGTCACAATGTAAGTGTAGACATAGATAATATTCATAGTACATAGTATATTGTAGACTTACCTATAGGTATTTAAAGGTTATGTTTTGATACAATCCTAACAAAAACAAAGTACCTACCTAACTACAAAAACAGGCACTTATTGAGCCTCTTTACGAATTATTGCGATAGATTATAAAATAAAAATGACATTTAAAGGAACTTAATAAGTTGTATTATTCTCTTTAATTTGATCGAACTTGCTGAGTTATTTTTGCGTTGCTCAGATTAAATTTACGAAGTAGGTTGCTAGGTACCTATGTAGAAAGTTTTAAAAGTATTATGCAACTTCATAACACGACTATGAAAATATGCTTAACTTATATTAGTGTAGTTTGAAGAATGGTTTATCCTATTTTAGTAAGAAGCAACATACTTACCCAATTCAACGTAAATGTCAGTCTCTAGTCGAAAATGGAGTTAAAATTTTAATTATGAATATTTTTTGCACGTTACCTACTTTTTTACTGCCTTAACCCGCAATAAATTTAAAGAAGTGCAGTACCTACCTACCTAGGATAGAAAAGACCGGTACAGAAAATCTAAATTAGGTATCTACTTAGTAATTATGTTATATCTAGTGAGCCACGACCTTGGATATTATTTTTATACCTACCATACAAACATGTTGAGCATTGAGGCCACTCGGAGGAATATTTGTTTAATGTTTAAATACAAAATAGAACGGTATAAAGCTAGGTTACTCAAAACAACCGTATTAAAATAAGGGCGCCAGAATAGATTTTGGGATTTACTCAAGTGCACCTGAACGTAAAGGGGAACCAGTTAAAACCCTTTTAAGCACCCCCTTAAAAGGCTGCATAAAAGAGAGCATGGTTCCCCCTCAGACTAGAAGAATAAGGGGGAACCATGCTCTCTTTTATGCAGCCTTTTATCTAAGGGGGTGCTTAAAAGGGTTTTAAGTAGATACCTACCTACTATTATGTAGGTATAGTGTCGCGTATCTAGAACATCAGAATAGTAAAAATTGGTCCTTTTAGGTATTTACTCGACCACGTTAGATTAAGCCAAGATTAGTAAGTTATACGCAAAAAAAGTGGGCAATTCATAAACTGAATACCTGGTCAAATCTTGTAAACCCGAAGCATGGACAGTGGTTCTATACTGCCTGTCGAGATTGCACTCGAATGTGGTATAGGTACCCACTTGCGTACCAATGTGATAATATGGTGCTATGAAGTCCATAGGAACTCCTGAACTAAACAAGATGAACTCATCGAGTTTGGGCTAATTGCTCTGATGAAGCAAATACTCTGATGCTTCACAATAACTAGAGTTTCTAAATGGAAGCGATAAGTTAGTCACAGGAACTTTGAACTAAACTAGATGAATTCGTCTAGTTTGGGCTCCTTTCGATTTATCTGGCAATGAAATTACTAGAACATCCTATATCTATTTATGAAAAGCTCGGAAATGGTAGAAAGTACCAAAACGTTTAAGGTATCCCCGACTCCCCTACGAATACCCTTCAAGTAGACGCGCCTAAGTATGCCACTATTGTCGTATTACGACTCCTCAACTATAACATAGCTGGTAGCTGGATATCATCGAGGCTTTATTTGCCTGAAGCCAAGTTAACTTCGCCTGCTAATTAGTGCACCTGCTTAACAATGGACGATGCTCTGTTTTCCTATCGGTATTGGGAGGTCAGACGGTAATCACTTTCCCAAATACCTACAAACCAATCATGAAATAATAATCGGATTCTGTACTCTGACTGAAGTGTAAACTTTGGACGCAATCGGGAAATCTCTAGAAGGATGATGAAATTGAAAATAGCAGAACAAACAACAGGAAAATACGCATAACGGCGTCGATGACGTTATTGATTACAGTATTAGATTACTGTTTTGTTGTACCACTGGGCTGTACTTCTGGCAATGAATGTTGTGCTGTGCTTATTTATCTTAGTAGGTACCTAGTTATATGCATGTTTCACAATTATGACATGAATCATGTGTATAAAATTGTAAATTCGCTGTGGCTAAACTTACATCTACAGTACCTACCTATTGTAGAATTGTAAATTAGCGGTATCAGTACATTAAATAGGCATCTAAAAATACTTTATGTTAAATAAACGATTCTGAACCCAAAAATAATTCTTTGGAATTCCTGTCTGTCTGCGATGGACGGCAAAAACTACCTACTGAACGAATTTTGATGTGGTTTTTTTATTATAAAGGTCTGGGCCAGACTTTTAACCTGGTATATGCTTGATTGCAATTGGTTTACTAGAACTGGAGATATAACCAAAAAACTATAACCAGCCACTGCGGGGGCGGACCCGCGGGTACCTAGGATAAAATTATTATTAGCGGACTGACTGGTTTTTCTATCAATAAGGAAGAATGCAGAGTCACAATAGACCGGCTATTAATTTTGGTTTGTTTGAAACATAAATAAACCAATACAAAAAATACCCATTCACTTATCATAATCCATACAACAACACGGTAGATGTAACTGAAGCATCATTATAATAATAACTGACAAAACAACATGGCTTCGTTCTGTTTATTTATTGTTTTCTTACAATATTTTGTGCCAATTCCCATTTCATCAGTCAATGGCACTTCCCAGCACGTAGAGATTCGGCAGTCTGTTTCCATCTTCCGATTCGCGCGGTTCCCAAGGTTCCCAAAAAAAGATTGAGATCTTATCAATCAAAGTGTTCCTTTTTGAAAGAAGTAGAGTTCGAAACCCCATATAATATTTTGGGTAGGTGCTAAAACATTGTTACTGGGTTTCTTTTTGCTAGGGAACAACATGAGTATGGCCGAATCTTGTGTAATGTACTAGGTAGGAGGGGTGCGTAGGGCACCCTTACTACCCGGGTAGGGTTCCGGTGGCAAAGACGAGCCGGGGTGTAAAGAAAATGCCTTATGATGGCATGCAGTATTAGTCGGTTCGAGTCCAAGTTCCACTCCCGTTAGCCGGAGGGGTTGTATCCCTGAATTAAGAAACCAAAGTTGAGTCCCATCATCACCCACTTACGCGCAGAGATATTGATGAGAATCAACTTCAATTTCTGAATTCAAATACCGGCCAATTTTGGACGAAATTAGTGAAGAACTGATTCAAGAAACATAACGACTAACTAAAAACACTTTACCATTCATTTCAGATCCCTATGGAAACCCTCAATATCCCCCACCCCAAGGTCAAATCTACCCGCAAATTTATAACCCTGTGAACGCACCGGCACCAGTGCCACAGCAAACACAGCCCGGTCAACCCGGATTTCCTTATCAAGGGCAGTATCAACCAGGACCCGGGTATCCCTACCAGCAAGGACAACCACCGGCGGCAATGTCGTACCCCAACGTGAACCCAATGGGCCCTTCAGCACCACCGGGCCCCGGTTTCGGGTATCAAGGATACCCAAACATTACTCCAACTCCTACTTTTGAACGTAAGTATTTCTAGTTGCTGTCTTGTAGTGAATGCTTGGAAGCCTGCAAACTTTTTTTTACTTTTTTTTTCATTATTGACAAGAGAATTTTAAAACAGATTTGTTTTGTAACTATTTTCAGCTGCAGTGGAATGGATACAAACAACGCCCAATGATGCGGTATTTTTCACCACCCGTGCTGTGGTCGCCGGCTATGAAGGTCATGATGGTAGCCCTCTTTGGGTCATTAGAGCCCGCTACGAAGGTGATCTGCTTCCCGGCAAGCTGGCCATCAAACATAAGGCCGCTTATGTGCCATGGGGAGGCGAGGAGAACTTCGTAAAGAACATAGAGGTATGTATTAATACCTTTTTATTGATAGGAAATTCTCAGTAGGTAAGCCAAAACCTTGGCAAGTAGCTTGCAGTTCGCCTATTTTAAGACCTGGCAAATTGTGGATAGAATATACCACTATTCCTACAAGAATAATAATTCAAAGTAAAAACGGAGAGGAATATGCAGACCCCGAACTCCAAAGTGAAAGGCTTGGGTGCAATTGGGATTCATTCTAAGATGACGATGATGAACATGATGAGTGAAACTTTTCTGTGAAAGTAATATATTTATGAATTTATTTCACGTTCTAGGTATGCTGTGCTCGTCCAGAAAAAATTAAATGGGTGGAGAGCCGCAATGGAGTGTTGCCTAATAATGCCGTAGTGGCTGGCAGCACAAAGGAAGGCGAGCCACTGTATGTCGGGAGAGCTAAGCATCAGGGATCGCTGACTCCCGGCAAGGTGAGCAAACATCGTTATTTATCTATTTCAATTACAAATATTTGAACTCTTACGGGCGTACTCCTACATTTTCATTCTTCGCCTGGTATTTAAAATACTTGACTAGAATTTGTCCACATGGAATTAAAATGGGATAAAAAAATTCTAAAAATAACCTGTATCTAAAAACTGTAGTCCACCTGCGGAGGTATCTCCAAAGAGACCTACAAACTCTTAACTGCGCACCTAGAGTAAATTGTCAAAATTTTTGCCCAAATCGATACAGGGATCAATACCAAATTGTATGAAAAAGGAAGCTGCTTACTAAATAAGTATATACAAACAATCACGCCTCTTGCCCATTAGGGTAGGCAGAGACATATATTTCCATTTGCTACAATCCAAAATTTCACGTCACCTCTGAAACTGGTTTTGTAGTACTGACATTCATTTCTATTTACAGGTACACCCAAGTCACAAGGTGTTGTACATCTCGTTTGCTGGTCAGGAAATCCCGCACAGTACTTATGAAGTTATGTGCACAGTATAAATGTTACCGCCATTTCTTCTGATGTCAAGGAATAACTCATTCCCGACAATTTTTGGTTACATATAATTATTATATTAAATTAAAATTTTGTCGAAAGGAGAATTTTATATGCTAGTTAACAAGAATCTAAGGACCGTGCTCCGTTGTAACCAGCTATTTTATCTATGTAGCACTAAAAGAATAGTTGGTACTTTTGTCATTTAGAACTACGGTGGCTAACCGCTCCGCTTTTCGACTAACTAAGTATAGGTAACTCATCAACATGAGGCCCAAACTGCTGCTGCTATAATATACGGCTAGCCGCTCGGCTTTTTGGACTGACTAATTCATCAACGCAAAAGCCCAAACCACTGGTGCTATATACGGCTAGCCGCTCGGCTTTTTGGACTGACTAATTTATCAACCCAAAGCCCAAACCACTGGTGCTATAATATACGGCTAGCCGCTCGGCTTTTTAGACTGACTAATTCATCAACGCAAAGCCCAAACCACTGGTGCTATATACGGCTAGCCGCTCGGCTTTTTGAACTGACTAATTCATCAACGCAAAGCCTAAACCACTGGTGCTACATACGGCTAGCCGCTCGGCTTTTTGGACTGACTAATTCATCAACGCAAAGCCCAAACCGCTGGTACTATTTGTCTATTTAATTAAATAGTCACCTCTATAGTTTCTATGACATAAATATTACAACAAACCACGAATTAATGTCGTGTACATGTCCAACCTTAATGTTTAATTTCCCTCCCTAGTATTCGTTTTTTTTTCTAAGATGTCCAGTTTTTAAAACAATCCAATGTGAGCTAAATTTAGGATATCGTGACACGTCAGGTTTCAGGGCTTACTGAAAAAGGTCTAATCACAGAACATTATTTTTCTTTGTTCTGATTTTGTTCTGTGGGTCTAATTAACCGAGCACAAAATTTTACGATCGATTAATAAATGTCAAAGATAATGAATATAATAGATCTGTTATAATTTTCACATACCTATAGGTATACAAATTTATACGTTAAATGATTTATAGTTGTTATTGGGTGTGGGCTAACTTTAAGTGAGATACATAATAAGGATCCAAGTTTTTATATAAATGACAATTATATTGTCAAATATTGAATTATATTTTAAGCATTTCTTAGAATATATACCCATCGTTGTCAAAGTTTAGTATTTTTTAATGATTATATTAACATGGCATGTTATTATAATATCCTTGTAGGATTTTAATGTTTTTGTAATAGATTTTAATGTTGCTTATTGTTTTTTTTATATTATATACTTATTCAAGAAGTAAATGTTTTTTATTGCAGTGAAACTTTTTTTATATATATATATATATAGTACATGTCAATTTGACTTCACCTCGCCTGATGGTAAGCTGACTGCGTCGTTACGAAATAATTATCTACATTCTTTATTTAACTTCGAAGGGATTAACGAGGTTTGAGTACCTATTAAGATATCTAATTAAATCAATCAATATGTGTTGTGGTGACAATTAAACAACATGTACCTACTGCTAAGCTTTGCAAAGAATCTAAGGATTTCATATCTGCAGAATCATCCATCATTTATACTGTTAACTGTGCCATTCACATACGTTCTAGTACCTATACCTACAATAAGTCTTACGATAAGTTAATCAAATCGCACCTACTAATAATATTTTAATACGTATTTATCAATTATAATTTCCATGTTTATTGTTTTGCTAGATCCCACAGGCTTTGGTTGATAAACAGTACTTACAATTATAATTTACTTTTCAGGGCTGTAGGGCGTAAGGGTCAAAGCACAACACAATTTTAAGAAAAAGAAAACTAAAAATGGTTTATTTATTCGAATAAGTACTCACATAACTATATAATCTACTTCAACAAACTTAACTCATAAATAAATAACTACATAAGGTACAGAAACTTATCTACCTAAATATAGGGTCATTTCGCCGGTTCTCGACCGTTTAGTGGAGTTGTCAACTTCGGAACGAAAAATAAAATTGAATTAATATGAATTATTGATAGAGAATATTTTTGATACATAGTAAATATAGTCTATTTTCATTTAATATCCTTTATCTTCCATTAAGATCATGCAATAATTTTACAGAAAATAAAAAACCCAAAAATGCCGATTTCGCCAGTTCTCGACCGAAATTTCCAGTTCTCGACGTTATATTCGCCAGTTCTCGACTATTAGGTGAGATGGCAAATATGTGAAGTAAAACATTAGTAATTATTAATTTGTAATCTAATGAAACCCGTATTTTGACAGAATTTAATATACATTATGTTATTACAATAAACTGATGTTAAATAATCATTATAAAGTTGATAACACGACTATAATATTTACAAATCAGTGTTCTTCCTCTGCTTTATCAACCTTTACTAACTAAAATTAAAGTTTATTTCTTAGTGGCACTCATTAGCCTATTGCAGTCCACTGTTGGCACTAGACCTCTCCCAATGTGCGCCATAGCACTCGATCTTTCACCTTCCTCCAGTCTATCCTAGCCACCTTTTTCAGGTCATTTATGTCCATCCTAGGTACTGTTCCATCTTCCGTTTGCCAATCAGCGGTCTCCACTATAGAACTCGTTTGCTCTACGATCATTATTAGTCCTTCAGCAGATGTAGCCAGCCCATTGCCACTTCAGCTGGCTTATTCTGCGAGTTATCTCGGCAATTTTAGTCCATTGGCATAACGAATCCTTCAAAGAATCAGGATTATTATCCTTCAAAGGATCATAGCTTGCTCCATAGCCCGCTGCACGACTAGGTTGTGGACCAACCTTACTGTTGTCCACGCTTCGGCACCGTATATTTTAACAGATAGAATTCACTGGTTGAAGAGGCCATGTGGTAAACCGAAGTAATTTGCCAAATGCTTTGTGAAATAAAAGTCACAAAAAGGATTCAATTAGGTTACCCAATTCAATCCTTAAGGTGACTTTTAACTCGAAGTTGTTTCTATCGAGCTGGATAACCTGCACAAGGTAGACATTATTCTTGAACAACTCTCTCTCAATGGCAATTGGTCTTGGTGTAACCAGTTCCGGCGTATGTATACACCAATACTGACGCGCCGAGAGGATCCATTTAGGCTGTGCAGCAATTTGCTCAGCTACTCCAGCAACTCTGTAACTATGATGATGTCGTCGGCGTACTGATGATGCGAGATGTACTCACCGTTAATGTCCATACCTATATGTACCCACCCACGGGTTTTGCTCCGCTGTACCCCTGGTTTATACCACCGGTGGTAGAACGGGTAAAATTGGTTTGCTCCATGGTTCCCCTCAGGGGTAGAGTGGAGCATATGTTCACAAATGTTAATAATGTATTCGAGTGTGCTTCTGCAGATATTATGATGCATACACACGAGTACCACTTTCCACTATCACACTGGTAGTAAAGTTGAAAGAAGAATAATATCCCTGTGTTCAAGATTGCCATTATTGCCAGGGGATAAAGTTGCAACTGGCTGGAAATATATAAAAGAGGAGTGTTCAAATATTAAGCAAATGCCAAAATTTATAAAGTATATGGAAAAAATACTGTTTAAGAGTAAATACCGTTCTATAATTTCTGTGTTTGGACATCGCCATAGAACGAATAATGCTGTTGAATCCTGGAATGCCAAAATCAATAGTCAAATAGTTAAGCATAGAAACAATATATTACGCCTATTGAATGTCCTTAAAAAAAATGACTCGTTACCGATAGAAAATAAAAAACGTAATAAAAATTTAATTTCCAATGATGATTTCATACAACACGTACAATGCCAACTAATTAATGGTTTAATTACTGTTGGTCATGCATTGGAAAAACTGCGCTAATGTGTATAGTAGTGTATAAGGAATTCAATTAATTAAACATTATTTTATTATTAAATTAGATTTTAAATGAATTCCTTTTCTTTTCCCTCTCATATTTTTCATTTTCTTTTCTCTTTCCGCGAATTACCTCTCCACCCATTGATGGACTGGTTGATCCAAATATGTGTATATACACCTTAATAGAAGTACTCACGAGGGGAATATTGGATCATATATATTTTCTCCACTCTACCCCTGAGGGGAACCATGGAGCAAACCAATTTTACCCGTTCTACCACCGGTGGTATAAACCAGGGGTACAGCGGAGCAAAACCCGTACACCGAAAATAGTAGTCGGAATATGGTATAGGCCTATTTAATTGCACTATCCTGTTCTCGACCTAGAAGGTTTTACAACACGTGATATTGTTAACGTGCTTGAAAAAGTCTGGTCGCGAACTGGCTGACATGATTCTCATGTAAATAAGATTCAAACTCACAATCTAAGTTCAGTAATTTCTTTAACAATATGTATAAAAACATGCAAGTGTTTGAACTCGGTGACGCCAATTCTCGACGGTGCGGGTCGAGAATTAGGTATTCTACAAAAATGAGGTAACAGTTACCGACCATCCAATTATACACACTTTTCAAATAAATTTACAATAACTCCTATATTTAATAGATACTATACTTCATTATCTATCTGTACAAATAACAAACAAGTCCAAAACATAAAACGACAATTTAAAATCTAGGGTCAACTGCAGAACCTCCTCACTTTTCTTTTCGTAGTGAAGCACGCTTTCTGTCATGTTCTTAGCGAACCACATATTTCAGTAATTTTTTACTCCCTACTCTGTTTGCACATATGCACTTTATCCATTTGTGTCTACAACCGAACTATTTGAGATTGCCACAGTATTTTTGTTTTGCTTCTAATCGTATCGGTATTGCTGTTCTACGCCGATTAGGCAAACAGGTCGGTAAAAAAGTCGGAAACTGGCGTCGGTCGAAAACAGGCGAAACTACCCTATCTACTTATAATAATATGTGCAACACTACAAGTACATACTTATAAATACATTTTTGCAAGGGTTATTCGAGTTTAAACCAAACCTTTTTTACTTAGACATTCAGGTTTTAATAAATCATTTTCGAAATAGACACTGAAAATTATTAATCTACTTAGATATTTAATAAAACAGCAATAACTGCGTTACCAGATGTTATAATAATTTAACGTAAATCTACAATATAATTATAACGTATAGCACATTATAAAATATCACAGGATAAAAAAATAAATCCATCATAATTAAATAGGTATAAACCTAATTATACGTTAGGTTCACCACTAGCAATATTTGTTGATAGTATTTTGTATATAACAATAAAGGTTTGTTATTCCATATTTCCAAGATAGATTTCAAATTTTTGCTGTAGTACTTTTACAGTACTACAGCAGGAACCATGATAAAAGTGAGGTTTGTAGACCTATAAAACGGTTGGCTGATGATATTATACAGATAGCGGGATGGGCAGCTTTCATGGGAGTCCTAGAAAAGGCTGACGGAGGCCTATATCCATAAAGGGATCCATATTTCACACAGTGGAAATTAAACTAACCCTAAGCTACTACAGTAGTAGCTATAGGTCTACAAACCTCACTTTTATCATGGGTCCTTTTCACTGTCTATTGCTCTATTATCCATCTTCTATCCATTAAAGTGAAAAATGTACACCTATTTTGTACATCGGAATATGTTTTTATTCATTAGTGTTATCAGTAGGTATAATACATAGAACAGTTAAAGGAGGTGTATATTTTATATAAAATCATCATCATTTTAAAAATTAAATTCTAAATAATATCATTAAATCATATTTAAAATTTTATAAACATGAACGATTGCTTATAAATTATAGTAGTATATTTTGCCGGTGAAACTGAGGCTTTCCTATTTGTTCTTTAGAAACAATCACATTTTAATAAATACCATTTATTTAAACATGAGTATACATACATATACGCACGTCCTTTTCCCTCTGGGATAGGCAGGAATAACAGCCCGCCATCTGCTTCTCTCCACATACTTCACGAGCTTCCTCTACTGTTATGCAATTTTAGGTACCTACCATGGTCTAAAAAAACGGGGTCTCGGTGGTATTCCGGAGGCGACACATGCTTACGTCACTATTATCTAATAGCCACTGCAAATCTGGGAACATTTTCAGTCACCGATCTGTTCAAAAATATATATAAGTAGGTACCTGCGTAAACCGTTAGTTGTCGTTTTGCTTGTTGACAAAAAATGGCGGATTTAAACTTACTAAATTAAAACTTCATTTTTTTATCGAATTCACAGAGGTTGGGGATTATTTTTTTACACTACTGGTAAAAATATTAAGGATGATGTAGGCTTGTGTCTCCCACGTGACCGTTTTGTCTATTATGCCATACCTACCTGGCAAAGTACCTATATTATACTAGGATCTACGAGTGTAACATAGACCAATATCATTGATATAATGATTTACACTGATATTTTATGTACAGATAGAGGCCGAATTGGTGAGTTTATTTATATTACTAGGGTAATCTTCAGCATCGGCACTTATTGGCAAAAATATTTCACCATTTGAAACGTAGGTATATTTTCTTAAAAGACTCATAAACCGAAGTGAAGTGAGGGCTGGTTGCTAGTAAATCATAAAATTTTTGGAAAGCTTTTACATACTTAATACATTTGAATAATTCTTTTTGGTAATCAAATTGTAGAACACATCCAAATTAAACTTAAAACCTTAAATCTAATAGGTATTGCTACTATCGAAGATGGTAAGTAACTAAAATCGGTAGGTTGCATGCAACTGACCTGCAACTACAGTACCGTAGGTATCTAGGTGTATTATTCTAAACTATCACGTCTTTATAAGTTCTAAGTATGTTATTCATAGGTCAAAACTATTTTTTAGATTTGACTATAAAATTGTTTCGCGTTTGCTCGAACCGAGTTAGATGCGGTTTTCAAAAAAGTATATTTTACATTCCGGAGAGGGTTTTAGTACACTTACTAAACCGACTCAAAAATTAGGTAAGTCGGTTCTATTTCTTTATTAAAATTTTATCAAATACTATTGAACCTGCTGGCTCTATTCTGAAGTACCTATAATAATATATCACATTAATATTTTCACATATAAAAACTATGTGAATGACCAATCAATTAGTTGGATGCTAGGGCCCCTGCGATATGACCAAAATAAATTGTATGTTCTAATATTCACGTAAACACATACCTACCTGCTTATCTAATTCCGTGTGTTATGTTTACTTATTATTAGATATTATGAATAGGTATATTCATGTTTAATTTATTATCATATTTTTGATCAATAACTTATTGTCTTTTGTCTCTTTTCGTCTCTATAATTTGTGTCCAAGAACTTGTTTTTTTTTTTCAGTAGATGGCGGTGATAGTGTTAGTCGTACCTATGTAGCGTGTCGGTTTTGACAATTTTAACCACAGATTGTACTGACTGCCTAGCCAAATCACAAGAGGGCCCAAACAATACACACCTACACTTAACACTAAGAACATAGGTACACTTTCTAACGATGTATTCCGTCACCGTTAAGTTCTATAACACTACTTTCATAAGTTTATATATTTACAAGTTGTGTTGCACCTTACTATTTGCAATACTTTCGACAAAACCCATTTCCAATTGTGATTGTATGACACTGTTTTTTGTATCGTCTGCTTTCGTTTTCTTCTCGCTAACTTCAGCTTCATAAGCCTTGTTATCCACTCCAGCCTTTTCTTTGATGTCAATAGGGTTTCGCGGCGCATGGTCAACGTTATGTTTTTTATTCGCGAACCATAACCAACTGGAATAAATAAAACGAAACTTAAGAAAATTACGTTAATTCTCTAAAACATGGTTTTATTTGAAATAATAGTGATGAAATGTTTTTGATCTAAGTGAAAACAAGCAAGAACCACAATAAATGTTGAAAAAAAATGTTAAAGTTGACGTGTAACATTCTTACAAATAAATGAATTATGAACAAGCCTATTTTATGTCCATCGGACTCTTTTAATTATGTTTACTGTCAGAATGCAGCCCTATCCTTCAGTCACCTTGTACCACACAACAACCACGGAACAATGTGTGAGAGCTCTTGAAGTGAAGCAAAATGTGATATGGGCTTGTATGGGATGAGAGTTCACTTTAAAAATCTTAGGGTACCAGCTATTGACGCTGTCGTTCATAAACGAACTGTATTGGCACCGGTCGAACTGGGCAATAACGCCGTGGCTGGCTGGCTTATCAAATATTTTGTAGTATGCCACACCAAATACTGCCAAATATCTACCAAAATAAAGAATTTCAATTTGAGTTTTTCCCGAGCATTCCCGAAGTTGCTCCATGCCTAAATGGGAACCGACATCAAATTGGTATACCTAGGTACTACAGAACAGTTATGATAACTCCCTGTGTCAATTACCGAGCTTACCTTAGCCTATAATAAATAAATGAGTGATTAAAAGGAAAATGATAGATAATAATATTACTTACAAGAATATAACCACAGCTGGCATAGTGAGAGCTCCACCGAGTATAAAGAATGCTCCAGGGAATGTTTTTAAAGTCGCTGTATAAAGCGTAGTGTACATCGGTGCGTAAATCAGAGGCATCATCGCTTCAGCAACGCCGAAGAAGGAGTTCACCTTACCTGAAATATTTATATAAAAAATTGTATAAATAAATTATGCAGTACTGATATAGGTTCTGCAAAACTTGTGATAAGTACATTTATACATGTACAAGTGTTTCATGCGGGAATCGAACTTACAACACATGAAGTAGACGCAGCGAGATGACAGGTGAGCGCTGTTACCACTGTGCCACATGTGCGTATCGATAACTTGGATATTAGTTTACTTATGAAGAATGATTGTTTTTATAAATATGTATCGAAATGGCGTAGATTGCAGTTTTTCTTACCTAATTCATCTCTCTCTACTAATTTGGAGATCATTGACCTCATGGCTATAAATGATGTTCCATTGAATATTTCAATCAGTGGAGCTAAAATAGATAAAAACAAGTTTCATTAATAATAGGTACGTACAATAAAATTGAAAAAGTACACAAATAAAAGAAAATGTTTTTTGAAGAATACATACCTATGTAAATATGCCATGACTTTGTCGAGAATGCATACATAAACCCGGATAATATTTTACTCGTACACGATATAACACCGATTATAGCGTCATCGAACTTTAATAAATGGCTGAATACACCTACGGAGAATAATGTACCTGAAATTGTAAAAAAGAAAAATAAGCACCACAAAAAGAAGGAAACCTTCACAAAATTATATATCGTCATCCTCATTGCGATTCTTTTCATTTTTAAGTACAAAATTTGTTCTAAGTTGTAAATGTTTGCATGAGAAGTTCTTGCATCAAACTTGAAAGGAGTTGGCTAAAGGGAAGGTTATGATTACAATTACGTTACCTTACTTAACCTAAGTTAAATTACTTCAAATAGTTCAAATGAAAACACCTTTTCATGTGAAGGTATAGGTACATAGGGCATAGCTGTACCTAATCCAAATGTAACAGTCACAGCATGACTGTTAAAATTAAATACATATTGATACAATTTATAGGTATGTATGTATTCCTTTTGATAACTTTAAGTGGAGTTATAAATTCATAGATCTATAAGTTTAGTAATTAACGGTACCTAGAGTTTTGTTTCCGAGTAGAAATTAGTGTACTGAAATTTTAAAAATTTTCATAAACTTGACTTTATTTGGACAGACTACTATGTACCTAACCACTAAATACTAGTAAAACTCCAAATACTGAAATATGTAATACATAATTACGTACCTATTAAAGCAGTACCCATTGCATAAGTACAGAACATACTGTAATCAACTTCGTCCCAGTTAAACCGGTATCTAGTAAAGAGATACAGGACGGACATTTCACCTGCAAAAAGAAAACACATCGGTTATTTTAAAAATAGTGATATACAATTATTATATACGTACGGTAGGTACGTATATAATAATTGTATATCATGTTGTATATCATATTATATACTTCTAAATGTTATTAGTACCCTGAACCAAGACGTGGTTTAAGCGCAGATTGCTTCTGGATAGTTGCTTGAAAGATTGAAATTATGTAGGTATAACTTAGATAAAGTAGTTTAGTATTCTTAATGGGTAATGCAATTTTTATATTAAGAAAAAAATATTATGTGTGTTTTATAGGTATTTATATAATGATCGCTTTTGAACTATAGGTAGGTACCAAGGTGGTATAAAAAAACAATCTACTTAACATCTAAGAAGAATCTAGTAAGTTGTTAGTAAACAGCTAAGGATTGTTATAGAAATCGAAACTTGGAGAAAGTATTGCCTTGCCTAACAAACAAGTGCAACAGGGTAAACAAATGACGTATGGATACCTCAGCCGGTTGCTAAGGGCGATTGCTAAGAAGATCAGAAATATCCAAAATAAACCAAATTATGGAAGGGAGTATAGGAAAGCGGACACCGGGCTCCAAATAGCAAGCTTTAAGATCAACCGGAATTGGTGCTCAAATGATTAATCGGTTTTGGTATATTTTGTCTTTAACGGGAGCGGTAAACATTTGAACCGCAAATCCATCATAAGGTTGGCCTGGGTCTCGACTAAGTTGATAGAGTGGGCCACCATAGACTAGAAAACTCTAACGAACAGCAAAACAGCTTTTAGAAATTTTCAGTGTGAGAAATAGTTTGTCCGATTTAGAGTAGAAAATATTCGCGCACAAGTTTTATTTTTATACTACTTAGGTGACAGACAAGCACACGGCCCACCTGATGGATTGTTGCTAGTTTATATATCTGCTGTTAGATTTAATATTAACCTTAGATCTCCAAAATATAGAGTTGTTATCTTTGACTTATACAATAGATTAAAAGCCTAAGAGTTTTAAGGTTATAAAATTGATAAAATGTAAATAAGACGACTTACCATATATAGGTCCAATGATAACACACATCACCACGACAAGCATGATGACCCTAAGCCGTCGATTGTTGGGCCCTTTCTTAAACGCCACCATCAAAGTCTCTTTAACGTATCGAATATCGAAGAAATTACGCAGCCATTCACAACAGTTACTTGGTGGTTTCTGAAAATATAGAAAATATTTTGCACTGAGTGAAAATCGAACTCGCAACCTCTAACGTACCAATCGAATCAAAGAAATCGGTCTGTTTCTCCTCTTGTTCATTGTTCATCAACATTGTTCGACATTACGCAGTAACTACTGAATCGATTTTGAATGTATTTCTGTATATACGAAGACATATCATTAGATTTAAAAACTCAAGAACATACTAATTTAGTTCAATAAAAATTTGAAGTAACTTTTCTTAAAGATTAAGATAGGAAGAATAGAACATCTTGAACGGGACTCGAACCTGCGATCGGTCCCTTACAGAAGCAGTACTCTGACCAACTGACACTCTTCTTTTCCGTTCTAAATAATAAATCCACACTAATTTAGTACCCAGTTGAAGTAAATCCTAAATTACTTGACAACGTATGACGTATGATAAAGTTGCACTAACTGTGGACACGGTTTCCGGTCTATAAAATACATTCCTTTTTAGACCTTAAGAATGGATCATAACATTGCCTTATAAGTTCAGTAAAGTACTTGATGTCTCTGTTGTGTACTTTGAAGATACCATTATTAAATCAATATGCAATAACTTACAGTCAGCATTAACTGTTAAGATAGCAACAGAAATATTTTTTTGGAAAAGCGACCAAATACCTGAACTAAAAATTAGATATAGTTAGCTTAACTAAAATTATGCTTCAGAACGCTAAATTACACCGGCCGTGTTCACAGGCGTTATCAAAGGTATGACCTGTACCATGATCGCGTTAATTCCCGTTAATATTTAATATATTAAGCAAGATTGGTAAGACCGTCGTGTCTTCAGATTACATTACTACTACACAAATGCCCACACCAACCTTGAACTCCAACATTATCTGCGCAGAACTCATTTTAGAATTCCACTAAATTGCAACATTTAATTAATTAAAACCACGATTGAAATAACGAAATTCAGTTTCTGATGCTAAATTTAGCCACTGTGATGATGACAATATAAATGAATTAAACATGTAACTAAATGACAATGTTGAAATGAATGTTTACCTACAAAAAAGATAGGAAAGGACAGACAGGATTACCTTTATCGTGAAAAAAAATTAAAAGAAAAGCTATCTCTCATATAGACACGAGTATAATACCTACTGCCTATGGTATTATATTAACCCTCGTAACTTTGCCAGGCACCTCATCGGTTCGAACCCAGGTTCGAAATTAGAAGAAGTTTAAAAAAATAAGGTACGATGTATCCGTTAGATTGACTACACCCGACCTGATAATAAACTGAGGTGAAGTGCGAAAAGTAATAGCCACTAAATATAATTAATGAACTTACCACTGAATTTGAAACAGATTTCTAAACCTGGATTTCATCGATGAATACAAACGCGTTTAACACAACTAGCCAAAACGTACAATCTCAGCTTAATTAAAAGGATAGTGTGGCAATAGTGAAAAGTATTGAGCAATGGGATGACATATGCACATTGGGAGATGAGTGTACTGCAATAGGTTATAATTAATTAATTGATTGAATTAAATGAAGTAAGTAAATTGAACAAAAAGTGCTGACCCAGTATATAATAGAATTTTAAACGCGTTAAATGTCGATGTATCAGAAAAATACAATAGACTATAATAATATGATTGATATTTGACTAATGACTGATGATGATTATGAATGAAGATGAAGAGAGAAACAGAAAACTAAGTCTATACTCGCAAATTTGACAGACGTAGTAGATCTAATAAAAATTCTTGAACCTGATTGCAAAGTTGCCTATCAGAGGGTCAATTCTCGTAATAAAATACTATTCAAAATTCAGTTCCGATCCCATCTCGATCTCACAAAAAATGTGAAAAAAATATTCTTATAACAAAGTTTTCAACATCGAATATTATAACGGAATTGTGATCGAAAGTTGAAAAAAAAGCAAGTTATGTATTCTGCTAGATTTAGACTTTGTAATTGATAGGTACAATGAAATGTAATTCGTATTCTCTTTCTTCTTTAGTTATCGGAACTGAATTTTCAACATATTTTATTACGGAAAGTTTATAAAAAAAACATACACCTACCTACGTAGTTTTCTGAATCCAACTTATATAACAAAATTAATTGCCTAAATAGAGCTAGGTATATCATAGCCATTGAATTGTGAATAAATAAAATACAATCTCTTGGTAGCTAAGTCATAACTATAGGTAACTTTGATGCCTGTAAACATTTATTCCTATTCTCATTTACATATAAGTTTTATATTTAATCAAGACCTTTTACGATAAAAATAGAAGAAATTATGTAACATAGACTACATTCTATCTTCCAATCAATTACAAGCATAAAACTTTCACTTTCAATTCGCAATGTATTTAAACATTTTGATCATAAAATGTTACACGTCAAGGTCCTTCCTTGCAATCGAGTGTGACTTTAATTTAGGTCAAGTTGACGGACTTTTTGTATTTTACGCACCAATAGACTATTTTGCTCATTGAACTTGTAACTTTGTTTGTTGTTACATAATGGTGATAAGGTTTTATCGATTTCACGGCCGATATCAATAATTTTTACTTTTTTGTTGTTCATTAAAATTGTCAACCGGTTTTTTGTTTATACTTTTGCGGAAGAGTTTTTCTAAGGGTCAGTTTGTAGGACAGCGGAATGTTTTGCAAGAAAACAGGTATACTTTTGATGCAGATGATGTTTTTATGATTAAATTTATATCAAGAACTGCGAGTTATATGACTCTAAACATAACTAATATTTTTGTCAACATAGATTCACAATGGTATTGGTTAGGGTTCGAACACAGCCTTAAAATCATAAGCCTAGTCTTAGGTCACATTTTCCTAGTTAAATAAACTAAAACTGCGACCAAAGCTGAAATTTTCAGCTTTGAATAAAATTGTTGTAGAGCATAATATCTTATAAAGACATGAACAGTTTCTAAATGCGGTGACGGCAACTCAAATGCAATTAAAAACGCCGCGAAATTATATATCAACTAAACCTCGATAGTTTAGACTCTATCGAATATTGAATAAACTATAGCATTACTCTGCAAGTATAGCTGAGTATAAAATATTTTATGATTGCGCAAAACTACTGGATACGGCAATTGTCATAATGCAATGCTTTAAATTAAAATTACCTGCCAACAGAAACCCAATTATAGGTTATACTTTTAACCTCTCTAGTAACTAGCACAGTTATTGGTTTATGAGTAAGTAAGACACAGAATAAAATTAAAGGTCACTTTTAAATACCAACAATATTAACAGTGGCGTTACTGATTTGCCAAGATCCGGGAACCTAGCCTAGGTCGGTTATAGTAAAGAAGAAGCGCGCTAAACTGCTCATATGTATATGAAAAGGAGAGTATACTATTATCTGGAATAGCTCATGAGGACATTGACCTTTGTATAGGCGGAAAAAATACTGTCAAAGAGCCAATACATCTACGTAACTACAAACGTTCTAGGGTCGTGGTGACCTCAAGACTCCCTGTAATGAGGACTATATAAAACATCACTGCAACTTATTGACAGCGTCTAATCAGTATTATCTAAAGTCATCCCAGAAATGGAACAATCAATGTCTAACTAGTCCCAAGTACAGTCGATGGAGTGACATCGACTGAGATGAGACACCGCAATCGCTGGACATTTTATGTCGCATTTGCTCTCTTGCCCTCTACGAGTATACACTTCGACCTGCACTATCAAGGACTTATGTGGGGCAATAGACAATGCTGTGGATGTAGTCAAAGATTGGGCTGGAAAAATTTAGCGGCAAGAAAAAGTTTGTTAGCCATTGACGTGAAGAAGTCATTTGAGAAATGTTTAAAATATTTTGTACTGAAAATAAATCATGATACAACGCTGTTTAGACTTAGCGCCGTATCATATGACAACATTATTATAGAAACACTAAGCTATCTGCTAGATGTCAAGAACTTTGATAGAAGAATTTTTCAGGCTTCACCGCCCGTAACGACTGTCATAATCATTAGCATAACAATGATAAAAACTTACCGAGCTTAAATAGTTTTAAAGACTGGCATACTTGAGCGGATAACTACTATATTATAATGTAATGCACTTTGTTTTGTGTTCATTGCATAGCTGTGACGAATTCAGCTGTGCGAAAATATTTACACACAAAAAGCGCTTAAAGAATTCGCATAGTTTCAGCATAAAATATGCACAACTAAAATAGTGTAATTACCAAGCTGCATAAAATTACCTAACCTGTTTGCAGCGCTGTAAACCTGGATCAAGGGTAAATATTATAAACTATCTTTGAACCCGATTACAGCGACACCTATCTGATCAAATGTAATAATAATGATCATATCTCTAAAATTGGGCCAAACTGCACATTGCCTACTGATATTGATCATGATCAGATTGATCTCTTTTAACAGAATGCAAAACATAAAACACAACCCCTCTTTTTTCGATATCGGTTAAAAACATTTAATATTCGTATAGGTATGTGTATAGCTAAGTAAATGCAGTAAAGATAGGTGCTAACAGAGTTACTAACAATAAATGTCTACAATAACTTACATCATAACTAATTGGCTAGTGACTAGACAAAATATACTCGTATAAGGCACGCACATATGGTAGTATATTCACCAATAATAATTGGAAGAACAAAACACTTTTATTAATCAGACGTGAAAAATGTGATTTTAATGTTTATGCAGGTGAAGTAAGAAAATTATTTTGTGTATAAGTACTTTAATGATTCATACTATAAGTATTTTTAAATAATAAGAAACCTGATCGCGAGTTGAATAAAAGATAAATCTAATTAATCATTTAATTGTTTAAACTTAACTTTTGTATGTTAGTGAACTCCTTTTAAACTACCTACTGAAGCAGTCTTGATGACATTTCGTATGTGTATGGTAGGAGTATAAACACACATGAAATTTTCCGATGTTTTACATCCACAATTGGACTGCCGGATCTCATCCATATACAGAAGGACTAGATAAAAATAATATATAATACATACTAACTAGTGCAAGTAGCGCCACCCGCGTATGTTAAAAAAAATATCTAAAGTAAGTAGGCAACCCATAAAGCAAGTCACGTAAGTATGTCGGGGTTTATTCAAATCATTTAAATCAAACCATTTATTAGCTTGCAAAAGAATATGGTTATATACATATTCTCGATGTGAGACTAGATGCAGACAAATGTCACTTTTAAAATGCATAATGTCGATTACTATCGATAAATGATCGATTTATCTATTATTTATCAACATTTAAATAATGAAAGGTTGAAGCAGTTAGTATCCTAACTTTGCCTGTAAATTTATATTCAGGCTTTTGGTTGGTTCTTATAAATATATCGTTTTAGTTGTTTCGATTCTGTGGTAAACATACTTCACCTTTAACCCTGACAATGTCGTGTGTGTTTTTACTATAATACTATAAAGCAGTAGGTAGGTACAATCGCTATTAAAAGTGGCTCAACACTAACTTTGAAATATTAAAATATTAACGTTGAAATATTTATATTACATAATTGAACGAACTCTTCTCTTGTTATACTAATACCTATAGATGCAAAAATTTGGATCAATAAACAGATGGACGTAATAATGGATGAATTAATGTTTCTTGCTTTTCCCCCAATAACACCTGAACGGGTCTGGAAGAAAGTTATTATGAAATTACACAAGCTTATTTTTGTTCTAATAGGTTTCTGTGATTCCTTGGAATGCAATCAGTATTTCACGTGGGTGGAGGTACGAGTAGCAATTTGTAAATCAATAAATAATTTTTGTATGAATATTATTTGTAATCTTCAAAACACATTATTTTATTATTTTACGAAAGGTTTTAGAGACGGTGATCGGTAACTTGAAATTTTTTAAGTTTCTTTTAAGGGCGACTATACTTTATCACTTGGTATTGAGCTAAGCTCACTAACCCCCTTTCGTATGGCCCTGTTGCGCATAATATCTCGATATTTACAATCACTTCACGTGCTTTATAAGTCGTTACGTAATAGTTTTCAATTACATATTGTTGACTGATCGTTATTACGTATTATTGTCTAACGCTAAATCTGTTGAGCATCTAAAGTATATTATGATCACAAAATATTCCGCAGCAGCCTGCGTATCCATGTCATCACACTGAAAATGCAGGAGAGTTACCTTCGACTGCGCAGCCATAGTAAGTACTTGAAGACCACCACGCTACGTGGGTAACAAATATCTGAACACTCCACCTTCACCGGACCCCAGTTGTAGGAGGGGATTCAAGTAGTGCTGGCTTGGCGTCGAAAAAGAAGTTATAGGTGCGAATGGTCTCACTACCATGTATGATGTCCAAGACTGCAAAGTGAAGAAATATAGCGGACTCCAAGGTGAGAGACGCGGATTCTACCGGGACTAGCGCAAAAATAAATGCAAGCTATCAAGCAATTCGGCACCTCTTTTCCCAATTTTTTTACCAAATCACTAGTTTCCTTTCCGTACAGTCCCGGCCTTCAAACCATGCATAATCAACCAAACTATTGTAAACTATTGCAAGCGGACTTATATAGCTCAACAACAAATAATAGTATTGCAAAAAAAAATAGTCTTTTATTTCATTAAAGAGCTTATAACCTAAAAGTACATCACAACCAATACGAGTACATATTATTTTTTATATGATGGTACGGAACCCTGTGCATGTGAACTCGACCTAACCGGTTTAGGAACAATATCAAAGCCACGGTATAAAAATAGAGTCGGTATAGATTGCAATAATTGTAAGGAATCTTTTTGCTTAGCGAATTTGACTTCCCTGTATTGTAAATCACATCAAATTTGACCTTTTGAAGACCTCTATCTTATCACAATTATTCCGTACCGGATAAAACAATACTCAGAATATTCGTATAGTCGAGTACAGTTTTTGATATCCGCAAGTTAGTAAGATAATCATACATAGTTTTTGCATTTCTGCGTTTCTTACAAATTGTGGTTTGCGGATATCATACAGTAGGTATACACCTACTCAATTAAACGATTATTCTAAGTCTTTTTTTTCTATCCGGAAAGGAATAATTTGTGATAAGATAGGTCGAAAAGGTCAAATTTGATGTGATTTGCAGTATAGGGAAGTCGAATTAAGTAAACTAAGAATGATTACAAGACTCGTAATCTATACCTACTGACTCTATTATTATACTTACTTATAAATGAAGTGTTCCGTACCATCATACAACATATAAAATGAACTGAGACGTGATTCAGGTACTTTTGGGTTAGAAGCACTGCGATGAAACAAGACGGTTTTTATATCAATAATGTATTCTTGTGAAATACTAGCAATCTTACTTACTGCTATTTTGCGAGTCATGAGATACCTACTTACAGACGTACTGCAAAGTTTTAGTAATAGGGTTTTATTGGTTAACCCAAGGGTACAGAACCCTAGAATTGGTTCGAGTATCCTGGGTGCTAAAATATTACTTAGAACGTTCAAACAGTTCAATTAGCAAAACAATTTAATTGTCTGAGATGATAGAAAATGCTTTGATAACAGAGGTATGTAATCTTTAATATCCATTCTTATTGTAAAAGTTCAGATGTTCACCTCTTTATGCTGCTTCAACAATCATCATCATGCAATGATCAGGATTTTGCTGTATTCAGTTATTTTCATTTCTCAGTAAAGGGCGGATCTTGAAAATTGGCGTTTTCAGATAATTACCCTGGTATCCACTACTGAGAAGATTTTCAACAAATAAATTACTTAAAAAACATAAATTAAAAATCTATAAAGTAGTCGGCGCCAGGGGACTCAACTAAATACGCCAAATTTCTAAATTCACTCTAACAGATTTTCCTTTATATATTCTACCACCTACAGCAGTGTGTGCGCTATCAGCTCCAACTAATTAGATGCTCATCGATAATAGGAATATTCTACTATTAAACAAAGTCGTATTAACTTTAATAAATAAGGTGATTGTTGCTAAATAACGTCTTATCTATCGCTTTAAACAGTACTTTTGTCTCATTAAGTGTTTAAAGTGTTAATTCATTTATGTACACTGCAGTCTATAATTAGTTACAAAGGGAATTGATCTATAAACAGCTATCTCATCGATTCAGTAATTACGATAAACATACAAAGACGCTTGTCTCATTTAATGAACCGTATCATTGAAATTTATCATCAAGGTGTCTGCCGTAAAAAGGCAAATATTTCAATTAAATGGTAAATACTCACGACAGATGGATCCGATTTTCTTACTTCCTTGATTCGTATAAATCCATATATGAAACTCACAACGTATAATATAGAACTAACACAGAAGACACCATATAATCCAATCTTTTGCACTAATATGCCACTGAGAGCTGCTCCAACTGGCACACCTACTGAATGGAAAAGATTCACAATTCCTATCCTCAACGTCCTGTCTTCTTCTGTTGTGATATCACCAATATAGCTGAACACTCCCATGAACATCGTAAACCAACCACCGGTCAACGCCGGAAAAATAGCCTCAGTCACAGCTGCTACTTCCACAGGTAATTCGTAAAAAAAGTATGTATTCACTATGAGGCCTAAGCTCGTCAATAATTCTCCAATAATAGGCAATAACATACACAATTTTCTTTGTCCAACTCTGTCACTATAGGCTCCAAGAAATATTAATACTCCACAAGGCAAGAAGGATTGTAGTACAGTTTTCCAACCAGTTACTGAAGCTACTAGTGTTTGTACCGCTTCTTCTTCTGCAGTGTAATTAGCTGTCTCTCTTCTTGTTAGGGCATCACATATGTGGTGGTCAAACTGAAGATTAACTCGACATGCTTTTTCTAAGTAAAGATTCTGTGTGGCTAAAATGGACAAAACTGATGGCATCACGTAACAAGCCAATATGGGCTCTACTGTAATGAGTGAGATCACTCGTTTCAATTTTTGATAATGACTTAACTCTTTCTGGTTTTCATCATCAGTTTTTTCAGGTTGTTTTTCCATTTTAGGTTTACTTAAACTATTCTTAATTACATTAGTTCCATTTAAGTCACCACCATTTAAGTTAAGAGTTTTATCAGCAGTTTTGTTATTCTCCGCATCTTTGCTATCCACAGCCATGACTACGTCACGCGTATCTGAAACAAAAATGTTAATAATTATTTTCTACATTTACGACCGTTACATCGATAGCCGGGCATGATTTGAATTATCCAGACGGCTACTAAATTTTATTACGTTTTACATCTCTTTATTTGCGATTTTTCCGTAGCTCTTTTGTACATTTGATTGGTAAATGAACTACCGGAACGCGGTAATCATTTCATGATTGCCCACATGCTTAGCGTAATCGTTCTTGAATCTACTTTACCTGGACGCAGACAATTTGTCATTCTGCGGCATCCTTTTCTGTAAATCATGAAGAATAATAACTACAGTGTTTATAGCATTCATAACGAGTTTGTTTAATATTCAACCAGCTTGTTATGCTCTCAACACAGTGATATGACACGGATTTTTGCTCATTGATAGAAAGGCTAATGTATTCACAATACAATTTAATTTAACGGTCTAGTACAGTTGATTATGTTGCGGAAATAAGTTGCTGGCACTCCAATTTAGATTGTTGCTGTACAATAGATCATGTTAATCATTTTAGTAAATATTCAGCCAAATATATATGTAAGATTGAGTTTTATTTTGTGATTTGATTATGATTATGATGATGCGATCTTATCACATAAAATTACGATCCCAAAAGGCAGTAAAAACACGCTGTGAAAAAGTTATAAAATAAGTAAACATTTGTCTTCGATACGACATCAAAGCTACTGTAGTTTTCATCACTATGAATTCAGCATAGTATAGTTATAGTAGATTATAGATAGGTATATTTCTTAGATTAATTGTTTTGGTGACAACTATTTTTTAGTTAGCACCAATGATATTATACATGTAAAAAGAGGCAGATAATATGTTACTAGAGCGCGCCAGGTGAAGACTCGAAAACTCTTTATTGACGGATAATGTTTATAGCTATCTTTTTTACTCACGTGCTTATCCCATCTTTCATACTACTTTAACGCTAATTGTCAACAATTGTCAATGTGGATCAGATCTGAGGTGTCAGTTACTATGAACGTAACATATCTTGTATATAAAATCATTGGTTAGCACCATAATCAATAGAGTCATGCAGGTACAACTCCATTTGACTTTGCAAATTCCTTTACAGTCTGATTTCAAGAGTGTAATTAGTGCCTACAAAAAGATTAATTACGCTTTTGACAAAAACTGAAATCTCTCAAACATTACTTATTCAATAATATCTAAAAATGTTTATAAGACTCTTCATAATATGTTGCAAGTAGGTACATCGTAATAAAGTGTAAAACAAAACATCATTGACTACAACATTCCCACGTTATCTTGTATTAAACTAAACGTGACTTCAGGTGATTTTCATATCAAAGCACGTACTTCTATCTAGGAACTACATAAGTAACAGATAATTGTCATAAAAATATCTAGGTTTGTTTTTCTTACAACTCAATGGACTGCGCGTGATTTTTTTCCTCGTGGAGGTCCATTATCATGTTGGTACACGGGCAAAGTCTCGGGTTAAAAATATGACAATGTGCTTCTTTAACTCCTCAACTACCTCTACCATATAACAGCTATGACACACACGGCTATCTAGTCCCGAAGTAAATGTAGCTTAACTAGGTTATAAATATGGATTCCAATATTATGCGGTTCGCAAACGGTACATTTTTGTAAGTACCGTACGTAATCTCTAAGTACCTAATTCAGAGGTTCAATCGTACAACGTAGACAAGCTTACTAATCACTAAATGTAGATAATTTTATCAACATTTACTTACCTACTAACATTCAGAGAACACTATAAATTGAAAAACACGAATGACGTCAAATGAAAAATTCATACGCTAACTACGAGTATAATATTATCTAAGGCAACTTATAGTCACGTACATACCTATAGTCAAATCTCTGTCCTATTGATATAGGTAGATGCTCTGATTCTGGTATACGCCTTAAGCTTCTTCTACAATCGTCATGTTTTACATACACTCGCGCCGGGTTTGGGCATCCTTTCCTTATAACGCGTTCTTTAACATACGTACTCCTGCATCTCCCTTTACTGTGTTGCCCATTTACCCTCGCTTCTTAAATTTATTTTGTCAATCCTCTCTGAGTGTCTTATCCATCTACTTATAAACCTTCATAATTTTATATACATTCATCCATGAGCGAATGCAACTGACGGTCTGATCAGCATTGGCATAAAACTTTACAATCCAATTCCAGGATACATCTATTGTTGTGTTACTCTCGGTCACAATGCATTACATAGCTGTTAATTTGAAGTCGCACAGTACTAAATAAATTGGTTCGTACGATTCCGGGCTTTGTACAATACGTAAAGGGAACATTTGACATTGATACTTGTACAATAATACTATAGAGATTGGACATGAATTTAACTATTGAATGTAGTTTTAAGGTCAGTTAGTGATGATGTCATAATTGCATCGAATAGCCATAAAGCGTATTCTTCAGGAAGACTAAACCAAACGAGATGTGTATGAGACCATGTACACCATTTAGTACCTATTGAGTACTATTTCCTCCTTATTTTGGGATATTTAGTACTTTAGTGTTAAGAAGTCTATTAAAAAAATAAAGTGGCTAGCCATTCATATGTCAGGTTGGCTAACCACTTCTAAGTTTTCATAGTTTAACGTTGTATTAACTAGGTATGTTGTTATTGTAAACATTGAGTACCTGACTTGGAACCTCAACATATTATACCTACCTATTATATTTTTTAAACAGTTAATCATAAAACAAATAATATTTTTAAAAAAAAAATAGTCCAAACTAGTTGACTATTTTTTTTGTAAAAGATAAATTCGTAATAGGTGGTGATTAGCGTACAATAGAATTCTGTGTGATTATGAATGCATATAATTACAGCTGAAAAAGCATAATGTACCTACCTAAGTAGGTGTAACATAGTCACCTACAGCCTTAATAAATATGTATAATAAGGTAGGTAGGTAGTTATTGTATAAGTAAATCATCCAGCGAGATGTGATTAATGTAATTTTACCATCTGACAGTCTGACATGGCAAATGGCAATAACCTGATGTTAATATGCTACCTATGACGAAGGTAAAATCTTACATTGTTTTTCGGAGACATTTTGCAGAAATATTTAATGGATATTTTAATGATTATACAAGTATTGTATACATTACCTTCTCTTCATGTTCAAATAAGTTTCGTATACTTATGTTTTTACATTATAAAGTTTTTACAGGGTCGGCTTAACAAGATGTAGTAAGCCTTCTCGAAGAGCGTTACCTATTCTCGGACTCTCTCCGTAAGTAGCGACATTGCCATGAAACCAATTACTACACCACGATGGCAACATCAACACGAGAGAAAAAGGGTCGGGAACTGCGAGTGTGACGCCCCTGGTGTTGCACACATTCATAGACCACGGTGACCGCTTTCCATTAGGTAGGCTGTGGTATAAAAAAAATTTGTATTTGCTACTCAATATTTTTTTAAGCAATTTCTGAAAACCTATGTCTAAAAACTGTTAGGTAGATACCTACTTTGAACAGGTGCTCTCATGCTAATGATTTCTTTACATGACTACGTACCCGTATGACCTCCAAGTTTACATCACTAGCAAATAAGTTTTATGTAATCATAAAATGAAATGAAATTAAAGTTGATGACACAATACATTTCAACAGGTCTTAGGGCAGGGTAGGCGAACCTTTACGCATCAACGTGCCATTTTTTTCTAAAACATGTTTTATGGGGTCAATGGCGTGCCTTCAAAACTTTTTTTTTATACCACTTAGGTGGCAGACAAGCACACGGCCCACCTGATGGGAAGCGGTCACCGTGGCCTACGGACGCGTGCAACACCAGGGGCATCACACTCGCGCTACCGACCCCGCAAAAACCTTCTAATGCCCTTCTTGAAGAACCCCATATTGTAGTCGCTAGGGAAAACCACGGCAGGGAGATCATTCCACAGCCTAAGCGTGCGCGGAATAAAATTTCTTTCAAACCTCACACTCTTTATGAAATAATGTAAACAAAAGAGGTATATTTTTGAAATGTTTTTATTACACGCATAGTACATTATGATACAAGGGAGGTAAGTTGAAAATTACGTCAGAGGCGATATTGCTAGCCCGAGCCGTAGGCGAGGGTTATAAGAAGCCGAGGATTAGTAATTTTCATACCTTACGAGTGTCATACGACATTTTATAACATATTTGAACACTCCGTAGCATAGGATCATTCTCGTTAGATCGCCATAAAATACCTAAACACATTTTTTACACAAGTTTTATGATCGGCGACGTGCCCAAAATATTGTGCCGCGTGCCACCAATGGCACGCGTGCCATAGGTTCGCCTACCCTGTCTTAGGGGTTTTAAAGTGTTCATAATGAATTTTTTGAAAGAAAACCTGTTAATAACCGGCATTACTAACTAGTACTTCCATTAACCGTTTCAGCTAAGTTAAATTACTTTTGTTAGGAGTGGATTTACGTCGTCAGTATAACGATCGTGATTTCGACCTCGGACTTCTTGCTCGTAAAGTCAACTCCTTAACCAATCAGCCACCGAAGTTTTCTTACCAAAACCATGCTTATTTTAAGGCCCAAAGTCAAAAAGGCTATATTGAGACCCATTGAGTTAATATAATTATGGTGAGAATACTAAGTGAACACTTTCTTACTTGTCAATATGTGACAACCTTCTAACTTGTATCTGCTAATTGCTATTGTCCCTCAGATATTGGACAATCATCCATCAGTCACAGTAAATAGCGCGCTGAGGCAGTTAGCGCTGTCACTGCTTCCTCCATAAATGATAATGATTCAAACACTATTCGATGACATAAAATTCTCATTGTACTATTGAAACTGGTTATAACAAAAAGTTACCCACGTCATTCGTTCAGTTGACTGCGGAGGTACGATTATTGTCGCTTGCACACCATGTTAGTGGGTTAAGCTACATTGATTACCTATACACTGTAATTGAGAGTACAGAATACGTGAATCATCATCACGATCCGAACGCGAATCCAAGCTATAATTTGAATTATCTTGGCTTTTATGGGAGTGACTGCCGTGTGATCCTCACCGGCATGCCTGCACCAGAGCCTCATTTGGCAATCACCAGTTATACCGACTAGCAGGTGAAGTTGATTTGAGCTCCAAAGAAGATATTTGTAGGGCGTTATAACTAAGGAGTGCATCTAATTTATAAAAGAATAGGGGGCGCCTGAAATTATCTCTGTCAGCCCATTTATTTCTAGACTCCATTCTCAGATGTGATTTTTCTGAGAGAAAAGCCCAGTAACAACTGCCCTACCCAAGAATCGAATCCAATACGCTAACGTAAGTGTAATCATATGATTATACTTAGATACGTTAGCTTTTTACATTACAAGTTAAAAATAAATATCATAAAAAATTCAACACCAATGATAACATAAACACTAAGAACGATTTCACACAAAAGGAACTTACAATAAGAATCACACGTTCTAAAAAAAGAATTGTAATAATTCTTATCGCAATAAAATATTAGTAATTACATAACATGTTTAGTTCAAAGTGGCCTTCGAGGTCATTCATTCATTCGGGCGAGGTAAAGTCATGTTGACGTGTTCAATATAAAAGAAATGTTCTTTATTGTAAGCAAAATGATTATTCAGGTGCAAAGGCCAGCTTAACTCAATATTGAGTTTTCTTTCATCCAGCAAACCTCAGTGATAGAGGAGAATAAAATACAGACAAATGACAGACTGAAAGAGAAAGTTTAGTCAAGTTATAATACAGATAACACCTTTGTTGAATGCTTATAAGCGTTATGCTTAATCACAATACATAACATACATACAGTACTGGTAGAATATGGCATAAAAGCAGTTAAATGTGGAAAAAATATTCACTGGTAGAAAAATTACTAGTTGAATTTGAAAGGGAACAATAAAATAATCCTGATTGACTTACCATTAACGCCAAGATGTAGCTATATATGTAAGAAACTTATAATTGTAGAACACTTTTGTAAACATCAACTTAAGAAAGTCACCGTACTTATACTCTTATGAAATGGGATTGCTTTAAAACCGTCGTCACGTATTATATAAATGATCACTTCGAAAACAACCCTATTAACTAATTTTATTAACTTGTGTTCGATACTTGCTTAACAACAAATAAAAAAATCATCGAGTATTGTAAACACCACACATACAGCACTGGCAATACTCAAGATAAGATTTTTGTCCATAACCTGCCGTAGGGTGGAGTTACTTTACAGAAAATAAACTTCATCAGTCGTTGTCTACTCGTTTATAAGCAAGACTTAATTTATAATCACCTCTGAGCGGTCCCATACTCAACTGGGCTCTTCCTGCCGGAAGATGTTAACCCAGGTAAAGTAACACTAATGTTGGAATAAACAGGATAAGAGCACATGACTAGTTCATTACGCGTTTTACAGCTAAACATGTTAAAGTAACTACTTAAGCCCTTACAGGGCCTTCAATATCATCGTAAATTTAAAAGACGTATATCGATAATCCTGTTAAAATGTCCAGTTAGTTAAAACCTAAATGGAAATTTAATAACAGACAAATACACATTATATACTTACACAATAACATCATAAATTTGCTACAATCCTGGCATACACGTTTCGCTTCTTCTACTTTCATAATTGTTTTCATAATATTCACACCGTTTACAGGTAGGTACTATTGTAATGGTTTTTTTTCCCAATACGACCTCGATCTGATTGACTTACATATAAGCCTTAGTTAACCTTTACCGGATTGCCCATTTGCCCGCGCCTCAAAAATCTATTTCGTTAATCTCTTTTCGTCCATCCTCTCTACAATCATACAAATATAAAGCATCGATTACAAAAATTAACACGCTAACTAGCGCCAAATCGCTTGTCTATACGTTACCCAGATACCTTATCCTAATCGTGAAAAGAAACCCAATGATCAACATAATTATTAATTTTCTTATAAAGCTTTATGATAGTTTTACCGTATCAATTGTAACGTTACTGAAAATTTACACACTTTTACAGAAACAGAAAATATTACTGGTTTACAGAAAACCCAGTAACATTTTTTCAGACCGGGAATCATTGAACCTCGTGATCACAGGAATGAAAGTTACAATCGAAACAAAGACGAATAACAAAACGTGCACAATCTTGTACCACGGAACCGAGTTTATCTGCCTATTAAGATACATATGCAACAAACTTTACTAATCTGTAATTGGCTATTAAGATAAATAAACAATAAAACTACATTACTAACGATTATGACAACACAACTTAGTAGAAAAAAGTTATGCTTTAACTTCAGACAAAAAGTTAAGTGTGCGGAAATGTTAGATAAAAATAGTAAGCGCTGTATGGCAAAACATCAGATAAAAACAACACCACATACAATACACAATTTGCATGCACGAGCTCCCATTTATACCTACGTGAATACATAAATACACATTTAGACAGCAACACTTACTTTACTTTTTTAGTTGTATTGCCTGTTTGAGGTACTAAATACTCAAAGCACGGCCTCGAATAGTGTCCAAATGTTAGTACCTATACGACATGTTAGAGGATCATTGATCTTTATATCTACATCCCTTTTCATCGTCATTATTTGTTTCAAATATTGTATAATATGGTATACTTTATTTTTGTATATTGTTATATTATTTGTTTCCGCAACATATTAGGGTATGTTGCATTGTGTCCAAAATAATAAAATATTTTTTCTTTCTATTTATGTAGATATACTCGTATTATCATCATCCTCCTAAAGTTTACCTCGGAGTTCGTAGGTATATAGTCCGTAGGTACGAGTACAATAGTAGTTCATATTAACTAGCATAAAACGACGAACAACGGAAAGAAAATTGTAAACAATTTGTCGTACTACTCAGTATGTAGTTAATACTAGGTAATATATTGATGAATGATGAATTTATCAATCGACCGTCTAATCACCGATATACGGGAATTCATACAATTTGCTTACGCATAGGCTTAGAACGCTTGCCGGGATATGAGTTTTAGAATCAGAAGTTGAGAAATAAATATGCTGACCCAATATTCCAAGAGAGAAGCACGCACCACGGCCTTATTAGTACCGGGGATTGGCTTGGGCCCGGAAGGTCTTATACATCAAATATAATATATATTGTAAACAGTGTATATGTAATGTACGTGTATAGGTGACTAAATAGTTACCTGGGCTGAGCATAGTACAAATAATCAAGTTGACATTTTATCAACTGGCGCCACAGCTTGCTAGGCAAATTAGCAGGATTTTCGTAACACAGCAAAAAACTTTAAGCAATAAAGATGTTGCTTATTGATTATAAGCACCATCTATATTGTTGCAAAATATATTAGAATGCATAACATTATCTAACTAATTGCTATTTCAAATTCACTGATGCATCGGACCACATCTTAGAATGCCCATGTCGTGGACACTGATATCCATCAAGCACAAGAAGATATTTATCCAGTATCGTGACATGATACAGTATCAGCTTAGTTTACATAAAACTAACTGTTGCCCGCGGAAATCTATTCCAGGTATAAAAATTTAACCCTGTTCCAAATTTCAATAAGATCTATTCAGCTGTTTCTGCGGGAAAGAGTAATATTCATCAATACATGTAGTTATACTTATATTAATTAGTAAGAATTATAATATTAGTTTGATTTATTTTTATGATTTTTCATATAAGATGTACCTACAGACGTTTATCGCTTACACGTTTCCAGTAAGAGCCGTTCTCGGATTTGTTTTGCTATTCGTTTACTATTAGTTCGTGTCCATAAGTAAAAAATTCTTCAGCTAATTACATTAATCTAAATTCATAAGTAAAAAATTCTTCAGTTAACTACAGGGAGTAGATGACCGTGACCGGATTCTCGGGATCGGCTTTTGAGTAAATTTATTCGTATTTCTTTATGAAGATGCTGCCCAGCTACTCAGTGGAGTCTATTTGAATGACTTGATTTTTTTTAAATATCTACAGTATGATTGACTATTTTTAATTGGAATTTTGTTAGTTTGAAATCTGTGCGATTGTCGTTTGTGTCTGGCGCTGACTTACCATAAAAACTAATTATCATAAAAAAAATATATACATGAAGATGTATTTGTTACCTTTATTCTAATATCTAAACTAAAATGATGTTAGACTATTATAGTAATACATATTATTATAATAAGCCCTGTTAACACGTAATACGAATTAGTAAATTTGAATTTGAGTTATGTTAATTTTCCTCGTAGGCTATATTGATACCTACTGTATAAGAGCAAGTCTGCCAACAAAATGTTGTACAATACGGCAGAAGATTTATTTCAATATCTCTTTGTGTATCAGATAATAAAAATACTTTCACTAAAGGGCGTTTTTTGTAAGAAACTACGTGTCTTATTCTTATGATACGATATATATTATACTAGTACGGCGCGTGGGTGCGCGGCCCGCTAAAGCGGACCACGTAGATGAGTGGACAACAGGAACCTGGAACAGGGGTCCGTTTGGATTTAAAGTTTTGGTGTGTAAGTAATTATGTAACAGTTTTTCTTGGTTCTGTACCAGAAAGGTTCCAACCGGGACCCATTACTAAGCCTCCGCTATCCGTCCATCCTTCTATCTGTCAGCGGGCTGTATCTCTTGAACCGCAATAGGTAGAGAGTTGAAATTTTCACAGAATGTGTATTTCTATTGCCGCTATAGCATGAAAATTTTAAAAATAAAGTGTTATTATCTTATATTATAGTTATATAGTTATATTATATATTATTTTGCCAGCACTGATTCTTTTCAAGAAACACTAAAGTACCGCTAGCGGTATCTACTACAGTAGTCACGGGTAACTTAAGAAAGGTGTTTTTAATGCGTAAAAAATAACTTCTCACCCGCTATTTTAACTCTATGGGTCAACTATCATGTCAAAAGTACGGTTCATGGTTCACCTTTAAATTAAGAACTAAAATTGTACCTTTAACATGAATTTTAACACAAAAAGTTAAAATGGATCATGAGGAGTCATTTTTAGGGTTCCGTATCTCAAAAGGAAAAAACCGGCCAAGTGCGAGTCAGGCTCGCGCAAGGAGGGTTCCGTATTACATTACAGTCGTATTTTTTCGACATTTTGCACGATAATTCAAAAACTATGACGTATAAAAATAAACAAAAAGCTGTTTCAGAATGCACAGGTGAAGTCCTTTCATATAATACTCCACTTGATATAGTTATCTTACTTAAAATACTAATTATTAGTTCATGACCACAGTTTAATTTTTTTTGTGTTAGGGGGGTAGGAAAACCGTGAATTTGTGGCTACATTGCCACAAATTCACGGTTTTCAGATTTTCCCCCTACCTGCCAAATTTCATGATTCTAGGTCTACGGGAAGTACCCTGTAGGTTTCTTGACAGACCGACAGACAGACAGACAGACAGACAACAAAGTTATCCTATAAGGGTTCCGTTTTAGGGTTTGAGGTATGGAACCCTAAAAAGGAACCTTTATAGGATCACATCGTTGTCTGTCTGTCTGTCTGTCGTGTCGTGTCAAGAAATCCCGTTGAATTAAATCACTTTGGCATATCTACCTATCGGTATGCCTTATAGCAGACATAGGGGGAAAAATCTGAAAACCGTGAATTTGTGGTTAGATTGAAAAGTTGGGACTTGGAATTCAATACCTAACAAAAGTCTATATGCTCGGCATTTACAATAGGTACCTATTATTTCACCAGGAACAGTTCCTTATTCTCTATGGTTTAGGAGTGTTGTACCCTGCATCATCAGGTTTGTGGAATTCAGACTTGAAGTGTAATCATGAAGCTGTTGCTTGATGCCTAAAATGCTGTTATGTTATTCTCTATGCTATGCTATGTTATTCTCTACACCACCTATAAGGTTGACTTGTAGAGAATGCCTGTTGCATATGTGCATGAAGTTTTTATAAATAAATAAAAATATAAGAAATTCTCGAATCCCCATGGTTTAAGAGTCGGGATCCGAAGTTCAATAATTATGTAGTCTATGCTTGGTACTTAAAATATTATTGCATTGCACCATCCGCAGTTTCTGAATCACTATAGCTTGTGAGCGCAGCTGTACCCTGCATTATCAGGGTTGAGGGGTTGGGACTTGAAATCTAACCATGAAGTCGTTGCTTGGTACCTATAATATTAATTCACAATGAACACTTTCTGAATCTTGATAACCTAGGGCCTAGGCGGGCAGTAATCTTTCAGCATCAGGATTAAGGAGTTGGATCCAGATTTTTTTATGGGACCAAGACGAAAACTTCTACTGTTTATTTAAAAAAATCTTTGCAAAAAAATGAAAATAAACGGGCCGTTTTGAGAACCACCTCTTTTTTGGAAGTCGGTTAAAAGCATATCAAAGTCTTGCACATTTGTCTCTTCAATATTCGCCTTATATTTTGTATGGAAAAATAAATTTCGCCATTTTGAATTTTTTCTCTATTCATCGAGTAGACCTCTAGGCTAGGTCCTTATCATCTTTTGCCAAAAAACCTCTCTTCTATCTTCTATTATACTTTGTGAGATAGACGCTGTCGAAAATTGTATGGGCGCCATCTTGAATCTGCCATTTTGGTTATATTTTTAGCTCACTGACAATTGGATGAGATTCCGAGTGGTTTTTATTTGAACACTCCCTACCTCTCTTCAATACCTTGGCCGTGCTCTTCACCCGTCTCCAAAATCTCCATATTTTTCCTCCGAATGAATTTTCGTCCTTTATATGAAAGCATCAGGGAAAAAAAATACAGCAGAGGTGAACCGAAACACAATTCATCCATCTTTAATACTTTCTGAGAGAGACACCCATGACATTTGTGTTGACGCCATCTTGAATCCGCCATTTTGGATTTATTTCCATCTCCCTGCCAATTGGATGAGGTTCCAAGTATTTTTTGTTTGAGCAGCCCTCACCTATGTCTAATACCTTGGCCGTGCTTCTCACCCATCTTCCAAACCCTCGATCATCATCTATCTACATATTTCTGACTAAGAGTTCTTCCACAAAAACATTTTAAAAAGAAACTATGTATAAATCAAAGTCTTGCATAGTTCAAAACTTGTAGTCTATTCAATGTTCGCCATACATTTTCTATAGAAAAATAAATTCCACCATCTTGAATTTTTTTTCTATTCATCGAGTAGACCTTTGGATCCTGATCATCTTTTGCGAAGAAACTACTCTTCCATCTTTTATACTCTCCGAGATGGACACCGAGGAAATTTCTATGGCGGCCATTTTTTTTTCGCCATTTTGAATTTTTTTTCAGGTCACTGGCAATTGAATGACGTTTCGAGTGACATTTGCTCAAGCACCACCAACCTATCTTCAATACCTTAAGCGTGCTCTTCACCCGTCTCCGAAATCCTCCATCATCAGCTCTCTCCATATTTTTCCTCCGAATGAATTTCCATCCTCTATACGTAACCATCGGTGAAAAAAAAAATTTTCATACAAAATTGTTCAGGAGAGGTGACCAATGAGTGAGTGAATCAGCACGAGCAGCTATATATATATTAATAATATACTAGCTTACCCGCGCGCGGCTCCGCCCGCGTGAATGTTAACTATCGCCACCAAAAAAATTGATTACCTTGAGTAAAACGTAAAAACTTAGTTTACTTTTACAGATTTTCATTGTTGTGGTATCAGAAAAAAATTCAACATACATAATTTCAGGGTACACGTTTTCCTTAGGTACTAATCGTTTTATGACTAACCACTGTTTAAATATAAATAGGAGTAAAGATAATGACAAAAGGTAGGTTATTTTTGTGTCTAATAACTAAGTTCTTGTGATCACGAAATAAAAACGCTAATAATGTATAATTTTACCATATAGTAGGCAAGACAGAACGGGCTTTCCCCTTCAATTTTGTAATGGGGAAGTCCATCTTACAGATACTTCAGTTTTGAAACAATACTTTTTCAGGTGGCATTTTTTATATCGGCCACGTCAATATGACTTCACCTCGCTCGATTTTAAGCTAAAAGCAAAGTCTCGGGAAGGGGGTTACCAATAATGGTAACCCTCAGCTTGACAGCCTCATCGAATGCTTTTACAGACCCCGCTTAAAGGATGTTATAAGTAAATGCATAACACTATATTTTTTACACCATTTACAATAATTGTTAGCAAATTAATATTAACACGGTTATCGCAATGTACGAGTACAAAGGGCGGCTATCGCTAAAAGCGTTATGCCTTGCACTCTTACTATTAAGGCTTGTGACATTTTTTTATATTATTAAAACAATCAGATTCATCACTTTTTTGCTATCGACCGTACCGCATCCGTCCCTTAAAAGTCATGACACTATTTTTTTTGATCTTGTAACAAAAAACTACCTACCTCACTTAAAGAAGATAATGATTTTGAAGATTTTCTTTGTTATCCCCCGAAGAGCTCTACCATTAATTTTCATTCGTATTATTATAGGTATAGCTAATACGAAAATATACGAAGTAATCAATTAAGAGGTGGTAAGTGAAGGCAAAACTTAAATACACTAAAACCTTGGGTACTTAATAATTAATAGTTCAGAAGGTTAACCTCGTCACTTTCGGTGAAATAAATCAATGCATAAATTTAATTTTGTAACATTCACTATGCTAATCTGTCTCATCAATTTACAAAAATATATAACTATTTAATTGATATTAATTGAAACAGGCAGAGGCTATTTCAATCATATTTTAACTAGTGAATACTGTGTGAAAACGTTTTTTAAATATTTGATTACTTACGTACAGATCGGATCCGAATTCCGAAGGCTCTAATATTCAATGTTCATAACAAGTTCCCTTTACTTACGACTTAATATTAATATAATTTATTATGACAAAATCGTTGGTTGAGAAATTGAAAACACAATTTTATTTTACTAGACAACCAAAGAATAAATAAACCAACAAACTACGGTAATGGATAGATTTTTTTTTCATATATAGGACACGTCAAAACAACTTTAACTCGCCTGATGGTAAGCTAAAAGCAAAGTCTCAGGACTGGGGTCACCACCACATACACCGATAGCGCTACAGTGGCGGCCCTCATCCGGCCTCATCAAATGCTTTTTCACGCCCCGCTTAAAGGCCCCATAATAATTTGGTACCCACTAGAACTTTAATGGAATTTTTTAAAATAATCATGATGTACCTACATTTATGTTTGTTACTCAATATCGGAGAAATAGGTGGACGTATTTCTTAGCAGGATACTTTATATCCCAAGAGATTTAATAAGAAGAATTTAAGAATTAATTTCGAAGAGATTTCCTGTAGTATTAGTTCATTGACTTAGTTTCGTTTTGTTTTGTGAGAAATAATCAAGTTATCAAGAAAAATATCAGTAGGTATATTCAATACATTGGTAGCCCACATCCTCTATTTGCTCGGTTGTGCATACTACTACATAGAAAATCGCCGTTGTCTTTTAGTTCCCATTAGCAAAACCTTGTGCAAAGTCGCCGTTAGAGCATCTCTATCGAAACATCAGGTAGACAGAAGGTAGGACGTATAATATCCTACAGAAATCAAGTCACAAAATATCACGGGACCTTCCCCTCTATGTTCGTGTTATTTCCGTAAATTTGTTAACTTCACGAGTCGTCGCACAAATAACAATTTCAAAACCATGGGACTACATTTTTTTCTTTTTCGCGAATCTTGAAAAATAACTTGACACCAAACTCTTCCCACATTCAAACTTACATTTCAATGTTTGTTGTTAATTAAACAAATTTAACATGATACGAGTATAGTGTAATGATGTATGATAATGATGTGATGTCCTGTAATGAAAATATATTTAACGGGAAAATGATGTAGTTTACTACTACAGTTTTAATACTCTTGATCACCTAGGCTTTGGGTTCAGTTAGTTCATTCATGACTTTCGTGTTTATTAATCAATATAATCTATAACCTAGTCGAAAAAGATAGTTTGTATAAACATCCTCGTCCTTAAAACGCTTAGCAACTGCCACCAGAAAACAGGCTCGGCCTGCTTAACGACAACGCTCCATGGTCATTCAATCACGCCAACAGTTATAAAATAAACTATAAAAGGTATGAAATTATGTTTTTTCCTATAAATAATACTAAGATTTATCCGCTTTATGAGCCCTGAAGGTTTAGTGTCCATTCAAATAAGAAGTGAAGGAAGCTATAGAAAAACTTGGGCTCTCAGCTTCAATCAATGGTCACTTCGTCAATTTCATTACATTTTTCGATAACTCAATATACTTGTACCAGCACATTATATAAAAAGTACCCGATTAAAAAAGCGCTAACGTGTTGGTCACACTTCTTATGTATTTTAATTGGGGATCTCCCATATATATACTATTCTGTAACATCTTCACGTAAGCTTCTGTTTTTTATAATGTGATAAATTTTTGCCATGTTTCAAAACATTTGCATGAATACGCAAACGCAATAACAATGCGTGAAGTATTTAAATTAACGGAAAAGCCATAGAAAAACATCTTCGCCTTATTAGTATTGTTTCTAAAGGTATTATTTATTCCCACACTAACTTCAACTGTAATAAGTATCCTTTATGATATCAACACGGATGTGCTTTTTTAAGGTCTTACGCTATACCGTAACAGGCTTCACGTACCTAGATTTCAATAAGCTAACCCATAGCTCTACCCGCGTAGAATACTGATCCTGTTCCCGCAACTGTTAGCAACTTGTTCCCTAAAAAACTAGTAGGCTATGTGCTATTCCAGACTGTTATCTATATGTGTGCGAAATTTAATTCAGTACAGTCAATCTGGCGTTATTAAGTAAAAATCTAAATCCATCTATCTAAACCTCCGTAAATTTTGTAACAGTAGTGAAATTATTCTACTATTGTGCATTTATGCAATCATTTCGTGTTACTTTACATAATATTCAACATGCGATACTACTGATGCATGTTAACAGCTTGCATGCAATTAGCTACAGAGATTGATAAGACATTCAAATTCAGTAAACAACGACGTAATAAACTTGTATTTATATCAAGAAAGATCATTTTTTCTTAGCATGACTAATATGGTTTGGTCAACTTTATTAACTATTTTGTAACGGGGCAAGTGTTACGCAGTCTTACGTTTCGTCCGGAGTCCGGATAGAAGAAAAAAAAATAGCCACTGTCATCGGATAATAGTCTAGAGTTGGTTCTCATTACACGGGATAAACATTTTATTCCTTATAATTATTATGTAAACGGGAATTAACGCGATCATGGTATATGGTATACACATACCTTTGGAATGCCTGACGTTTTATTCCTTTGCAGAACACTCTCAGTACAAATATTTGTAGGTATGTCGTAATATCTAGATATAACTTAGCCAAATCGTAGGTATAGCCTCTCTATTACAAACACTATTAGATTGAAAATGAGCATAATTTGACGAGTGATGATCATAAGCCACGTTTTTCAGTCACGTAATTTACGTTGCATTATAATACCACACAACAACGTGAAACGAGTTGTCTGTCGATTCAAGCACATTATTTTGGCCCAATTTTATTTCATCTGTATGTGATCTGACATCTACGGATTAAATTCTTTCAGATTGAATTGATGGATGTGCACAACTTTTTGACCATTTTTACATTAATTTGTAATTGTACACCGATTTGATTGAACCTATCTGACACGAACATCAGGCCTAAGGCCTCATAAGCGCTATGCGGCTACCCGCAATATGAAAAGCCTTGTGGCTGCTTGTAATCAGGAATAAATACGCAAACCGCTCCAGCCGCTCAGAAAGCTGTGGCCCAGATGACGGATACTTGATAAATTGCTATACGCCCTGCGCGATTCAGTTTACAATTGTTTCCACGTAGTAGGTTCCTACATTTAAAACGTTTTCAGGCGAGTTTGCACTCAAACTAGTGAATCCATAAAACTCCTAATTTTATTTTATTTGTTCGAAAAATATTTCTAAATAGGTATGTGCTTACAACACATATTTGTGAAAAGGATGCACCAAGTATATATATTTCTTTCTGATTGTGGTTACCCGTGTGGTGCATACACAAATGGCAAACTAAAATAAGTATATTTAAATACACTCGTCTATAATTTTAGTCCAACATAAATGACGGGACTCAAAAAGCTCATAAGTTTCCATTCGTATGGCCTTCAACACCAATGAAAGACGTTGCATCTAGAAAAAAATCTAATATAAATGTCGTTCAGTCAGACTCATGCGGTATATCAGGATGTCGATTCGATTTGACCTAGTCGTCTAACATTATTTATTTGTTGAACTTTATTTAGGTACAAGTACCTAATGCCACTTAATGCCCCAGACATTCTCTACCAGTCAAGTAAAGATGGTGCACAGAGAATATTCGCATCGTTATTAAACTGACTTTTGCCCGAGGCTTCGCCTGCATGGATTTTTTTCCCTGTTCCTGCTTTCCACGGAAACCTATTCCGGGGACAAAAAGCCTATAAGCCTATAAGCTGTACGAAATTTCAGCCAGATCCGTTTTTGCGTGAAAGAGTATCAGACATCCACGACTCACAAATTTTCACGTATACGATATTAGTAGCAGGCAGGATTAGTAGGTAGGCTAAGGTTTATGCTAAGGTAAGGCAAGAGTTCTTTTTCACAGGATAAATGACTAAATAGTGTTGAGACATCAGAATCTATCGAGATAGACACAATTCTTACGCCACCAGGCCAATTGTTATCGTTCCGCACGGAACGTGGATTAAAAACAAAAGTGTTTCAATAATGTTTTGATGAACGATTCCGGTGAAAGAAGATTCTATGAAGCACAAAGTTGTTATGCTAATGGCATTAGCATTTTGTCTTTGTAGTCAATCAATCAATATATTTGTATTTCAACTAGTACAATCACGGCTATCGTGATTTTAGAATTCAAGAAAAGAGGTGTTAACAACAAATAGTAATGTTTGGCCTAAACTTAGACCTAGACTTTTTGACAAAAAACATAATAAGTTAAAACATTTTACGAATTTGAATTCTGTTTTCATTGTGATCAAATACTTTGACTCATATCAAAGTGATCGGGGACTTTAATTGTAATAATAATAAAAATAAGGATAAAGAATAAAATGATATTAATTATGCAAGTTCAATTTAGTTATAAATTGAAGGTTATTGGTAAATGTGAATGTTTAGTTGCATTTAAACCATTATCTGTAATGTTGTTTGTTAACACTTTATGATAACTCTCATTACCGCTAATATATTTTTTTCAAATAAGTTCTAGGCCTGAGCTTTAATTCCCATAGCTTTGTTAGTTTGCTATGGAAACCTGTTGTTAGTCTTACTTTTAGATAATATTTTACGGAATCATTAAATACAGTAGATACCTTCTATGTAATGACATCGACCACACGACTATGGTGAACCTAATCTATGTTCAAGTAAACGTTTCCCCAGTTGGCAATGGCGATAGCAATATCATGATTGAGTCAAGGTCATACAGTAATGGATGGATAAATTTAAGATTCAAGAATTTTATTTTATTTCCGCAGATAATTATCCAGTAGAACGTCGATCTTTGTCGACGTTGGCGGTTCATAAGATCAAGGTGATATGATATTCATGTTGCAATCGTGTTTGCATCCAAATTATGTAAAAAAGTACATAATATAGTCAAAATGGAGTAGATTTACACGCGCAATTCGTATTCTGTGTAAGTTTGCAACATCATCAGTTGAATATTGTACGCGTCGCGACGTCGTAATCATCGTATTTGTAAGAAATTCTAATACTTCGGTAGTCATGACTGTCAGTGTATATCAATGGTACAAGCTACAAGGAAGAAAAAAAACTTCTCATAAGGAAGAAACACAGAACAAAGAAAAATCCTGGGAAGAAATTATAACACAGACTCCGACTAACCCGTATTGATCACGAAATAGACAGCAATAGTGGCTCTTTGGTTTCTGATTGCAAAAAAAAACGTTTCTGAAATATATTTTTATATTACTTTGTTTTCTACGAGGTCAATCTCTGATACAAATATATTTAACTACTAGAGTTTTCTGGTCAAAGCCATAGATCCCAGTTATTCATCAATTGTGTTATATAAAAAACACAAGGAATTAAGGGTTTGTCTCTTGTATTATTATTTTAAACTAAATAATAAATGATATAAGAAATGCTAATAAATGTCGCAAATAAGACGAATAACAACATTTTCTCTATAAATGATTTGAGTTATATCCATTTAAAACATGTTTCAACAAACAATTAGAGGCCTGATATATATTTCAGGACTTACTGGCAAATCAATTATGAAGAACCATCATTTCGAATTGTAATGAATAAAAAAAATTGCAGTCAAAGCAATAATAGTATCACCAGGTAAATTTGTATCTCATCCAGGTTAATTTGATCACACTGCAATTATGTCTACATGACGGTATGTTAAGTTGGGTAACAATAGAATGACAGAGCTGACAAGGTCGCATACCCACTATTGAAGATACCATCAACTCTGCCACCGCATTCATGCCGACTTAGAACTCTAGAAAATATACGTAATTAATCTTTATAATGGTTTCTTTTTTTATGCAAACTGTTGATTCTAAACAAAAAAAGGTTTATTAAAAGCAATGTGACGTAATTATGATTCCAAAGGTATTTTGGTAATTTTATTTCAAGAATAGGTATTACTCGTAGTGGAGAAGATGAAGTAGGAAGATAAACTATAACAGGCTAGACTAATGCAATGTGGAGGAAAAATGTATCTTAAATATTCATTTCTTGTTTTTAATTCAGCACACATAGGTATGTCAGAAGGACACAATTGTCCACCTGCTCAATAGTTAAATTTGGATAATCCATAAACCTCATCTCTGTTGCATCTAAAACTTGCATTTTGAAGCCCTGGGTTCCCTTTTTAGTTATTTTGCGCGTAAGGAAATAATTCACTAGCTAGAGTCGAGTCCGGTGATTTAAGTGGTTCTCAATTTGCCTGTTTTTTTTTTTTGGTTACCTCAGAACTTTACTGAAACCACCGATTTAGATAATTCTTTTTTTATTTGAAAGCTGGTGCTTACTGCGTTGTCCTATTTCAAGTCGTTTTTTTTGTAAGAATTATTCTAAATCATTATTTGCAGCACCATGTGTAGTAGGTGTACCGGTTAGCATGTGGCGTTGGCCTCAGGCTACAATACTCCGATGAGACTCACATACCCTAACAACTTCTTATGTAGCCAGTCTTTTGCTACAATTGATACCTACGTATATTTTGGTTAATATGTAAGGTACCTATGGTCATTAAATCGTTTTGTGACAAAACAAGTTAATGACCATTCGTAGTGCAATTTATGAATTCAAATCTTTTAACATTCAACGATAATTTGTATCTGGTGTTTATTTATGGAAGTTCCCATGACGATGTTGCATTGTTTTCATGATTACATGGATGTAGTGTACTTGAGACATAAAGTACAACATTATTATTTCAACAAGTTCAGAACACTCATTGACTCCAAGTCACCTCTAAACTTATATCCTGTTTTCGATACAAAGAAGTTTATAAGAATGATACAATCCGAATACTTACTTATAATTTTGCTTATTATAGGCTTTATTTATTTTTAAATTGTGATAATAAATGCATGATTTCGATGAACGACTCTTTAAGAATTTTTACCAAAACAACTGGCTTAGCTTTGAAAGCGACGGAAGAAAGACAACTGCATATGGCGAAGATGCGAATGTTAAAATGGATGTATGGTGTGACGAGAATGGACAGAATAAGAAATGAGTAATTGAGTATAATACCTATATTAGAGTTTGAAAGTTGCACCAATGTGAATGAAAAATTGAGAAACGACTGACAGTCATGGTATGGACATGTTATGAGAAGAAATGAAAGCAATGTAGTTTAAAAGTTCTAAGTATGAATGTGGAGGCCTTTAGAGGTAGGCCTAAGAAAAGAGGGATGGAATGCGTGAAAGGGAACATGGCAAGGAAGGGAATAACTAAAGAGATGACATATACAGGCATGTATGGAGGACAAAAACATGTTGCGCCAACCCCGAATAATTGAAACAAGGGCAAGGTAGACGATGATGAAAGATCGAGTATCTTCTTGGCATTGAACTCTACAAATCCTACATCCATAAATTATATAAATTATATCCTTTTCGCTTTTTCTATGATTTAGTTGAATAAGATACATAATTTAATGTCATGGACATAAATATGAGGCCCGATTTTAAAGCAAAAATAATATATCTGGATACAATATAAAATATAGATTTTATGTCTGAAATAAACGAATTTTATTTTATTTTATTATAATTCCTTTTTGCCGGCTAACAAGTTCGTAAAGTTAAGGCATTGCGACAATCACCAGGTTGAAAGCAACTAAACAGTGAACGGCAAGTGTATTTTAAAATTAAGTTTGAAATTTGACCGTGAGTGATGCTTGTTTGTCTGTTAAAAACTTATGACACACCAGGTAATAGCACATTGTCCTTATTTTATCTATTTTTTATGGAACTCCCTGTTCAGATATGTTTACTTAATCACAGCCATACATAATCATAGTACGAAATTCAAGAACAAATAAAAGGTTGATTCGACCTTTGTCTAAGTTCAGTTCCATTGCTTCAATAAACGATAATATGTGGTATGTATATTTTTGATAATGATAATTTATAGTAGGTACCTAATGCCTCTCCCAAAGAAAAGACGAGAGGCATTGCCACTTTTGTTGCACTAAGTGCACCACCTCAACGTCTATCACCTATACCGTGAGTGTGCTGCTACCCTTCGGCCACGTACGAAACCAAGTTTCGAAACTAGTTTCTAAATAAGAATAATATTTCTTCTTCTGAAACTGATTTCCAAATAAGAATAAACAATCTGTTTTCGAAACTCGTCACCAATTAAGAAAAGTAATGCTCTTACGATAAAGAAGTCGGTATAAACGCTTATATATATCCTTATGGAGACAACCCTGTATGCTATACTACTACAAAACGGGCTCTTAACTACACTGATCGTTTGTTTGCTCTAGTCAGTCAGACATGGTCATTAGATCATCAAAGAGGGAAAATTGAACAATATACAACGAAAATTTAAATTAAAAACAATCATAATTTATGAGGACAATTTAGCACATTTAGTATAATGTACGTACAGGACGAAGACTTCCTTCTGACGCTTTGTCACTTATGATAAAATTGTCAAGGTTTGTAAGGCCTTTAACATTAGCTCATTATGTTAGATTTTAACTGCAAAGGTCTTCAAGGATTTATTTAATGAAATTTAAATAGCTAAAGGCCATGGGATCTTGATAAAACATATTAACAAAATCAACTAAGATTTCTAAGATAATCTCATATTATTTGCGTGTGAAAGAAAATGCTAGATATAAACACTGGTACGAATATTTATGTACCTACCATATAGTTCACCGTCAAAATCGAAAGCTTTGTAGGTATAATTTATAACGTCTCGTTGACCGAACTGTAGAGAACTTTTAATGTACTTTACATAGAATTATATTTTGGTCGTGGTGGAGCAGAAATTATGGTCACAATTCGTAGTGTCTCGCTAATCATGTGAATAGTGAAAAGTCGAGTCGTACGAATGCACACAGATAATGTATAATAGTGAAGCGCTGTCAATATGCTTTTAAGATCAATGCCCTGACTAAATTTGTATTACAGTCATTAATACACAGTATGTTAAAGTTCATAGCTGTATTTTGCCTAAAATAAAAAGTTATTATAGTCATTATTACCAGGGCTTCCAAACATGATTTTACTTTGTTTGCCAATATAGATACAGCATACCTGCAATATCAATACATAAATTGTAATTCATCGGTTCATCTCTTTGTTTGTGAGCATTGGATGATTTCAAGGCAATATTGATATTTACTTGATTATTTATATTATAAGCATCCAAGGTTTTGCTATTTAGATTGTACTCACAACAAAACTTAACTTCGACACAGAATAACATCGCAACTAATCGCAGTAAAACAAGAGATTTATGTGACTATAACTAGGTACCTACAGGTATGATTAACACGCGGTCATTAAAATACTGCTATCATAATAAAAGAAAGAAAAAGTGCATTTACTAAAATCACCAACGAATAAAATAATAACCTCGTAGGTTTGCAGACGAAATAAAAAAAATGTAAGAATTTAACTAACTGTAAGCGTCAAAGTAGGGGCATGATTTGAAATTGATATTGGAGTACCGCAAGGGATTATTCTGAGTCCTACATTATTTTTACATATTAATTAACGACCTATGCCAGTAAAAGATGAAAAATGTGAGAAGTATACATTCACGGATGACACAGCGTTCCTCTTCCATGGAGACACCTGGTAGGAAGTCTACCACTTTGCACAAACTAGCATCTCCGAGGTAATAAGCTGGTTAGCAAACAATTCCCTAATACTAAACACAGACAAAATCAAAGGAGGTAGGACACGACTGTATCTCCCGTCCGAAATGAGCTGTCCGACTGGGGTGGTACCTCCACCCTACAGAAAACTGCGGCCATAATAACCATCGTGTTGTGTTCCCGCCGATACGATTTTCTGTTAGCAATCTCATAAGCTCAGAGTAAGGAAACTTATTTAGATTTCTAAAAACTTAAGGCATGTTGTAAATAGTACGACCCTGAAAACTGTCTACTTTGCAAAATAGAGAGAGCGCTAAGAAGCCATTACATTATCATTCTTTGATCCAACCTGTGAACTCTAAAGTGTAAAGTTCTCACAGTTCGTCAACTTTTTATCAGGCAAATCGTCTTACAGAAACATTCTACGCTAACATACAATCTATCTTCTCTATCTCAAAACGAAATAAGGCTAAGATAAATACTAGTAAATTATTCCAAACCAGTCTTTCACATCGCATTAACTGTTTTCTTGGTAGTTATTTATAAAACAAATTAAACTCGATTTTAAATATCATTTATCATCAATTATCTTTCACTCATACACCCACCACTCTCCCACCCACTCTCATAATTATGGTCACTAAGTAAAGTAGTACAGTGGCATTTCAGGAGAAACCTTTTGGATAAGGGTTTAATTTATATCGCGATATATGCATTTAGTTTCTTCCTCTTTGCCAAAAATAAACATGTTCGTCAAGAAATTTCAAAATTATGCAATAACGCTATAAATAAAAAGATAAAATTTACATATTATGCAAATTATGTGAATGAATGTAATCAAATTTCTATATAATATTCAGTTTCGTCGATATAATATGTAGAGCATTCGTAGTAGTTATTTCAAATTCGTTTTTTCATCACAATTATTGCCATACTGTCGTAGGAAGCGCTATGTTACAATAAATAAATATTCTAAGGGCGCGTGTAGACAGAATATTGATATTATTGATTTACATATAACGATATTGAATTGCAATAGGTATATATATATTGATTGTCTCCACGCGCCCTAAGCCATTCTATACAGTGCTATGTAGACCCAAAGCACAGCCTAAAGCATAGCTTAACTAGCTTGTCTTTTGAGTTGAAAAGTGCGGATAAACATCCTTAGATAGGTATGTTTTGTAAATATCATAATATTTTGAACGTCTAGTGAAATTTACAAGACATTGGACACGACAAGATAATTATAGAAACAGGAGAGAACCAATGACTATGAAAAAGGTGATAATGCGAAAGATTGGATACGATCTTTCGTTATGTAATCTTCGCTGTGATTTGAGTTCTGGTTGTTTCTGGAAAAGGGTAATGTGTTTGTTTTAAAAAGAGAATGTTGTAATTTTGTTGCACATTGTGTAATTCGGGATTTTTCTTTTCCTTGATTAGATACCACACTCAATACATTTTTGGATTTAACATGTTGATGTCATTCGTATAAAATGTAGCCTATTTCACCGATAATAATCAGTTCAGTATCTCTCAGAAGCTACAATGGAACATACATAGAAAAGCCACCACTCGTTTTTAGAAAAATAAAACCGAATTGAGTTATTGAAAAGTGAAAAATATCTGTGCTTCGAATTTGCTATCTAATAGCACTTGAATCATAACAAAAGAAATATCACATAATAAATCAAGAAAAGTATTCTAGTACAATTAGTTAACATCATAACTTCTTGTTATAAATAAATTGAAGTATTCAATTAGAGGCAGCGACTGTTTTGAAAAGTAAATACGAATACTAAGTGCAAGTATTGTGTACCTAGTCTGGACAGCAAGAAATTTATAATACCTACGATAAGAAAAATATTTACACAAGCATCATATTATTAACTGTTTAAGTATAAAGTATATTATCGTACACATGAAATTAATAGATATTTATACTAAACGCTTTTAATCATAATATTTAAACTTGCGTATTTCCGCAGCTTTGCCCGCGTGGATGTCGGTTATCGTTTTTTGATCATAATCTCCGATTCTACTAAACCAATTGGAATCAAACATATCGCTGATTTTAAGTCTGACCAAGACCTTCTTAATAAAAAAACCGCATAAAAATCCGTAGCAGTTTTTTGTGTTTATCGCGGTAACAATTTAAACTATGCATGAAGCAACTATTGAACGGAACGTAAGGTACTGGTCGCAGGTTCAAGTCCCATATTGGATGTTATCGTTTTACAATTTAAATTTATAAAAAGGAAGACTCTTTGTACTTGTGCTGTTAAAAGTAAATTATTTATACATTTTACTTGAAAATTTACTCCTCGTTATATTGTTTCTAAACGACGTTTCTCTTACTCCTCTTCTCTAACTCTTGTTGTTGCGTCTCCACTACTTTTTAATATACAAATACCACCAACGACGACACAAAAAATATACATAACATCAATATTCATTATGATTAATGGAGACGAGACCAATGCCATAACAATTTCACCACAATAGGATTAGGAACGCACGATCCTAACGCTATTTACAATATCATGTGCGAGTAAATTTAAAGTTGAATTTTGTAATATTTATTCCCTATTTATCGTGCAACAATGACCAAATAAAAACAACAGAGAATTAATTTAACAAGCATTGCTTGTGTAATAAAACATGACATTTCTATTACTCTATAAATTACTTTATAGAGTAATAAAAATGTCATGTTTTATATATATAATTATAATTATATATTATAATTACCAAGCCTATAATTTCATCATTAATAGGACACTATTTAATAGGTTTATGCAAATTTTAAAAACATAGATAAATTAAAAATATTATAATTTTATTTATAAAAAGCCATTATTTATGTGTAAACTAGCTTTTCGTGTTTAAAAATTTATCTGTAAAACTAGATCAGTAATAGTATAGGCCTGAAATTTACAACTTACCCTGTTTTTATTTAGAAAAATCACAACCATACATATATTACAGCATCACTTCACTTCGGATTTTCCAGTATCTCTGAAAACCTCTTCAATACATATTTATTGGTTTCGTATTCGAAAAAAAATTAAGTTTTCATTTAAATTATCAATTGGAGTCCGATATAGCAATATTTATATTTCGAATATGCAAAACGCGTACAAACTCCTGCGGTGCTTTCGCGCGTTCGTCACTAGCGGTAACGGTTAGGTGATTGCAGTTAGTTCATGCCGGCTTACATTCTTAACCATTTTGACAAGTCGGTTTCAAGCGGATGTCCACAGTAGTCGCGAACATCGCTGACCGTCAATATTGTTGCAACTCTCAACTCGATTATTCCAGATCAGCTCCTGACACACATGTTCTGGGTATCGAGTAAAATAAAAATTTACAAGTAAGTTATAATAACATAACATAACATAACATAAACTCACGCCTATATCCCCGAAGGGGTAGGCAGAGGTGCTAGCACCCACATTTCGCCAGTTTATGTTTAGGTCCCAATAGGTGGCGAGCCTATTGCCATTAACCGGGTACTTATAAACCTGCGTTTATAAAGTTATAATATCACATTAATAATAAAAAATGTATGTTCGCCCATGACCCGCAGATAATAGTAAGTTACATTCACATTTGCAAGAAACAACCATGTAAGTATGTCTATATTTAGCGAAGGCTTTCGTAGAAATAACTACTCGATAGTTGTCATGAGGTACCTACATTATTTACCTACCTATATGTATGGCATTCATGTGGTAAACATTGACACGTACTTATAATTGTAATTAAAATGCAAAATAAATCTGATCCTGACTTTTTATTGTGCGAAAATCCTCGAGGATATCACCCAGGTCGGCCATCGGGGGTGGTTTCCGGGGTGTAAGGTTACCCAATAGGCACCCTCGCACCTCAACTGGCCTCGAACCATTTACGGTTTTAAGAAGGCCCCCTCGACACTCTAAAAGCCCACCTCCCGCCTGCTCCCACTATGCTCTCTACTGGTCAGAGAAGAGCCTCGAAGCAGCCCTCTAGAGGGCCACTCTCGCCTCGGCTGGCATTTGCCGTGACAGCAGCGTCTCCCCTTACCCTGCGCGGGTACGCTGCGTTGTTCCGGCCCGCACCAAACCTGATATTTACCTCATGATGCTTAGGTACTGTTTGATCCCGACCTATTGAAAACCGTACTTAACACGGCTCTGCCTTTTAGACATTGATACTTTAGTTTTAATTCATCACAATTTAATCTCATCAACACAAAATCTTCTGTATTCAGTAGAGAAAGTAAGGAAATTGGTTCTATATAGGTCTATCTGCTTCAATTTACAATATATTTTATCGATAACTATTAAACTAAAACTATTTGACTAAAACGCACGCCGTCTTGGATCTACAGACGCTGGGGTGTAAGGTAGCCCATAAGGTATATCCTCGCACAATGGAATAGAGGGCGTTCTATAAGACAAAAAATAAATAAAAATATAATTTCGTAAAGAGATAAGTAAAACACCTAAACGTTTGTTTACCATTTCATAATTGACCGCAAACTATTGGTACTGTCAACTAAAAGAGGTGAAAGTGTGTTTGGTTTGTCCTTGTTACACGCACACGCAGCAAAGAAGCGACGAATTCAACGACGTGATTTGCTTAAGTACCTATTGTTTGTTGACCTGAGGAAGACGTCTCTAACCCTAAAAGAATAATAGTTCCTATGGAACGTCGAATCCAATTATAAGTGAAGTGTAGCTACAAAACAAGTACTCTTGACCTGATCTTTTCTTAATATAACCTACATAATTATTCAATTGAATTAACATAAGGCCCATTCATCTCACCTCCTAAATCTGTTTCTTTAGCCTTATTTCGTTTAACGTCTCTACGTGTCCGAACCATTTAAGCATCCCTTTCTCTATCTTGGTCTCTACATTTACCACCATATTATAACTTCCCTTATCTCATTGTTTTTCTTAGTCCATCAACGTCACTTCAGTTATGTTATACTACGCAGACCTCTAATCATTGCCATCGCGTTCAGTTAACATTCAGACTTCTTCTGCCACACTCTGTATTCAGTACTGTACTACATAGGTCAGAGTATCCATGGGATCCATGAAAAAAAACCAAAATCGTCTCGGGTACATCAGTTGATGGAGCATTTGAAGGTTATTGGGATAGTTGTGAGTTTGTAACTAGTAAATAGTAAGATAAAACATCAGAATCTAGAGGAACTGCTTTATATTTAGCATCAGAGACGGCAGTTTTAAATTCATCTATAGATACCTTCATTATATTATCATAATCTTGTTCCAAATTTTCCAACAGCGGCAGACAAGTAAAAACAAATATTCTGATAGTTTTGGATATATTGTTATGTAAGTAATAGTTGTTACCGTTGTTGATTAATTAATTTAGGTTTACGATACTTTTTATTAGTCTATAACTACAAATTAATGTCATTTTAATGAGCGATTATTTTCTACATCCTTTTACGTATTTAATACATACACTAAATTGTTATTGTTTTCAGCACTGCTATGTGAAAATTGGCACACAGTTAAACCAGAGCAGAGATCGTCGTTTTGGTAAAGTTTCGAAGTACTCATCGTTCGCCGAGCCCTTCTCCCAACTCAATTAAAGTCGCTTTTCAGAGTTCAGCTTTCACGGGAATACCAAGACTAATGCGTATTAACATGTTCATGCATACAAGTATTTGCACTGAGCAGGAATCAAACTCGTGACCTCGACAAGAAAAGGATCCTTTGCTAAATTTGATTTTAATCGACTTCCAAAAAAGAGGAATGATCTCAATTCGTCGGTACCTATCTTTTTTATGCAAACGATTTGCCATTCTTTTTAATGTTTTGCCGTTCGTAAAATTAAATACTTAAAACCTTGGACGAGCCTAGTACCACTGATTAAGTAATAATATTTCAAAATAGGTACGCAAAATATATTAGTTGACCATTTGCCAAAAATCGACAAATTTCAATTGCATTCCTTCCTCTACAAAATAATAGTTTTTTTTTATATTTACAAAGGGATAAGTACCTATCAATAGTAATTAATCGCAATATATGGTGAAAATAAATACTAATTGGTCACGAGTCTTCCTATAACGGAGTAGTAATGTATCTTCGCCTTGACTACCTGTCAGCCATCACTTGACCTCACCATGGAAAATGTAGCGAACCTTGCCACCTGCGAGAAGAAGATTGGAGCTTATTTAACCTTATATAGATAGATGGTCTTGTTGCGATTTCCGTTGGACAGTATCCATATGAACTACATTGCATTAATATTACTAGCTTGCCTGCGGCTTCACCCGCGTAGGGTAATGTTCCTGTTCCCAATTCCCATGGGAACTTATTCCAGGGATAAAAGGCCTATGTGTTATTACAGACTATAATCTCTGTGCCAAATTACGTCCAGACCACTTCTGCTATTTTTAAAAAACATCTATTCATCATCTCATGAATTTACGCGTTAATAATATAAAATGGTGTTACGATATTTTTACAATACTATCAACTTTTAAAAGTAGTTAAAACAGCGTTAATCCTGGTTGCATCTTAAACTTGCATCGTGCAACTCAGAGTCTGTTTTCCGACTTGGTTTCATGATTTTACTTTGGTTTTCGCGAGTTCGATTAATTTCTGACCGAAATCGACTAATGTCCGAGATGAAAGCGTATGCTAAAGCCAAGTGTGGTTAACTTGGACCATGAAGATATTGGCGGGATGTTGGGACTATTAAGAAACATTTGACAATCTCGAAACAAATTTAAATTTTAATGACTACCTAGAAAAAAACATATTATAAATGAAAATTTATCTAAGCACCTAGCTCTATAAAAATGTAGTTAATAATGACGACTCGGAGGCCTTGCGTGACAAAGCTATTTTTAAGATTGTTAACGCTTCTTTTGAATCTGTGAGACGGCTGAACTTAAGAAATCCTATAAATAAACTTTACCTGTTATATAGCGTCTGTAATAGTGTTTTCATCCGCCAAATTTAATCTCTAGTCTATTATGTGTATACATATTTAAATAGGTATCTTTTTTATGCCGCTTAGGTGGCAGACAAGCACATGGCCCCACCTGATGGAAAGCAAACACCGTGGACTATGGACGTATGCAGCACCACCCTGGAGGAGGGGGAAAGGGGTGGGGTTGAGTATCTAATATTTACTTAGGTAGATATTCGTATGTAGGTACATTTTACTAAGAAATTAGGGCTCATTTATAAATTAAACTACATTGCCTGTATTTCTATGCTCTAGTTTCGTACAGAGATAGTGAGACTTGTGTTTCTAAGACATGTGCACTTAAACATTCATTCATTATGCTAGTTTTCCTTCTTTATGAATGGCACATAAACATGACTTCGCCTCACCTGATAATAAACTAAATATGAAATCTCCGATAAGAAAATTACTATTTATACAGATGCCAACAATGCTATGATGACCTTCAGCTTGATGGCTTCGTCAAACACTTTTCCACGCCCTATTTGTGCTGTTACGCCGGACTCGGGATTATAGGAAGAAGGAAAGAAGCTTCATCTATTGTTTGCTAATGTACTACCAAGATGAGTATTGAATGTAGAGAAATGTCAATAGATTTAATATACTTGAGTATCAGTGTTATACACTTGGTTTCAAAAATCGTATTACGAGTACAATCGAATCGTTTTTAACATAGTTGTGTTTATTAATGACATCCACGCAAAAGGCATACCTGATACTGGATTAATATTATTATGTTCTATAGTAAGTACTAACAGACTAAATTTATTTCATAAGCTTCGGTAAGTGCGTAAAGCAGTACAAATCATGCAAGAATTTGCTTGAAGAAATCAACAAAGATTTATTATGTAACCAACAAGTACCTACACTTGTTTGTTACAACATAATACATCTTTGTTTGGAGACTTCGAAATTTGCGAACTATGGTGATGCAGGTTATAGTAGAAAAGAATAATATGGCAAGCATATATTATTTCTACTGTAACCTGCAATACTACACTAATTCGATCAAAAATATCTTTCTGATTACAATTGAAACTGAAATTTCCAAAAATAATAATAAGTAAATTAAACTTCAACTACTAACTTTGAAACAATTTTAATCATAAGTAATACGTGGCAAAAACTATTCATCTGCAAAACTTTCACAATAAATTCAAATTAGTTTATTATGGTAATCAAACAAAACTTTTAGACAAACACTAACATGACACTTTCGCAGCATCGGTCCACTTATGCCACTAGGTTTCTACCATACTTTCTTTTATAAAATAATCAGTAACATTCCAATCACATTCAGATAATTTACGTAACTAAACTTTATCCTCACTAATACCATCCACCTCATTAGTCTTACCCTGAGGTAATTCATTCGTAACAATATCTAGAGAGCCATTCTTACTCAAACCACAAACTGAAAGTACTCTACTACCAACATCGTGTTTCTTAACACAATACAATACAAGAATTATAATTGTCAATAATACTACTATAGCACCTACAATGATAGGTGCACTTTGATCCATATCTGCTTGACTAATGACAGCAAGTTTGGCATTCTCTTCTATAAGAAATTTCTTGAGCTCCGAAAAATACTGCAGTATGCCTTCAGTTGATAGTTCTGTTTCACCAGTTATTGTTTCAAGGACAGTTCTCCAATCTTCACTTGCTCCAAGTGCCATCCCATCGCTGAAATTTTGTTATGAGTTCAATAGACAGATAATTATAATCTAAGTATTTTTTCCACAGCCTTGGCATTTCAGAAATTTTTCCTCAAATTTACAATGAATTACACTGATGTGTTGCCGTGCATTTAAATTAATCATTCAATGTTACCTGAGCAATTTTCCTGCTTCCTTGACGCCGTAAATGGAGCATTCATGTAGGGGTCCTGTATGGTTAGCTCTCTTACAAAGCGATAACAGAATTTGAAACTCCAAAACATGTGATATAAGGTATCTGGAAAATAATACCTATTAACATAAACCAAATCTCTGTTCATAAAACATTTGTTACCATTATTATAACTTGTTCAGAGGAGCGACGTACAGTAAGCTTCAGAGGAAACGAACCCCCCTTGATAATGATATCAGTATCAAGGGGGGTTCGTTTTCTCTGAAGCTTACTGTACATATTGACAATCCTTCCATGGTCTAAAACATTTTGCACTGGCAAGTCTTTCTGAACATAATTCTAGTTTACATATTACTTACGTAATATACTGTACATGTGACACTACGTGATACTTTGCTGCCGGATCCAGGTCAGTCTCATTCCTAGGTAACGGTGGCGATACACCAGTCTCTATCATCCTGTAACATATTATTTATAAATAATGTAAAACGATTTGTATAGTTTAGACAAAGACAAATATTATCACATACAGCTTTCAATAGTCTCTATCCTATTTTAAAAACACAAAAACTACTCTTTAATAGAACCGGCAACTGGAACCGCGGTCCCAGTTATTGCGGTCCCAGTCGCTGGAACCCTCTCATTTATGACTATAATTAGATTTAAAAATTCTTGTATATTCATATAGGTAAATTGTTAAATAACAACTTTATACGTGCCTGCCCTAAAGTTAAAGGTGTATGGCCGGGGAATGGGTCCAATCCAGACCCGATAAAATAATAACTGCAGGTATAAAGGGCTCGATGACCGTCTCCAGTTTTATATTTTGGCACCAAAAGTATTGGTCAGTAACCTTATCGGAAAAATCAAACTCGGCGTGGATTGCATTTATTTCGGTTTGATGACCGCATGTTTTTATTTTATAATATTATGGCATATATTTTAACTCTGTTTATCCGTTCTTAATGCTAGCTATTGCCTATCGCGGTCAAAATTTACTAAACTAACCATTCAACAAGCTTCTGACGCAGACTTTTAAAATTATGTACGTTTTTTAATATAATTTTATTATCTCTTGCTTTATGTGGATGAAGTTTGTGTACTATAGATACATTAGGATATTCATCTTCGTAAGATATTTCAATTACACCGGTGAAGTAGACTTATAAAGTAGCTATGTATTGGATTTAAATTTTTATGAATTAATAAACTTAATTGAAAGCATCGACTAACTGTTAGTTGCTATTTATTTATACCAAGGTATGTTTCGTTTATATAAGTCTAAAACGAATAGCATGTTTCCTCTTATGCTTCAGTAAAATTGTGGAATATGACAAATTCTAGTTTATGAATATAAATTGTATTGTCTTAATGTTAGTAGTAAGTATACAATTATTACAATATAAATACTTACAATATTAGGTAACTTAGGATTCATTTTATAAGTTCATGTCAAGGAATTTTTCAAAAATATTTATGTATACAAATTGGTACAATAGTTGACTGATAAAATGAGCTAAAATTATTGTTATACTCGGACATAATTTAGCCGTCACAATTTGTCGAAACAAATTTTGTCATTATTTATACATTAGCGACAAACAAGTGAACAAATTTCAGTGGGCTAAAAATCTTAAAAAATGCCTAATTTTATGAATTTTGTAAAAAGATACTGCCAACTGAAATACACATAGGTACTCAGAGGAATAAACGCAAAAAATCGTATTGAAATAATGTAAGGGACGATCAAGTGTCAATAGGCTACTTTATTAGCTTTCATTTACCTACTTCGATTCGTTTTGGCATCACTTTCTGTTTCACATTATATTATTAAGGGGGTCAAGCGTTGCTATCATAAGCACTGGACAAAACTAAGCTGTTATAGGCATCTACCTATATAGTGTTCATGAGCCTACTAACCTGGACTCGTGAAAACTATTACCTGGAGTTTTTAAAAACATACAGTCTGTTATATTTTGGTGGAAGAGTTAACTTTTTGTATAATCTTTTATTCCATCTTAGTAAATCAGGCCAATTAATTTTTATGGTTCTTAAAACTTAAGGCCAATAAAAATTAATTATTAATACTTTAAGTTTCTTAGCATCAAAAATGAATTAGCCTGGTTCGATATTACATAATAGGCCACGAACGCACAACAACTACATTCAAAAGATTAAAAGGTCCAAAACCAACCTAAGATTCCACCAATGTTGGTTCCAGTTTTCTAGACTATTATTCCCGAAGACATCCCACCGCCACTTGTCCAGTACGTAAGCATACGCCATCAAAGGAAACTTTTCAAGAGCAACCCAGAGAAGGTGGTTTAATGTAACCTCCGGACCGACGTCAACCTTCACTAGGTTCAGGGTCTGCAAATGTTCAGGCGAGGTGAGCTGAACCGCGACGATATCTGAGATTGCATCGTGGAACGCTGCAAAAAATTATAATAATTATTATAATTTGTTTTCATATATCAATGTAAGTATAGGTAATTCTCATAATATCGACGTATTAATCTATAGTGTTGCAAATAAATATCACTCCCGACCCGACATTGTTTCCCGTAGCTAGCGGTCCCGTGTCATGGTTCTTAGTTATAGTTATTTTAGAGTAGTCCTAAAATATTCATCTCACTAAAGAACGCACCGGATTACCGTTATTATTGTTACCTATATCCACTTTCATTCCGTTGCCCTTTCGGGCACTATGCATGAATTTAATCGTCGTCTGCAGCTCCTGCTCTAATTATGCCAATATAACTTGAACATCCGTATACAGAAAGTATAGTCACTATTCTTAATCCATCATTAATGATGAGAGTTCATAAATAAATGTGTATTACCTGGATTAGGACCATCGCGATACAGTGGCGGTAGTTTCCTATAGTGTTTGAAGTATTGAACGTGTCCTAGAAGTCTTGCGGCTCGCGATAGCCCCACAACCACGTCTGTAACCTTTTCACCGCACCACTTTATCCTATATAAGAAAATTTCATTATAATTTGGCTAATTAGCTAGTTTTAACAAAATTAGAAATAACAAGCCACGGAATATAAAATCAAAAAGAAGAACCGCAGAGCTATCGTTCGTGTGCCATAACGCTATGAAGCTGTTCAACATACGTAATTCCCATAAAATCATGACAAGGAGGAACAAGAGAGAAGAGATAAGTTAACTCCAAGCTTCAAAGGATTGGTGGTCTTATAAAGAAGACCCAATTTAAAAGGTTTATTCCACCTAGTCCTACTAACAGTTCGATCATCGAGCAGTGGATTAAAATATTCCAAGTAGTTCGATTATCTAACACAATTTAACTTAGGATTAGTTGGAATAAACCAGAAAAGAAATATTAGGTGTACTTACTTGTAATTAACCCCATCACACATATCATGACTAGATGGTAGGCAATTTGCTGTCGTCATGGTCTCCTTTATATCTTGATACGAGTCTTTTGCGCTGTCGAAGCCGAGGGATTGGTGGAATTCGTCCACTGCGTCAAAGAGATCTTTTGAATGGATAGTTTCATTCGTATTCAATTTAGGCCTCATATGATTTGTGTATGCCACGACTTTTGGGTATATGGCTTGCCACTCTTGCGCCCATAAGTTGCCTGAAAATTGAAGATAAAGTACTTTTACAAACATCCAAGTATTTTTAGCGGTTTAGTCAGTGTGACTTCAAATCGTTCAAGTTACATATATTATAAAGTCACCGAAATGAGGGTCACCCTTGCAAATACCAATAATGCTACAATAGCGGTTTTAGCTTGACGGCGTCATCAGACGCTTTTTCACGTATTAGGAAGAAGGAAATACGTATGTTGGTAAAAAATTCCGCACGTCAAGGAATCAAACGTCATCCAGGCATCAGGCTCCAAGCAGTGCTGACTTGACGTAAATGTCTCAAAATCAGGAATGTCAATGTAAATAGCCAAGCGGACCCCGGGTTCCGAGGTGAAGCGCTCGGTTGCAACCAGAATCATCACTCAACCAGATTATGCAATCTATAGGTATGAAGATTTCCCCTATAACGCAATTTATTGCAAAACAGACAGGCGTTTCAGAAACAAGAATATTAGCATCCGCAATATGCTGATTCTTCTGTTGCCATTTAATTTTTAAAGGCGTTTACTATTTACTTGTAAATTAATACTATAAACTTACCTAAAATATGCGCTGGAATGAGATTGTCATTGCTTGTTAGTACCTCTTTATACACCAACTTCAGTTTAGCTCTAACATAGTCGTGCAGCAAATCGTAGAAAGGCTTGATTTCTTTCCATATTCTGTCTACAGTTTCTACAAAATGGTCATCTTCGAAAGCGTATCTCCACATATCACCGGCATCAGTAAAGTTTTCAGATTCAGCAACTCGATTCATCCTCATTACATAATCTTTGAATATTGGGCGTATTTTTTTACCAGTTGTATCGCGATAAACTTTCCAATAGTATGCTAATTCTTTTGTGTCATTACTTGTTTTGAAGATGGATATGATGTCTGAAATATTTTTTTATTGTTACCTTTATTATGAATTTATTTAATGTAATAATAGGTAATAGAGATCCTAATGAGAAAAGGGGTTTAAAGCCTGTTCTAAGTATATATTACTTTACATAGTCTCTATGTCAACAGTTTTTTACAAATCAATTGAACAAAACGGATTTAACTTTACGTTTAATACAATGATTCTTACAATAATTGCAGCTAGGTATAATAGTTTAATAAACGTTTAATTTAGTAGTGTGTTATTTAAAATAAAAATTATTACTTTAACATTCTTCATAGATTCGTTAGTCTCATTATCTACTATATTACTATCGTAAGGTTGGGTTTCTCATATGGATGATAGGAACTACGTTCAAGGTAAACTAAGCTGTGTTATTAAAAGTTACTCGACGAATTTGATTTTGTGAAAGTCTCATCATTCTCTGAACCTTTTCCCAACTCAGTTGGGGTCGGCTTTCCAGTCTAACTGTGATGCGGCTGAACTAAGATATTTTACGTGGAGCGACTGCCATCTGACCTCCACAACCAATGGCGATATCGAAGTTCCAAGTTATACTGGTTGGACTTTTTGAGGGCTCCAACTACCCGTAACGACTGCCATAGATGTTTGTATGGCAACCGGGACCGACGGCTTAACGTGCTCTCCGAGGCACTAATAAACCTGCGATAAATACACACATAACTTCGAAAAGCATCGAATAGTCATTGGTGTGTGCCATAGTGAACCTGGGATCGAACCCGAGACCTCGTCTCAGCAGTCCATTACCCAAACCACTAGGCTACCGCGGTTATTCTGGGTTATTTTGTGAAAGTCTAGCCTAGGTTATTAATGATACAAATCTAATTATATGTTTTAAAGAGATTAATCCAGCTTTTGATAATAGGATATAAAAACTTTCAATGATTTACGATAGATTGTTCCATGGAAGTGATGGGATAGGTACTAAATAATGAGATATTTAATCGTCTATCAAATTTGTATAAAATTAATGGTAGTCTAGTTTTAGTTATTCCATAAAAAAATATGTAATACTGACTGACCACTCATCGTTCGTACCGAATCATCTGAATTACACGATGTGTTGTATGCGCACACCGTGACACGGCTCCAAATTCTTTGCATTGTATCTATTTCTTCTCTTTGCTGTAGTATAAAACAAAACTTATATGTAAATATATTATACAGTTTAGTAATTTAAATCAATTAAATCTAATTTTATGCAGATTTAAGATAAAAGACAATAAATTTTTCAGTTCCTTGTTATAAAATTCACGTTAACAAGTGGCTACATTACTCACAGGCTGCATTAGTATAATATTCTATTCATAAAGTAAATTAATGAACAATTCAGCATACACACCCATATAATCTGCCCTTACCTTGCTTTGAGGCATCTGTACATTTGTACCACGTTCTTTAATAATCCTTATTTTTCTTTTCATTTTAGTGTCGTTCATAATCTGTTCATCATTCAAATATTTGCTTTTTAATATATTCCAATATTGCTGTTTTATATCATCTTCCTCAGCAGCAATTCGGACCTGAAAACATGTATGATTTTTCACTGTTTAAACAATGTGCAAGAAAACGTGACTTTACAGTGGTTGCTTATAAAACTCCTTCATTTAGATTACAGAATTTACAAGTACATGAGTTTGTTTCTTGTTCTTACCATTTTGTTCTTTTTAGAATCGTTGTTTATATCTGTAACATACGACCATAGTGCTTCTTGTGACGTTTTACAGACGTCCAAACTTAAGTTATCCATTTCTTCCATAAATACCTCCAAAGTTGTATTAACCTTATCTAGATGTTCCAGTTGCACCTTGAAAGTCTCTACTATATCACTAGTCTTAATTATTTGTGTACTAGGATCTAAAATAGTCCGCATAGCATCATCTAAGAACTTTTTTTCTTTGATATCGTCTATATCTGTTTCTATTTCATGACCACTTTCATCTGAGAGGTCACTTGTTTTGTTTAGCTTTTGGCTTTTATCATCTCCTGACATATCCGACGTGGGATTTGTTTGGTATTGGACCGCTACTGACATTGAAGTTATTATTAGAACACATGTTAAGCGCTGCAACAATTAAGATATGGTTGTTAGATCCCTTTGCCTGCGGTGCATTGTTTAGCTTGGGAAGTTTATCGTGTTTACGATAAAGTTACTATGAAGATATAGTGTTTCACAATGTTGTCTACAACATAATTAAATTGTAACTTTAAGGTCAATATGAGAACTGATAACATGATATCAAGGATCTTGTGAGAAAAATTTTACAATAGATCGGATGAAATAATGGCATTCGTAGTTGAATAACGAGCATGTCCTCTATCTAGGATCGTCCATCGGCTGGCCTGGATTAGATCATAATCGAACAAAAATAGACATGAATAAAATAGACATGAATATTTACCCTACGTAATAATTTTATTCATGTATATTTTTCTAAGTCCTTCCTTCGCTTTGTGCTTAAATGTAATTGCTTTTGTTATAAAAGCAAATTAGGATGAGCCGTGTGTATTCATGAATTAGATGATGTCAACTTATTCATCTTGACAGTGCTGATGAGATCATATTAGTCACACTCTAATACTTGAAATTTACAGCTCAATAAAATAAGGATATTAAATTTAATTCATCTTGTATAATCAGCTTTATCCTTTATTTGTGGTAATGAACAACCTTCTAATAATATCCATGATCATACAATAATAACAAAATTTTCCTCCTAACGTTACTTCTTAAATGCTAAACAATCTTAGCGACTCAGGATCCCTTACATACTCGTATGACAGTAGGTACCTACCTACTCTCAAAAGTTAAAGATGGTAGTTCGTCATCCGTATTTGTATAATTATTCATTTCAGGTTTAATGAAGTAGGTATAATTATTATTCCTCTTAGTACGTTCTATCATCAAACTTCCATTCCCAACACAGTTGAAGTTAAAAAAATCCACCCAACTGCAACCCAACATGCTGTCGAAAACCTCTCCGTTATATACCCTGGTCAAAATAGGGGATGACGCATCATTGATTACTCGGCTGGAGTAACTGGCGTCATCGCTAACGACTAATATTACGTATGCATATTGGGCTGTGGGATCCTCTTTGGAGTCACCGTTAGGTACGTGAGTTTAAACCTTTTATTTATATACAGATAGACCCAAAGTTTCTCCGGTTGTGAAGATTCCTCTTTCCTGGACGTGATTTGCGGCTCCGACGGGAAATGAGGGTCTAAGCTTAGATGCCCAGCCTATCTAGAGAATCTCTCTAAAAATTTCCCTGAAGCCTGAGTTACGATGCGTGACTAGGGGATGTACAACTTTATACCTCTCAGTTTAGTTACAAAATGTACCCTTACCATGTATAAGGGGAATAAGAGTGCCTAAAGAGCTCCCAGAGGTAGGTAGGTTTTAGAGTGGTCACCCACACTAAGACTGACCTGACCAGTATTGCTTAACCTTGCAATGCGGTAAACAGAACGGTTATCATTTTAAACATCCTTCAACCTAGCGTTAATCCCAGTCGTATCCAAAGCTTTCACCTCGGAGTCTAGGGTCCGCTTTAGCAGACTTAACTGCGGATTTGGCTGGACCTCGATATTTTCCGTGAAACAACTGCCATCTGACCTTCACCTTCTACATACATATTTAATTCAATTTTTAAATAAATAATCATAAAAAGATGCATTTCAAAACATGTACTGTACTCTTTCAGCATTGGGTACAGATAGCAAGCTTCCGACGATTATTGATAATAATAAAACAAAAGAAGGTTTTTTGACGTGCTTGCAGTATTTTTTAATAACGATGCTTCTACATAGGTAATAACTGTTGATTTAATAGATAGGAAGGAAAATATTGCACCAAACCATACATATACCATTTGCAATTATTATGAAATACTCTACTGAGAAAACCTCAAACCGGATTAAGAATGTCTTTTCCCCTATAATTATGAACAACATATTAAATAGGTACTTAATGATTTGTTTGTGATGTTTATCACTAGGCTCGAAGTTGTCAAGAAATTATCAGAGATGTTTTGATAATTGTTAAACTGCATTCACAAAGAAAACAAATGCTTAACCGTCATGTAAGTGTTTTCAAAATTATCAAGATTTCGATAAAAGTATAATGTCCCAAACCTTTTCAGGTCATCGTCCGTCAGTAACATTTGCAATATTTAATACCTTAATGATAATAAGAAATGATTCAACTTAAAAGTACCTATCTATTTATTTCAATTAAGTTTATGAATTTTAAAATACTTCAAATAATCTAACTTGAATGTATAATAATTTTGTTAATGAAAATAAATTAAAATCTAAACTGTATACACACAATAAAATTAAACTAAATACATTAAATTAGGTTTCTCTTGGCTATGGTTATTGTTTGTTATAATTTTATTTTACTAAAAGAAACTCAATAAAGTTTATTACAGTAGGTAGTAATAACAACAATCGACTACCTACATACTTACGTTATCAGAATACGCAAAGCACTAAGTCAAAATTAAAAGAAAAAAACTTCGATACTAGTTGCCGAATAGTCTTAGTTAACGGTATAAAAAATATAAATAATAATACCCACTATGAATATCATCGTGTTAATAGAACAATCCACAGCTGTGTCAACTAGTACGAGTACAACACATATCAACCGCAACACTGCACCCACCACATTTTTCAGTTAAAAACAATGTTGTAAAATACCGTGTTTCGCGAACCAACGCCAGTAAGCGACAACGCTTACCCACACTCCGTTTCACTAGTAACTGCTTGTTTGTGAATACTGCTATGTGTTTGATCGTTTTGTGGTGGATTTTTCAAATTGGAACAATCGAACGCCTGTTTTGTTTTGAAAACGTAGAACGGTAGGAGCGTAGCGCTCGACCCGCTTGTCAGCGCTGGCGCATTGTTATGGCACATAGAAATGCCTACCTCAATTCAATAGCTTGACGGTACGTTCTCGTGCGACCGGACGTGGTCCACGATCGCTAACACCTTATTATTAATCCTTTGTTATCGTACCGTTAACGTATTAATTTAATAATCCGACGTATTGGATGCATGAAGTAAAAAATACGATGTTTACTATTATTAAATAGGCTCAAACTGTGGGCTTTTTAGTATGGTTATAGATCTGTCCATTTGTATTTGACCTACTTTGTGATTGTTAACCAATTGCTCCTAGACTACTGCTAAGTATATTTCTATTTTCATACTGAGATGGGGTAAGGTGAGGCCAGTGTAAGATGGTACAAATTCTTTAAGTAACCTCAAGATCAACCCACATTAAAGCAAGCGCTTGATATTTTTATACTAAAAATATAGTGATAGGTACCTGAGCTAGTCTTTTTGGACTGAACCTACCACTTAAATTTATTTTTTAAAATGTTGCCATTGATATCAATGATCTACAAAGTGCTCTCGGTCTTGTCAAGGAAGTTAATCCCGAATGCCAAATCTTATCCTTCTTCTAAGTAACTCTGGTTCATACTTACCAAGTAGCATTAGCATACAATATTGTTCAGCTGTAGGTTCCCGTAACACGATCCAAATTTAAATAACAGAAAATCTCGTCATGTCCTAGACTTATCTAGACGTATCTAATAATAAAAAATTAAGTCCCTGTGTAGTGTATAGTGTGTATGCCTCTAAAACGGTAGGCTAAGGTCGCATTATACACATTTTGTCAGTTATATAGTTAGTTTAGCCCATGATAATAGGAAGCTAATCTTGTTGCTGTTTACAAAACACGAATCCAGACTCCATGTTGTACGAGAGTGACAGCCGTCTGGACTCTCCCCCCCCCCCCCCCCTCTCCTTGAAGGAAAACCTGCGCCAAAGTCTCATCCATTGATCTCAGGCTTGCACGTGAGGTTTGTATAGTATTAAGACTCCTGTGAAAATCCCCAATACCTCCTTACAGGAAAAACTAGGTAATGAAGGGTTATATAAGAAGCAGAATTTCTTACCAACAAAAACAGTCATGGTTTCATTGAAACAGTACTTAAATGTTACTTTATTTAACAATTCATATAATTTATTCGCACATTTTTTTTAACCTGTCTTGCCTTCAAACTAATTAAACAATGTATAATTATTAGTTTTTCTTTATAAAAGAGGCCAGCATCTGTGCACCTGCCACATCTATTTCATTATAACCGTAAGGTTCCAAGGCCTTCTTGGTCCTGTCGAACCAATTCGACACATTTTCGTGTTGACTGAAGTCGAAGCCAAAAGCCTGTAAAAATAAAGATCCTTATTTATAAAAGGAAAGGCTGAGTTTTATGAGTTTATTTAAATATTGGAGGTTATCTTTGGAACCACTGCTGGCAGTTACCGGAAAATTTCTTTCGTCATTCGTAATTTTTTTTTTGCCCTTTCATTTATTTTCAATTGAAAGAGGTATCTCATTTTTCTACTACGTTTTATGGGTTTCTTATTTTTAGGTAACAATAAAAAGAGTAGGTAGCACCCCGATGTGCTGACAGAAATTAATACTTGAACAAAACTCTTCAAGAACCCCACGAAAAGCTCAAGAACTCCAAATTTAATACCTCAAAGTATCTAATTATTCCCTCGTTATCGTTTCCCTCCCCCCTTCCCTTCATGGTAGGCAGCGCCTGTGCGACACCCTTAGAGTTGCACACGTCCATAGACCACGGTGACCGCTTCTAATCAGGTGGACCGTGTGCTTGTCTGCCACCTACGTAGTATAAAAAAGTGCATCTCAAACTTACCTCAAGAGAGGTGACAGTAACGATGATAGAAATATCGGCGATGGTCAGGTTGTCCCCAGCTACGAAGGCGCGCCCCTCCAAGAAAGTATTGAGCCATCCTAAAGCCTCGTGAAGCTTCTCTGCTTTTTCTTCATTGTACTCCTCTCCTTGAAACAATATTGGTACCTGAAATGGTAATTATTTATATTTTTAACCGACATCAAAAATTGGAGTCATATATTTATAAAGGTAGATCATTACAATATTAAACTCTGTATGTTACTATTTTCCTCTATAAATAACTTAATGGTTTGCTAAGTTAAGCTCAGTCCCAGCATCAGGATCTGATGCTAGGATCTTGAGAAAATCGAGGGGAAATCATCAAATTTACGCCAAAAATTCTGTTTTTGATGCCTTTGTGCATGACAAACCTCATAAATATTGTACTTTTCTATTTCTGTACACTAAAAAGTAAAAAATATTAGTTTGTGAAGTCGGTTTTTTAAACGTAGTTATAATTTATTATGTATCTCTGTTAATTTTATTGATGTAATGTTTATTGTGCAATAAATACGAGTAGGTAATTAAGAATTCAGATTTAAATATAAGAAAACTCAGCATACCAATTGCTTCCCAATAAAATAATGATATTTTAATAAAATTTTAAATAGGTACTTACATATAATCCAGCGTATCTCGTGAACAGGGTGCCGACATCAAAGTTCAACCGCTGGTCGACCACAGCCCGCAGACGGGGATTCTTCGGGTACAGAGAGTCATCGCGCCCGTAAGCATTCACGAGGTAGCCCATTATGGCTCGGCTAGAAATTCAAAATAAAGTTTGTGAGTATGGGTGGATGTATGAATGAATGTATGGGTGGACATATAAATGGATGTATAGATGGAAATTGTGTAAAAACCGTAGTGAGAACAAGAAAAATATCCAGAAATCTTTGAGTAACATATCACAAGTCAAAATTTTAAAAAAAATTGTGACACAGCCTTGTCTTCAACTTCTTCCGTCAGTAGGTTTGTTAGGTTCATTAGTAGACTGTGGAATTGAACAGTTCCAAATTAGGTAATACTCTATACAACTAAGATAAGAGCTTACCTCTCCGATAAAATGAAACCGCTGTCGTCCATAGTTGGAACCGTGTGTTGAGGATTCATCTAGAAAAACATAACTTCATCAATATACATGACGTAACGACAGTGAGTCCTGTACATGAGGTCTCTGGTTCGATTCCCGTGTCTAGCAAAGTTTTATTTTGTTTATCTGTTTCTCAGTAAGATCAGGGAGTCAGAAAAAAATGCAGCGTGTAAAATATAAGCCAAAAAATACATTAGTAGACCTTAGTTACCCCATTACCTACCCCTTCGAGTATAGATAAACATGCTTGAGCAGGTATTATTTAAAATTATTATTTATATTACTCTTATACATACTTACAAACTCATGACACAAATTTTCAAAGTAAAATATTTTTAAGCATGGTTTTTTAACCCCCTAAAATAAAGAACACCGCGAAATAGAGAAAAGTTACTACATAATAATCTTTGAATTATAATCGGTAGGTAAATGATACCAGCATGCTAACAAAATCGGTTTCCTTAATGTACTTTAATATTTTCAATCATGATAATATAACAAAAGTTGTGTATGCCCATAGTTTGGGTAAATATCATTTTCTATATTTAGCCAATTCCAGAGCAAGAATGATTTATTTACCAAGCATGTATCAAATGTGTCCTACGCACGCAACCGTTTGTCATATTTTTGCTGCGTCGATCCGAAATGAACATTGTTCGTAGTATATGTGTAAAATCATGAAGCTATTATGAAATGTAGAATACAGGTCTATATTTGCAAATTTCAACCATGTCTGTCCATTAAGATGGAGGCTTTATGTTCAAACCTTGGTTCAAACGAATTGATTATTCAGCAGCATTATATTATTACTTTATCTTTATAGCGAAGGCCTATAAATTGACTTTTAAACTAAGTTATGTAACTTTTAGACCAGTAAATATAAACCATTTTTGATGAACTTTGCATTTACTCCCGGAAATGTAAAGTTCACCAAAAAATCGTACAAAGGTAAGTTTTACAAAAAATAAATAGGAAACAAAAGAGGTGAAATTTTATTCTGTACGTTAATGCTCTTTTGGCTTTTGGCTATTGTAGTGTTGTGGAGTAGCTTAAATTTTGGCCAAACAATTTATTTATAGGTGGCGCCTGAAGCTACACCGGAATCTTTCAGTCTTTTGTGTTTTATAGTCAGTAAGAGTGTAAGTGATCCAAAACCTTTTAAAAATATAAGTTAATTGGTAAGCAAAGTTAAATTCTATTTTTACTGGCCTATATTGGATAATCCCGAGGAGATAAAGAAGTAAAGAGATGAGAAAATTAAGTAATTAAGTCAACCATAAAATACGGGAACAAGATTTTATACAAGCAGAGCCGCGGGCAACAGCTAGTATTATATATGAGTAAACATATAAATGTGTACAAACAGATCATTCAGTCAGAAATATCCTAAATAATTATATCAATAGATTGAAGCAACTATAAACATTTATGACGCAGCTTGAGACCATTTTCAGAATTACAGAACAATGCCTGTTTGTTGTACAAACATCTTTGCCATTGTCTAAATTATTAGATTCATTATGAAATCGTGAACATTGCTTTATTTGCTTAATCACCGCATAATACTCTAATTACTACACCAGTAAACACGACTAAGCTTTATGTGACTTCAACATTTCTGCATAAAAGTTATTGAATTGTGTAAATATGATCATCTTTCTGAATTTCGTCGTCTTCGAATTCACGAAAGAATATGAAATCTCCTACTTACACTGCATAGTCTAGTAAAACGCATTTTATAGGTATTTAAGAAGTGACTAAAATTGCATTTGAATATCCTCAATTCAACTCTTTGATGTTGCCACTGTGGTGTAGTAATTAGTTTCATAGCAATGCTGCTCACCGAGAAGGCTTTCCACATCCCTCTCCAATCAATCGATAGGTTACTTACCTTAAGATATTCCGGTGTCATGTGTGCTCCTTCCATAATGTTGGTGAATATGAGGTCTAGTTCCAAGCCCAGCACCTTCGCCGCCATCATGACTGCACGGCAAGGTGGCGAGGGGAGCACATAATACAACTTGATCGGCTGAGTCGGCATCTTGCTGCTCTTGGAACGGGCAGCAGCGTTGCTGAGGATTTGTAAGAAATTCAGGTCAGTATAATGAACTTATAAAACCTATGGACGAAATACGGATAATTTTGACGTTTTGTAAGTTCCGTTTAACGGTCTATACAAAATTAATTATTTTTGACTTTGATTTTGAACGTGTTGAAAAATACAACTAACGACACTAGAGCCAATGGCCAGCCCACTTGCTTATACGAGTACGTACAAGTTGTCACACATACACTCACACTTGTTAGTCATTACACGAAAAACGTCATTCGATTCAGTCGGTTTAAGTAGTGAAAATAATTAAAATACAGCATGTGTTGTGTAGTGAAATTGTTAAATGGTGTATAACACCGTGCAACCCAAAATTCACTCACACATGTTTAGCCACCGCCAATTACGTGACACAGTCTCATCTACGTTAATTGTTAGTATATAAAACGTTTTCATCATCTTCAGCCACCTGTTCCTACCGCTCTGGTGGGCCTTTCCCTTTTTCTACCAAATGTCCCGGTCCTGAACCGTATTATTAGCTTTAACCAACAACTCTGTATGTGCATTGTACCTAGTAGCAGTGGGATAAAGATGACTGTAGATGACATAGTAATCATGATGAATTATTGTATTTATATTAAAATCACTTTCAATCACACCTATTGTATCTAGTTTCATACTTTCAAAGTCCATGTGCAAGTCTTGTGTGACTTCAAATCTATTGTTTAAGGCAGTATATAACCTTAGCAAATGGAATACGCGAAATGGCCAACCATTACTTATGGTGCCGGTGTACAAATACCTATTTTTATTTACGTTTTATCTGAAATTATCCTTTTATGATGTTACTTTCATAATGATTGAGTCTGTAAGTCTCAGAGAGTCTAAGAGATTCTGAGCGAGAATGAAAGATTTCAAATGAAAGAGAGAGTCAAAAAAATGAGAGAGAATGAGACACAGAAACAGTTAGAATCATATAAAAATTAGAGAAATGTTTTAACAGTTACAGTATAAGTTCTCAAGTCAACGTACAAATCAATAACAGTTCTATTACGACATAATTATGGCAACTTGCCATTTGGTAGTTCCCATGTTCTGTCGTCATAGCTCATGAGAACGCCCAACTGGCGAGGCGATTGACGCGAGTCCCGATAAATAATTAAGTACCTAGTTTACTCTATTTTCTTATTTGGAACTGCTTTTTTGTCTAAGAATCAATCATCAATCAATCAATTAGCTTATTGCAAGCCACTGCTGGACATAGGCCTCTCCCAATATAGGATCAGATATAGCATCATGCTCTGGGGAAATAGCTATATTTATAATAGTCAAAGAGCGTTTATCTTACAAAAGCGGGCGATAAGAACAATAGTCAAAATTCCACAGTTTGAATCTTGCAGGGAGCACTTCATTAAATTAAACATACTGACTGTGCCCAGTCTATACATACTGGTTTTATTAAGTGACTTAGCAAAAAATATAAATCTATACGAGTCCCAAGAAGAGCGTCAGATCAGAGAGATTACACGAAGGAAAACTATTAAAAACACTATGTCCCCAAATTTGGATATTGTTAGGCATAGTCCCAGGTATCAGGCAGTAGAAATTTTTAATATGTTGCCTACTCATCTAAAATTAATAATTTACAACACTAACACATTTAAAATCAACCTGAGGTCCTTTTTATTGGAAAAATGTTTATACTCTGTATCGGAACTTATGTCAAATGGCAGTAAGTAATCATTAATTAAAATTTTAGTAATAAGTATTTGGTAATTTGTTTATAAAGTGACATTGAAATAATATTGTATTAATCTTACTGTAATTGAAATCACTTGACATAACTTCTGACCTTTTTAATACGTTGACATGATACATAGTTTTTTTGTTTTTTTTTTGTTTTTTTTTTTGTTTTATTGTTTTGTTTTGTTTTTTTGATGAATTTTGTCTTTAAATGATTTTCTTTGTACTTTTTTTGCTGTCAACTCTTTTTAATTTTAAGTTTATAAATCAAACACAATTTTACATTGTTAATGATTAGATAAATAATAATAATAATAATAATAATATACGCTATAGCACCCAATCCTCCGCCTGCGCAGTATATATTTTTTTTTAATTCATGATAGGCTTACGTTTGACCTCAATCTCACCTGATGGTAAGTGACGATGTGGTCTACGATGAATCACACTTGCCTAGAAGGAACCTATTCACTCGTGACTTGAAAACTCCCAGGTTATAGCTTTCCGGAAACACAGACTCAGGCAAGGAATTCCACTCCTTAGCTGTACGCACGATGAACGTGTCAGCAAAGCGCTTTGTGCGTATGAGTGGAATATCGACCATATAGCGGTGGCGTGACGCTGTTCGTCTGGTCGTTCGTTGATGGAAAGGACTTGGAGGTATCAGGTTATGCAATTCCAGAGCGCACTCCCCGAAATGTATCCGATAGAACACCGAGAGACCTGCAACTTTGCGTCAATGGGCGAGGCTTTGAAGCCTTTTCTCGACTAGTGCATCGTTGTTGATGAGCCTCTTGGCTCGTCTCTCGATCGTCTCCAGCGCGTCAATATGTCAAAAAATCGCGGGTGTTAATTAAGCAGGTATTTGAAATACGATGTTCAAGGTTTTGTTACTACAAAATAAAAAAAATATTTGACTTAACTGTCTATATTATAAGATTTCAAGGTAAAGTTTAAGCTTTGAGCAAAGGTTAATCACAAGTTGATTAGCAGCTTATGTGTAATCTCACTAAAATAAAACGGATCTGATTAAAAATTGGTACAGGGGTCAGGACGGTAGTATTAGTCAGATATAACATAATATAAACTCACGCCTATATCCCCGAAGGGGTAGGCAGAGGTGCTAGCACCCACATTTCGCCAGTTTATGTTTAGGTCCCATGTAATTGGTGGCGAGTCTATTGCCATTAACTGGGCACTTATAAACCTGCGATAGTCAGATATAACACATTTTTTTTTTCAGATTAAACTATTAACAAGTAAACAAATCATCACTCTTATCAAAACTGTAATGTCAGCCCTTGTGTGACTGTCAAATATGAGGTAAGAACCCTTCATGCCTGGAATATCACGTAAAGCATACTTAAGCCCTTGTTAAGAATATTGTTTTTAAGATTAAACTAAGTTACAATGTGCTTTAGGTGCTAAGTTTAAATAATAATTTAAGAAAACCATAGCGTGCATTTCTTATCGAGCGTAATGAAATTTACATTAGCGAGACGGCCTATTGTACATTAAGTACATTTTTCAAAATAAAATTAAATCTAATCTCCATATAGCTTATCTTCCTCAGTAGTTTCAGCCTAACAGATATAAAGTCATAAACATGCAAAAAAAAAAAACAACATTATTCAAATTGCCGATCACCGTGTGTTATAGTGTAAAAGATTTGTGATCTGTATAAATACAGACTTGATACGTTAACTAAGTTGAGTATGTAATAAAAAATTCACGAGCCAAAACACACATAAATACTTTCTGGTTTAGTAAGTAAATTTATAACAGAAACCTCTATCACACAAGTGCAAATTCTCCCTGTGTGAGTGCAACAAATTTATTTAGTCAAACATCGGTAAATACGTCACACAAATTCATATCGAACGACTACCACCACCTAAACAGGCCATGTTTCAGACCAAACTTACCCTATGATGTTTACTATAAGGAATGTAACTACTGCAATTGCTAAGATCCTCATTGTTAATAATTACCAGATTAAAGGCCTGAAAATTCGCCAAGAAGTTAATAATGAAACGAAGTTCGCAAATCAATGAAACTGAATCTACGTATACGTATAAATGAAGATACATTGATATATCGATAGCTACACTGATAACCAATATTTAAGTATTCTTAAAAAGTTGAAAAATTACAGAATAAGCAGAACAAATGAAAAAAAACATTCATAAGCTGAGCTGTAGCATAAACACAAAAGTATATAGCTCATATTTAAAAAAAAAATCGAAAGCTACTAAAATTTTAACTATTTACATGCATGAAAAATCAGATTTTGCCTAACTCACTCCACTGTTTGAATTTTCGCAACGACGGTTTTGTCCATGCATTGGCCCAGTTTGAATTTTTTTGCTTATCACACTTTCACAAATAAACAATTAATTATTTAACCTTTTTGAAAAATTTAAAGTTACAATATCAATTTAAAAATGTATTCTGTAAAAATAGGTACCTTGTAAAATGTAATTAACGTCAGGGTTCAATTTAACTAAAGCTTCCGACAGGCTGAAATCGACAGGTCAGTCCACGATCAAACACTGATCTTATAACATGTCTGTTATGATTGTGAATTAAACCTGTTATGGCTGTGGATACCATAGCAACGTTGGGCGGTACCACAGGCGGTACTACCATAATGTCGAGTCACTATGACCGTCAAATAGCAGAATAAGTGATTGACGTAAGCAGTAGGCTAAGGGTTACTTATGGTAATATTTTTTGAAGTAGGTACTTGAAATTTTCCTTACTTGAAAAAGAGTCTTTCAACCATTAGTAATTAAGGACGTTACGTTAATAATAAAATTGTTCTCTATTTATGAATTCTTTTGTATAAGACACTGTGAGCTGTGTTTATAAAGTCATTGGTTTACTCCTCAAAATGACCAAATAACGTACTTTTTAGTCAAAACTGCATTGACTAACACCCAAATATTCTTTTTCAGAATATTTAATGAATTATAGATTAGAATATGGCTTAAACTTTACGGTGTAAAGTTTAATCCATACCATACACTATAATTACCATTTACAGCACCTAGCTGTTAATTTTAATACACGATCCTTCAGGCATACGTTCATAGAATATTCCACTTCATAATGAACGGTTAGAATTACAATAGCATGACATTTGTACACAATACGTTATTATATATTGTGGACATGCGATTTTCAAGGTTATAAAGACATCTATAATGAAGACCTATAATGAAATCAGAAAATTTGTTGTCATAACGCAGGACGTAATAATCAGTCAGCGTACTATTGAAAAATAATTGCCATGTTGTAGTATTAATGTCGATTTTTACAAAGCCTTCAATGACCGGAAAGGCTTGGCTCACAATATGAACCTAATGTCTTATATGCCATTTAACAGCAATTTGTAAGCTAACTTTTTCTACATTTTAATCATTTACAAAATTTACAAAAAAAATCGGAAAAAATTTACATGCAGTATCAGTTCTTTTCTAGAGGAACCAGCAGCTACCCGGACCTGTCTCCGATAACCGATATTCTCATCCACATACATCTTAGAGATACGTCGGAACTATCCACTAAAAATCTTCGAAGTAACGAAAACAATGATGATGTCACAATCATTTTTAACTTTAACCATTAGTCTGTCAAATTAAAATGAATGATATTTTAGTTAGAGTAACTAGTGTACTCATCTGATATTAACCATTTGGATGTCGGATAACTGCTGAACAAGCCTCTACATTTTATATACTTGTTGAGAACTACGGTCTATTCTATAAAATGGTTAAATCTTGATCGGTTCAGTAGCAGTTTTGTTACTACGAGTCAGTGAAATCATAGTCCAATATAATTTTAAGTAGGTACCTATTTTAATCACTTTTATGCTAGCAGTCATTTGTTTATGCATGTATCTCGCACATGTAATGAGCGTGTAGAAATGATACGCTAATTACCTAGCAATAATGTATTATTGTAGTGTTCAAGGAGTGAGTGCCCTTTTGTTCTGCCTTGTACTTCAATCGTCTTTAGCAACAATCAACTTTCATGATATCGATAGGTATGACAAACAAAAAATCAAGAAAGTAGAGACATTTTCCTCGATGTCTTCCAAATACCCTTCTGGTTGTAAACCCCTCTTGTTTATTTTAAATCTTTGTGTTTCTTTTTACAGTCGACTTCATTTATTTAATCAGGTAGGCACTTACATTTTTGATGGAAAAATCATAATACTGTTAGATCTTATATTATAGGTATAAAAAAAAGAAAGTCGTGTTAGTTACACTATTTATGACTCAAGAACGGCTGAACCGATTTGGCTGAAAATTGGTAGGGAGGTAGCTTAGAACCAGTAGACGGACATAGGATCCTTTATTTACCTTTTTATCATTTTTTAAGTGGAGAGTGGAGTGAATTGGAGTAAAGAATGAAGTGAAGAGTGGAGTGGAGAGATGAATGGAGAGTGGAGAGGAGACTGGAAGTGGATAGTGGAGTAGAGTCGAGTGGAGAGTCATTTAATTGGTGGCAATCTCCACGCGGGCGAAGCCGCGGGCGAAAGCTAGTATCTAATAAAAACTCTATTGATATGTTAACATTACACATTTTATTTCTTCCATTTCCATTTACATTTGTACCAAACTTTTATTACAATAAGTATATAATTCATCTTTCGTAAAGTCCCCAACACACATGCTTCTTTTTGTATTGCCTTGCAGGGAATAAGTGTTTTTTGCCAGTCCACTACAAATGTCTATAATCAAAATTCAAACGCCTTTTATTCGTTTTACCGGAAACGGAGCATGGCCTTTACACTGCCTTCACCCATTAATAGGTATACCCTATGTGCTATAGCTGGAAATATAAAAATCATCGGCCAATTAAAACATAGACGCTTTAAATCTTTGAATTCAAAAATTCAACATTATCTTGTTGATATGATGAGCAAGCTTCACATGCAGAAGATGCTAAGCTTGTAAAGAAAAATCTGTGTTCAGTGATTTTTGTAAATCTGCGATGACAGGAAAATAACTGTGAATCTTATCTGTATAGCAATGCTTTCCTATCTATGTAATAAATATTGCTACCGGTCGCTGATGCTAAATTTAGCTCATGTGCCTTGGCCGTTAAACCTCTAGGTCATTGCAAGGGGAGTACGCCCACAAGGTTGTCGCGTGTCTCAGTTACTCCAAACAAACGTGAATCATAATGATAAACTTACTCATCACTCTAGTTCATTGTTATATTTTTGCCTCAAAATATTTCTTTGCCAACAATATTAGTACATTCGCGTCAGCTTATCAGTTTAATACTTTTATCACACCAACGCGAACAGTATATTGACTTTAATAAAGCTGGATATTTGTGATACAAAAATATATTGGATTTCAAGCGATAGGATAGGACTTGATACTGTCTCACGCTTGCGTATTCCCGAAAGGGTAGGCAGAGGTTTATGAAACACCAGCGCAGTTCAGTTTTCGCTAGCCTTTTAATAATAGGCGAGACTATTGCCGTCAATGAGGTATTTTATTAAAATTAAGTACACGCTGTTACAGATAATTTCCAAATACGCAAATATAACAACACTTCTAATTCTATCGAAATCCAAGACCCCATATACAGTCTAAACAATTTAGAACGAAGTGTTTACCGATATAATCATGTTTTGATAGGTGAAACTACTTTTATACAAATTCACTTAATTCTATCTGCCGACTTGCTAACAACCCTCAAAATAAATATTTAATCAAAATTATACAACAAAAACAAGCTCACACATACAAATAATATTATTTATTTCTGGCACATAAGTTTGAACAATAACTTAATAATTACATTACTTCACTGGACAATGGATAACACTAGAGAGAGAACATCACTACTATTCACTTGTCATCGAGTACTTCCACTGTTGACGCACTGCTTGCGTTATCACGATCCTTGTTCTCTCCACTTTCATATTCCACATTTTTTACTATTGATTCAGTATCAGGTATATCAGGTTTCAACGATCCAATCCTTTCGTGATTATCTTCATTATTTTTCTGAACGTTCTGCGTCTGTTCATTATTAATTTTCAATTTCTTACTTTTAGAGTTGCCCATTTTGTGTCTGAGATGCACCGTTACACAGACGCGAGTGACAATAGCGACTATAAGCCAGACTTTTGTAAAGATAAAACCGCTGATAACAGAATCTGTATAATTAATACTGACACCGTGCACCGTCACGGATAAGTCTGTGTCCAAATAAAGTGCAAATGAAACTGCAGTTTGTAAGATAGGACTTCTGCAGATAAAACATAAGTACTGATATATAAATACAAGATAAGACGACAATGACACATCGTCTGCCTTAACGTTTCATTGACCGAATGCTACTGTCTCATTTACAAATATAATAAACGGGATCTTCATGACAAAAGAACTCTTTTGTTCCTTTGTGTACCGTTTAAAGAATACATTTAACCGTCGAAAAACTTCTAGATAAGGAATGAAGTCGCATAAAAATATTTCACTAATGTTATATTCAGCATGTTCAGTTTTGGTAGAGTCATTTAAAGTAAAAAGTTAGTTAAGTATTTTAAAAAGATGTTGGAGATGCAGTTATGAGCTATAGGTTCCGTCTACAAATCCCAAGATCACCAAGCGTCTATGGAAGCTAAAATTAAGCAGAAATTAAGCTATAACCTCCTACCTAAATGAAAAATGTAAAAGTTTGTGATGATGGATGAATGTTTGGACTTAGTTACGGAAGAATGGCTAAACGAATCTGGATGAACTTTCGCCAGGAGTAGGTTTCTTTGGGTCATGGGAAGGCAATCAGCATTTCAAACCAGCGAAGCCACGGGCAACAGTAAAAAAATAGTGGTACAGTATATCTTACTAATTAAAATACAAAGTCTATGAGAGTATGTTTACTACATTTCACACTGTTTTTAGCAAAAAATAAAATGCATCGAAAAAAGAAAGTTTTTAATTGCCAAGTTCACTGGAGCGTCAGTGAAAAGTGATACATCTCGAGTTATATCACTTTTAATTTTTTTTCATAAAGAGGATCTATAAAAAATTATCTATCTTTGACTCTTATCCCCGTATCTCTAAGGTTTAAAATGAGCGAGTTGATTTGGAGCATAATGATATAACTGAACGTTTTTTTACCATTTCAATTGTGTAAAATAATACTTTTAAAATTATATCAAATTGAACTAAGCAATATTCAATGTATAATAATACAAATTGAATCAACGAGTTTTACACAATGTAAATGTATACATTAGAATTAGTACATTGTAATATAAGTACACTTCCATTAATATACATTTTAAAACTTCTTTACATTCGTTCGTGAAAAGTGATACAATTATAGTTGTACCAAAAACACAAGCTTATTCAAATATTTACATTATTTAAAATTAAGTGAAAAGTGATACAAATCCTCAGCGGTACTTACCTAGCGTACACCTCCCGCGATACCTACCCGCATTGAACACTGTGTGAACGGAGTGGTAATAACGAGGGTTTGGTGTTAAAACCCGATAAGTAAAAAAAACGAAAGTAGTTTTAATAGCCCACTAGAATCAGAATATTTTGCTTTTCCTAGTGATGTTTTCAGATAACCCTATTTTATGTGATATACTAACCAAATAAGCCAGTAAATGCATTATTAAATAAGAATTTATGATAATCTATGTAATATTTATTGTGGAGCTGTTCTGGCGTGAAGTACTGTCGCACCTGGCCAAAAACCAAAAAGTGTCTTGCGCATTTGTGGACTTGGAAGCGGGCTCTGAAGTCATTGTACAAGGGCTCCAGAGCCTGTGTTAGGATTAATGGTGCTTACACAGACTGATTAGGCATCTCAAAAGGTGTCAGGCAGAGATGTGGAGCCTCACCTTGGCTGTTCAATTTATTCATGTATAGCTGTATGAGTGATATGAAAGGGTGTTTATGTGGCATAAAAATGGGAGATCTGCATGTTAAGCGCCTCCTATACGCCGATGACCAAGTGATACTTGCGTCGTCTGCGGTGGAATTGCAGAAAACGGTAAACAGCATGAACCTCATTCATGCTGTTTGCTTAAAGTGAAAGGTATGAAAGTAAATGCAAGAAAGACGAAAGTTATAGTTTTTGAGAGGAACCAAGAAATTACTGAATGTAACGTTATGATTAAAGGTAAACGTGTGGAGCAAGTGGCAGAATTTGTTTACTTGGGTAGTCTGTTTACGAGGAATGAGAAATACGATGGAGATATTGAAATGAGAGTGACTGCGGGAAATTGTGTGAATGGTGCACTGTACTCCTTCATGAGTGGTCAATCTGTGCTAAAAAGGCAGGATTGGCGGTTCATAACAGCGTGGTAATTGCCACATTAATGTATAGGTGTGAAAGTTGAGTATGGCAGAAAAAGCATGAGAGTAGAGTGAACGCAGTTGAGATGACATCTTTGCGGAGTATATTTGGAGTAAAGTTAGTGGATAGGGAGAGGAATATGGATATACGAGAATGGTGCGACCTGAAAGAGAATGTTGTAACGAGAAGTGGACAGGCAAACCGGGGTCGACCCCGCAGAGTATACACTGACCAAAATAAGGAGTTATTCCATAAAGGGCAGGTCAAAAGTACTTAAAACCGGCGGGCTTACATGAAAGGCTTAATGACAGTAGAGGAAGCTCGTGAAATATGTCAGGACAAAGGCAGATGGCGGTCTGTTAGTTGTCTCTGCGGGAAAAAGGCGTGAGCATTTGTATCTATGTATGTATGTATGTATGTAGATATCGATAAAGTATTGCCAAAAAAGAAAAGATCTAGAAACGATGTGCAAAAAAGAAATCATTCCCGAGGAATTTCATGGGTGGATACGCAGCCTGAAAACATTCAACAACATAGTTACCTGAATCTGAAACCAACAATGATTAACTATTATAAAAGGATTATCGTGATTCACTTGCTTTTTGTTCAAATAATAAAGCTAATAATTAATTAATAGAAACATATTTTTAATTTCTGGGGTAAAACCCAATAAGTGAGTCCCCAATTTACTAATTACAATTTTATGCAAAGTTTATTATAAAACATAGACAAAATCATAAAATATATTATCACAGATATATAATTTTACTAAGTTACTAATAATTTGCATTAATTTAATATATTCACCTATTTTTTATTGCCAGCAAACTTTATTTACGTTGGGTTTAACCACTCAACCCTCGATACACTTAAGTAATATCAATATACACGCTGATTATGTCCAGTTGTATCATCTTAACCACACTTTGTATCAAAGTACACATCATATTTTTATAGACTCTAAAGGTGTCTAATGATATAAATGTGTTTTTTCTGACAAATTTGTAATTAAACGTTCAATACAACTCACTATTACTTAAATGAATAATATTTATTTTAGCACTTTCTATTTTTTCATTTGTCTAGAGCACAACAATAGATTGTAAAAACATTGTACCATTTATCACGAAACCTATAGAAAATGTGTAAAGTAAGATAAGTTAATTTGTATTAATGGTCACAAAATTGGTTAATAAATGTTTGATGTGGGTATTGATATAACTGTATATTTTTGTAAATTATAAAAAAACTATACATATTAATCCCCAAATTCAACCATAAAAACATTCGCTATTATGGTGTTCATTAATCGCAGTAGCAAGTTTTTATTTTAATTCACTGTAAAATGAATGACAATTTTTTAAAACTTTAAACTCGATTTTCTCAAAACTATGATTTTCGAGTTATATCACTCTTCACTGACACTCCAGCATTTACCTGCTGTAAACAGCAGGAAGATATGATTGTTGGTATAATATTTTATTTCTGTTTTGATGTCATATCAGGTTTTTATCACCGCTACAATAAAATATGTGACAATCAAACAATTAGTACTATTTCTATGAAGACGGTATATGATTCATGTTTTGACCAAGAACTCTTAGACTCAAATATTTTTGACTATGCGTATGCGTTGTAGATAGTTATAAATACTAGATGTTGCCCGCAGCCACGCCCGCGTGAAAAACTGAAATAGTCATTTTCTAAACCAATTTTCTTTATTTGTATTGGCAAAAGAACTGTTTTTACTTTTCATTCAGGGTAATAGTACTTTATCGCTACAAGATGTTTACATGCGTTCACGTTCATACTAGCCGTGGACAACAGAAATGAACCTAGTATGGGACTCGACGGACTGTTATTAAAACAATGAATGTTGTAAGTCAACAAGATAAAGCGGCTCTTTGTAATCCGTATCTTGCTTAATTTCAACACCAATGACGTGGCAGGTGCGAATGATTTCACGAGAACAAACGAAGTGAATGATTCTTTTGAATCATGGGATATTCGAAAAGAAAATATTGTGTCACATTGTTAAATACGTTACAATTTAGCAGGTTTTACTAATGATATTAATTAATTCATTAGTTTATATCATCAACGTAGAGTCAGATCTGTTAGTCTACAAATTTGAATTTTAATACGGTGAATTGCTAAAAGATTTTCTTTAGAGGACACTAGGAAGGGTTTTTGAAAATTCACCGTATTAATATTATCATGGTTTTCAAAGTAAGAAGAATGAAATTTTCATTTATTTATAGCTAGAAGCTGTAAATAAATGTACACGTTTCTAACATGCATCGAAATTTTACCTCTAAGAGGGTGAGGGGTTGAAATATTATAATTATTCAGAAAATTCGTTGCTTTTGACGAAAGAAGCGTAAAAATAAGTAAGTTTTAAAGAAGTAGAGCGTACAATAAGAGATGGATGGTTGCATGAAAATCATCTTTGCACTCACAATTTACCTTCACAATCACAATAAAACAAATAAAAACCAGATAATCAACACTTTATTACGAGAATGATCTAAAATAAATAATCATTGTTCACATTTTGCGTAACCTGTAATGTCAATAAAGCGAAGTCCTCTGGTTATGCCTTCTAATGTACTCACTGATTCTTCTATTGTATTGCCATAAATACATCGTTCAATTTTTTCATGACATAACATATCATATGGGCAGAAACCATAACGCAAAAATGACTTGAAAGAATTGTAACAGGACTGATCTAACACCATCCGACAAAATGTTCCTTAGAAAATTTTTGATTCGGGATGCAATCTGAAATATGAAAAATTAGATGTTATTCACAACACCATTACACACACGAGATATAAAATAAAAATATATGAGGAAGTAAAATAATACATTGGAGTCGAACCAAATAATACCACACTTTACCATCGAAGTAATGCCTAAAACCTAAAAAAATTAGTTAAGTCTGATTTGATTCTTAAAATTATCAAAGGGTAGATTAGTATCTTACAACAAAAACGTCATTATATTACGGTTATTAGAAGTTTGGACAGTACTTACAGTACTTTCAGATAAAGCTGAATTACTTGGCGAATTAATACTTGGATCAGCATCGTCTTCAATAATTGGATGCATAACTAGCCTTATGTCTTCTATAGGAACTAGATCATTATTTCTTGCGTGTAAATTCTGAAAGCATAATGTTATGATTAACACTATATAGAGGGCGTTTATCACGCTAGAGAAAATATTAGTAATAAAAAACAACCTATACCACACCAGTTATTTCAACAATCCTTGCAGTTTCTTATGAATAAATTTTACCTAACGATTTCTAATTGGACAATTTAACAATAAGGACAAAACTCAATCGCCCTATACATTTCAATCCTGTTAATAATGATTTTAAGTGTTTGAATTTAAAACACCCTGCTTAATATATATTATTTGGTTATTATTATATTAGGCATATATTATATTTACTAGGTTACCAATTAAAGCAATAGGTGATTTTTAATCCGTAAATATATATTTGTATCCGTATTAAAATCTCTACAAAAGCGTGATAGGACCCGTTAACATTGCCTTGACACTTAATACATAATTATGTAGTTATATATTACGAATTCCATCTCATAACTCAGAACTTAGGCTGTTCGATAGCAAATCTAGCCTCATAACTTACAAAAATAAAATACTTACTTGAGGTGAAACTAATTCAAGTTCTTTAGATTCATCACTTTCTAATCTTCTTAATATTATGTCGTTATGCAGGGTAGAGCCATCAGCATTGCTTATTGACAAATACATTGTCACTGAAGAGATTAAAATCCATGAGTTCAACATCTGAAAAACAGTTCCTATTAAGTTAAACAATATCTATTGCTTGCGATTGAAAATTATGAATACTATTTCAAATGAAAGAAAGAATTAGCAAAAACAAATGTTTCAGCATCTATTAGATTACGTTACTTGGAAAAAATGTGCAAAAAATCTCACCTTGTTTTATATTGATCGTACCAAACCAACTGAATAAAATTGAATGCATTTTATAGACATTTTAAAGTTCATTTAGTAATTATACATTAGTGAACATTAATTAATAATCAAACTAATGGTAACTATGATTCATATTATAAGTACGTTATTATAGTTAGTATAATAATTATTTTAGAATAGGTCAATTTAGTTGTACCTATCATTTCAACCCATAATAATGGTGTTTTTAAATTATGATTCCACGATACACAAAGAAAATGTAACTAATGATAGACTCAATGAGAGCCTTCACAAATAATTGTTTAATTGTATGTCATACCCCTATACTACAGTTTTATGAATATCATACCTACATAGGACGAAGGCTTCAGGTTTCAGGTAAAAAAAACGATTTTATATGTCGTTCGTTAGGTATTCATTCCTAGTGTTTCATTTAATTTTCCTGTTAGAATAATCTCCATTCCTTTATGATATAGCACAATGCATGGTATTCATAACGATTGGTAGAAAAATGATAATAGCAGACACCTACGAGGTCTGCTAAATAATATAGTCATCACATTTACTACAATTGTATTGTATACGTATATTATTAGTAGGGAGATAATAAAGACTGTATATTATGTATTATACACTTAATTATACAGGGTCAGAAAATATTATTCGGCCGACTGCCACCCTAGAAACGTGTGGTAGCGTTGCTCAAGCCAACCCTTTCCGGAGTCCGATAGGACCATCTTAAAATTGTAGATGGTCCAAGATCAGTAAGGGAAATGCCTTAATTACCGATGACGAGGCTCATCATAATTTTTTCAATTCATAAACCGGCTATAAGCCTATTCAACGACTTCGCTTCACGCCTGGACGTGAATAAGAACACCTGTTTGACATCAGGGCCATTATACTATTTGGAAGCGAGTTTTAACAATCGTTACTATAAAAGATAGAGCGCATAAAAGTAAACAAACTAACCATGTCTGCTAATGTGACCTAATATAAGGGCTGTCGTTTGGTTGTGCGTTGAAAACAGTGAAATTCGTTCGTTAATCGGTCGCCGGTCGGTCGCAAGCAAATTCTCATTCCCGTACACATTGATGTATATATTATATTAATGCCCGTTGACATCTCTAATTCCCGTAATGATCTCGTAATTGCTTTCTATTAGGATGACGCCTATTAATTTGTTAAGCATTATTATTGAGCCTATAACTGACATGGAATGCAGCATTTCTGTGACATCATCAGAGTAGTGAAGGATTTATTCTCGTGACTGCGAATTAGCGTTAAGTATTAAGGCCACAACGCAGAAAATTTTATAAAAGGCAACTTTCTAAGCGCCCACGAATAGTAAAAACGTGAAGCTATAAAATAGATTGATAAAATTTAACGATAAATGTAGTTATGATCGACGATTTTTGTAAATAATCATACGCACTGATCCGGACTGTTGCTGGTATTTGTTTCTCTAATTGGCTCTGTGGGAACTATGTGAATGGAGATGAGATCTATGGATTATTGCTACACTTGAAACGGATATTCTAACAAATCGTTATTCTCTTATTGAAGTGAGTTAAAAAGGACACTGTGTTTGTTTTCTGTAACCTTCTGAGGTAGGTACACATTTATATCTAATAGTAATATTGAATCCATTGCAGTATTGTTGAAATAAAAAATTGATCCCTATCTGCCTAATGTCGCTTAAGTTATTATAGTTAACTGACATGCGATTAAATCGATATACTTAGGAATGTTGTTTAGCAGTTAGCCAAATAAATAACTGTTACGTAAAGTTTGGTGAATTCATACTGAAAGCAGAAATTGTTACTTTTATGTAACTGCTGTTGTTTCGTTGGGCTGTTTTGTTTATAGTATTGGAAATCTCCGAATGACTTCGGCTGATTTATATTCGGGGTGCGAGGCAAATACTCTATGAGCCACCTTAAACCTTAGCGTCAGAAGACCCTAGACGGTGAGCGTTTTTAGTCGGTAAGAGTCCGACATAACCTGCCCCGCTGGCCGCGGGGTGGGTATCCATGAGGATTTCCGCAGGGAATAACATTCATTAAATTCAATTGTCTTCAATGCACTGACAGCACATTAGTTAGGAAGGAAATAACTCTTGTATTCCACAACGTACATTATACACATCGAAATTGCTTTAAAAATAACCATTTTATTCAATGTAAGCTAATTGATCCATACCATTACTTATATTATGTTTAATAATAAGTATTTGTTGAAATAATACACATTCTTATTGCTATTACTAATATAATAATATCTAAGAGTAATAGACTAACTAGTAGTTCAACCTTCATTATTCATATTTTCTTTACAGATATAGGCTAAGTAACAAAATATTAACTATATTTGTTAAAATCGAATTAGAAATTCAATTAATATGCACTTTATCACTGGAATCATCTTAAATTAATCAATCATGATGCACGTTTTTGCGCAGTATGATAAATTTCTATGATATCGTCTATAAAACGAATTCCTCTAGCAATATCTTCCGGTGTACTCGAAGGATCAACTTCTAACTCATCGCTCAATATATTCATGACGCCACACGCCGCAGTAGCAGAAACCATATCACAAACAATAAATTTGAGGAAATACCACATTACTTGTCTAACCCGTGGAGACATTAGTAAAGTGGTTAATAAGTTTCTTTGTCTGAAGGCAGCAGCCTGAAATTGAAAACCGTTAATTGATTATTCTGATATGAAACATGCAAAGTATAATAAGGTTGTACTGTAAAAACTTGTTAACTTATATTTTACATAGTTTTTTTGTATTTTTATCAATCTAACAATTTTAATTCAATAATTAGGTACAATATTAAATTTATAATTTCCTGTTATCAGAAGCCACACAAAGCTGTTAGTTTAATATTTGCTTTCTCTTTCAAAGAGATTATTAATCTGTTATTAAGAATTCTCTGTATTAAAGACATTCTTAATTCGTATTATTTATGATAAATTTAGCACTTAACCTAACCAACCCTAGATCTACAGATCTAGGCACATTACAGAAATTAAATCACTTACTTGATTTTGAAGAAACTCTAATTCTCGAGTATTGTCACTCTCCGAATTTCTCATTAACAAGTTTTTCTTCAAGATATAGCCATTGGCACTGCTAACTAACAAATACAATACGGAAGATACTAATAACCACGACTTCACCATCTGAAAAACAACGTCTGTAAATTAAATTATCTCTTGTTTTTGTTAAAATTACTCATCACATTTGCTTTGTTCCAGATCGCATTCGAGGCCTTCACTCCGGAGCTCAGTGTCCCCGTATTCTTCTCCACCTTTTGAGTTGCCCTAAACGGATTATTTACAGAAGCGACTCTCGTTTGACCGGCCAATCCCGTAAGGAAAGCTTACACCGGACACTCTTTCGTCAATAAGCAGGTACACCGGCCCTGAAGGTCTTGGTAGACCCTTAGGAGTTCATCAAAGTAGGGAAAATATGTAAAAATAAAACTTACCTTGATTTAGTGTCAGAGATATTGAATGTAGAAAAGTTCACGGTCGAATAAAACCTTATTGAAAGGTGAATGCAATTTATAAATTCTGTAGTTCATTAAGTAGGTACCTAATTACTCATTAGTATACATTAAACAAAATTATAAGTTACATCATTATAGTTCGCAAATAGACCAATTTGTCAAGTTGAAAATATTGAATGATGATTAACAGATACGCAAAAATCGACCTTACAGAACATTATAATATGACTACATTAATCAAAAAGATGAATTGTGCTGAGAAAATCAAAACTGGGGAATTTGTATGCAAGCTGCGGAACCGGACCCGGACGGATTAGAGACATTAGAAAGATACTAAACATTTTACGTATCCTTACGATTAATAAAGAAAAAATGTTAGTTAGTAACTAAATTGCAGTAATTCAATAATCATTAGATATACTGTTGTTAATTTATATACTTATTCACAAACGAGTATAATACTAATGTAATGATATTTATTACAGAATAAGTACTTACATTTCTGTAAGTAATACTTACATTGATATTACTTATAGAAATTCATGCTTTTAGGTATGGTATGGTCGAAGTCAGCCTGTGACTAATGTCGGTCAAACTTATGGAAACGTTTGACAATTCAAAGTTATGCTCAAATGTATTTTCAGTTTAGGCCGCGATACAGTGTGGTAAATGCCAATTCAGATTAGGGGTATTCAGTACCAACAAAGGTCGCATATATCTACCACATCAATACTTTTAAATACATCGCGAGAACAGAAATTCCAATCGGTCAAGGCGTTCAAACGGCACACGATCGATGACAGTGACTGTGTAGGGACATTGGATGTTTCAACGTGGTATAAATTACACTTCTGACTACTAGTAAATTAATTATTAGGTATCTACCTAGTATTAGTCAAAAGAAACATTAATACTTCATCTTTGGCATCATCGTCTAGGGTCTTATCCTGAAGTATAGTAGAAAACTATTTACAAGACATAAGTACATTGTCGTTTAGTTCAATGTATAAAGATTTAAGACCAGAGGTAGACTCAAGAAAAGATTTTTTTTTAATATTCCATTACGTGAGTTAAAATTGCAAAGAAAGAAGTAACTGTAGATTTAAATAGAATAGAATAGAATTTAACAGCTGTGTGACAGGAAAATAAGGAAAAAAATATATCAGAACTATACATTTAATTTACATGATAATTAGATATAGTACATAGCTAAAGACATATTTTATTATCTCTTGGACTAAAATTATGGTTTTACACATACAATTTCAAGTACCTAGGTACGGATTTGAGACATTAGTCAACTGCTACAAAAACGTATTTTTATAAAATGAATAGAGTGGATATGCAATTTATCTATTACTTTAATGTGAAACTAAACAAAATAACCATTAGTTAATTTATCATAATTATTAAAATATGACATAAAACTATATTTGAATTTTAAAGTCTTAATATTTGAAAATAGCGCGACGTCTTCTCACATTAGGTAATTCTTCAGTAACCTTTTGAATCTTCTGATATTTGTCAATAGCAGTCTTCACAAAATCAGCAGCATTGCTAATCTTTTCAAGTCTCTCTGGGCTTATAAGCGCTCTCATTTCTTCGTGAATAGGTCCAACGCCGTGGAAAGCGATAGTACAGAGGTTGGTATAAGAGCAGACAGCTACAGTAAGAGCTGAGCCAATGAAGAGAACAAATATGCTATTGAAGATCCACACGATGGCGCTGCCAACGTAACTGACCAGTGTCTGCAAAATATTTAAAAAAAAGTTAACACATTGAAAAAAATTAGCATCAACGAGAATGGTATGAATATTATACGTCTTAATATTATTCAAATAGCAAACAAGAATAGGATCCTTGGTGATAAATGCTGATATGGTAAGCCTCAAGTAGAGGAGAAGTGAGAGGCAAATAAGAAAACAGGTAAAAAAAATAAGAGAGGCGACACCTTAGTAACCATATCTACGATTTGTTCCTGGTCAAGGTTCCACACTTATGTTAGGAAAACCATCACGTTTTATTACCATCATTATATTAGGTATGTTAATCAAACAATAAAAGATTCTTTTCAATGATTAAATTAATGTACATTACACTACTTAATCCTTTTATCGATTCTTCAAAGCTTAGATCCCGGCCTTTCGACAATCATTTTTTTAGAAATTAGGCGATATAATTATGGTTACTGGTGTCTATAGAGCAGGTTAGGCGAACCAATGGCACGCGTGCCATTGGTGGCACAATATTTTGGGCACGTCACCGATCATAAAACTTGTGTAAATAATGTGTTTAGGTATTTTATGACGATCTAACGAGAATGATCCTATGCTACGGAGTGTTCAAATATGTTATAAAACGTCGTATGACACTCGTGAGGTATGAAAATTACTTATCCCCGGCTTCTTATAACCCTCGCCATTTCAAAAATATACCTCTTTTGTTTACTTTATTTCAAAAAGAGTTTGAGATGGCACGCCAGTGACTCCATAAAACATGTTTTAGAAAAAAATGGCACGTTCATGCATAAAGGTTCGCCTACACTGCTATAGAGCATATAACTACAGGTTATTCACTTCATTTAGACCTTTTGGTGTATGCAAATCCAAATAAGGTCCTCAATCAATGAGCGTCAAACTAATAATATGACAAAGTAATCAACTTCATGAAGTTATATAATATTAGTACGAATAAGTGGTAATACTTACTCTACCATAGGGGACTTGACTCCACAGCAAACTAAAAGTGGACGTATCCGGCTCCATCAAATATGTATTAGATCCGTACATATCGTAACTGTAACAAAGATTATTACATAAAAACGTGTGAATTGGGATGTTTATTATATTGCACATTATTGTTTATCTCTGGTGACTTCAGCATGCCAATAAAGTGCTGTAGACCTTTACAGTATGGCGAGTAGCGTGTATGACACCCATCCAAGATATTCGAGGTTCAAGTTAAACTCACCTGAGAGTCAGTACTGCTGCTGATTAAGACAGAAGTCTGGTATTGTTCACGGCATCTAACTTGGCAAGATTTTGGAGTAGTGTGGGCCCCACTACTCCAAAACCTTGCCAAGTTAAATGCTGCACACTATACTTATTTATATGCGACGTATTTTGCCACAAACAAGTATAGTGTGCAGCATTTAACTTGGCAAGGTTTTGAAGTAGTGGGGCCACACCACTCCGAAATCTTGCCAAGTTAGATGCCGTGAACTGTATAGGCTTTCTTCTCGTGTTTAGAGGTCAGAGAGCAGTCGCTCAAAAAATTCTAAGGTAAGTCAAATCACGATGAACCACATAGGAACGCAGACCCTTGGCTCAAAAGTGCAAGCTTTGGCTGTAACCGGAACTAACACTGGGACTTAAGTGGTGATGATCTCAGTATCGCACGTTAAGAACAGAAAAATTGTATGCAAGGGACAGCAAATAGAATAAAATACACTACACTATACTACATCTATAATACATTTTAATAACACTGAAAATACTTTACAGGTACTTACGTATTGGGCGCAGAGTATCCAGTATCGTAAAGATAGCCTGGAGCATAAGGAATATCAGGGTATGCTACTTCCGCTGTGCTTGGGTAAAATCCATTTCCAAGTATTCCCAGGTCATCCTAGAATCAAATACACAATTATATTAACAACCAAAAATAACTACCTCATGCTAAGCAAGGTGTTCCTAGCTTTTTTAAACGGTCAGCGAAATTATTAAATCTGTCAAGCCTCGCCCCTTTTACATAAAATGGGTGAAATTTTGGAGTGATAACACCTTTGCCAGCGTCTCTAACGATAATACAGACATAGCATATTACTAAAAATGGAAAACAATCTTCAAAGAGCAAGTCTGTTAAAAATAACTAGGAAGATATTCTCAAGAGATTGCATATCTGAGTTTAAATATGAAAATATTTCTATCTCCTTTTCTAATTATTATTGAATTAATTTCCTTAATTCCTTGATTTATAAATGTTAACACTCACGACTCTATTAACTTCGGTGGAAACTGGTGGTTGGTCTGCAAGCATAGCGTCATTCTTGATAACCGGGCCTAAGGGTCTGACTGGTTCAATCCGTGCTCTGCCTTTAACCTTTGGTGGTTCGGCTATGTAAACTGGATGAGTCACTTCAGCTTTAGGTTCTCTCAATGACGCAGAGGTTTCAATAGGCTCAGTTTTTAATTCTGGTTTGAACACTGCATTTTTTTCTAGTAATGAATATGATGAAGATATTTCGGCGGCATAAGCATTTGTGGCTATAGCCAAAATAACAAACACAATTTTGGACATCTGAAAAACAATAATAATATAATTATGAGTAATACATTTTTTTATATAAAACATATCACACACACACACACACACACACACACACACACACACACACACACACACACACACACACACACACACAAGCTCAATTTACTTTCCATTTTATGGCAATGTAAGTTAAGCCTTAGCGACAGTTAAAATGTAAAATTTGGAATAGGTAATGAATTTTAACAAATATATACTTACCTTTTTAAAATATAATTCTATTATTATAGTATAGGATATTTTAGTTATAATTTCTGGTATTGTGTGTTCCTTTCCTTATGATGTCTTCAAGGATACTGTGGCCTGTTTGTTTGCAGTTTCCACTATTTAAAGGATTTCTTCTATTAGGGTGAGCCCTTACAGTTACGGTTATCTTCCTATATTGTTTTGCAATAATGGCTTAGTTGAACCCAAAGATAAAGATTTGTCAAACCATTGGAATGTTGGAAAGAAATTATTCCCATGCGTCATACATTTTTTCAGTTCCTTGCTAATTCTGATGCCAAGATTTGCGTATGAAAAAAACCTGTATGAACGCATAGAAAAGTTTTGAGATTTATTTGCCCACAGAACCCTAACAAATTTCCAATCAATTTTGCATTTGAATAAATCAATTAATAATTCATGTACCTATACCTATTTTACCTACTCGTACATATTTAATTGTAGTAATATTCATGAGAAAAAGTTCAATTCAGGACTTATTATTTGATGAATGGTTTCAGAGCTACGGTGATCGATAACTTAGAATGTGTTTAAACTTCTACTAAAGGCGGGTGTAGGATATTCTACTTAGATTTGGTGAAATCCCCACCAAAATCTTCGGAGTTCATGCCAACCTCATCTGCAAACCGGTGCACCTGCTGATTGACGGACGAGGCTCTGGCGTAGCCTTTACTCTTGGATTTGGGAGTCAGATGACAGTCGCTATTGTAAAAGCCAAGAAAGACCAATTAATAGGAGTAAGAGGCAGGTCCCTGGGCTATGAAGTGCTTTGGAACTTGCACACGAACGAACGTAACCAGGACTATCGCTTTGACGATAATGATGAATCTAATTTCACCACAAACTACGTCATGATTTTGTATAAAATCTGCATTGATGCGTATATCAATGGAGTCATGTATATTTCACTCCAATTGCCTCAATCGATAGACGGAAACGACAACTGTCCGCGGCCGAGTTCATGAATAAGTAATTTAAACAATTCTTTCATTTGACTTACTTTATACCCATTTGATGTAGCTAGTGACCCAGTTTTATAATGTATCGACGTGATAGGTCATTTTATATTATAGAATTGGTTAGCCAACGTTATATAATATGATTGTAAGTGTTAGTATACCTCTAACAACGCCTCGTGAACATATGCAATTTATTCATAACTAGCTGTTGTCGCTGCTCCGTCCGTGTGGTTATTGGTTATCACGACCAATATAGTCTATGTCCTTTCTCAAATACTAGTCTATCTCTGACTTATATTTTCATCAAAATCGATTTAGTGGTTTAGGCGTGTAAGCGGAACAAACAGACATACAAAGTGGTTTTCGCATTTATAATATCAGTAGAGAAGCACTTCACTCATTCTGACCCAAAGAGGATCAGTGAGTTGTAGTGTCTAATTTAAGTCATTGGGTTTGATGGGCATAAACGTTAGCGTACCAGTGATTCATATACAGAATATTGATCCCACTACATATTTGCAGGAGTGAATGAAATCTCGCAGGAGGACGTGGGGTGAATTAGGAAGCCAGATGTCCTCACTGATCTGTACCGCGGTCAGTGAACCTAGTAACGAATACGCCTCGCCTCTGAGTGTGATAAATATATATATAACTTGTATTTTTTCCATTTTCAATTATAGGTATATCACCAAAAAAATAGCTTTTGTATATACCTACAGATAGGAAACAGGAATACTTACCAGTTGATTATCAAAGAACATTAATTTAAAAAAAAGGTATATTATTAGCTCTACTGTGTAAATAAGTTAATGGTGTATGGTTGATACAGCATTCGGTATTCCTCTATCACCAGGTCTCCAAATCATTATCTTCCATACTTTTTCCCAACTCAGTTGGTACCGGTATTTCAGAGTTAGCCGTGAAACGACTGATATCAGACGGCGATATCGAAGCTCTGTAGCTAGACTAGTTTTTGGATTTTTTGGTGCTCCAATTATCCGTAGGTAAGGCCTACCGTACCTATATTATTATGTCCTTGTACGTGCGCTCTTAAGTTATCTCTTTCTCTCTGTCTCTCAATGTGTTAATGACGGTCACCCATCCTAAGACTGACTTAGGTAGTGTTCCTTAACCTTGCAACGAGTTAAGATACTCGGTTACCACTTAACAACGTGCTTTCTCTGGAGTCACCATGGGTCCATACCAAAATGAATTTGCTATGAAGGTGAATCATTAAACTTAAAAGTTCATCTCTTTAGTTTAGTATTTTTTCTTAAATAAAGTACTTTGGCCAAAATTTGAGGAAACAATTTCTTATCTTATTTTTTTTAACCAGGTAATTTTGTTACGCATCCTTTTATGGCGTGTGTCACTCAGCAATTTCACATTGTTTCCCATGACAATATTTTGTAAAAGATAAGTTTGTATTGGTTCTAAGAAAAGTATATTACTAGAAGCAGAAGTATTTGTTTACAAATTATCAGTTTTTATCTATTCTTATATTTATTTTTGAAATGTGAATGTTTTCCAAATATTTCGATTATATACGACAGTTTCTGTTATGCAAGTCTAAATTTCATCTTTCATACATTGGTGCATATAATTTAGATAAGTGATAAGGTCAATGTGGGTCAATGATATAAGGTCTAAAAAAAAACAAGTCTATCTATTTTGTTTATGTACAATAATTTTTGAAAAGAGGTTGTAAACACTTACCGTTTGACGTATTCCCAAAATAATAATATCTCGTTTTCAATGAATTCACTCATAGTTCTCGAACTTAGATAACCATCAAACAAACATTGTGACGTATATAATTTAGATATTATCTGAGTAATTTCATGATAAAACAATTAAAATGACTAATAGGCACGTATTAAACACAATGTTATATTTAGTGCTCCAGGAACAAAAAGTCGATAACGCAAGCACTTTAATACTAAAGCAGTTTATCTAATTCATTTTATTTATTTACCTATAAAAACCATTCTATACGGTCAATCATGTGAGGGCCTGTAAACGACTACTCGTCATTCAACACTTCAAGCCTTACCGATGCTACCTGTACTTCGATCAGAGTTCAGGGCTAAATACAAATCGATTCCTGTTCATTAATTCGAAGAATCACTATCATAAATGCAGACTTTTAAAATTGTTGAGTATCAAACCCACATTTTTTATACCACTTAGGTGGCAGACAAGCACATGGCCCACCTGATGGAAAGCAGTTACTGTGGCCTGTGGACTTGTGCAACACCAAGCGCTTCACACTCGCGCTGTTGACCCTGTAAAACTTTCTAATGGCCTTCTTGAAGAACCCCATATTGTAGTCGCTAGAGAAAACCATAGTAGGGAGATCATTCCACAGCATAAGCCGAATGAAAAACATTTCTTGAATATAAAATATCCACAAAATACAACAAACATTATATTATATATAGTCTAGTCAAGATTGTAGAATATTGCAAATGTAGACACTCTTGAAGAAGTGTACTCCAAAAAGGTTTCATACCATTATTTTATTTTTTCATAACACTCTATGTTCACTATTCTTCTGAATTATTTTTTTTTATAACATTAGTTATAAACAAAATTAAATGAATTAAATGTATTGTTTTAATTTCAAAGTAATTAATATCAAATCATAGGATACCATTGTAACGTGAATAAAAATGTAGGACAAAATGACTCTAAAAGCTTTGCCGCAAGATGTCCGTGCATTATTATGCGCATCAGCTCAAATCAACAACTATAAGAGAGCTATTGAGGAATTAGTAAGTACCGATTAATTTTGTACCTACTATCGTGTACATAACTATTTTAAATAAAATAATCTTATTTGCTATTTAATTAAGAGTATCTGAATATTTCACTTTCATGTTAATATAGGAAGCATTCGTGAATCTCATCATGAATTAAGTGCCTAATGCGCTAAATAAAGAGTTTTATTAGTTGTTTAACTAAAATCGGGTCATTCGATATTAAGCTTTTTATTTTTGACAGGAACTTCGAATGGTATAAGAATGCATAGAGATCAAACATACAGTTTTAATTCTATGTAAAGAATTGTGATTTAAATATCCCATGAATTTAATTGTGATGTAGTAACGATATAATCTTAATATATATAAATCTCGTGTCACAATGTTTGTCCTCAATGGACTCCTAAACCACTTAACCGATTATAATAAAATTCGCACACCATGTGCAGTTCGATCCAACTTGAGAGATAGGATAGTTTTTGAAACGGATTTCGACATCCACGCGGGCGGAGCCGCGGGCAACAGCTAGTAAAACACTAAAAATAGTAAAATGTAGGAAGGCGAAATTCTGTTGACATGTTCATCAATAGGAATGATCTTCAGCCCGATAAATTATGATATGTTTTTTATTGATTCGGCAAGAGCACCGTGGGCTGCAAAGATTCTACTAATGACATTAAGTCAGTATTTTAATTACTAAAGCCCTTGGCTTCACCCGCATGTTAATTTGTTCATGTTCCCGTTACCTATGGGAACCTACTTCAGGGATAAAAATAGCCTATAGTATTATTACAGACTATAATCTATCCCTGTACCAAATTTCAGCCAGATCGGTTCAGCTGTTAAATCGCGAATAACAAGCATTCAAACAATTAAACATTCAAACTTCATAAGCTTTCATAATTTAGAAGGATTAGTTTCTACTAATCCTACTAAATTATGAAAGCTACTTTTCTAAGTAGGATAGTAGAATGGGAAGTAGGATTAGTAGAGCTCTATTATTTATTCTGCGCTAGTAGTAGAAAAATATGCTCATCGCGACTTTCCAGTTGCGTCCAAAACCTGCTCTTTGGACCCCGAGGTCCGCTTTTTGATCGATATGTTGGTTTTTCCCGGAGGAACTGCCATCTGACCTCCAAGCCCTTAGAAGAATGCCTGCGCCAGAGCCTGGTTGCTTAGCAGGGACATCGACTTACAGGTGAGGTTGGTTTGGGCAGCAATAATTTTGGTAGAGGTACACTCTGTATATTTGGTTCCTATTATACATACACGTCACGTCTCTTTCTTATTAGGATACTAGGCAAAGACAACATTTTTGCTTCTACTTTTATAAAATTATCTTCGCTCATGTACGCCGTTTGCGATTACTCTTGAGCTGACCTTCCTATAAAACTTCTCAATCTGATTGACGAACGTATGCTTATGGACACAAAAACTAAATTTCAGGTATACAACTCCCTAGATGCAGAATCTACGTCAATCGCAATAAGAATGCATATCCTAGAGAACAGAATACATGTTATTGATAACGGGTGTGGCATAATGAAAAATGATTTTGACGCTCTTGGTGTTCGGTATATGACTAGTAAGCTTACAGATATTGCTACTTTGAGATCTATACCCAAATATTATGGATATAGAGGTGAATTTCTAGCAAACATTATAGAAATATCCCAATGTGTGAAGATAACGTCTAGACATAAAAATTTGGAGGAAACATGGGCTCAATCGTTTTATCAAGGCAAAAAAAGGCCGTTGATAAAAACGTCCACACGCCCGTCTCAAGGAACGACAGTGAGTATCTACTGGTTTTAAATTAATTATGAGCTATATGATATTATCATGATGCTGATGATGCTGATGATTTCAGATAGAAATTAAAGGATTCCTGTACAACTTAAATATTCAGAAGCAAGGAATAGATATGGTCAATGATTTGCAAAATATAAAGGCATTCTTAGAGCAGCTTTCTATTGTACATAATGACATATCACTGAGCCTAAGAGATGACTCTAAAAATGAAATCATTTTCAAAATACATAAAAAGAGAGATGTTTATCAAACCCTATCAACCTTATTTGATATTAAACAATGTGATGTCCAAGAATTACAGATTGTAAAGAATGAATATAAAGTAAAAGCGTTTATTGGAAAAACAGATACGATTATTGGAAGGCACTGGGTGTATGTTAATGGACAATTTATTCAAAATAGCAGCAAGTTGCATAAAATGGTTAATGGATATTTAAAGAAATATTTACTTCAAACTGATATGAATGAGTTGAAGTCTAGAGTACGTTAATCTGAAACTAAGTTAGTAGGTAGTTAGTTTCTGTATCAGTTTTTTATTCTACATAAGAATTTTCCTTCAACAGAATCGTCATAAGGAGGAACATTTATTTAAATCAAATATACCATTCTATTTCATACTTATTACTTGTCCTTATATTGATTATGATATTAGTTTCACATCATGTCAGTCAGTCATTGAATTTAAAAACTGGAATCAAATGAAAATAATGTTAGAAAAACTAATTAAATTCTACATGGGTGACACTAATTTAAAACAAATAAAAACTAAAGAAAAAGTACATCAAACAAATCTTAACACAGCAAGAAAGGATGGTGATACTAGTGGTCAAATTAAGAAAATTATTAATAAAATATTAGGAACAAACTCCAAAAAATTAAAGATCTCGCAGTTGCAACATGGTATCAAAGGTTAGTAATAAATAATGAGTTATTAAAAATTAACTTTGTTTTTTTTCATAATGTGGCAAGTCTTACATACGTTGCATATTATTATTCTAGGCAAATTAATTAAAAGGAAGAAAAAACAAAAACTTAAAAATATAAGTTGTGACAAAGCATTTATAGAAATGAATAAAGTAGGTGAAATTAATGATGTTAATATAGCTGAGGATAATAGGAACTTGAACAGTGAACACAAAGAAATTCTGGCAATAAGAAAAGGTAACATAAAAAATATCAAATATAATAAAACCATACCTAATAATAATAAACACATTTCTGAAAAAAATACGGACAAACGGAATACGGGAAAAATGGATATGAACAAGAATGGTATTAAAACCTCTAAGATTAAGAAGAATAAAAAAAGGGACAGAAAGAAAATTAAAAATATGTCACTTGCAAAGACGTTTCACACACTGGTACCAGTAAAAAATAATCTGGATGAAATGAAGTTAAACAAAATAAGCAAATCTAAAGATAACAATCGAGAGTTTCAATTTTCAGAAGAGACAGACACAGTTGCCATAATAAATAGAAATGTTGACGAAAAGGTGGACGATTCTTTTAAATATCACTACAACTTTTATACTAACAGGCCAAAGCAAATAATAGAAGAATCTAGCAAGAATAAAGTTCGTGCTGCGAGGAATCAAGTTCCTTTGCCGCCTAAAATAAATAAAAATCCAATTAACAATGTGAAGTATAAAATGAAAATAAATCCCTTCAAAACTACATATGATCTCGTACAAACAATTTTAGAAAGTGAACAAGAAAGGAGATACTACCAAGACAACAACAGCTTAGAAATTGGTGTAGGCGATCATATCGGTAACCTTAGACAAACATCGATTAGGTTACCCGCGAAAAGATTGATACTAAATGATACGTTTTCTAATTACTTAGACTTTCATTGTAGACAAGAGAAAACGTCAATATTTAAAGATATAATTGATGATGATATAAATAACATTATGCCAGGGGACTTTATGTCCTATAATTGGACATGTGAGACGACGTATAATACTAACACTAAAAGACATTGCAAAAGTAAAGATGTAAACAACTACTATAGCACAACGAATGAAACTGTACAATATAGTTTAAAATGTGCAGATATTTTTAAAGAAAACTATGAATTTTGCACTCAAAATAATCCATCAAGCTATTTGTCTAATACGCATAAGTTAACATATGACAGTCATCATTATAATAATTTTTATCAACAAATATGCATTGATAAAAAACACCAAAATGAAACTCAGAATGTAAGATTTATTACAAAGCAGTCTAAGGATAATTTCATATCTAGTAAGAGTAAATATTTACAAAAGAAATGTTTACAAAATAAAACTAAAAGATCACTCACTAAGCGTACTCAATATTACGGTGATCGTCTGAAACAGATGATAGATGAATCTTATAATATCGAATTTACAACAAGTAATGAAATGAAGAGTTCCAATAAACAGGAGGAAATAACAATATGGAATCAATCTGAGGCGTTTACGTATAATAAAGGAAATAAAAATAATTCTAAGCAAAACTCTTATTTACCAAACTATGAACCGACTATAAATTTTGGTAATACTTATACTATACCTACTTATAGTATATCTTCTGATTGTAGCTTACCTTGTGAATATCACATCAATACTCATCAGCATGTGAAATGTATTTTATCCCAGAAAGAACATGAATCTAATTTAGTACCCTGTTCAAATATGAGAAGTAATAATATTGTAGTAAATGAGACAGAAAAAAGTGAAGAAAAAGAAAGTCGTGAAATTTTTTCAGATTCAAAGTTAGGATGTCTTGATTGTGATGTAAATATGGATGATAACGTACAGCCAGCATTAGAGTTAGAATATTTTGATAATGAAATAAATATCAATAATGATGAACAGAGGATTTCAAAGTTAGAATGTTTTAATAATGAAGTAAATATGAATGATGATGTACATCCAATAAATTATTGTGAAACTGTATTCCAAGAAAACGCAAGTCTCGTAAAAGAATTTGCTTTTAGCTTTAACAGAAATAGTAAATTAAATGATTCACTTTATAATAATATTGATCAGAATAATGAAAATATTGAGAAGAATCCTACTCAAACTATTATAATTCAGAACAGTCATGAAAATATTTCACATCATTTCAGTAACATATTACTTACAAATAACTCAAATGCAATGCACGAAATTAACAGTCTGTCATCAATGCCGAGAAAAATAAATAATATGGATAAATTATATAATACAGTTGTTTATAATTCACTAACTGTCCAAGAGAGTAATACAAATTATCAACAAAATGTTGACCATACGCTGTTTCAAATGAACGAAGATGTCTTTAACTTCAAAGACAGACTTCGATTTTTACCCAAAGGTATTTAACACTACATTAATGTTGTCCATTGTGTCACATTTTGTTTTATTATATTTTTATGATAAATTATTATATCTCGCAGGTATGTCTCAAATTTTCGAAAAAAGTGGATCAAAAGCTATGTGTGACTATAATCTAGACAAAGATTATTTTGAAGATGTAAGCATAACGAGATTATAACTAATATTATATTTTCGAGTTAAAATATTAATTACCATAACTTGTTACTTTTAAGATAATTTACAATGACTTCGCTGATGATATACAGATGCAAACTGAAGTATATGAACCAGCCGTTCACAATCTGGAAAATTTTAATACTAAAGACATTCAGAAATTTAAAAATAAAGTTCAAAAAGAGAATACGTCTTTAATTTTTGATGAAAACTCATTAAAAGAAGCTCAGGTAAAGCAGTTTTCCTCTGTAAAGTTAAGTTAAGATCTGCATTATATTATTGAGCAATGTTAATAATATTATTCATTACAGATACTCAATCAAGTAGACAATAAATTTATAGCAACAATTATGAATGGAAGACATCGCGGTTCGGAGGTTGTCTCAAAATATCTAGTATTATTTGATCAGCACGCAGTTCATGAGAGAATAAGATTGGAGACGAATCTAACGAGTATGTACCTTCATTTCTACTTTATTCTTGACTTTTAAAGTAAATTTAAGTGAGCTACGTTATTATTGTGATTTTTTTGGATAGATTGACTTGTACGAATCTGAATTAACACCTGTAGCTTGAGCGTATTTCATATTTACATGGTAAGTTAATGTTCTCACAATGACTAACGGTTTTTGTGTGGATCAACAATTAATTGGTCTTTAAGAGACCGTGTCAACATACTCTTGACAATTGCAAAATAGTTAACCACTATTTATTTTCGACTTTTACTATGAGGTAATGATTATCAAATATGTAACAACATAGTTAATTGTTCGCATTTTGAGATTACTTTCCAAGAATCAAAGGTGTGATGTAAATTGAAATTTATTCTTTTTTAGGCTATTTTATTGAGGATAAATGGAAAAGTGTCCCTCTTAATAATATTAAGTTGAAAATGTCTAAAGATGAAATCCTTTACCTACACAACTACAAGAGCAAATTCTGTCAACTCGGATTAGAATGGACTATATTGGATACAAACAATGTTTCAGTAAGCTCTATACCTGAAGCTATTCTCGGTAAAAACCCTAGAGAGGTAATTACATGACGTTAGTAATTTATTGATAAATACTTTAATTGTAATACTTCCGTTGTAAACTTTTTTTTTTAACTGAAACTGCTTGCAACGTAAAATACAATAATGAAAACAAAGCATAAAGCTTATTCACTGCCAGGATGATGATTTCGATAGATAGAACGGATGGATGCATGGAAGATGAAGAGCAAATGAGAAGCATGAAGAGAAGGAAAAAAAGTAGACAATATTATGTAAACAATCTGACATGAATTATTATTTCATTAGGTTGACAAAGTAATGAAAGCTGTAAAGAATTTGATTATAGAAGAAATCAATGTAATAAAATTGCAAAAGGGATGTATTTCTTTGTATCCAAAATCAATCATGGATTTAATTTTCAGTGAGGTAAGTCAATAAGTAATTATAAGAAATTATACGTAACCTCAGACAATCGGACAAATTAGAATAGCCGCAAAATAAATAAACGCAATAATGGAATATTTACTTTCAGGCTTGTAGATACGCAATAAAATTCGGTGATAAATTATCAAAGAGTGATTGTATAGATCTAATTAACGATCTTTTAAATTGTAAGACCCCTTTCCAGTGTGCTCACGGTAGACCTGTGATGGCTGTTCTACTTGATATTAAAAATGATGAGCGTGATTATAAGGTACGTGAAAAACACAAATAAACATACTTAGAATATATTTCATCATTTTAATATAGATGTTCAAAGTCAAGCTAACCTCACCTGCATGCTGATACTACAGAAAGAGGCGAAGGGGTAAATGAATCCACGGTGAAAGCCTCGACAATGTTGCCGGGAACAACGCTAACATGATGATAAAATTTGAGTGGAAGTAGGTGGATACATGAGACAGTTTTCACTGACTCATTTATCGTGTGTCATCCTACTGCCATTGAATACCTAATTGTCGATTCTAGAGCCGACTTATAAAAATAATGTCGATTTATATTGTGTTGTTTCTTCTTACAGGTTAATATGGCGAGCTTAAAGGAATTTAAGCTTAAAAGGAAAAAGTGAAAACTAGTAATTAGGTTTTAGGACAATTAATTTTTATTATTTGCTCTGTTAATTTACCTAAAACACGTTTGAGGTAAAGTATATGTTATACAGAAAAACAAACAAATACATACTTACAATACTAAAAACCTACTATTATTAATGATAAAATCTTCACGCAACTATTGACACAAAGAATAATAAAATTGTTAAATATTATTCAGTAACATTTTCATCAGAAATATTTATAGTTTGTAAAGACATTATGATCTCACTTTGGTCCAATAGGATCCATATATTATGCAAAACTGATTGCCATAAAAATAACTATATAGGACTATTATATTAAAATGATGATTTTAAAATATTTATAATTAACTTTATGTTTCCATTTCTATTGCATTTATGAGTCCCAAAGGTACATCAGCCAAGTATGGTTCCATATATTGTAAAATTTCGAAAATGGTTAGCGGATTTCTATATGGCTCACAATAAATTCTTCGAATATGCTCCTGGATCCATCCAATGTAAGGGCTTATTCTAGTATGTACGTCTGGGAAACCAACGGCACAAGGAATGCCCCATGATACCAGACCAACGAGCTCGTTGTTTTTTATCAATGGACTTCCAGAATCACCCTGCAGATAGAAATTATGTATTGAACACACATAATAATAACTATATGATAGTCTTATGGGAAGACTGTCTTGATTAGAAATGGGTTTACCTGACCAATGTGGGCGTTAATCGGGATCCAATCCGCTCAAAATGCCAGGGCATAAACCCATCACTGGGTCTGATAAAAGTGTACTGTACCGAATATCGTTCAGGTACCTACATGGCAAAGCTATATTTTTCGCCACCAAAGGTTTCTATTAGAATTATTCCAAACCGACCGGCTGCTGCAGCACTGAGGTTTTACCTAAATCAGAATCTAGTATCGAAGGAATAGTAAGACTTATTTTTATACTTACATGACACGTTCCTTCACCGATCTTTGAGAATGTACAAAACATGGTTTTAGTTACAGGTCTTGAATATCTCATTGCGAATTCACATATTTTCTGATTAAAGACTGTTATGTTAAGGGCTTGCAAATAGTTGTTTGATATGCCATTTGGCTGAAAAAGAAGTGAGTTAAGAAAGTTTTATTTCAATAGTTTTTTTACGAATAAGAACAAAAAACATACCTACCTACCTACATTATAAAAATTCAATCATTATAATTTTCCAGTAGGTATCTTTTTCTCATTTTGGCATAGGTTTTCTCTGGATTTCTGTGTACGTGTGTAGTACAATTATTATATATCTAATACCTATTGATACAATAGGAAATAATTATTGACTATAGATTGGGCTGATAAACTATACCTACGTGGGCCTCGTCGGCTTCCCTTTTAAAAATGTTCAGGTTTCACCACTGATGAGTACCTACCTATTATTTGTTTTAACTACCGATTTAAAATCTTTGTACTTGCCGGTTTGATTCTTTGATTGATATCTGCTGCTGATAATCTTTATACAAACTTATTGGTTTGAATACGATTACATAGACTTGATACAGATTTCTACTTACCTCCTGAGCGCCGAATCCTGTTAATATAACCTCATCTCCTTCAACTAGTTCCTGTTTTCTAAGTCTTAAGATTGTCGTATATTGTAAATTAAAACGTGTCTTAGTTCTTATTAAAGCTATATCGTGGTTCCGAGTAACTGCGTCGAAGTTATCATGAACAATAATTTCTTCGACATCATACTGTTTTCCACCAGCTTTTAAATTATTTGTGCCTATTACAATTTTCATATAATCAGCGGTAACTCTGAAATTATTATTCTTTACTTGTTTATTTTTAATACAAAGCCTCAGAGATGCCTTAGCTATTTTATCTTACTAGATACATTATAATGCGAAAGTTTGAATGGATGGATGAATAGATTTTTATATTTTGTACAATATATTTAATAATGTTGTCTATTTTCTAAGGGTACTTATTATATTTGTAATTTTATGAAGATACCTCTAGCTGACCCGGCATACTTCGTTCCGCCATAAAATCAAGTTATGCTGGTTACCTTATCGGCTTAAAATTTTTATTACCCTTATTGCTATGCTATCTACTAATTGACACAGTATCTCGAGCCTTCACGAAGACGTAGATGGTCCGGGGTGCGAGGGAATTGTAGGTAGAGCCACTTTACACCCTAAATTTGGTGATTGTGAAATGGATAGTTTAGACTTCTCCTTGGCTATCGCTATCATCAATCGAAGACGTACGGTAAGGTACCAAGAGTACGTGGTAGTCCGCTCCTCAATTATATTTTTGAATTTAATTTCAGCCATGTAACGGTTAATTCAATTTAAAAAGGTAAATAATAATGTGTTACTTACCCATTTACACAATGTGCTACAGTAACAATAAGCCACTTAGAAACCACACCACCTCCACATACATGGTGACCAGTTAAATTTTGTATAGAGGCGTGAAACTTCCCAAATTCGATGGGTGCTAATCCACCACCAACTATTCTTGACTGTTGACCTGAAACTTTCACACACTAAGAAAATGATGGATAGGTAGTCAGACACCAGTCGCACGCACCCTTTCAACACCAACCTTTTCCTACGAACGCAAAAGTTAATATTGCAACTAAAATTTTATACTTTAAAATATTATACATTTTATTTTAAACATACTGCAATAACATTATGAAAACAAATGAATGAAAAGAACTTCGCTACCTTTGTTAGCATGATGTGAATTCGATAACTTTATCAAATAATGTTCATCAATACTAATGAGTGATTATAATCAGTATAGGCATTATCTTTTTCAATATTCAATCAAAATACTGATAAGAGCGGATAAATAGCTTACGTACTAACTTATCATCTTGAACATTTTTACCCCTTTTAGATAGGTAGGAAGTAGGAAGGAAGAAGATTACAAATATGACTTCATTCTTTCATCAATATAAAATATTATTTAGTTCCGGTTTCGTCCGAAATTTACACTTTGGATTGGAGCCCGAGAGCTGTGTTCTGTTCTTTATCTTGATTTAGCTTTCTTTGGCTTTTGTGAGATCGACTACCGTTGGACCCCCAGCAGACCCCGAGAAGAACATCTGCACTAGAGTCTGATCCGCACCCCCAAGCCCCTCTTGGCCATGTTTTATGTTATAAATAGTTATCAATGCACCATTAAGATATAATTAGGTCGTACTCAGTAAATAGGTTTATTCTTGGTATTTTGTGTAGAAATAATAAACACTCGAACAACGCCCAAAATGCCAGGGCAACAACCCATGGTTATTCTCCAACTTGATTGTAATTTCACTTTCAGTATTTTAATTACCTATCTAATTAATTGACCGTAGCCTAATTACAAATATTGCAAATTTCCCTTAATAGAGACTGGCTTGAGCTAGAGTTGAACGTGGGTTCAAGTCCAAGTCAAGTCAGTTTTGGCCATTAATACTTAGGTTGATTAAAATTATTACCTATGATCTATATCAATAATTTCATCTTTAAATATTGAACTGAATTTGAACATATTACCAACTTGAAACCTCTTGAACCTAGGTATATATAGCTTGTCTATAAAGTCGTGAAATTAAATGAGGGCGCTGCTGAACTTCATGTAGCAACCCTATATAGTGCGACTAAAATGATCTTGATACTAGAAGTTCGTTCCTAGTAAAATGAGTTACTAAAATAAAACACATTATGCAGTCATAATATTGTTTCTGTTTTATTTATTAAACCAGGTGCAGTATAAAGTTTTGACCCAGAGCTAGAATAAAGTTATTGAACCAGATCCAAAATAAAGTTAGTTCAAACTCAAACTTAATCATTTATTAAATTCAATCAGTTACAAAGAATAATCACTCCGGATTCCAAATATTAAATATTGAAATGCGTTTCGTCGCCACTTTCAGCAGTACAGTCACCACTGTCACCACAAATGTTAAAGTTATCCATTTCTTTCTTCGGCCGACCTTTCATGTGTTTCCCAGGAGTTTCAAACTTTCCATCATTCTTAAAACCTTCGTTAACTATCCGCCAACTGTACTCTCTGATTTTCCTGTAAAGAGTAAAAATAATCATTTAATAAAATTAATTACTGAATGGCAACAAGTTATTGACTTGAAGCAATTGTTCAAATAAAAAAATTGGTACAATAACAGATTGAACGACTTGTACCATCATAATATCAAAAATTTAGATCGTACTATAAAAATGACCTACTATAAAATATTTTTCTAACCTAAAAATATTGAATGTAAACAATGCCTCTTGCCTTCAAATCGTAAATTCAGTAGATTTGTAAGTTCCGATAGATTCAAAACAAATAATAACATGATTACATACCCATCAAAGATGCTGTTCGCCCATAAACGTCCTCCAAATCCCATAAAATTGTCCAGCTTAGTAGTCCGTGATTCATCGCTGGAAAACTTTAAAAATCACTTCCCATGCACCACTCTGATTTACTTTACTCATTTCTCAACCTTTCATGCATAGTTTGGTATCAATGTATTGCAGTTTATTGAAAACAATAAAAAATACGAGAAGAAAACTGGTCCACTATACGATATTCAACGATAACATTGACAACTGACGTACTTATGTTTGGTGTTGCCACTCACATGTTTAATGTTAGTTCCTCAAACATTCTTTTCACGACTATACCTACGGCACGATATAATGGCCGGTTTGACGTTTGTCCGCTCATGAAGTTTCGTAGTAATTATTGTGACATTTTTAAAGAGCAAATTGCTGTTCTTTATTGTCAATAGTGACGTACAGTAAGTCATAAAATAAATATAGGTATAATTTTAGGACACAATATTTATTTATTACATTGATTTCTGAATTATATAATGTATATTACTGTCCCACGATCATTTATTTTTTATTTTTATAAGATTATAATTACCTATTGGTGTACTTATTTCACACAACTCGGTATTTATTTTTCGAAATTCAATTTTTTTTAAATAAAATCTATATAATCGACACTAGGATCACTGGCAAGCACAATTAATACCTCCGGCAAACTTGCGTCAAAACAAAGCAGTTTCGACTTGACGTTGCTTCGAAAAGTACAAACTAGGAGTGCACTGCGATTGCGATATAGTTTAGACCTCCTCGCCTGATGGTAAGCTAAATGGTAAATCTCGCCTGATGGTAAAGTCTCAGGAAGGGATCCCCATTACGTACACTAACAGTGATAATTATAATGGTGGCCCTCAACTTACTCTTTTTACGCCTTTTGTTGTGGAATTCGTCGATATGGCCGAACGTACGCAGAGCTGTTCTAAACAGTCAGGCATGTGTGTTCGTTATAGGTACGCCTTCGTAACATTTCGATCGTGAATCTCAAAATGGAAGGTCAATTTTACCTATAACTGTTAGACGAATAGATAACTAAAGAAAAATTTGGCGAGACTGGCACAGAAGAAAATAAACTTCACACATTAAAACAGAAAAAAACGAGCAAAACCAGTCGAAGACCATGTGTGTAGCAACTATTTACGGAAGGAGTATCCAACGAGAAAAAAGTTAGTGCAATTACTGAAGGAAGCTGGATTAATATATAGTACTCATTTTCATTCCTAAATCCAATATTCAGTTCGTTCAAATGTATTTAGTAGGTAAAAATTTATATTTTTTATTAAAGTTTTTGAATCAGGTATTGTACTGCTTGCAATAAGAACTTATAGATTTGATTATATTTTTATCGAGAGTAAATTGACATTTCACATCACTATTGTAATGTGTCAAACCGGCCATTATATCGTGCCGCTACTGTAAATAGACAAGCTGTAATTATTATTATCTTTCTTTAGTATCAAATGGCCAAAGTTATCCCCACCAAGTACCATAGACTATAACGGAATTCACAGAGCAAAGAGACAAAATAGCTTGACTTGAAATAATCTGTTGTCACTACTGTCACTCACCAAAGTCATTAGTGTCACTTCACTTTATAGTGTCATACGCGTGTTATTTATTTGATGAAATAAATACAAATAATAAAATTGTTTATTAGGTTGAACGATACCACAAATTTGTACTACCATAACGTTAAAATATTGTACATACAAATCACGCCCGTTGTTCCCGCAGAGATAACATCTACTTGCTACGATATTTATTGCCACATTTAAAGTCTGTGAACTCAGCCTGTAACTCGTTCAAATTCTTAAAACATTATTAAATTGGTTCCTTGAGTTAATTACTGTCCAACAATCGTTCTTCAAATGGATATCTTAAAGGCAGAAATTGCAAGGAAACGTAAGCTCCTTGAAGAAAAAAACATCATTGTAAGTGAAATAACATACGACCACTTAATTGGAAATTGTCTAGTAATAGTGGGTATTAAAAATTGGGGAACCTCTAATTAATCAATTACATATTCCAGGATCCCACAAAGAACAGAAAATATTTTAAGAGAGGAGATCTTTTGGCTAAAGAACAAGAAGAGTATTTTAAAAAGTATGGACCCCAAAAACAAGAATTAGAAGAACACATACAAGAGGAAAAAGAAACAAAAGGTTAGTGCAAAATATTTTACAAATTCTAGTCACTAGATTAATTATTATTTCAATCCATCTATAGAATTTGTTAAGTCCATTTGTATCCAACACTGAATGTATTATAATAACAATAATATTATAGAAACTATATGGGGCCTTTCTAACGAGACATATGAAGCTATACATGGTTTTTTTCTTTAGCAGATATTAGAAATGATTGTATCTAACATTCCTAATTTATTCTTCCTAATAATAAACATTAACACACTAATTACAGGTGACAAACAGGAAGGCAATGAAGCAGAACAAACTGAAACAGTGTTATTGCCAAGAACAGAAGTCATTAAACGGTTGAGGGAGCGAGGACATCCCATCTGGTTATACGGTGAAAGTGAAGCTCAATCATTCAAGAGATTAAGGAGGATTGAAATTCAAGAACCAGAAGCAAACAGAGTTAGTACATAAACTTGTTTATTACCAACTAATTTCTTGCTTTTAAAAAAAAATATAATTGATGAACTCCGTGATGTAGCATTAGAGCTTTCAACTACTACGTTGGCCGGCTTCAGTTTGGTTCCATATTTGGGCTTGTATTCAGGAATTAAGTGTATCCAAGTCTACTCAGTGATATTCTATTTGTACATTTTTGCTAAAATATGTTTCAATTTTCAGGGTCTAAGAAATGATTTCCAAGAAGCTATGGAGAAAGTGGATGAAGCATACCTAAATGAAATATTAGCATTAGGGACACAGGTAAGCATCATGATGTATTTAAAGAAAAGTACTTTAGAATTATAAAAAAAATACCATCCGTAGTTGGTATTCTCTGTTGGTTTATTAGCATTTTATAAGTGAGTTTTTAGCCCATTTATAAATGAATAATGTACACCTTCACATCTATCGTATTTACACTTGACTATAGATGTGAAAAAGGACATTTATAAGCCTCTTTTAACGCACAATTTTTTCTGCGTCTCTGGTTACCATTATTACCGTTCAGTTCCATTCAGGTGACCATCCAGTTTTCCAGTCTTAGGAGGACTAGATTGTAATGTGATATTTGGTTTTTCTTTCTTATCAACCAGATGGGTTAAAAAGCCTATATATTTTTCGAGAACTGGACTATCAAATTAAAAAAAAAACCAAATTGGGTGTGTAGTTCCAGATATAAGAGCATTGAAATAAAGAAAAAAATTCTCCTATAGCTAAAAATTTTGGTACTGTAATAAAATTATAACAACGTTTTATTTCAGAGTGATACTGAAAAGCAACTGAAGGAGGATGCCTTAGATGACTCTGTAACATATGATGCAATATTAGACATGGCTAAAACGTTAGGACAAGGAAACAAGAATCATGATATGAACGTAATTTTGACATTATTACAAGTAAGTGGTTACAATTTGGATATTATTGCAAGCTGTGCTGTTGCCAACATAAATAGCCAAGCTCGGGTACTACTAACCTATGCTGCTTTTGGTATTTGTCAGTACTAACAGTACTGTGCATTACTGAGATAACGTCTTAGCTTCTGTTGTATTCTATTCCTTCTATAGGTATTATTTTTATTTCCATGGGTCATGAATGTCATGATGGATCTTACTGAGTGAACTATTTCACCCATTTCACCTTCTCTAGATATCTTCTTCTTCTGTCGTGTCAGTGAATCATCAAATTATTTGGGCGTAGAATTCTGCCATTTTGACCGCGCTATTAGTGGCCTTATTAAGGTCGTCTTGACTGCAGGCGGTAATAAGGGGCAGAAAAGTAGGTGCGACATTACAACTTACTTGATACTTATATGTAGAAAATGGAAACCTAAATACCCTTCTACCCAAATCTCTCTTAAACTCCTAATTATACCAATTAACCCCAAATATATCCAATCACGTCACTGTTATGTGTGACTTGATTACTTATAATCTATACTAATATTATAAAGAGGAAAGATTTGTTTTTTTGTTTGTTTGTAACGAATAGGCTCCGAAACTACTGGACCGATTTCAATAATTCGTTCATCAATAGAAAGCTACATTATCTGTGAGTAACATAGGCTATAATTTATCTCCAAAAAATTTAGGGATCCTTACTAAAACTTTAATAATGTAACCCAATTCGAAATCCACGCGGGCGGAGCCGCGGGCAACAGCTAGTTGTTAATAAATTGAATTTTGTATAGTACTGTATGAGTACTGTGTAATCTAGTGATATCTGTATTTCGTCTTAAATTTGTTTTCTATATGAACTGCAAGCCATCAGGACTGCAATCTGCCCATGTACTAAAATTATTTAAGAAAAGAATCCCTACTAGTCTGAGTATAATATTATTGAAATTTTCAGTTTCTTCTAAAACTCTGGGGGCAGCAACTGAACTCAGCAACGGGAGCAGAGAAGACAGCGGTCAAACATAAGATGGCCAGAGCCACGTTTACGCAAACTCAAGTGTATCTAAAACCACTGGTCCGCAAACTGAAAAAGAAAAACCTTCCAGATGATATCTGTGAAAGTCTATGTGAAATAACTAAACATTTGCTAGACAGAAATTATATAATGGTTAGTATTATCTTATTTTATATATAAATACTAGCGACCCGGGACCCGGCTTCGCCCGGGTGTAAATTCCAGTTTTATTTGCTATAAACCTCACGGAGCCCGAGACCTTTCCAACGAATGCAAAACCGTGGAGATTGGTTCGTGCGTTCTGGAGTTATAGCGTCAGGAAGGAAAACCCGACTTATTTTTATATAGTAGATGAGCCATTACACCTGTTGATTGATGGATGACGTTCAGTTGCAGGCTTTTTTCTTGTGGTGCCCAACCACAGGACAACAGTAGTGTCACTAAAATAAACGAATGAGGAAGTGGGAGTGTGGGCACTGTGTTCGAAAGGTCGAGATGCACTTTCAATTCAATTGAACTTGTAGTATTAATATTTTATTGCTGTAGCATCCTTTTATTGTTTTGTATTACCGTACATTATTGAAAACTTAAGAAATTACGGATATGTAAAAATGGCAAATAAGTGCCACGGGACGAAGTGTGTCCCAGGCGAAACTGCGGAGAACAGCTAGTAGAGATTATAAAGTTACCTACTATTAGAATTCTATTAATTTCAAATTTCTTTTCAGGCCAGCGATTCATACTTGCAAATGGCGATAGGTAACGCTCCATGGCCCATTGGTGTCACCATGGTGGGCATTCACGCTCGAACAGGTAGAGAGAAGATTTTCTCAAAAAACGTCGCCCACGTTATGAATGACGAAACTCAAAGAAAATACATACAGGCACTGAAAAGGCTGATGACCAAATGTCAAGAATACTTTCCGACTGACCCTTCAAGATGTGTGGAGTACACTACGACTATTATGTAATTTTAAAGAATATAGGTATATTTTTAAGTTGCTTTTTATTTAGATGTAACACATCTTCATTTATGTTCGTATAACGTTTAAGTATACGTATCTGAGTCAGCAAATTGTAGTGACTGAGGCTAAAGAAAAATTTGTCAAGGCCGACGGAGGTGGTATCCGTGGGATTTCCGCACGATAAAAAAGGGCGCACTATTCGTGCGGACGGCAACTCAGGAAAAAGACATAAGTACGGTCTACGTCAAAAATTCCAAACCATTAAAATATGTAGGTACAAATCTTATTACATTGGAATACATTCATGTACTTACCTATCAATAACAAATTAAGTAATTTTGAAATTCTTGGAAGGCAAAGTTAATATATTTCGTGTTTTGTTTATTATTTTATAAAAAGTTAGAACTAAGGTGGTCAATAAATTAAAATAATTTAATAGGCTACTTTAGTCTGAGGGCTACTTTATTTAGTTGTTGACTATACCTACTTATCTGCTAATTTTATATACTGTGCTGAAATAAGTTATTAAGACATACAATCAATCTTTAAAGGTATTGGCGCGGCCCAACAAATCTGTCTTATCGCATTAAAGACAGTTATCTTATTAATATCAAATTAGATTCTTTTTGATAAATGCCTACTGATTTAATATTGGTAAGTACATACTCATAGTTATATTAGATCTATTGATGCGTTGAGTTCATTGCTTAAACAATATTAGCAAAAAATGAAAGTGCTAATTCTAATAAGTTTGGTGGCTGTTGCATATGGCAATATTGTGCCTGATGCCTATAGCAATTATTATGCACCTCCGACGGCTGATAATTCCCCGTTTAGTATCATTGACAACTACTTGATTCCATTGGGTGAGAAAATCCGCAAAGCTGAAGAACGTATGCAAAAAGAGCGTATCGTTGGCGGCACGCCATCGACTCTTGGACAATTTCCTTACCAGGTACCTACCTACCTATGTTTTCCTATTTAGATTGTAAGCTATTGTAAGTTACAATTTAAAGCCATCTACTAATAATAATAATTTAAAGGCTACGTAAGGCTACTATTGTCTATTAAGCACATTGTGTCACATTGGGTCAAAGTACAGTCAGCATCAAAAGTTGGTAGATGATGAATTTTCAAGATTAAAAATCGGAATGGAAACATCAATCTGAAAATGACTATCTTTTTTATAGTCGACTAGCTGTTGCCCGCGGCTCCACCCGCGTGGACGTCGAAATCCGTTTCAAAAACTATCCTATCTCTCAAGTTGGATCGAACTGCACATGGTGTGCGAATTTTATTATAATCGGTTAAGTGGTTTAGGGGTCCATTGAGGACAAACGTGACACAAGATTTATATATATTAAGATAAGCTCGCGTTTGATCACTATCTCACCTGATAGTAAGTGACGATGTGGTCGACGATGGAGTACGCTTGCCTAGAAGCAGCCTGTTCGCTCTAGACTTAAAGACTTTCCTATTTACTTACCTACCTTTAATAATACCTACCTCTGACACAGACGATTTTTTTAAGTTTGAAATTAATCACTGTTATGATAGGTATAACGTAGTTGGCAAAGCTATAATTTAAGCGACGCGGCTGGATCACTATCTGTAAGGGCCAGGCTACACGGTGCGAAGCGGCACCGACGCGGCGCCTGAGCGGTGCCGCAACGATTTCCTACATATAAAAATGTATGGTAGGTATGCCACACGGTACGTCCGACGGCGCACCAGACAACGGCGCGAGGCAGACGAGGCAGAGTGGGATGCAAGGGGTAGTCTTAATTTTTTAACGATGATCGTTTTCAAATTTAAAAATTAGTTTTACCAAACAAATAGTGTTAAGTTTTTTGTGCAATGAGAGGATCTTGACGCCGACTGCAAAAAGTGTTTACATGTAATGTAGGCATACATTGCGATTGCTAGAAATTCCCTATACATTTTTATCAATGCACCAATAGGTATTTGTGACACTGGCTCAAGTGTGTCGGGCTTTTTTGGTGCATATCGATCTATCGTACCTACCGCCAATATTTGAATAGACTACCTATCTGAAAATGTTCACCTTTTTTTTAGGTGGGTTGTGTAAATAGCTACCTCAATACCACTCGCCTCGGTGTGTGCGGGGGTTCTTTGGTCAGCTCAAACAGAGTAATATCTGCTGCTCACTGTTGGTGGGATGGTACCCGGCAAGCATTGAAGATCACTGTAGTAGCTGGCTCCATCACTTTCTTCACTGGAGGCACAAGGATAGACACCAGTACAGTGGTTATGCACCCACAGTGGGCCCCCCGCTTTATGCGCAATGATGTATCTGTGCTTTATTTGGGGACCCCAGTTACCTTCTCAGGTTAAAATATGTTTCGTTTTATGACTAGTTGTTGCCCGCGGCTTCGCCTTGATTTAGATTTTTAAGGTTTTATTTTTTATCACTCTTTGTTACATCAGCTATCTGCCAGTCAGTGGAAGTCCTGTCAATGTCATTGCTCCATCCGTTTCAGAGATTAGCGGGAAAAAACAGACAGACAAAAATGAAAAAAAAAATGTTGTTCTGGCATAAGTAGTGTAGTAGTAGTAGTTTGATCGAGGTAGGACACGACGGTATGTCCCTTCCGAAATGAGCTGTCTGACTGGGGAAGTATCTCCGCTCTACAGAAGACCCCGGCCATAATAACCATCGCTAGAGTTCACTGTACCTCGCCTCCTCCACGCCCCTTCCTTCCTAGCCTCCCCACCCTTTCCCTTCAGGGTCGGCAGCACGTAGGTAACGCCCTTGGTGTTGCACACGTCATTGATAGACCACGGTGACCGCTTCTCATCAGGTGGGCCGTGTGCTTTTCTGCCACCTAAGTGGTATAAAAAATAAGGTATAAAAGGATTTAAAATAACCCCTTTTTACAAACAGACCGTTCAATTTTATTTATTGGTGTAGGTGTATACCTATAGATGGTACCAATCTATGTTACAGCATTCATTTTACCCATCGCCTTACCATTTGGGAATGAGCTCAACCGGAATTATACTGGATGGATTGGCGTCGCATCAGGCTTTGGACAGAACATAGCTGGTAAGTTATGTATATTATAAACTTCTTTTATACCTATTGCCAAAGTTATCTTTACAATGTTTACACCCATATTTCGCGAGTTACATTTTTATGCCATTATATTTGGCAGGTACCTGAAGACATAAGAATTTAGATACCTGTTGAACTATATTATTACTTATTTACCTATATTATTAGGTACCTACTTAAAATTTTATCAAATATTTCAGGTGTACCCATTCCAAACAATCAGTTCCTTAGCCACGTGGTGGTAGATATAATCAGCAATCCAGTATGCCGTGCCAGCGCTCCTAATCTTGAGATGTTGGTGCAAAATACAAACGTATGCACCAGCGGCTTCGGTGGTAAAGGTCCATGCTTTGGTGACTCTGGAGGACCTCTCGTTGTTATTTCCAATAATAGGCCTATTCTTGTAAGTTATTATGTATTCCTTTTTTGCATTGAAATACCTCCAGATATTACCTTGCGAGTACTTGCGACGCGTCGAGGCTCAAGACTATTAAGGAGTGCAATAATTATCAAATGTGAGGGTAGGCCCACCAGCCCCCTACACTACTGCCATTCGTGACGATGACAATCGTTTTGAAGGCCGCCAAATAATGTTCAACAACTCATGAAAAATATGAATGAGTAACAAAAGCAGCACACATTCTGCAGAGCCCCGGGCCCCGGGCAACCTTTCCTACTCTTCCAATCTATCATTTGGTTTAGTTGGCTGTTACGGGACCATCATTCATTATGGTCCTCGTCAGTCAATCAGCAGGTGTAAAGGCTTGCAGGTAGGGTTTGCTAGGGCCCGAAGATTTTGTCAAGGCTCATTATACCTTGATTCATGATTAAATATTTTACTTTTTTGTAGTACCTGCCTACTTTCGAAATTTAAAGATGAGATGAGAGATTTTTAAAAAGGTTCATTAAAAATATTTTTTATTCTCAGCTTGGTATAACGTCATTTGGTTCTGGCCTGGGTTGCTCAAGCGGTTTTCCCGCCGCATACGCTCGAGTCACATCCTTCATAAATTTCTTCAATCAGCATCTATGGTAGTTCTTTTTGAAAATAAAATGTTTATCCTTAATTAATTCTTTACTTTTTTTTTCATTCCTCACTGCGGTCCTTAATTTTTAAAGCGGTGAGCTTATGATTTGGCTTTTTTATAATGTTCCACTGGAAAACATGATGACGATGACGGAGACGATAAGCGCTAAGCGCTCTAAGCTAAACGATTTAAAATAGCGATTAAAATATAATGAAACTGAATGATTTCAATTCAGATATTTGGTTTGAAATCTGTGCAATCATCATCTACTTTTGACGCCGACTGTACATAGGTATAGTTTTTACAGTTTAATGTCGCGAATGCAGGGTAGCAGTGATCTGTAAGCGACATTATTCAAAATATTTGAAGGTATTTTCATGTGTGATTCTGAATATTATCACATCACATCCTCAGACCAATAAATATTTGAAGGTATTTTCATGTGTGATTCTGAATATTATCACATCACATCCTCAGACCAATAATACTTTTTTATTGGTCTGAGATCACATCACTGAATTTTATTAATTTTGAATTTTACTTAGAGTTTAGTTCTAGTTTTTTTTTCCTCCTACTTTGACAAATATTGTATGAATGCCAGTTTCAAGTAAATAGTTGCAACGTTTTCGTCATTTAGTCATAGTCAAGGTCAGTCAATAGTCAAATCAGTCAGTCATAGTCTTATCTTACCCCAGTAAAATAGTGGACACTTTACTAGAGGCTTCTATCATGGAGTTTAGGAATCAACGTTGAAAAGCACAATTCACGGTAGGTAACCACTTTCCCGAACTCGTGCACGTTGCAGAAGATGTTATGTTTAAAAATCCACCGTTTTGACTTATAATAACTACATTTTACACTAATTTTAGAAAATGATACAATGCCCCGGTTAACCCTTAATAGGGCCCGAGCCTGTGAGTGCTTTTTCTTCAAACTAACACTGGTTCCTGGCTAATAATAGCTCATAGATTTCATTTTTCTAAATATTTTTTATAGGGGTTGCATTTTAGGGGTAGTTTTTCCGGTGGTAAATAATATACCATTGCCCGTTTACAACTTCAAAATTTTGCGGAGTGGTGGTAAAATTGTTACCATTGCCCCTTCTGGCGCATTTTCATTTTAAGACTAGTGGTTTCATCTGTGTTTGTTATACATTTTTTGTTAAATAAATTTATGTAGCTACCTTATTATTTTATTTATTAATTTTTATTGTTATCTATACTAATATTGAAAACAAGTAAGATTTCTATTCATAGACTTTACACGAGTCCCGGCTTACCGTAACAAAAAAACTGATTTTTATATATAGTTACCTACGGTTTTCAGTAAGTATAATCGGGCAATGGTAACTATTTTACCACTTAAAAACGATATCGAAAAATGTATTAAAAATCGTTCCTGAAAGCTGCTAATACGTAAAACGAAAGTAAATATACCCTATTTTATAAATTTGTATCGTAAAATTTCTTATAAGAATTATTGTAGAACAAATTTGCACAAAATCCGCACTCGACCACTAAAACATTCAATTTTTGCCACCAAAATTCGTTGGGTCAACTTTGACAGTACCGTAGATTGCTAAAATGACTTTGCCAACTTATGAAGTGTTAAAAATATGACAGTAAACTTACTAAAAAAATATAATGAAATCAAGGAATAACATTTAATGTTTCCATTTTAAATATATCTCAAATTTTGTAGAAAAGCAGAAAGTGGTAATATATATACCCTTACCCTATTAAGGGTTAAGTCTACGGACCCTGTTTTTCAGCGTTGGTCAGTGGCAATAATAAGTTTTCATGAGTTATAATCAAAAAAAATTGCACTATAATTTTTTAAAGTGTCAAACTCAAACAAAACTAATGTCATTTTGGAATGAAATGTCAACAGTCAATGTCATGCTGATCAGCTGATCTAATTGGAGGATTGGAGCTTTTATTGGAGGGAGGCTGGAGTGGAGCTGGAGGACCTGTCGCAGTGTCGCTCGGCGGCCGGCACTGGAGCTCATTTCAGAAACGAAAAATGCAAATCAATATTCATTAATATTTTATTTATTTTCAAGTGTACTTACTTGCATAATATGTAATAATGATTTTAGACTATTTAATCACATTTCATTTACAAGAGTGTATTAATATTTTATCAGAAACTGATAATTTGGGCTACTACAGCATAAAAATTGAGTAATTATCGTTTTCAATAGTTATTAATTAGTGTAAATTGAAAATTTGTGTTACATGTTCTTCGCTTCGCTTCATGAATCTATTTGCATAAGTAGTACTTATTTTTTTCAGTTTTTTAAAACTATTCGAGACATATCCTGATGTGGGAGATAAGGTGTTATGTGATCCTGTTGAGAGCCTACCTGCCTGTGACAAGGATTTGATAAAAGCTCAACAACAAATATTAGAAAGCGATAAATACAAGAACATCTTGTCAAAGTTGGATTATTGTTTTCTTAAGCGTAATGTTCACACAAGGTTTTTTGGTTTACCAGTTTGCCCAGAACTACATCGAACTGTTTTGCCTAAGAATGTTGACTTGGGATGTTTTTTAAAAGTAACAGGTAAGTGATATAAGTTTATTTAAGTTTATTGTAAAATCTTCATATTTAAAGTAACAAATTAATTTATGTTTTGAATTTTTTTAGGAACAGTAGTCCGAGCTACTCAATCAAAAATGCTAGAATATCAGAGAAACTATGTATGTTTAAAATGTAATTATGAAAACTGCAAAAAGGCAGAGTTTGAAGATAGATATATTTTAAAACCTCCATCAAAATGTGGTAATGACAGCAAGGCTTGTAGGAGTACCACATTTTCTCAAGTTCAGCTGGTTTCTAGAGAACATTGTAAAGATTATCAAGAAATCAAAATACAGGTAAAAATTACTAGTAACCAACAGTAATTTGGAAATCCTTTTTTCATACGGGTATAGGTATGCCTACAATATAAAAAGTATCTATTGCCGAAATTTTGATGGTCTAGCAGTTTAGGCCATTGATCATAATATACATATCATTTGTTATTGCATTATGTTCCTAGTTTGTTATCGTAAGTTACACGGCACTATCGAATTAGGGTCTCCTGTGAAGATAGTGTCAATGTTTTTGAAATAAATAAATATGTATGAATAGTCTATCTATTAGACCTATAATAGAGTGGTAATAATGCCAAGGTTAATGACCATTATAAACACTGACCAATATTTCAGCTGAATCTGTTAGCAGTTTTCAAGCGATGCTCGAATATTGATAACAACCTGCCGAAAAACGGCAGGATTCTAAAAAGCACATTTTCAGAATCAGGATTTATCCTAGAACACACATAGCAATTATTATTTTGTAAAAAGTTTTACCCTGGTTATGACTCTAGTACATTATAATACTGATAAACATCCATTCACTATAAATGTATTATGTTCCAGGAACAAGTGAATAAGTTAAGTATAGGAACAATTCCTGGTTCAATGTGGGTTGTTCTAGAAGATGATTTAGTAGATTCATGTAAACCTGGCGATGATGTTGTAATTTGGTAAGATTTTCATCATTGTATACTAACTGTTGCCTGCAGCTCTGCTTGCATATAGTACTCAAATCAAATCAAATCAAATCAAATCATTTATTTGTGTAAACACGAGTCAATATACATATATGCATGCAAGATGGTCAATAGTTTAGTTGATGTCCAGCGTGCTTAGCCGTAGTCATGCCGGCGTACAAATGCTTCAGGAATACTGAAATGGTTATTAACTTTAAATTTACTTATTTGTCTGTTTTATTAATTTTTCTTTGCATATGAAACCTTTCAGAATGTATCTGTAGGTATAATAACATCTTAAGTATTATAAGATTTTTAAATTTTATTTTTATGTCAGTCATGTCAATATGACTTCACCTCGTCTGATGGATGAATTTCTGGTAAGGCCATTCTGCTATCTCTGCCACATTACTGCTCTCAAACTACTTACATTTATAATAAATTATGCTTGTATGCCTCAATCCCATAATGATTGTAACTCTCCAAATATTACAGTGCAACAGTCCGTCGTCGCTGGAGGCCTATCGGTCAGAACAAGAAATCAGAAGTAGAACTAGTTCTGCAAGCAAATTTTATAGAAGTCTGCAACGCTCAGCGGTCTGAAGTGATAGCAACAGCTCCTGATATTAAAGACTGTTTCGATGAATTTTGGACTAAGTATGAAGCTTGTCCTTTGAAAGGCAGGGACAGAATTTTAGCAGCTGTGGCACCTCAGGTAAATTGTTGTCATTATAATTCTGAACTAATACCTACAGTGAAATTTTAAAACAACTCATATATACCAACATTCTCTATAAATTTAAATCAGAGGAAATCAATGTGACCATGACATCACTTGAACCGAGTGAGTAATTGTGATTACTCTGACCAACTGAGCTTCCTGGACTCATCCTGGATTTGCAATATAAGCAGCTATTACTTTTACTGAAATTCTTACAAAATTATAATGGAAACGGTAATTTTTTCCACAGGTATATGGACTTCATTTAGTAAAGTTAGCAGTTTTGCTAACAGTGATCACAGGGTCGAACCATATTGTAGAAAATGATAATAATAAGAAAACAGTACAAGATGACAAACATTCAACTCGGGTCCGTGGACAGTGTCACCTTCTTTTAGTAGGAGATCCAGGTAGGTACTTATGTTTTTCATTTTGTTGTTCATGTTATTTTTCTGAAAGTTCCGCCTTCGCTGGTGCGCAGCCGCCTTCCCTGGCTAGCTAGATGTGTAGGATGTGGCTCTGTAAGAGGTGTAGACCCAAGACGAATTTGACATTACAGACATCACTGCCATCTTCTATACCTCTTAAATGGCTTAAAACGTCTTCCATACCTCTTAAATGGCTTACCTGAGGACATCAGAGTGGAAACAAACATACACAGGTTCAAATCAAACTTAAAAAAATACTATATTGGCGTATGTGAATAATTTATTGTAGTTTTTAATCTTTTGTAAGTTATCACTATAAACACAGATAAGAAGATTATGTACTACGTAGAGACTGTAAGTACTGTAACCCACAGACAAACCAGTCACACGGTTTTGTGGGATATGTTTTTAAGATACTTATGCAATTTAAAAAGAAATAAACGTTTTTATCTATCTATCTATCTATCTGACCCGCAACACCGAAAGCAAAGCAGCGCGGAACCTTGTCCGTTGTTCGGCAGATGTGGTTGTCTATAGGTGAGGTTGACCGGGGGCTTATAGATCTTGGGCATATGCATCTAATCTTCTATGTAACTAAATCTACTATATAAAAATAAGTCGGGTTTTCCTTCCTGACGCTATAACTCCAGAACGCACGAACCGATTTCCACGGTTTTGCATTCGTTGGAAAGGTCTCGGGCTCCGTGAGGTTTATAGCAAAGAAAATTCAGGATAAATTTCAACAGAAAAGCGGAAAAATCATTTTTCATATACAGTGGCGAAACGGAGTTCGCCGGGTTTGCTAGTGAGCTATAAAATGATATTTATGTAAAAACGATTTTTATGCAATTACTCAATAAATCGCAGGGTTCACTTCACTTGTTTAGTTTAATTATACAACGTATTTTTTCAGGTACGGGTAAATCGCAGCTTCTTCGCGCGGGTTCAGAGCTGACAGCACGATCTGTGTTCACGTCGGGCGCCGGTAGCACCAGAGCTGGTCTGACCTGCGCAGCTCTTAGAGTAAGCAGTTTTGTCTTATAAGAAACATATTCAATAGCGATTTTTGAGGGCTTCACCAAGATCCTGTAGGCCGAAGCCAACCTCACCTGCTAGCCGGTAGACCTGCTGATTAACAGGTAAGGCCCGGCACACACTTAGCTTTACTTTTTTTTTATATATAGGACACGTCAATTTGACTTCACCTCGCCTGATGGTTACTCCCAAGGTTCGAAGTTAAGATGGTGAAAGTCTCAGACGCAACCAGGAACAATTAGTCTAGTAAACGAATGATCCTAGATGGAAAAGTCGAAAGCAGAAACTTTGACTTAGGAACTTTGTTTGGACTAGTTAGGAGATAAACATACTAAAAGTCCTGACCCCTCCGAGGTGAGCCGGAGGGGGGGGGAGCACGAAGAAGGTCCCGTTTTTTCGTTTTTTGCTTACTTCTCGAAGAGGTGCTTTGTACGAAATTGTGTTGTACGACATAATAAAAGCTAATTAAATTCTCTAAAACTTTGTCTGTTGCACTTTGTATCTATCTCCAATCATTACCTAGCTATGAGCTTCTAAAGGCGGTCGATTTTCAAAGCGCTCATATCAGTTTTCCCAAAAATGTATGGGTATCTACCGGAATTGTTCACATTTATGATTATAGCCCCGCTCCCTTGGGCAGTAGCGTGATGATATTCAGCCTATGACATTCACGGATAATGTGGCTTTCTATTGGTGAAATAATTTTTTAAATCGGTTCAGTAGATCCAGTTTCAAACTGTTTCCGCCTTCACTGCGTAGAGGTACTCCGCTTATGTTATCTACACTAGTCTATACAATATTATAAAGAAGTAAAGTTTGTGTTTGTATATTTATTAAATTGTAAGGGGTAATCTCGGGATCTACTGGACCGATTTTAAAAATTCTTTTACCAATAGAAAGCCACATTATCCGTGAATGTCATAGGCTGAATATCATCACGCTACTGCCTAAGGGAGCGGAGCAATAATCATAAATGTGAACAATTCCGGTAGATACCCATACATTTTTGGGAAAACTGATATGAACGCTTTGAAAATCGACCACCTTTAGAAGCTCATAGCTAGGTAATGATTGGAGATAGATACAAAGTGCAACAGACAAAGTTGTAGAGAATTTAATTAGCTTTTATTATGTCCTACAACACAATTTCGTACAAAGCACCGTCTTCGAGAAGTAAGCAAAAAACGAAAAAACGGGACCTTCTTCGTGCTCCCCCCCCTCCGGCTCACCTCGGAGGGGTCAGGACTTTTAGTATGTTTATCTCCTAACTAGTCCAAACAAAGTTCCTAAGCCAAAGTTTCTGCTTTCGACTTTTCCATCTAGACCCCCTTTTTGAGCATTCATTGACTGGACTAAATGTTGAGATAATGATTCAATAGCGGTATTGAACTAACTACCTACTATTATTATTGAAAATAATACTTTGAAAAAAAAGACGGAAACTCTTCCGACTAGTTTAGGAGTCTGAAGTATAATAGCATCCCCAGCTATTGTGAGTTACATTTGCTTTTTTTTTTACAGCAAATGTGCACGCAATATAGCAAAGCTCATTGCTATTGACTATTAGTTTCTTACTTAAGCATTTTTAATTGTTATAGGAAGAAGGAGAATGGCATCTAGAAGCAGGAGCGCTTGTATTATCTGACGGGGGCGTATGTTGTATTGACGAAATCTCACAACTCCGCGTACACGACCGTACAGCTATACATGAGGCCATGGAACAGCAAACTATTTCTGTTGCAAAGGTAAATTTATATGCAAACAAAATTCTTTGAAGTGAATATACTTTATTAGTGTGCTCTGGTGAAAAAACCGATCTTATACTCAGCATACATTAGTTATGCTTACTTTGGTTAGTTATACTACTTCTAGCTAGCGCTTTGTAGAATATTCTAAATTATTTATCATAGCTGTTGCCCGCGGCTCCGCCGCGTGGATGTCGGTTATCGCGACCAAACATAGCCTATGTTCATTCTCGAGGTCTAATCTACTCCTATACCAAATTTCATCAAAATCGGTTCAGCGGTTCCGGCGTGAAAGCGTAACAGACAGACAGACAGACAGACAGAGTTACTTCCGCATTTATAATATTAGTATGGACTAGCTTTTGGGTTCGTCTTTGCCCACGTGGATTACTGAAATCCCGTACCCGCTTACCAAAGGAACCTATTCCATGGATAAAAAGTAGCCTATGTGTTATCCCAGATTATAATCTATGCCTGTACCAAATTTCAGCTAGATCTGTTCAGCCATTATTGTAAGATTATCACAAAAGAGCATTATACCTTATGTTACATAATGATATGCTTAACATTTGATTACAGGCTGGAATTGTATGTAAATTAAATACTCGATGCGCGATTATCGCCGCTTGCAACCCTAAAGGGCACTACGATACGGATCAACCATTAAGCGTTAACGTATCTCTCGGGACTCCACTGCTAAGTAGGTAATGTTGGTAATGTTCATACAATTTTACTTCAGTTGCATAGTTTTGCTTGATTTTATTGTTGCTTTTGATGGGTCTGGTCGAAGGTTCTATCTGGCCAATTCTAGGACTGTTCAGAAAGGACCCTGTGTACCTAGTCTGTACCGTACAGTTTTTTCGCTGTTTAGAAAAGCTTATAGAGGAATTTTTGGATAAATTATTTCTTTTATACCTGGACAGTAAATTCTTGTGTGTTTCCTCGCATTTTTTTTGTACTTCGAGAAATCATAGATTTGTCTAAACCTTTGACACAATATACGGGGTATACAGGGTGAATTTTTCAAAAGGGATTGGATGGCCAAATCCGAAACTATAAGGAATAGCGAAAAATGCTCAAAGGAGTCACGAGCCCGATTTTGATGAAACTTAAAACCTCATCATTACATTTTTGAAAAACCAATAATCCTAGCTAGGAATCGAACCTGTTGATTTTGAAAAAAAAAACACATCCTATATTATTACACCATACGATAGTGTTGCTATTAAGGATCATATTCTGGGAAGTAATGACATACCGCAAACTAAAGGAAAGAGCTCATCTTTAACAAAATACATTTTATTTTTCTTAAATTAACTGATTAATTGTTCAAAATGTAGACCATTGTTTTCAATACATAGCTGGATTTGAGACTTCAAGGCTCGTACTGCATTCAATATTACAATGTTATTGATTCCGTTTAGAATATTCTCCAAAGAACGTTTCAAGTCATCAAATGTGTCTTTATAAATTTAGTTTTTGACATACCCCCAGAGAAAGTGATCTAAGGGAATAAGATCAAGGCACAGGACCATGCCTTGCAATAAAATTGTCGTCAAACTGCTGAATCCAAATCCCTTTTATTAGCTAATATGGGCTGGAGCTCCATTTCTTATTTAAAAAAACATCAATCATCATAATCATTCTGAGTATAATTTAAAACACGGAATAGTTACGATCTTTTCTGGGATTTCGAACGAAACAAATAGGTAGATGAAATATGAATTTTATTAAATTCCATAATTTCCTTAAATTTGCCGTATATCATTACTTCGCAGAATTTGATCCTTAACGGCGACTCTATCGTATGGTGTAATAATAAAGGGTGTGTTTTTTTTTTCAAAATCAATGGGTTCGATTCCTAGCTAGGATTATTAGTTTTTCAAAAATCTAATGATGAGGTTTTAAGTTTCATCAAAATCGGGCTCGTGACTCCTTTGACCATTTTTCGCTATTCCTTATAGTTTCGGATTTGGCCATCCAATCCCTTTTGAAAAATTCACCCTGTATATTATGATTATAAAGAAACGTAAACAATTATTAAGTGTAGCTATCTAAAATTGTGATAGGAATATTATCTTAATCATTAATTAGCGACATTAATCCACTATCTAATTCTTGCCATAAACTGTTCTATTATAAAATTACATAAAACTCACAATAAAGTGTAGCGTAATATTTTTTTCAGATTCGACCTAATATTTATCTTATTGGATTCAAAAAACAAGACATGGGACAAACTTGTTTCGTCTTATATACTCTTTGGAGATTCAAATCCAACTGATGCAAAGAAAAAATGGGATCTGGAAAAGTTGCAGGTATGTTTTATTACTGTACAACTAAGACGGTTGTAGTCGGTCGAAGTTCGACATAACCATCCCTGATGGCCAACGGTTGGATATCAGTGGAGATTTCCGCACGAAAAAAAGGTACTACAGCATAATCCTATTAACACTGTATTGTATGTTTCAGATGTACATCAGTTTAGTCGGCCTACGCCATACGGAAATGACTAAATCAGCAAATATGATACTCCAGTCATACTATATGCTACAAAGGAGATCCGATCACAGAGACCCTTCGAGAACTACTGTTAGAATGTTAGACAGCTTAGTAAGGTCAGTAATACAGTATTCTTTAATACTGTACTTAGTTGATATTTTATGGGGATCTCCTTCATCCGACTGTCTATCCTAGTTGCATCCAAAGCTTTCGCTTTGTAGCCTGGGATCTGTAAGGCGAGCACGAATTTTCTTTCGTATCGAGTTCGTAACGTGTGCGACAAAAATGTATGAAATTTGTACAGCGTACGTGCGTAAAAAGAACTGTACAAATCTCATATAATTTCTATCGCACACGTTACGAACTCGATTCGAAAGAAAATTCGTGCACGCCCCACTGTTACGTATTCCCATAATTTCACCAAAGCGACTGCCGTCTTATCCCTCAAATACAAGAGATAAGCATGCACCAAGGTCAAATCTGGTAATCGGTAGATAAGGTTGGCTTAGGCCCCAAAGATCTAGGTAGGTTTGTAAAAATAAATAATATACTCATTAACTACATTTTGTGATTTTTACAGGTTATCTCAAGCGCACTGCCGCCTTATGTACCGTACGACCATATTACCCATGGATGCCATTATTGCGGTCTCATTAGTCGACCTGTCGATGCAAGATTGCACTCTCGATGACACAACAGATGCCTTACACTCAACCATACCTAAGTACTCCGACTATGATTACTTATGTACAGCAAAAAAGCTATTAACACATTTAAAATTACCAGAAATATGGAAAAACGAATTGTTGTATTATGCTAAATTATTACAAGTGGACCACAAAACTTTAGAAAATGATATAGAAGAAGGAAATTGTAAATTATTCGCAAAACACGATGATGTTACTGATGACAATATTCATCTTTCCGCATCCCTGATAACAAGTTCTTATTTCAATAATAAAAAATCTAACCAAGATATAGCAGTTGATGTGGAAATAGTTACAAAAAAAGATAAAAACTTGAAAGATGGTATCAATGAAAAGTTTGCAGCAACATTAAAGAAACATGCTACGTTAAATAAGACAGAAAGAGAACCACCAATCGTAAAGAAAGGTAATAAAAGGAAAAGGAAAGAGATTACAATAGACACTAGTGTTGTTAAAAGTAAATTGCCTAAACGAGGTAAACAATCAAAAAAATCTAAAGGCAAAACCGAAGTTGATGATGACAATCTTGATAATAGTGATGAAGACTTTGATGAAAACATAAATGTGTTAAATGCCGTACCTAGTGTAAATGATGCATTAGCTGATTTGGGAATCGACTTCAGGTTTGAATGTGATACTAATGAAAATACATCAGAATCTGAAGAGATACATAATCGTAATGTACTTGAAGATAAAGATACAAATCATAATATAAATAATGAACCTGTTATTGTCAAAAATGTTACTAAATCTAATGATAACACAAAAGTTAAACAAAACACAGCCAACAAATTGAAGCAGTTTCAATTTGTTAGCAACCATGACTTTGATAAGTATGATGAAAATAGCAAAATACAGAATAATTCATCAGAGAAACCTGAACTCACAAGAGATGTTTCTGAACTATCCAAAGCTACATCAAGACCACCAATATCCATATTTGAGACTTCAAAAACAGCAAACTTAATTGAAACAGATTTAAATGTTATAGCTATTAATAAGACCACTTCAACAGAAAATCGGTCGAAAGATTCCATTAACAGAATTTCAAATCCAAGTTCACAAATATCAATATTTGAAAGCTCAGATTGTGATATAGATTTAGATATTTAATCATGTTAGAGTTATTACAATCAATAAATGCAGTAAAAATTTTCGAAATGGTTTTTATTTCAATATGTACCATAAATTACATTACTGCTTCAACAAGACAATTTCAGTCATCAACTTTGTATTCTATTCAGCTAGTAAAATAAAATCATGATTTTTAAATAACCATCATAATTATTGTCTTTGATAACCATGATGGGTAACATTGACATACTATTTACAAGTAAGCTTCTTAAATCTTAGGGCAAGAGAAAGATAATTATAATCTCTTCAAGTTATTCCTCTGCACCAGATTTGTGTGGGTCATGTTCATAATTCTCTATGAGAAAATTTTTGAAACGCCTTGCAGTTATACTGATAGACTCTTCTTTGGGTACTACATTCAATATTTCTACTCTTGCTACATACAAGTGTCCTGGATTATTTGGGCTGACCATTTTTATAACATCGACTTCATCACCTACTCTTACCTGCAATGCAAAACATGAATAAGCACACAATCAAGGGCCTAGTAATCAGAGAATCAGGTTACTGAAGTTATATTCCTAATGGTATCTAAAACCTACGGGCGAATTTGTGTTTGAACTTAGATTAACCATATTAAGCTCATTGCTAAGTCTCAAATTTTGAGATTCAGCAATGAGCTTAATATATGGTTTTTTATAATACCACTTGAGTGGCAGACAAGGACATGGCCCACCCGATGTGTCACTGTGGCTTATGGACGTCTGCAAAACCATGCTATCAGCTTTATTGAGGTCATGTTTAGTGCATGAGATGGAGCCAACGAGGTCAATAGCAATAGGCTTTAACATAAAAAAATACTCACAGAAGCACTCTTTTTCAAGATTTTCTTTCCATTTACTCTAATTTTACTCTCATAAAACAACTGTTCCACTTTGCTGAAAACAAAATTTAGGTAAAATACACAGACAATTTTAGTGAAAAAAATAACGTGTTAGATATAATATTGGGTGAAGTAATTTCATACACAACATGGGACAACATAGGATGCTTAGATTATTAATATGTCTAGATGGAGTAACGCGCTGCAAAATGACAAGAAGAAATGGGACGAATTTTCCTTATTAGTGTGCGTGACAGCTTCGTCTTACACTCGCGTTATGTCAGTTTGCTTTTTAGTGTGCGTGTATAAATACATACCAGTTGCTGAAAACTGCCTTAAAAATAGGGAAAATTTTATGTATTAATTAATAATATTAAATGTATATTCAGTTTAGAAAATATATATTTTATTCAACTTGGCTGCATGGATTTACATCCATGTAAGTAAGTATGTATGTTTGTTCGTTTCAAATTTTGCTACTGCATTTTGAAGCAATTATCCTAACCGAAACCTAAAGCGTCCAAATATAATTAAAAATAGGTACCTAATAATTGTACCCGTTTTTATGGAATACTAGCTTCTGCCCGCGGCTTCGCCCACGTGGGTGTCGGTTATCGCGACCAAACATAGCCTATGTCTCGAGGTCTAATCTAATCTGCCCCTATACCGAATTTCATCAAAATCGTTTCAGGCGTGAAAGCGTAACAGACAGACAGACAGAGTTACTTTCGCATTTATAATATTAGTATGGATTTGAATATTTGTTTTGACGTGATGACCATATATTATAATCTTGACTTGCAAAAATGACATCAAATTCGTACTCAGCATACCGAAAAACCCCTCATACGATACTCATAATATTGTATTTCACATTATATTGCATAATATACCCGCTAGGCCATGATTTTTTATGGGAGTTTTGACTTGAGTAACTAGCAACACACCCGTTAAGTACAAAATGGCGACAACAATATTAAATTATTTTAGAAAAAATCTAATGGCTTATTCTGCTAAAATTAGTACGATACAATGGTACAAACCGATGATAGGTAACTTTTTTTATTTATTTAATACGCCCTGAATAATTTCTGCACACTTTTACCACCCATATCGTTATTTTTAAAATCTCAAATTATTGACAGTGCCCACTGACAGTGCATCTGACACTAAAGCAGGAAAATCGTTTACACATCAATCTTTGGTGAGTATTTTTTGGGCCGCTTTCAACGCTTTGACAGTCTATCTAGACCATAGACTTAGGAAAAGTATGGACGGAGTGCCTAGAGTAACTAGTCTGTGTCAAAAAATGGCGGGCATCAATCATTGTGTGAGTAAATTGTAGGGATGCGAGGTTTTACCTAAATTTCCCCATTTTTTATTATTTTAGTTGAGGAATAGGGAGAATTATTTGGTAAATTTTAAAATATATAAATGAACAATCATTAAAGGTGATTCGTGCATTATTATTAAAAATATTATTTTATCATAAATTAATGAAAATAATATTTTAGTTATTTTTTACATTATCTTTTTCATTATACCTATATAAAAAAAAACTTACATGGATGGTAACCGTGGGGAATATTCACTCGATTAAACTAGGTACCTAATTAACAAAAAAAGTTAAAAATTCATATTAGTTACAATTTGTATTTTTGCGATTCCTAATCCCATGTATTTATAAAAAAGAAGTTAAATCACTACGGTTATCACTACTAATAAATAGTTTATGCTATTTCATCATAAAGTCACACAATTTACAGATTTCCCCAAAATATGGGGAAATTTGCACACTTTTATGTTGGGATCACTGGTTTTGTACCGAACAATTGAATTTTGTTTGAAATATTGAATGAACATTTATGTATAATTATTAGATAAACATTAAGTGATTAAAATATTGATTAACCTGTGAAATGTGATCCCTGGATTTATTTTCTTCCTGTCACTACGGTTTTTACACCATTTCACTGCACAAGACATGTTGTATTTGATTTTTTTTTTGTTCCCGCTTAAACTGACAGATCGACCGATTCGGCCGACGTTTGCCGCGAAGTGGCTGACTATGATGTGAGAGTGTGCGTGGCGACTATATACGTATACGAAAGTTGGCTGACTATGCAGCGTCACTTTTTTGTTCCCATGGCTCCGTCCATAGTTATTCCTAGGTCCATGATCTAGACATATTAATAATCTAAGATAGGATGTATTCTTGCATGAAGAATGTGTTTATTATTAAAATGATAGTACTTACTTCCTAGATACACTGAGTGCTGATTTTATTATAACATCTGCTCTCATTGAAGTGGTTGAAAATTTGACTACTTTAGAATCCTTGGATAGTGAGGAATCATCTTCAAAAGTTTCATTTTCATCATCAGAGTCATATTGCTGGAAAGTAAAATGTACGATAAGATTAGGTATTTCAATTAGAGAAACAGCCATTACAATGTCTATAATTTTATATGCGTAAATAATTTCACAAACCTTTTTAGACTTATGCCTAACAATAATATTATACGTTACATTTGGATACAATCTTAAAGCTGTTGAGGTTATGTTTACATTATTATAAACTAAATTATGTAACTGTTTCGGGGCTAGTCCCTGTCTAAAGACATTTCGAACAGCACTAAAGGAAAGTAATCTTCGCCATAAGCTCATTTTTCTGAGAACTAAATAATAATGTAAACAACAGCTGACTGGAGAAGGAAAGCTGTTTGCTCAATTTCATTCCATTCCATTACACGTAAGAATTTTAGGAATAGAAAACTGGGCTGTCAAATCATAAAAATATGATACTCTTTATTTTTTTATATTCCTAAAAATTTCTTTTGTAAAAATGGTGGCGCTCAGCTGCTGAAAATTATTCTAATTGAACATTATCATTATAAAACAGCGTTTGATAATGCACGAAGAAAATAAGAAATAGGCTCCATGATGTAAGCTTTGTTATGATACTTCTCCCTAGAGGTCACTAGTAGTACCTAAAATTTTTATTCAAAGACCATGATAATATTTATCATCGTCTTGATATCATTTCGTAGTAGGTATGCAGCTATGGCATTTATTTAAATATATTATAGCCTCTGTTACGTTCATCGAAAACATTGTTCTATTACCTATCTACCCATGTATCTACCTATATAATTATTTTTACGAGCCTTCCACAAATAGGTAAAACTTACCTACCTACTTTGATCCCGAATACAAACAATCTCACCCTTGAACATTTTGTTTGTAAGTCTCATCTCAGGCTTAAATAATAAATTTTGGTGGTGTACTACGTTGACGGTGGTTGGAATATCATAAATTCATAATCATAACCGTTTACAGATTAACCGCTACAGACGTGAGAGCAAACACCCCACTTCTGTTTGTTTATAACATTTGGTTAACATCAAACTGAATGAGGATCAGTCACTTTTTTAGCTGAGTATGCAGTTTTATAGACCTAAAAAAAACAATAAATTCTGTAAAAAAATTATTTGAATCGGATCAAAAATGACGAAGTTATAGCCATTTTAGTGCGGTAATCTCAAAAACGCTCGCCACCGCGTAGAAATACCCTGTGACGTCATCGCTCGCCTCGTCGTGCGTCGCCGCTGCGCCGCGCCGGCGCCGCCATGGAGAATATAGGGCTATTCGGATAAAACATTTGATGATTTTTTTTAAATTATAGAATTAAGTATTTTTTCTTTTTTTTATACTACGTAGGTGGCAGACAAGCACACGGCCCACCTGATGGGAAGCTGTCATCGTGGCCTATATGGACGTGTGCAACACCAGGGGTGTCACACGGGGTGTCACCAGGGGTTCTGCCGGAAGGGGTGGACGGAGGGCGGACTAGGAAGGGGTGGAGAGATAAAGATAAAGATAAAGATAAAGATAAAGATAAAGATAAAGATAAAGATAAAGATAAAGATAAGGATAACGATAACGATAACGATAACGATAACGATAACGATAACGATAACGATAAAGATAACGATAAAGATAAAGATAACGATAAAGATAAAGATAAAGATAAAGATAAAGAAGATAAAGATAAAGACCTCGGCGCTAGAAAACCCGAGACGGCATGCGGTTTTAATCAGTTCGATTCAAACATAAAACGCCCCGGTTGGGGGTGTTTTTATATTTGTCAGTCCGCCGAATTGACTGCACCCCGCCTGATGGTAAGCTGAGGTGCAGTCCTCAAGTAATGGACATCATTTCATCGAAACTTGAACACTTTCCCAAATAACGGATGTCTAGGTATACAACCACTCTACCCTTATTTGCCCCCTTAGGGGTGGATTTTTGAAAAACCGCGATTCCGGGGTACGTTTATTTTTAACCAGAAGCAGCTGTATCAAATTTCGTGCTTCTTACTTTCAAAATAACGGACTTTCATGCAACCAGCCATCGCCTATTTTACGCCTTTAGTAGTGAAATTTTGAAAACGCTGGTATGCATGTATATTTATTTCTAATCAGAAGTAGGTATATGAAATTTAATGCGTCGAACATTGAAAATGAAGAACTTTCATATAAAATGTTTATGCCTTATTTTGCCACCTTAGGAGTAAAAATTCTAAAAATCCGTTTTTAGTGGATTCCTACAACATAAAAAGCATCTACTGTCAAAATTTCAAGTTTGTAGGTCCAGCGGTTTAGGCTCTTCGTTGACGTATCGGCCTGTTTATCATAGGGCATCGCACACGAGGCGAGCCATGACGTCATCGACAAAAATCCAGCGAGAGTGTGCGTTTTAAAACAGCCGATTTTAAATCTTCGATAACTTCGTCATTTCTTGTCGGATTTTAATCATTTAAAAAACAAAATGCTTAGAAATTTGTAGCGCATACGTTTCATTAATTAAAAATTAAAAGTTCTGTTATGTGACTGATCCTCATTTGTATCTTCTAGTTTACATGAAATGTTTTGGTTCGTGTAATATCTGCCTACCTAGTCGGCCCTTTTATTATTTTATTCATGCAAGAATTTCACAATGGGTGAAACATGCTTTAAGTACCTACATAGTTACCTACTAACGTACTAACATAAAGCATGCTTCACCCAAAGTGAAATTCTGTGGTAAGACCAATCAGAATTATTACTTTTTTGGTTTCTGTGGCGTAGCGTTTGACATTTGATTGACTGCTATGTGAGTAGGTATACGCGGGTTCGGTTCCCGGTCAGTGCAGATAATAGAATGAATAATTATATCGTGTGTAGAATGACCTAGATTTTTTTTCGGTAGGTATAGGAATGAAAATTTAACATAGAAGTAAAAGTAAGTATGTACTTACTTATAAACCTTTAAACATACCTACTATAGATTAGGTAGGTGGGTACCAGGTTTATATTAGGTAGCTATATTTTGTACATCATCATTATCACTTCATTTGTCCCGGTTGCATTCAAAGTTTGCACTTGAGCCTGCACAAACACAGTCGGCTTCCGAAGCGACTGCCATTTTAGACCTCCCAACTCCGAAAGGAAAGCCTGCGCCTGAACCTTATCCGTAACGTTGTTAAGCAGGTGCACCGATTATTAGATTGGTGTTGGTATGGCCTGTATCATGAACTATCTTAGCTCCATGGCCTGTAAGTGTATAGTGTACCTACATCCTAGAGTGATAGAAAAGGCGAAATGTAATTTCTGTCGAAATTTCATGTCAAGTCGACGTTGTTAGGTACAGGTACTTAAAAAAGGTATAGGCATAAAACAGCATGCATTTCGTTATGGGTACTACGATTTCAATGGGAAAAACAGACTGTGACCAAATAAAACCATTCCACGCAGATTCAGCACCAGATTTAAAATAAGAACCGAACTATTTCTTTTTACGGAATCACTAAAGCGTTCGTCATAGGAGCGGTAGCCAGCCAGTTTATCATATTATACACGGTATGTCTCTTACAAACATGTGGACACATGTCTTGAATTTAGAACGTTCTTTTATTTTGGTATGGTACCACAAACCTAACTATCCCAGTGTGGTGGAGTCTTTGGTGTCGCTACTATCGCACTTGTACTTGTGTGGCATTAAATCTTCGTCTATGAGTTCTTAGTTCAGATTTTCACCACCATTCCAGATAAGTTTGTCGCACACTTATAATTAAGTTTACGGCGGCGCCTTCAAAGAGATTTTTTTTTATTTGACACAGTTTATTGCCTTGTCCTGCGTTTTGACGGCCGCGGATGGAAAAGCTGTGTTGCTTCCCAAGTGGACTATTAATTATTTGTAAAGACAAAACAGCGTTATCGCATAAATTGTAATGGGATTGTAGACGGCAACGTTGAGTCATAATCATAAATCTTCGTGCACTATAGTTGAGTCAATTTAATAGGTCACATTTGACGTTTGTCAGTTTTATATTCATAATGAGGTGACCTGTTAAAAAAGGTCGATTAAAACGAATGAATCGATACGGACTTGAAAGATAATGTGAATTTTTAAAATCCTCAGGTGAATCCCTGTCTCATTATTATTTTTTCTTTCGTAAATTTAAGGAGCAAAATAAGACAAGTACATGATCTATACCTATAATAAAACTGTAGAGAGGTCAATTCTGTTCATTGAATATATTTACAAAATAACTATTGGGGGATGATTGGTGATCGATACTAATGCGAAAAATGCAATCAGTAAATTTTTTGTCACAACGTGGTTATTAATTTTATGATGATATTTCTTCACAAGTAATCATTTCATTCGATTCTACTTATCAGCTTTCGATTTTTAGAGTAACATGCCTAGTGTTTAAAAAGAAAAAGGATTAACTGACACAACATTGTAATGACAAGGTAATGACGTTCAGTTCTTTAGATCAGAAATTGTTTATTATGTTTAGAATGGTTTATTGGTGAAAGCAAAACGTAAAATTACTTGTATCTGTCATTATTACAATAAATATGTAATAGTAATTGAAAAAAGTTAAGCAATTGTGCAGTTCTAACAAAACGAAAAATATATAATTTGATGCCCACCGCGGCGCACCGTTACAAACTTGCGATGTTGAATTTTGATGAATTGTCAAATGTGGCCTATTAAATTGACTCCACTATAATAGCTTGCATTGGGAACGTTTATTAATATCTAGGTACCTACTATCATTATTTTTTTGCTTAAAATAAATATTTAGTTAGCTGGTAGTTAGGTAGGTATATAGCCACAGAATACCTATGTTAGTTAACCTATCTACTTAACAATTAGGTTTATAAATACAATTTCAAATAAGTACTTCATGTTAAATAGGTACTTAGTTGATACATATAGGTATACCCATGGAGCTTATTATATCTAATACTAATTGAATAGGTATTAGGTAAGTACTATTTGAAGTTATTAGGTAGGTAAGTACCTAGTTGATATCTGACTTATATTCAAATAGCTAAGAAGGCTTCTTTATGATGTGAAGTGTTTTGATGCTGACTGTACCTAATTTGTTATTCAATCTTGCAGTATCTGACACTTTAATGTTAGCTGCGAGTTGCGACTTGCGAGTGTTGAGACCAAAATGACTACACTTAACGACTTGTAGCTACTTAATTGAATTGCGGATATGACACTTCAGAAGAAATTAATCAATTTAATCTCACATTTAAATTCTGCTCCTTCTGTGTGTTTGGAAATAATTTGACACCATTTAGAGAAGTCTTTGGTCTTGGGGTTTTTGTTGTCTTACCTCTTAAAAGTTGCATGAATACTTGTATAAATAGATATATTTGTATGAGTCTTGAGGTCTCTAATCAAGTAAGTATAAAATATAATAATATGTAAGTGGGTATGTACCTATTAACAAAAGCCATTTTTTTAAACCCTCGTCGGCAACCGTGCTGTTATTCTCCTGTCTGCACTCGGAGAACTAACCCCCCTCTCGCCTGCTCTCCGCTGCGCCCTCTGCTAGTCAGAGGGACACGTGGAGAGCCTCCGAGCAACCATCTATCTGTCGGCTGGCATTTGCCGCAGACAGCAGCGTATTCCCTGCGAGTGAGAGGCGCTGCCATCTCCGTTGCTCGGGTGCATTGCGTGGAGGTTCCGGCCCGCACCCTGGATAAATTTAACCCTAAACATTGAATATTTTTTAGTTTTGTTATTTATTTGAAGAAAAAAACATTCGTTCTATGTTGATTTATTTCATAGAAATTCACTTCTGAACAATACACGTTACGATGCTTTGTATCAGTGGAAGGAAGTTTACGAATTCATTGATACAATGATTTCATTGTTATACCTACTTAGGGTAGGTTATAGTGTTGACAAACAAAAATCCATATCCATGGACATCTATTACATAGGTAGGTACATAATTATTAACATTTATTGTCCAGACTGACTGACTGACTGACTGACTGCTGATGCCTCACAATTATAATCAAAATAACAGTACGTTACCTTAAGCTGCGTACGTACGTACGTGTTGCGTTGCATGATACGCAACAACTTTGTTCACACGTATGTATCAACATAATAAACATTCGGTTCCTATATGCTCGCGGCGATCCTCTATGTAAATTCGCACGTGCGTTCGCGGCTTTAGGCGGTAGGTGTTTTGTACATTTGAGAGATTTGAGAATGTGGTTAACACCATTATGAAGTAGGTAACTATACTCGTAGAGGTATTCTGTGCTATACCTAGGTAGTCAAATCTTGATAATATAATTTAAAAGAATAATGACCGTAATCTATATAATATAACACAGTAGGTAGGTAGTTACATCTTAATTTAGCTAACCCTACGAAGTTTTGTCCTTAACGCGTCGTTGTTAACAGTCTTTAATTAACGCAGTAAAATGTTCATTACGATCACTATAAGAGGATCTTCACGTACAAAGCTGTAGCAAATGGCAAGGAGTGTTAACGTTGACTGCGACCCCTGCCGAGCTGAATGAATAACCGTGAAATTACTCGTAAAACCTGCATTAGTGCGCCAGTTTATAAACTCGATGAACCATGTGGTCCACTCATAAACCCACACAAAAACTATTAAGACACCCATGTGCGTCTCCACAGTTGTAAAAATCTAAATTGAGATTATTAATAGCCCTGTTACTTTAATAATGTCATTAATTTTTATGAAGGAATCTTCCCGTTCATTGGCGTTCCGTCAATTGTGTAATGTTGGATTAATGTTATTGTAAGTTTTGTTAATTAATTTGTAAACAAGAATAAACATAGCGTATTTTGGGTAGCGTGTCGTATAATTAATACTTATTGGTTATTCAAACATTTTTATAATAATCTCTGTAGATATAAATTAAATTTTATTGGTACGTATTGACCACAGAACAAAGAAAAATCCTTATACTACGGGAGGTAGCGTTAATTTTTTTTGGCAAGCGACAGCGAGTTGATATTCTCCACGATAATAGATCTTTATTGATACATACCAGAATTGACCGTCAGAACCCGCACCCGCGGAGGAGTCGAAGGTGACACCATGGTAAAGTTGTCAAAAAAAATTACGCTCCGAGCAATCATTAGCCACGTGAAACTTTATATGGTGATTCCTGAGGTCATTTTCAACTGAGAAATAACCGTCAGATGTGGTGTAGAGTAATGGTTATTGGTCAGTCGCGTATATATTAGACCAGTGCCGATAGTCTTTGAGACAAAATAAATTTATAGTAGGATGAAACCTGTTGGAAAAGGATCAGAATATAACAAAAATGAAAGGAAAAATAAATTACGGGTGATCTGAGGTCGGGAAGTGGGGAGGGGTGTGAGTTTTAAGGGTAAAAACGGTTTATCTCGATTTCCGGCAAAACTATAAGTCCTATGGAAAAAAGTTAAATGACAAAGTTGTAGGTAATAAAGAGACCTACAACTTTTCATTTACACTTTTTTCACATAACCTCAAAATGTATGTGAAAAATTCAAATAATCAAGTTTTTGGTTTTTTATTTTTATCTTAAGCAAAACAAATTTGTTTTCCACGAAATTTGGTGAAAACTTAGCTTTTTATGTCCTACAGACACTGTATTTTTTTTGATTTGAAATACTCTTTTTTTCAGCTTATTTTGACTAAATATCGAAAAACCACCCTAATTTTCAATCGAAAATTCTCACGTCAAAATATCAGCTTTTTAAAAAAAGTCAAAAAATTTTTTGTTCTTTGAAATCTCTTCTTTCTGATGATGTAAAAATATATATACATTGCTATGGTAAATTTTCTCAGGAAATGACTAAATACAAAAATATTAATTTCGAATTCGAGTTTTTCTTCTTTGCATTTTCTGAGAAAATTTACCATAGCAATGTATATATATTTTTACATCATCAGAAAGAAGAGATTTCAAAGAACAAAAAATTTTTTGACTTTTTTTAAAAAGCTGATATTTTGACGTGAGAATTTTCGATTGAAAATTAGGGTGGTTTTTCGATATTTAGTCAAAATAAGCTGAAAAAAAGAGTATTTCAAATCAAAAAAAATACAGTATCTGTAGGACATAAAAAGCTAAGTTTTCACCAAATTTCGTGGAAAACAAATTTGTTTTGCTTAAGATAAAAATAAAAAACCAAAAACTTGATTATTTGAATTTTTCACATACATTTTGAGGTTATGTGAAAAAAGTGTAAATGAAAAGTTGTAGGTCTCTTTATTACCTACAACTTTGTCATTTAACTTTTTTCCATAGGACTTATAGTTTTGCCGGAAATCGAGATAAACCGTTTTTACCCTTAAAACTCACACCCCTCCCCACTTCCCGACCTCAGATCACCCTTAATTTATTTTTCCTTTCATTTTTGTTATATTCTGATCCTTTTCCAACAGGTTTCATCCTACTATAAATTTATTTTGTCTCAAAGACTATCGGCACTGGTCTAATATATACGCGACTGACCAATAACCATTACTCTACACCACATCTGACGGTTATTTCTCAGTTGAAAATGACCTCAGGAATCACCATATAAAGTTTCACGTGGCTAATGATTGCTCGGAGCGTAATTTTTTTTGACAACTTTACCATGGTGTCACCTTCGACTCGACCGCTACCAGACCGGTTGACGGCCAACTCTGTTATGTATTAATAAAGCTCTATTATCGTGGAGAATATCAACTGGCTATCGATTGCTTGTTAGAATTAACGGTACCTCCCGTACTATTAGGACGTACAGTTAACAACAAAAATAAATCATTTTCAGACCATTAAAATTATTTTTTGAAGTCAGTACCTAATTATTGTTTTCGAAAGAATAATATGCTTTAGTTTCTTAATGAATTAGTAGGTAAACTATTTTTGTTTAATATTTTCAAATTTCGATTAAATTATAATACTTCACCACCTAGGTACCTACTGATTGCTGTTTCAACTTGACTTTTCTGTGGTAGGTAATGGATAAAGTTTTTATTAGATAACAACAGTTGGTGGCATACAAGCAACTTTTCAAAAAGCATTTTCTCCAAGGTTCAAATACAAATACATAAAAACAAAAGTACCCATAAGCAACGAAGAAGTGAAAGTCATAAACATTTTATAAAAGTATTGGGTTAGGAGTACTTACACCTAACTACGAGTAGCTACCTCTCGCGGTTTTACCCTCGGTTTATTTTTCGAGATAAAAAGTCCATAAAAACATTGTCCATAAAAAACAATTAGATGTGCCAGCTTTCAACTGATCGGTCAAAAGTTGTTGAAGTTTATCAATATCAGAATCTACATAAATATACCTGGTTCAAAAGTATACCTATTTATTTACTTATACTTACCCATAATTTAGGTAGGATGGGTAGGTAGTAGGTACCTATATCATATCATGCAAAAATTTAAATCTTAGCATATTTTTTTAATTGTCCATCTCCAGTTTCAGTAGAATCTAAATGAGTTGAAGAAATCACATTGCAATGATTCTCTTGCAATGCAACCAAATGCAACTTAGTTCTCTCGTTTTCTCTAACGGTCTGTAACATTAAACGTCATGCCGTTCCATTTCTCGAGCGAATTAGAGATGACATGTCTCATGTCAGCAATGCTCAGGTGAGTTTTATTGGAATCGAGGAGAAATTGCCTTAGGCCAACCGACATCTTATGATGAAGTTTATTTATTCGGTCCAATGCATTGGAATATGTATAATGTTATGACGTTTATTAAAACAAATGAGTTATGATCTCGTAAGGACGGATAAAGACTAGAGAAGTATCGTTTCACATCGGTCACAGAAAAGTATGTGGGTCTAATGTTAAAACGTATATATATACGTGCCTATATTTATCCTATATCTGAAGGGTTAAGCAGAAGTCTATAAATACTGAAAATTTAGTTGGCTCTCTTGTTACAATACTTACACCTACCTGAATAATTGCTGCTATAGAGTTCAGATTAACAGAGAATGCCCAGGGAATGCCTGGGCATTCTCTGGGCATTCTCAAAATTATCTTAATTTACGGGGTCTGTACACAATCACAAGGTTCCATTTAATACCAACCGACACAAACTTATAAATATATTTTGCTTTATTTTTATACGTCAATTGACTAAGTCCAGAAGATACGGGTCACCATTCCAGATACTAACGGCCTTAAAATAGTGGTAGTGGTGAAAATGGTTTAGACAGATGCTTTTTCACGCGCCGCTTAATGAACCCGTGATCGTCAAAAGAAGGAAATACGTGTGCCAGTACAGCATTCCATTTTGTATACCGTGCGACAATGAAATGAAGTATGGATTATTCTAATTGCAAGGCATGAGAAACAATTATATTCGAGTCATTCGACTCGTTTGTGTCGCGCGTTTTACACTCCAATCGATCCACAAAGGGAGCTTGGACACCGTGACATGATGAAGTGTCATTTCTCCATGACAAACGATCCTTCTATACCTCGGGCATCAAATGAGAAATTCAATTTCTCGCTCCCGTTACTCCGGTTAGCTGCCGGCTTCATGTTTTATATCTATCAGAAAGCTATAGTTATTTTATTAAAGTTGTTTTGTTATGTGAAAGGCGTGAATAAAGGGCTTAAAGGCTTGGAAAGTGATGGTTTTATAATAGGCGGTGTCTTTATTGAATTTATTTCAGGTAATCTTCCAGTTGTTGTTAGATTGCTCAGACTAAATATGTTACACCGTATCAAAGATGTAATGTTTAGTATTTACTGTAAAAATAAAACGGCTCTTAGCTGTCTTGTTTTATACTCGGCGATGGATATAACGAAATAGTAAGTGACAAATCTTTAATTACGTAATGTCATAAGTACAATAATAGCTTAACTCAACTTTTATAGCAGTAACTACAGAACACACGTTTGTATTTGTAACAGTTTGAATCACAATGCCACCTACCGTGTTATGGCTTGAAACTCCTTTTTGGTTGAATTTGAGGCTTTCACCCCTGTATCCAAGTCCGTTTATTCCTTCTCCTGTCTTCTCTATATACTGTCTTAGGTAGGTAGGTCACTCCGAGAGGAAAGCATGAACCAGAGTCTAGTTCGTGAATCAGCTGATGCATCGTCTGGCAGGAGTTGCTCCGAAGAATTTGGCAAACCAATGAAGTGACAGCGACATAAGGTAGGTACCTAACAGGTAAGAAAAAAATTGAGTGGTCGAAAAGTCAAGATACATAAATTGATTAAGGAAGGAGGAGAAAGTCAAAATATGGGACAGAGGATCTCGTACTCCAAGGTGTAAGCTTTAGATTCAAACATGGTAATATTTGTTTGCCTATTCTTTATCATAATAAAATTTAGTCAGTTCTTATATCTCCTTATGAAGCACGGTATTAACCTACATAACTTTTAATTAAAGCATGTTGGAATGATGCCAGAATGTGTCACGGTCATTAAAATTAAATTGACAATTGAGAGTAAAAATGCGAAGATCATCATAACACTTGAAAACATAACTATTATTAGTTACCATAATATAAAAAAATCTTACTCTTTGGCACTGTTTGTAATTATACTTAACCTACCTGTAATACAGTTTATTATTGGCACAGGATTGGGTAGGGCTAGTCTTGACGGCTGTAGCGGCTAGACGTAGTTCAAGTTATAACATTGTTATTTTTAGTGGATATTTATGTTAGTATGATTGTTTTGTCTCTACACTGCAGATACGATTGCACCGTTTCCTCTGACCTGGTAATAGGGCGACGAGAAGCCTACTACAGGGTGATTATTAAGAAAGTGTTTTTGGCTGCTACCATCTTCTTCCCTTGCAGGGATGCGGATTGACCGAGCGCTAGCTCTTGCAAGACGATACAAATTGCTCCGAAAACTCCAACTTATGAACTATTTTTTTTACATTTTATTTTCTGTTTTTTCGTTGTGCCCTCTGCTACATCCACTCTTGACATCAGAAGCTCACGTGTATTATTTTTATTCATTTTTAAATATGTAATATAAAACAACAATTCAAAAAATTAAATATTATTTCATTTTTTGAATTGTTGTTTTAGTATCATAAATTACAAATTTATCTAATTACTGTGTTCAAAAATGTTTTAAAAAGTACTTTGATAGTTTATCATGTAGGTATGTACAGGGTTATCCAACAGTAAAATCGCCACTCTAAGCAAACGAAATTCTTCAACTAGTACGTAAGTAAAATATAACTATTTCAATATTTACTCGTAGATTAATGGCTACGCTAGCATAGCATGTGTGTTATGTACACGGGTGTCGCCATTATAACCTCATTTTGTGAGCTAACAGGTTGATGCGAGTTTAATTAAAATTCAGCACCATCCATCACTGCCATATTGATTTTGTGTCACTTGCATTTGCTGCGTTCGTCCGTTATCAATTAGTTGTGCTCGTGTGCTTTTAAGGATATCGACTTAGAGACAGTGAAATTATGGAAAGTCTTCTAGACTAATCTCGCTCTTGGATAACATCGATTCTCAAACATTCAAAACCTTTATAGTCTTTATTACAATGTGAATGGTTGAAAAGTCTGCTACCTTTCAACAGTTCGACGACGACAGAATAGCTATAGGAAAATCAGTGTGCTGAAAGTATTTATGTTATTTCAGACCTTTGAAACAACAATGTCACTTACGACGTTTTGTCTAAAACCATCGAAATAATAATTTATCCAAACATCCTGGGAAATTATTATATTATTGAAAAACAGTTAACTTCGGCCTCCTACAGGGAAGTGTACTTGGTCCTACGCATTTTATTATGTTTATAAATAATTGAATTTATGTTTCTTGTACCTACTTCAACCTAAAACAGTTACTTATTATATATGACACTATAATAGTTTCTTCTGGCAATACTGAGGTTAACGCATAAATTAATGAAGAAAGGGCTTTGCAAAGGGTTGCCAGCTGGCCATAGCAGAATCACTTCACTCTTAACACTGCTAAAACAAAATCCATCCTCGGTACAATTATGGTGGACCTTACTCGGTTCTCTCTACCAGCTAACCTAACCTAACTCTAGGGCTAGCTTTCTCAAACGATTCTTCAAAAGTTTAGGTAAACTCACTAATGGAGAAACCATAAAAATAATTTATTTTACTCTCTGCCAGTCGACGTTTATTTTACCTGCATGGTTCAAGATTTATAATCCCTACTTAATTTTTGCATTCAAAACTATACCACTAACCTACTTATTTTTGGTCTGACTTAGATTTCTTTTTACATTCATGAAACTAAAAAAATAATAAGCTCATCAAGTGTGTGAAACCGTTAAGTGGTCACTTTATGGTGTAATTCAATATAGCTTACAGATCCAGTGTATCAATGTCAATAGATATCTATAGTCAAGAACATTAAACATAGTGAAACTCAGAATTATACACAATCCTAAATAAATGATAACGCCGGATTTATTCAACAAATCTTACAGGACTTGGAAATTAGAAACTGTACAATCTGTACATATCTCTTACCACTCATCAGACTTAACCCCAACCATTAAAAATATGCTACAAGGAAAATTGTTAAAAATAAGCTCTTGTTTTTAAAACTTTGATATTGTTTTCAAACACTACTCAGCGTTAAAAAACAAGCATTATTCTTTAATAAATTGATCAGCTTAGACACCCTACCGAATTTGTGATACTTTAACTGGGTTGCCTTAATACAATAAACGGTGTAAGTCTAATAAAACTAAACAAGTTAAACGATTCAGGCCAATAAACCTTCCGCCCCAGAAGAAGCAATAATAATAATCATAAAACAAGTGACTTACCTACGCTTGATATACAGACACACATATACACACACACACACATCCTTGCATCTGAGCGTACTTTTGTCCACAGAGCTATCATTCGATGAGTAATGTGCGAGATGTATCAAATACTTGACGGAAATACAATGTGGTCAATAAACTGCTATAATCTTTTCAAAATTACAGCATTCGTGTAGGTATAGTGTTGATCTATTTTAGTTTTATTGTGCAGGCTGCGAGCTGTCGGTGAAGCGGCAGTGGATTTATTTTATCAGATTTATTGATATTAGGTATGTCCTGGTATGTCTTTAAATTTGTCAGTGTGAATTGGTGTGGACAGCAGGAGTGAAACAAGATTTAAGTTTGGTAAAGGATTGATTGAAAGATGACAAGGTAGAATGGAAGTAAGATGACATGACCACTTTCTACATGGAAAAGAAAGATACTGTATATCATTACGTACCTCATATACGCCAGTACTGCAATTTACTTTTTTTCAGAATAAAGACCGAAGGATGATAAGTCAATCAAATGTGTTTGCATTATATTTTTGTGACAAACTATTTGGGATATGTACCCACCTAATAAAAATGCAATTGATTCAATGACAAGCATATTTTGTACGAACCATTTTGGTGAGGTAAGTAACTAGACAGGAATGGCATCCAATTTGTATACTTCACCAATATAGAAACGTTTTAAAAGATGTTGGTACAATATAATATTCCACACAATCTGAAAACTGGATACTGGCCAGCATTTTAACCGCTGCATTGCGGGCCACTATAATAAAAACTTTTTTATTGACAACGTCTCCAAGATCTATTTGCGTATAAAACGACTTTGTGTCATACGTTAATGCGAATGTGGATACAAGTGAAATATATGACTGGGACTGTATTAAAAGTCGAGATGTCATTAAATACATCGTTATTTACTTTCCTGCATTTGAAATCGCATCAGCATTCTTTATTTTTTTTTAGTAAAATTGGTATTAAATTATCGGGTAACAATAAAATGTCCTCGGGATTATGCGTCTGGGATATTCTTTATATGAGGGCAGAGGTCAGTAGGAATATCATGGGTGTTACATCGCGTGGGCGGGTTTTTACTGCACATTTTAGTGGGAACAGTAACATAAACTTGGTCCGAATGTCCTGGGACGGCCGCCGTCATTGTTGCGCTCCTCCGGCCCATCGACTTCTTTATGGGCTCTACGACTAAACTGTTCAACGCTTAAATTTTATTAAGTGACTCTTATAGGAGAGAATCGTTGTATTCTGGAATGTTCAGAATAATTTTTCACATTATATTCTCAAGTTGAAAGCGTTTTATTTATTTTGCATCAAATATCATTTGTGAAGTCGCAATTTTAATATTGTTTTAAAATATACAAAATTGCCTTTTGCAATAGACCAAAGTTATTGTGAAGTTTTTAATAATGCATTGTTTTTTTTGTTGCAAGAACCAGGGGACATTCAATTTGTCACATTCATTTCGGGTGACAATCTACGGGTCGAGCCGTGCGGGAACCGAAGATGCTTATCACAAAATATAATTTATACCGTTGGGATTTCTATTATTTGGCGACCTGTTATTATTATTTTAATAAGCAAGATGTTTTTTTTTTATTTTATTTAGACCTTAGTTTATTACATTTTATCACTGAGATGTATGGTTTGTAATTAGTATAATATATGTGTGTGCTTCTATATCATTAGTGGGTGGGTACTTATACTTCTCATTGTTTTACGAACTATTACATTTACTTACCTACCCCGATTGCCCTATATTATGATACTTTCCTATGTCGTTATTGCTAGTGATCATTAATTTGTAATACGCAAATGAACTTCGAAGAATCGGGGGTGCGTGACTGGGGATCGAATTCGATCCGCCTGTTTGAAACGCATAGCTCCTTTTTATTCCACGTGGGAACGCTATGAACGCCCTGTCAAGGGCATGACGAAGTGGTTTTATCAAAGTCGAACCGACTAAAATAATATTATTTTACCTAAAATCAGACATTATTACTGGTAAAGGCGGCTTCCATGGGTCATCTGTAGCGAGGTCTGCATCAGGACGAAGGTGAGCGTCCGACATAGTTCACCTTCTGCATCACTAAAAATAACTTTTAACTGCACATATTTATCTTTATTAATTATTATATCTATTGATTGCATTTTGATATGTATATATTATCATCTTATATAAGTTGTATTAATTCATTGAACATCTATCTGATTAATATGATAAAACTATGTACTTACAGTTGTAATTGCTAATTGAGCGAAGATCTGACCTCAAGATAATTTTTTTATGACTATCGACTAAAATATTAATGAAAACTTTCATTTCACTTCTCATCTTCTAATCATGTCATTCAAGTCTGCATACTTAAGTATTGTAGGTACTTACTTATAATTTTTTATTTATTCCGTGAGTCAGCATAATACAGCGGTTGTTTTTTCTCCGATAACTTAATTAAAATGGGCTTTCAAGCATCGATTAGTTTCACCATAATTATTATGAAGCATTACCTAAATATACCAATAGAGTAGAGGGCGTACGATAATCGCGTTAATTATAATTATTATCGCGCCCCTTACCCGCATTTGGGATAACGTACATTGAAATTAAAGGATGTCATTCTCGCGTTTTGTGTTAATTTTTATATTCTGTGGTTAATTTATAATGTGGGTACAATTTTATGGCTTGTAAAATAGTTTATCTAATTTTTGAACCCAATTTGTTTTTTTGTTGTTCGATAATTATTTTATACATAGGTACTTACATACCTACATACTTTTATACTTACACATATTTTTAATACTATATACTATATATATATAATAATAATACATACTTTTGTCATTAGTCTGTAAGCCTGCCTAAAAGTAATAAATAAAATAAAATATTCATTATTGTATGAATTTTATTATACCTAATACTAGGTACTGTCCATAGCCATATTCTAACGAAAGGAAATTTAGTTTTAATTTGTAAAATAGATAGTAATGATAATATAGAAGCTCATTTTACTAACTATAGGTAGGTAGGTACTATGCTGTGTTATTTGTTTTCGATAATTCTACAAATATATAAAGACAAGCTGTTCACTTCACTTTCTACACAGAAATAATCTTAAACAATTATTTATCCACTTAACACAAAAACACCCCAATATTTTTTGACAAACAGTCAATACAATTTGTATTACGGACTTTTGTGCTAAGATTTTTTTACTTGATAAGAAATCTAATCTTTCAGTCCCCTCGTTTCTAGTTTTGTGAAGTCCATTAAAACGGTCCCCTGGTTTTAGCTAAATAATACACGGTGGGCTGTTAGTGGGGCGAAAACAAAAGACACCGCAAGTACCGGAACTAAACCGCGCCAGTGTTCCTCGGGGAATAGGTATGGTGGCACCATTGTACGATACTGGCACCTTTGAAAATAAATTAATAAAAAAGATTTTATTGTCATAATTATCATTGGGTAAATATCGACTAAGTAGGTATTTAGATTAAGTAAATATCATAATTAATTTTGCACCATTGCACCTGGAATATCTATTCGTTATTTTTATGAGGTTGTTCGTCTATGTATGGATTCGACTGAGACTCTATGTCTAAGTTCGTGTGTTCTGACAAGCGTAGATCTTTCGATATATTTCATTATCAGTTCTTACAACACAAATAACTCATAAAATTTTGCTGCCATAGCCGACTCACAAGATATGGATTCATTTTAATTAATACAATACTCTGTACACAGGATTAATGCTTTTGCAACTAGGTACTTACACTTAACATCGTTATTAAAATACTTAGTAGTTTTATTTAAATTTCCATTGAAAGATTAATAAATTCTGCAATTCTTACTGCTTCCAACTAGACTGATTAGACTGATATAAGCAGATTTATTAATACTTTAATTGGCTTTACCTAATATAATTTTGACACAGACTTCTGCAGTCCAACTTTAAATTGCAGATTGTTCACCAACTCCTGAAACAGATAATAGTAGTTGTATCGTTTATGTAAGTATCTATATAAATATTGAAAGTTTAAAGGTCTCTGCTTTTAGCCAGGAACTTACCATGTGGCATACAGTACGTAGTACAGCAGATGTGTGCCGCCCCAGGGTGACTCACGACGACTCAATTACACATTCGATAGTTTTTGTGCTCTATGCCGATACTAGACTACTTTATGGGGACATTCAACTATACCCGTGAATGTTGATTTAAAACACATAGGTACATTTTGCGACTTACAAAGAATTACATTGTCTTTATGTTCACTTCTCATATTTTCTTTTGATTATAGTTTTCTCAAAGCTATTGATAAAGTATTTAGATTGTTCATAATTCAGAATTATCACTCATAGTATTCATTGCATACCTAGCTATTCGTTTATAAAATACTTGTACTATAAAACACCTTCGTATGACAGACGTTAAACATGCTGTTTTACAAGTAACTCAAGTTTTACAAGCACAAGTCCGACACATTGACTTAAATTTATAGCCAAACTTTACAACTTTCATACATTTTGCTTTAAATTTAAAGAATCTTCTTGTAAGGGATATATATATTCTAATTTAATACATCCTGTTTCGTCGTAACTAACCGGCTCTCCCGACTTTCCGTTTAGATTTAGAGTTATTACTGTAATGTAGCATGGCTTGTCTTGTCAAACGTACAATGCTTATCTAAAAGTTCCTTATTTTGTTTCCTCGGCGTCGCTAAAAGGAAATACTTGTAGAAATAAATAAACACGGCCCTTAAACGCTTGTCATTGTCAATCCGTTGATCCGATATTCTTTTTATAGTGCGATGTATGCGCTGCAAGGCGTGTTCTTGAAACTGACCCTTATCTCGAGTGATTTTTTTTGTCACATATGTTTCGTATTAGCACTTCACGGAACGTTGTTTCGATTTGTCGTACAAGTTCACATTAAAATAAGCTTTTCATAATATTTTAGGCGTAGCATCTAAGACAATAAGGAAGATATTGGCTTGGACTTTTTTAATTTTGTTAGTAACGTATTCGACCGTGTTGGACCTACCGCAGCACTATAACTTTCGTGTTTAATCCTATGTTATTCATGAAGGTTTTTACGAGTTGCACATGATCCATAGACTGGATTTGGATTTAAAATTATTCTTAAGCTTATAGGCTCCATTATTTGAAGTGTTGAAAATCGTCTCAGAACCATTATTTAAATATATTGATCGCTATTCGTTCTATATTCGTTGACTGGATTAAAAGAACCATTTTCTTTTCTTACTCAATATTACAATATTCAATAATTATGATCTACGTTTATAGTATTATGCAAGGAAAGAATCATAGATTATTATGATTTGTAAGTCAACGATTACAGGGTACAGAAGTTACTATAGATTTATAGTATAAATAAAATTTAAGCTTGTAACACTTTCTGTTATTTTTTTATAATCACCAGGTTCATAAGCAATCAAACACTATCAGATTTAGAGGTGACAATACTAATTCTAAGTTAATTTTCGATGGTTACAATAAATAACTAAGCCGTTATGAAATTATTAAAATGTATCTCTATCTCTATTTATAACAAGGGCAAGATAAATTATGGGGATGCACTTTAGTTCTTACAACAACATAATCCGCCCATTATTTGTTCACTATAATTTACAAATCTCGAAAAATATTTTGAGGGCTTGGAGGAGAAAAGTTGCTACAAATACTATACATACTCGTACTTAATTAAAATACAAAATGTCAAATTTAATATTGTAGGTATTCGAAGGATACATATAGGTAGTCACCACTGTTCAGTAACATCACACTTCACACATCGTACGCTCTTTAACAAGGTGTGTCCACGTCCGTTTTACGGACCATTGTTGATTGTCACCTGTTGGGATCGTAAACATTGTCTCCAGACATTCCAACAAGCAATTTAAGCAAACAAGTAATGGGTACATGGAGAAGTACAAGCCATCTTCGAACGTACAAAGTTTCGGATTTCGTTTTGTGAGTTGCTGGTTGTCGTCCCATTATATTAAAGCGTTGTGAAGAGCCTTTGCATTGTTTTTTGTGCGAATTTGTTATCTACTGCGTAATTTTCGAATTTGGTATGAAATAGCGTGCTGAGATTTATAGTATTTTTGGTCATACTTAGAGAGTTGATATAATTTTTTTGTTTCCTAACGAAGCTTTAAAATCAATACCAGAATAGATGTATACGTCATATATTTTCTTGTGTTATCATAAATAGATAAAAAAACCTGAATACCTTTCCCTAATATCAAGTAGGCAGAGAATCGTGGTATAGCCGTAGTAAAAACAGTAGGTAAAGTTTTCTTAAGTCGTTTGTATATGATACCTGCCTATTGTGACTGTTCAATTGATTCTTGAATGTGTTGCCTGTTATGAACTAAGTTTTTAATATTAGAATACTACATAGGTATTCGTCGTCCGTTATGTTGTCATTCCAAGCTGTAATGTGTTGATGTGTGCCATTGACAAACAGTATACATCGTGGCTTGCCATATTCCCCGTAACAGTAACATTGTCGTAATTTTCCTAATGTCTGTCATTTGTGTTATCTACATTTACATTACTTTTTTATCTGTGCACTCTTGACATTTAAACAGTTATAAGTAGGTTTTATGTTCATGTTCTTTAAAAGCAATTTAATGGAAAGCATTATCATGATTAGGTTCTTTGTGCGTATTCTTTCTGGCCCTCGGTAGGGTAATGAGAATAAACACAGGGAGTGTTTGAATTCAGAACTGTGCACCTACTGTGAACTGACTGTGGAACTGTGTTTTTCTTTCTTCATAAAAAACTACAGGTCTGCCAAACCAGCAACACAAACTCAAACAGACAAGATTATTGAGTAATATTCAACACGATAGTATTGAATACTATCCTGTTGAACTGTTGAGTTCCTGTAGGTTCGTAGTACATAGGTACTACATAGGCTTTTGAACAGATAGTTAGATAAAGTAAAATGTATACAAAATGTGAACAGTAGGTACCTACACTATTATGAGCCTCGGTGGAGGAGCGGTAACGAGTGCCACTACTATGTACAAGGACTTGGGTTCAATTCCCTGGTCAGGCAAAGGTATTTTAAAAATCTACTTTTTTCACTTTCCCACGCAACATAGAAATACAAAAATTTAAATCACAACTGTTTAAGAAATGTATTTTTAATTTAACAAACCGCTTATAAAAATGTTTGGACAAGAGAACCGTGTAAACAGCCAATATTATTTTTCGATCGGTCGGTGCAGTCATATTTTAGTACATTTGTTTGCAGAGCGTTCGTATATTTTCTTATTTTCTTGTGTGGTTCTGATGGGGCGCAGCCGGCCGCAACAGCTGCTCGATGCTCGACGTGAAGACCACTTGAGCGCTGAGCGTCGTCGAGTGCTTGAACGTGAAGTCTTGCCTCTTGCGAACCTCAAGGTTCCGATTAACGGGTTTGTTGCAATGTTTTTGTTTTCATTCGTGATTTTAGCCACATCAGCATTTTTATTTATACATGGATCTTTAAAGTTTGATTGATCACAGAGAATGTGACTAAAATTATTAATATTATAGAGATAGCTGAAATGTGTGAAAAAATTGTGGGTGAAAGCTGATGAAGAGAAATAAATAATCTGGTTATGCCTTTATGAACAGAAAATCTTTTTTTTTTTATAATTTGCTCCAATAATAATAAAAAATAAACAATATAGGTACACATACTTACAAATGAATTGGTATGAATGCCTCATGCACATATTCAATTTGAAATAATTCCGTAGCTTTTAAGACGATAAATTAAACAGAAATAGATTAGGCTAAAAATTCTATTCCGTTTTAGACGAAGGCCGTATTCCTATTTCGATCTGAAGAAATCAAATTAACCTTGGAACGTCAGAGAATAATACATATTACCACTGGGCGTAGGTCCAATGTTTATATTTACGAGCAAAGGCCAAACGTGCATCTCTGATTTTTACGCTGCGAGTCTCACAAGCCGTGAAAAAATTCAAAACAATCTTTCATAACTACCTGGGACATCATTCAACCTTAATGACAAGTTTATTAGGTAGAGCTGGGTAGAGCTATTGCGCTTGAAACTCTACATGACACTGGTCATCTAACCTATAAATTGAAAAGCAACAAATAACTACTGTGACAGAAGGTCTCAATAAAAAAAGAAAAAAAAAACGCAAGAGGTTTGCAATATTTTTTAAATTATAAATAAAAATAAATGGTTAAATTATTTTGTGTATCTTTGTGTAATATACATCATTTCTATTGTATATGTATTAAAAGGGTCGATGCTCTGGCATGATAAATACATTTACATTCATGCAAAGCCTATTATAACAATATAAAATAATGTTTTAAACCAAATATTAGCAAAACTATCAGCCGGCTAGTTGGTAATCGGATTGACAGCAATCACGGTACCGCGAAGCTGAAGTTTGCCTCATGAAGTTTAACGACCCATTGCAGTGAACACAGTGCTGTCGATTGACAGCGCATCTCGTCCTAGTCACCATCGCTTTCCGAGTGCACTAATACATAACAAGTGTTTAAAATAAGAACGTTAAACTCGATATAAATATTAGGCCACTTTTTTAATTTTAACCTATGGACTAAAGGGCAAAATATAACTACTCTGCGTGATCAAATTTCAATAAAAAGTTCGTTACTGAAAAAAAAACTGAAAAAGAAAGTTTTTAGTATTGTGTTTAATATCTCAACAATGGTCAACGATAGATGAAAATTTTATTATTATGACCTTCTTTGTAGAGCGGAAAAAAACCATGAAAAAGATGAGAGGAAAAACATACAGAAAATCTTGGTCGGTACTAGGTTATTTGCCAAATTGGACTATTTTCCAGACGTAGATATTATTTTATGTTAAATATAAATAAATCCTGCTTTGTTATCATATTGCCACATGTGTCTATAACTTTTTAAAGATAAGGATCACATCGTGGTCCAGATAACACTTGAATGACGAACCAACCAAAATTTAAATTTATGACACTAGTGAAAAAAAAAACACCGATGATTTCAAATCGTATAGTATCGTATACCTCTCTCACTAGAAGCATAAAAATATTCTATATTAGATCAATATTGAACTCCTTTGAGCCAAAAGCCAGTGTTTACATAAATATTGAAGTGTATGATGTAGCTACGCTGTCCACCGAATGTTATTATAGGACTGGGTGTGGTAATCAGCTTATTGATTGATTGCTAATGTTTGTATACATGATGGGCGATGAGTGTTTGGATCCGTTCACGTATTTGTTATTGCATGATCAAAGGGTGCATTTTTGGATCGATATTTTGTAAATTTGGAGATGAATTTAACCTATCAGTTTTGAAAACATGATGTAGTTTCAGACGTCGACATCGACGTGTATTCTATGTATGTTAACAGATTTGGTTGTGGTCTCTAAACGTAACGGAATTAATATATTTCCATACTAGCTTCCGCCCGCGGCTTCGCCCGCGTGGAATTCGGTATTGCCACCACGACTCTCCACTCGACTTTCCACTCCGTTGTTCACTCCACTCTCCACTCCACACTCCACTCTACTTTCACTCCACTCTCCACTCCACTCTCCACCTCCACTCTACTGTCCAATCCCCTCTCCCGACTCCACCCTACATTCCACTCTCCACTTCAATCTCCACTCCACTCCACTCTCCACTCCACTTTCCACTCCACTCTCCACACCACTCCCCACTCCACTCTCCACACCACTCCCCACTCCGCTCCACTCCACTGGTCTCCACTCGTCTAGCCAAAACCTTTCGGATAAAAAGTACTAAACGGATTTTAGTGCGGTTTTCTTGGTCAGACCTAAAATTTGGAGATAAGACCAAAAGTTTTTTTTCCTTATTTATTGGTTTCACCTTACACCATCTTTACAGGGTTCACCTAAAGCGACAGTGTGCATGGACATCATATCCCTTTATAACAGTACTTTTAGTTGTAATAATCGATATTTGAAAAAAAAAAACTTGGTTATGTTGTCCACAAATATCTATTTTCTTGCAATCCATGTCTGTTTGTTCGTGATGGATGCAAAAACTGCTGAACAAATTTTGATGTCGCCTTTTCATTAGAAAGGTCTTGGTTTTACATAAAATCTGCCGTATGTTTGATTGCATTTGGTTAAGTAGAACCGGGGATATGACCAAAAAACGATTACCAACCAATCGACTCCCACGGGCAGAGCCGCGGGTATTAGCTTGTATAAAAAGTAGCCTATATATTACTCCAGACTTCTCTGTACCAAATTTCAACCCGATCGCGATCTATTGAGCCGTTTTTACGTGAAAGAGTAACAAACATACATCCAGATATCCCGACTGATCGACTCCATGGGCGAAGCCGCGGGTATTAGCTTGTATGAAAAGTAGCCTATTTGTTATTTCACACTACACTCTATCTCGGTACCAAATTTCAGCCAGATCCATTCAGCCGTTTTTACGTAAAACAGGAACAAACATAATATTTGGACATCCCGACCGATCGACTTTGCGCGCGGAGCCGCGGTATTAGCTTGTATTAAAAGTAGCCTATATGTTATTTCAGACTATAATCTATCTCTGTACCAAATTTCAAGCCGATCTATTCAGCCGTTTTTGCGTGAAAGAGTAACAAACATACATCCAGACATCCCGACTGATCTACTCCGTGGGTCGACTGATCGACTCCGTGAGCGGAGTCGCGGGTATTAGCTTGTATAAAAAGTAGCCTATATGTTATTCCACACTTGAATCTATCTCGTTACCAAATTTCAGTCAGATCTATTCAGCCGTTTTTACGTGAAAGAGTAACAAAGATATATCTAGAAATCCCGACCGATCGACTTTGCGAGCGGAGCCGCGGTATTAGCTTGTATAAAAAGTAGCCTATATGTTATTCCAGACTATAACCTATCTCTGTACCAAATTTTAGCCAGATCCATCAAGCCGTTTTTGTGTGGCAGAGTAACAAACATACATCCAGACATCCAGACATCCAGACATACATTCTTACAAACTTTCGCGTTTATAATATTAGTAGGATAAATTCTGTTACGTTTAAACCTTTTTATTTAATGTAGTAATTGTGGATACAGTCGCTTTCAGAAGTAGCTGAACACTAAATACTTTAAAAACGATTATGACATTGAAATAAATAAATCAATTAATAAATTCATGTTGTTTTGCAATCTTCAGAACATAAATTTATGTTTATTATTTAGTGTAAAATTTTAGAGCTAATGTGACTTCAAATGTATTAACCTATACCTACCGATGGCGACTGTTTCTTTAATTTCAATATGTAAAATGGAATCATAATAATAACATAGTCGTTTAAAATTAACCCTGCAACAAACGTTACTGCATTATTGAATGTAACCGCAGGAAGTTCTATCTTTACCATTTCACCATGTCGTGCTGACATTCACTGCCGCAGGTTGTCTGCTACCTAGTCTAATTACGTTCGTAACGCGTATACACGTATAGCACTTAAGTACAGGTACCTACGGCTAAGTTCACAGATAACAAATGTGAATCAAATATTAATGCCAAGTACTTATTCGATCACAGATAATTGTTTCCAAATTTTATTTATTGGCACTAATGAAGGTACTTCGAATATTTGTGCCTTTTTTTGGTAAAATCATGTGTTTGAACCGCCTAAGCTAAGGTCACCTGCAAACCGGTTGATTGATGGACGAGGATTACGCGCAGGCTTAGTATCGGGATTAGGGAATCGGACTGGTAGTCGTTCCCAAAAACACCGTTTCATACTATGAGGAGTATTAATGTATTCCACGATAGCTGAGTAGGAGTTCTACACGTTAAAATCAATAATGTTACATGTTAGACATTTATACATACCATAGGATTTTATCCTGTTTCATTTCAACATACGAGTAAGCATTTGGCACACTCATAGGGCTTGTTAGATATCTAAAAACGGCTTAAATAATATTTTATACTTTATCCAACAATAAACATGCAATAACTTTAGTCAAAAGGAATTATATTATTACAAATGCGTGTAAACTTTGTGTGTATACTTTATAGCAGGAACTTTCCATTTAGATAATATTGTTAATTTATTAGGTAGATAATCTTAAAAATTAAATACGAGTAGGTACTATTTCGTATCAGGGCAGTAAAAATTAAACGGCATTAATAAACTGTTTAGTTATTACATTACTGACTAAATCTTATCACAACTTGTACCCTTAAGCTATAATTAAATCGTTCTTGGCTTAAGCAGTTATACTTAATCGAGTGTCAGTCAGCATGCGAATGTTTAGTGCTTGGTTTTCACGCAACGTTGGTAATTTACGGCCAACTTGACGGGAGCGCTACTTACAAGCTTGCTAGATATTATATAGAATTTATTAATAACTTCATCACAGATAAATTTTAGAATAATACGAGTATAGTGCAGTTATTGAAATAGTAATTGCTACTTCTCTTTCATTTCATTGAAAAACAAAAAAGTCTGTACTTTTTCTACAACTCTCGTTAGTGCGCTTAGTTTTGTGTCTTTAAAAAATATCGGCTTGTAAACCCATATCAATAAAGAAGTTTTTTATTAGTCTGACCTTATCACCCCGAGCAATCTTGTTCGCTAACTGCTACACCTGCTGGTTAACGGAAGAGACTCTGGCGCAGGGTTTCCTCTCACGGTTTGAAGGTCGGATAGCAGATGCTTCCATAAAAACTAAGATAAGTCAAACCAAGAGAGAGAGAGAGTAAGAGAGCGGACACTGGGCTCCAAATGGATGTGACCGGCGCGGCGTGATATTCTGTTGCCGATTCGACATTTCATTGAAAGTATTTCATGCATGAAATCTAGTACAAAGTTTCGCAAAAGATTTTTCCGAAATAGGTACTGCAAAACTCCTTTGCTATTTTCATACTTATTTTCTTCTATAAAATCAATGTGCAGAAAACATTTCGAAAACGGAGTTCATTCTCTACAAATACAAGAGGAAAGGAAGGAAGTGTACAATGTGGACTCGATTGTTAAAATATTCATTTGTAGTTTGCTTATAAAGTCACAGGTGCGTTGTTGGTTGCTGCTTCCAACTTCAGTATTCGGCTACAGAACTTTGGCGAGGGTAATTCACTGTAACATTTCTATAACTAAAGTTAATTTTAACTAAAATGATAATATATTTTCTTTCCTATATTCTTCATGTATATTATGAGGTTAATTAATGGGGCATAGAAAATAAAGTGTTAATTATCTTCAATTAGGTACCAGATAGCCCATAAAACTGACTGTCCTATTCACATGCAGTTATTTCGATCGTTCCTGTTTTACGGGGGATGGAGTGCGCAGATATACACCAATATGACATGACATAATGACAGATATGACCACTTGTAATAGTAGGTATTGGCTGGCGTCCTCTTCCCACCCACATAGCTATCTCAACTAGCTATAAATCGTATGCGGCACGTTTAAATCTATACTAATAGTAGCTCGTAACTCAGTCCGCGTGAAATAATAATCACATTTTGGGACCTAGTTTATTTCCAAAAATGAAACTGATTTATTCCAGACTATAAATCTATCTCCAACCCAAATTTCAACCAGGTCCATGCAGAAGTTTTGGCATTATTTACTAACAAACATCTATAGATCCACATTTTCGAAGTTGATTATAAAGAGAGAGTGTATAAAACCAGGGTTATCGGATACGGAGTGCAACTTTTATCAGCTACGAGTGTTAATCCCCGGAATCACGGCAACGACTTTAACAAGAATTTCACCATTTGAAAGGTACATTATTCCTGACTTACATAGGCTACTTTTTATGCGTGCGATAGCACTAGCAGAAACTGATGAATATTAGAATATAAAACTCAAATTCGTCTGTTTGTGAAATAATAATTCCTCTGGCTGCATCTTCTCCTACACTTCAGTAGACTCTACATACCGATACTGTTCAACGCATATTTTTAACTGTGATCTTTTCAGTGTGAAGGCAATTCCACAGTTGAATTTCTCATAAGGGTCACAGTAAGAAGATGCGTCGGTTGTAGCACTTGACGCATAAACACATGATTGGTTGAGTGTGTAAGGTTGAATGTTTCATTATACCCTTGTCCTTTCTGGCGTCACGCGACCGCCGATGTGCAGCACAGTGTGGCGACCCTACGTCACTCGAGTCCTTACTGTTTAATTTATGGACGTTGAAGATGTTTTCGTTCATAAATCTAATGTTAGCAACTTTGCTGTAGTTATAGAAAAGTGTGGTCGTACACATATTGTTATATTGAACTTGAACTGATAATATGGTATTGTCGGAAGTTAATGCGAATAATCACATCACACATTGAATGATTTATAATAAAATAAATCCAAAAATCGTGATAGAATCCGTTAATAATAATTTTAGTCAAATGATAATACCTATGGCATTTATATTCTAAAAATAGTTTAGCTTTAGAGGTTTACAGAATCGCATACTTAGTAAGTACTTGGTTAACAAGGACCTCTTGTAGTTAACACGGATATTTATATTATAGTTGAATACATTACCATTGTGTTGTATTAATATTGGCCTCCTATATTGAAGAAATACTTACTTAGGTACGTATGACAATGTCATATTTTGCTGACTCTGAAAAATAATAGAGACTAGAGTAGACACTCAGATAAATGAAGTCTCTTTATCGTTTGACTTTATCTATAGCAATATTCTGAAATTTTTATGCCCAGTACCAATGTACGATATTAATACTAGGTATTTACGATACCTACAACAGAATTTCGTTTCCATGAATACACACGTCAATAACAATTAATTTCAACTACCTCTATTACCGCGCGGTATTTCGAAACGCGATCTCGTCTCGAACCATGGAGTTTAACGGTCTATTATGGAAATATACTATGGTATTAGCGTTCATATAGCTCTATACTACATTTGTTAATGCACCTCGTGTTGTACGCTCCTGCCCGGCAGCAGTCACGGTTTTGCCAGTCTGAACTTATTTTAATTTCAGTGGATCAGTGGGTTCTGACCCTTAAAAATAAACAATTTATCCGAAAACTCTATTCAAATCTTGATGTTTTGCGTTCCGTTGTGACTAATTTTATTGACTACAGTGTATGATAAATGCTACGACACTGTAGCGTGTGTAAAAATAGCCGACCAATAAAATCTGTTTTTGATTTTCACGCCAGAATGTATTGCGAATATTTTAACAATTTAATATCCCAGTTTACAGACAGGCGAGGCCTTTGGTTGTTTTATTATTTTAATACGGATTAAACAACGAGTTCAGGAAAATTTTCAAAACAGTGGCGAATGGTCGACGTGGATCGCGGAGGGGGTTGCCATGGTAACCGGCGAGTTTTGACGGCAAGGTGGATACGCAAATTGTGGTGCCACTCTGTGCTATACACACAGGGTTGCCCTGCTGTGCAATTTCCACAAAATTACGTAATTTTGTTGATGACAGTTTTAAAATTTAAGACTACTTATCTTGGCAAAAATTGGCTTCTAGTTCAAGAGTGAATATATAATACTTATTGAAATTGACTTTTTGTCACAACCACTTGTTTGCTATCTTAGTAGTATGAAAAAATAACCACATCAAAATTTAAGACGTTAATTTTTTTTAAATATTCTTCTTTACTATTCCAGTAAGTTGCCTCTTTGTCTTATCTAACTATTGTTTACCTATACGAATGTTTGGGTGGATATGTAGATATTGATGGTTGTCAATTTCGCCGGAAAGGCTAAACCATTCTGGATGAAATTTATCACAGAGATTGATTTGGTTGTTCTAGGTGATGGTTGATATAGGAAAAGCACATAAACTGTTTTTATCCCGGCAAGAGGATGCTATCGGTCAAGGGAACGGCATTCGTAAATCACGCAGGCGAAGCGGCAGGTAAAAGCTCATACCCCATAACTTCTTATTTAAATAACCGTGAAAGTTAATATTTTACAGAACACAAAGGGAGATTATAGTATTCTAAAAGGGTCACATTGCTTCACTGATTTCATACAAACAGAGCGATAAAGCTCTACTTGTTTTATATAGGTAGGTACTAAATCGTACCCGTGCGGGGTCCGAAAGGGTTAATATTATGAGTCTTTGTTTAAAATTTTATTTTAACCCTAAAAACGTATGAAGCTTCGTGTTATTTGAATTAATTTGGAAAACGCACCGAACAAATTATACCTACCCATCTTTGTTTTGACTAAGTGAAAAACATTACGGTTATGTTTGTATGTAGGAAGATATTGACCACTCGGTTTCAACAGTTTAAGTGGATGTCAAACTAATAAATTTGTAAGAATTGCGTTGCAGTTGGTAGTCATTTTGTAATAACTTCATAACTGGTAAGCATTTGTAATTAGATATCAGATTATCATGCATTTGCGTAGTTATTTACTTATGCATATTTCCATTTTCAGCGATTTTTAGGACTTATCGCAAAAGTTTTAATCGTTGCTTTGGCTATAGTAGTAAATACTTAAATAGTAAATTGCTATAAAAAGATTTTACAATAGTATCGCAATCCTACATCACCAAAATACTAGCCTCAAGAAAATATTACAGTAATTAGTTTGTTTATCAATCTCACACTTACATACAATATTAAAAATACATGTCTCTAACTAAAGTGTTTTCAAGAATTTCAACTTCAAATATAAAAATATTAACGGTGTATTCGCAAGAGCACTTTAACTCTCGTCTACGTAGTGTTAGTACGAATCTCGAAGATTAATTCGAGAGCGCTTGAAGAAAGAGCAATTGAAATGTCTCGCCTCCATTGTGCAGGTTATAAGTACGGTTAAATAGACAACTATGTACATTGATTTGTTTGTAAGTGTTGACTTAGTTTAGGAGGTTTAACAGTTGTCATTTCAATTGTACAGAGTTTACGGTGAGTGACGTTTTCTGTTGAAGGATGTCTTACTATTTCAAGTCCTTGACTTGACTTGACAAGACTTGAAGACAGTACCTTACCATTTGTATATCTGCAGACTGACTGCCTGCAGGAAATTCGCTTTTAGTGGGTACAACATCTAAAATCTTCAAATTTGTACTTCATGAATACTATATTTATCCAAGTAAATAATGTTTTATCACAATCGTAACGCATTTACGCAACACATATTCCTACCTGTAATGAGACCTATGTTTAACACTGAAAATGAAGCTGGATTGGCCATACGACCAAATAAACCATAACCACATACCAAAGCGAGCGCTAGACTGGAACCCCCATAGAAAGCGTAAGCGTGGCCGTCCCAAACAGATGTAGAGGCGGATTATTATTCTAGGAAAGACTTGAAGCGGAATGAAGTGCAAAGCTCAAGACTGACAGGGATGGCGGCGTGCTGTAGACTGTGGACACCTTCTGCTTCAACTAGGGGTCATAGGACTCTAAGTTAAGTAGGTACGAACGAACGAACAATGTCACAAAACGAAATCGTTTAAGTTCGGTTGACTATTGGAAATTAATATCTCTCATAATTATGCTAGAATAATCGTTTGATATCACGCGGGTCATTTACTTTCATGAAACACCATTTATTCACGGAGGTACTTTGTTGCATTCAGACCTACCAGACCCATGCAGCGGTTTTGGTGTGATTGAGTAGCAAACAGTCATTCATCCATCCTTCCAAACTTAGTAAGATAAAAAGGAAACTGAGAAAATATAACTGTTTCAGTAAGCTTACAACTGGATATCAAATTTCAAACTACATTGTGTGCATACTATTATTGTCTATTGTCCTTAAATGTTTTTGTTCCTTCTATAATGAAACAACTACTACTTACCTGATATTTTACCATAATAACGTTTAGTTTTGAACATTAACGTGAAAAGATAACAGTCCCGGTACAGCCCGCGGTTGGCGTCCTAAAATAAAACGGAAAAGTTTAAATAGGAAAAAGTGAGTGGAGGGTAAGATAGTGAAAAAAGAAGAGGGCAATTTAAACTTGTACAAGGCCGAGGGGAGTCTACATTTTATAAGTTGGCCAAAGGAAAATTGCATGATGCGGGAGTTCTCTGACTTCAAAATTTAATTAGAAATTAATTGTTAGGTTTCATTTTATAGATACTAGTGAGAATGCAATAATTGTGCTACGTATTACATCCTCTTGGTTTTATCTTCTTGGTTTTATCATACAGAAGTGTTAGTTTTTTGGAAATGGGCTAAAATTATTACCTATAAGTTCTACCACTTCAAAGAACATGCATAAACATAATTACGCCTGTATATCCTCTTAAGGTTAGGTATGGAGGAAGGTATGTTAACACCGACTATGTTTTTCGGTCTCTACTAATAGGGGTTGTGTTAATTGCATTCAACTGGGTACTCTTTCACGGGCTCTGTCTTAACGGCTATTGGGCAGTCAGGGCTAGCCCTTAATCGCTTTGTACGATATTCCCGGGGTAAAATGGCGTGGTCATTGTATTCCACGTAATAGAACTATACAAATGTACTACATAACAGACCATAAATTTTACTGTTTTTCAACAACAAACCGAACAAAGCAACCATAATAGATAACATCTCAACTAATCTAATCCAAAGAGCTTACTGTACATAATATACATATACCAGAATTGACTAAAACAAAACATCGATAGGTGGCGTGCGAGCTCAGACAATGCTGCATTTTAATTTTGTACATGCTTCCTCAACAATGGATCGTAATAGGACCGTAGATGAGACGGCTACAGACCTTTGTTCTGCTGGCAACACTAAACAATACCTGTGCCACGATGAACTTGCATTATCACACACCTAATGGGTTTTGTCTGTTCGTGTAGGGGTCCAAAATGAAAAGTTGTGTAAGTAACATTGTGTATTTACCGTGACAAATGCGTGCTTTTTCCCACGATGGACAAGGGTGTTTACTGTAATCTTTCATTGTAATGATTATGTTCGTTTTGTGAAGCGATATTAGTGTCTGTTTGTTAACGGGTTGCCAGTAGTAAAATTCTAAAGTCCTGATAAAAAGGCTATTCGAAAATTACGTTTTGATGTACGTTATTAGTTTTCTTTGTATAACTAAAGATTATATTTCTGACTATAATAAAATATCTTTCTAGGTTCATTATACCGATCTAGTTAATTTCGTTTTGATTGGGTAAAAGCGGACCTGAACCTGAACTGTGTAGGTACCTAAAAGTAAGGAGATTCGTTGTTACCACTGTAATTTTATAGTCACGTGGGCGTCATCCTATGTCATTTTATTTGAAACATTGATCGAAGATTTGTTGAACGAAATACCACCCAGATAGATATTCAATTGACAGTCTGGTCCTTACATTCAAACTCAAACAGCAATAAAACTAGTTTTAAATAAACATGAGCTTCTTGACTACTCTTTTACGACTGTCAAAATATTAAACCCAAATTAGTTAACGACGAAAAAAATAAATAGAGAAGATATTAAAAAGATTGTTTAATCTATAACTGACGAAGAATTTATTATGTGATGGTGTTTCGAACTCAAATAACCCAATGAAATCTTCAAGTACTTAAAACGTTTTATCTAGTTTTAAAAAGTTCTCACTATTTATCACCGGTCCTTTTAAGTGAAGTTACATTAGGTTATCGTTATCAGTACCTAAACAGATTTGGACTTTCACACGTTGACTGTTACGCAAACGTGAGTTTTCTGTTTTGTCGTTGTTTGGAGAAACACTTAAGTGAGTCAGGCGGGGCCTGTACAGCACGCCCACGGTCCTATCGGCGGCTTTCTTCAATGCGGCGATTGTATTACACTCTGTACTATCAGTTATCAAATGAAAGGAGTGTTAAAGTCTCTTACTAACAGATGTGCGTCTATGTTTCAGGCAATATGTTTCTAGATTACTAAATACGCACTAAAATTTCTTCTTCAAACGAAGTGCTACGTATCAATTAAGTAAGTCATCAACATTTTTTTTGATAGTGACTTTAATTTTACAGCCAAATCCGCAGTTAAGACTGGTAAAGCGGACCCCAGACTCCGAGGTGAAAGCTTTGGATACGACTGGGATTAACGCTAGGTTGAATCAGTACTTTAATTTTACAATATTGCATTGCGTTCTTCTTATTACTGATGGACTTATGTTTGACCGTACAGATTTATGTTAACACCCTTTTCTAAAAGTAACCTATTCACTCGAAGTTTGAAGATTCTCAAGTTATAGCTTTTAAAGTCCAGAAACAAGTAGGGGGTTTCACTTATGAGCGCCTAAACTTTACGTTCAATTATTGTGTGGCCAAAGAATTTTATACGTATGAATGGTGTTCTGCCGTGTAGGTACTGTGTAGTTGTGACAATTTATTAAGTATCGTATGCACATAGAAGGGATATAAATGTTGCTTTAAGAATTAACTATATTTTAATATTCGAAGAGGATAAATATTTAGAAGTTATATTACTTTTTGATTTTCTATAGAGTTCTGCTATTAACATCAGTATTGATTTTGAATATTTTAATGTGTGGGTAACAGTATCCCTAGCCCTCACTGCGACAGACGGCCTAATGACGCCATGTGTACGTTCCGAACCTCCGCTTGTCAGAATGCATCTATTTTCGAAACCACTCTACATTTACATACCTGCTAGCGACTGGTTTGCAAATTGACGTTACTTGAACAACTTTAATAACGAATGGGCTCGAATCACCACGAGATGAAAGGTAATTTGAAAATTTTAATCTCTGTTAAAGTTATTAAAGTGTTGAAATTACTCCGTAAACTGAAATCAGATTTACATAATAGACTGATGAAGAAATTGGTTCAGATTTTGTAAATTTGTAAAACTTTCCCCGGTATTTTATTTTAGATTGCGACATGAAACTTTTATTCGGTCGAAAGTGGTAAGTTCGGCAACGTACCCGTACGACCTCCTAGTTTCGACCCCATCTAAAAATAGGACCCGTAAGACCCTCTTTCAAAAAATGGGGCCCGTACGACCTCATTTATAAACCTTCGTCGATGTTTGCATTGGTCAACATTCAAAAGTTACCTGATGCGCAACTCCATCTGTCCATCTGCTTATAATATATACTTGTCATCATCCCAACATTAGTCTCGGTTGCATGTAATATATAAATCCCTCTTCCTTTAAAAAACAGCTAGTAATGTACCTACTGGCTAGCAGGTGAGGTTGACCTCAGCCCCGAAGATCTTGGTGAAGCCCCTTATACCCTTGTGAATATTTGGCTACTTTTAGGTATGCGACTGCATAATCACACTACAGAACCTCTACAACTGTTGCTTGTCGCGATCACGCTAGAACTTAGTCAGAGGTTACGTTTTCAATTTTACAACGGGAATTTCCCAATTTAAAAGAGGAAGGACACGACGGAATCTCCCGTTTGAACTGAGCAGTCTGACTGGGGTAGTACCTCCATCCTACAGAAGCCCATGGCTATAATAACCATCGTGTTGTGTTTCCTCTGGTAAGTAGGGTAGCCAGAGCTCACAATTATCCCCCATCTCCCCAATCCTCCCCTCCAACCCCGCCCAAATTCTCCAACCCCCTCGAAGGTCGGCAGCTCATGTCCATAGACCACGGTGACCGCTTCCCATCAGGTAGGCCGTGCGCTTGTCTGCCACATAAGTGGTATAAAAAAGAAATTTGATTGAAGAAATCAATACCAATAGTATAGTAACAATTTAACAGCCAAATTAATCAAGAACGTAATATACATTATGAAGACGAACAAATTAAATTGCAACGTCAGTCCACAAGATTCGTTTTTTTCCTCCGTCGTTTGTTTCAAGTATCGTCCCCAAATTCTCTCGTGTCCATAAAGCTGTCTGTGCGTCATCGGAGGCGTGCTCGTACAAGTTTTATGGGCACAGTGACGTTCCAGCCAGTCCCCTGCAATACTTGTGCATTTTAATTACCAGAGTTATTTGACACAGCGGCGAGGACGAAGTGTGCATATCTGATCGCTCTCTTATTGATTTGTTTTCAAGTATTTTTTTTACAAATGGGGCGAATTACTAGACTTGGATGAGACTTGGTATTTTTCATGATAGTTTGTGGTTGCATAGTGACAGACCTTTGGTTATTTGAATAAAGGGAGGAATTTGGATATCCATGCCTTGGAACCGAGCATAAAACGTCATAATTTTTCTGCCTCTTAAAACGACAGTATAGCATTATGAGCGTGTCTTTATGATTCATGGCTTTGTTATACAGATTTACTTGTATTTTAAGCGCAGCTGTGAATACATTAAATACATTATGGAGTTTAAGTTGCCCAATTTGGTTGCGATTATCATTATCCGTCTTTTTGCGCAAGAGTTTTAGCACGTCTACACATACATTCAAAATGACTCACGACGCACTCTGGAATTATTTCTACTTGTGTGGCTTGAGTATTTTTAGCTCGGAGATAAAATGAACGATACAAAGACATTATCACAACGACAATAAAGTTAAACAACAAATCATAGTAATATTTTAAAGTTGAGTTTCATTGGGTTATTTGTTCCGAACACATAAGCTTATCTTATTGATGTAAAACCCTCAACGGTCAAAGGTATATTCACAAAGAAATCCGAATCGGAAATCATTATTAGAAGTAGACATAAATATTTGTGTTTTCTAATTTACTTATGTTTTTATCGCTCTTGTCCAATAAACAGTGGTTTATTGAAAAATATTAAGTGGCTTATATAATAAATCACGTACTGCTTCCCCTATTACTTTCCTTATCGAGGCTAAAAAAACAAAGGCCAACGCACACGATAATATCAATAAATCATGGCGGCGACTATTTTTTATAGAATTCCATTAAAATAAGATAGTACATAATGAATTAGTGACAGTTATGTTGCAGCGTTGACGTCTCGAATAACAAATTCATTGATATTAGAATATCTGTTGGGTATATGAGTTATCTATCAATTAATATGTTTTGATGGCGATTTACGGTTTTAAGTATTGTAGATGTTAAATATATAAACAATCTTCTACGTTGGTGGTTTTGTATGTAAATGAAACTCTTTTTTCCATTATTTTATTTGACACTCAGGAGGCATAGGAGAACTAACCCTTTACTCCAAACTGTAAGTTCTCGTAATAAAAATAAGTTTAAAATTCGGTTTCAGTCTAGTTTTGATCTCATGTCTAACTTCCAAATGTCAAATATTTTATGGTTACCAGAATACTTTTTTTGGTGTGAAAGTGAAAAAAAGTAGGCATGTATAGGTATTTAAGTACGGCTAAAATATTATGTGAACGTTTTCATAACTATAAACTATAATAAGTAAGTATACATTGAAAATATAAAGAACTTAGGGCATTATGGGTTTTTCCATTTGATTTGGAGCCACCCGACTTGAGTAGTACCTCCGCCCCACTGACACCCATGAATAAATAATGCCACTTGTTTGGGGTTGTTTTCTTGTATTTAGTAGGTTCATTAGAGTACTATGGGGAGGTGGGTAGGGTTGGGTGAGTGACACTACAGGTATGGCCAGCATTTGTAGTAATTAGAAACTATTCAACATCAGTCACGTTTTGAACTTATTTACCGGTTCAACAAAAATATTTTCAAGAATGGTCTTAAATCTTGAAAAAAAAAAATTATGCCTTTCCTACTAATATTCGAAACGTGGAAGTCAGTGAGAGTGAATGGATGGATTTGTGACTCTTTCATGCAAAAACAGCTGAACAAATCTAAACAAAATTTGGCACAGGCATATTATCTGAAATAGTACATAGACTTTTATCATGGGACTTATTCCTGTCCCGTGACTACGAAAATGGGATCGGTAGTTATTTAACGATTAGAGAGCAGCATGCAATAGCTAGTAGTTAGTAGTATTATAAACTCGTGAAACGTCGCAAATCAATCTAAACAATCGCAATTAATGTGTACAAACGAGTCTAACACGTTATTTACTCGTACCAAAGTAATTAAGAGTCTGTTATATAGAATTTACGTTCAACAAAATCTTGTTTTAACCGCTTTGCGTATAATTGCAAACTCGTTACAGTCAAAGTGAATGTTGGTTGGAATTTTGACATTGTTATTGTAAAATATGAATCTTATAACAGTGTTTAGACACCTTAAAGCTTGAATACAATTACTACTTTAGTAATACGTTTTAAGTAAACTAGAATTTTCTTATAAAGGTTTTGATCACAATTTTATTCATTGGGTTACGTATCAGAAAACTTAGCATTGAAGTAAGTACATTTTAGAACTATCATGAGCTTGTTAACCTGTACTCACCTTGGACCTAGAAAGTGCTGTGTAGTGTGTGGTGGAAATTGGAATTCACTTTGGAATATTACGCATATAATAATAACTTTTAGAAATTGCATAAGAGGTTTCCCAAATCATGGTAGACTTAGAGCAGGATCTTATGTCTTTGAGTAGGAAGAGAAGGAGTATTTATGATCCTGTACTTTTAATGAGGTAGCGGTGCATACTAATTATAATATTTTATTGTGGGATAATAAAGTTAAGCCCGAGCTGCGCGGTTTTAAATTTCATACCACTTAAAGTTTTTAGTATATGTATATGCTTGAGAGAGGTGTATAGCATAGATGTGAATACATAATTTTTTGCACGTAGCAGGAAGCGAAGCTGCGGCTCTTAACGTAGCAATCGAACGCTCTACCGCTACGCCACAAAGGTCGTACAGCAGGTTATAACTTTGTCTAATGTGAGGGGAAATAGGTATGAGTATATATTTCTAAATGTATTGAAATAATTCCAAAACTCTCAGTTTATTACTAAGTGATGGTACGAAGGAAATTATTTCGTTGACTATCGTCTGCACTATCGTATTCTTGTATTGTTTAAGTTGGAATTTCAACGGATGCCGTTAAAATTCCAAATTAACACAGTCCACAGTATATTTATAAATATGTTTGAAAGTGTAATTCTCTAAATAGACTTCGAATACATAAATAGACTATAGTACCTTATGAATCTAGGTCACGACGAAGTATGAATTTGGATTTACTACTTGATTTTAAAGTTTAATATAATAATCTATATAAAACTTCAAGCTCATTTTCTTATTTATGAAAGTTTTGGGTTTCTTCTTCAAAAAAGAAAGGAATGACTATTTCCATGTACTACCGGTTTTGTCACTGTTATCGCTACCTTGCTTAACATAGAAACCTTTGATAAAACTTATTCATTCCTGAGTTGTGTGTAGATCGATATGAGTAAGTAAATCTGTGGATAACACACACGCACGTGATTTCTTCGCGTAAGCTTCAACACCGGGTGGAAGTAATTCGATTTAGATTGGATCGAATTAGACTTTTTTTTGTGGCATTTGTTTCTTCGTGAAATATCTTTCTGATAGCTCACATCAAATTCGAATTTCGTTAAAAACTTGTTTTAAGGAACGTAAAAATAAACGGGGAAAACAAGACAAGAAAACTTTAATTTTAGGGTAAATTTAAACATGCTTAAATTAAAAGTTTGTTAGCATTATTGTTTTGGTGCTGAGAAATTTTAACGCGTTTAGAATTGTGACAAAACACCGGCGGGCGCCCACCGCAGCCATACATTAACCCTTTAACCGTTAATGTTCGTAATTATTTACGATTATTAAATTCAACTTGGTTGGAGCGTTTTGTTTTATAAATTAAATTATGATAGCATTTTCATGAGAAACAATGCTTCGAAATACTTTCTGGAAGTGCGTAGAATTTTCTAGGAAGAACAAATAATATGTTTGTTTTGTTTAAAATTTAGTGTGTTTTGCGGAATGGCGGCATATTTTGTTGTTTTATGGCCTGTGCTCTGGTATTTATCGCCTGTAATGCTGTTATAGTGCCTAAACATGCTGTTGGTCATTTGATCCATATGGTGGCCTTGGCGCTTAACACAAAGTCCATAACTCACATGACGAAGTAAAACACTTCTAGTAATACCATAAATATAGAATTTATAACAAATAAAGTCATGAGTAAATGTATATCTTCATTTTGCATTTCAAGTTCTTCTTTTGGATAAAAGGAATGGAAAATGTTGCATATCCATTTTTCGGATATACTTAGTTCACATTACAGTACCTACAACATTGATTTAATTTATGACATTGATTTACATATTAATTTGTAATCACGTTGTAATTCAAATTTGAGATTTAATCACGTTGAATTGCCATTTAATTAAATTGTTAAATTGTAGGTAGTAATATTTATATTACTGAAAAGTTTTTGGACTTTTACTATCAGTAAAGAAAAAGGGTTCTTTTACATAATGCTCCAAAGAATTTACTTTTGAGTAACAAAATCATATTCATTTTACTGTTACTGCAAGTGTAACTTCACAAAAGTACAGACTAAAGTTATAAGAGTTAAAATGGTCAGATATTTATAAAAATACTGCGTTTTATATAGACACTAAAACAGTATCTATTAAATAACCACATTTCACATATGCACTAAAATATCAATTCGAAATATCTTTACGAGTTCCAGCTACTAGTAGTATTTTATGTTACCGAATATTGTAGGAATATACTGTAGAAAATAAGTGGTAAAACCGGCAGGAAGCGGTGCGGGTGCATTACCGTTGTCCATGTTTTATTTATACCGGGGAGTTTACTCGAAAGTGGTTGGCTACATTACTGTCAAATTTTCATCTCTCGCTCGGAAACCATCTTAGGGTGAAATGGGGAAAATGGCTTATTTTAAAACCGATTTTCTTTCTAAAATATTGCTGTAGACCGGTTGCTTTTTCAGGTTTTATTTTTTTAATATCGATCATAAAAAATCCGTGCTTTACTGTCTTCTTTATTTTAAAAAGGGAACTGTATTCGCTTTGAACTTTTTCTTTTGTTGTGACTTGCAGGAATAACTACCCATTTTTTTTGTCCCATAAGATATTTCCCTCTATTTGTATTTGCCTTCCAGAAGTTTCCATATCGTATAAATTTATTTGTCAATCATTTTATGAAATTTTATATCAACAATAACAATCGTATTTAAAACTTATTTTATGCTAGATTTCAAGCTTAAATGTCATTTTACACATTACCCTAATGCCACATGGTAAACACCTCCTTTAACTGTTCTGTGGTAAACACGATTGATACGGGGCCCTACGGGTCAAGAATAAAAAAACTTAATTCCGTAGGTCCGGTTTATTATTTTATACACAATTCAAATTCGAGTGTCGGTTTGGGTATAGGTACACGCCACTATTCACGGAAGGCTGAGCAATCCACTCAACTTGGGGTCCGGGCTGGTCCCGTGCGAGGGTGATGTGTCTTCCGCAGGAACTCCACCAGGCGTCTCGGCCGCTAGTCCGGTCCGCCGGTTGTCGCTTCAATGAATTTGATGCCGGTATAAAGCTGAGCCGGTACTAAGCTGAGCCGGTACTATGTTGAGCCGGTATGAAGTTCAGCCGGGGCGAAGTTGAGCCGGGGCGAAGTTCCCTATTATAGGGAACAACAGCTTATGCTTGTAGCTTCCAAAACTCGGCTATTATGCTATTTTGCGGACTTAGGTCTATTTGATAGTACCTAGGTTCTAAACTAACTCGGAGTAACTTTAATACAGTTGTACTAGTTGTCTCGCTGCGAGGTGAGGCGATCGAATCAAGTCAGAGGTCCAAGCCCGGTACCTCGCGCACCTCCCGCGCGCCTCAGCTAATGAGGCGCTCCGACCGCGGCGCGCGCTGATTGGTTACAATTCCATATGATTCACTTTATGCGTTTGCGGCGCGTTCGATTACCTTATTTGGTGATCTTTGGTTCAGCTCGCCTGCGCCGCGACGCGCGTTGCAATCCCGCGAGCTCAGCTGATTCCAATTTGTTATCCCGGAACCAGTGTTACGTAACAATACCCGACGAACTGGGAGAAGGATTTTTACTGGGGGAACAGTGAAAATCCGCCTGAAATAAACCCTCTAAAACGAGGTCATTGGCTTCAATGCAAGCAAAACCCTTTCATACAACCATACAGAATCACAGATACCCACCTAACATACACCTATCACACCAAGTCTTCCTCCCGCGGAGGTAGGAAGACGAACCACACATACCTTGTCCGGCCCTATCTAACCTGATGGGACGTACCACTTGCAATTGAGGTGTTAAGTTTGACGCCAGCTTTCCTCGACGGTACATTGTAAACCACTTGAAGCTAACCTACCGGCAACAGAGTCACTAACCGCTCTGACGTGCTATAGAACCCAGGAAGAACATAAGTCTCCCTCAGATAAAAAAGGACCTCACACTAAGGAGACCTTTATACACAGTGAAGGCTTATTTTTAACCCAGCGGTTGCCTCAAGCATAGGTTGACAATGCTAAGTAGGTACGAGACCACTGAAACGGTGCTAAATGCTTACTTATGAAATCCAAATCAACCACATTAACAAAATTATTTAATAGATATTATTATAAACTACGTAAACCAATATATGCACGAGATGCTCGGTGCTTATGGGCTTACCCCCAAGTGCGTAGTTAATCTGGATCATCAATTCCTACAGACCGCATGACGACTGCAAAAGGAATGACGGTGGTCTACAACCCAGCTCGAGTTTTGCACTAAACTCTACCACATGTGCTTTTACCTATCTTAATAATGCAGATGGTAGAAATAAAAATAACAAAAACATAGTTGTGCTTCCTGCCAACCACTGCACGTTTACTTAGACTACCTTTCCACGTAGCTCCTAGCTAACCTAAGGCATCGGATATAAACTACGGTACTTGGCAACGAACAGTGAGGAAAGTCGGATGGTTAAAACAACGAGACTAAACGTAGTACAACGTAGTAACCTTACAATTACAACAATATGAGAATGTCAGCTTGTCATTTTGAAGTCTTTTATATGCCAGTTGCCAATGTTGTTTCCCGCCGTGTCTTCTAATGTAAAGACTAATGGGGAACGCTTTGCTATAATCTTGCACTTTTGATATTTCGGGGCCAATTTCTTTGTAAACCGCGCATCCTTGTCACTTAGAAATTGCGTGCGCTTCCAAACCATGTCCCCGACCTCAAATGTAGCAGGCTTCCTGCGAAGATTGTAACGTTGTGAACTCTTGACGTGGCTTTGATGGAGAGCTGTCTGTACCTTGTCGAACACAGCTGCCAGCGCGCCTCTGTTCTCCGCGTACTCGTCCCGTGGGGAAAAGACTAGGTCACTGGAATCAGTGGCTGATGAATAATATGATCCACAAGGGACCAATTCTCTGCCATATACTAAGAAGGCGGGGGAGAATCGCGTTACCTCATTAACCGCGCTGTTGATGGCAAACTGTACCTGGGGCAAGTGCACGTCCCACGTCCGGTGATCATCCTCGACGTAGCTGGCGATTGCAGTGACAATAGTGCGATTATAGCGTTCTACCAAGTTGACTTGAGGGGTGTATTTTGGCGTGAACTGTACCTTCGGAATCTTATACTTTTTGTAAAGTGTGTCCAATTCTTTACTTACGAATTGGACACCGTTATCCTGCAGTATGATTTCTGGAATGCCATGGACCATAAATACTCCCTCCTCTAAATTTCTTACGACGTTGGCCGCTGTAGCACGGCGCAGTGGAAATATCAAACAATACTTAGAGAAACAGCAACATACGACCAGTATATAGGCGTTCCGTTTCCTTGAAACGGGTAAAGGGCCAACCAAGTCTATTGATAGCATCTGGAACGGTCTATTGCATTCCTTTGGCTTGCCGTGTGTGCCTAAGGTACAATGCGTGGAGGCTTTATATGCTAGACAAGTCTCGCAGGATGCTATGAACTTAGCGACATCCCTGTACATTCCTGGCCAGAAGAAACGAAGGCGAACCTTGTGGTACGTTTTGAATGTACCAAGATGACCCGACGTAGGTTCCGCGTGGTTCTCCTTGATGATGCGCTCTCGATCCTCCACAGGAACGACTTCTTTCCACTCAAAGTCCCTAGTGAGAATATTGTGACCTTTGACCTGTTTATAAAGCTTACCGTTTTCGATCAAGTACCCTGGAAAACTCAGTGGTGTCGATTTACAACCATCAAGGACATTCAAATACCACTGGTCACTTGTTTGTACTGGCGTTATGGCACCAGCAATGGCAGCCACCGGAACTGACCGTGACAGAGCGTCTGGAATTATATTATCCTTCCCCTTTCTGTGTCTAATTTCGAAATCGAAAGATGATAAGCGAGTGCCCCAACGAGCCAGACGACCCGTGGGGTTCGACAGCGACAAGAACCATTTCAACGCTGCATGATCAGTGTAGACTATGAACCGCTTCCCGTTCTCTACATAACAACGCCAGTGTTCCAGAGCCACTAAGACGGCTAAAGCCTCTCGTTCCGTGACGCTATAATTGCGTTCCGGCTTCGTGAGGGAACGACTCATAAAAGCTATCGGCCTGTCAACGCCATCAATATTCTGCGTTAACATGCCACCCAACCCATAGTCACTAGCATCAGTGTGCACCTCGAACGGTAAGTCCAGATTAGGGCACGCTAGGACTGGTGCTTTACTCAGACAGTTTTTCAACGTGACAAAGGAATCTTGAGCCTCCCTGTTCCACTGGAATGGCGGAGCCCCTCTTTTGGTAGACGTTAGCTTGTTCAATGGACCCGCAATAGTGCTGAAATCTGGAATGAACCTACGGTACCAGGACGCAGTGCCTAAGAACCGCTTGACGTCTTTCTTACTCGTAGGTGTAGGGTAGTCCAAGATGGCCTCTACCTTGTGGGGGTCCGTTCGCAAGCCTTGCGCGTCTACTACATAACCTAAATACTTGAGACTATCACGAAAGAACTGACATTTATCATAATTAACGGCCAAGTTGGCCTTCTTCAACTTCTCCAACACTCGCATTAGTAGTGACACGTGCTCGTCAAACGAATTACTGACAATTATGACGTCATCGAGATAACAGAACACCTTGAGGTCGAACTCTGGGCCGAACAGAGCATCTACGAGCCTTTGTTGTGTCGCTGGAGCATTTGTCAAACCGAACGCCATGACATTAAACATAAACGTACCTTTATTTAGCACGTAGAAACAGGTCTTCTCTCTGGCTGCTGGATCCAGGGGCACCTGCCAAAATGCCTTAGAGAGATCAATGGAGGACAAAAACCTAGCATCTCTGAGATTGTCTAAAATCTCGGATATGTAGGGCAAGCTGTACGAATCCTTCTTTGTAACCGCGTTGAGTTTCCTGCTATCTAGACAAAATCGTGCTGAGCCATCTTTTTTTCCTACCACCAGCACAGGTGATAGCCAAGGGCTTTCTCCAGGTGAAATGACGTTCAACGCCAACATTTCGTCGACCTGTTCCGAGATTATTCTTTGCTTGTCTGGTGATAAACGATAACTACGCTGCTTAATTGGTGGCGAGTCACCTGTGTCTATTTTATGCGTAATGACGGTAGTTCTACCCAACCCTATGGTGTCAAATGCGACGGATCGAAATTCCTTGATGATATTGTCCGCTATGATCCTCTCTGCAGACGAGAGATTCCCATAAGCATTTACGTGGGTCACTTGATGTGGAAGTGCATCCAGCGACGCCACCTTCAAATCTGAATCTAACTGAAAATCCACGAATGATAAAAACTTCGGGCAAATATTAAAAGATTTCCAAAAATCGATTCCCAAGATCATGAGAGAATCGATGTCTGGTATTATATGGAACAATAAATTAATTGTGTCGCTCTCAAAAGAAACTGGTAAGGAGATTGAACCAATTGAGTTAAAAACTTGGCCTGAAGCCGTGGCAATAGAAATCCGCTGACTTTCCTCCAGCCGTGCACCATATTTCAACATAGTAATATGTGCGTTGCGGCCAATGATAGACACGGCAGATCCGGAGTCCAGCAGACCATACATCTCCCTACCACCACAACTAGGGAGTGACACCTTTATATAAGGGCGCGGATCGTTACGGGGCCTAGTGCCGAAGATCGAAGAGACTTGATATGTTTTAAAAAATTTTTTAATAGTTATGAGCCACTGTCTCCAGGATTCCATATCTGTTTTATTCCCATCTCTTCGATCCTCTGATACTAGTTTTTTGAATCCGACGAGGACGCTGGGACCCTATCCTTGCAAGAGTTACAATTTTTAAAAACGACACCCTTCCGACCGCAACCAACGCACTTTGGGACGAAACCACTCTTAGGTTTAGGTGTGTAGCCTGGGGCGCAATCTGGACATGAGCGCTTAGTCACACCTTCTTTCCCGCACGCAAAACAATAGTTGTTGGCTTTTGGCCTACCAGGAGGAACTGACGTCGCCGCCACTGCAGCGTGCACAAACGGCTTCGGCTTGCCGTCCTTCTTGGCCGCTTGTTGATTGTAGTTGAACTCCGGGGCCATCGTCAACTGTGCTGGCTCCTTGAAGGCGTTCCTGCGCGCGAGCGAGTGCTCGTAATTCCGGCACCTAACCTTAAGCTCCTTCATTGAGCAAATGGGAGGTCCTCCCGCTATAAAAACGTCGTAACACGGTCTGATGTTTTGAAAAACTATATTTAACTGCTGCGCCTCGGATAACGGCGTAGACAATCTCGCGAACATGCCTTGCATGATCGCAAGGTAAACCACGATGCCCTCGTTTTCCCCTTGGGTCCGCGCACGAATCTCCTCTAGAAAACGAATATCAAAATTTGGAGGATCGAAGTCCTCCAATAAAATGTACGTTAATTGCTGCCACGATGTGATGGTTGCACGTACGCTACGGAACCAATGAAGTGCATCACCTGTGAAGAACTCTGGCGCCAAACTTAACAATTTTTTATCCGGAATTTCCCGAGCTGAACGGACTTCCTCCATCCGCTCCAAAAATGCACGAGCACAGCTCTTCCCATCGAATTTAATCTTAATTATATCTAGGGCATTAGAGCGGTCACATGAGACCCTAATCCTTTCGACGGGTACGTCACGCGAAACTGGCTCAGTAGCAGGTTCGTTCACCACAAACGTTGGTGCAACCTGTGACGGTTTTAAGAATCTAAACGGGTTGTCCTCGAGTATCACCGGGGTTCTCAATGAGGGGCTCCTAGCTGCGCACGGGTTTGCTATATTTTTAAATTGAGCAGAACAAGACTCGAAGAGCTGTTGTACCTTCGCGATATCGGTGCTTTCGTCCTTCGTGACAGGCTTTTCCAACCTCCGAAGCCTAAAATATACGTGATTGAGAAAAGTCAATGTACGTTCGTACAGAGATCTATTATCGTCCGACTCCGTTGACAATGTCTCGATGTTGTCCGACACCTTCCGTAACGTAGCCTCGATCCCTATCAAATCGTCAGCCAGAGGGTAACACGACTCGATAACGGAATGAGCCGGGTATTCCTCGAGCGACTTCTGTAGCTGTATTCTCAATGCATCTACCCTATCTGCAGGTACGAGCCCTCTAACGGCCACTTCATATATTAATTCCGCCTTATTTAATTGCAAATATTTTATCTTCCGGTCAGCCATGCTTCGGTTCGGTGAGCAATGAAATCGATAAAAATCTACGCTAAAGTAGCTGAGTTAAGGAAAATCCCTCTATAATTAAAATACAAAATTTTTAAACTATTATTTAAATTACTGATCTTAAAAAGTTAAAGTACCTGGTCGCGAGTTCGGCAATCAAGGTAGTTTAGCATTAAAATAATTCCTGTATGGGAAGACAACACAAAATATTTGGGTACCCTCCCTTGTGCTCGGTGACTCTAAAAAAAAACGAGAAAAAGGAAAAAAAAAAAAATTTTGAAGAAAAAAAAAAAAAAATTGAAGATGGTCGTTTAGGACCTTGGTTTTTGGTGGCCTCCTACCACCTGCCTAACCCAACGAGAGGCAACTGGATGCTTTCGAAGTTGTTTTTTCTCTCCCGACCCAGTACAGGAGTGAGCACAAAAGACGGTACCCTCACACACATATAAAGTAGCGCAACCGCTCACAGCAATCGACGTGGACGTATACCCTACAGACACTCTTTTTGTTCGGGCGCCAATGATACGGGGCCCTACGGGTCAAGAATAAAAAAACTTAATTCCGTAGGTCCGGTTTATTATTTTATACACAATTCAAATTCGAGTGTCGGTTTGGGTATAGGTACACGCCACTATTCACGGAAGGCTGAGCAATCCACTCAACTTGGGGTCCGGGCTGGTCCCGTGCGAGGGTGATGTGTCTTCCGCAGGAACTCCACCAGGCGTCTCGGCCGCTAGTCCGGTCCGCCGGTTGTCGCTTCAATGAATTTGATGCCGGTATAAAGCTGAGCCGGTACTAAGCTGAGCCGGTACTATGTTGAGCCGGTATGAAGTTCAGCCGGGGCGAAGTTGAGCCGGGGCGAAGTTCCCTATTATAGGGAACAACAGCTTATGCTTGTAGCTTCCAAAACTCGGCTATTATGCTATTTTGCGGACTTAGGTCTATTTGATAGTACCTAGGTTCTAAACTAACTCGGAGTAACTTTAATACAGTTGTACTAGTTGTCTCGCTGCGAGGTGAGGCGATCGAATCAAGTCAGAGGTCCAAGCCCGGTACCTCGCGCACCTCCCGCGCGCCTCAGCTAATGAGGCGCTCCGACCGCGGCGCGCGCTGATTGGTTACAATTCCATATGATTCACTTTATGCGTTTGCGGCGCGTTCGATTACCTTATTTGGTGATCTTTGGTTCAGCTCGCCTGCGCCGCGACGCGCGTTGCAATCCCGCGAGCTCAGCTGATTCCAATTTGTTATCCCGGAACCAGTGTTACGTAACACGATGGCAATCTTAATAAATTGACAGGATTTTTAATTAAAATGAATAAAGACCTACTATTTCAATTTAAAATCAAAACATTCGCAAACAAGTCGATAGTGGCTGTTGATACAGATAATAATATAATATGTTACGAAAATCCTATTCTTGCATTTGTGCAACACTGACCTATTCGATCTATTTAATCATAAATATTTATCATCAGGCGTTGTTGGCACGGCCCGTTGAACAACTTTATCATACCTAAACAACATAGGTATCAATCATTAATTTTATAAAATCACATAAGAAATCTTTTTTATCCGAGTGCCAATCCCCGTTGCATTCAAATCTTAAACTATAGAGTTGGGATCCGCTCACCTATCTTTCCTTTCGATAATTTGACTTGTTAAAGTCTTCTTTCAGAAAAATATCTATCTACATTATTTTAAGATACTTTCCTTAAATGTAGCTTTGGATGCGACTGGGATTAACGCTAAGACGAAGAAGAAAGACAGCTTTAATGTAGCATAGCCATAAGTCGCCCGTATATTTGTACGCAGTTTGTCAGTAATGTCTCCACAAATTAGTACATACTAGTTTATACATCCCAAAAGGTACATTTGTTTTTTATAATTCAATTAGCGTTTCATTTGAAAATGGGCAATCAGGGCCCAGTTTGTTATCAACGGAGTACTTAATCCATTTAATTTATTTGAACCGATAGTACAATGCGGTCGTGAATTAATTAACCGGGTAATGAACAAGTTGAATGAACACATCACCTATATAACACTTAATTGAATTAGTATGTAATAAAGTAATGCCATGAAATTCTACTTTGTACGCTGGTTTTTGATCCCTAAATAAAAAAGTCAAGGCACCCTGCTGGACAGAGTGTAGATGTAAAGAATCTAGAAGTGATAAATTTTAGTCTGCACCTTAGACAAATGTAAATATGGCTTGGCAGTTTCGTTGCTCAACGACGTAGTGCTATTATTTATTCTCTGCTCACAAATGTTTGGGTAAAATTAATGTCTAGTTTTTTTCCTTCAAAAACTCATAGGATTGTGTACGTCATTCTTACGAAACGGCCAGTCTACTTTTATACTAAAATGTTATAGGAAATTAACGCGATTATGCTTAACATTATAAATAACATACCTTTGAATTGCCTTACGTATCGACCAGGTTATATCGGCAGTTGGCACCGGTGAGCACGGCCGTAACATAATAGTATATCATGGAACGCGAAGGTTTAAAAGTTAGCAGGCTACTTTTGAACCTTGAGAACATAAGACTTGTCACGTGTAATGCTGCTTCTATCATGAGATACTAATAGCATCCTATTGGTAGTCATTACAGCACATAAGTCAGTTCTTGTTACAATTTTTATATCTAGGCGCACATCTCCAGGGCCGACCACAGGCTTAAACTAATTAGGCCCCCTGGTCTGTGTCAATGTTGTCGGAGCATGCGGCTCGGTTTAATGCGTGTGTCTCCATTAGCTCACCCTTAGTTTAAACACCCTGTGTGCACTGACAATTCGCTAAAATTGATTTGTGTGTGAGGGGAAAGTTTCCCGTGGTGAGGATGTTGTTTCTTGTAACTTTCGATTAACATGTATGTGGGTTCAGAACTTTGAGTTTATTAGTTTTTTCTTTTTAAATAAGTAAGTGCTTTGGCTCTTTTCCAATCGCAGTAGAATATGTGCCGATAAGGGGTATGTTGATAGAATTTACGATGAAGTACACTTACTTAGACGATATTTACGTACAAGCAACTTGTACAGTAAACCTCTTGCTTCCATGTGAAGGTTGGGAAAGTAATTTACTTTTTTTTATACTACGTAGGTGGCAGACAAGCACACGGCCCACCTGATGGGAAGCGGTCACCGTGGCCTATCGACGTGTGCATCACAAGGGTGTCATACACGCGCTACCAACCCTGAAGGGAAGGTGAGAGGGCTAGAAAGGGATGGGGTGGGGGGAGGAGGGGTACAGTGAGCTCTGGCTACCCTACATACCGGCGGTGACACAACACGATGGTTATTATGGCCGCGGTCTTCTGTAGGGCGGAGGTACTCCCCCAATCGAACAGCTCATTTCGGAATAAACTAGGTATCTTTATAACAGTGTGAAAGTTAGAATTATTAACCTTAACCCTTATATACCTATCCTCAGTCTTAGAGACCACATCGAATTTAAATATTTCATTATAATAATATCTATAGTCATATTTTATCTTGATCTTGATATATAGGTAGTATATATATTCATAACTAAATATATTTTCTAATTCTATAATATTATAGAAAGAGTTTCATTCGACTGTAATATTATGTAGAATATAATTATGATTGCTAGAAACCTAAATTCCAAACACATAAACGTATGTAGAAAATTAATGAATTAAAATAACATTTCTGTTCAAATTCCGTGACCATAGTGGGCGTCCATTTGTTAGCTTCCACATTCTTGTGATTAATATATGCAATCTAATAGTTGTGTTGTGATGTTCTCATCGTTTCAACTTTGAATAAATTTAATAATATTGTTTTAACATCCATTAAATATTTATCTAGTATCGATTTGCATTTCTTATAAATATCGCCGACAGTAAATATACGGGCAGTAAAACGTATTGAAGTCAATATAGATGTGGTATCTATAGTTTTGACGTCAAGTGCACCAACATGTGTGGTTAGACTAAACCTATTTATAGCTAAAGGTCACCAAACCTTGTAGATGTTTTTTTTCTACACCTTTGTTTGGTTCTGTGCACCAAACTGACTCCTGATTTTCCGGTTTTTAATTCCCATTCCCAAAGCATGCTCTCATGTGGTTACGCATCTTATTACCCATCTATTAAAAATATACCTACCTATATTTTTTTAATTTCTTGTCCGTTTGTTCGGGACGAACGCAAAAATTGGACCTCGATGCGTTTTTTTTATGTTTGAAAGGTCTTGATCAGACTTAAAAACGACATATTTGATCACAATTGGTTGAGAAAAACAATAAATATAGTAAAAAACGCGAAAACCTACGTCAACGCGCGCGGACCGCGGGCATAGGCTAGTTCGTGTATATACATTTGCACATCCGCTCACCTACATCTACGAGCGATCCAACAAATATTTAAGCTTTCATATTGGATGACGCCCAGCAATTTCAGGGCAATAACAAAAATCGTCAATGTCGATGATTTTTATTTTAAGATAACAGTTATTGTTCAAAGTCCAACATTTGTAAATTAATGATCGACATCTTTACGTGTTTGAAAAAAAAACAAGACTAATTGCTCGTGCAAACATATTTCATGTATAATATTGCTATTTTTTGGTAGAATATTAGACAGTTTGGACACTTGTCATTGACATCACAATTAGTTTCCAAAGATTTATGAAAACTTTTTTATTGTCTAAATAGTAAAGCTGTTCCGATTTCCCCTTTTATTTTAAGTAATCAGATCAGCGTCTTCTTTTCTTACCTAATAGTTAAGTAAATTACAGTATTTTTTTATTTGTTTTAAAAAAATTGTCACTTGGATTACGAGTAGGTACTTACATTTTTATTAAACGGTGTTGGGTAATGTACGGTACCTACTTAGAAAATATTGTTCCAGTCAAAAAAAAATCAAGTTCTTCTTCTATGTTAGGTACTTATCGATGGCGTTATTGCTCTCAGATTTGGTTTTCCAGTGTTCTGCTACCGAGATTGCGTTCTCAGAGGCGCTCATGAGTTTCTCTGGTGTGCATGTTTTAAATTTCAAGTATACGTAAACTTCTGTAGATACCAAGTAAACATAATGTAGTTATCGTAAATTTCATTTAACGTTATAATTTAATTATGTTTACATACATAAATATATAATGTAATTTGAATATTACACTGGTACTTCAGTTTACACACATGTTTACGAGCGTTCACTCACCCACTCACGCACATAGATGCACGAAAATGCACAAGCCTTTTATTAGAGTTTTATTTTTTATGGCATATCGTTAGCATACGCGTAATTTAGTTTTGATTCACTCAAAAGTTGGGGGATTCGCAAAAATGTGAAATTATTACTTATATCATTAAATATTCAAAAATAATTACGATTGTCAGTTTATAATATTAAAATAACAGGTTTTAGTTTAATCCATAATGATACATATGAGAAAAAAAGCAATTAAGTATTAATTTTTTTGTTTATCTGTCTATCTGTAAGTCTTTCTGTCTGTTTGAGAGAGGTAATTTTTGGAACGAATGAGCTGATTTGTATGGGACTTTCGCTGGCTATTAACAATTAATAAAAAGTACAAACTTATAAAAAATGTTTACTATCAAAAATTATAATTAATTTCTCTGCTATTACTGAATATTAGTATGAGATAATTGAGCTCCTCTCCCCTTCCACTTAGAAAGTGTAGCGTTACGTTGGACGCACCGATTCCACCTTCAGTGATGGTTACTTCCGTTTTTGTCCGTGAAAGATCTCGAGCGATGATGCCCTGTGAAAGATACAAAACCAACCTTTAACTGGGTATTGGATAGTTCGGTAAGTGGGTTGCAAGCTAGTTTACTTAGTTTATAAGATTTATTGGATGTGTGTGGATTAAGGCCTAAACCCTCAGCTCTCTCGTTAGAGGAGAGGAGACCCGTGCCCAGCAATGGGATATTAATGGGTTGCTATCACATAAAATTTATTAAAGTATAACTAATAATAAGCTATTCACCTATGAGCCCAAGGTCCGCTTCCTCGGAGCCCAGGGTTCGCAAGTATAACCAATAATATAAGAGTATTAATTTATTCACTTGATGATTTCAATGATTTTGATGATCTTAATCATTAAGCTTATGTGGTATTTAAGGGAGCGACTGTCGTCTGACCCCCTAACCCGAAAAAAAAAACCTGCGTCAGAGAGTCGTCCGCTCATCAGCAGGTATAGAATCATGGTGGGATCCATAAACACCTACAAATGACCTTTCGCCTTTAAGCACTACTCAATATTTTGTAGTCGTTTTTAAAATTTGTAACTAGTATTTTAACGTAAGTATTAAAACACTAGCTGATGCCCGCGGCTCCGCTCGCGTGGAAGTCGCTTATTGTGTCCACGCCCACTCCTGCTCCCACTCCCGCTCCAGCCCCTACTCCCACTCCCACTCCCGCCTCCCTCCCGCTCCCACTCACACTCACACTCAGACTCCCACCCCCACGCACACTCCCACTCCTTATCCCACACACACTCCCACTCCCACGCACACTCCCACTCCCACCCACACTCCCACTCCCACGCACACTCCTACTCCCACGCACACTTCCACTCCCACCCCCACTACCGCTCCCACTCACACTTCAACCCCCACTCCCACTCCAACTATCACCCCCACGCACACTCCCACTCCCACTTCCACTGTCACGCACACTACCACTCCCACGCTCACTCCCACTCCCACTCCCACCCCACTCTCACTTCCACTCACACTCCCACCCCCACTCTCACTCACACTCCCGCCCCCACGCACACTCCTACTCCCACTCCCACCCCCGCGCCCACTCCTGACAGACATGCTACGGTGATACTTGTATGTAATTGACAACATCTTCTATCTACCTGTGACCTTTAAATGAATTTTGAATTTTGAACACTGGGTGACGTAACCTACGACAAACTTATTATTTGCGGTTGGTACAGTAATCGGGTCTAAGAATTGAACCGCAAAATTAAATTTGTCTTTTATTGTATGTACTTTTCCGGGACAAAAAGCATCCAATGTGCTGCCCAGGATATTGAAGAATAATTATACCAAGTTTCATCGTAATCGAACCGGTAGTTTTTGCATGATGCCTGAACAAACAGACAGACAGACAGACAGACAGACAGACAAAAATTTTTTTAATCACATATTTGGGATCGGTGTCGGTCTAGTAACACCCCCTGCTATTTTTTATTTTTTTATTTTCAATGTACAGAATTTTCACTTCTACAGATTTATTATAAGTATAGATAAAAGCTAGGATAATGATATGTAACAAGGGGTCCTGAACTTTGAATTGAGGATATATGTAGGTGGCTTTAAATTGAACGCGGCACAATGATGTAATCTGCTCCAGCGGACATAACTGCTCATATTAATGAAATAATGTCGTAGCGTTGTCGTAGTATCCTTTTATGATACCGACACAGTGTTGTACGTTAATACTGATGCATCAGCTTAAGTGAGGGTGTACCCGAGTCTCTATACGTTGGTACTAAATCGAAATTCACATAATACCTCTATAGCCGTATTATCGAACGTGAATTTTGACGATACTCGTCAAAATAGTTTGATGTGTTATAGCAATGAGTATACATTATATTATTATATAGAAGAGTTATTGAAGGTTTAAGAGCTAAGGTATTCAATAAATTAGAATTTATAAAGCTACTTGTAAAGTTACTGTTATGGCTCAGAGTTATTTTTAATTAGCTGTTGCCCGCGGCTTCGTTCATGTGGAATTCTGATCCCGCTACCACTACCCAAGGGAACTTGTTCCGGGGATAAAAAGTAGCCTATGTGTTATTCCAGACTATAATCTACCTCCGTACCAAATATCAGCCAGATCCATTCGCTGTTTTTGCGTGAAATAGCAACAAACATACATCTAGCTAGACATTCAGACACACATTCTTACAAACTTTCGTTTATAATATTTGTAGAATATTGTATCAACCTCTCATAAACGTAATTCACGGTGAGACATTTCACAGGGTAATTATGTTCACGGGCATATAGTCGTGCCGTAACTCTTATCTTATATGAGCCTGTAGTCCATTGGTATTATGTAGTCATCATCCTCCTCGAGCCGAGATGGGTTTTTAGTCTTCTTACAAAACGACCGAACTCCGATACTCGGAGCGACTACATTTCACTTTCACAATCCACTGGCGATATCGAAGTTCTATAGTTAGATCAAGTTGTTACACTTTTTAGAGCTCAAACTACCCGTAACGATGCTATAGATGTTTGTACTTCGTGCAGCTACAACTTCGAGGCAAAGAGAGGTCTCTCTGTATTAAGATAAGAATGATCACCTATCCTAAGAATAGCCTGTTGAGTATTACTTCCCTGTCCATACGTACCTACTAGAGTATAATATATTAAATTTAATGTCGAGAACTGGTACCTGCTCCAGTATTAGTATGAAATGAGGCTTTATTATCTGGAGTAGTCGGTACTCCGTCGCCTTTCCCAGTTATATTTACGAGAAGTAACAAACCATGTACCTAGACCGGTTGTCATTTCCTATAATAATAAACTTGCAGTACTTAATTTATATTGTCTAACGTATCGTAGAGTAAATATGACCGTTTACTATTTCGCCCACGGCCCCGTCATTATTTACTCTTATTATAGCATTCACGAGAATGTATGCAGCTGACGCTGTACTTTCCTCTCTCTCAATTCGAGATTAGCATATAGTCGCAACACGTACAAAGATACATTATTTCGTGGCTGTATTCAATATTCACACGCAACATCGTTTCCGAAGCAATTTGCGACACGCCATACGTTTTGTAGGTTTAGTATGTTCATCAAAGTTTCATCAAAGCTAAGTGGGCGGAAACTGGTTTTCTGAAAAAAATCTCTTGTTAGAGGCCACATAGCTTGATAAATGCTGGCATGTTATTTTGGAATCGTTGTTAACGTGCTCATGGGCAGTGTCACGGACAGCGGTTTGTTTATTTTCGGTGTGGGTAATAAAATTCAAATATTACCTACCATTGTAGCTTAGGTTTCGTGTTACAAAGTAGCTATAAATATACTGCGAAACAACTGATACAAGTGTTTGTTGAATGTAAACAATCAGTTGAATGATAATAAGTTAAGTTCTAAGAAGTTCCCGTGAAGAAAAGACATGACTGTGTACAAAATAAAAACTATCAATTATTTTAAAAATATGTAACGTGTCATATTTTATCGTGTCAAAGACTTACGAAATTTCTTTTGAAGCAATTTTAAATACTTCTGTTTATTAAATTAAGAAGACATAATTACAAAATAAGGTATTCACATAAAAATGCCACATAAACTCATTAGAGTTTTACCGTGCATTATGCTATCCATAGTTGATATTAGCAATAGTTTCATATACTACATAGGTCATCAAATACTTGATCTCTAAGTTTCTTACCTTGATAATTCTTTCCTTAGAATCCTTATAAGAATACTCCTTGTCCCTTTTAATAAGCGGTAAGCTTCTGTATTTAAGTTTCTCCGTTGATATTAATAAATTATTCGCTCTTGTACCGAATGTGAAGTCCTTCCCTTCATTTAAATCAACGCACACCAGAAATACACACACGAGAACTAATCCGCACTTCATTTTAATAGTTTTTTATCATTTTTAAGTTATGTGTGCACTCGCAAGAACTGCGCATAGGACTGTCTCGTTTGTGAGGAAAATATCATATCGATGTTCACGTCACCTGACCTTGTCTCGGTCTCGATAACTAAATCTGTGTATGACTTAATAACACGTGCGTCTCTCCAGTACGCGCCTACAGTACCCACAACAAAAACAGTAGCTGATTGAGGCTAAAGGTGGGTGTGAATATATGAGTCCTAATTTCAACAGATCCTAAATAAAACTAAATACAGACGTCATTATACCCACTGTGTAAGACTTGTTATCTAGAAATATATTTGTTTGACATAATTATATATATTTTACTATAATAGCTTTTCCCTACAGCTTCACCATTGTATTATATCCATAGAAACCTATAACCATATACGGTTCCCGCGTCTCACTGAAACCCATTCCCGGAATAAAAAGTAGCCTATATCTAACTCCACGCTATACCATGCCAAGTTTCATATATATCCTTTCAGCCAGTTTTGCGTGATAGAGTACCTATATCCACACAACTGAACATACTTTTATGTTTATAATATTAGTGTGATTCAGTAAACAAATTAAGTTACAAGCCGGGCTTTTTATTGTGTCGCCAACTCTTCTATTTTGTTGCAGGTTTTGAACCGGTACAATTACATCCACAGACTACGGTAACGGTAAGAGTAACTACCTACCCGTTGACTTCTGAGTTTTGCATTTAAAATAATTACTGGTTGTACACTTACAAGACGGCAGGGCATAGAGTTAGGACCTCTACTCATTAATAAAGTGGAGCCGCAAGCGACAGAGGGCCGACTACTGAACGCTACCGTACTAAGATAAATATCGTTGCTGCTTTATGAGTATTTATGACGAACTGGTCTTTAGCATAGACGTAAGATTTATTAAAACTACAGATAGTAATATAATATTTCATAATACAATATATATTTTATTAAAACCAGACAGTGACTTGTCGTATTATTAAGAGTTCTATGGTATTAATACTGCGCCCTGTACAATATTTTTTCGAAATTAAAATAGTCTATGTGTTAAAATAGGGCCAAGTTTGTCTGTAGAACATTCACAGGTGTTAGAAACTAGCACATTTGTAAAAGGTGCACAGGTGTAAAGTTATGAATTTTATGATACGATTGTCTGTTCAACCGTATAAACCAGAAAATTATGAGAGACATTGAATCTGGGAACAAATTCCCTTACTACTTTAATGGAGGTGTTATTTTATGACATAAACTTCTTGTTAGATGTGTTGAAATGGTGGTTCTTACTTATACATATACTTAGGTACTTATTCACGCCCCGCTTAAAGAACTTGGGATTGTAAGAAGAAGGAAACACGTGTGTGAGAAATCTGTTTTTTTTTTTCATGAATCAAATTATGTTTTGTCAATCAAATCATTATTTCAGATGATCGCTAAGCTAAAATAAATAAAACATAATGTATTCTCTTGAAGAAATATATCTACAGCTTAAATTTAACTTTCTAAATTCTACGTGTTACTAAAGCTAACTAAATAAATTGAACAAGATTGGGTTATAAAGAAATTGAAACCGCAATTAAACGTAATATTGATTGACGCTTTAATTGTAAGTTAGATATTTGAATTTAAAAAAAGAACGTAGTAGGTACTTATACTGATATCTAACGGTTAATAAAGGAATGCGAAATGACTCGACACCTTTGTGGCACGCAAGGGTGATCCTCTTATCGGAATGGAAATTTATTTGGCCCAGTCCCTAGTGTCCCTACAAGAATAAAGAACAGATTTAAGTGAGGAAATATCAGTGTAAAGTTTGGTAAAATTACCATTTATTAATTCACGTGGCTGCCAGTTTTTCTCCTGTTCATAAAATTTGAAACTTTTGGTACCATTTAATTTGACTAACGAATTGTTAAAAAATAATCTAGTGCGGTTCGAGGTTCCGGATTCACAGATTCCAGGTAAACAGACTAAAGGGCTAGTAGTAGGTACCTATAATTAGTATACCTAATAATATACCTACTGCCATTTTTAATACTATTTAGTAAACTACGTAGTCATTGTAAGATTAAAATTTAGACAGAAAGTAGCTATTAGGATTACATTTATAAGGTTCTCATAAATGATAGGTACGTCTTGATTTTACGCATTACAGTAGAGTATTAGCATAGTCTAAGTCGCCACCTTTCAAATTCTAAGATGTCTTTAGTGACATTATAAAATAGACTAAAATATAACGAATGGTTTGTTACTCGTCACTAGATCACCCCTTTTAAGCGGTAATGTCTCCACAATTTACATTTACGCTAACAATACGCCAGTCGTTATTCACGCGTCTGAAATATGAAAGCTTTGCACGTATGCGTAAAACTACTTGAAAACAATTTTCATTAAGGGCCGCGCTATGCTTGTTCTCTTTATGCTTAATACATAAATTTCTTGTTTTCGCATAAGTACCTATGTTTGTTAGTGTCAGTGTAGAATATGAAAATTATTTTCTGATTAGTGAAAAGATAATAAGTTTTTCTAACTAGGTACCTAAGTACTTACATGTTGATAAAATATAATGAAGTTATTGAAACATAAGAATTCAGGGAATCACTTCATACACTGAACGATACCTAAGTGACAAGTGAAGATCGTTATCACAAAATTAATTTATGTTCTGAACTCGATTGTTTATTTTTATGAAAAAAGGAAAACTATCACGGAGCTCATGTGGTTTAAACTAGTTTAAAAATAATGAAAATAACATGAAATGTTGAATACAAGCAAGTCTAATAAATTATATTCAGAGGCGTATCAGTGTCTGGCTCCCTTTTAATTACTTACCAGTCTGAAGATGTCTATCTACGATGCCAGACAGCTACCACGGATACGCATAGCGTAAATCTCACAATTGAAGTACGGGATTTGGCTGTGTTCACTGTCGACAAGTGCATGTGCATGGATGTTATTTCAGCCTGCCACGTCATCGCTTTGATCTCCGTCGACTTTTTGCCGAACACACGTTTAATGTGACGACAAATAACTCAAACAGGAACGCGGTACTCTTTTTGATTTTATCAAAAGTGTACACAAGATGTTCTCGAGTTTTAAATGCGAACACTTCATTAGTGAGATCACCCGCGCTCTCTCGGTTTGTTTGCAAAAGATCTCCGTGATTTGCATTTCAATGTTTGTTTTTTAACTGTGGATATATTTTAAAGTTATAAGTTACTGATATTTGAAATCTGTGCGGTTATACGTAGAAATAAATATTCACTTTTAAATGTGGTATATCGGATTACTGATCCACAGTTAGGTACTTAAATGCTAATTTTTATATGTTAGATTGAGATGTTGATTGAAATTGTATTCAATATCAACGGCTTTATTACAATTTATCGTATGATTAAATTCAATAACGCTTAAGAAGATTATATCGTCCGAAATTAATGTGAAAATTCCAATAGATTCAAATTTCGGCTTAGACTAAATAAATGACTATTATAGCTGAATGTATTGACGAAGAATATTGTCTATGTAACGGTAAAAAATTATATAAAAATGTAGTTTTATATGCAAATGAAATATACACCTACGTTATTATTGGGGCTGACAAAAGCGACACGTCATTAAATAACTGTAAAATTGGTACAATATTGTGGTTACGGTATCGGAACTCATATGTTATGTTGTTAAATAGCTATTACTATTTAACATAAATCGATTGTGAAATCGATTCGCTCTCATGCTCACGAATTTCATTCATGCATGAAACTATCCATCACCAAAAATCCAAATTTACAGAATTATAAAGTAGGTAGGTGCAGGACACGGTACAGCCATTACGGACTGACGTTATTTCCGATAGCCGTATCTCAATCGAAACGGCATTGGAATGTAAAATCCAGTAAAATGCATACGTCGGGGCTGCAATTTGGCATGATTGAGCCAGGAACACAATAGAGCGGTGCCCGTCACAACGAGACGGGCGATTCTCGATAAATTGGCGGATACACTTTCGATACGAGAATAAAATGAGCTCCCCTAAAGCGATGGCTTCGTGTTTTTGTTGTCAATATGTTAATGGTTGGAGCAAAAACTGACAGCGATGCAAGTTTTATCTTTTGGATTGCGTAATGAGTCGTAAACGTCAAGTTACGTTCTTTCAACTTTCTTATTACATTGGCGCAGGGATATAAAGAATAAATTGGAGTGTCTAAGCTGCTCAGTGAAAATCTGACTCTGTAATGAAAAATGTTTTGACAGTTAACTTTGTTGAAGAGTTATGAAGTGGATATAATTTGACAAGTGGGAACCAGTCGTCCAACTTACTGTAAAATACAAATAGTTGTATAAAAATGTTTTTGTACCGATTTTTAGATCCAAAACAATTCCCCGTATAGGTAATAACTGAAGATAAGCTAAAGATATAGGTATTTTAGAGATCGGTAAACAAATAAATAATTTGCCATAGGGATAGGTTTATGTGATTTGAAACAAAATCATGCCGTAATAATATTAGCCCTGTTGAATTCGAATTTCACATCGAAAACATTATAAGTTGTAGCAATTTTCTTTGAAAAATCTTTACGGGTGGTAACTGATAGTCTATATTTTGTTGTCGCGATTCGCATCCTGCTGCGTCATATAACACTATAATAACGTGAGTACGTAACTCAGTTTGTCATTTGTGATATTGAATAACAAAAGAGTTCAAAATATACAGTAACACACACCCTTTTAAAAATATCACTCTTGATATAATATGGGCATAATTGAGTGAACTGTCCGTTTAAACTAAACGCATCGACCGATCCCCTCTCTAAGCGAATTGATATTTCCTCTTTCCAACGAATACATAGTTAATTGCGCTTCCGGACATCACTCATTGTTTGAGGGGCAATCGGTGAATAGTTATTGACAGTACCTACTAAAATTTAAAAAGCTATGATACTGTGATCGATCATTTAGGTATGTAGGTATTGAATGACTATGAATATAAGGTTGAACATGCAGTTAATTGGAATTGAGAAAAGTGACGTTTATTTAGTTATTTATTTATTGAACTTTATGCACAAGTATAGGCGGACATTATCCCATAGGTATTCTCTAGCCGTCAATCGAAGGTGGTGCACATAGAAACTCAGTAAGTAGGTATTGTTGTGTTATTGATAGCAACATTATTGTATGAAATTAGTACCACACATCATAGCTATTTAACTAAAGGGTAACCAACTCAATTAATGCATATGCGTTGCATTGTACAATGTGCGTTTTATTCATAATTTTTGATCGGGGTTTAGAAGTGAGACGCACCTTTGAGATTTTAGATATGTATGTAGAATTTAAAGCCTTGATGATAATATAGAGGCCCAATATAAAGGCAAGGCCCAAGCTAAGTCAATAAAACCGTGCCAAGAGCTAATTTTCGCCATAAAACAAGGGTCGTAAATTTATCCTTATAACAGGCGTAAGACAGAGGAGGTTAATTTACAATGTAGTTAATTTTTATGCAAGAATGATAATGACGGTGCGACTCTACGCACGCGATTATACTTGGGTTGATTTATTTTGGGCTGTAAGTGCGGGTAGTTGGAAAAGCTATTAACACACAAATATGCTTTACACACACAAAGTACACTTTTAACAGAAATCGAACTTAAATAATTTTCATTCTGTTTACTATAAAACGATTAAGTAAAGAGTGTTCAGTAATGTTCATCACAGGGTACCTACTGGCAGGTTCTAAAAGTGATTTTGTATATTTTTTTAAATCCCTATAATTTTAGCGACGATCCCAGTTGCATCCGAGGATTTCACTTCGGTGCCCAGGGTCATCTTTCCATACATCTTGATGTGGAACCATATACCTACTCTATTTTAAAAATTCAAACAGAGCTACGAGTATGTTGAGAGAGAATATATTGAATAGGTTCAGGGTGCAATTCTTGTCATTGTAGTATAATGACGTGAACTCAAATTTAACTTAGTTGGAGGGATTAGAGGGAATAGCTACTGGTAATTTCAGTTACTAATGTTCTTATCTTAGAAAGAAACAAATAAAACAAGCACATAAAAAACCTTTAAGATTCTCAATACAAACAAATATTTGATACCTAATAAAACGAAAACAGTAAAATCTTGGGCAATTCCAAGTGTAGCGTTTAACAGATTTCGGGTTTACTGTTAAATGTTTTGGTTCATTGGGTGCAACCCCTCCATATCCCATGGTACACAATTAACCCTTACCCTACTTTAGTATAAAAATGTAAAATACATGTATTGAATAAATCAATTAAGTATATAAATAGCGCGAAGGTCGGTTATCGTTTTTGGTCATATCTCCGGTCCTACTTAACCAGTTGCAATTGAACATGCAGCTGCAGCTTTCAAGTTTAACTAAGACCTTTCTAATAGAAAAAAAAACCATATCAAAATCCGTTTAGTAGTATATGCGTCCATTGCGAAAAAACAGATAACAATTCCTAAAAAATAATAAATTGTCTACAAAATCGTTCATTTACCAAGTACTTTTTTCAAGTGTGACACAAAAATTTACAAAAAAAAATAATTTGTAATAATATCGATATAGCCTATAATTACCTACGCACTCATTGTTATTGACTGCTAATCGACTGTCATTATCATACCATTTGCTGTAAAACATTGACAGACAATAATTAAAGTGGACGGGACGCCGTCAGTCAATCATGACAGGCGTGAATTAACATTCGATTTGTGAGGAAAATAAATTATTGTGTTGGACTTGAGCAGCCCTATTGTAACTCTTTGTATGAGCAAATTGGTTTTATAGCCAAATATAAAAAAAAGCGAATGTTCACAGTTTATAAATTATATAGTTACTACCACCACCACTTATTGCATTATATTTATTAAGTATTATTTATACCAATTTATTTATGTAAGTAAAAACTGTAAGCACAGAATTTTACTGTCTGAAGAAATACTTACATGTAGTAAAACGCTCATGTTTTTGCTTATCAGACTATAATACTAAAAATATTGTTATAGTTTGATAATAAAAAATATGAGCTAATTAAATAGTGTTCTAGTATTAGTGGTATCTACTGTTATCCTTGTACTCACATAGAATACACGACATAACTTTAGGAATTATCAGTGGATAGACCTATTCTCTAGAATATTATCCTATTTACAGCTTAATAATTAGCTTATAACAATAATAGTAGCAATAACAATTTATATTTACGACGTCGCGTGATAGGCATTAAGTTAAAAAATAATTATTTCATTTTTGTAAAGCAGCATGTTCGCGATACGAGCAGCATAGTAAATTATACGTTAATTATACTGCGACACTATTATTTTACTTCATTGTAAGAATTAGGCTGATAAAGAAAATCGATGGCTCTTTAGTTGACGAAGAATAATGACGAAGAATAATGGTACATTGAGTCTTGGTTTAGATTAAATACTTTCATTGTAATATACGACCACCTTTAACCGCCTGTTAATATATCATATATATATATATGCAATAGGTTAATAGATATATTAATATGTCTATTAACCTATTGCAGTCTACTGTTAGACAAAGGGATCTCTCAATGTGCACCCGGTCCTCCGCCCTACGCATCCAGTCTATTCTAGCTAACTTCTTCAGGTTTTCTATACATCTGTTACAGGGTCCCACTTTTCGTTTTCTAACATAAAATAATAAAAATAGGCATCTAATGTAACTCGGGCAAAGTTGTTTATTTAATTAAAAGTAAGCACTCTTAACATACAATTAAGATAATGACATACAGCTAAGACTTTTTTTTACTAGTAGTTGGGGTTAACAAACGGAAATTACCAGCTTAACTGCTTTTACCCACCTAATCTTTGGTATTTTCAAAGCAGTACTTAAAATAACTTTACGAGGGAGTTAGGATCCGCAAGTAAAGCTCGAATTATTCAAAGTATTTGTAAACCTAATCTAAAACTAATAACAACTGGATCACAAATGGAACAAATACCAGACAAGTGGATTGCGGTATCAAACTCCGTAATCCTAAATCGTTCCAGTTTATGTTTGAAAGGTGCCTATTGTGTGAGCATTACTGGCGGCTTTGTTAAAATCATATTATAATAGAGGAACACGCAAAGTATTGGTATAATGCTTCAAACGCGACATAAAGCTTCGCGTTGTTGTCGACCGGCGCGCGGCGCGACACGCGATCTAGGGAAATAAAGACTCAAAAACATACTTATGATACGCTACGCTACGACTTTTTTTTTATAGTCATATTTATTTTTATACTGCGTAGGTGGCAGACAAGCACACGTCCCACCTGATGGGAAGCGGTCACCGTGGCCTATGAACGTGTGCAACACTAAGGGTGTCACACACGCGCTGCCTACCCTGAAGGGAAAGGGGCAGACCTGGGAAGGGGTGGGGAGGCTAGGAAGGGAGGAGGAGGAGGGGTACAGTGAGCTCTAGCTACCCTACTTACCAGCGGGAACACAACACGATGGTTATTATGGCCGCGGTTTTCTGTAGGGCGGAGGTACTTCCCCAGTCGGATAGCTCATTTCGGACGGGAAATACCGTCGTGTCCTACCTCCTTCCTCAATGACGAATTTTACCAGGGCTTGCCGCCACAATCTTAGCATACCCTGCGTTTAGTTGTCCAAATCGTTCTTTCTATTCCTCTAAGAGCGCTTGGCGGAGTTGGTAAGTCTTCCGCTTAATTTTTCCTGAGTTAGGCTTTAGATCTCACTCCAGCGCCTTCTTGTGCCACTGGTACAGTACTATTGGATCCCTTTTTTTCGTGAAAACTCGCCATCTGGACACACGGTACATCAAAAAAGAAAGTGAGGTATCCTCTTACGACTATGATGGTCAGCATTTGCAAGATATATTGCAGGATTGGGACGGTGCGCGTTACTGACCGTCCGGTTCACCGCTCATACTGAGGCCTCCATAGATTTACAGGTAACCGCACAAACCACTGTCCCTTTCAATATTATTTGATAGCAGGAAGGGTCCTGCTATAATGAAATATATATTATATGAGTGTTAAGTCCAACGTGTAATTTTGTAACTACTTCCAGATTAACATACAGCCTTCATTAATACGTAGTAATAACGTAAGGTGAGTATGTGAACCAGTTAAGTTTAGTTGCCTATGCTGAAAGTATACTCTGCGGCACTAAACTATTAATATCCACGAACATGATGTTCCTGTTTTATTTCATAATTTCGTTAAATTTGAATAAAAATCACATAAAAGTTTTCAATTACCGCCATGCACGTCATTGTTTTAATACGTTTTACTTGAAGTAAAAAAGTACACGAAAAAATAGTGTGTTGATTTAATTTGATTACAATCATATTAATGACTAGTAGCATAGACTAGCAATGCCAAAAGGCTTTGTTTGCGCTAAGGTCAGCTCCTGTAGATCAAGTGACACCGTAGGTATTACGCATAATACTTTACTGTGTACTGTGAATAACTTCGTACTTAAATAGAACTAGGCTTTTGGTTGGGTTGGCATTCTTCATATATCACGCTACAGCTTGACATATTTTTAGAGTAGTTAAAACTGCAGCTATAATTTAATATATCATAAACGCAAACGGTTTTAACTACTCTGGAAAGGTAATGATTTGTCAGAACTGTGTATTAAAGATAGAAATATTCGACTCTACAAAACTGAGGCAAGCTAGACTCTCGCTCTTCTTTCCAAAAGCTGGATATTTTAATAGATGCTTATTCAAAGATAGACCAAATATTCTCACACAGTCAGTTCTTCAAAAAAAGTTAAACCTATTAAAATCCCCAATGGTCAATCAATAGCTGTTTAAAGATAAATACAAACTATTCGTTATTCAAATATATGTAGGTCGAACCGAACAAACACCCGCATATTCAGGTGCTTCATCATATATTACGGAGAAACGTCATTTCCCTCCAATATTGCTTTCATTAAGGTTGGATACAGCCGCACCTCGGCGTGACCTCACTAAGGGCGCGTCTGCGAATTAGCGAGTCATTGTTTTGTTTACATTTACACGTCAGCAGTTTGATGAGGAACCGGTTACACAGATTCATTATGAGGTTTAGCAAAAGGAGTTTTGCAAAGCCGATTGTTGGTTATTTCCTTACCTTAAACGCTTAAATGGCCATTGTTGGTAATGGTTGTCATAAAAGGATTTATTATGACATTTTTATACATTCAGTCTATCAAATTGACTGCACTGTGCCTGATGGTAAGCTGAGATGCAGTCTAGAAAGTAGTGTTCCAGAGGGCCTCTATCCATTATACCTATATGCTTTTTCACCCTCCACTAAAAAGAACCCGGGATTGTCAGAAGAAGGGAACATGTGGGTGGATAAATTTCATATAATACCATTCCACTTTCTTACCGTACGACAATGCAATGGTTCGTCGCAATGGTATTGATGATTGCGCTGTATGTGGATGACATTGTGTTGTTCGGGACAGTAACGAGAGACTAGAATCTTTGTTTAGTGTAACAAAAGTAAAGAAAGAACTTTTAGAATGGATCTTAAGAACGAAAGGGCAAATACAACTATAGTCTGTTTACACAGTCCGTTGAGTATTTAAATTCGCACTTTTGATGCTGACTAATAGATCTTGAGCACCCCTATATCATATACTTTCTGAAGAGGGGTCTGATTCCGTTATCCTTTAAGGAGTACGAAATATTATTAAATCCTCTGTCGAAAGTGCCAATATGATATAGTGAGACCCTTTTATCGGCGCTTCTGGGCTGGTGTCGTTCTGATCGCAACGAGGGTAGATAAGAGCCTGCTCTCGTATTATTATTGCAAGGGTGCGTGAAATTTTACAGATACCCGCCCGTACGGCTCAGGGATCATCGGATAATAAGGTCCATTGTTGACTCCGCGGATTCCGGCGGTTTCGGAGTTCAGAGCTTTTTTAATATTCCGATATCTTTGAATATGAGTTTGAATATCGTGTAGGTTTTGTGAATTGTTGAGTGTTAGAACTCTAAATGGGTTCTGGTGGATTTTTAATGTATTCTTTGCATATGAAAATCTATTCACAATATGTATTTCAGTTTAACGAATTATTATAATCCTAATATTGAACAAAGGGAGTTTGTTTGTTTCTTACTTCAAAAACTCAAAATCTCGAACTGAATTTGTGTGAAAATTTGCACATTTTTTTTGTTGGTAATGGCTCGCGTTTGACCTCAATCTCATTATGTTGGTAAGTGATGATGCGGTCGATGGTGGAGCACGCTTGCCTAGAAGTAACCTGTTCACTCTAGACTTGAAGACTCCCAGGTTGGAGCTTTCCGCAAATACAGAGCTCAGGCAGGGCATTCCATTCTTTAGCAGTACGCACGATGAACGTACTGCCAAAACGTTTTGTGCATATGAGTGGGATATCTACCACCTACCGGTGGCGCGATGCCGTACATCGTTGAATACAATTAGGAAAAGAATCGCGAGAATAGGTTGATGTCGTGTGTACAAAATCAGTCTTACACGCGAGTGGAGCCACTGACAATAGCTAACTAAAAGACACCTGTTGTATTTAGTCGCCCAACATTTTCCAGGTGTCACCGTATGAAAATAACTATAGAAGTACATACTGTCTGATATTGCAATACTATAATTTGTAATGGTTATGAGGTGCCAAATTTTAATATGTGTTATCTATGCCAAATATTATATCAAATATAGATTTTAAATATATATAATATAAATTTGTATACTATTATAAAATTGTAAACTAGTTGTATCTGTCTCCTTCTCGAGACAATGGCAAGTGTATTAAATTTATCCTGCCTAAAATTTGGTTATATTGACAGCGCTACACATTGGAGGTATTAAAAAAGTCTTATATCTACCAAATCTAATATAATAATAAATACTCTTAGTGAGGCCACGACGGTAGTGTAATGCCCAGGATTTGAACCTGGGACCTGTTTATCTTAAAACTGACTACTTAACCGCTTTTCTACAAACTAAGCTTTATTTATCATTCGTCAAGTGTCAAACGCAAATGATAAATCTTCAAGCGACGAACGAAAAAGTTTTCAACAGGAAAATATAAGATTTTAAACATCCTGTTAAAACTTTTTCTTTTATAATTAAAAACAAACACAATAAATCTTGATTAATTTATCAGACGTATTCATATCGCACAAATAAAGTGACATTGAAAAAGCCGTGTCTGTATCTGATCCTCCCCGGGGACAGTGGGGTTTCGCTTTTATCACCGGAGTGCACCAATTAGTGGTAAAAGTAAAATGTGCAGCGGAACCACGCATTACCTAGCCCCATGGGGCCATGGTGTCTCATAATATAGGGTATAAGTCACTGAGTGTCAACATTTTTTGACTCGATTCTCAAAAAAATTAAAATACCTACTAATATAAATCTAAACTAGTGGCCGATTGCATAGACGAAATTTGACTGTTTGTCAATATTTTTGTACCATTCCTGAGAAAGTTACAATATTAATATAATTTAAACTAGTAGCTTGGCTAAACGATATTCGACTGTATCTAATTTTTGGTTCACACTACACTGTGTCAATCGATTAAAAAAGAATAGCTAAAGGTAAAAAGTAAAGGTTAATGGAAATAGGTTCGCCACCTATTAGGTACATTGGGACCTAAACATAAACTGGCGAAATGTGGGTGCTAGCACCTCTGCCTACCCCTTCGGGGATATAGGCGTGAGTTTATGTTATGTTATGCTAAAGGTTCACTGAATTCTCTCAAAGGTCCGATAGGTGAGATAGTTAACAACATGATTTTTTTTGTAATACCTACGTAGGTATGAGCCAGTTCCATCGTGTTATTACCACTTTCTCATTGAATATCGTGTATTAGCTTTTTCGCAACTGCACGACATAAACTTATTCGCAACCACAGTTTGAGAAACAGTCTTTTAGCTTCCTAGGACAAGTCCCACGTGGCTTTTAATAGCGTTTCTTTGCTCTGAGGGTCGAAAGTTTCTGCTACATATGGACAGCTTGTTAAATCAATAAGTGGTATAAAAAATTGAGTTTGTTTGGCGCAACTTTTATGTTTGGTTTTAGTTAGTGAATAATCTTGTCTAAGGGGAGAGCGAATACTTAGGGTTACACTGTATACAGATTCATAGTACTATTTGACCTTGCACATCTATAAGATTTTAAAAAACTCTTACAACACATGATCCGTCTCTAATGCAGTCACTATAAACTTTATTTTATAAGTTTGTTGATAAAATAAGAAAGAGAGAATGTAAAATCACAGACATATTTTATTTATTTTTAAATTATTGTGCTTCTAAGTTAATCTTTCATCTTTCACTTATAATTATGTTATTCTTCACAGAGAAGAGAATATAATATAATATTGAGCATATAATTTTTATACCAAAAAGTAGTACCATAAATTCCAGGACTTGTTATTAATGTTTTAAATAAATGAAATGAAATTATTATAGCCTCGTGGTCCATTGTTCCTTTTGACATAGCTATAGTTTTACCAGTCATATTATCAGGTACTCTTCATACTATGACATAACTGTGTACTTAAATTTGTGTATCGTAGTGTTTTTCTTTTTAAGATTGAACCTAGGTCAAGAAAGCGCTCTTGCATTTTCGACGTAGAGTCGGATAACATGTTCGATGGGTGGCAATAGTCTCACCCACTACAAGGGTGAAGGGGCCAAAACAAAGTAGAGCTGGCGAAATGTGGATATACCTACATACTTGATAACATAAAAATGTTTAAAAATGCTTGTGTCACGAAAAGAAACAATGTCAAAATAGCACGGACTAGAATTCTTGAACGACCACAGCTACATTTTTAAAACGTGTCTGTTGAGACTTTAAAATTTGGTTTAGTGTCGTTTCCTTTTTGGACTTCACCGGTGCTTAACAAAACAAGAAAATGCAGTTGAATTGTCATATAAAAAGACATACTCAGTAGGTTGATGTCCCGTCATAAAGGATAAACAGATACAGTCCTTTAGGAAAATTAGGTAGTTTTAGAAGTTATTCTAATGGGTATTATCACAGAACAAAGAAAAATCCTGTGGGTATTATGAATCTAAGTAAATATTTTTAGGTACCTATTGAATAGGTACTTGTACTTTACCTTTCTACTTTTAACTTATTAACTTGTAGTCTACATAAATATTGTTACCACGGACGCTGGTGAGGGACGCAAGCGAGGAGATTAAACGTATTTAGTCTTTGTTCATATTCAAGCCACGTTATAGTCAGGTCGCTTAATTTTCGGTTAAGAGATTTAACATATAAGCAAGGTTTTGTTTCGTGTTTGGTATATTACATAAAATTTTACTTCTCATTACCAATCAAAATATATAAGTAGGTAAGTACATTATTTAAACTTCAACTGACAGATATACCTTAAGTGCTAGTGGCATCAGCTAATGATGCTTATAAATAGTCACCCATTAAATTAGCTATAAAAACGTAGATTAAAATATTAGTGTGATATGGAGCCTTCAAATACAAAATCCAAAAAAAATGTAATATAAAAGGAATTAGGAACTGTTGACACAGATGGGATGTTAAAAGCGGGTTTGTTAATTTCTCGGTATATATTCAAGTAATCTGTCATGTTGACACCAGTGATACCATTAACTTTTTCTAGCTAAATTATAACGTGTTTTGTAGATTAATAGACGTTACGACATATTATGTTACACGGCTAATGTACTTAAGTAAATAAATTTTGTATCTAACATCAATCTCTTGGATTTATAGGCTAGTAGTTGGTTGAGAATTACTAGAGGAGCGTGCGAGGGTGGCTGACATATTTATTACTTTTAGAGATAAAAAAACGAATTTATTCCTAGATACATTTTACGTGTTTTGAAAGTTTAATAAAAATCATTGGATTCCTTTTACTCGCATTTCCGTGTAATGTAAACGGCCAAGAAAAAGAGTATATACCTTTGCATACACTCTCACTTATATCCTTGTATCCTTAACCATACCTATAATGATGTTCAAAAAAATTAAAACAAAGGTAGACGAGGTATGTAGTACATTGCGACAGCGACAGGTAACAAAAAGCGATCGTTCTATTAACGCTAAAGTTTTATGAGATTCAAGTTTTCATCTTCAGTTTAATTAAGATCCAGCAGCTCGAGCAGATTGCTATCATTTGCGTTTCTTATTAGTCATTTTCTTTTGCAGCCGATGAGAGGGCCGGGAAAACTTCGTACTCTACTGAACAAGAAAAGGGGAGCGATCTGCCATAAAGTAAAAAAGATTCCGCCCAAGTAATGAGAATATTTCGGAATGAGACCATTTCCGTGAGCATCCCTTTACATAAGGGAAAAACCGGAGCGAATAATCCTGATATCGGCATTAGTACTGGCACTGTTGCTTCAGTCCGGTCCCTTCGCATAAAAAACAAAAGTTATTTGAGCGTCGGATTTGTAGATATTTGACGTGAACCATCGAGATATCAACTTTGAACCGAACTGCCAATGCAGTGTCTGACAGAGAGGGTTTTAGTGCACTCGGGGGAAATTCACCGATTCCCGCCATAAACCCATGTTCACGACGGAAACAAAACATGAAACAACAATTTGCCGAGTCGTTCTGCAGGCTGCTGCACAACGCAGCCATCTGGACAGCATTGATGTTCGATCTTATAACTTATCCACAGTCTCATCTCGAACTGGACTAGCGGCTTTCAATATCGTAAAAGCACTACGAACGACTTTATGTACACACAGTTCTCGTATGGAACACTGACATCTCGATTCTGGTTGTTATATTTATTGATCGAGTTTTATAGTCAGAGTCTCAAGACTACAGAGATAGAAGATTTACATTTTAATTCTTCTACATGATTATCGTGCATAGTAAAATGGACATCTAACGAGTGGGTCGATACCGGTCCCAGATACTCTGAAGATGATTATCGCAATGTAGGTTTCGCTAGATCCTAATCGTTACTTAATCGGGAATCGATTATGTAGATGTGATGTGTACTTGCTCGAACAGTAATCTTGCATTATCGACTATCGATTATTAGTCTAAGGAAATTTAGATATTATTTCTTGGAAGCTAATTGTACGAGTATATTTGGAATACTGTCGATGAATAGTAAGTGATACTATTAGCTAATAAGTTTCATGTTTCACTAGATTCTACTCTTTGATAATGTCTGTGTAATTTGTTTTCATTTTATGTGATGCAACATTTTTATCGATAAGTTAAGAAGTGCTTTCAATATTAAATGCATAAAATTTTATGGGATCGAAATGATAATACCGAATGGGAACTGCCTATATAATATGGGAAAGTAATCTATGTGAGTTCTTTTTCAATTTCGTGTGTTCACTGTCATTTTTTTTGGACTGCATAAATTCTATAGCTCCGCGGGAGTTTACACGAACATTGTATTCGTTTCCTGATCCCAATTCAACCCGGTGTGCCCTGGGCACCACATGTGGTTCATTGGTTAAGTGAATTATACGTACGCCGATGAAATCGGACGGCCGCGATGTCCAATGTCCGTTCAAATTCCCCTATTTATGTTATTGTTCATGCTCGTATTAAAAAGTTACAGAATTTATGGAAAAAGTAACAACTTTTGTTCGGGCCAGAGTTACGAGCTGAATGTAGGTAAGAGTGTAGAATATAATGTTCAATTTCTAGTTTGTTCAATTTAATATCGAAGTTTTAGAAGTGGAATTAGCATTCAGAGTTAGTCAACTTGAAGTAGGTAACTTTTGCAGCAATTGGGTATTTTCATGTAGTTAAAATAAATTTATTTAACTCAGTTTATTAAATCCAATTAAGTTCTACTACTACAGTTAAGTTACTATTTATTTCAATTATTCACCCTAACATAAATAGTAAATTATGTAACGATAGTAAAATGTAACATCATACAAACTTTTTGATTTCATGTAAGGTTTAATAGGTATCTGTTGTAGGTAATTGTATAGAAATTTTACTCTTACAAATGTTCATAAAACATACTTAATTTTATATTATATGGATAAATAAAATGGCTGTTAGTAATAATCACTTAATTAATTAAATGTAGTGAATATGGCGGCTGCGGGGTTTCCTGTGCCGTGTTTGGTGCCGGGGGCGAGGTGGCACCCTGCCGAGATACTTGAACTCCTACCTTTATGAAGCGTTCTGACGTCATCACGTGGTAGTTATGAACCTGGGGTGTGGGTGTTAATTATAAATGCCAATTTTATAAGCTATTATTGATTAAATTGTTATTAAGAGTAACTCCCAATAACTCTAATTGACATGTTCAGGCACCAGTTAAATTAAATAGTGGTGGACTCCGTCTCTAATCATAACATATTTACACTTTTTAAATTATAATTGTACCTATACCTAAATTTTGACACTATTTTTTTTCATAGTAATATCTAATTTTATAATTTGGAATGATAAAGTGTTATAAGGCTTTGTCCCTCTACTTTTCAACCTGCGCGTGTTCTTAGACAACTTAAATGTATATTAATATTATTGGATCATGATTTTTAAGACACTATATTCCCTATTTTTCGCACCAGATTTAAAAGTCAATGATTTCATGATTATATATAGAGTGCTTGTCTGCCACCTACGTAGTATAAAAAAAAGAAATAATGAAGGTCTAGTGACTAAAATGTTGGACTAGCGATTGATTGAAGTTGCGTTCGAATTCCAGTCATTACATTACCGACATGAACCCTACGGGAACAGACTGATACCAGCTAAGTTACTGAAATCCTTTAAAAAGTACAAGTAAGAAATAGTTAAAAGTGTCGTAAACGAAGTGCTTAGGTATGCTAGGTAGGTAATTCTATCCGTCACCAAATAAAAGCATCTCAATGGAACGTATTTTTATATATATTTTATTTTCTTCTTTAGAATTCTAGTCTATAGGTAGAATTACTTAATTTATCGTAAACCATTTCTTTCCTAGCTCTTTTGGTTCATTGGATAAAGTTACCACCTATCGCGCTGAGAGAATTCTTATACACATCTACTAATTTATTCTAAAAACTGAATTTCTAAAATTCAATTCAATATCCATCGCTTTCTATGTATACGATTTTATGCAGGTAAATGAACACGACACACAATGGACTAAGATGTCTGAGAAAAACGCGCCGAGTCTTTTCATACTACAGTTTCATTCCCGGGAACGAGCTACTCCTTTATTCCGCTCCGTTGGTCCACGCTACACTAAAATTTTCCAGGAAACTGCAATGTTATTAGGGTAGGTGCCCCAGTCCCCGTTCGCGTCGAGATGAATTCAACTAGGAAGGTAATTTCCACTTTACGACGTGCCATGGAGAACATACAGTACCCATGTTTGGGATTTACTTTATTATAAGTTGTTAAATATTTTGGATTATAACTGAAAGATAATTGAAGTTGGTTTATTTCTTGTGGTATATATTATGGTGATTGACGGACAAGGCTCTTGCCCAGGCTTCTGTCTCGGGATTGAGGGATCTGATGGCAGTCAATTTTTTAATCACAGATGCTGCAATGTGTTTTAGTGTTGCTATATTAAAGAAATACATGCAACTTATACCTTACTAAATACAAAATCCTGGTACAGAGGAAAAACACGGAACCCAAATACAAAAGTTGTAAACGCATTGAAGATAAAATATATTGCTACCAATAAAAATGTTTTACTCTGATATAAAAATACACAACTGCACTCTCATTAGCATAGCTCATTCACCGTCTCATCATTTCTTTTTTATCTGCAAAATACTGGTTGAATTGCTCTTACTCCTGTATATTTTCTTAATCTGCATTATACCATAAAATAATCATTGAAATATTCTTGCAAATCTTCAAAGAGCATTCAATTTCAATTTGTTCCTGAAGAAGTCTTGAAAGTGAGATGTAATCGTCTCGTCCACGTTTTTGCGAATACTTTGACTTCTAGAAATTCACAGAATTCACAAAATGATAGTTCAAAGTAATAAAGCGCAATATTAAAATTGAAATAACTATGAATTGTTCGAGAATTTAATATGTGCGTTGTAGATGAAATTGTAGGATTTCAACGTTTCTCTGGTTTAGTTTTTAAATACATATTCCATTTACGTTCATGAGTGAATACATAAGCAAATGTATTTCTACCTTTGCTTTATATTGCTGCATATTATCATTTATCAACATCTTTGAACATAGACATGGATATTATTAGACTACATTGCTTTCAATCGCTAATCCGTCACATTATTTATTTTGTGACTTGTTTCAGCTGTTTATAGAATTCCACTTTTTCATATGATAATTATAATTATAATGTAACGTATTTATTTATTTTAACAAGTCTCTCATCTCATCATAATGGAACTATTAAATGACGGTGTTTTGTAGTCACCACCAGGCTCAAAGTCCATTTTGTTTAAGATGTATATGCAAAAGTGATGCAGGACCGTAATTTTCATACATATTCACGATCTGCTAGTATAATCCAACGTACATATTTAGTCTCCACCTACCTTATTTCACTTCTACGAACGATATAATACATCAACCGTACTTAGGAACGTCTCTTATCATTTCCCTCAAGTTGGTGTCTGTTTAGCTTAAGGTAGGGTAATAAATATAAAGAAATTCATAAAGCCCCGAGCACGTTCCGTGACAAACATAACATTCAGTTTATTCGTTCCCGTTTTAATATTTAGCAGGTGTCGTTTCTCCTTTATTGCTAGACTTGTAATAATCCTTGCGAACATCTCGTTGTCAAGAAAGTTGAGATAATAATGCGTTATACAAATACGGCTTTTGTGTTCATGATTTTATGACCCACGCTTAAGTAAACGCAAGAGTCCCTGAATATTATTACAGTAATAATGCCCGTTTACCTGTGTTTGCATGGTATTAATGAAGTCGTAAATTTAGGTGTTTTAAGCGCGAGTATTAGTTATTCAGTAAGCGAAGAAGTTATAGTACGTACTACCGCGAATAAATTTAATTTTAACTTTACATTTATGGCACGTAATAGTGTAAAGTTTACAATCGAAATTATACAATGTTTGAGAATTATTTGAATTCTTAACGCTAAGGATTCAAATAGTTCTCAAACATTACCTGCATATCGTATCAATTTGGGCTGTTTGCAATCAATCCTACTACAACCAGACCTATTCAAATTTATATTTTCTTTATTTGTGAAAACAAACCTACCCCTACTAAGACTACACGTCCATATCTATACAAATGAAGAAAATTGAAGTGTCTTTATGTAATATTAAATTAACGGCGTCGTAACATTCGACGAGATAGACTACTTTTATTTTAGAAAAAATATGAATAGGTACCATAACAATCTGAATCCCAGCGGGCGAAGTCACGGACATAGCTAGTAGAAAATATTTTAAGCATCTTATTTATATGCAAAATATTTTTGGTGAAGAGGCCTTAACTTTGCAAAATCACGATAACAAATAAGGAAAAAAGTAACTTAAGAACAACACATAAGTTTCACCTGAATCTTTTCCCAATAGAAATAACCGATGACCCAAATCCTTTGCAAAGAAAAAGGACTCTGCCACTTTCTCTTTGTCAGCGGAAACTTCGAAACATTTACCATAAATGAGGCCTTTTCCCATCGGTATAATGGTGCCAAAGTCTAGCACCACTTTGCTTGAGAAATGGTTAGGATACATTTTCATTACGTTCGAGTATAAATTACCTGAGCGCAATAATAGTCTTGGTGTGTTCTTCGTGTTAAACTATGTTAGGTTCTTTTTCTTGATGGAAATAAACCAAGCCTACGAGCTACCTAACGGTACGCCTCACCTTAACGTAAGAATACATTTGACACCAGGGTTGGTAGACAAAGTGGTATTCGGTTGGTTGGATCGCTACGAAGCGAATCTGCTACTCCTTCAAGGATGTGAAGAATATCTAATAATTAATCATTTATTTTCATAAAAGTATTGTAGTCACATCAAGATAATGACAATTTTATACATTACTGAACGATTTCATTGGCATTATTGCTAATAGAATATCGCTTTTTCTACGGCCCAGGGGTGTAACTTGCGCGCTACCGGCCGAAAAATACTTAAAACAAAATGAAATCTGGCGTTACATGGTGGCAATTTATTAGGAGGAAGGAAACCCAATAGGTACCTGCTTTGCTTTTCAGTATTATTTTATTTTGCAATTCTTTGAAGGTTAACCTTGCACGTTGCTATTGTGAGGATTAACTAAATTAGGGCAGGTGATGTATTGCCGTCCATTATTGTAATACTAATGTTGAAGTGTACGGAAGTGCGTGTTTTATTAAAGTACCTACACGTAAAAATTTAGATACTTATGCATGATTAGAAAGTATATTCTACTTTGTTCACCCAGTTGATGTCAGTTAGGTGAATAAAGTGGAAATAGTAGTGTAAGGACGCTACTATTTCCACTTTATTATATTACTAGCGACCCGCCCCGGCTTCGCACGGGTGCAATGCTGATACTAAATTAAATGATGCATGTATTATACATATAAACCTTCCTCTTGAATCACTCTATCTATTGGAAAAAACCGCATCAAAATCCGTTGCGTAGTTTTAAAGATTTAAGCGCACATAGGGATATAGGGACAGAAAAGGCGACTTTGTTTTACACTATGTAGTGATTATCTCGGTAGAAATTGTAGTGTCCTCATAATTACCTCGGTATCATTTTACCTACCTTCTCAGGTGAAACAATTCGGTGGCATTTGTTCACCTTGCATTTGAATCACCCAGGTGAGAAATTGGGTAACATTACAGCTTGCGGTTTTAGTTTATCCAAGTCTAACATAACCACCGAGATGGTCGACTATACTCAATGGACCTGGTGCTGTAATGAACAAGAATTTGAATACAGCTTAAAAAATAAAAAAAATATAATGAGTGTCACTGCGCTGTTTCCGCTACGCGACCGCTCAAGTTGACACCACTACCTAACCCTGGAATACCGCCATAAGGTGAAAGCCCTAAAATAAAAGTGACATTAAATACATTCGAGTGTACGTGTACTTAAAACTAAATATTGCTTTTAATAAAACGTCCACGCCTTATGTCCAATAACGTCTATAACTGATGTGGCGGATAGAAGATTGGAACTTTTATTTTGTGTTGAATTGCAGGTGAATAGGTACGGTCGGCAGCGGAACTATACAACGATAATTAAATACAATATTGCTACGAAGCAATAACATTGTGTAAGTGATTTTTGATATAATTTAATCATATATATGATACTACAAAATATATTGCTTTTCTATATTTTTTTCCTGTACAATAAGATCAGAAGTAGTGTATATTATCTATAAATCAAATCTTGATATGTAGGTATCATGCATTTGAACTCTCTACCACTACAATTCATCAGTATATTTTTGAAACTTTTTTCCTTTCAAAACATGAACATTCAAATAAAAAGCTCCTACAACATAATAGACGCTCACAATGCAACTTTTCCGCCACTGTTGAAAACGTATTTAGTTGTTTTGTTTGCTGACCATACAAAGGGTCTAAGGAAAATGGAAGGTGAAAGCTTTGTTTTGCAAATGACTAGGGTAAAGTGTGGATGTTTGTGAAGACATGACTGTTATCTCGGCTACATTAAGCTTTATGGATATTGGTTGTTAAAATTGGAGGCAACGAATAGACTTTACCTTGGCAAATCTGTGCGAACGAAGGTATTAAACAGATTATGACCAGCGTAATAAATACAGAAAATATAATGGGATTACGGCATTGTCGAATTTTACGCAAATAAAAAAAACTTTTATTTAGAAGAAAGACTAACAAGATTTATCGCTATTTTTACTGAAGTCTACTGAGAAACTGGGCTTAGCATTACAAGTTTGTTGACTTCTCCAGATAAGCGAAGATGTTTCTTTTACGAGTAGGTTTACGTCAGTACTTGGCAGCGTACTTATTAAATGGTAGAGCTAGCAACCTTTTGATTACAAGTCATTACATTGCCGTTCAACCTAATAGAAAACTTTTTTATTTACGAATATTCTTTAAGGCACGAGCGCATTGCTTCTTATGACCTAATAATCGGGCGACGCGACGGGCTGCCTTATTTTCCAGGCTGATGTTTTAAAAGGGTTTTTTTCCTCGCAGTTGATGGCTTCAGACGATGGTTTATGTCAAACCGAATCCACGGGTATTCAAACGACATTGCCGACGACGAATCCACTCGCCTCATCGTCTGGGGTAACTTTTTATGGAGGTGTAGGTAAAATTCCCGTGTATCCGAAGTAGACTGTCCAATTATTTATTACCTCACCCTGTATTACAGCCGGTGTTGTACATAATTCAAACAATAAAGCTTTTTTATGTCGTTATCGCCATAAGCTCGAATGTCCGCAGAAATATTTAGGAACAAAACAATAAAATTTACAGGAACCGCTATACAAATAAAATTAGCAATAAATTGAGAACTTGTGTGGTTGGCCCACCTGCGCTCGGTCGCTGGGGTGACCATCCCATAACTCAACGGAATTGTGCCCGGAGGCTATCGCGTACGTAAACAATAATAAATACTAACCCTTGTTCGCATCAAATAAAACGTTATGTGCTGCCGCAAATTGGTGGTCATCGCACAGGAGCCCTGTCAGCAGTAATTAGTGGGTCATGGTGGTTACAGAGCGTTATCATGATTGTTAATTGGGTTGTTCCTCTGAGTACTAGTGTTGATGAAAACCTATATACATGCAACATATCGACGCTGGAAAGGCAACCTTGCTTATGTGGCATTTAGCAACTTTACAGGAGAGCGATTCAAAGTTTGAAAATTTCGAAAAAATTTCGTAAATCATATGATTTTAATCAGAATGGCCTGAAAATTGGCATGACTATTTAAAAAAGGATTTGTCACAGATTCACTATAAAATATTACTTAAAAAACGTCAGGGGACAAAATTAGTTGTCGCTTAAGCAATAAATGTCCAGACCTCAGGCAAGGCTAATTTTCTTATAGGCCATGGTTCAGTTGATAATTTTGCTGCACTTATTGCTTATGGACCAAAAGTATGTAATTAATATCAGAGCAAAATGTCTTAACTCGTCAGTCATTCGAAAAAAACGTCGGCATAATTCAGTGATATGCATCAAACCATAAAAAAATAGTTTGCCAAAAATTCTGAACCTCTAACTGACCTCAAATCGTGGCTTAGATAATGTTTCTTATAGGTAAGCATATTCAAGGATTTACATAAATAAAAGAACTACTTACGATAAAATCAAAGTATTAGGTTAATTTTCGTAAAAGACATTAATTTTTCTTCTTAAGTCTTTTGTTCCCATAAATTTAAACATCAAAGCACAAAACAACAAAATTTGACATTAGTCTTCTAAAAAATAAATGATTAAGAAATAAAAAAAAACTCAACTGCAGTTGAAAACACTAAAACAAGTTTGATAGCAGGTGGTACCCACTAATTTTCTTTAAGTTTATGATTTTCAAATGGGTACCGCCTGCTATAAAACTTGTTTCAGTCTTTTCAACAGCAGTCAGGTTTTTTATTTTTAAATCATTCATTTTATTCACAACATAATAGTCCTCCCTAATCAGCTTTTTATAATTATCCTTCAGAAGATCGAAAGTGCTGGTGATCACAACCTAGCCAGGCTAGAATGAATTTTTGGCAAGCTGTTATGGATCGAAAGCCATGTAACAACCGAATCAACTAGACGCGAGTGACTGATGCGCCTGTGCGCAGCCGCGTCTATTGATAATGTCGGTGTCTGATGCAACATTGCATTAAAACAAATGTAGCTTAAGCGCCGTTCGTCGTGTATTGACATGTACGGAAGTGCGTTGTAAGTGACCATAAAGTGGAAAGTAAATGAAAGCAAAAAATATCTTACAATGATTTCTTTTAAAATGTGCAGTGGAGTAAACTTGCTTATGAGCTACTTTAAAAATATTCTAGTCCAAGCTAAATTGCTTATATCCCAATAGCATAGTTTAGTTTTTTCGATAAAATTGCTTATATGCAGATAATGCTTTAGACACGGCGGAGATAAATTGCTGAAGTCCCATATCTTGAGAAACTTTAGCACGGCTAATTGTCTGATGTCAAAACAATGCAATGGTCTGTGGCGAAGCAAAGTTTCTTATGTAAATAATACGTAATATCTTGGAAAAGAGATATTGCTTAACCTACAATCTAACAAAATTATGTGTAGCTTAAGAGACAAATTTTCCAAAAAGAGCTAAAATTGTGCGCTTATTAACCTGAAAAATCAGAATCACAGATGGCTTATTGACCATCAAAAATGGTCAGAGGTGGATGAAACCGAGATCAACGGATCGAGAAAAATCAGGCGATTCTAATGATATATATAACTCATATTCGTGAATTTGGCGCATAAGCAAGGTTGCCTTTCCAGCGTCGATATAGGTAAGTCTCTTTCCACTTGCTACGGTCTTTGCATACTTTTGCTTCTTTTATTTTCACAAAAAATGTTTAGATTAATAAGGTTTGCATATTTAATGTTTTTTATTCTTAATACTTATTTTAATTTATTAAACGTGTAATCTATTAACTATTTTTTATTTACCTACATAAAATTTATTTTTAATAATAAGCGTTACTATTGCGTAGCGGATATGGTAGATAGCCCACACAGATTATTTTGCGGGATTTTTGAATGAGATCACTATTTATGTTGCACTATACAAGTAACTTTAAAGAACCCAAAAATATAAGCAATGTAATTAGTTTAAAATAAAACTACTATGAATTAATATTACAATAATATTTTCGTATTTAATACACACTGGAAAGTCTGCTTGCGTTTCGTTTTCCAGTATTGACAAATTTTAGAAATATGAATCAAATATTCAAACACAGGTTCCGATACCCAAACATGACGTCACTAAACATGAGTGTAATAAGCTTCCTATAAATATTCCATTAGCTGCAAATGATAAGTGACAAGCTTCGGGGCGACACTATTTCGCTATTAGCGACGCAAGCCTCTGGAGGCGAGGGAGTGACAATATGTCTCACATGTATTCTCGTTCGTATAAGCTGAAACATGGTACGGTTTATTCCTTGTATGCATTATGGCTATGACGATGTTTCCTAGAGTATACGTTGAGTGAGTAGCGCTTGAATTTCCAGAAATGAATTTTTTACTTCTAGTGTTAAAAATGTCCAATAAATATAGAAAAATGGTGCTAATGTAAGTTTATGGCTAATTTAAAAAAACGTCAAATAACTTTTCTTTCATTAACACCTTTGTACATTTTCCGATAATCTTTTAGTGGCTTATATTTTTGAAAATTTGCATGCCCTATCCCTATATCGGTAAATTGCGGTGCATATAGCCTTAAATAGCAAAACTTGATTGGTATTCTATAAAATGATTGATTACCAATAATAATAATACATATTGAAGACAAAAGTCTATATAATTTCTTCTAATTCTAAGAAGTCAACTATTTTGCTTTCAGTATACTATAATTATATTGGCCACAAGCTAATATAGGCAAGTTAGCCAAGTAGGTAATACGCATGTATCTTATCGCAGAGGGCTATTACGATGTCCCTTGTGCAGTAACTGAAATCAAGGCGTAGATACCAAGACGAAGTGGATTGGTTTTAGTGGACGCTTCTCCCATATATTATTGAAACGTATGGCCTTAGGGGGGACCTTGAACGATTGAAGCATACATGGAAACATGATAAATAGGGTACATAATACTCTACCATACGATATTGGCGATGGATCATAATTTTGAAATGATGCAGAGACTATTCGACTTGAAGAAGTTCTACCATATTTTTAGATGTCTTATCGTTTTAGACAAAGAACACCTTAGTAGGTTTTAAGTAGAGTGCTAGCCTCATTATTAACCGTCTCCATAATTTGTGTGGTGGTAAAAAAAATGTTGCGCACAACTCACTCCAGATATCTTGTACCTACTGTATCCTGTGTTAAGTAACCTAAGCTGGATAATAAAATGGGTTCCTAGTGCTTTTGACATAGGTATTTATTCCCAACATTACTTGTGCTATGGGAGGAATCTTTTTCTTTATGTTCAAAGTAGCAGTAAGTTTAATTTACTATTATACTCGTATTGTAGTATTTAATTAGCATAAAGGTAGTGTTGAAAGTCTAGCGTGATTCTGGGTAATGAACATTTAAGCATTTGAAATAGGAATACAAAACCAATTAATTTTATTGTGCTTAAATTCAGTTAGGAAAATTTTTGTAGTAGTTTCTATTAGGAATAACGAAATATTTGCGTCTCTATACGATTTTTAAAACAAACAGATATAGTTTGGTTTGAATACGGCTTTGCAAACAAGTAGTTTAGTACAGAATGATATTGTTCTAGTAAAAATGATTTCTAGGTACTTCTTTTTTAAATTTATTTAGTATATTATCTACTGTATTCTGGCCATTTTCACCATTTTCAATTCACCATCACAACTACTAGCATATATTTGGGTCGCTTAGCTATTTTATTATTAATCAAACGAACCTTAGCAATAATGCAATAACTGTTCACTAAACATTAGATAAGTCCGGTCCTCCTGTTATATATTTATCATTTATGCGAACCGTTATTTAGGAGTACTCGTTATTTAATTCTTTGTTTCCCCAAACAAAAGGTACCGAATAAATCGTACCAGTACACATCAAACCAAATTTGTATTTGTATACAATACACGCACGATTCAATCCCTACGGCTTAGTCGTGCGTATCGCATGCAGAAATTCGTACTGATCATGTTCGTCTGACCAATTCAGTAGCTATATTCAACCTAAATACGATTGGAAAGGATTTTGAAGCTTTGCAATCCTAGTTTTCGCCATATTTGGGTTTCATGTAAGTCTATAATAACTTAAACTTACTGAGGTGTTGTCATCTACAGAATCAACCTGTGAAAACCGCCCATGGTTTATACGAAAGCAAGATAAAATTAATGCTTCATAATCTTGAGAACTTTAAGGACATAAAGTTATAATAGAGAAACCTAAATATGTTTCCAGCATTATCTGCATACGTATTACCTTAAAATTATGACTCAAAATGTAATAAAAGGACCATTAAACTAGACTCAACACCTCGGGCTACCGGCAACGCGTGATAGTCTATATTTATGACTTGAGATAAAGGACGAAAAGTTGTCCATTGGTTCCCCATTATCCTTAATAAGTATGGATTAGCAGGGGTGGGGAAGTGTGGGTCGCGTCATAAATTTGTACGAGGAGCTCTTTGTAATGGAAGTTTATCGTTTCACTAAGGTTTTCTGACAGATTTAGTTATGATGTTACTTCCACCTTTGTTGTCAGAGCTATTTTAGTCATCTATTAAGGAGCTGGTTAACTTTTCCTCTTAATTTGGTAATTTAAATACATATATGAGAGGTTGTATAACATAGGTTATAAAATATAATTAAAACTGTTTGATTAACCAATTGACGGGTTCAGACGTTTATACTATGCAATACTTAGATATTTTTTCCAAGTTGCCTGCCTTTGGTTTACCTCCTCGATTGTGCAGCTGGATTGATAGCTTCCTGCAGGAGCGTCGAATTCGAGTGCTTTGCGACGGACAAGCATCGGAATTCTTGCAGGTTAATGCTGGTGTTCCGCAGGGGTCCGTCTTATCGCCCACTCTCTTTCTTCTGCATATCAATGACATGCTGTCAGTAGGCAGCATTCATTGTTATGCAGATGATAGTACCGTGCATGGGCGTTATCTCGGTCACCCTGCGGCTAAACAGGCTGACATCGAGGAAAAAAGGCAGCTTCTTGTCACTGAGCTTGACCGGGTCCTGAATCACATTTCTCAATGGGGCTCTGAGAACCTGGTCGAGTTCAATGCCAAGAAGACGTAGGCCTGTGCGTTTACAGCAAAGGTATCTCCTTTTCTTCCGCTCCATACTCTTCGGGACACACCATTACCACTGCAGGACAATCTCGATATACTCGGTATGGATGTTCGCTGCAAGCTGAACAACAAAAACTACATCGAGAGCATCATTAAAACGGTCTCGCGTAAACTCGGAGTCCTGAACAGGGTGAGGCGGTTTTTCACGCCGGAACAGCGGTGTCTTTTGTACAAGACACAAATCCGTTCCGGGGTGGAATACTGTTCTCATCTCTGGGATGGCTCTGCACAGTACTTATTAGATGCTCTCGACAGATTGCAGCGACGTGCAGTCCGCATTATTGGGAGTCCAGAAATCACGAACACCCTCGAGCCTCTACAGCTACGTAGAGATATAGCGTGTTTGGCAGTTTTTTACCGTCTCTACCATGGCGAGTGTTCCGATGAGCTCTTCCAATTAATCCCACCCTCTCCTTTCCTACACAGAACTACACGTGCCAGACTGAGGTATCACCCGCACACGGTGGCAACAATTCCATCAAGAACCAAGCGGTTCGGTGCCTCTTTTATTTGCCGCACCATAAAGGCTTGGAATTCTTTACCAGCGCATGTGTTTCCTTCCTCCTATAGTCCCGGGGCCTTTAAGCGGGGCGTGAAAAAGCATTTGATGAGGCCGTCAAGCTGAGGGCCGCCACTGTAGCACTACCGGTGTATGTGATGGTGGCCCCAGTCCTGAGACTTTGCCTTTCGCTTATCATCAGGCGAGGTGGAGTCATTTTGACGTGTCCTATATAAAAAAAAAAAAAAATATTATAGCTACATAGATGAGTATTATGGAAAGACTTTATAGACAAATGACATAAGTATAAAATTAACGTAACATTTATCACTCAAGAAACTGTTGAATAAGTATAACGTCAAATTCTTATCAAAGTAAACAGTTTCCTTAAATAGGTATCACTTTAAAGGCAGTATCAGTAGAATAGTTTAGATTTTACGCAGAATTGTGTACACTCTGATAAGTATGGTTTACGGCCCATATATAACAAGGTATTAAAATAGAGGGTGAATATACTAGGAGGCGTTTAATGTCAAGCCTATTTTGGGGTATTTCACAGCCTTAACCGTTGGTGTTCTAAATTGATTTTACCACTATAATGCAGAAATATGTTAAAATCTGCAAAATGTTAGTTTAAAAGTATACACATACCTAATCAAGATATTAAAAAATAACACTGAAAACCTTTTAACAGGTGTTTTTTTAAGAATGATAAAGAATAAGCGTCAATCTTTCCATAGGGCATTTAGACACCAGAAGATAGTTTAGTAGCAGTATTGAAAAAAGTCACTCAAGTTCCATAGACACTCAATTACCTATCACATTAATATGTGTCCCGCATCCGACTTCATTATGACCTTCTCTTGATATATTATTGAATGATGATCGAAGCCTACTCGGCTGTAATTATCTTCGTAAATTGGATATTGTAACATTCGCAGGCAAGCGGAAAATACAAGAGATTCCTAATTTGATCATCGTGGTAATCCAATTATTTCCGACCTGTGTCACACATAGCGTCCACGAGGGCTCGCGGGAATCTCTTTGACATATTATTACTTTTTACCAAATATGTATTTGCCGGATAATGGTTTTGTGGGGTAATAAGTACGATATCCCACTGCAGAATCATGCATGCATCGAATATTTGCTAAATACCAAATTTTACGCATATTTATGATTAGGAGAACATATATTTACTAGGTTGCCTATCAAAATGTGGCTGCTAATATTTTTAATTCAATTATTGCTAATTCATTTTTCGGAAAAAAACATTCTTCACATGGTTTTTAAATAAAATATCATCCACGTCACGGCAATACACATAAGGACTCTGAAAAATCACAGTTGCCGTTGCGTACTTCGCCGTACCTCTTTGCAGCCAGGTGTACCTAAACAGGTACAAAATAAAACAAAGTTGAATCCTTACTTTCTGCTCAAGGTTAATATTTGAAACCTCACAAATCAAATATCGAGTAAAATAAAATATATCGTTAAACATTGCTACACTTGCCGTGAATGAAACTAATATTCTATCAAAATATAACATAATACATCGAAAACTGATCGCAGTGTAATGTTATTCCTCTCATAATTGGAGCCAAGCATCGCTGTATCGTATAACTTATCGAACGGGACCTCTAAAGGGATTCAATGGTCCGATAGCAAAACTTTCATAGGAAACCGTAACTGGTAAAGTTTTACCCTTGTAATATTATAATGATTAATTGATTTTGGTTTATGTGACAGTAATAAAGAAAAATGGCTTATAAGAATGAAACATATAGCCTTAAGAGCATGGTAAAACTGATCAACATGAACAAATAAATGTCGTAAGACAAAGGTTTGGAATGTGAATTGGTTTGGAGTCTTCGTTTAGATTTGATCACTGGGCATTAGATATCCTAAATGCTATTTAATTTTCAGTCCAGCAACGAAGTGAGGGAAGGTAGGAACATTTTCTTTGAAATTTCACTTAGGTTTGGAGTCCTTAAAGTTTAATTGCAAAAGTGGATCGATAGCAGACGTGCTTTGAAGCCATTGTCAGTTCTCATTAGGCGTGTAAAAATAAATGGTGTCCCGGCGCGACGGCCCCACGAAGGGGAAGGGAGGCATTTTTGCTTCACTCATTTTGGTAATTGGCTTATTAATGATAATGACGCTTGGTATTGACTAATATATAAAATATATCTGTTTCTGGATTTGGTATTTGTGGAATAAAGTATCTTTTCTCTAGTTAAATAACAATAAGTATGAAATATAAGTATTATGCCAAATGGAATGAATTGCAATACGGTAAAATTAAATAGGTACTAACTACGTTTTAAGATTAGTTATAACTAGGTAGATCCAAGATTCAAAGACCGGGATAAACGCTTATAGGTACAGATTTTCACAATCACATCACAAAAAACAGGAAAGATTCCCTTGGATTTATTTAGTTTTCTCTATTGTCCAATGGGTCGCAAAAGATCTCAATAAATATGCTTGCTTCACAGTAGTATGTATTCTTTATTCCGTGTTCACAGTATTTGTAGTTCAAAATAGCGAACCTCTTTACTGTAATGCGTATAATTTATGATACCCATATATGCACAAAACCCGCTATCAAAGCAATATGTCAAACGCATCCGCGACGGGAAACCGCTAGTGCGTCACCTGCAGATATTTGTCAAAACTCGTACTAAACAACACTAGTATAATCGGCTGATGACACTGTTGTTATTGGAAATTGAATCTTAAATTGATAGACATAGAGGTTGTAGGTTTTACTAATGCTGTTCGAAACAGAAAGTGTTTTGAACGTTTCCACCAATATTGTATCGATATGTATTAGGCTGTCAGATGCGGTGGCAGCCGGACGTCGGAGCTGTCGGATTTATTGTCTAACTTTAGGCTTTATCCTACTTCCGCTCATTGTTTCTAAAAATTATAAATCTAAAATTAATGTTCTTATTTCAAACAAAAACCAGAGTTCTGATTACTTTGCAAATTATGAATTAGATACTGTACTTTGCTAATGGAGTACAAATTCAGATGAACAATGAAACATTTTTATATTCCTTTTATACTTACTTATTGACTAAATTTTTTAAATATGTTTTTCTTCTTATTTGCGATCTTACACTTAATAATAATAATTTTTGTAGAGTACCTACTGAGATAAACTGCCAATAAAATTATCTTTATAGCTTTTAATTTACCAAAATTGTTGCTATACTGGATTAATTCTAGTTCGTGATTTTCTGTTATAGAAAATAGTAATAGCAAATCAGTTCTCTTGACGAGTTGTCAAGTAAATGACCCATCAAATGTTTGAAGACGAATATTGCGTGACTAGTAAAAACATACATAAATCGAATGCACCTTAAATCGCAATTGGATCACGTAGTCACTTCATTTCCCGGAACCTTCATAGCGTTTCGAAGGATTCTACTCGGGAGGCACCTACCTGGCCCCACGAGGGTGTCGGGGTAATTTATGACCCGAGATAACGAGGGCTCACAGTGGTCTTATCGACTTCCCTAGTTCTTTTTTATTTTATTCTCTAGTGCCTTTTTTCAGTAGCAAATCGTCTATTACAATCTGATATTGATCGCAAGGATCCATATGGGCGCCAAGAGTGTAAATGCGACTTTTTTTACGTCTAGACGTGTTATAGGAATATTATTATTCAGAAAACTGTCGACAGGAAATAAGAACTGCACATATAATCAGTTTTTACGATACGCTTGCGTAAGAATGTGTTTAAAATGATATTTTGTGTATGTAATTTTGCCGAGAGTTTCGAAACAAACCATCGGTGCCAAGTTGATTGTATTTGCTTCGTCGTATTTACTAACATCCAGATTTTGCTAATTGTTTTCAGTCTCGTTGCCGTCATCCGGATACTTGAATTCGAATCTCCATTGAAAATTTCTTCACAGAGAAACCTAATAAGTAAAATACATTGTCTGACCCGTAAATCGAATCGGAGACCTCATGTATATATCAGTACAATGCTATGTTATTTTTCTCTTTTTCTAACATGCTGATGACGTAGGTTTTTTATAAGCGCATTCGTTGTGCATTCTCAACACATATTAACAGATAGTACAAATAGTATAGGTATATAGAATAAGTATAGCTAGTGTATGTATGTAGATATAACATTGCTAAAAATCATAATTATATGCCACTTAAGTACATCACGATTGTACTTATTATAATAAATAATTACATCAAAATTAGATATCTAGTTATGTAACAATATTCTGAGTGCCTATTGCGAGTGCGAAGTATTATAAATCTATACATCGAAAACTGCCACTATGTCAAGTGTTGTTGTGTTATCCTTGGGCAATATAATTGCGTTATTCGCAGACTATAGTTGTAAATCTGGATTTTATATAAGTCGTTAATTTTATGTTTGTAAAGTCCCTGGGACAAACAGATAAACCTCAAGTACGGAAGCTAAAATTCCAAAAACAATAAACGAACGAGACAAACTTTTTAGAGGAGACGTTTATGGTGTGGAGTTTTGGAATTAAAATAGATGACCCCATAAAAATTCTGGCATTATTCGACGAAACTTGTCCCACAAAGCATCTAAAATCAACTTGGCTTCCTTAAATCTAAATCCTGATTGCCAATTCTCATAAAAATATGTCGTTCAAAATTCAGTCTCAGTTTAGTTTCGATCTCATGAGATCTACCAAATGTCAAAGAAAGGTATTCTTGTAACCAAAAATATATTTTTTTAAATTTAGGAGATTGATATGAGATCGAGCGACCGTAAAACCTATTAAGACATCAATTGATACATACTTATCAAAAATTCTCTGTAATGTTTTATTAAGGTACGAACACTAGGTGGCAAATGCACCTTTAAATAAGAAAACTAACTTGTTTCGTGTTCTATTTTATGTAAATAAATTGAAACTCGAGCCGCCAAACAGTGTGCTATAGCGTCTAAAGAATGGCATTCATTTCCACAAGCGCTATCTTTCTTCCGGGCAATCATTATCATAACTGGCTACTATTATTTATTTTTCACAATGTAAGAAACACAGTAGCAATGGCGAATTGTGATATAAAATTTTGCTGCTGATAAATCAAAAGCATTTGGGACTGTTACATATACATATATGAAAGCTCTTTGATTCTTTCGATGATAGGGAATACAAAAGTATGCTCCCAATAATTTAAGTTAAGGATAATATTTCTCATCATTTGGTAATTCTAGCCAGCTGTGGACGCAACCAAAACTTAGACATAGGCTTGTAAAGTATGATGACGATGTCTAATTTTGTGACACAAACTAGTTGTTTCTGATCATATCTGCGGTTCTACTTAACCAATTACTGTCAAACATACCGCAAATTTTAACTCTGACTAAGATCTAGTAAAAAAAACCGCATCAAAATCCATTCAGTGATTTTGCGTCCATCGCGAACAAGAAGACGATTTTTTTTGGTCAAAATCGTTCATATAACATAGGTAACCCATGTATTGTCTCCAGTGTACAGACAAAACTATTTTACAATATGTTCAGGAGTAATCTGAAAATTATACTGATGGTATAAATAACTAAGTAGCCATTTTGTAATGACGATATAGTGCAGTGCCGTTAAAAACCGTACATTCGTATTTGTTCGAATATTTCATTTGTATGAGAAACTGGAAACATTTATATTGCAGAAGAAACTAGCTAAGAATAGCAAACTCAAAGGATTCTATGGAAAATAAACACCAGTATAATAACAATAGGCTAGACGTGATGTAAAACGTTAAAGTACGCCAAGCATTTTCAAAGTTCTCAGGAAACCGGCACTCATATAGGATCACATGGTAAATCTATTTCCTTAAACCCATTTCTTCAGAACAATTCAATCTAAACTATTCGTTACTCATAATGTTCAGGCCAGTGCATGATCTCACACTTTTAGGACTTTGGTCTCCCGTATTGTGACTACAAAACATTTTGACTACCTAGCTTAAGTTTTTATACAATGACAATGATTGCTATACAATTACATATAGGTATACTTTTGTGGTATTTATAGGTATTTTACACAATGGAGAAAAGTTTAGTAGACATACATTATTAATTTATAAATGGTTTTCGTAAACCATTTAGGTAGCTTGTACCTTTTTTTAGATTGTTCAAAACAAGAAGAGATTTGTGCCCGTGGGATACAATTTAGATGATTTCACGGCAAAACGGCAGCTGGGCAGCGGCAATGCGCCATCATGGTCTGATCTCATGTGATTACTTGGAAGTAGATGTTTGATAAACAGGTCATTTATCAATTTGCCAGCGGCTTGGCGCGTAAGAAATATTAATTTGATTATAAGAACTTAGAGTTGAGTTGATAAACAACTACGTCTAGACACCGTATGTTGGCGTGAAACTAACTTAATTTCAGATTTAGAATTTGAAAAATATAGCAAGTGCTATTTGACTAAGATGGGGGCTGAATGGAAGCTTTTTCTTATAATTTACCTGAAATGGTACTAAGTATAAAGAGATGTCGGAAAACGGACGGAACGGAAGCGGACTATCTCTCTCTCGTCCTGTAAAAGACGCACTGGGCACTGAAGAGTGTAAAACGATGTTCAGCCTCCATGAGAGAAGGTCTAAAGCGGCAGTAGAACTCCCCGTCACTCTAATCGAATCATGCTCCTAACGGCGCATGATTCGATTCGTAAAGGGTGTTTCTACCAGAACAGCTCAATAACACTTTGAATTAGAAACTACACACATAGCTGTCACATTTGCTGCTGCTACGCTACCGAGACAATGTTTTTAAGTCTTCCGTCTTCTTCATCCAAATGGCGATCAGCAGGTGTACCGGCGCGGCGTGTAGGTGAATTTGGCTTCATTGGGCCGCAAAGATCTTAGTGGGGATCAAGATCTAGGCGTGCTTCATACATCCTTGGAATGCTTATGATTATGTGTACATAAACTTAGGTAAAAAAGTGTTATCGTACAATCAATATAAGATAACTAATGTTACATGACACATAGTAATCCGTGGAACTGAACATGTCATTACAAAGTAGTCCAAATAAAATAGAAACGTTCACACAAACCAAACACAAATGCATATCTGTGTACAAAATTATTAAATCATTGTTTATTCACAGCCGTAATTCAAAATCCAATTTGATGTTAGATTCGATTTCAGTCGAAATGAATCGGATATTCCATTTGTTACATTGTGTTGGTACAATTTATGTATGGGGTTTGTATCGAGTTGTTTATGATTGTACGCGTAATTTATTTCACATATTACAATAATAATTGTATGCGAATGCAATATGGGATTTGAATTTGCGCATAAATATTTCTGTTCAAGTAAATTATTTAACAAAAGTGGTCGGCCTAATTAAATGATATCAGGACAGTCTCAAGATGATCGATATTTTATGTTTTGAAAATTATATTACTTTTAAAAGAGTGTAGGCTGCTAGTCAATTCATCTTCTTATTGCACCAAGCATGCCAATTTAAAATAATCGTCGTAAAAAAAGCTAGACTGGTTGAAATATTACCGAAATCTTTGTCTTTATCCATACTAAATTCTATTATAAGATTTTCTGTTGTAACTGGCGAGTGCTCCGGAATATTTTTACAAAGTAAGTACTAAAACCAAGGGTAAACCATTAAGAAAATTCAGACAAGAGCTTTTGTTTTCATTTTTAGTAAGGTATTTATCTAAAATTAGGATTTTTATTAAAACTCGACATTTACAGACACATTTAATTAGAATAATTTGGAAAAAATCCTTGGACATTGTTACATTTTATATAAAGCAGACAACTTAATTAATAAAAAAAGGCGAATTTTGTAAAACTTTTCTGAATTAGCTCGGACGGAAGCGGATCTTGGATAGGATGAAGGGTCGGCCATTAATCATTCACGTTTTCCGCGCGAAAACGCCTTTCATAAAAATATATTAAAGTTCCCTCTCGTCATGCTGGCAATCCCACGCCTTGTATGTTAATTTGCTGTCATAAAATATGGATATTCAGCTTTTTATGTACCTTAGCCAATTTGAAATGGCTCCAGAAATTGGTTTTCTACGGAAATTCGCCAGCGGCTATACCTTCAAATGGACTTGAGAAATCTTTTGAAAAATCGAATGTCCGCTTTTCTTAAAAATATTTTAATTCTTATTATTCAAGTCCTCTTAATGAATCGAAGGGTCTTAAAGATAGGAATAGCCTATGCACTTACCATGAACCTAAAAAACATGGAAAATGTAGTGGCGATGGAAACCGTGCACATGTAAATCCAAATGAAAGTTTCCTTTAAAATTGCATTACATACACGTAACGGCAGAATGTAAACTTTTGATTCGAAAAACTGTCTGAACTTAAAAAAATAGTAATAGTCTTAGATACGAACTACCTCAAAAAAATAATAGTTACAGAAATGGCGTGGCCTTTACCACTTAAATCCTGAACTTGTCATATCAACTCAATTATGTATATAAGTTATTATTAATTCTCTCTATAATCCCACATACAGATCCCAACCCTTTCTTGTGATTTATACCAAATCACAAGTAATGCAGGTTACGTTATTTCGATTACAAAACAGAACTGGAAATTAACATCACTAGGGTACCATAAATATAGTGTGGAGCCCTGGGACTATCGGGGTTCCGTTCCTTCTGCTACAAGTAAATTGATACCACCCAAGGGTATATTAAACTGACCTATCAATTACATGAACGGTATTGCTAAGTAGCTCGGATCTCTTACATTGCCTGGATTATTTTTAGCAACGAAGTTACAATGTCTTATTAGTTTATAATTTGTGTAATACTCTTAAAATACGTAAGAAAATTAATTTTTTGAAATACTTTGTGGTAATGAAATATTCTCAAGCTTGTTTGGTATCTTTAATAAAATATTATCATATTTTTCTCTCAATGATCTAGTATACTTCATTATACAAGCTACTGCTTACTGCAGCTTGTATAAATACGTTTTGTACAAGCTTGACTAAGTTTATAACTCACTCATGTAAAAACGGCTAAAAAATAAGCTTTACTGAAATTTTGTACAAAGGTGAAGTACGACTGGGATTACAACTAAAGCTAATTTTTATCCCGGCCGGTTGCGGGCACAGTTAGTTAAAAATAAAATATTATAATAGGGTACCTATTATAATATTTTCATTGCACAGGGATTGTACATGTGAATAAAAAAAATCATAATGTTTGATTCAATCCCATTGTTACTAAATTTACACACTTAATTACTAACATCCTATCTAATTTACCTAAATAACGAAGATCAGACGATAATCAGATCATTAGATGGGACTGTAATAAGACTAATAAGTGACACCAAGCCTATAGGGAAAAGGCCAATGGCACCAAGACTAATGGCGGATAAAATAACCTCTAAAGAGGACACATATACTTCAGCAGACGACAAATCGTAGCTATTAATATGAAACATCTAACCTACGTTATATATTGATGTATAGCAGGAAAGAAAGCTCTTGGGGAAAATCAACTTAGCTCACATATTTCGACAATTTTTCCACGTCTCATTTGTTATTTGTCCTAACTTTCGTACTACGTGCGAGAAATTCGTATTTTCTTACTTAATAATATAGCGGGAAACCAGATTTAGTGTGCAGATATGTCTAGCTTGAAGAATTTTCTATTTAGCTAAATTATTTATTGTTTTAGCTATTGAATTTATAATCCTGAAGAATTCATCACATGATTTTTCACTTAACCACAAAATAATGAATATAATATAAGGCTCACAATGAAGCAATTTATGAATGGGACTAACAATACAATAATGATGATGATTACTTTTACGGAAGGATATGGAAGGAATCTGAGGAATCTTCCATATCTGACAGGAATGATATCTGGAGGAGAATGATATGTTACATCGACACCGACGATGATGACGGACAGAATCTTTCTATGATGTCAGGGTTGCACACCCGAAACGCTAGATATTACCGAGAAGCTAGAATCTATCTTTTAGGTACTAAAAAGTACAGACATTATTTAACTAAAAAATTACAAGAAACACAAAACGAGCTTTGCATGACACAAATTTCGCCAGCCAAATCGACTATATATTCTGACTCGTACTCAAACTACAGCCCGTAAACCATTACCGTTTCAGCAAATGCGAGGACTTATTGTAATCGAGCCTCGTTCAAGTTACGACTTCATTGCTGCCATGCCAGTGTCCCGTCCAGGGCTACCAACGAGAAAATTGAGAAATTGAGTAACGCTCAAAGCCCCAACGTTGCAATCGTGCCAAAATTTAGCAACCTACGATCGTATGCAAGCATAAATATTGAATTATATCATCGTAGTATGGGACTAACAAGTCTTAAGTTAGAAATAATAGCCGAAACGTATTAAAGTTTCATTTTAGTAACATTGTGGCTTCTACTATGGGTGGCTTTATCTTAAAAAGGCACATGCAAACAGTGATGGATAAGTTAATAACCTACAATACGGTCTACCGATCACAATACGTAAATCACCTACATCTGCAGTCCCTCTATCTGCACCAGAAGCCAAGACGATTACCATACGCAAAAAAAAATAAAGAAATTTTGTTCCTGAAAACGAGGTAGATACAAAATACAGTTCACATATTATGCAAAATTATTCCAAAGGTATCGATAACGATACACGCATATCATCAAAAAGGATCGTATCTTTTTGTATAAAAGAAAATAGACGACGATAAATAACAACAAAAATGTATCGAAAGCTGGTCAACACGCACGATTATCAAATAAAAATGACCATCTGACACAAGTTACTAATATCCTTCTAGCTAGGGTTACTCGTTCGACTTTCAATAATGTTGATTAGAAATAAGAAGCTAATAATGAATTCGATTTTCAATTTATATAGTCTTTGATTAGTTTTAGCATTACGCTTGTAAATTTTTTTAGATACACAAATTTTCATACCTACCTACCTAACTTCTTATTAAGTATCTATAAAGGATACAAGCGGAAAGGTTCAAGAGGAAGGACTGACATGCTCCTTCAATTCACATCTAGCTATATTATATCACCATGAAAGAGTTTCATCTCGCAAGTGCAAGCAGAGCACAACCAATACGGATAACTTATTTTTATGAATTATTTAAAGGATATTCAAAATAAATGTCATCTTCTGTTATAATAATGTTTTCAAAGACTTTTAAATCGAGTCGTTCCTTTCGAAACATGTTCGGACGGTGTCCAAGGAAAAGCGATGAGTGGCATCCTTACTTCTTGAAAACCGTCGCCGCGTCGTTGATATTGCCATCGCCGCCGTCATGTGATAATTCTCGAATCAAATAAAATACGAATCAATTCTGTCGAAATAACAAAAGCTATTGAATGCGTCTTTGTAGGAAATAAATTGGTTCTGTAATGAAAAAGGAATGCTATGTGAGGGTTTTTTCGGATACGAGCAGAGATATGAATTCGAATATTTTTTCACGAAACTCGGTATTGTGTCGCCGAACAATGAATGTTCAATTTATGTACCTACTACTCGTTTTTGTATTGTGGAACGCTGATGTAGACAATTACGTCTTCTTATCTGAATGTATTGTGCATACGAAAAATGTTTTGAATTCGTTGGCAGAAAGAGTATTAAGGATGGTACCTTTTAGGTAATCTGTGGTTGTCCTCTACAAGCGTTTTCGTATTATGAATGAGATAAGATTTTCGGGTAATTTTATCTTAAGTGGATGGAGCTATCCTTTTCCATTTATAAGAATATTTAGGTATAACGTTTAGCTGTTGCGTCACACTCCGGTAATAGATACCCCTAAACGGCGTGCGGTTTTAGTCGGTTAGAATCCAACATAACCATCCCCGATGGCCGAGGGGGTGCTTATATATAAACACGAACTTTTTTGTTTCGCAAGCTGTATGATGTAGTTTAGGTACCTACTTATTTAGAACTTCAACATTTGAAAATCATAAATAACACCTACAAAAAGGTTTTAAATATAGTAGGTACTTAATCACATGTGCTAAAGCGGTCCAAGGGTTAATTCGCTATGATTAATCGCACGTAACCTCCGGCTTTAACCCTCTTCATTTGAAACATTTTAATATTTTCAAAGAAAAGCCCGCAAAAGCCTGCCAGACATGTGTCAGAAGGGACTCATGAAAGGTGTCGCCCAGACTGATGAAAGAAAAAAACATCTTTCTTTCTTTGTCGAAACTATGTTTTTACCCTTTGCCTTATGTTGTTTTTTTTTAATACGAAGGGGTAGAGGAAATTTGCTCAAGTTCTATTTTTGAAGCGACAACTTGCGCATCCTGGTGATACCTGAATGATATTTTGCAATACTGTGGAATTAGTTATAATAAGCAAAGTCACAAATTAGTTTTTCCTACATAGGTATACCTTCTCCAAGTAATTGCTTACTTACGAGTATATATCTACGAGTACCTGCTACATACATGTACTCATACTTAATGTTCTCAAAGGGGTAGGTAGATGCGTCGACTATGATATTTTGACAGTCACTTATATTTTTGGTCTCAAATCAGACAAATTTAGCAATTTTCTTCAGTTAAATTGGTATATTTAAAATGTACTTTATATAAAACCGTTTTGTTGCTATTTACCTATCTACAAAAAAAGAACTCTTTCACCTCATCTTTGCACAAACTCCGGTGCTTAAAATAAAATATGTTATCCAAAATTAATCCCCGTAGCTGCCTGCTCCCAGCTAAGTCACGTATCACTTCAATTAACTTACATTTTTAAAATCTCTCCAGTGTCCATAAAAGTGTTTTAATTAAAAAGAAAAGTATGAGGAAGCGGGAGTCAGTTGCAAATCCGGCTTAGCTGGGATATTGCGGACGGGGAAACTTTCCCTTGCAAAAACCGTTTTTCATGTTACTACTGGGGCTGCAGTCTTACTATTAGTGGACTAGACTGGCTGCATAATATTCAAACTGCTCTATAAGTACTAGTCTACCTAATATACGAGTTGTGATGTCTGTAGGTACCTATCTATAGTCTGGAAACTACAGAGCTTTGTGTTTTTAGTGTTGCCACTTATAAGATTTTACTTGTTTGAATAAATTGATTATAAATGTGATTCGTTTTTCAAATTCATTTTCAAACTTCAAACATAATAATTATAACAGCTGTTTCGATTTCGATTCGATTAATTTCTATTTTTTTATTGTATAATTTTAGGAGCGCGATGAAGTACCTACTACTTATCTATTTGTGCACTAATGTGTTTTCCAAGTACCCAGTATAAATACGAGGTGTTGATACAATACTTATATTTGTGAATGTTTTGGTATGAAACATGTTTATCTTTTTACTCGAATACCCCAGAAGTAGAGAAATGTTTTTCGAATGTAATGTGTATAGGTAATATGTCTAGGTAGGTACGTATAGTTGTAAATAGTACGTATGTTTATTTCATTGGCATGATCTCTAAATGAAACGATTTGATGGTTATAACATACGAGGTGCTGTTAGATTCATCTTGATTACGGGTGATATTCGATGACGTAATAATTAGATAATAGCCATACCAAGCATGGCTCCTGCGACTCAAAAATGGAACTCAATATGCGAATAATTTGTTATTCTACCAGAATACTTATTTGTTAATAGTTGGTTTATAAACTTTAAGAATTGTATTTTTTGAGACGCAAATAAGGTAATCTTATTTAGGTAATACGCTTTTGAAAAATTTACAATTCTTAAATGCATGACGAAAGTTAAAACGGTAGATTCGGCAGATTTCGGTGGAGGAGTACAAAGGGTTATTACAGAACCGGCGGCGGCGTGTTGGAACGTAAAAAATTGAAACTTTAAAATACTTAATAGAAAAGATTTCAGGAACTTTTTCCATTTCAAAATGCAAATCTCGTTTCCAAAGAAGTTTTTTAAAACGTATTTAAATCAACGACCAGTTGCAGCTTTTACAGCATCTCTTTGTAACTGCAATAAAATTGTACTCTACGAAGTTTAGCATTTACTTCCTACATTGTAGAGCTGTGATATACAATTTTCTTGAAATATTGCTATAGTTTAGAGTAACGTTTTGTGCCACAATTCCTAGCATGAGGCGCCCGCGTTTCGCATACAAGTCCATATTCAGAGGTAATAAATAGTTCCTTACTCTTTCTGTCTCGTGTGGAACTCCATTGTTTCCTAACTACGGAGTACAATGGGTGACATGTGTATAGATAAGTATTAAGGTACCAAATGCAACGGCGACAAAAGGAGGAATATAGTCACACATCGTTAGTATTAGAGTTACGCCGCATAAATACTAGGATAGAATGTAACGTATCAGTGTGTAGGTATACGAGTATACTTAATGTATACCTCGTAATCTGATTTGTTAAGAGGTTATTTTAGTCTTTCACGGCATGGGCTAATAATAAACTTTATTTGTGTAGTTACCTTCCCGTAATCCTACTGCAGGCTGCATTATGTAATTTTAATGCAATTTCTTATAACATACTTTTAAGTTCTTATCTTTACAATATGCTGATATACACAATAATTATAGGTACCTACACATCATTCACAGTCGATAACTAACTAATACACTGAATATTATAATATTATTATAAAATTAACAATTCTTTTTATGCCTTCATTTGTACTTTTAAGCTACATAAATAACACACAAATGAAACAAAAATATACGTAGGTACCTATTGTTTTTTTAAATAATTTTTTGACGACCATAAGTAGTTCAATTTCTTCAGTGAATAACACGCAAATGCAAGTCAACGCATCATATTTATAGTTCATAATACTTATAACGTTGTAGGTACGTTCAGGTTTAGGTTTTAATATTTTCAATATGTAGGTATTAATTTTTACAAAGTAGTTACCGCTACAAAAATTGCAAGACATTAGAGATAAAAAAGATTGTGTTAGACAATAGATATTCCCTGCAGGTTTATAGTCAATCCGAGTATACGTAAGCCTTCAGTAATGAAGTTGTAAAATATAAATGAGGCAAAATCTTTTTTTATTAAGGATCTCAAAAGTAATTCTTATTCATCACTGCAAGATAAGTAGACTCGTAAAATAAGACATTTAATTTAACGTCAACGCACGTCAGTGGCAATAAAAAGAGGTGAATTTTTGACAATATTGCTTCGTTGCAAGAAAATAACAAGGCCTGCGTTATATATTGGCGTTGAAGCGAGCATTTGAAGAATGTGTAGAATGAATGAAATTTATTTATCAAAAAAGGCTACTTTGATCGGTTAAGATGCACTTATTTACATGTTAGATGATTCTAGATCACCGAATGCATTACGCCTATGCATTAGGTGAAATTCGTTACTTAAGCGATTATTCCTTTTGATTGCAATACCTAGAAATAGATTCAACGCGTTGCATACTAAGTAATTTAGCAGTGTTCATTTCAACTTGATGCCTCTACGCATTCCTGAGACAAAGCTCTTAACAGACCGATAGACAGACAGACGAGCTGACTATGAAGTGATCGTCTGAAGGAGCCGTTTTACTTTTGAGGTACGAAACCCTAAAACATAGTAAATAACTACGGTACTGGTACACTTTTGTAGCAATGACCTTTAACTCTTAATTTCTACGCTTACAACTGCCATTTCTTCCTATAGTGAACTTTATTTCCACCCAACACACGAAGTGCCCCAATCTACATAATTAAACAAACGAACCAATTATATTACCGTAATGTCTATATATCCAGTTGTTCGATCGTGCGATAAGGAAAATAATTATATGTCGTGCCGTGTGTAGTCGTATTTTCGCGCTTATGTCTGAGTAATTGTAGTATACACACATGAAAAGACTTCATATCTCGAACAGAAATGATATGAAAACTATGCTTTATGAAATTCATAGCAAGGTAGTCTAGCCTACCTATACTTCTCACAATCTCTCACAATCATAAATCAGGTATATAATTATGATTCGTCTCAAACAATAAGCATATTTCAAACAATATAATGACAGCAGCAGTTAAATATCGCTTTAGGTTCTAGGCAAAAAGGAGAAAAAGTAGGTAACGAAATAACGGAAAAGAAAGACAGCATGAGAGGCGATAACTTGCAGTTCCAATTAATAAAAAAAAATAACAATCGACAAAATATTAGTAAAATTATTAAAATATTTAATATTTATTTTAAGCACATTTAGTGATGTTTAAAATATTGGGGTCATATTGCATTTTTTACAGAACCATGATTTTTTTTTTGATAGACAAAGTCATCATAGGGATGGTAACCAGACGAAACATATTTGATAAAAAATATATCCCATCTGTTGAAGGTCATTCATCACCGTCCTTAACCATAATATATTGTATTATCACCAGAGATATAAATGTCTTAAAATATATTACGAAAACGATTTAAGTTACTTCATTTTCGTGCTGGTTCTACGTACCTACTTCGTTTTTGACTAGTGGAAAACTCAGCAGCATGTGCAAGGAAAATTAAAATAAAGCTTTAAACTTGTGAACAAGTTTTTAGTACGTCTGCACTTGAGCCTCATAAAAAATACCTCCGACTTGTCGAGTAGACGTATTTTTAGATGTTTTTATCCACAAGGAAAGTGAAGCGAGGGGCTCGAATAGTCTTTGTTTCTTTTCATTATAGTGTAGGAAGTTGGTCTGTAGAAATCTACCATTGCAAACAAAGACGGTTGTTTTTGTTTGATTTGCTTTTGTTTTGTATAATATTTTATGCAACTGAACAGAGCAATACGCTTCCAGACAAAACGCATTTCCTAATGTTAAATAGATATTAAAAAATTAAGATTATTAGATATTTACTCCACTATCTAGTATTTGCATAAACCTCAGACAATATTACATTTCCAATGATTTTCTGATCGGAAAAAATGATCATCCAGGACGGGACTTGAACCCGTGACCAGTCCCTTACAGGGGGAATGCTCTGACCAACTGAGCTACCTTGGACCCATCCTAGATGCTCGAAATTTTCCGATATCCGATTCCGATTCCCGATTCAAGTCCCGTCCTGGATGATCATTTTTTCCGATCAGAAAATCATTGGAAATAGTTAGCATGCAATTGCTTAAAATTTTCATTCAAATATTACATTTATTTGATAAACAGAAGTGTACAAACCTAAATACAACACATACCTATACCTACCTACAACAAAGGCTTATCAGCTTATCATAAAATAGCAAATAAATTTCACAAATGACAAACCGTAGGCATTTAAATGCATATTACACATATTAAGCTTGCTTATACGGTACTATCACGAAGTTTAATGATCAATTACACGGAAAACATGATGCTGGCGCTTAAATAACTAAAATTAAAGTACAATCGTGTTAAGTTACGATGCGAAAGGACGGTATCGGCTTTAGACCAGCCCACGCTGTTTTGGCGTATGGTGTAAATAAGAAAAGATTAGCGAAATTCTAATACCAAAATCGCAAACAGTTTTATTGGGGACCGGTGAAGATTTTTTATTGAAATGCAGACGTTGCAGTTCAGGTACAGCGTAGGTATGTTTTTATATTATACGTTTATGAAGTGAATAAAAGACACGGCTCTATTTTAAGAATATTGTGTACTTTTTGTTTTTGATTGATATAAAAATTTAATGTGTTTTCAACGGTTTTTATTGAAACGGTTTTGAACGTTTTGAAGTTTGAAGTGAAGTGCGATGTTTACAAAATTGCAATAAAAATATTGAGAGTCCAGGTGTAATTACTAATAACTAATAGTAGGCTAAGTAAGTTGATTAAGAAGAAAACATTTTTTTTTTCATTTGGTTTTGTGTAATTTTTCTTTTTTAATATAAAACGCCTCAGAACAGAAATTACAGGAGGTAGGACACGACAGTATCTCCCGTCCGAAATGAGCTGTCCGACTGGGGTAGTACCTCCGCCCTACAGAACACCGCGGCCATAATAACCATCGAGTTGTGTTCCTGCCGGTAAGTAGGGTAGCCAGAGCTCAATTTACCCCTCCTCCTCCCATCCCTTCCTAGCCTCCCCACTCCTTCCCAGCCCTCCCCCATTACCTTCAGGGTAGGCAGCGCGTGTGTGACACCCTTAGTGTTGCACCCGTTCATAGGCCACGGTGACCGCTTCCCATCAGGTGGGCCGTGTGCTTGTCTGCCACCTAAGTAGTATAAAAAAAAAAAAAGAACAATAGGTATGAATATTGCTACCTAAGTTATCAACACCTTAGGAAATAACTTAATTTTTATACATTATAAAATTGTTAACATCTATTCTCCACTTATTTCTCACTTTATTTTGCACCATATGTGATAGAAAAGTAGTTTAGTTACGAGAGGGTTTGATTACATTCAACCCTGTATCGCGTTAATCGAATTCTATATAGATACGCTATGCGCGAAAGCGGAATATGAGTTCAGTCTGATATTATGTGTAATGCAACATGGCAGTTTCATCTAGCTATTACTCGTTATTACAGATGCTGTGACTATAATAAAGAATAATAGTTTAGTGTTTTAAAACCATAGGTATAGCAATGTGATTTTCAAGAGAATCTTCGTCATGTTTTTGCATTCATGGCTTTAACTCGGAGCCTGGGGTTGGCTTACTTTTTTCTTCTCTTTTACCAAAAAGAGAAATAAGGCTAGTGTATCTAACAATAAGCTTGCTGGTAGCCAGCGGCGGCCTTACCCATTGCGAGGCTCCGGGCGGTAAGTCTTTGGGCGATTACCCTGTTCGGCACCTCGTAAGGCCGCCCCTGCCGTAGGGGTTAGTTATTAGGTACCTACCGAGTTCCTTTATAACTGTCGTGTATGTAGTAAATCTAGTACTGTTTGTATTACGAACCAATAAGTTTATAACTTGCTTGATCACGCCCGATCATGCAGTTTCACGATAGCTATTAGCAGGTTGCGAATTATGTTCGACCGGCGTCAGACCGCTCTGCGTAGGCGCAGACGTCGCCGAGCGCCGGACTACACTCACTGTAATTATCATGAGAAAATAATTTTAAACTTATCGTTACATGTTTACGTTCGAAAGCTGCAAAATTTTCTTTAGATCTCGAACCAACCACACCTGCTGATGAATGAATAAGGCTTTCTCCTCGAGATTTAGGGGATACAAGACAGTCACTTGAGAGAAAATGTAGTACAATATTATATTAATAAATAGCCTTACGATCTAGGTGTCTTGGGTTCGAATCTTGGCTATAGCATTAACAGCTACTAGCTTGAGGCGTCAGAGGGAATATTTTGTAATTTCAGTTACTAATATTTTTTATTAACAAATTTAATCAAATCGAACTGTACCCGGGCTCCAAAGTTTAAACCGCAACTTGGTAGTCGAAGTCAGTGACATGCTGTCTGACCTCCCGACCCTAAGAAGAAAGCCGGCACCAGAATCTTGTCCTCCCATTAACAAATAGGAGATACCGGACATTTATTTTACTCTACCCTGCATCAGCGTGTTTCAACGGAAGTTGACTGCGAGTAGAATATTATTTAGGTAATAAACATTCAAAACCATTGCTAATTAGCAAATTAATCTGAGATAGGTAAACTTTATAGGTCTTGTGTCACTTCTCGAGATTACAGTAAAATTTATGACAGGAATTTCAGAACGTTATTGCTACATCTCATACGGATGTTCTGTGAAACAAATTACCGTAAATCTAATATGGTGTCGTTATAGCTAATTAAAATTTGTTTAGTAACCGAATAAAATGCCAATAAAATCGTAGAGAAATGACGATGTACAAATTTACTATCGTGTATTATGCTTACAATCCCATAAAAAATTAATTGGTTATACCTATAATAAATGTATAATGTTACATGCCATTTTCAGAGTCGAAGACGTTTGGGACACAAATTCTACGGACACTGTGTCCCTAAGTGTACTTCCAAATTTATTTATTTTTTCGAAGACGTTACGGACACCAATATAAAACGATAGTTTTGTACAGTCGGATGGAAAACTTCTAGTTGTTTATAAATACACATTTCGCTTCAATGAAATATGAAATACCTACAGAGGCGCTGAGTCGCGTGCGCGTCGCGCGTCACCGCGAGGATTTTTGGAAGAGCACAACATGTTGTAAAAAGGAAAACGATGCAGTCGTTCATCTCTTTTGCTTGTATAGGTGTCTCGCTCGTATTGTTGTAGTACATGATTGACGAACCGCATGACATTCGTCCTAAGTCAAGGTCAGTGGAACTACGGCAGTATTAATTACGTATACCTATTATTTAAAAAGTGAATAATGTGGCACTTATTGTTGTATTTTATGTACTGTGGAGGTAAGTCAAATAATTTTATATATTCTGTTGTTGTAAAGTTTGCTTCAAAAACTTAATTCAGAATACGATGTTAAGGTTAAACAAGTCAAACAATCATAGTTTCATACAAACGCTCTTATACTTTGTCTAATGTAGGATGATAATAATGACATGTCTAAATAGGGTAGCCCATATAGTATAATCGAAAATGAATCTTGTGAATAATGTGGCACTTATTGTTGTATTTTATGTACTGTGGAGGTAAGTCAAATAATTTTATATATTCTCTTGTTGTAAAGTTTGCTTCAAAAACTTAATTCAGAATACGATTTTAAGGTTAAACAAGTCAAACAATCATAGTTTCATACAAACGCTCTTATACTTTGTCTAATGTAGGATGATAATAATGACATGTCTAAATAGGGTAGCCCATATAGTATAATCGAAAATGCATCTTTCGATTTTCGATTATCGTTCCCGTAGAATCATCATTCTCTGAACCTTTTCCCAACTCAGTTGGGGTCGGCTTTCCAGTCTCACTGTGATGCGGCTGAACTTCGATATTTTCCGTGGAGCGACTGCCATCTGACCTCCACAACCAATGGTCCAATGACCAATGGCGATATCAAAGTTCCAAGTTAGACTGGTTGGACTTTTGTGGGCTCCAACTACCCGTAACGACTGCCATAGATGTTTGTATGGCAACCGGGACCGACGGCTTAACGTGCTCTCCGAGGCACTAATAAACCTGCGATAAATACACACATAACTTCGAAAAGCATCGAAAAGTCATTGGTGTGTGCCATGGTGAACCTGGGATCGAACCCGAGACCTCGTCTCAGCAGTCCTTTACCCAAACCACTAGGCTACCGCGGCTTTTTCCACTAGGCTACCGCGGCTTTTTTCGCGGCGTTCCCGTAGAATATGGAATCGATATTTATAAAAACACAAAAACTTTTTATTTTTTATTATTTTAGGTAACTTACTTCAGGATGACAAAAGAGAAGTTTTATGGTATAGTATTTATGTTTCGTACCATATTAAGCAAATTATATCACAAAAATTTTAGTAGTAGGTATAAGTACTTAATAATTTTAATAAATTATTTTAAATTCGATTCATTCGATTCATTTGTGTACCTATAGTCAATTGTGCTATATTCAAGACGCAAGACGCTTCACTATGACAAGTGGGCGGGGCTTGTCTATGTAATACAATAATTTTAGGGGTATGATTTTGTATAAAAATACGATATAAAAAAAAAAGACATGAACTGTCATTTTTATCATTCTACATTAGACAGAGTATAGGTGATTACTCCTATATTACTCAATGAGTTTTTAAAATATTTTAGCGATAAAATTTTATTTTCCATAAAGATTTTACAATAAAATTAATAATTTTTCGAACTAGAGTCGAGCGAGTGAAGCGTCTGTAATGGCGTCTTGCACTTTTTTGCATTAAATAATTCTAATTGAAAATCAAATCTAAATAACAAATATCAATTCAACGTGTTGCCAGGTGTTTTTAATGTGTTTTAATTTTTTGTAAAATCTAAAATAAATTCTCTTAGCAAAACATACAGTTATGAATATTCGAGGCGAGAATTGAAATCAAATATTTCATTTGTGTAAAAATATTTTATTTGTATAAAAATGGAGAATATTGCTTCCAATATAGAGTATAGATTAATTTTGCAACAGAAACACGCTTCTCGCGAGAGGCTCGTTGCTACTTCTTCTTGCAATAAGTAGCAACGAGCCTCTCGTGAGAAGCGTGTTTCTGTTGCAAAGTTAATTTATACTCTATATTGGAAGCATTAAGGTTCATAAACAGCACTGAATCTAGGTATATCTTTATCTAACGAAGCCTACCAGCTGCGCGGCGCCGTAATTAATTATTGCCGGTGTTATTAATTATTTACAAAAAAGACATTGATTATTAATGTTTTTGTTAGTTACACCCATTTTATAATGTCCTAGTTACCCCTGGTTTAAAGTTATTTTTTTACATGTTTATTTTAGAAATTTGTAACAAAAAACTGTTATTTTCATTCGTTGTCATGACAAAATCATGGTTAAATTTTCTTTTTTTTTATTATTAATATTTACAAAATCTACTATCAGATGTTCATTAATATTTACAACTTAGTACGCCTGGTTCTGAAAGTACTTTTACATTGTAGGTATGAGTTTCATTTTTATTTTTATAAGTTTTGGAGTGTCATGACAACTATTCTAAATACTGTAATTATTCTAGTCTAGGCTATAATAATGTGGATAGATTTTATTTTGTTTGTTCTCATTATTATCTGTGATTTTTACATACGTTACATGTGTATTTTAGTAATAGGTACCAAATGAATCAATAAAACTGATGTTAAAATATTCAAAATTGATTTTATTATAGATCATGGTAACCCACTATATTTGAAATATACCTTGCATGATACACATATGCCAAGTAATACATGCTACTGGGAGCTCCTGGCAATGCACAGGGGCCCCGGCCCATAGGTCGTTGAATACAAAAACTACAAGAAATGTACATATTCGATTTTCACATAACATAACATAACATAAACTCAAGCACATATCCCCGAAAAGGTAGGCAGAGGTGCTAGCACCCACATTTCGCCAGTTTATGTTTAGATCCCAATGTAATTATAACACTTTTGTATGAGACTGTACTGAGCCGATTTAATAAAATGATAGTGTCCGTAACGTCTTCGAAAAAATAAATAAATTTGGAAGTACACTTAGGGACACAGTGTCCGTAGAATTTGTGTCCCAAACGTCTTCGACTCCATTTTCAAGGGTAAAATTACTAATAGGTACTTTTAAAAAAAGATTGTAACAAACAAACAATACGCATAAAAAAATAATGAAACACAAACAACAAATTAACCTTTAAATTGTCTTGACGTGTCCTTAAATAGGTTCCTTTTAGGTACTCCGTACAGTTCAAGTGAAGCGAACATCCAGGCAGCCACCTCGCGTAATAGACAGCGGTGGTCGCCATTAATCAGCGTTTAGACGGGTTAAGCGAAGGAAATACCCGTAAATAGCTGAATGCAAAACACGGCAGTTGTCTGCTCATCAATCAATTGGTGTCGTTCGGGAAAAGCTCGCCGATTGCACTTTAGCGCTTCGAACGCCGCGTTTCTTGATTTATCGTCAGATCTGGCAACTTTCAGAGTGGGACAAGATCATACCGGTAAAAAAAGTGATTTATTAGATTTTTTTGCTAATGCAATAAGGTAATGAAGCTTTCAACAAGTATTTGCAATGCAAAAACTCAAGCAAATTTTTCGAAAACTCATTCAAACTTTTGTGTTTTTGCCAAGTGTATAGAGTAAAATTAAGGAAATAGGAACTAAGGAATGGCAATATTAAAGTGAAACGGTGAAACTGCCATCATTTAGCCGTTGATACTATTGATTTGGATTAAAAAGTTAGGTTGACGGGCCGTGTGCTCTCTATAAATATTTTAACCATGACATTGATGTATGCTTCACAAGACCCAAATGCTGACCTTTTTCCGAGTATCGTGTAGTTAACATGGCATCTGTTTCGTGATGATTTTACTATTTAGAGGAATTCAATGATACGCAAAATATTCTTATATTTTTCCTTAGAAACATTTAGTGCGTATCCAAAATCTAATGTTTTTTAGAAAAAATCAACAAGAGTAATAGAAAAAGCCCTATATCCAGATCTTGCGTTTAAACTACGATACTGCAACCGGACTAAGAGTAAAATGCACCCACTCTTGTCTTATTTGCTCTTAGTGGACGCAGTTATTTATTGTATAAACCATTTATTATCGACATCAACAATTTATACCTCTTTAAGCTTATTTTAATGTTGCAAACAGGATATTTTATAACCGCAAGTTTCTGAGCTGATGAATTTTTAATTCTACGAAGGACTTCATTTATCTTTCTTGGGATCATAACATTCATAACAGAGACGTGTCAACTGTTTGTTAAGAGCACTGTATTTTAGTGTTAACATCACGGTCGATTGAAGAGTGACGTTCAGGCCACCTTTAGACGTTCTTCGAATTCTTGCCAAGAGATAATTTTTAATGTTCCCGTGTACAATGTAATACAAAGACAGCTCTGTGTCGAGACTGCAGCGCAAATACGTGCAAGAATAGAGCGGTCTTTTTTTTTTATGATTTGAAACGAAATTGGAACGGATTGGATTTTATGATGTACAACTATATTGCATGTAAGATATAGCTAGGTAGTTATTTTCTTTCACCATTATGTATGTACTTACCTACATTACGTTGTCGTACAAAATAGAGAACGTTATGTTCGTATAAGTGCGACATACATTCATATACGTCAGATGGGGAACAAACTTCGTCGATAAAAACCACATGACGAATTAATTAGTAGCAGTTATTATTTCTTGCCAATACGCAACCTTATTATTATTTAGTCTCAGTGTACTTGAGAGGGAATTATTTGATGATCTGAGATTACGAAGAGAAAAACTTTGATTGATATCGCAAATATTTAAACTGGGTAGAATACTAACATACCATTAACGTCAGGCTGCACTTATCTATCGTGTCACTCACGGTAATTTATTGACTCCTTGATAGGATAATGTATTTAAGTTATCATTTTTTTCAATTGAAAATCCATCACGGTATGTAGTCAGAGTAAATAATATATTCACTCTATTTGTTGCAATTATCAATTTACATAATTAAAAATTGAATATTCATGTGTCAATTTGTATGCTCGTATCTGATGTAATAAAATTTAAAGTTAAATTCTTTTATTTGCTTGTATGACTGGCTACCGTGTTAAAATATTTACGATAGCAATCAACGTTTTTGCTTTTCGCAATTTCGGATCATTTCAATAATTCTTGCCCAAGGATAACGAAACTGAACATGCATTTTTTTCTATACAGAATCAGCTTAATTGATCATGCGAGCAAATTATGATTCAGTAATTGAGACTGATGTGTTCTCTTAAATAAGAAAAGCAATTTGGGCAATTTATAAGCCACCAACAGTGTCAAATCAGACAAGATGAATAACGCAAACTTATTTTTATTGCATTACTACTTTTATTTGCTAAGTTGATTCTTCTTATAGCTATGACTTGGTGAACAATAAAAATGTTGTCATCAGAATGATACGGGCTCTCCCACTGCTATTTGGTCGAAAATTTTGTGAAGAATTAGAAGTTTTCTTTTACTTTCCGAGTTCAATATTGTATGGACGTTTCATGTTCATTGTCAGTGTATGCACGTAGCAAGTAGGCGACAACCGTATGGCTACCGTTTTTCTTACTGTTTACGAATGCACTGAATTTCTTGTTTCAATTTCGTAGTAAAAAACATAGTTTGTATACACAGCCAGTAATATCCCGCCCACTTTAATAGTTATATTGTATTTTTCTTATAACATGATGTAAATTTAGTCAGTTAATGCATTCTATTGTTGTCATACAAATGTTGATATTATACCAGTTAAGTAATGTCCGGCGTGGTTAGAACGGAATGTTTTAGTTTCGCAACATTGCATTGGAGTTGTCTTATTTCTAAACTTTAAAAGTTTAGAAATAAGACAGCTCCAATGCAATGTTCATGATGTTAGCTCAGAAGCGTTTTGGAATAATGTTTATAGTTACCTTACCTATAAGTTTAGAAGATGATTTGAGAGATTGCAAGGTATACACATCAAAACCCAGCGTCCGCTTATTTTTATTATTTTATAGGTACTGACCTCTGGTTGTTGCGAGTATCTCATATTATTTAAATAAGGTGCTCAATACAACACTTTTTTTAATGGAATAATGACTTTACTTTGTCGTCGTAGTATTATCTAAATAGGTAGCATTAATATTTATTTTATATCAAGTTCTAAAATATAGCGTATACAACAAGTATATTTTACTTTCCAAGCAAAAATTGCATAAGTATGAAGTAAAAAAAAGGTCTAGTGACAGGGTCGATATCGTTCAGGGTATCTGGCCCAGTCCAATTAGCAGACACCCCTTAATTAAAGAGACCGTCAAGTCTGCGCCATTACGCCCGTCATGTCACCATTTATTCTGAATCTCGATAGGTACGATATGACGAACTTATCTTTTGATCATTTTGGTTCAGTTAATATTACAGTCATGAACGACGAGATTGGGAAGTGTTGCAATTCTGTTCACTTTATTTAAGTATCGTAGCAGTTGCGAATATTTCACATGTATAATTTTTTTTCATTAATTTCTGACTTCAACCTTATTTTTAACCAATCGCTTATAAATAAGATCAATCATTTAGATTGTCTTTTTTATAAATCGATGTTTCTATTGCTTTTATGTGTATACATGTATAAGAGTTTTACATTTGGAAACGAGCCTGTTAGCGTCAATAGAACACTTTTTTGACCTTTGTCTGTTACTGAGTAAAATCTGTGTGTCGTCAAGTAGGAGGTCAAATCAATCAATATTATGAATCCGCGTTACTTCTGCATATCTTAATTGAGAGGTCAAATAAATCAATATTATGTTTTTTACTACGAAATGATAAGTTCAAGGATAGAAAGATTGGAAGTACGTTTGAATGGGAAGATATAGTGTATACTTATCGCTTCATTGTTTGACAATAGCCCGATAAGACAGCCTCACTATACTTAACTCATACGAGTACTCGCTACGCCTCCAAAAGGGGTAGAAGGTAACAGTGTAATGACTCCTCTAACTGAAGTTTAAAGTAGGTATAACTTGTTAAAACTTATTTCGAAAAAGTCAATTTGAAAAAGTTGGTGCGAATTTGCAACTAGGTATGAAGAACCGATTTAGGATAATGTTGTATCATATAACTAGACACTTACAACACTTATCGCATTCTGATATGATTAATCAGATTTGATTATAGAGCAATAGATATTGTAATAACGTATTTGATGCCCGGTAACTACGGGGAAGTGTGGGCTGGAAGTTATTACCTACCACTAATTTACGTCAAAACCTCAGATTTAGTTAAATAATTTAATGATCAGTTTCTACCGCCGCCACAGTCTGTTTAAGCACCGGCAATTAAGATAGTTATTGCCGAAACATTGCCTTCATTAAAGTCATTTGTGTGGGCTTAGATCTGGTACAAAAGCTATTTTACCTTGGAACGGAGTGATTACTAGGCGTTCAATACGCGCCTTACAACATAAATTTAATTTTAAAAAGTTGAAAAAGGATTCAAGAGCAGCCAGCCTCACCTATTAGCAACTCACCCATGTATGGGTTGTATTGTGCGAACTGTGAATGACCTCTTCAGCATAATAATGGGCGAAGGGATGCGCAGGAGCGCGTGCGGCGGAGGGGCGACCGGTTTGAAATTAGAACGTTTTTTATTCGAACCCAATGGCTTTGTCGGTGCCCGCCCGGTGCGCATGCGCTAACTCGACAAATGCGTCAAATGAAATAAGCCGTATTTTATTTCCTTTCGTTTTTGAATGGGCCTTCAAAGTTTCGATCCTGGGGTTTGTTTGGATAAAAACTTAGTAAAGATTATGGGTTCGCTTTTGTTGTGTATCTATAGAAATTTAATATTCGAGGATTTGTGATCGATTAGACACACATAGATTTTAAAACCTTGTGGTTTTTAAACCCTTAGTTGCTTTCTACTCTGGTATTATTCAATTTTATATGAATACAGGGTGCCTTGTTATTGTATTATTGAGGTTGCGACTGACTGATTTCTGTGCTTCGTATTCGTACATGGGTTAGATTTATTGATAAAAAACGATACCTATGTATATTACAAATGATACAGTGTAAAACTTATGATCATCAAAATTAATATATTAACATTAAAGATGATGCAATAGGGTCTGTCAAAAATATCAAAGAACTAGGGAACTTACTTAGGCAACGGAAGCGGCAACGCCTTTATTCCTTTCTTTAGGAGGGCGTTACTACTTCCGGCTAATATTCCGCGAAGGCGGAAATGGCCTACATTTTAGGTTACTCAGTTACTTTACGTGTCTCTATGATATCAGAGGACACAATCAAGAGATGGTGAGGGATAACCCGGTTGGTCTGGCATAGACCTCAGCCCGATCAATCCTTACGACTAATCTGCCACGGACAGGAACGATGGCTCTTAGCGACTACGAAGAATAAAAAAAAAGCTATAAAAGTCCCTGCATAGTTTGCATACTGGGCGAATGGTGCGGTCTTTGTGTGTTTTTTTTTAATTTACGGATAGGTACACAATATTTGGTATCATTAGTTATGTTATCCAAAAAATATTTTCAATCTAGGTATTTGGTTGTTTAAAAATCTAATGTCTAAAATATTTAAAAAAAAACGAGTATTTTGCATTTTTCGACATAATAAACCATTCACCATGTATCAAACTAGTAAAACTATGACTAGGTATATGATATCACTAGCTATCACTCCCATGAATGTACATAATATTTTAAAATGGCTTGCTGTCAAAGATACGAAAATATTTTGGGTCGCCTGTAAAATTTACTTTAATGGAGATACTAGGTTTTGATATTACACAGCCGTACGGTTTTGATATTACTATTACGTGTCTACATTTCAATTCCCTTTAGCTAAGTAATTCTCTTCATTGTAAATTCATATTCCGAACTAAGGATATTTCAAGCTACCTATCAAAAATAATTACCATAGTTACGAAATGCGCCTAACATTCTTTAGCTATTTTAGATACAGTGAAGATAAAAACACTAACTACTCGCTTGTGGAACAACAAGTACGCAAGGTTGTTTAGCAGATCATAAAAACTTTTTCAAGTGTTAAGTAATCACGCAACAACATCTACCAGAAAGCTACTAAGACCGAAATGTATCGATGTTTGAATAAGTTGCGCGCCACCACGTAGGCAGTGCTCTTTACATCTGTAACTTCTGTGACACCCAAATCAAGTGATAATAAGTCTTTACTCTATTATGTGTTACATAAACTTTCGACGATTGAGGCGCCAGAATCCCCCCATTTGGGACCGAGTAAATAGAGATGAGGGAGGGAGAAGCGATAGTACGACGCAAGACTCGTAACCGACAGGTCGTGTAGCGACGTCCGCATCGAGCTTCGACCGCGATGTCGACTTTGTTTGCCGAACTTTTTGAAATTCGAATATGACATTTTGAATGAATGTAGATTACAGCATGCTAGTGGAAAAAATAAACAGTGTGTACTCTATAGTGAATTTGTAAACATGTAAATTATCGATGGTGTGAGAATTAAGTATAATTCTGTGGCAGTATGGTGGATGCTGGTGTTAATGAGTGCGATAACACCGTAAATGGAAGGAACCAATTTGTGTTTCTCGTATTTGTGCATTTACTTCTCATTGGACTGAATGGAACTAATGGTAACTAATTTTTATTTGTTTTAATATTTACTTAAAATTAAAACTATGGATTAATAATAGGTATCGAGAGAAAAAGGAGTTAAATGATTTCTTTGTAGATTTTAGTTTAGTTGGTTATGGATAGCTATAATTTATGAAGCTTTAATAACTTTTAGCGTAAACCAATATAGGTATACCTATATTCTAATTGTAATATTGTTTTGCTTGTGCAAAATAAGTAATAAGAAGCGGGCACTTAATTGAAACTATTTTGTCGTCTTACTTAGTAGTATAATAACATTCAGTTTTGTATAGAATTTCCTTACAACATTTTTTGAGAGGAAGCAAAAATTCCATTGCATAAACAGGATTGTTTTTGATCTCGATAAAGTAATAAGCCCGCGATGCACTTAAAATACCCAACATTTTATTAGCCCTAAGTGTTCTATCGTAACTTTTTTTTCAATTTAAACAACGGGAGCCATATAGTCTTATCTGATCGGTATACCATGCTGTAATTAAAGTACCTACCAAGTCCAATTAATAAAATGTAATTCGGTTGTACGGTAGCCGATACAGAACAATGTACGAACTTTTTATTTTTTAAGGCCGCCTTAATTAACGTTTACGGCCAGTTAGTTAGTTTTAGGCCAGAGAGTAACGAAACAGTTCACTACAGTTTTGACCTCACAGCTTTACTAGTGGGAACTTTTTGGACAGCTTACAATAAAAATTAATGGCGTTGGAATACTAAATAGTTTGTAATTATTTTAATTATATTTGAGTTACTGGTTTAATTTATAGAAATTAAATATTCATGAAGTGGATATAAATATTTTACTGAATCTGTAAAAAGGAAGTTTAACTTAATTAATTACATTCAATTTTAACATCTTTTAATGAGTATTACAATGTTAGTAATAAATCGAAATTCAAACTGTAATGTCACAATTTAATAACAAGTTATCTGTTTTTTAAGTTCCTATTTTAAATTATGCTTAACACTTAACATTAAAGCTTTTTTATGGTCTTTCGACAAACTTTATATAAAAAATTGTATTTTTTTTTTATTTATTCATTCAGAAACAAACGGTCATACATATGAGTATTAAGTATAAAAGTTAACCTTAAAGTTGTATTGAGAAGTTAAATTCACAGCACAATATGCAGTGCTGTATAATTTGACTTTAATTGTAGGGCTAGTTACTGTGAAGCTGTCTTGTTTACGGGGCGCGGTCTACATCTATTTTGGTGGCGTGGTTCCTTTGTCTTCCTTTCCTGATAAAATGTAGAATATTAAAATTCTAGTTCTATTTTATAATATACTTATATAAATATATTTGCAGATTTGTTTTTTTTTTTACATTTTTATGTCATGGCTTTTTTTTTTAAATCCTGATAAGTTGAATTGCGCATGCTCAAATCCAGTATAGATAATGGCTTAGGCGGCGGCTTTGCGATCGGTTCCAGGTTTGATCAGCGGTTTAAAAACGTACATACCTAGGTTTTTAGAATTAATTATGGGTAGGTGTTGGGTTCATGTTGGTACCTACTCACTCGCGGCGGAACGGATCTGGATTGGCACAAAGATAGATTAAAGCCTGGAATAGCATATAGGTACCTAGGCTACTTTTTATCACAGAAATGCCTGCAGGTTGTGGGTACGGAAACAATATAGGAGATCAAAATGTGTTATTGCTAGCAAAATAATTTGAGTCCATATACCTACCTACCTAGTAGGTAAGTACGCTATCAGCGTAAGCCCGGAGTGGGCTTAATTTAAATTTATAGCTTAGTTAAAAGGGTTAACGAGAATCCAAGTAATGAGTGACCCACGATTAATAGAAGTCTTTAAAAGATAGCACCAACTAACGATATAGGTATACCTACATAGTAAGTATAGTGTAATAACTGTATTACGTATTCAGTTCGGTTGAGTAAATCTTTTCACCCCTAAAATGGTTTCATACCTCTTGTTTTGTCAGCTACGTAGCTATTAATTGATCCAAAATATTACATAATAATATATTATAGGTACTAGCTGTTGCAGGAATAAAAGTAGCTTATGTGTTTTTTTCAAACCATAATCTACCTATCTCTTTTCCAGATTTCATTCAGATCCATCTAGCCATTTTTGCGAGAAAGAGTATACTCACAAACTTTCACGTTTATAATTTATATTAGTGGGCAGTAGGATAGCTGCCACACCATACCCTTTATGCCAAAGAGATCTTAAATTTTTTGTCGCCAACTATGGTACGTCATGATCTTTTAAATGTTCGTTTATAGTATGCGGTAGTTTGACAGTAGGTACGTAACTGGTTCTATGTTGCATTAATCACCGTTAAGAATTAAATAAAAGTAACCTCAGTCGTTAGCACACAATATAAGCACCCCACGAGGAACATTCCCTCAGCAAAACGAGCATAGTTTGCAACAACTAAGTTCATACGTAAATATCTTTTAGCGACTTATGAGTATACTAGAAGATGATTTGGTATGTATCTCGATGTTTACCAAATCACGAAATGGATGGCACCGAATCGACACTACTATTACTACTCGGCTGTGTAATATCAAAACCCGGTATCTGCATAAAACTAAATTTGACAGGAGAGCCGGAAAATGTTTTTAGTATCTCTGACAGTGTGCCGTTTTAAAAATACTTATCGAGCTTTCTTGGAAGTGATATCATAATATATTTTGCCAAGCCATAGTTTTTGCTAGCTTGATACGTGGAAGTGGTCTATTTAGTGGAAAAATGATAATTTAATATTACAAATTATTATTATCTATGTGCATTGGATCCGGGTGTTTCTTTGTATAACGTATTTAAAAGAGACACATTTCTGAACCCAAAATGGGTTTTTATATAATGTTTAATGAGAGTAAAGGAGGCTAATGAAGAGTACAAGGACAAAAGTAGATAATGGATTGTTGTCTCTGTCTACCTCCGAAGAATAAAGGCGTGAATATACCTATATGTAAATATATTATTACAAGCTATTCTAAGTGTGAGTCTACAAGGCTGATCATAGGTATATCCTTTATTATGTGTCCTTATAAAGAGTTTACATTTTCTCTGACTTTATAAAGGCAGACTTTTTATTCGGGACATTAATGATTTTTAATCAGATTCTTGAGTTTGAAATCTGAGCAATCGTCATCTATTTTTGACTATAATACAATTTATTCATTTGTTTATAACAAATATGCGAACTCCTACCCGCATAAAAACCATTGTGGTTTAAGCGGGTGGTTTTTAATGTACCTTCTAATCTATGGAATTTAAATATTTTGAACAATAAATAATAATAAGAATGATAATAATTCAATTCAAATAAGTAATAAATCACACCATTCCAAAACATTAAGATTAAAACATCATTTTGTAATTTGAAGTTGTGAAGTTATGATTAAAATTCGAATGTCATAATGACAACTTGTCAACTGACGAATACCTACCATCAATCAGAAGCAAAATGTCATAGTTGAAATCTGTGGATGTCAGATTAGTTTAGTTATTAATTTTCATGTTTCATTCATTAGGTATGTTGAAGTTCAGTGCATATTATTATAAGTATTATGTTTATACAATATTTAATAAAGTTAATCTTATTTATTCTTAATAAAATAAAGCTAGTAGGTATAAACCTAAACTCAAAGTACAAACCTTTGGTTGACTGAAAGAGAATGACTGTGGCATTAAATCCGCCTATATAATTGTGTCTAAAGTTAAATAAATAAAATAAATACAAACAAAGTAGAAACGAGAAGTAAATAGCTGTGATAAAAGATCAATTCTAAATTGTAAATGACATTATAATGTTTATTTGAACTACCTACCTACAACAAAATCAAAATGAAAATTAATTATTTTGAAGTTATCTCATTAGTCCTTGTATCAGACTGAGTGTTTGATAAAAAAGTATAAATATAATAATCGATATATTCCCGTCGTGCACCCACATAAGGCCACAAAAAGACAAACATGTCCGATAGTTATATTATGGTGCGTTATCAATGACAGTGACAAGTATTAATAAAGGACAACTACCGATGTTGCGCCTGCGGCTGGCAGGTTATAGGGCTGCACGGCATCGTGACCACAAAGTAGTCTTACAAAAAAAAAAGCAATATCGGTGTCTGTAGTGGTGACCTCCATTACTGAGACTAACTTTAGCTTATCATCAGACAATATGGAGTTATTCTGACGTGACCATCATAAAAAATGATTTGTTCTTCAAAGTTGCAGTTCTCATTGTTCTTAGATCGACTATAATGCACTCTTTAGTTTCGCAAAATGTTGTTCGTGTTGTTGTTAAATATACTATTATTTTGTTAAAAGTACAATAGTAATTATTGTTAAACTTATTTTAGTTAGGTACTGCAAAATTTTTAAAAAATATAAACAATTTCATAATCATTTCATTTCAATGATCGTCTCTCTATAATCAGTATTGACTGATTGTAATATAATAAGATATGGTTGTTACAATAATGGTGACATATATTTATAGGAGTGAAAATTCCGGAGAGATTTATTCATGTATAGTTCTTTTACACATTGATACAATGAGACGACGGAAATTGCGACATCTAAAACTCTTTCTTTTGTAAGAACAGGCAACCCTATCAGTAAAGGCATAAAAGTAAAAAAATAAATCACAATTATTACAATACCTCGACTGTCGCATTATCTGTATGTCTATCTAAATGCATTGGAACGAACAAACGGAGACGGTTATTGAGAGATCCATATGTTACTTTTTATAAAGAAGCGGCATGTCCACGAATAAAAGAATATTTCCAATAGACGCGTCAATCGTTCGGCTTATCAGCTGGCAACGAAATGTTATGCCATGATATAAGAACAAGTCAACTTTTTACTGGTGAATGGGAGTAATGAACGCTTAGATTTGTGAACTCCGAAGAAAAAAAAGAAATTGTGAGATATATGCTCTCTTGGTACAGATTGCTACACGTTGAACGTGTAGTATACAAGGTGGGCGTATTGTGGGAGGTTATGCGATAGATACTTTAACGCAAAAGTTAATTAGAAGTAGGTAAATGTATTTAGTGCTAACTGTACAGACCACAGACGCTCGTTAAATTTCTTGTTAATTATTTTATTAATCTCATTAAAATGTCAAAATAATGTCTATGTAGCCATGTATAATACTTTTAGCAATTAGAAAGACAATAAGAACATATTATACATCATGTATGAGAATGTAAACATTTTCACAGAATTATATTTCTTGGAATTTTGCGGTAATTAGAGAAAGTCGAATGTTAGCAAACGCTAACGCACATTAGAGCATAAAGGTACGAATTCAACAGGCATTTTGCCTTATGGGGAAGGGTTAGCAGAAATACTAGAAAGTATATTTCATTGGCAATCAAAAAGACATAAAAGTACATATTTGTACTGGAGCGCAAGCACCAAAGATGTTCCCTCGTTGAGGAGATAGTCTATCCTTATAGGACTCAAGAAATAACATGGAACATAAAATAAGGGTAGTTTCGATACGATCTCTTACAAGAATGGAGTTTCAGTTGGATATGCCTTCTCTAGATTTGTTTGTGATTGGCTAACTGAACACAAGTCGTTCTCTTGAGAGTTTTATGCTCATACTAGATGTCTGGAATAACATCCATTTATATGCACCCGTAAATTCGAAAGTCGATAAAATACTGTCATCGCAATGCTCCGCTGTCGAAGTTATAGGTTCATTTAAATAATCGTAGACAGATCAATATAATATACACTCTGATTTCCTTAGTGATGCAGCGACTGCTATGCTTGAAATCTTCAAATCGTATTCCGTCAAACAAAATGTTATATATTTAGGTAATATTATTGAAATTGGAATTATGACAAAAATATTTTTAGTTGTCAGGATTAAAAGAGACTATTTATTCAGACGAACAAAATAACTTGTTCTAATAATAATAAATAATAATACTGTATGTTAGGACAGTGCATTTGCTGCTGCGAACTAGGTACGTACAAAGATCGTACAAAAAGTTATGAACATAATTTTACCCAATTAAACTTGATAATGATTGATAAATTGGTTCGTTTGAAACCGTGATACCTCGACTTCAATTCGGTATAACTGATTGATCGGTTTCGTGAATTGGATTGAAACTAGTGATTTTATTATTATCCTTGATGTTTGCCAGTTGTATTTGTTTATATGAGATTGTTGGTAGGTTCCATTCGTATGAAATTTAGGTAGATAATTAAAAGCATCTTTTTCCAATGTCAAACTTCATATTTTCGATTTAACTATAGGTATATTTGATGATTGATGAAAGATTTGCCTCAGGTCACATAACATTATTCAAATGGAATGTATTGTAACGTGCTGTAACTTTGACCTTAAATGAAGTAAACTGATGGGAGCAAGCTATAAAAAATTCAAAGTTAAACAAAATATCACTTGTCAAATTTTTTTGGCTGCTGACTGTATAAATGATGATCACAGTACAGACAACCGGAACCGACATCTTAACACGTTCTATGAGGATGAAGGAGTCTTAATATTTGAAGCGGTCAGTCACCTGAGGCTGATTGTGGCACTACGAGTATGTTACGTAGATTTGTGCTCTGAGTGAAATATTTTGCATAGGAGAAAAATGAACTACATAGTGATAATAAGTACAAACTATGTATCTTGTAATTTGTACGTATTGAAACAATTTTGAATCATTTAAAATCAAACAATCAATTAATTCCAAATCTTTTCCATCACCGTGCACCTTATCATTCTTAATAATAAATGGGTAATCCCATTAATAGTCAACAGTGCCTAAGAAAAGGTGTATGAAGGTAAAAGGATATATATTATTCTACATTTGAATATATGTAAGCTGCTACCAATCCTCTTGATATAATCTTATAATCTCACGATACCCGTGGGAGCTGATGGGATACATACATACCGTTGCGTCCTTGAGATTACACAACTTCACAATATTATAAAGTAGGTATTATATTGTAAATACTGAATGCAGATGGTGAGTCTTGAAGTTTTGTGACACTAAAAATAACCACTATCATTTTTAATTACTTTAGACTTAAAAAACGTGTCTTTTTTAAGAGGTCCGTCCATAGCAGTTAATGGCTAAATATATTTTTTAAAGCAAAAGCAAGGAGATAAAACCCAAAATGCATAACTGGTAGAGTTTTAGATAAGGCCCCTTATTCTGTTTGGCAAATCGTACCGTAACCACCCACGTTCGTATTAGGCGACACATTTAAGTTGATTTAGTTTTACCCTGGTTCTTTTCTCTATGTTAACCTATTGAAATCGACCGACTTCTCACGTTTCGACTGTGATTAGAACTCGATATCAATCAGAATAATGTCCAAGATGAGTTTCCTATGTAAGTGTACTTATTCTGCAAAACCTATGTTGGTATTATATTGGTTAAAAAACATCTTCGTAACCTTGAATAGCTTCAAACTTTTCAAACTGTCGTTGATTTGAATTTGGAAGTGTTGTCTAGTCACGCACATCAATATTATTTTATGTTGGTACTCGTATGTACCCAGCTGGTTTAATTTCAATGTATCTTACTTTGAATAACCAAGGACATGAGGCGAGGACGGATGCTTTGATATATTACACACACGCTAGTATCGTTCACCCCGGGTAATATTTATGAAACTTTATAGTACTAAGTGAAATATTGTAAATACAAGATCGTGTTGAAGTGAAATAGCTTTGCAATTCCAACTAAATATTCAACCATTCATACTAATAACAAAAACATTAATAACATTTGTGAAACTTTATTAAGTCAAACATTATAAATCTTGATCGTGTTGAAGTGAAATAACTAGGCAATTCCAACTAAGCAGTGGAACTATTCATAACAACGAAAATAATATAACATTATTTGTGAAACTTTATAAAGCGAAATATTGTAAATACATGATCGTGTTGAAGTGAAATAGCTAAGCAATTCCAACTGAGCAGTTGAACCAAACCTTTCAAAACCAATAACGAAAATAATATAACCCTAATCTTTGGCTATTCATGTTTAGGATTTAAGTTCTCTATTTTTTTTTGTAATTAGTAACATTACCAACTATTATTCAATAATTCTTTAGGGCGACACAAATACGAGTATAATGTATTTTGAACCAAACAAAGAAGAAAAAAATGGTGCTCAAATCTCTGTATGATATTAACTTTAAAATTTATCTTAAAGTATTGTTAGTAATTTCTATATTCGTTCACATCGTGTAGGTAAAATTAACATTTCAATTATACAAACGGATAGGAACCACGCCACGTTGAGACAGGTGCCAGTTAAACAGTTCTCAATTTAGTAACTTGTGTTCGTGAAGTTATTGTTATAAACTCACATGAACTCGTATCTGCTGAATTGGTAACGGGAAAACAAGTTATAATATTTTGCAATTATAATGATTAAATACCTTTAGTATAATATATAGGGTTGGCAGATAAGTTCATACGTTATAACTTTAAAATATACCGTTCAAATGTTAAACAATTTCATTTGCTTAAATATTTCCTTTCCGAATTCAACTTTATTGAACAACAAAAACTGGCCTGCTGTTCTTTAATTAATAGTTTATCTTGTGTTAACCATGGAAACTTATGTTGATTGTTATTTATCTTTAGCGCAGAGCAGAGCACCGCGCATCAAGGAGCACCCATCGAACACAGTGTCGGGTCGCAGTGAGCCCGCTACCCTAAGATGTGTCGTCGAAGGTCGACCCAAGCCATTTGTACAGTGGTATAAAGATGGATCTCTGTTGCCGCCCGCTGAAGACGGTCACAGAGTATTGTTGGAAGACGGACTCTTGTTTTTAAGGTATGTTGACTAGACTGAACATTACAATATTATGTTGCACTATAAAGACGCAGAAGTGCAAGCAGTTTAATTTTTTAACCGTTTGTAACAAGACGAGGTGTTAATTATTGTGTAAACTTAGAAGTGCTTTGTGACGTCTGTGTCTCTCATCAGAATGACTTTTCAACTTATCTTATAAATTTTTTTCATCTATCTTCTTTCATCCATCATTTTTACATGTCCTTGTGATTTAAGAATTCCTTTCTCTACATTAGTTACAACATTTTCTACAAGTACAAAAACATTTTTACGTGTTTCACTCTTCCTGCTTTAATCAGAAATCCTTTCTCTTTAAAAACCATTGCTTTCATCTTACTTACATTCACTTTCAATTAATTGCTTCACCAATACAAACGACGTGCATAATATTAACCATAACTTACTATATCTAGTCCAATAATGCTAATACAGATTATACATTTCATAAATTCTAAATAATTGGAACAATCCTTACAAATAGCTATAAAAATACACTCCCTTTGCTGGGTACATTGTTCCTTTATAGTGTAGCATTTAGGTCAGGAAACTCCCTAGACGGTAGAAACACGCGAAGCAACACATAAAATACTAAGACAACTGTCCTAGTGACACAAGATTTGCGTCCTTAGAGTAAACCGTAGTAAAAATAAAAACGATATAAAGTTGGCCAGTTCTACTTGATCTTGCCGTATCAGAAGTTGTTTATCGTTGTGAATATTCCATATAAGTATGTTATGATACGTGATATTGTTTTTTTTAAGTGTTAATTGTGTTAAATAATACATTGAAAACTTTCCTTATAAACTTAATTAACAACTCTCTTATTCTAGTTATATAATAAAATGAGATGAAGCATTTAGAACTATTGGTATTATGAAAGATGTTTGTAACCTACGTACACATAAGTTGCTAATGTAAAATGCGTAATCATCTGGCTTGTTCTACGTCTCATAGTTCTTTTCGATATTCAATAGTAAATAATAATAAAGTTGTACTTCCTTAAAATATTAAGTAAGATATCTAGTCTAATTCCATTGTATCAGTGTTTTATTCGAGCTAAAGTGACAGGAAACTGCCAAGAGTATTCACTCTATAAATTTCATTGTCAGTTGATACAAGGTTTCCATCTGCAGGGTAAATCGTGGTAAAAAGGAGAGCGATGAAGGCGTATACTGGTGCGTGGCACGCAACATTGCCGGCGAGGCCGTCAGTCACAACGCTTCGTTGAATGTGGCCGGTGAGTTGAAGATTACTGTCGACGGGTATATCATTTGCATACAAACGTTTGTTGTAGTATTCTGTGACCTTTATCGCTGGAGATTTATTGGGTGTGCTATTGTGCTGTTCAAAATTTTAAATTAGGAATCTAACATTTGATTAATTTGAGCCTTTAGAAAAATATTTCCACATTGCATCGAGAAACGTGTAACGTGCAATCAGCGTCAAAAGTAGATGATGATTAGACTAATAAGCCTTTTAATATATTTTTTGATTTGGTATTTTTTAAGTAGGTAATAATATTTTTGCTAAACTCGCACTGATTTTTAAAAGCTAACAGTTACTAGTACTGCGATTAGAATTTAGGTATAGGTATTGATTCACATGAATCAGTAATGTTATTCAAAGCTTTAATTTACAGTACTTCGTGATGAGTTCAGAGTAGAACCTCGAGATGTTCACGTAGCAGCTGGAGAACCAGCTTTATTAGAATGTGCACCTCCTCGAGGTGTTCCTGAACCTTCCGTCCATTGGCTCAAAGATGGGCATATGTATGACGTCGAAGTCAATGGCAGGTGAGAAAACCTAACTAGCTGTATTAGAGTACATTAAACAAAACAGTCAGATTGCAAAGTTATACTTTGAGAGTCACGATACCAGCATTTGAGCCAATAAAAATATAAATATTAATTTAAAGCATCGAAATTTATTAAAGAGAAAATTTTTACAGGGTAACAGTAACGGATACAGGAAGTTTAAAGATCTTAGAGACATTACCAACCGATAGCGGTTTGTTTAGATGTGTAGCGTCGAACATTGCCGGGGAGAGACAGTCGCGAGCCGCTGCACTTATCGTATTGAGGCGCCCGCACTTTGTTGTGAAGCCCAGTAACATAACCGCACTCGTTGGACAAACTGTTGAATTTAACTGCCAGGTAATTACTTTAACAAGCTTCTTAGTAGGTGACAATTGTTTCAAGAACTATGATGATACTTAAACGTTTTTGTCGCCTTTTAGAGTTACGATGCAAATGTAAAAATAACATGGGTCAAAGAAGATGGTACTTTGCCAACACATGCCACTATAATCCGAGGGCTATTAAGGTTGGAACATGTGTCTGCCATCGATGCCGGCATCTATTCCTGCCGAGCGGACAGCCACGCCGGCACCAGTATCACAAGCGCTACGCTCACAGTTTACTGTAAGACAGTCTCTATTTAAATCGATTTTATTGCATCAATAATCCTAACAAATGTCTGTTCTATTTTAATATGGCCATCTGTTTTAGCCTTACCACACTTCACGCAGATACCATCCAATCTGACCGCATGGGAGGGTGATGTGGTTTCCATTCCATGTGAAGCCAAAGGGTTACCTACACCAACCACATTTTGGATTCTTGAAGGAATCAGAGATTCTTTGCTTTTCCCGGAATGCACAAAGAGCAATTCGAGCTTATTATATTTGGACGGGGCTCGGGCGGATCACAGCGGGAGAGTGATTTGCACAGCTGTCAATGCAGCTGGCAGTGTTATGCAAGAGGCTTATCTTAAAGTATTAAAAAAAGGAAACAATGAACTAAAAGAGCCTTCTTTAGATCGTGAATATAATGTAGAGTACGAACGTGAGACACACATGACACAATATGAGTTAGTTCAAGCTAGAAAATATTTACAACAAAATGTGCTAGTATTGAGAAGAGTGGAAGCGTTATCACCGGGGTCTTTAAAGGTTGTTTGGGATGTAAGTATTTTTTATATTTTTTAAACAAGGCCGTATGCTGAACTGAAATTTTAATATTTAATAATCTTTCAAAATCGTATTATTAATTATTTTTAAGAGGAGGAAATTTCATGTCCATAATTTGTTAACTAAACGATAGGTTTAGTTAACAAATTATGGACTGTTTATTTTCATACACATAAATAAAAATGTGTCAAAGTTAACTTTTGTTTCTTTTTAGGTTCTAACTGACTATAACGAATACTTAGAAGGTGTTAAAATTTGGTATAATGGAACTACGATCAACTGGCGTAACGCAACTGAAGAGGAAATTACTATACAAAATCCTCATTCGGACACTATTCTTTGCTCAAACGGGTCTCTGATGAACGTCGACAACAGTGGATCATCGAGCTATGTCCTGAATGGTTTAATGGCTTACACACAATATGATATATTTTTGATGCCGTTTTATAAGATCTTACTTGGGAAACCTTCTAATTTGATGACAGGATACACTGATGAAGACGGTAAGAAGTTTTATGAGCTCATAAAATGTATATCAAATCTAGAATTCGGATCATTTTATTACTGTTGTTATACATGTTTTGGTTACATACTGATGGGCATATATTTTATTTTCTCACCTGTATGCGCCGTATTGAATACCAATTTTGTTTGTTTGTTTATAATATGGTTATACGTACTTTATGGTGTGGTAATATTTTAGTACCTTCCGCACCGCCTCAGAGCGTGACGGCGGGTGTAATAAATGCAACGTCGGCATGGATACGTTGGGAACCGCCACCTGTGAGCACATGGAACGCGGAACTCACTGGATATTTGGTGAGTTTTGTTTTACATTGTTGTTTAGTGTGAGGGACTTAGAAGGAATGATAAAGTTTACTCATTTTATTACCCTATTGGCAATGATATTATAAGGCTATTGGTCTTAGTTTGCAGCAATGTGAGGGTCCAGGAGTTCTTTGTGTGAATAATAATAATTATTTTAAAGATTGCCACAAATTCATAGTAGTTACGTTGATCTTATATGAAAAAGAACAGTCTGTATTGTGCTACATACTCAAGACTCTTGACGATGTCCGCTGCAAGTGCAATTTTACTAAGAACCTCTCGTAAATGCAGATTGAAATACGTGTGGGTGGAAGTACTGGCGGTCGAGTGGTGGGTCAGATGTCTCTGGGTGCGCGCACGCGAGCGGCGGCAGCAAGCTCGCTGCGCGCGGGCGGACGGTACAGCGCTCGGGCTGCTGCTGTCACGCGTCGTGGTCACGGACCCTTCAGTGCGCCCGCGCATATACACATGCTACCCACGCACTCTCAGAGACATTATGTGCAGTAAGTATCTAAGTCATCGTATTGTTGATTTTGCAGATTCCCAAAGATTTGTAAATATGAAGTCACACAAATTTTGCAAATAATTAAATTTATAGTTATGAATTTATGAACTTAGAAAAGTACTTTAAAATAATTGATAGTAACTAAAAATAATAGTTTAAACTGTTCTAAAGCAATCATTACTGTCAATATCCTATTCTAATTCTATCATCAAATATAATAATAAATTTTACATTTTATAAAGATGCAATTTGTTACTTAGGACTGAACCGCCAAAAGACACAAACATACCGCACATATTTCAAGAAACTTGGCTGCTAGCTCTTGGACTAACTTTATTCTCAATTATCGCTATTGGTATATTCAGCATCTACTACATTAAGCGACGGAACAACATCCAGAGAAAGAAATCCAATGGTAATTTGAAACATTCTTAGGCTTATGTAGTTGTGATACATCTTAGGCACATAATTGAAATATTGGTCTCAATTGTAGGTCAAGCAATTGTCACGGCGCAACAGTGTCTATTGAATAAAGACACTATTTGGTTAAGGGACCGACCAGTGTTCGCTGCTCCAAACGATCCCACTCTAGACGTGAGCAGCTGTCACCAAAGTCTTCTACATGGTTAGTATCAAAGCTTATCTATCTGATAATCGAGTGTTTACTTATTGAGATTCAGTGACATATTTCTCACGGTATAAACTCAATTGTAATATAGCGGAATGTACGTGTAGAAATATGTTTACAGGCGACATAAATGTTCATAAATCTCTCATCTACATCCTACATCGAATTAACATTTAAGTGGGAGGTTGTCGAGATACGTCTATTGAAATGCTAAATAAAATTAAACGCTTATTTAAAATTTGATGTAGTAAATGATACCATTTATAGAAATCTACTGTATCGTTAGGTGGGCAATCAACGAGCATTCTAAGTGTCGAGCCAGAATACAGTCTACCACAGAATTCCATTCAAGGATTAGATGCGTCGAGTGTTGACAGAATGCGACGCATACCACCGGAACCTTATGCCTCTAGCGCCATTTACACAGAACTCAATTTCAAGGTATGTGTGTCTTGATAAGCTTTTCGAGAACTACATGTTGACTCTAGATTACTACGAATTCGCACAAGTCTTATCATATATCAAATACCTATAAGCATATCCGTTAATGTAACAATAAATATCAATTTCCTAACAGGACAATAATGAAATGGGAGACCTGAGGAACTGTGCAGAAAGACGATCTCATAACAACAGTATTGTCAGATCGTGTAATGGAAGCATTCAGTACTCGAATGGGGAATGTTCGACGTGTTGTCACAGTACCTCTAGTAGATCAACGAAAGACTACAGAGAACCGAGACCCGAGAACGCACATAATGAGATTAATGTTTTGGATGACGACTGTGCCTCTTGTCATACAAATAGGTCCGGATCAAGGAGTAGACAGGACAAAAGCAAAGTGTGTCCTGCGACTGATTTAGAGTATGACTATCCACAGTGGCACTGGCTCGGAAGGGAGAACAGTTTTAAAATTCCCATTCAGACGAGCAGACATTCGAATGTAGCGAGGTCGGAACAGGGCTGTCAAATAAATCTGTGTGATATATTACCACCACCGCCGTATGAGGTAAATTGAACTTGTTTACATTTTTACTCCCAAACTCCATCAGTTTTTGTTATGGACAATGCGAATATATAGGTTCAATGTATTTTTCAGAGCCCAGAAAACAAACACGTGTATGGAACTACAAATAATTAAGAAACCACAGAAAGGAAGATCGGAATTAAAAGCAATAATCAACATTATCTTTTCAAATTTTATGAATAGGTTACAAAATTTTAGGGATGTTGAAATTGAAACCGAATCGATGGTATTAGTTTTAGGTAGATAATGTTTAACTAAGCGTCAGGCAAAATCATAACCATTGTAGATTGTCATAGTAGTGCTTGTAGGTATAATGTAGATATCGTACTTTTGATATTTGTATCTCGTAATTTATTCCTAACCTATATTCTAGTCACAGTAAATAGGACTAGTAAACCTACATTGGTAATTACTCAGTAGGGCTTGAAAAATACGTGTTCAACCAAAATTTTATGAATAATTTTAATAGATGTCAAGTCATCTAGTCACTCGCACAAACATTTCTCAGAAGTCTAGTAAACATTGAGTAAAGTACTTATCTAGTGACAAGCTCTAGCGATGTTTTAGTATTTAAAAAAGTGGTAGAAATCTATAATATATTATACTTAATACTTATAGTGTAACTATCTGTATACATGCAGCTACTTATTTGTTTTTACTTGCTAGTAAGAACATGTTATAAGGAATAGTATGTTGTATTTAAATTATAAAAAAAATATTGTATCCTAATGTTCTCGGTAATTCGGTTAGTTTAGAATTATTAATAATTTCTTGTCTTAAGAATGGGTTGACGTCACTGTTAACAACAAATTTTATTTGCAATAAGTTTATAACCGTTTTAGTGGTGCAAATAAATAATAACTACTACTTATATATAATACGTATTAGTATAAATACTTTGCGACGAAGTTTCCGTCGAAAATGTAGTAAATAATAGAGGCTCCTAAAATCTCTTTTACAAGACGTAAAATATGCATATTTAGTACCTACTTCTTTGTCCACAATTACAAAATTATATAGGCGTGATATTAGATATTGATCACGTATATTTCAAGCCTAATTTCTTTTATGCTAAATTGTTGTTCCACAACATGAGGCTGTTTATACTTGACTGTAAACGTAGACATATTTGAAGCCCTGCATTTGACTGCCATATTATTATACCTTTAGGAATTTTCAGAATGTTAGTTGTATAATCTTTGACTGTGATATTTATATTAAATTTGTGTATTAGAATTAAATGTAACCCTAGTGTAGTTATCTAATTTTCTCCCGAATTTTTAAATTTTTAATCCCTCACATGTAGGTAAGACATGTAAGGTACAAGACATTTTGATCTTTATCAAGAATATTTTCAGACCCAGTCGTGATATACCGATATAAAAATCTGAAATATAGCAAGTTTATACGAGAACTGGTATTTTATTTCTGGCCACAAGCTACCATGCCGCCATATTATGAGATGCGTAGGTTGTTTTTTTGGGCAAGAAAGGAGGTTACATAGTACTATATAGCTGAACTGTCATCATCATCAATCGAAGCACCACTACATTAAAAGTTAGCAGTTTGGAGCCCGGGATCCGCTCTTTTGGAAGATCAAAAGAGCGGATCCCGGGCTCCAAACTGCTAACCGGGCTCCAGTTAAAACTAATGAGATCAGAAATTTAATTCTGATCTCATTAGTTTTAACTGGAGCAACCGCCGTCTGACTCAAATTTGAAATATACATACTTAGCTTTCAGGTAAGTATTATCAATAACAGATTTGAAAATGGTTATTTCAAGGAAACAAAATGCACAGATTTCTTGGTACAGCGTTGTACTGAGAGAGTAAGTACTGTTAGATGTTCCTTACAATATTATGAAGTATCTACGTGGCTTTGTAAACATCCGTTAGCTATAGCAACCATTTCCTATAGTATTATTTGAAACCTTCCTGTTCCATATAAGCGTCTAGTAATAACACTTGTAAATTCGAAGACAAAAGACAAAGGAGGTTAAAAGGTGATATAAATAATGTACGTTAGTGAAAAACGAAGCCTGTTGAGCATCTTACAAGTCTTTCTCGAGTTGAAAGCATCTCGATGTAAAGGTTGTTGTGAACCAACTTGCTGCAGTAAAGTTTATGTGCAATCTCTAGTTATAATTTTACAACGGTCATTTTGTAGGGGTAAATTATGCAACTAATGGTTAAGAAACGAAGTAACTTGTCGATATGAAGATTATGTATAAGCAGGACCGTTTATTGTGAGATTTTCTGTATTGAATTTCATGTTCTCTCATTCAAAATATTTAATTAAACGGGTAGTATTATGAAGAATAAAGTTTATCTATTTATCAATATATTTTTATAGAAAAAGTGCGTTTGGACTTTAAAAAAAAGTAGTTCAAAAAGTACCCCAACTAGAACCATTGCTCCGTTCTAAATGGGATTTACTTTCATATTACACATAATAAAAAAGTCGAAAAAATCGAGGTTTATAGCTGTATATCTCCAACAAGAATTTTTCGAAATTCTCCATCTTCATGGGCTCTAATTTTGATAAATATGATTAGTTCTTATACTGTTCAACATTAACTTCGATTGCGAAAAAGCGCAGATTCATTCAAAAGGCAAAAGGTTTCGGGTTAAGAGCATTTGGCAATAAATCTTTGAGACCAATTTATTCCTGTCCTGCTTGCGTATCGGCTACGTTTATAGCTACCTTTTTGGTGGCGAAAGAGCTTTTCCTTTATCAGCGGGTTTGGGAAAAGGACAAAGGATACGATTGCAATTATTTTTAGGTAAGTACTTTATTTTTGTAAGGCTTCGTCATAAATGTAACTTTTAATGATCGCACAAATTTTTGTTTGTTAGGAAAGTTCTTACTTTTAACAATTAGGTATTATGGAAATTTCGAACGATTCGAGAAATCTCGATTTCGAAACATATCTCTGCCATGAAGACCGTAATTGGTGTTGGTTTGATTCGGTTGCACTTGATTCAAATTTGTTCAATTTTAAATAAAGATGAACAGGATCATAAAAAAATATTATGAAATGCATTGTTAAAATTTGCATTTTATGTCTGTGTTCATAATTATTTAATAGTCTTATATAATAGACTGGCTTTGACATGCTCAAAAGTGCCAACTATAAGATAGTTGGCACTTTGCATGCATCATGAATCCCTTATAAAAAGTAAATATTGAAGCTTATTTTATTATTTTTAGATACTTTATACTTGCTATTAATTTCAGAATTATTAGCTCTATTCTGAGAGTAAAGTCTATTAACTTGTATTGTTTGTTATATTTTATCATTTCCTGAACGTTAAAGTTGATTAGGTACTGTTGTTTCCAGTTATAGGTTTTCAGAAAGCTACAAAGGATAAGGATTAAATAGTAAATGTTTTGTATTATAATCAAAGACTGATAGGTACTAGGAAATATGTCTTATAATTTGGTTTATTACAGTATTAATAGCAAATATTACATGTTTTCACTTGGTCTTTCTTGTCTGGTAAGTATAAAATAGATATTATAGTTAATAGTAGTTATTAAAATAGATATATTTTGATATGTTGAATGAAAAAGTATTTTTGGTAGTAGCATTCATATGAATCGTGAATAGAATTCGATGGGCTGAAAGATTCTATTGAAAAAAAGAGCACTTGGATGATTCACACGCTGAAAGTAATGTACAAAAAATCTTTTTCACACTGTTACTGACCTAAATTTTTCTTCTTATTTGATTTTTGTACTGTACCTAGGTCATTTATTATGATAAGTAACTATTTTAAATTTCAGTTTTATATTTTCAACGGTTTCTAATACGAATAAAACGGTTTCGAGTACCTAATTCATTTGACAGTGTTATATTCAATAGACGAAAGCTTCATTACCTTGCTTCATTATGCTTTCAAACTCAAAATACACTTCATGCTTGGAATTTACTTAGCTCTGTCAATCAATATCCAATGAAGCTGAGTGGCGTTTAAATTTCGTGCAATACTTTTCTTACAGATCTTGATAAATTATTTTCAAAAGTTATGACTTAAAATTATGGTTATTTAATTATAGTTACTCAGGTGTGAATTTCGAGTACGAGTATGGTACCCTGAGAACCCTTTATTCTAAATTCTAAATATTCTACAACATTCTACACATCGCTCCCTAGACCCAAAGTAAGCTTAGTTTAACTAGCTTGTGTTATGGGTTCTAGAATGCTGATAAACATACTTATATACTTTTTTTTTTGTAAATACATACTTATTATACATAGAAACACCCAGACCAATGCAAATAGACATATTCATGCATACAAATATTTGCACTGACCGGGAATCGAACCCGCGCCTCCTGCGTAGCAGTTGCATGCACTACCGCTACGCCACAGAGGCCGTCATTGAAGAGTTAGAGAGAATAGTTACGAAACTAGTCAGCTTTTCATCAAATAAATATTTCCTAAAAAACTTACAGGTACCTATAATATTATCTTAAAACATTACTTCACCTAATCACAGATTTGGGACGAACTGACCGATTGGATCTTGAGACAAATGATATAAACCATCAAATGGGTCAGGTACTTCGTATACTAAATACCTACAGGTTGATTATGCCGTTATGCAGTATGTCTAGCCAGGGAATGGCCGAGTAGCAAATCTTTTAACTTGAAAGGTATCAAGTTGAAAGGTTTGCTTCTCGCCGAATTTCATATTCTAGGTCAAGAAGGTCACTGGTTGAAGAAGGTAGAAAAAGGGCTTGACAGATAGATGAACAAGGGTCCTGTTTTTTTTTCTTTTCGGGTTCAGGGCCGTAAAAATTATATGCTTGTTCTTCTGTATTGAGTAGGATCTCTAGAGCTACCTCCTACTCCTACTTCATTGGGAAAAGATAAGAATCATACAAGGGATGTTGCAAGCGCCTACAGCATTAAACCATGTCGTATAATTTGTTGCTCCATATAATCTATAAAAAATAAAATAGAAGAAGCGAAAGCTACGAATGTACAGTCAGCGGCAAAACTCTATGACGATTGCACAGATTTAAAATTGAAAAATTCGAATAATAATGGTTCACGTTATATAGTATTGTAGGTAATCAAAGTTTAAAGGTAGTTTAATAGAGCCAACTAAGTAATTAAACATTATTTTCATTATGAACTGTAAGATACTTTGCTCAAACCACTGTTCAAAATCTGAACATGATAATGAACTTTAATCCTGACTGTACATAAGAATAAAATGAACGCAGACGTACTTAAACTTAGCATGTTACGCTTCCTGGAACGAACCACTCTCATAAATGTCACTGTACTCGCTTGCAATAAATCTGATAAACGCAAAGTAAATAATGCTTCAGAAATATAGGTTAGTCTGGTCATTCACTTAAGTGATAACATATCTTTTATTGATTAAATGATAATCTCGATGGTATCCAATATGCTGTTATTAATAGAATAATAAAATATTGATATTTGTGCGTAAGGGGTCTTATTGAATTCGTCTTCACAGTGCAGGTAAGCTTTCGATGCAACCAAAAGCGATGGACTTTGGATTTTCAAATATAAGAATTATATTGCATTACTAGCGTACCCGCGCGCGGCTCCGCCCGCGTGAATGTTGGCTATCGCTACCAAGTCTTTTTTAAGCTGAGGGACTTCCCGTACTAACTTTCAATGTCTATTCCTTCGCAATCAGTGGTTGCAGCTAAACATATATTCATTTCATCGCAAGTTCTATCAAACCCTTCAAATTACAATGTCATGCATCGCGGCCAAAGCCAGTCTATTTACCATCGTTATCCTTTTTCATTATCTTCTAGATTTTATGGGGATTAGATAGCTGCTCTGGCCAAAGTATGTATAACTCAGAAGAGGCCCTTTGAAAAACCCTTTCATCATAGTTGCATTGCACTTTCACATTCGATGCACCATTTCAAATTAGTGAACATTATTTATTTCCGAAAATCTGATTTTTATTATTAAAATCTTGCTACAGACATTGACATTTGACAACCTGATTTAACATGCAAGAAGTTCATGAAAGTAAAGAAAGAGTATATACTAATAAATACCGGTTACGTGCAATTTGGGCTCGTGCACGCAGGGTTCCGTTCAAAATTGGGTTGAGGAGGATTTCCGCACGATAAAAAAGGGAGCGAACTTAACTTTGTTGCAGTGCTTCTTGTCTTGACTGACAGACATAAAATTTTTTTGGGCTTTACCTCAACGGAGCCAAACGGAGAGGTTGGTATGTCGGAGTCCTACCAATGCCTGTGTGATCGAGGAATCTGTTGTGTCCTAGAAAGGATATCCCAGAAACCCCAACCGGCTCCGGCCACCAGCACTGGCGACCTCAACCTCGACCCAGTTATTAGGAATCTAAATCCCTGCTTCTGTCTGCTTCTGCTAGGGTGACGGTTAGCCTCGACCGTCATTCTAGGCCCGCACTCATGGAGGACGGAGATGGTTCTGCGAACTACGCCGCCCGGTGCACCTTCATCGGCACGGGGGAGTGCTAGATCTCTCCCGTAGCTTTTCCACCACCACTTCTGCACGCATAACTGCCTCTCAAAAAAACCGGTGGCGTTCCACATACTCTCTATGGTGACCATGGTCGGCACCAGGGCCCTCACCATGAGGCTTACCCCACCGACGCGTGCTTCAAGGACATGGCGCCACTCTATCCACTCTGGAGACTACCAGTGTATGAAGAGGTGGTGTGCCCACGGATCAGCCCCAGCAATGGTGGCGTTCAAACGTCAGCACCCTGGCTACGCAATGCAGGAACTCACCAAAACAGCCATCAGTAAGCCTTGGATAGCTCAGGGTCAAGGGTTACCTTAAACTTCGGCGTCTGTAGACCCAAGATGGAGTTCGACTTTAGTTGGTTAAGTCCGATATTACGTCCCTACTGGCCAGAGGAGGGGAGAAAGTACGGCTTCCTAAAACTCTCCGATTGTGGTGCAGGTGACTCACTAATGTCGCCGAAGGTAACTTAACGACCTCCGTTCTCCATGAGTGCAGGCCTGGAGATGGTAGGTCAAGCCACCTATTAGTCGATATTGAGACCACAGTTTGGATATTATGCTTCGTGTAATGCCAAGCATTATCCGCAGCATTCCTTTAATCTAATTCAACTTGATGCCTCTACGTGTTCTTAAGAGAGAGGTCTTGACAGACAGACAGACGGATAACGAAGAGATAAGGGTTTTTTCTTAATCAGGCACAGAACCCTAAAAATAAATTTATTCTATTTACTTTTGAAGAAAAAGAAGTAAAGGATATTACTCTATGAAAATTTAGACAAAGTCAATTTTAGTTCCTGTTGCTATGACAACTATTATAGATGGCGATAAAAACGTTTGCAACATCTAATTTTCTTTTTATTACTAAATTTCCTGAATGATACATATATTTTTAATTATGTTAATAACTATTCCAGGCGAAGACAAATCCAAAAAATCATAGATCATGCAAATCTGTTCAGCCGTTCTTGAGTTCTGGCAAAAGCACGTTTTTAGCCCTTTTTAGGGCTTTAGGGTTCGAATTTTAAAAAATCCTTTCTTAGTACACCTCTACGCATTAAAACAAACACTCCCTACAAATTTCAAGTCTCTAGGACCAGCGGTTTAGGCTGTGCGTTGTAATCAGTCAATCAGTCATTCAGTCAATCAGTCAATCAGCCTGTCAGGACTTTGAATTATATAGTATAAGATTTACTAGGTATGGCAACTTTGTCTCAAATAGTAGGTAATCTAATATCTTTCTACACAACTATGCTATTTGAAGTGCATACCTAACTTCGGTCTTGTTTTGTGGAAGAAAACCTTGATACATTATTTTATTATTATCTTAGCGATTTCCCAGTTGCGTTCAAAATTCGCACTTGCCTGAGGTCAGCTTATTGTTTTTGATGGAAATGTCGACTTTTCCAGCAGCAACTACCGTCTGACCTTCCAACCCTGAGAGGAATGCCTGCACTAGAATCTCGCCCGTGGTTTAACATGTGTTTAGGATGTTGGTAAGGTTTAGCCCTTTGATGACATTTGCAATACCTATAAAAAATGTGAGTCGCGCAAATACTAATTCATGCTATATACTGATTCCTTACTGTCTTTGCCATGTCAATCACGCAACATGCTGAATAAACTACATGCTGGTAATATAGCTGGTAATAAATAGCGTCTGATGTTTCTGTTGGTTTATGATCTGTGCGTCCGTCACACACAATAAAATTGTCGTAATTTTTACGTTTCATAGAAACGCATGCAGGAGAATAAAAATGTCACATGAATAATAAAAATTGTATACCTAAGTTGGAGTAAAATATTAGCACTTATAAAGTCATTTGAGATATTTAAATACTACAATATTGTATATCAGGGTAGGTGCTTAAATATAGATTAATCATCTACCTCGGCGACGCAGCGGTTGCGGTTGCTGTTCATAATGTCTAGGGTTTTATTTTCTGGTTAGAATGTGTTATTGGTCTTTTTGGTTACGAAATTTTTAACATATCTCTTAGGTCTACGAGCACTAATCCCGGCTGCATCATAACCTTGCACTTGGTATTTTATTTTTTATGTGAGTAACTGACGTCTGCCCCCTCCTCCCTCCAATGACTGTAAGTTACGGTGACCATAATATATGATAGATTGGCAAAAAAAACGTAGTTCAACAGAGTAACTATGGACTAATGATTATATAATATCATTGCTATGGACAAAATAAATAAAAAATGGAGGATTAGTGATATGTGGGCCCTTCTACCTCTGACTTAAGATTATAGGTATATAGGCACCCGGTTACATGAACATAATTTAAGCTCGACAAACTTTTATAACGTTCTAAAAAAATCACATAATTACAATACCAAGTTCGGTTTTATCTCCATAGCAGATAAACAGGATACCACAAGTGCTATAGAATCCTATAGAATTATTTTATGACTGCTTTGTTAATTCGATCACCCATTGTTGGAGCTTCGTAAAAACGGTATAGCATTATTCTTAGAAAAGTGTCCGTTATCCATGCAAGTGTAAAGCTACCATAATAATATATGTAAGACAATGCGAAACTTCAATACCTTCCCATTGTCTTGTTAAAGGAATTCACGCAAGTCAGCTTAAGGTAACAGTGTCAAATAATGTTAAAGGGAAAGAAAAAGGCTGCTTCCTAAACAGATAAAAACAAAATCTGTCTATGTGCTATTACCTATAATAAATTATGAAAAAATATTTTTTCAAGTTAAACGGTTTTAAATTGTATTATCATCAGAACTAAAGACTTCTGCAAAATATCAGATCAATCAAAGGGGATCAAACAATTAGGTAGGTACTAGATTTGACCCAAACAAACAGGTCAAGTTAAATAAAACCGTTTAAAATCAGCTGTCTTTACATTGGAGATATTAAAAGAATATACTTGGGTTATGTTATATGAAAGATTTTTACTAATCCTATTAATATTAGAAATGCGAAAGTTTGTGAAAATATTTGCATATTTGTTACTCAATCACATTCTATCGGGAGAACAGATGTGGCTGAAATTTGGAACCGGGATAGATTATATTCTGGAATAATTCATAGGCTACTTTTATACCGGGTATAAGTTCCCAAAGGTAACTGGAACAGGGGCAGAATTTCACGCGGATACAGCCACGGACAACAGTTAGTTTGAAATATTCTGTAGGAGGCACTTTAACAGACTCCTACCCTGTTATTTACGCCACTTCCGAATACGGAGTTTCCATTACTTTAATCACTACCTGCCATCTGACACTGACTGACCCTCTCTTTTACAGTAAAATATACGTATTTACTAAAACAGTACTGTTTCTGTTTTCAACAAACTCATTGCTTATTAATATATCATGGATGCAAATATCCCAAGGAAGTTAAGAGCTGAAATTAATCTGTAAGTATAATTTATGGTAATACACATCGGTTTCTGGTACATTTCCATGGGGGAAACATTTATCATAAGATGTTGATCGAATATAAGCTTGGTTAGCAAATTGCTTAGCGTCCTGTTACTGGTTACCTAAATCTGATTACAATATATTGTAATATTTTGATATAGCATGTTAAATATGTATCTGAACTCCTATTTGTGTGTTCTGTTATTGTATAATAATATTACTGAGTAAAAACATCGTAGTTTGTAATGAATAATGTTGTCCAAAATAATGGTTAGCTTGTGAATCGAGCACTAAACACAAACTAATGTTTTGATAAATTTCATCTTTCTCTGAGGTTTAATCTTGGCACGCTGCGTGGTATTATTGTCTAAGTGACAGTTATTAGACAATAATATAAAAGTTTCTTATTTCTTCTTTTAAGGGTCAATATGTCGACATTATTGCGAGAATTCTGAATTTTGATCCCGCTTATTTTTAAATAGTGGCAGGAGCTTCCAAAATCATATTAGTGCCATAGCATCAAGTAAAATGTATCACTGTATCATACGAATGATGATGACCAGTTGCAGTTCTCTTTTAGGTATAGATAGTTATGCACCCTTGGCATTGCACTAATCCATTAGTGTTACATGAAAACTTAATTCTGGAAACCAATAAAAGTAGTCGAACAGGTATTAAAACACTCTTCTTGCCCTAGGGTGCAACTCACCTTCCCCGCTTTCTACTGAATTTTACAGTGACCCTGTACAAATGCACACCGTTATTTATTTTATTGATAGTAAAGGGGAGCGAAGGGGTTTTTTTATACAGACAGATATGAATTGAATTGATGGTATACTCGGCGAAAAACATACTCAGGTCAATAAAAAAAAAATATTTCTGCAATGAATAATGACGTTAGATATAAAAAATCAAGTTTCCTATTTAGAATTACTAGTCAAAAATAGCCTTGTGCCTGAATGCTACAGACATCTTAATCAGATCTTTCTAATGTGTTCATGAACATTAGTTTTCCATGAATCTTTTTCATTCAAGAATAATTTTCATGTAAGCTTCAATCTCAGCTACATCCAAAGCTTGCATTTAGGAACCGTTGGTGTCCCGTTGTTTTTTCCATAATTAAGATTCCTAAATAATTATGCACAGTTACTAACATTACGCACGGATAATGCCGCAATAAAATAAAATAAGTGTAAATAGCATGTTTGGTTTAAAGTATAAAAGATAGAAATTTGTCCTTGAAGTAATGTTTCTATTCATTCGAAGTTAGATACCTACCTACTTGATCGAACTCACAAAAATTCAAAAGTAAAGCAACAAAGTTACTCCAAACAGATCCCTGATTGCGAATAGAATGTTTCGAATGATTTCGCTCTCGTGACTGAAACAAGTTAATTTATACAGAAGCGCGAATTGTTGTCTAAATTTAATTGTACTTGACGGTACATAAATCTTAGTGAAATCCTGGCGGAAGCAATTTGCATAAACGCCGTCATTCCAGCTTATACTATCCTTAATCGTGCCCAGTTGTATGGTAATATGGTGTGGTGGGTCGGCATCTCATTATTACTGTAGTCGATTTCAAAATAACTTTATTTAACATTCCGATTTCACATTACAGTTTCTACGAAATACTGCAGATGCCTCAAGTTTCAAATTGACAATTTGCTACTGAGACCAATTTTATGCTGTATTGAACAATAACGCATGGGATAGGATAGGTACCTACTGCCATATTCATGCATTATTAGTCAATGTAGCACAAAAAATAATTACCTAGAGCTGTTTGGCTTACTTACTTACATGTAACTTCTTGAATTTTATTTCATAGGTAGGTATATAAATATTTTTTATACTGACGCTATTAAAAAAATATAAATATTCCAAAAGTATCAACAGGGTATTATTATTTAAAAACTCAGTTATAACGACGACTAAGTTATAATTTTTTAATTAAGAAGCTAACAATAACGTAAAGTTGCCAGATAAAACAAATGATGTAGTTAGTAACTTTACCTAGCAATAGCAAATATTTTCATTTGAGCGTTCCATTTCTACGTTAAATTGATTCTAGACATACTTGAAGCGTCCTCTACCATTACAAAGCAACAAGCTTAATCCTGAAAGTGTAGCGGAGCGTGAAGCGTCGGTCGAAGGTCACAATGAGACGAGGCGTTTAATTACAAAATTCACGGTAACAACCTGGCTTCACCTCCCCTTGTCTTTCACGGGATTCCTCAACACGGGCTACGATATGTTAATGGCAGAATAGCGGATTCCAATAAACTTTATAAATATGGCCACTAGGTACTGAATGTGAAGGTAAATGGTTTTGAAGTTTTGACGTGACAACGTCTTATAAATTGGTTTGCCGGGTGAACTTCAAGAAACTGCGTTACGCTCCGCTCACGTTATGCGCTCACAATGAGAGCGAGTGAGAGGCACGCGTCCCTTCCACTCGGGCATGGTTAGCCCGCCTAAGAGCGAGAGAGACAGACATAAAAATTATTTTACCACTCAAAGTCGTTGTCACGTAAAACTTTCGCCCGTATACCGACTTTACAGGCAACCAATTTTTTATATAAAATTATATTGTATTAGTGGTGTTGTAATGATTACATCTATAAAAATATAATTTCTCCATATAATAGTGTTGTGAACGTTATATTTTGTGTAGTAGTTTATGTGATAATGAAATTACTGAAAAATAATTATGCTATTATTGATTAAAAGTTTATTTTATGCCACAGATTGTCAAAGATGTTTAGTCCTTCCTTTCATTTTTCTTTATTTACAGCTTTTAGATTGAACTCTTATTATCACCGCACTCGCTCCTTGTCCGTATAATGTGAATAAAACATGAAATAAATTCGCTTTTTCTTCGTTAATGTATCTTGAGTTTAATTGAAACTAGGGTTGTCCGTAATTCGATCGTGGTATTATCATCAAACTAAATTGTTACGTAGCGAGCTCTAGTGTAGAGGTTAAGCACTATCAGGTGTAAGGGGTGAGCGAATACCTCAGGCTGACAATGTAAAAGGTTTATACAGTATATACGTATTGTATTTTTGTGGAATTTGTTTCACCATAAGATGGCAAACTCACGTACTGTCCGGTTTATAGTAAGCGGTTATCGTAAAAGTCTGGGGCTAAATATGTTTTAGTATTACAATATAGATTTGGCGACAGTTTCATTAAGATATGTAAAGTCTGCAAGGCATAATAAAAGCGAAATCGTATGTATTGACGCGATTTTGCGATGCAATGCTTTGATTATGCCTTACGTGACTTGCCCCTTCTATATTAGGGATCCCTTTCATGAACATAAATGTTTTGTCCTAAAATGTTTTGTCATAATGAAATTGGCATAATTATACTTGGCATAATTTTATGTAATTATGCCAAAAAAAATATGCCAAAAGATCATTAGTCTAATTACCATTTATGCCAAAATAGTTCATGGTTATTTTTTTTTATGCAAATGAATAATGAACCTTGTATTATTGCCCCCTAGTGCAGGTGAGATTCGTTAGACTGAGAAGGTAAAAAGTACCTACTAATGTGTACGTAGATATTATAGTTGTATTTAACTACTGTTCGATCATATACCTAGGTACTGTAATATTATCAAATATTTCATCCGAACACAAGCCATTAGAAATTTTAAATAAAAAATTACTCATAAAGTTAGTGAACGGAAATGTTTTCGTTGATACGAATTTCAGCCAATGAGTTTATATTTCTAGAATTATATGTGTTGCTCAGTCTAATAGGGTGACTAAAGTGGTTTGGTTCACAAATGAACAATGAAAATAGAAATACGAATAAAGTGTTCTAAAAATACGAGATGTGATATTTATTTATCATCATTATAGTCTGCTCACTCCCTTTCCTCCTTCTAATTTAGCTTATACGGCTTTTACAAAAACAACTGCCATCGATCGCTCAAACTCGAGAGGAAATCCTGCGCCAGTGTCTCGACTATCAATCAGCACGTATGTCTTGCAGTTCTGTTGAGGTTGACTTCGACCCTAAGGTCTTGGTGTGGCTATTTACCTATGTGGATTGTAAAATATACGTAGTCTAAAATTCTTCAGCCTTGTAAATAATACGTGACACGCAACTCTTGAACAAGCCATAAAATAAGCACCCTAACATTTCTTACCGAACATCATACATTATGGGCAAATAATCGATTTTGAAGACCACCGTGATTGTTGACAATTAAGTTACTAGAAAATAAAAACTGTCATTTTAACTTTGACGGTAACTTCACCGTAGCAACAATATTTTTACAATGAAGGTAGCTCGCACAAAAATGAACAAAATTACTCATTAACCAAAGCGTGCGTTTATTTTTATAGAGTAATTTCCCTAAGGCTCGCTCATAAATGAAAGAGCGGCAATTTAACTAAATTAATGACAGATTAAGGTCTGAAGTGCTTTTAACATACCCAGGGATAGTGAATACGCATAAGCTATTATTAGGTAAATTATCTGAGGCTTAATACCGTATATTAAAAAGTTTATGGTTGCGGTGGTTGTTGCACTTAAATCTCATAACACGTGGAAAAACTAAGCACAAAATCGAAGTAAATAATAAACCGCGTACATATACATAAAGCTAATGTCAGTTTTTTTAAATTTTCATACTTGTCATTTTTACATAGGTAATTGATCATTTAATGTAAAAAATACGATACATTTTAAAACTTTACACATTCTCTATTTAAATTTCGAATACATTTATGAAGCAATTCAATCAATTTTATTTAGATGAAAACTATAGAATTTAATTGGTTGGGTGCCAAGTTACATTAATTGTACCGTAAAATGTATACCTAATATGCAAGATAGTAGAGTCCAGCATATTGTTAGTGGCACCTGGCTCCTGTGACCCTAATATACTTGCCGAACCCTTTATTAATTCAAATATACCTACATATTTTACAAATTAATTCGTACCCATCAGATCCCTTTTCTAATAATTATTTTTTATTACGCTAAGCTATGTAATAAACTCTGTGCGCAAGTAGTCACTACGTGCAGATTTCTATGATTTAAGAGCGTAAGTTAAATAAGTAATGATAAAAAACATCAAAGAGAAAAGACTACAATTGTTGTGAAAGCTATAAAGTAATAAGATCACTTGTTATTTTGAAATTTGGAACGAGATGTCTATTATTATAATTTCTTATTCGAATACAAAAAAAATACATCGATGGAAATTTTAACTGTTGTTTGACACAAACATTTGTGTATTTTAGGTTAGAATACATTTTAACAGACCGGAGTAGAGCGTGTAAAATGCTACTGTCGCAATAAAAAGGCTACCGCAATAAATCACAACGTTTTTAATTTGTCTAAAGACATTCATAGCCTACGTTTAATGCTTCCAAAGTATTTTTCCCCTTTTATTTCGTTTATACCCTTCCGAAGTAATAAAACATAGGCCGATGTTCACATAGCTGTCACTGACGATCTCGTTGCGTGTGGATGTGGATCTTTATAGCAAAAGGAACCTTGCTTTATTATGCACTATTATCAACTCCTCTCTGATTTTCTTTTGTATTCAAGTTTTGTGTTTATGAGAGGCCCTTGATTCAAGTTTATGGCGATAAAAATACGCTAGCGTCCATTTGCAGCAACAAAATTAAATAAAACAAAAACAGTTGGAGTACTGACTTGTAAGTGAGGTTTGCTTTGTACCCCAATACCTATCTTGATGGTCAAAATACAACAAGTAAAAAAACGAATTTTCTAGTCCATTATTAGAACAACTGAGTCAAATCATATTATTACCTTTTCATTAAAGTAATGTAGGGAATTAAATCTATAGATGCCAATAAATAATAGAAAAATGTGTCAGAAGAACCGACATGTTTTAATGAAAGCTAGTGTAAAACAAAATGTTTATTGTCACTAAAGATATTACTCGAATATATCAGCTACGTTCAACTGATTCACACACTAGGACTTCAAAGAACCGATAGCTTTTTATTCCCTTATCAAATGTAAGTCGTAGTAAGAGCTCTAACAAATTACCGCTTACAGAGATACTGGAAACCGGCTGTTATCTACGACGCCCACACAGGACCGAGTTTTACGGCATTCTATTATCAGTTGCCACATTGGCAAGGCTGAAAATAAACTGCATCTACCCCCTCACTGCTTATCGGTTTTGAACTCGCAAATGAACAACCCACTTAAGTTGTTATGAAGTAGCTAGTTTAGAGCTTAACAGTAGGTATTTAAAATACACTAAAGTTTGAATTATTGTTGATTTTTTTTCCTTAATATGTTTACAGACACAGATAACACAATTTACAACTTCAATTTTTAAATGAAGAAATAATATTCTGATTGTGCTACAATACTTATTGGTTCTGTCACAAAAGTCAGCCACGCTCGTGTCTGATGAAGATTTCAACATCGGCAATGAATCAAATGTTAATAGATTTACCTACATTTACTCTCACGATTTATGATATAATATTCTATGTAAATTACGTAATAATTGAGTTCAGTTAGTGTAGCAAAGGTTTATGATATTTAGAATGATTTAGTCTGGTAGGTCACAAAAGACTTATAACTATTATTTTATATTTATGGTCGTAAATAACGCTACGTTTACAAAGCAATACGTTAAACGGTTAAAATAACAAGCAAAAAATTAATGGATTTTCTGTTTCAGTCCCCAATTACAATGTTTGTGATATTGATAAAGATAAAATAAAGTCAAAGGAGCCGGTTATAAACATTATCCAAAACTCAATTTGAAAAGGAGTAACGAAGTTCTTTTTTTCAATCTTGATTCTGGAGCTATGCCAGGCAGACGGTATTAAATTGGTATTATCCATAAACAGACTTTTAGTAAAGTTGATGCCTTCATAATAGAGACGTGGAGCATTCTAACCACATCTAAGTGAATCAGTTTTTATCAAAAGCATTTAGCTTATTAGATGAATCATCTAGAAATGCACTTTAATATGCAACCAAGTCAAGATTAAGTCAATATTAATGTTTCAAGCATCAATCTATTAATTTATTTGAATGCCTTACCTAATGACTAATGATTACTGTGGTATATAAATGCTTGCCATAGGTGCCTCCATTATTCATAACTAGTACCTACTGGTGTTAACATATTCAACTAATATGCTTGCAAGCGTCAGAAGTAAGTTCACAAGATTGGTTCAAACTCACAACCTCCCCATTGCCAGTTAGACAAGTTAGCTATTACGTTAATGCACCGTACTCTTACACTTCAGTAACCTCTTTACTCAAAAAAAATATCCAAAATGGGAATGTTAGAAACTAACGAAATTGGTAGAGGGGGAAATACAACAGACTGCGGGAGTGAACGTTCGTTGCAAAGAGGACTCCCTAAACCTACATCTAGGTTGCAAGCCCCAATCACTGTTCTTTTTTTCCCCATCTAAAACTAAACTGGCAATCGCATGGAGACTCATGGAACTCTATGCATAAGTTACAACCACCTAAATAGATAGTACTGGTGACCCTCTTGACTTTACCTTCAGCTTACCATCAGGCGAGGTGAAGTCAAATTGACGTGTCTATAAATATAAAAAAATACTCGTAGTAATTGTGTTCTATCATCAAACCTTTTATGCTAGCTCGCCAATTAGGTAAAAGGGGAACACAATCCTCCCTGCCCCATTTGATGTACATAGGTCAATATAATCTTATTTCATGGATGAAGATGCAGGCAAATCACAAAACACACTGTTGTCGCTTTGTTCAGCCAATTGTCATCCTCTGTGCACTCGTTTCTGATTTCTTACCGCTTCTGACAATTTCCTATCAGAAATAAACTTACAACTGTCTGAGATAGGACTGAAATCTGGGCCCTTACGCACTGTACTTCCGTTAAACGCACTACCACTTCGCCGTTTAAAAAGTGTATATACAAACAACCACCTTTTAATAATTTTGGAATGGCATCGAAGCGCATTGAATTTATTTGAAAACAAAATATGTCAATAAAGAATTTACTGATCGAAATGTTAGTCGTTAGACATCTTTCCCGAAAGTATTCAGTAGTCACTGAATGTGGTTTGCAAAAAGAGAATGCGACATCAAAGTGTTGGTCGTTGAGGCGATCCGGTCGACGGGTGAGACGTGATACGGTTTAGAAATAACCACAGTAGTCTCAACAAGAACTGTCGACGTCTCAGGACAAGCTTACATTCGCCCACGGCGATGCATCTGAGAATGTCCGTGTCGAATCCACAGTGAATTATTTCAGCGGACTGTTACGTTCCATTTCAGTGAGCATTCTGCACTGTCTTCGCTTTTGCGTCGATAATAACTCACGGGACGGCCAGTTGTCTCCATAAATTGGTTCATTAGTTGCCATTGTTATTCATAACGACACCATATACCACCTTATTTTACTTAACTCAGGTAAAAAAACGATTACTTGATATTCAGTATTATCCGTCGAGGAAACTGATTTATGCAAACTTTGATGCAAATATTTAAATTTTATGTGTTACCGTGTTTTACCAAAATTATTCAACGGGACGTTTATACATAAATATGCAGTGCTCTACTTTAATACGCATCGAAATTTCAAGTCTGGACGCATATAAATGTGTTGTGGTTACGTTATTGACGCCCCCTCCTGAAATAATTACACGTTATGCGAGTTCCGAAAATTACACGAATCCCCCTCTAGCGCTGAGCCGCTGAACGTGGCGGCTCGGCGGTAATGGCTCGTTAAAGTTGATGAGAGCTCGCGCCCTCGTGCCGCCTCGCTGCCTCGCCTCGTCGTCGTCGCACCGCCCGCGCCATGCTGCTTCGCGAGGCGCCTGCCGACAGCCTGTCTTCCTTCCTTGACATAAAACAAGTTTGTTGGTTCCACTAAACGCTTTCCGTAGCAGCCAATTAAAGTAAAAAAAAATAATGATGATATTCGTTCTAATAACGCAATATAAAATGAATATTTACTTTAATACAATATTAATATCTCATCGCTGACATGTAACGCTAAGCGCATTCATCACGACATACTTAGAGTTAGTGTTAACGCATTCGTTAAAGTTCAAAATACATCATTATAATATTCATGTGAAGTAGGTGTGCGTTTGTAGTGCCGATGTCGGTGATATAATAAATGTCAACGAGATCAAAATACTACCGGCCGGCCGGCGGCGGCAGCGAGCAATGCACAGCGAGGCTTTACCGATGCCTCTAATTATATCCAACGGGCCTCAGTGCCCGTTTACACTGAGACATTAAAATTAACTACCGAGAGCGTTTGATCTTTCCATTAGAGAATCAGAAGCATCACTATAAATAAAGTTCTAATAAAAAGACTACAAAGTAATGAGTCAATCCTAGGTTGTAAATAGCGTGATATTTGAAACAATGTAGGTTATTTGTTTTTATTGTTCAAATTGACAGTTCGAAGAAAAGGTGCACTGTCAAAACTCAATAAAACGATTCGATACGTCTCGCAACCTTTGCTTCTGCTGACTTTGTTACTCTGACATTTTACGGTACGATCGAAATATTCTGCATGGCGAAATTCGTTTAACTCCAGTACCATTTCGGTACGGGCTTAATAAAATTTCATAGTGGAACGGAGCACAAGGCAAGCCACGAATGAGACCGGCAAAAAGTCGACGCAAGTTTTTGTTTATTTGTTGCGAGACTTGTGAGATAAGAGAGTAAAAGTCGCTCGTGTTGCATTGTTTAACAAATGCTGTGCAAAAACAAAAGACGTGGACTCGCCTCGGTCGACCATCATCGGTCATAATTAATTGTAGTCATTCGCAGAAATCTGTCGACAAACAAACACACCGGCTGGTGAAATGTCGTTTTATCACTTGCCGACGTATTCATAAATAAATTTTAATATCAATAAAGTAACTCATGTCAGTTCAATTAAGTTGACGGAAATATCTTGTCTGGTGTTCAGTTGTTTTGATTGTTAACTTGGTTGGCAAAACAAGTCACTTGGAATTTGTGTTAGATATTAATCTGCAATGTAGGTGACTTAAAAATATTATGTTAATGTTTTGATAGAATTATTGAAAAAAAGAGCACTGGTTTCTTAGAATACGTTTGAAGCTATCAAGGACATGGATTCTGGGTTATTTTAGTAATGACAATGAGTAGTAGCTATTTGCTTTTTCCATGTGAATAAGATAACAATGGCATTATGTACTCTAATCCAACTCAAAACATGTGTAAGAAATATAAAACTGTCAAAGTTCAGATTATCTTGAGATTCGAGATTTTTGTTAATGTTATTTGTAGTGTTTTTGTATTTATTCATTGTTTAATTTTTCACAAACAAGGCTTGCTTGTCATTCATACTGAAAGTGGTGCAGACGTTATTTTGCATATACCTAAAAGTAGAATCCAAATTGAAATTGCAACGTTGAGCGCAACTTTGTAATTTCTCGCAACCACAATAGTGGTAAACTGTTTTATTGGATGCACAAAATTGAAAACTTAGTAGTATTTTTTTGATATTTTAACATAAACATCAGAACTGAAAGGGAAGTGTGACCGCCACGCTTTGACGAGGGTCAGCGTGTGTAGCCTGCCTAACGGCTGCCACTATCCATGTCAAATAAAGCCTTAACGCTCATAAGGAAAAAAATAAACAAAAAAGAAGATTATTATTCAATAATATGCACGATGGATTTAAACTGTTTACTACAATGATCTTGTGTTACAAGTTAGTAAATACGGCTTACACCTGAAGTGGCCATTTGAAATTAGACTAGTTCGCCTTTCTATCGAATATGAAAGAACGCTTCATACATTCATAGCACTCAATCTTGCCCCAACTCTTTTCCAAATGATTAAGAGTCAGCGCAATATGTCATTCATAGTCGATCTTTCTGAAATTCTTTTCCTTTTTTAATCAGAGTGACCTTTATACTTTTTTGAGAAACTATGCCTTATGCCCTTTGTATAAAATCACTGACCGTGTTTAGAACAGTAAAATTTAATTAATCAAGATATGGACGATTTAATACTGTGCATTTTTATACGAAGCAAACTGGCTGAAATGCCGCCCTCATATATATGTGATACGCTCTAGTTACTACGAGGAAAAATATATGTACGTAACCTTACCACTTTCCCCACGGGTCCTTCGCGACGCTGTCTCATAGTATCACCATGATTGAGTCAATAAAATACCGAGTCGCCAAAGAGCCACGATATCTCACAAGCTACTATACATTATATACCTCACTGCTATCAGCTACTAACACTGTCTATCCTTTTCTAGGTTAAGTTTACAAAAAGAGATAGCACTAAAACTATTGAAAGAATTGTATTAGCCGAGAGCATAGTCACTTCGGGGCAAAGTGGCAATGAAAATCGAACGAGCTCCTTAACAGCGCAGTTTGTTCTATCCGTAAAAGCTTAGCACTTGCCTTTTACGCAATAAACATTAATTTTTGCTGTTCTAGTACATTTAAATGTTGTTTACTGTTATTAACAATAACTTGTAAAGTGCTCTTACTGAATAGGTAAGTTTTAAATATCAACTTAGCACCCGGATGATGCGATAAATTCTGCATTATTGTGGACAGTTTATCGAAACTATTGTATGAAGCCCACTTATATTATAAACGCAAAAGTTTATGAGTATGAAGGCATGTATGGATGTATGTTTGGATGTATGAATATTTGTTATTCTTTCACGGAAAAATGGCAGAATGGATATGGCTGAAATTTGGCACGGAGAATGTGATATAGTCTGGAATAACACATAGGCTATTTTTTTATTCCAGGAATAGGTTAAGGCAGAGCCGCGGTTGACAGCTAGTATATCATAATTTCTGTAGATATCGTTATTCCTGATTACATCTGAGGAATTTTAGGTCCACTTAATATCCCTCCCTTTTATGTAGCTTAGCAGCACGTGTACCGACAGGCAAATGAAGTTGGCATGGCATGGGTTCAGGGTACCTTTGTATAATATAATAATGTATACCTAACTGTAAAACTAGATTAAGCTTAAACTCAAGGGACATCTCCGTTATTGAAGACGTCCATAGCCACAGTAACCTTCTATTTGCTCGTCCGCCTATTATTGTGGAAGGATCCAAATAAAATCGACATCGATATCAGTTCTTCGAAACAACGCACCAAAAGGAAATAATTTAATTTTATTATTACGGTATACATTCTGCTGTTTGTTTAATAAACCAGTGAACAGCGATTGTAAACCTAAAAATTTACAGGAAATAGAAATCAAGTCGTTTGTATTCCGTGTCGGATGCGTGCGGCACGTGTGTGAGAGAGTGTTAAAGATATTTCACACAAGTTTACTTTGTTGAGGCCGACACCGTATTCGACCACGATTTGAATATTAGTATGGTTTTGTGACCCCCATAACTTTGGTTAGGTTGAATTTCACTGGAGATAATCCGGATATAAGAAAACCAAATTTCCAGATTTTACAGCCTAAATTGACTTTAAATTGAATTAAACGCATTTATTTTACTAATCTGAAATCCATGACCAACATCTTGCCTCTAAGTACAGGTTAATAATATTGGTATATTATTAACCTATGCTTAGTAATGGTTATTAATACATTCAGTGTCAATGAGTTGAAGCATGATGTTGTAGAGGTTATAATCTCTCTGAGGTAAACAATCTAACATCAAAAAAAATATTCTATTTGGACATTAGTGAAATTGGGCCAACAGTTTTATGTCACATAGATAAAACAGAAGATGTTAATAGTACCCTACACACCTTTTCTATTGTATAGAAAACTGAAAAATTATGAGCGATAGTAGTTGGATTTGTATCGGTAAACGCTATCCGCTACGTGGAGCTGGTACGCTGGTCTTGGGCACTCGCACGCCCGTGTTGTTTCCTGCAAATACTTTAAGGAACGCTACGCGGCACACAAGTAATTTGTAGGTGTTCGCGACGGATCTCTGAACTGATCCCGCTTAACGCAGCGGACGTCCTATTTTATCAGCGTTATTATTTTTGCAATATATTTTCTTTGATATTATATAATTTTGTTAGGTATTAAAATAGTTCAAGAATATTTTTATATTATCATAATATACCTATTGTAGCATTGCCGAGTAGCTACTGTTAGTTAATATGTGGTAGCACTTAGAAGAGAGTGGCGCTCGCTGTATAAATCAAACATCCCGTGTGTCATTTACTCAAGAGCACGTATATTTACACAGACTGTCAGCAGAGCTAATCTATCAAAACAAGCTGTGTATTGACCGTGGGAATTTATTGTTAACCAGATTTTAAAAACACAGCTCAAGAAAACAAAAAATATCCTTAAACTCCTGTAAACGTAGTTAAAAGCAAAATTGTGCAAATACTGAATCAAAATTAAAGTTAATAAATGTATGCACAGGTTTATTTCTTTTATATAATTGAGTCTAGCACCTACTGTTGGCGCCTTAGCACTATAGTAGATGGCCTTATGTATTGAGGAAATGACTCGTTATTACACTAAAAACCCCCAGATGGTCCAGAAGAATTTCATATCCCACTAAAGTCTGCATCTTTGTCACAAATCACCCTCAAACAAAAATAAGTACAAGATCTGCTCTGCATGGTTCAGCGTGCCTGTCACTGCGTTGAGTGGCGTGGATGCCCAGTAAGATTATTGTGTCATGTTTGGACTTGTTGGATTTTCAATACAATTTCGATATATAGGTATGCAAACACTGCAGGGTGGTAAGTTGCGTGTTCAAATTGAAGTCTATGGCAGCGCTCCGGCTAATTCACTAGACTAGCTACAAACTCGAATTATAATTTGTCTCCAGTACCAAAACTAGCTGTATTATTTGAACGAAACTAATTTTAAATTCAGTCGTAATTTTAGGTTCATATAAGTAGTGAGTTTTAAGAGTTAAATAAAAGCTCCTTGGAATTACACAAGTAGCTACGCCATTGTCACATCAGATCTCGTAGTAATCTAGCATCCGAATAACTTCATGCCATGACACTATACAACTTTACACAATGGCAAGGAAACATGAGATGGGAAAGCGTGAAAATAAACAATGACTATCGCAATATCCCATTCGACCTACATCATATCAAAAGAATGTCACAGGACAAATCGTCACACGCTACAAAAAAGCCTCGTATCATTATGACGTGTTATTAATCATTTCGTACAATACACGTCAGTTTCGTTTAGGGGAGAAAATAAAGGAAGGCTTGAGGCATTATACCCGCAAAATGTTTCGTTTTATGGTGCTACCAGGAGCAACATATGCCAGCGCTCGGGAATGCTAAGATAGATAAAAGGATATTTGTTAAACTTAGAAATGAAGAATACTCGTATCCAGATTCGAATAAAATTTATTGTGAATTTATTGACCTTAGTCCAGACCTTTGTAGAACTTTCTTGGAGATTTAAATTTTGATTTCGAAAAATATTCGCATTCGACTGATTTTTTTTTGCATTCACAGGTTTTTACTATACACATCGTGGAGGTGATGTATAAATTGTTTATCCTTTATATTGCTAGAATTTTAATTTGATTAAATTTTATTTAATAAATGAATAATTTACAAATTTAATTATTAATTGTTTGCTTTAGTGGTTTTTTTACATTTTGAAATTTTCAGTCTTTATTTTGTAAAAAATGCATTTTTTCTTCTATGAAATGGAATGTTAGCATTACGATTTAGTAATTTTTATTAATTTCCCTGAGATCCTTTAACCTAAATTTTCATTGCTTGCAATAAAATTGCTAATACGGCTCAGTATTCTTTCAACCACCTGATGAGATGCAGTCTTAGTGGGCGTAGCTGTCCCACACCAGACCTGACTGTCCAACTGTATACAGACCTTTATTCTATTTTTATCTACGCAATTTCCCGTTAATTTTCAGTGTCACCGCTAATGGTAAACATCTGATTCATGTAAAACATTGCGTTATGCGTGTCGCTAGGGTCGTCGTTCGCCACGCTTGCAACAACTCAATCATGTTCGAACCTAAAATAACAGTTCACAGATTGTGGGTGGTCCCGTACCCGGAATAGACAGATCTAAAACTGTAGGTAATAAGCGGATCTCCGTTTAGATCTTGATACCGGATTGGGGCGATTGTTTAATGTTATTTGAGGTATTGACCCATTTTTAATGATTGATTGAAACTGCTCTTTTAAATGTTGGGTTGTAACAATGATTGATGGCAGGCTACTTACTTTTAATCATTCAAACTTTATTACTGCACCCACTATACTTCCGTCAGTGCAGTGGCACATGCATGCACGTTTATGGCATGTCTCTAGGTTATTTTGTTTATTTTCTAAGCTGCTAATTAAAACCTTTGATTCTGAACTTGAATGCCAGTATTACTTGCAAATGTATCCGCAGTGTGCAAGTTACTCGCACTTGCCAGTAACTTGCAGGACAACATAATGTCAACGGGAGTGGTGTAGCGATAGAGCGTTCGACTGCTAAGGTGGAGGTCCGCGCGCGGGTTCGATTCCCGATATATTTATTTATTTATTTATTTATCCATTTTATCCACGCGATGGCATATCCTCTCTAACCAAGCCCAGTCACTAATTAGATCCGGAATAATTCACATAGTAGGTAATAAACCTACATAATTATTAAAACTTTTCTTATTTGTTTATATCGAGTAGGTAGGTACTTAATAGCTTTTTAAAAACAGTAATCTATATGTCTGAAACATTAACTGGTTTTAGAGACCAAATGAGTTCAAATCACAGAACATTAAAGGATTTTTCTTTGTTCTGTGGTTCAAATAGATCCGCTTTACTTAATGTTAAATACGTAGATTAATAGATAGGAACAATTTTACTATATCTAATCCTAACCTAGCTCAACATAAATTATCTTTGTTTGCGCAGCCGCTATTAGAAAGTGTGCTCCTGTCAAGCTAATCTTCGGACGCCATTTTAGATCCATCATTTCGTCAGCGCAAGCGCAATGACAGCGTCAGCCTTGTTTGAGATCCGCTTCCTGCCTTGTCAATGTTTGTATAATTTCCGAACTGCGTGTTCATATAAAAAGTTTTTGAAGACGCGCAAATTCATGCTAGTCATGCATATTATCTGGTTTTATGTCTACTGGAAAACTTTACGTTTTTAATTCGATTTTTACTGGCGGTCTTTCAACAATTTTACATAAATATACAGTATTTTATCTCCAACATACGGCTGAAACGAAAGAAGAATCTACTATAATAATACTTATTATGAAAAGTTACTTCTACTTGAATAACAAATTGTTCAAGTTTAGATCCTGAATAAGTTCGATTTGGGAATTGGATTCACTCAGGCTTCAAATTTGATCACTATTTTACTTAAACTTGATTCTTATATTGAAAGAACTTTAGCAAGCAAGCTAAAAAGTAACAAAAGTTTTCGTTCAGTCAAGTCAGAAAAGCTTCAATAGTTCAACATCGGAATAAATTCGGTAACTCTACGTCCAAGTTGAATAAAGTCAATAAAAGTTGACAGGTAATAGTTTTTTGAAACAATTTAACTAAACAAATCAATAGTTACATTTCTCCCATAGTGATAATAATAAAATGAAATTGGGCCGCGATTGCACGGTGTTGGAGCACGGTGCCGTCCAACCTACGATTTATGTCCAAGTGATTCATTCCACTGTTGACAGTTATAGCCCCAGTCGGATATTGCACTTTTGCACCGTACTTCTGCTCCTGAATGATAGTTTATAATAACTGAAGACAGCATCCACATTGCAATCATTTATTGTTCACAATATATTTTTAACTTTAGTCTCTAGTTTCTTGCAATTAATAGCAATTCTAAAGAATAACGATCACATTATACTAAATACAGCAAATAAATAAATAAATAAATAAATAAATATTCTACGACATTCTACACAACGCCCTCTAGACCCAAAGTAAGCATAGTTTAACTAGCTTGTGTTATGGGTTCTAGAATGCTGATAAACATACTTATATACTTTTTTTTTTGTAAACACATACTTATTATACATAGAAACACCCAGACCAATGCAAATAGACATATTCATGCATACAAATATTTGCACTGAGCGGGAATCGAACCCGCGCCCCCTGCGTAGCAGTCGCATGCACTACCGCTACGCCACAGAGGCCGTCCTTACTTTAGGGTCATTCCTTAAACTTGAATAAAGTTAAGTTGCATAGATGTGTAGAAGGTTCTTTAAGACTTGATGTGCTACCAGTGGCTGCCAGCAACAGGCAAGGGTCCAACTGTGCTTTCGTGCCAATGAGTCTTACTTATTTTTATGTTGATTTACGTGTAATTCATTATCATTAAACGAATTCTATGTTGGTATGTCTCATAATTGTCTATGACACCCATGGAGTTCTTAAAATATATCTATGACACCAAAATTCTACTTCAATTATTCTCCTTTTCTATATAGAACTACACGTGCCAGGCCGAGGTATCACCCTCACACAGTGCAAACAATTCCATCAAGAACCAAGCGGTTCGGTGCCTCATTTCTTTGCCGCACCATGAAGACCTGGAATTCTTTACTAGCGCATGTGTTTCCTTCCTAGTATAGTTCTGGGTCCTTTAAGCGGGGCGTGAAAAAACATTTGATGAGGCCTTCAAGCTGAGGGCCACCACTATCGGTATATATAGTGGTGACCCTCGATCCTGAGACTTTACTATTAGCTTTCCATCAAGTTAGGTGAAGTCAGGTAGAAGTGTCTAATATATAAAAAAAACTTTATACTTTATTTAATAGACTTCTTATAAGTACTGCTACTCTCTCTTGTTCACTGAATGGTATAGCGGTTGTTCAGTCTAAACATTACAATCCATTATATTTTTGCCAATTCATTGATAAGCTTTAACGAAATTGTATTGTCGCTATGAATATCTAAGCAATGAGATATTCATAGCGACAATACAATTTCGTTTACGTTTCACCCAAATTGACCTTTAGATTGAATTTAATATAATAGGGCTCGTTATGAGCAGTTGTCATGCCTCTCGAGGCTTTAACCGGTTTCCATAAAACAATAAACACAATTTACAACTGAAGCTTGTTTTTATGTTTATTTATACCGCGTTTAGTTCAAGCAAGTTCCATAAAAGTTCCGTAAATTTCTATCGAATTGGACAGTTCTGGGACTGATCGTTCATCCCGCCCATATTTATAGCAGTTTGATTTATTTTGTTATCTCTTTATTGCCCGTCTAACGACAAGCATTCTACTCCGAAGATTAATCACTTACGTCAACGTGATTTAGCAGAGCAACCGATATTTAATGTGCGCTATTTAGATAGAATACGATGCCTGTTTATATTTAGACGATCCACTAAGCGGTTAAATGTCCAATCGTCAAGGTAATAATTCATTAAACGGCCGCAATAAAATAGCCCTTGTGGGAATAATTAGCTATTCTATTGTAAAAGGAATGCTGTTATTGGTTACAATGCTAACGTGTTTACAACAGAATTTATTGTCACCTTGGATGTGCAATGAGGTTATATTGATAAAAAGAAAAGGGAAAACTAGTAACGTAAGTAAGTTTTTGATCATGTAGAGGAGAGGTTAAGTGCACAATCTTCGCTCGAAGTCATTAGTTTAGACGCTCTGTAACAAAAATAATGAATAAAACGATCAATGGATAAGCAAGTATAGAATTATAGACTATTACTATGTATCGTGTTGATGGGCGCGTGTTAAAAATTAAAAGGCTATTAAGTGTCGTCCCACGCACAGCAGGTTGCAGAGTTTGTTCCCAGGCGTTGTAAATAGTATCTATGTACAAGTATGTAAGGTAAAAAGGCCTGCAATTGCGCGCCCGCCGAGACTCTGTCGTGGGCGGCGGCGCCACGGCTGACTTTGATATCCCAGACTTAGCATTAGTGTTGTACTAGATATCAGTTCAAACAGTGATTAGAACAACCGATGTTGCAAATTTCAATAATTATTATGTCGACCAATAGTTACCAAATTTACTGCCTTTATTTTGAAATGGAAACAGCCTTCGTTTTATTGAGAATATTGAGCAGGTACTATAATTTCATTAAAAGCATTTGACAAACTATTCGCGAAATGACTGTATTACGTTATAGTTTGAAGTTTTAATGGTAAATCGACAGCTTTAGTAGGACATTTATAATTATGAAATCACGATTTATCATGTTCTTGTATTTTATTTCGATCAAAAGGGATCTTTCGGGTCGGGTTTACTTCTTGCTTAGTCAATTTAGAGTGCATGCTTCGTAGCTTCTTCAGTTTTGTAACTAAAACCTTTCTAGCTCGTGATTTTAACTTTATTATTACGACGTACCTACTATATAAACGCTTCTAGCCTCTATCATGCTGAAATAAATAATACCTTGTTTATTTACAAATTGTTGTTTTATTTCATAAAATGTTTATAAGTATAGTATCCACGTGGACTTTTAGCATTCATGCGAGTTCTTACGTCATCCGATTCACGGGAAGCAGAAATATTGGCTTAGTAATACCAGTATTCCAACTTATAAAAGTAACAAACGAGCATTACAAATAATTGAAACGTCGACAGGCTCTGTTCCATTTATGCTTTTTGTACCGTTGTTTATTAAAACGAATATTTAATAACCATGCAATGATGACGTATGTCTGAGCGTTAATGCGGAAAGGATTTTTGCATCGGCTTAATAAATTTACCGAATGAAATATGTTCTGCAGGAATCAGTTTCCTTTGAAGTAATAATTTTACACTTTGACGGTTAAATGTGAACGCGGTAGTGCTATAACGTGTTTGGGAAAATTAGCGATAATACGATGACACATTTAGACCTGTCAGACTACAACAAGTCATCGTTAATTTATGATGTCAAGATTTATTGTTTGAAGAAGGTATTCATAACTACTTCAATATTTTAATTGATATTTCATCTCGTTTTGCATATTCACAGCTAAGAGGCTTCCATTGATTTAAAGGGGAAGAGGCAGTCGTGACAAATATCACGTAATGTTTTTGTGTAAAACGAAATCGTGAAACTGTGTATGACTGTGAGAAAGGCGCATATTATATTCAGACAAAAATGTTTATTCTTTTAGTTCACATCTTTCCACAAATCGTTAGCTAATAATAATAACGGCTTAGACAAATCCTCTAATGTACCTACTCTATTAGTACCTACATGTAAACTATCTTAATCACTTAATCGTAAACGTGATACAAAGCGGTGTCTAGCATCACAGCAATATATTAGACTTGGTCCAGCAATTAAGGCTCAGGCTGACTGCTTTGAACGTACTCCGCCCTCTTGCCACTATTAGCATAATAATTTTCACTTATGAATAGATATTAAGGCGTTATTGCACTTATAAATATTTACCGGTGATCTTAGCTAGCTTGTGGGAGTGGCAGAATGTCTTTAAAGACGATTTTCTTGTCACGGTGTTGACAGCCGGAATGCATTCACTCAAGGAAGCTGTACATGATGAATGGTTGTTATATTTTCTGCTTTAATGAGCATTTGTTATGTATAAATGTTTCTCTCTAAATGTCAGATGTTAACGATTGGTAATTTAGAGATTTATTATGTGACTACTAAATGGAAAATGTGATTACCATTGCTAAATTACTACTACAGGATAATTAAGGTAAAACATGATTTGCATTTGCATATTTATGTTTGCTATACCAAATCATATACTCAATTTTACTGTAGATTAAATTCTGATGACATTCAATAAAGGTTATACAGGTAAATAAATGCGCGGAAAGATCAAAAGAAACCGCTAACATTGATAGCTCGTAATGAAGCGATTCCAATGTAAAAATCTTCGAGGCTCGCTCCTCAACTCAACAGCACCAGGTATTGGTGCATAACTGTGATAAAGTTATAAAATCGCTGGGTGCGGTGCGTGACCACACTTCCAAACGTTCCTATCTCTTGGGGTGTTTTATTGAAAAAGTTCAAGTCGTGACATGACTGTGTAAAGACACGGAACTCAGTGAAATATGAATAATAATTGATGTCGGTGCCGTACGGAATCCGGCGGCAGTAAAAACGAAATATTCGGTAAGGTGTACTTTATGCGTAACTTTAGTCAAAGTGCTTTCTTATATAAAATTTGAAGAAGGCAGGGACTTATTTATCATGAGAATAAGGGTTTATGTACACATTTGATGTGTTACCTACTTTGAATATTAGCTTTTAGTTTATGGTTTTTATGGTTGGATGTCGCCGACACAAAAAATAAAAAGAAATTGAAGTATTATTATAGAATCACAAGTTATTGGAGATAAGCTCAAATATTTGGGTGGAATATTGCAGCAGAATTAGTCCTCCATCAAAAACTTCAAGGACGTTGCTATGATTGTAAGAAATTTTTCGTACTTACCTATTTGTTTTTAATTTTAGCAGGTGCGGAAAGCCCTATGGTCAAAAGGTTGCCTAAATAATTAAAAATGATGAATTAATAGTAATTAGTAGCAGTGCAATTTAAACATTTACATTCTCGTTGAGTGGGTTTCCTGATGCACAAGAATATTTTTGATATCTCAGTTTTAATTTTACTGAGACAAAAATTCCTGATGCGATCATTTTTCAGGCTACTTCAAACGCTACCAAGATCGGAAAATCTCGCAAGCTGGCATTAAACGACGCATGTGCCAAGTGAGAGCTTCATCTATACTAATATTATAAAGAGGAAAGATTTGTACCTATTTTTGTATGTTTGTATGTTTGTAATGAATAGGCTCAAAAAGAACTGGGCCGATTTAAAAAAATTTTTCACCAATAGAATGCTACATTCTTCCAATTTGACATAGGCTACATTTCATTTTGAAAAAAATTAGGGATCCTTGGAAAAACTGGAATTTACACCCGGGCAAAGCCGGGCCCCGGGTCGCTAGTACTTCATAATAAGGGCCATTAATCACAACATGTTCGAACCACCGCCAATCAATTTTGTGACATACGCATACTAAGCAATTTGCTAACATTTTCGTTTACATCAGATGTTATGTACGAAATTGAGCAAGTTAATATCACTAACTGTTACGAATAATAATAATACATAGCTTCATTGTAAGAGAGTTATTGTATGTACCTGTCTGTGTGGGCTACACTGCAAGTTTTAAGTACCTATACTGATTGTTGATTACGATGGCTTATCAAATAGTGATGCCAATTTTCTTTAGGATAGCGTTACAACATGCGGAATACAGGGAGGCCCGAAAGGCCCTCCGAGTGGAGATAAGGCGGGCCAAAGCCGAGGCCCGCCGCGAGCTGTTGGAGACGTTGGAGCGGGACCCGTGGGGGCGGCCCTATCGCATGGTGCGGGGCAAGCTGCGCCCTTGGGCCCCGCCGTTGACCCAGTGTCTCCAGCCAGATCTCCTCGGAGGAGTGGTTAGCTCCCTGTTCCCAGCGAGGGCGGTGGAACAAGTTCCGCCGCAAATGACTCCGCCTCGGTCGCCTGTGGCGCTCAGCGTGGATGACGACGACGTACCCGAGGTCGCTTGGGTAGAACTGGAGCTGGCGGTGCGAAGGCTCAAAGCCAAGAACACCGCCCCGGGACCCGACGGCATTCCAGGCCGAGCGTGGGTCCTGGCTCTAGACGACGATGCTCTCGGGCCTCGACTGAGAGGGCTTTTCAGCGCATGTTTGGAGCGGGGCCAGTTTCCGAGACTGTGGAAGACGGGGAAGCTGGTCCTCATCCGAAAGGAGGGGCGCCTGGCGGACTCACCGTCCGCCTACCGGCCCATAGTGTTGCTCGACGAGGTGTGCAAGCTCTTTGAAAGAGTGATCGCGAAGCGCCTCGTCGAGCACCTCTACAGAGTGGGGCCGGACCTGTCGGATGGCCAGTACGGCTTCCGGCAGAGGCGCTCCACCGTGGATGCCATCATGCGCGTGAAGGCTCTGGCGAAGGATGCAGTTGCCCGGGGTGAGGTGATGTTTGCGGTGTCCCTGGACATCGCCAACGCGTTCAACACCTTGCCCTGGAGTTGCGTTAGGGAGGCGCTCGTGTATCACGAAGTGCCTCTCTACCTTCGCCGCATAGTCGGGGCGTATTTGTCGGAGAGAGCCGTCATCTACCCGAGCATGACCGGTCTCGGCAGGCGGGAAATGTCGTGCGGTGTTCCGCAGGGATCGGTCTTGGGGCCGCTCCTGTGGAATATCGGCTACGACTGGGTGCTTCGCGGTGAGCTCGTGGACGGGGCAGCCGTCACGTGTTACGCGGACGACACGCTAGTGACGGCGTGCGGGACGTCTCACAGCGAAGCGACCCTGAAGGCCACGACCGCGGTTGCCCAAGTCGTGGGTCGGATCCGGCAGCTGGGTCTCGAGGTGGCTCTGCACAAAACCGAGGCTCTGTTCTTCCATGGGCCTCGGAGCGTGCCACCGGCGGGATCCAGGATTGATGTAGGAGGCATATCCATCGGCATTGAGCCCCAGATGAAATATCTGGGGCTCGTGCTCGACGGCCGATGGGACTTCGGGGAGCATCTCCGAAGGCTGGCCCCCAAATTGAAGGGCACGGCTAACGCTCTGGCGAGGCTGTTGCCCAACATGAGGGGGCCGGATGACTCCTGCAGGAGGCTCTACGCGGGGATCGTGCGGTCCATGGCCCTGTATGGATGCCCGATCTGGGCGGAGGCCCTGAATAGCCGTAACTGGCGCACGCTGCGAGCGCCGCAGCGCGTTATGGCTATCAGGGTCATCAGGGGGTACCGCACGATCTCCTTCGAGGCGGCGAGTCTCCTTGCCGGGACTCCACCGTGGGACCTGGAGGCGAGAGCCCTTTCGCGCCTATACTGGTGGCGAAAGGAGGCGCAGGAGCGGGGACTGGACCCGGAGCCTCGAGTAATCGAGGCCGTCCACGCCCAGCTCCGCCGGGATACCGTGGTGGAGTGGAAGGACCGACTTGGGCAACCAAGCGCGGGGCACGCCGTTATAGCGGCGGTAAGACCCGTCATGGAGGACTGGCTGGAGAGGCCTTATGGGGGCCTCTCGTACCGGCTGACGCAGGTGATCTCTGGTAAGGGGTGCTTCGGGGATCACTTGTGTCTGATTCGGCAGGAGCCAACGCCCGAGTGCCATCACTGCGATGCGGGCGAGGACTCAGGGCTGCACACGCTGGCCGAGTGTCCGGCGTGGGAGGTGCCGAGACAGGCCCTCCTGGCAGCCCTCGGGGTGGGAGTCCTCACACTGCCGGTGCTGATCGCAGCGATGGTGCAGAGTGCGGACGCGTGGTCGGCCGCCGCCTCCTTCTGCGAGCAAGTGATGCTCGAGAAGGAGGCGGCGGAAAGGGTTCGGGAGAGGCTGCACAGAGCTCTCCCGAACGGCGGCCGGCGCGGACGCCTATCCGTCCTCCATGAGCGCTGGCCTGGGGGTGACGGGTGGAGCCGCCTGTCACCCTAGCAGAAGCAGGCCGAGGTGGCGGCGCGCCAAAGCGCGCCCCCCCGCCTATTCCGGGGGTATGACGGGAACCACGCGGTTCCCAAACCCGAGGGGGCCATCTTGAATCCGGAGATGGCCCGGGTCAAGCCGGGGTGCGAGGGAAATGCTCTTCGGGCCACCTTACACCCTGGCGTCAGAAGACCCTAGACGGCGTGCGGTTTTAGTCGGTAAGAGTCCGACATAACCTGCCCCGCTGGCCGCGGGGTGGGTATCCATGAGGATTTCCGCACGAAAAAAAAAAAAAAGGATAGCGTTACAACAGCGCATTCAAGTATTTATTATTGAGTTGACCAACGTCGGTAGAATAGATTTACTTCTCAATATAGACAGCAATAAATTTCAATGGAACATTCCTTTAGATTTTACCTTACCAATATTATGACGGAATCTAAATTTCATAAATAGCAATTACTTAAACCAAGAATTGATGCACTATCACGTCTTTTATTGTAATGGTTAATAGACAAGGTATTTATTTGAAAGACATAAATGGACAAGACAAGTATCAATTTGTAGGAATGCTATAAACTGGGGGTCTTTAGTCCTTCTAGGTAAACGTGTTTGATCGTAGGCCACATTATTGCTTAACAGCAGGTTATAGTCAAACGTGAGTCCATCAATATTTAAAAAAAAAAAGTCTTAGCGAATGATATACGTACACGTACACAAACTGCCGCCTTAACGAAACATAGAACCATAATTTCAACCTAATATGTTTGCATGGAAACGGCTAATAAAAATATCTTAATTGGAATGGATGGCGTGTTTTGTGATACAACAATAATAAATTACCTCGTAATTATATCGCTCAGACCGTGTTTACCATAATGAGGGAGATAAAGTGGGGCGGAGTAATTTCTCCAGTATTTACTAAAACAAATGGTATAGAACAACACTACATAAACCTTCAAAGCTATGGTTTACTCAAGAACTCATGTCTTTTATTTTACAGAACCCAACATTAACTAAAAAAAACACATTGCAATATACACTAATATTATATTTTGTACCCTCACGTACCAAGTAAAAGTTAAGGAATTTGACAACTTGGAATGAATATAGTTTGCAGAAATTTTAAATAGGTATAAGTGAGGGTATGGGGTGCTATTGCCGGGATGCGAGGGACCTGCTTTTTAGTCACTTTAAACTCCGGCATTTGCAAGACCCGAGATGGCGTGCCATTTTAGTTGGTTCAAGTTCACAACTGCTCCCGCTGGCTCAGCGCCATGGGCGCGTAGTACATATAGGATCCTATTAATCTTTTAGAAGTCCAAGTTAAGCCCATGCTAAGTAGTGCAGGCTTTCCTCTTAGGGTTGGGAGGTCAGATAGCAATCGTTCTCATTAAAGGGAGATGGTCCTTGAAGCCTCGGATGTAACCGGGAACAACGCTAAGATGATGTTTAATGAAATTATCAAAACTATTCTATAACAAATACTCGTAGTACAGAATTGTGGAACCCTGTTTGATGCTTAATCTTTTCCTAAAGTGGTTCTGTGAAACACTTGGTTTTCTAACATGCTAAACGTCCGTTGTAGCATCTAGTAATTTGTATGGCTTGTTAACAATGTGTTGCTCACGAATGTAACTCGTCAGTGAGAAGTAGCTAGCAATAAACTAGTTGACACTTGGACGTGAAAAACCGTTAGTCTGCTATTATGCATACTTAGTGTTAAAAGCAAGCCAATGGCAATAGATACAAAGTGGCAGCTCATAATATTTAATGGGACCTTTTTGTTATAACATCTCTATTTTATTACTTAATCTACTTGGTTTTGTATTCACAAACTAGTTTCCCTATTTTGAATGAAATTTATACACGTTTCCAGACACCATGCTTCTAATGAGAATTTCCAAACAGTAAAACTAATAACACTTTGCCCAACCCGATAGTCGTACCAAGAACCTTTCGATCGCACGCAAACTTTAGCACAAACTAATACTACGGAACCACAAACGAGGCACGCGTTAAATACTTTATCTTCCTTTATTTCTATAGTTACTAAAGTTTGCAACAAAGTTCAGTAGTTTCTATTATAGACCCAAACTAAATTCACTTATGTTCGGAGCTTTTCTCTTGTTTCAGTCTCTTTGTTCTCTACAAGTGTAAGTGTCTAATTTTATAGTTCGCAATATAGAAATGAATAAATATTCTAGGATATCCTATACAGCGCTATCAATGCCCAAAGAATAACTTGACTAGCTTGTATTATTAGAATAAGGCTAAACAAAATTACATGATATTTCAGAGACAAGATTCATCCAATGGTTGCTTGGTTGATGGTAGAGTTTATCTACTTCTATTATTATATAATGTTTTATTGATTCCATTAACAACTTACTTATCTATGGTTTAGAAGAACCAATTTTCCTTCATACTTCCTTTCCGGAACAGTTTGGTAGCCAGCCAACTATCGGAAGTGCTTCCCGTCTAAGTTTTTAATCCATTATTGACATCTCATCTCCAACGGTAAAACAATATCCGAAAGATAATATCTATTTCCTAGTCTTTAAAATACGGATATAAGTAGATTGAGATCGAACTTAATGAGTGTACGTAGAACGTAGGTAGTCTATAAATGTAGAGTAATAAATAGCTGGTCTCATTTGCATGTCTTATATCTTACTTCTTTATAAACATGGCAGCTTAACTACTTCATCTTAGGTTATGACTTGTTTGTTTATGGAAGAACAAAAAAATAGAACAAAGACATTCCAATTTCAAATATTCAGTACAAAATATTAAAAAGGCAAACAGAATGTAATATCCGTGATCCTGTAAAATGAGGATCGTTACGGGTTTCTTTTAAAATAATTTGGACCTGTGCCAACAACCGTGTGCTTGCAACTGGTGGCGGATTTAACCCTTAATGCCCACAGAATTAAAAGCTCCCAATTCTATTTACCTTTCGCTGGTTTGCATGTTAACAGAGAACATATTAAAAATTTACCAGCATTTCGATGGTAGTCAGCTTCTTTGAAAATGTATGATTTTTTTTTTGGACATTTTAACGATGTTATGTTTTAGGTACGGCCTGTTGCTAACTGAACAGGGACTTGTTTCAGACTTGGTTAGAATTTATAATAGCCTTTTCAGTTTTATGTTTATCGCGATATTGTCTCACATTGTCGTCACATTTATTCAATCAGCCTTTACAGGCCACTATTGGACGTTGGCCTCTCTCAATGTGCTATTCGTTTGTAAAAATATCCAATTAACTAAACGAATTGTCACTGGTAAAATTCAGCCAAACTTTTATTATCTTACAACCTTATAACAAGGCATATACAAATTAGGGTAGGTACGTACACAGACGTAAAGGTAGACCATATTTTCATCAAAACTTTTGGTTTCTTCAACAGTTCTTCAACTTTACGTTGGTAAATAAATTAACCTTTCGGAATTTCATGTCTAAATCTCGCAACCTTCCATTTAACATATTATGGAATGTTATATAGGCATCTAGTAATAAAAAAAGTTTATATAGGAGCAAATAAAACTATTATGTCTTGGCACTGGTCTAGTGTACTAGTTAAGTCCATAAAGTTGCCGTGGGCTGATTCTTTGAGCATCTTTTATGGTTCCGTGGTTCGAACGTCACTCTTTATAGTCAATAAATTTTGCACGAAAAAGGTAAACTTTTTCGGCAACACGGAAACTTTGCATTATTCCGTTAACTCGCGTAAAGGGGGAAAAAGGTGATTGCTACTTTGTATGGAAAGTATTCTATGCCTTCCGGAGTGTCACGAAGTATGGTGGTAGTTAAGATAAGGTCTATTTGTATATTTGTGCGCTTTTGTGATACTTATTCGTACATGGAACTTAAAATATCGAAAAATATAAAAAGGTTATGGACGAATCAACAAATTTTGTTTTAGAAACAATACAGATAAAATCTGAAACCAATCAAATATTGGTATATTCGATACTAGATCTCGATATCCAATCGGTTGGGTGGCGGTCGCTTCATCGTACAGAAATATTGCATGCAATAAAATATCGATACTGGAAATAGGGAAGCTATCATTGCCATCAGAAATCCCGAACGACCATTGGAAAAACTCATATGAATTCGGAAAGCAGATCCAATTGCCTTTCGTATTCAATACCATTATGATAATGTTGGAATACCCACATAAATCTTTTCTGGTAAACATGATAAGTTAATACATAATATGTAATAAAACATTGCAGTGTTATATGTTACCGCTTAAATTATTGTCTTGTTGATATCATTATAATGTGTTAATATTATATTTTGCCACACATTGTGATATACGGTCTGTATAAAAGCAAATCGTATCCTAGGGCTGTTTCTTGCATATATTTTAGTATCTACTGTCAGTTTCATATGTGAGCAGATAAGGCGAAAATTAACGTGTAACGATAACCAGTTTACATAACGCAGCACTTTATCAAAACAACAAAAAAATCAGATAAAATTATAAAACAGAGGCGTATAATGTATTCAAGATGCAATTTGTAGATACAAATTCTCTTCAGGTATAAAAATCTGTGTATTACTCGTATTTGCAAGTCAAAATATTTCAATGAGCGCTTTGGAATTTATCACATAGCAGTCTCAGTTCCTGCTGCAGTCAAAGGTGTGTTTTACTTTCATAGATATAATTTAGGAATTTCGAATTTTGTTAAATTATAATACCTATGTATTTCTAGATACATAGCTAGACCCAAACTAAGAAAAAGCTTGTAGGTTTTAGGTTGTGGATAAACATACTAAGATTTATTGTTACTTGCTATATTTCATTTATTTCACAACGATACCTATAAAACAACGTAATCTATATTTAACAATTATATGCAATTAAAACACGAACTGTACCGTGAATAATTCTAAAGTGGTTTGCACGAGACGCAACGGAACTACCTAGGTACTACTGCAAGAGAGGTGGATAAACATAACCATCGTACATAGATTGTATTGATTATAGGATTTGTGTGGATAGGTTCTGAAGGTGCGGGTGGATGAATGAGTTCGATCTCATCGCGAGGGGCGTATTGCTTGTCTGTGTGCAGTAGATGTACCTACTGTCAATCTATTTCTTTTATGATCAGTTGCTTTTATTTCTGTTGTTTTTTACTTTGTTTTGTAGTGCTGCTTGCATTTTGTTTACCTTCTAAGTGTTGTATTAGTATTCCATAACAACACTATCATTTTATACAAATTTCATAAAAACAAAGTTCATAAGTTGTTTTCTTTTATTCTGTAGCTGTTATATCCTAATTTTCTTTTATAGTTTTTTTTTTCGTTTCGTTCGAGGCTTTTTGCGTTAAGTTCAGTTATTCCAAAATCGCGAGAATTATTAAAATATATAATATAATACCAAAATAATAATATCAACACAGATGACTCCCGCTCCAGATCGTTATCTGTTGCAAAGGTTAGTCATCACTATTTAACCGGGCAATGCAGCCAGCGTAATGGGCACCTTTGCACTGAATACGGTGAGCTTAAAATTAATAACCTCAAAAATAAATTACTATTCTCTAAATCTATCTTTATTTTTTGAACAAAACAAATAGTAATCAATCAAACTTGCATACTGTAATATTTCACAATTCCTTTCTGAAACTTCACAGTAGTATCAACTGAGTCCATAACTACCACAAGGAACATAAACCTGGTAGACGCACAGTCGAAGGGAGGCTGAGTGAAATTGACAGATTTATTTGCGTTCGGATAAACCAGGATTGCGACTGGCTGCATTTTTTACATCCATCCTCCCTACACGCCAGCGGCTGGATTGCTGGAATAAATTCATTCGATCCTGAAAATTTGCTGCACTTTTGTTCCATGGATTTTCACTCGAGGTTGGAATTATTTATTACTTTAGTGTAGTGTAATAGCTGCTACGTCACTATTAATATGTGAATTTGTTTGCGTTCGATGTTGTTAGCTTTTATGACGTAGTTTCAACCAGTTTATGTCCGATATAATACGATCTGATAAGGTATTTCATGCAGGTACCTATTTATTTTTATGAAAAATTCAAACTATACTTTACTGATACAAATCAATTAAATTGTTGATTTTTATTTTGTTAGCTACATGCTACACAGATTAAAAGTTCTATACTATGAAGACAATTAAAAGTGATATTAAAAATTGAAAATAGTTAAACAATTATTTAACATAGAATTATTTTATTATAAAACTAGCTTACCCGCGCGCGGCTCCGCTCGCGTGAATGTTGGCTTTCGCCACCAAGTCTCTTTTAAGCAGAGGGATTGTCCGTACTAACTTTCAATGTCTATTCCTTGGCAAACAGTGGTTGCAGCTAAACGTATTCATTTCATCTCGAGTTCTATCTAACCCTCCAAGGTACAGTACCGTGCATCGCGGCCAAAGCCAGTCTATTTACCATCATTGTCCTTTTTCATTGTCTTCTAGATTTTATGGGGATTAGATAGCTGGCTTCCCCAAAGTATGTGTGACTCGTTATAAAATATATTAAAATAAAGTTAAATCTCATTTGCCTAATACGATGGAGGATGGGGACCCAAACTTCAATCTCCATATTTTGGGGACATTGTTATTCTTCACAGATTTTTTCATCTGGGTATCTAATATTGAATGAGATGTAAAACGCATCACATGTACACAATCGTACATTTGGAGGCTCGTAAAACTCGTCCCACCACAATTTGGCTTTAACAGCGTGTGTACATGCAAACGGTGTCTCCATCTCCAACAACGTTACGACGAGCCACAATGTGGGAAGGAAGCGGTAATTTCCCCGGAGATGCTACGTATCGACGGACCACCTCTAGTGTTGTCACAGCCGTATGGACACAAAGTGCTGCTGGTTGACGAACTTGCTAAATAAAAAATGTAGTAGGTAGTAATCTATGTTATAACACTTTGGTCAAAAAATGACACTGGTCTTTCAATATAAACTATTTACTTTTAAGATCATATGGAGCCAGGAGCAGCTGCCTGCATTTGTTCTTTATTATGATCTTTAGCAATCCATCGCGTCAAGAAAATGACTATTGCTATATTGTTAACCAATTTTAATCAACATTTTTGGTGAGCATGTATGAATTCAATGATATGAAAGTAGAGGGAGCGGAAGCTTATGCCAGGATCGTTGCAAGTGAAAGTTTTGTTTGGCTATGTATAATGTCTAAACTGATAAAAAGCTAATCTTCTTATACTATATAATTCAAAGTCCTGACTGACTGACATAGAGACAACGCACAGCCCAAACCGCTGGTCGTAGAGACTTGAAATTTGCAGAATATGTGTGTTTTAATGCGTAGAGGTGTACTAAGAAAGGATTTTTTAAAATTCGAACCCTAAAGCCCTAAAAAGGGCTAAAAACGTGCTTTTGCCAGAACTCAAGAACGGCTGAACAGATTTTCATGATCTATGATTTTTTGGATTTGTCTCCGCCTCGAATAGCATATAACATAATTAAAAATATATGATTCATTCAGGAAATTTAGTAATAAAAATAAAATTAAATGTTGCAAACGTTTTTATCGCCATCTATAATAGTTGTCATAGCAACAGGAACTAATATTGACTTTGTCTAAATTTTCATAGAGTAATATCCTTTACTTCTTTTTCCTCAATAGTAAATAGAATGTATTAATTTTTAGGGTTCTGTGCCTGATTAGGAAAAAAACCCTTATCGCTTCATTATCCGTCTGTCTGTCTGTCAAGACCTCTTTCTTAAGAACACGTAGAGGCATCAAGTTGAATTAGATAAAAGGAATGTTGTGGATAATGCTTGGCATTACACGAAGCATAATATCCAAACTGTGGTCTCACTATCGACTAATAGGTGGCTTGACATACCATCTCCTGGCCTGCACTCATGGAGGACGGAGGTGGTTAAGTAACCTTCGGCGACGTTAGTGAGTCACCTGCACCGCAATCGGAAAGTTTTAGGAAGCCGCACCTTATTTTTCGTGCGGAAATCCCCACGAATCTCTCCCCTCCTGTGGCCAGTAGGGACGTAATATCGGACTTGACCGACTAAAGTCGAACTCCATCTTGAGTCTACAGACGCCGAAGTTTAAGGTTACCCTTGACCCTGAGCTATCCAAGGCTTACTGATGGGCATAGCTGTTTTGGTGAGTTCCTGCATTGCGTAGGCAGGGTGCTGACGTTTGAATGCCACCATTGCCGGGGCTGATCCGTGGGCACACCACCTCTTCATACACTGGTAGAGTCTCCAGAGTGGATAGAGTGGCGCCATGTCCTAGAAGCAGACGTCGGTGGGGTAAGCCTCATGGTGAGGTCCCTGGTGCCGACCATGATCACCATAGAGAGTATATGGAACGCCACCGTTTTTTTTGCGAGGCAGTAATGCGCGCAGAAGTGGTGGTGGAAAAGCTACGGGAGAGATCTAGCACTCCCCCGTGCCGATTAAGGCGCACCGGGTGGCGTAGTTCGCAGAAACATGAACCTTCCTCCATGAGTACGGGCCTAGGGCGAAGGTCGAGGCTAACCGTCACCCTAGCAGAAGCAGACCCAGGGTGGCAGGGTGTTATATTTCCACGCGCGCTTTTTCTATAGAGATGCGGATTTAGATTCCTAATAACACGTCGAGGTCGCCAGTGTTGGTGGCCGGAACCGGTTGGGGTTTCTGGGATATCCTTTTTAGGACACACTAGATTTCTCGATCACACAGGCATTGGTAGGACTCTGACATACCAACCTCTCCGTTGGCTCCGTTGAGGTGAAGCCCGACGGGGTTTTTGCGCACGAAAAAAAGGGGTATTTCCCTTTGGGCTAGAATCCCGATATTTTGCAGAAAGTAAAATCTTATAGCATAAGTACAGGGAAAAGACAAAGTTAAGTTCGCCCCTTTTTTTTGTCATGCGGAAATCCCCCTTAACCCAATTTTGTACGGAACCCTGCGTGCACGAGCCCAATTTGCACTTGACCGGTATTTATTAGTATATCCTCTTTCTTTACTTTCATGAACTTCTTGAATGTTAAATCAGGTTGTCAAATGTCAATGTCTGTAGCAAGATTTAAATAATAAAAAATTCTGATTTTCGGAAATAAATAATGTCCACTAATTTGAAATAGTGCATCGAATGTGAAAGTGCAATGCAACTATGATGAAAGGGTTTTTCAAAGGGCCTCTTCCGAGTCACACATACTTTGGCCAGAGCAGCTATCTAATCCCCATAAAATCTAGAAGACAATGAAAAAGGATAATGATGGTAAATAAACGGGCTTTGGCCGCGATGGATGGCACTGTACTTTGAAGGGTTTGATGGAACTTGAGATGAAATGAATACGTTTAGCTGCAACCACTGATTGCGAAGGAATAGACATTGAAAGTTAGTACGGGTAGTCCCTCAGCTTAAAAAAGACTTGGTGGCGATAGTCAACATTCACGCGGGCGAAGCCGCGCGCGGGTACGCTAGTATAGTATATATACTTAAGTGCAGATAAAAGGATAGATATGAAATAAATATCACGAAACCAAAAACTTTACTTTAGACAAGTACCCATTAGTTTTTGTTTTCTGATTATTCAGACGTTTATAATCGCAAACAAGTTCTGTTATCAATATAAAAAATATACGACGACGGAAAGCACAAGCGTGGGCGTACGGCTACCGCACTGTGATAAAGGCAGTAGCTTATTCGTGTTCACCTTGTTTTACGAACAATCTGTGTTATCTGTTGATAGCTTGTTTTTTTTGTTTGTGTTTGATTTAATATGTACCTACCTACAAGCAGTAATAAAAGTGGCTACACGCTAACAAACTTTCATATTGAATTAAATCAATAAACAAAATTGAGGTGAAAATATTTTTAGTGTGAAGACATCAGACAGTGTAGATACAACCCGTAGAATCCGCTGAGCTGCTTATAAAAAAAATGAGCAAAAGCATGGTATCTGAATCGAGAGCGATGTATTTTAATGTTGAAATTGTGGGTGAAATAACCCCGATATAGATGAAACCAATAAAAAAATAAAAAGACAGGTAGGCACGTACATTTTCACACACGATTTTATTTTGTAATAAGCGGAGCGGCGCCAAGCTGAGTACAATTTCATTACGTAGATTGCTGACGTTCACAATGTCATACAAATTGAATACGAAAAACTTCCCCGACGAGTGTATGCTAAGCCCCCGTTTCGGTAATTTTGTTTCATATACCGCTGTATGAGCGCTTTGTGATTTAAAGTAGATTAAACGTGTTCTGGAGCTTAGGAGTTTATGAGTGTATTGTATTAAAGGTTGGCTTTACATGGAAATTGTTAGCATAATACAGGTGAAAAAAAGGTTTCGATTATGAGAAGTGCTAATAGTGGAATAAGAATACGTTTTTAATGTTTCATTCTTTTTGTGGCGAAAGATTTTCATTTTAAATTTTCTTAGAGGTCATGACTCTATATTATAAAAAGATATAATTGCCGATAGAACAACACCTTAAAACAAAATGGGAATCTGTTTTTGAAAACGGAATAATGTGTCATGAAATAAAAATATAAATAACCATAGATGTCTAGGTCAACAGAGCGGCAATATAAACCTCATGTGAATACATGCAATACATGAAATATCATAATGGTAATTGCTGTAATACATTTTGAAACCCACAGGAATTTAACTTTAATGCCTAAATATAACGATCCTAAAGAATATTAATTTAATCGCATTACAGCCGACATGAGTACGTTTGTTTAGTTACAAGTAATTTCAAATAAAATGGCGCCAGGACTGCAATATAACTGTATTGAATTACGTGAATCAGTTTCCTGAACACGAATTGATTATGTTTTATGTTAACTCCTGAAATAAAATAATACATTCTGGCAGAAATGTATAAAAGTTTTGCCCTTTCTTTCCTTTCTCTAATAACTTACTGAAGTCGTTGATACAAACAATAGTCATTGTGCAAATCCGTAGGCTGGAGCCAAATTAATGAGGTGCAGCGAGCTCCATCGTTACTCACACAGGATTATACCACATTCTGATGTAAACTTACTTTATTGGACGGCTCCTTAGCAAAGTTCTCGTTAGGGTTGCAGTAAAACAATCTTTACTATATTACGTATACTACAATCAGAAGATGTATGGTTTCGTAATACCAAGAATGTGGTAGATAAACATAAGACATAAAGATTACTGTGCCTACTACCTATATGGAAGCTAAGGTAAAAAATAAAATGATACAAAAATGGGTATGGATACCACAAGAAATTAGAATAGTTGTCCAAGTTGCATATCCCGTCTGAAGTATTAGGATAGATTTTAAATGAATACATTCTTCTTGATGAATTTACAACTGGACAGTTTCGTGATTATGAGAATGCAAAAGACGAAATGTCAAATCCCGTTATAGAGCTTGATAGACTATATTGCGTAAGTACATGAAAACAACTAAGATTTTTTAAAATATTGTAATAAGACATTTTAAGATTCTAATCTGATCGTAAATTATTAGACTTGGCTTCGTACATAAAATAAAACCATGGTAGTTAAAGTAACAGTAACGTTTTCTCTCATCAGCTAAAATAATTATAAATACATAAAGTGCTTACCAACTAAATATGGTAAAGATATTCAATAAGAGTAGGTAGGCCTTGTGACAACCCTGTTCAATACAAATGTTATAAAACTTTCGTATTCCTTTGAGGCGTTTGGGATCAAAGTTTTGCTTTGATTTCTTGATACAAATAGTAAAAGTACCTACGTATTGTATGGAGGCCTTATCCTAAATAATACGAAATTTGCTCACATCTTATATGGTTGCAATAAAACAAAATTTAAAATTATAACAACTTAGCAAAGGTAACTTCTTATTTAAAGAATTTCTTAAATCAGAAACCGATTTGAATTTGAAATCGAGAATTTTTTATCTTTGTAGCATGCCTATATAGCATAATATACTGAGCATACAAATTACTTTATATTATCAATGGAGTGTTCTTTAGTTTATATAATTTACGACGAGAAATGTAATCAAGGATCGAACACATCGTGCTGCTTTATTAATCACAGTAACATGCACAATACTCGATTGCTATACGGCTATAGCAACTGTAATAACTTCACTGCTACCTTTAGTTTCTTCTGAAACAGTCACAAATAAATGCATAGCTGCTGTGGCTCCAAATTAATTGATAAATACCCAACAAAAGTGAGTCCTATAGTAAAGTCAATAGAGTTGATTTTTGATTGGTATTCATTAGTATTCCTAATCCTGCCTCCTTATCGCAGGTGGCAATATAAGCAGTGAAGCACTGTGAAATGCCTTGCTATGAGTCTCGTGCAAGATATAAACGCGGTTATTATACAGACAAGCAGTTGTGAATTCCTAAGTAAAAGCGAAATATGAATATCAAGTAAGAAATAAAGGACCCTAAACCAGTATTCCATTTACTTTCGTCGCGGAAAAATGTTTACAAACGAAATGCACCGGGAATTGTCCCATTTTTGTTATTTTTAACTCAACCGCGTCAACAATTTATAGTTCTACCGTGTTACATAACACGGGTATAAATTCTTTTATATACCTATACTTTGAACATAAATGTAACGATAAAATCTTAAAGTTATTTATCATTGTAGCCGTTAAATATATGGTGATTATTCAGCGGAGTTTAGAATTCTTGTAATTAAGCTGTCCAGCGACATCCTGCTAATATTATTGATGTGAAATTATAAATTTGGCGCCATTTAGTAGATTCGACTAGCTTAAATTGGCATATATTATACCTACACTAATTATTAATTGCTATTCAGTTTGGTATATAAAACTGTATTTTACGCTAATTAGCTAACTTTATAAATTACACTAATTTGTTTAGTTCTAGTTAGGTAGGTACTTATTATTATTTACAATGGAGTAGTTTTTATTTAGATTTAACTTGGGTGTATGGATCATTTTGCTTGGTACGTGTCGAGACAGATTGCGCTTCAGGTCCATCTGTGGTCAAAATATTTCATCGACTACGGTTGTACTCAAAAAGTTACTGGTTATAATTAACTTTCAACACGATTGTTGATATCAAAAAAATGTTGTCGTTTATTTTATAAATACTCGGTTTGTAGGTACTATCAAAATTGGAGAGTCCACCGGTACAGGAAATTATGCTTTGATGCGATCGATGGATTTTCTAATTATGTTGGGTTTAGAGTTCCTGAAAATATAAATATTTTATTTATGAAGAGAATTTTTCTATACTTTTATAAACAGACTTTTGTACAAAAGAAGTATACTCATTATGCAACCCGTATTTAAACAATTGCACTCCACAATTAGTCACAATTGTTCCTTATTTAGACGTGAATAAGCCTCATTATTCTAAATTTCAAACGTTTTCTTGTTAAGGTTTGCGCATTCGGCTAGATTTGAAAAAAAATGCAATAAATTAAATCATAATTATTCGATACTTAAATTATTGTTTATTGCTTTATAAGACATCAAATTATCTTTTAGTATTGTGGGAAAACCTAGTGTTTCACAATTTACATCGGCGTATTTATGTTGCACGCTAAAATCCAATTTGGATGACATGACACAATTTTCTGAAGCCCAGTGCCTACCGAATATCTACCATGTTATTTCACTGTTCTATCATCGATGTTACTGTCAGTCGATGAAATTGAATTCCAAAATGTTTGTTGCACTTCAACATGTCTACGATGCTGTTAACTTTAGTGTCCAATTTTAAGTCTGCTGAAAAATTGTGAGAAGTAGCTAGAGAATTGCAGCTATCGACGACGTGACTACAGTAGAATATCGTACAGTTTAAGATAAAACATGGCCAGTTAATACAATTTAAAAGTATTTTAGTTAAGAAAGAAAACGAAATATAAGTAGAAAGGCAGGTAAGCAGAATCCTGTTTTTATAATACCATAATTTAGTGTTATATTAAACTGCTCATGATTAAATTTTAGAAAATATTACTTTCTGAACCCAATGTCAAATATAGAACGGAATTCGTTGTAGGAGAGTATAGAATACATTGACATCAATGAAACTGCGAGGCACCATTGTTGACTGTCGCAGAGGGACCCTTGTTTGTTTAGGTAACTAAGTTTGGCGGGACCCCGGTTCATTGACCAACTATTTGACTTTACAATATTGTCTAGAATGACATGTTGTGTCTAACGAACTGCCACGTCAAATGAACTGAGTAGGATTAACTTACTGGCTCTCACTGTTCTTCTATGTTTTGTAATTAACATCAAAAATAGTTCTTGTGAATAAATGTTCATTATAAGACTGCAATGCTTATTGTGGGTTTGCAACCGATTAAGAGACGTTATACCAATGTGAAATCTTTCTTTTATGTAGAGTTAATATTGCTGTGCAAAATATGTGAACCAGTTGCCGCTTTTGGTCTTTTCTTTCAATTATTTTTTTTCATCAAATTATACATTGTTCTTACAGTCTAGATCCAATGTAGTACCTATTTATATTTTTATTTATATTTTAAAACTTATATGTTTAAGCGAATGGAGTGTCACTAGCTCGATTGCCGCCAATGTACATTGTATTAGATTATATGATAAAAATATGTACCTATCTATATAGATTTGTACGAATAACACCTCATCGTTCCTTAATACCACCAAGTGAAATAGAGATCAAATGTGAGCCTATCAATAACAAAAAAAAGAAATGTATAGATAAAATATGTATAACAATTTAACGATTTCTTTGCAAATTCTAATAACAAAGCAGCACCTTGTTCAAAGGTCTATTCTATAGCATCACAGTGATGAAAGCTGAACATGTCACGCTGCCAAGTTAAATGAACTCCTATAGTTTGGCCGCTGAGACTATGCGTTCCTGACACATGTCAATTCGTCATGACTAGTTATGTACAATAAATAACTTGTACCTAGAACCGTTCTCTAAACCTGTTCCCAACTTACAATAACATAATAATAATCACAGTCAGCAATTGTGACAACGTGATTTCATTTTAATTTTAATTTTATTCTAATTTGGCTATCTATCCGCCCTATTTGTTTTTCCAATTTTATATTTTTAATTTTGTTTCATTCTTATTTAATTTTATGTGATTATTAATTGTAATGATCGGTTATTGCCTGAAATAATAAAAAAAAATCATATTCATTTCATTCATTATAAAAATATGATTCATTCTTTCTATTAGCTTGGGTAGGGGCTTATTACAAAATTACATATTTTTTTTTACATTAACACACATTAACAAAAATACAAAATAACGTTCTATTTTATATTTTTCAACCAACAGATTATTATTATTAAGATTACTAAAATACGCGGTTACAATTGCCTTGTTATTTTGTCTCATCACTATGAAAGCCGTATGAAAGCGAACATTTGACATAACCTTGAAACAGCGCAGTTTGACGTGTATGACTTTTAAAAACTATTGATTTTATATTTTTAATTAATTAATTGTTAATCATTTTAGCCCAAAATTAATCTGTGTATTGTAAATTGGCACAGTAATTAAATTTTTAATGTTATCACTCGTTAATAAGGCCAATAAACGATATTTAAAATTTTGCCGTAAATTATACACCAGTTCAGAGTTACATCGCCCGTTCGCTCACAACCTGTCAGGAACGCATTCTTTCAGCGATTCTATAATAGTTTATTATTATCGATGCTGAATTGTGCTAGACTCGATGTCTAAATAAAACAACTTGCCTTTGTCCATCCGTGATTGTTGATTGTGATTTATGACGATAGAATAGCTCTTTAATCTTGTCAACTGGTTATAATAATTGTAAATCATGCCTCACTCACTGGACGGAATATTTGTAGATTCATTCAGTAGGCATTTATGTAAACGATTTATTATATTTGAAACAAAAAATGGCAAAGGCATCATCATCATATTTTTATTTGAATCAGTTCAGAAAATGAATTGTTTGACAATAATATAATATTGTTAACGGTAGGTATATATTGATATCACCATATTACGCAGTCGACTTTCGGCATTCAAATAACATTGAACTTAAATATAAAATATCCAATTTTTGGTAAAGTTTTTGTATCTACTCGTATCATTTATTTATCTATAGCACTTAATTCATAACGTCAGTTGTCGATAATCTTAGTGAAACTTTTTTGATTTACAATATAATTATTTAAAAAATCGATTGTATAAGAAAACCATAACTAAAAGTACTAAAATATTTGTGATTATAATAATTTTGATTACCACGTTCAATGGTAAATAATAAAAAATAGATTTTGCAATTCGTCGATACAATACTCAACTTTCAAGTATCTGAGTCAGGAGTAGAACCCACGCACCTGATTTGCAACGTCCCAGAGGAGGTAGGTGGAGCAGCTGAATCAAGTTAAACCCAGAGACTATTCTGTTATTCTTACATAACATACCTGTTTTTAAAGTAGACACTAACATAATAATGGTCTTACGTGCACTGACACTACCCCGTCAGCGTACCTTATCTCTTGAACGTGTACAAAATGATTTCGAAATATGTACCTACCTACTTTAATAACCCCATGAAAGGACGTAATTTCAAGTTAAATAATATCATCACGAGGAGATTTTAAGCCCAGTATACAAAAAAAAACAAACCGTTATCGAAAATTCATACGAATTTCACTTTGTAAATAATAACGAAATAATAATTCCACTAGAAAGATTTTTGGGTTAGTAAGAGGAAAAAGCTTTGACAGTAAATTTACAAATTCATAGGTATTATCTCTTGAACGTGTACAAAATGATTTCGAAATATGTACCTACCTACTTTAATAACGCCATGAAAGGACGTAATTTCAAGTTAAATAATATCATCACGAAGAGATTTTAAGCCCAGTATACAAAAAAAAACAAACCGTTATCGAAAATTCATACGAATTTCACTTTGTAAATAATAACGAAATAATAATTCCACTAGAAAGATTTTTGGGTTAGTAAGAGGAAAAAGCTTTGACAGTAATTTTACAAATTCATAGGTACATAACGCATGAATCGATACTCGAAGAGCAAATAAAATATCGCAACTCTAAGATTAGTCTCAGAATTAAAGTTACATGAATTTCATTTTATTTTTAATACTACGTATGATAACCAGTTACAAGAAGATAACATTCAAATTAACAAAGTTTTATGGATGATAACACCGGTATTTGTTCATGCCACTGTTCAAAACTAAATAAACATGATACCATTCGGTTATTTACAGAATACGACACCTCTAGTTTAGTGTGGGTTTACGTCAGCAAGATCAAGAGGTTTCTGCATTTCTTACTGCATATCAAGTCGGAGATATGAATAAATTCATCAAGATATCAAAGCGATGTTTATTGTGATACTATGGCGATTATTGCGACAGTGTACTGATGTTTTGTCGAGACGGATTGATTGAAACTACAGTTAGCTAATCTTCACAGTAATGTATCTGATTCCGAATTTAAGGTTGAATAAGCCTTTGACTTTCCAGCTTCAGCTTTCACCTTTTGAGGCGCCAAATGTACACTGTTGTCAATCAAATAGATACTGCTTTAAAGAGGTGTAGGTGCGTGTTTCTTTCTTTCAAAAATTGCAAAGAATCTAATAGCAATCAAAAGATTAAAGTTGTGATTATCCAACCTTGAAAAGATTTCATACCTAATCAAATAATTATAATATGGCGGCTAATAATATAAATTAAAAACCTTCACCTAATTTTCCGACAACAGATTAAGTTCCATAACTATTATACGTAAACGGGAAATAACGCACTGACTGGTCACAGGCTGACCAGTCAGCCTGTGACCACGGCCGGTGTAACCTGGTCGAAACGTCAGGCATCCAAAGGTATGTATATACCTTTAACGTGTATCGCATTAATTCCCGTTTACGTATAATAACAGATTAAGTCTCAAACAATCCAAACTTTCCTATTAAAGTTTTTGGATTATAACGCCCCAAAAACTTAAATAGAAAAGTTTTGATTGTTTGTTTTGCAAGTTCATCCGCAGTTTACAATAATACATAAAAGTTGTTGTAGAATTTCAATATAAAATAGAGATTTTTTCGCAATTAAATGAAACAAAAAAACAAAAAGATGGCACTTCGGAAGTCCCGTCAAAATTTTAAATTTAAATAATTATAATATATTTTTTGCATTGTCAGGAAATATTTATTTACAAAGGTTTCGGTATTATTTTTTTAAATTGTACCTTCCCACCATTTTTTTATCTATAAGATCATGATAAAGTTTTCGATTGACGGCAGCTGTTGATGACACCACAATACAAACATGTGAAATGTGGGTGTTATGGTGCGTCTGTCATGTTTGTCGACCCTTCAGTGATATACCTACAAACGTGAATAGGTATATGTGTCGATCATGCAGAACATCTTTTACATTAATTTAATAAACTCTATGCACAATTAAATCGGTTGCCTACTCGTTTTACAGCGGCATATCCTAACCGCTTATGGTCACAATGAGTTAGGTACTTTACGTGAGCTATAATATCCGAGCTGGTTTTCGGTGGCAAACTCACATAGGAACCATTTACCTACACATAATATAATAATAATGCCTAACGATAATTGTACAAAACTGCTATTGTCTTTATAAAGTAACAAACACATAGCGAGCTAAGCGAAAACGATTAATATAACTGAATTTGAAATGAGAAATATATCAAATGATTATATTATCGTAACTATTAAAAGTAGAATGATATCCTGTAATGCTTTTCCACATCATCGTTATCATCTTCCTTCCCTCTTTTCACTTCGTGGGTTTAACTTAAGCTGTTTCTTAATACGTCTGCTTTACGTCATATAAACAGTCACTTCTCACATATGCAGATACACACCGGTCATCCACATTTTCTTCGCTTTAAATCTACTTTTGTGTTATACTAAAATGTTAACGGGAATTAAAGCGATCATGGTATAGGTACATACCTTTGGAATGCCTGACGTTTCAACCAGGTTACACCAGCCGTGGTCACAGGCTGACTGGTTCAGCTGCGCACGCCCTCCGTCGCCGTTGTCGAGTCCGTGAGGTAGGAGATTCTTCATCTACCCGCACATTTCGATATCTTTAATATTTTTGTTTTTCCATGTACCTACCGTCGCAAACATCAGGAACGCGAAAGTTTAATAGTTAGTACTTTTGTGTTACCCACATTCATCACTTGCAACATAATTTTAATATCTGCTTCTTCTATATAACTCGTCCTAAGTATAAATTTCTGCGAGTCTAACAAAGTTCTACTACTTTGTTAGCCCAAACTTGAAACGTTAATCCTCATTACTTTAGCTTCAAATGTATTCAAATAATGAATTAAGTAAGTAAAATGAATCACCGATGGAATTAAAAAACATACGAGGACTTTTTGAAAAACGGTGTTTTAAATTCAAGTCTTCTTGACCTTGTCTAATTGTCCAAGTGCAGTTTTTATTTTGATATTTTACTGAATATCACAACAAGGCATGCTACTTTTTATATTACCTGTTAAGGTAAGAGAAACTTACTAGATGGGAGAAGAAAGGATAAAAGTAAGAGAAAAATGGTGAAGATGAAAGGGGGAAAACTCTCTAGTTTTCTCTCATTAACCATAAGCAGAGAGCATTCTGACAAACAACGTCGATATTTAATGAGAATATAGTTTTTTCCCCGTCGGGCAAACATATTTGTACTGTCAATTAGTAAATGTTAGATTTAGTAGTTGGAAAACGTTAATTATAGCAACCAGTGTACAACCACCGTAATTCGCTAGCAGTAATTTCCTTACTGGATGTAATTAAAACTAAGCGTCTTTTATGTGTCTCTGTCCCCGGGAATGCGATAGACAAAGACAGAGATTGAGAGAAAGAGAAGTGTTTATTCTAACTAGGGTTAAATTAAATTTACTTCGTGCTGAATACATGTGACAGTGCAAGTTAAGCACGTAACTTTTGCACCATGTTCGTATCTACGAGACAAGCATTTGACTTTTACAAAACTTCTGCTAACTGGTTGTGGGTGGAGATAGCGAAGTTCCTGTGTTTAGCATGATTGTTCGTGTTTCCTTAGATAACATTCCTGTATTTGTAACAAGTTTGTCGCAGACTCGTTACACTGTATACTCATAAGTATTTGTAACAGGATAATAGATTAACTGACGCTACTGAACTGTTTATTGTATTTACAAAACACAAATTTTAAACCAATTTAGCAAGTTTAACAAAAGTGTTATTCAAATATGAATTAAATAGTTGATAAATATCGGCAAAATTTATCGGTTCCAAAATACTTCTGCTTGGACACATAATTGATTCAATCTTCTTCTTAATATATATAAATCTCGTGTCACAATGTTTGTCCTCAATGGACTCCTAAACCACTTAACCGATTATAATAAAATTCGCACACCATGTGCAGTTCGATCCAACTTGAGAGATAGGATAGTTTTTGAAACGGATTTCGACATCCACGCGGGCGGAGCCGCGGGCAACAGCTAGTCCTTTCATATAAATTTATTGAACCGGGCCAGGGGTCGTGCTGATCAGGGACTGTAAGACCATTAATCTTTCAGGATCAATAAATCCATGATTTTAATACATTTAACAACCGCGACCCTTTCTTTAGTGCTTTTAAATTAATGAAAGATGATTCGATCGATGAAATGCTTTAATGGACTATCAATATGCATTATGTCTACGTGTACAGTGTCCATGGCCGTTAATGTGGGATTACACCTGTGAAAGCTTGTAGACATTAGTTCCGAATCACATTTACAGCATTAGGTATCGAGTGGCTGATATATTGCCATAATCTGTTTGTGTGTGCTAGGATTTATATGGACCGAATTATGTTTTGTGTGGCAATAAAGGCTTTTCTGTTATTATTTCAGGGATTATTATGATTCATGTTATTGTTATTAGTTATTTCGAAATGATAATTTGAAATTTGATATTCATTATAACCACATTATGAGTCTAATGTTAATTACTTCGAAATGTATGATAATCTAACCATAAATATTGTTTTATGTATGTATTTGAATCAATTTAGTTTATGTTTTCAATTTTCTATCGTATCTTGAGATAAATTTAATTGAATGTAGATCCAGAGTTTCTTTTCGAGAGTTCACTTAGAGCAATATGCTTTTTTTCTCATGTAAGTGCTAATATTGTGCGGTTTTACGAGACCATCATGATAGAGACTACCATTCTAGGGACAGCTTTTGAAATGATTTCCATTTCTTTTTCGGACTTCACCTTAGCTTACTGTCAGGCGGAGTGCGGACAATGACGAATCAAACATAAAAAGAAGTGAAACATGAACCTAGAGTAAAACATAAATAACTAAAACATTTAGTGCCTATACAGAACACCTAGGAAAACATCGTTCGAGCATCGACGTTGGATTAACTCCTAAGACAAAGTTTCATATCCGCAAAGCGTTTAGTTGGGAATTCGGCTGACTTAGCACCCGATACTGAGCTAACTTATCTAAGTTAGCTTCGCTAACTTGTGGCTTGGATCCAATGTTATATTATTATGTCGACGCTGACGTCGGTTGATAAAGTGGTTCGTGAATTTAGCATCCATTTTCTTTAACCCAAGTGTAATGGAATTATCAACTTCGTTGTTTGCTAGTGATAAACAATAGTATCGGTGACGGAGTTTTACATTAATTTCTTGAGTAACCTTTAGGTTGTGATATATCTAGTGAGACATAAGTTTACAATCAGGGGTGCCAAATTCTTATAAATACGAGTTTTGTACTGAACAAACACAATAGGAAAACCTTGAATAAACATAGAGGACGTGGTTTGAAATAACAGTAGTCTCTGTACTATCAACTTTTAGCCTTTCACGTCGAATGAAAATACAATCATTATAGTATAGCCTCAGTAATGTTACGATGAGTTTGAGTGTTACCCTTTCCAAGTGAAAGAAAAAGTGTAGGTACTAGGTAATAGTCTACTTTTTCTTTCGACACAAACCATAAAAACTAGAAACTGGGCAAAAAGTTAATCTGAATAATTCAAATCTTAGTTTACGAACGGACATTGAACATCAATGAACTACATAAGTCTTTGTTTCAATCATGACTGAACCACATGACTCAAGAGTAAGTAATAAAACACAATATAGTATTCAAAGGTATATTCAAATGAGAAGAAGCAATTTGCTGAAAGTCATAAAAGCTGTCCCGAAGACAGAAAAGGCGCCGCTCTGTTCGGCATCCTCAAAGTGTCGCTTCACCTATTAAAAAGTTTAGGGGTTCTATTTTTGGCTCTGTCGCCGCGGTACTGCGGAGACGTATGTGACAACTTGTGGAAATGAGTTATATGGTAAGTTGGCGTGAAAAAAATGAAAAAGAAATGAAATAACCTCGTAGTAGCGCCTTGGGATTATAGTGGCTGAAGCTACCATGTACTCGCTGAACTAACATGGTTAATGCTCGAGTTATGAAGGCTATGAATAGAAATTATTATCTTGTTACTGTTATTTGTGGTTTTAATCACATTATTAAAACCCTAAGCATTAATTTCAGAGGGAGTGTTGACTTCTCTTTTTTACCCGACTGCCGAAGAAAGGAGGGTAATGTTTTTTGCGTGGTACTTTGTGGGTTATGTACCACATGGTTAAAGTTTAGCCACAATAAGGACTTTTTTGAGATAACTAGAGCAAAGGATAATCAGTTAGTGCTTCTGATTTCAAAATGTTAATATTGCTAGAACATGATAAACCTTCTATAAGCATAACTCTTTTGTTTATATCCCAAAAGGGGAAAACAGACAACCTTCCTTTTGAAGTCAAAAGATAAAAATATACCTACACAATATTGACTCATCACTAGTATAGAGCCATTTTAAAAGCTTCGGAAATAGGGCAATAAAAACAATGTAACAAACATGTAAGCAATCAAAAACAATCAATGGCATAGGGGGAGACCAGCGTTAATGGAGATGTCCGCGATATAAGTAGTTTTTAATATTTTTGGGATGTATAGCATAAAAATAGACCGAAATTACCAAGGGTGTTTTTTTCTTAACTCCCTTCTGTTATTTAATGCATTTCCTATTTTTGGCAAGGACATTTTTGTATCTATTTTTACATTGTGAGCGTGACACCTTTGAAATTTACAATCCATTTCATAATCATTTTCAAGACAAAGTAATTAGGTTATAATATTGTAATTCCAGCTAAAATTAACGATCATTCAATAAGAAATGTACTGACTAACTATTCATACATGGAAGCCGACAGCCCATCAGTTAATTAATAAATTATGTTGTCTTTCAAAATTATTCTAAAATAAATTTTCCACGTTGTTCATACTCCATTTAGTAGAAGTATCTAGAATCCCTCTGTATGCTAATGTATTAAACTATTCTTGTGTTACACAAAAGTAATTTACAATTCGTTTAAAAAATATTCATTCCTTATAAAATATTTCCACACTCGGGTTTAAAGTTATTTTCCCCATTCTAAATTCTTGAACACGTTCATAAAACTAACTAGGCACGCAGACAACGGCGGGGAAGTTGAGCTGTAAATTTCAATAGCATGCAAAAGCTACAAATTTAGCCGTAACCAGTTTAAACTGGTTAAAGTTAGCTAAACTGTTACTCTGTTGTAGCCACAATAGGCTGACATGTTCGCTACCTATTAGCATATTGATTTTGCACGTGAAATATGGGACAAAGGTGAATGCATTTCCTTCTAGTGTAGTGAAAGGTTGATACTAGATAGTTGTCTCAGACAATTAACGTGCAAACGTCGGTGCCATGGCCGTTTAATAAAACGAAGTGAATGCATATGTGATTAGTATGATTACGATAACTTTGAAAAATATTTCTTAGAGAAAAGGACAAACATGAAATACATGAAATGAAGTGCATTAAGAATAATGCAACTAAACGAAACAGTTATTTTTATTTAATTATTACCATTGACATGAGTTACATTATATCATGATCATTTTTATAAGATGTGTATTTTTGTATTGTAGATAGACCAACATTAACCCACAATCTCACCTAGGTATTCAGTGATGATAATATTCTACGACATAAACCCCCCCTCTTCTTAACAGTACGCACAACAAACGAATTATCAAAACATTTTGTGCCTATAGGTATACGAAGTATGCACCATATATGGTGGCGTGTCGCCGTACGTCTAGTCATTAGATTTTGCAGTTATTCAGTTAGCAGTAACGGAACTTTCTCACTGACAATAACTTCGATATGTTTAGCAGCATCATAAACATGACATAGGCCCAGTGTGCACTTGCGTTTACAAGAAATTCAAAGCAACCGTTTACTAAATTGGTGTGCGGAATATTCATAAATATTACTTACTCCTGCATTTCCAGCGTAGCTTATGAATAAGAGTGTTGTATGAGTTTGAAATAGGGCTTGGCCATTTCTTAAATGGTTTGTCAAAATTGTTGCTTAATTCGTAGTTTCTCTTGTGCAAGTAATGTAGTTCAATATATCCGCACTGATTTATGTTCCATATTAATAATGATAATGCAAAGGTAATTTATCACTGTGTATGCTATAGTAGGAGGTCCATAATGTCAACTCTCGTAGGAATTAAGAGCTAACAAATAAATAAAGACAAAAAAAGATGACAACCGTGTGTTTTTATTGCTGTGCTCTCGTACAAAGAACTATGCAAATAGTGCGAAACTCGACCACAATTTCTTTAAAACTGGTATAATCTCGTTTAGCAAATTCTCGTTCTTGCACTTAAATTTAAATTAATTCAGTCACGTGGGTGAGACTTAACATATAAATAATAACATATAATAGTGTATCTCCATGTCGTATATCACACCCGTTTCGCTCAATTTTTAAACAATAACATACCTAATACATAGGGTTTTACTTTGGTTCGTTAATGTAGAATTCGTAATTACTTGACCCGATTTACTACTGATTAACTTTACTGACTGTCACAAGACAATTTAACCTTTCTGGAAGACTGGAACTCGCTGTGTGTTTCAGGTAAACGTCCATAGAATAAGTACTACACATTTATTTGTACTGCGAAAACGTGTATTGGGACTCATGAAGACTTATAATAAAAATAGATTAGATAAAAAAAATCACGTAGGTACCTATTAGTCGAAAACGATTGTTAAAATAGTTATTGGTCCCTAGTCAAACCACTCTAAGTAATTTATAAATAATCTTACACTCTATAAGTACTTAAATGAAACCCAATGAAAACTAATACATTGAAAGAAAATGAGTGTAGTGTTTAAAATTGAGTTTTTTTTTTAAAAAGCGCCGTTAATTTTTCTTACAGTCTTTTGTTTCGTCAACGAATACAAAGTCGCGGGGTCACGATAATACAATTACGTTTTAATTTATATACAGGGTGCTGTTATCACGCGATGGTTGGCCGCTCGTTTACACGCACCTTTATCAAATGAACCGTGGCTTACTCGGGTTATACTAATTATTAAGATAAATATTGTTTTAACTACACCTTGTTTCGGTAAATTTACATGGCTATGAATAATATTTTAGGTGTGTCACATTAACTACCGGTTAACACATTACTATTGCGATTTATGGCGTATGGCAATATTTCTATAATTGTTTTTTTGCCAGCTCCATGAGTTAGTGTTGTGTACCATGCAATTTTATTAATAATGCTTAAGTTAATCTTGAGTCTTATTAATCATTTTCATAGAATATCTTGAAAACAGTAAATTTAATTTTATCCAGATTAATATACTTTCTATTACAATTTGGGTAGTACTATTTTTATGTTTTTGGTAAACTGAAAACTTTCCCTTTATATTTCTTATCATTGTTCGTTTCCTTGTTTATTAATTGACGAATAAAAATAATATATTTTACGGGAAGCTTTCATTTCATAAAATTGAAACGTTTGATGAATGTCCATAGGCTACCGTGAACATTTTGAAACATCTAAACTGAGGGTTTGTTTGCTGCCTCAGTGATAAATGAAAAACTAGTAGTAGGTATGGTGGCTTTTGGTGGCAAAATGTATATAGGTACATATTAGTTGAAAAGTTTTGAAATAGAAAAATAAAACACAAAAACTTGTAAATTCAAAAACAAAAAAAAAATAGTTTTTTTTTTCAAATTTTATTACAATGATGCGTATCTATTACAAGAAGTTAAAAAAAAATATTATTATAGGAAAAATTGTTTGGATTTTAACGCTGACACCGCTCTAATAGCAAGCAGTGTTTAGAGAGACTCAAATTCACCCATACTTTAATCCAATTCAATTAGGGCCATCAAAAGGGCAAACATTGATACAGTGACATTGAAATAAATGAAATTTATTACGTATCAAATTGTCTGGGGCAGACAACGTTTACGCAACAACAGGACACTAAACATCCCTCGACCCATCGACCCCAGAATCGAATGCACGAGGGGAATAAAATTATCTGTACCTTGCCATAAACGCAGCTTTGTGAAATGCAAGACTGTTTACGCGGTGGTGTAAGTTAAAAGCTGGCTTCCTTTCTGTGTCGCGCTATAAATGTGCTAGAATGTTCTACTCACACTTGTGGTTCCTTCTTTTTACAAACCTGAGTTCTTCATGCAGGGCGTGAAATTGTTGAGGCCATCAAGGTAGCGACCACCATTATAGGGACGTCACTTATCTTCACCCTAGCTTCTCACCATCCAACGGGGTAAATAAACATACTTATATTACTATACTTTCGTTTTTTGTAGAGTATGGTAGAAATTACTATTATATCTACATAGAAACGACATTTTAGCTTAAATTATACCTAATAGAAACAAAATTCTTAAATTTACAGTAGGTACATACCGGCTGACTGCTAAAATGCAGACTATTTTTATTTTAATATTTAAACTATCTAAGCCACATTTTCATATAAGTAAATCATTTCTCATAGGTTAACAAAATTAATAAAAAGAAAAATTCCAAAGGGCCATGGAATTAAGTTTTTACCTTAATGTTCCCCAAGCAACATGAATGTAACTGAACGATAAAGATATTAGGTACCTACTAGCAGTTAATAAAATTTGCTTCAATGTATAAAAGTAAAGTATAATTTTTAATGCTTCAGCTTACAACTTGGACCACATAACCTTCCAGAGCGGTTAATGTTTTCTAAGCAATTAGTGCGCCATTCCTGATTTAAGGTTATGGTCTGGGAGCACGCGTGTTCTGGTCACGTGGCATCTATCTCTTTATTTACTTCGACGTGTAATAACATACGTACCAAATTAGCACCTACGATTAATCCCACGATTCAAGAAACAGATACTCGCGTAATTTTCAAACCTGTGTCTAAATATTGAGATATGTATTGACATAACATATAGGTAATATAAACTCACGCCTATATCCCCGAAGGGGTAGGCAGAGGTGCTAGCACCCACATTTCGCCAGTTTATGTTTAGGTCCCAATGTAATAGGTGGCGAGCCTATTGCCATTAACCGGGCACTTATAAACCTGCGATAAATACACACATAACTTCGAAAAGCATCGAAAAGTCATTGGTGTGTGCCATGCATATGTACTTATATGAATATGATTGTATTGGTCCTCATGAAGTTGATCTATCGCTGAAATTTTTCCTTTTTTTAACATTATCAACCAAAATTATTAAAGTTCTTTTTAACGCCTCCAGATAAGCTAAATTTACTTGTGTTAAGTGTGGCTTCAAGTCGGTAATGTAATGGCTAGATTTGAACTCAGGATCTCTTGAATAGAATTATATTCTACTAAAAATAATATATTTATTCAAACTGTTACAAGCTTTTTTATTTTTTACTTATTTATTTACAGTACTTGCCGTACAGTGATACGGCAAGTACTGTAAATAAATAAGTATTTGTATTACCGTAGCAGCAACTTAGTGTTAAGTAAGAAACCTTCAATATTAAAATTAGCTGTATTTAAATTAAGAGACGATATCGGATATTTTGATCTCTGCAAGTTATCAATTCTTTTCATCAGTTCATCATCATCTGCCGTTCCGTGTCAATTTAATATAACAGCTGACGACATCCATTCAAAATAATCACTATGATAGCGCTTTACATCCCTTCCTCTCTATAGCGAACGAACTATTAACTAATGGCGAGAATATTACTGTTAACCCTAAAATGCAACCGCGCAGATTCATTACAGCGCGTAACTAACGCAGCGTGCACGCGCCGCTGTTTATCGCATGGGTCGATTAGACCCGCTCCACCCTACACGACGACACCCTACATGGCATACTACAATACCCATTATTGTTCTATGCGAGACAGAGATGTTGCTATATATTATTTATAATTTCCTCTCTTTCATCGTATGTAGGTTCCTTCGTGTTAGATAACAAAATCTTGTGAGTGCTTGGCGTATGTTTGTCTTGTATCAGTTTACGGTACATTAAGTGCAGTTGTGGAATTAAAGCTGCTAAATTGTCAAGAAGGGTGCTTCAGGGTAAAGTGATATGTCCAAAATACAAGAATTTTTGGCATTTTGCTGCACATGTAAACATTATATTTTAGAATGTCCAAAAAGAACGTAATCATCGACTTTTTAACACGAAAAGTTTCACTGCAGATAATGTCAATTACACAATTGTTTTAAATAACATTGAATAATTTTTTAATTTCATGAGTTCATTACAGCTCGGTCTTTTTTCATACTTAATAATTAAAATAAACCAGGAGTGTTTTGCCATATCTTACATTTGAAATATTTCACTGTAGGTACATACGATACCTATTAATCATTGAAATCTATCGAGGATAAATCTGTGGAGGGGAGCCTAATTGTACAAAGCCAGTAGAGCTTTTATGATTCAATTATGGGATTATGTGAAATATGAAGGGAGATCATAGTAACCGATCCAAAAGGGAGGGTGAATTGAGAAGAATTTTAATATGTCATGTTCTTCTTTTTTATATTGACCAATGAATATGTCAATCATAAAAATTTCAGCATGATATCCTGCTTGCCCCTTGCCTATCCTATCCTACTTCCTACTAATATTTACGAGTATAAATGTGAAAATTTGTGAAGATGTTAGAAAGTTTGTTAATCAATCACGCTCAAAAGGCTGAATGGATCAGGCTGAAATTTGGTTCAGAGATAGATTATAGTCTGGAATAATATATACGGGGTAAACGGGGTTAATAGGCACTAAGGGGTGAATAGGAACAAAATGGTCAGTGAAATTTTGCAGTTATTTTCTCCTATGCGAAACTATAAACCACTTCCACGTCACACTGGAGAGAATCGTCGAAAACCCGCTTGAATACTTGAAAATTTCTAAAAGAAAGTATTTAACAAATTCTAATGACCATTTTATCCCTATTCACCCTTTCATCCCTATTCACCCCGTTTGACTACTTTTTATCTCTGGAATGCGTTCCTATGGGTTGCATGGTCCAGAATTCTATGCAATCGGCGCAGCGTGTACCAGCTACTATTCCATTTATACGATGATAAAACCTAGGATACGTAGAGCAAACAAACTAGTCCCAGACGTGGCATAGAATGGGAAATAAAGTTCAGAGTGACCTAATAATGCCAAGCACAGTGAAGTAACGGCTGCCAATATCAATACGCCACCAGCAAGCGGTACCTAAGGTTTAATAAAAAAAAACTATTAACTATGTAGCTCACTTGCAAGGAACTGGAATTAATAAAAACCGGACCACTTAGGTTATGTAATGTAGAATAGTAGAAGGGTTAACCGTATTAGTGTCCAGTGTTACACAGCACATATTTTACGCTAGTTTTTCTGTTCGTGATTTTTTTCAATTCCTAGGGCAAATTGAAACTTGTTCGTTTAGTTTCTTTTAATTTAATTTGGTTCTACCTTACGTTACAACTTCTCCTCTTAAGTATAGTTTAGTCCACCCATTTCAATTTTTAGATTTATTGTACCGCTAACTACCGATACAAACATGAACCTACAATTGACTTCCAAAATATTGTATAATTTATGTATCTAGACGTATTTTTAAAACAATTGTAAAATTTAAATAAATTACGAAGGTATCCTCAAGGAGTACTAGCCTTCGTATTTTTTTTAGCAAAGTAGTAAAAGTACCTAAGTATCATTTAAAGATCGGCAATGCGGGTATGACGACCCTGGTGTTACACACGTCCATATACCACGGTAACCACTTCCCTTCAGGTAGGCCGTGTGCTTGTCTGCCACCTAAGTCGTATGAAAAAATATAGACAGGTATATTTATGGTTTCAACGTAAACTCTAAAGTAAATAGTTGATGTGACTGTAAAGAAATGTAGGTCATTGTTTTATTAAAAATTCACAGAATATTGGCATCGATGAATATATCAATATTTAACTGTGACCGAAATGAAAATATTGCTGTAGGAACACGTTCAGTTAATTAATAAATTTATGAGTTCATTGTATTCCCAGTTTCTCAATGCAATTTGTCAGACTAAATTCGAGTACTAAGCGAACATTTGCAACGGTTGTTGACAGTATTCCATTCATACGGTATTTAACACGATTAATTCTCTGTAAGGGCCTTGTCGCGGGTTCAAGTTCCGTCTTGGATGTTCACTTTTTCACTTCAAAATTTCATGGAAATAAATTCTAATTTAAATATGAAAATGTCATGAAAACTTTGAATTTATAGTATTATTTGAGTTTTTGTTTAACAAAAAGTTTTAATCACGAATCTTAGAGACTGCGTCAAAACGGCAGCTTTATACTGAACCCCATTTTGCCTCCAACCCTCGATCGTTGTAGGCTAAGCGTAGTCACGTTAAGTTTGCCAACTTTGCGTTACAGGACATATGCCTGTCTTGAGACGCAAACCACAATAGATAAATAACTTCAAACTTTCTACGTCGCAAGAGTTTGGTTACAATAAAATTCATAATTCCTATTCCAAAACGAATACAGCAGAAGATAGGTATATCGTCGCTGTGGAGCGAAAACTCACTAACTAACACATAGATAGTTTTGAGATAATCGCGATTGAAACTTTTTTTATCTTTTGCTTTAAATAACTCTGTAATGCTTAATGTTACATTAATGAAGTGTACTAACGAAAGATGTGTATCTTGATAATAAAATGTAATCTTAAGGTTAAAATTTGATAGTTTTTTGTTTTTATGTAGATATCCTATTTTTTTAAGTTAATGAATTTTCGCATTTGCGCACAGAAAGCATTTTTGATACTTAGTTATTTTTTCATGTCACTTAGTTATTAATTCTAACAAAATTTAGTTAATTTATTTACACTTAGTTATTTATTTGTTTTACTTAAGTATCTATTTAGGAAGGATTCTGATAATTTTGACATAGTTATGATTTAGGTAGGTATAAAAATTACGTTGATAACAAAAGTATTACTTTATTTTTTTACTTTATTTTTTTTTATATAGGACACGTCAAAATGACTTTACCTCGCCTGATGGTACCTAAGCTAAAGGCAAAGTCTCAGGACTGGAATGCTTTTTCACGCCCCGCTTAAAGACCCCGGGACTATAGGAGGAAGGAAACACATGCGCTGGTAAAGAATTCCAAGTCTTTATGATGCGGCAACTAAAAGAGGCACCGAAACGCTAGGTTTTTGATGGAATTGATTCCACCGTGTGAGGGTGATAACTCAGTCTGGCACGTGTAGTTCTTTGAAGGAAAGGAGAGGGTGGGATTAATTCGAAGAGCTCATCGGAACACTCGCCATGGTAGAGCCGGTAAAAAAGTTTGAGGGTGTTCGTGACTTCTGGACTCCCAATAATGCAGACTGCACGTCGCTGCAACCTGTCGAGAGCATCTAATAAGTACTGTGCAGAGCCATCCCAGAGATGAGAACAGTATTCCACCCCGGAACAGATTTGTGTCTTGTACAAAAGACACCGCTGCTCCGGCGTGAAAAACCGCTTCACCCTGTTCAGGACTCCGAGTTTACGCGAGACCGTTTTAATGATGCTCTTGATGTAGTTTTTGTTGTTCAGCTTGCAGCGAACATCCATGCCGAGTATATCGAGATTGTCCTGCAGTGCAATGGTGTGTTCCGAAGAGTAGGGAGCGGAAGGAAAGGAGATACCTTTGCTGTAAACGCACAAGCCTGCGTCTTCTTGGCATTGAACTCGACCAGGTTTTCAGAGACCCATTGAGAAATGTGATTCAGGACCCGGTCAAGTTCAGTGACAAGTGACAAACAAAAATGAATAATTACTTTGTAAGAGATGATATTAAAATAATATAAAACTACTAGACTCTCTCTGTCTGGTTCTGGCAACCTGTCACTCAGGTCAGGATGTTTACAAACAGGCAAGGACTGAAACCAGCTATGAAGTTCGACAGGTATAATGTCAGTTCTACACAGATTTGCCAAATCAGTTTTCTTAGCCTGTGTAATGGGCAACATTGAGGTAGATGCCTTAGGAAATATCGAATCGCCGCCAGTTAAGGTCCCCAAATATTTCTTTGATTTGTTTCGTGTTTTCTTAACATACGTAGTATAACGTCTGCGAGGCGGCGATGCCTAGGTAGTATCTACTGGTGGTCGATGGTGATCGCGAGACTGCGTCAAGCCTGCGTGATCACGCACCGCCAGTGGGCCCGATTCCGTAGGAGGCGTCTCCGCTCCGCAGATGCGGAGGCCCGACAGGCGGCGGTATACGCGGAATACAGGGAGGCCCTAAAAGCCCTCCGAGTGGAGATAAGGCGCGTCAAAACCGAGGCACGCCGTGAGCTATTGGAGACGTTGGAACGGAACTCGTGGGGGCGGCCCTATCGCATGGTGCTGGGCAAGCTGCGCCCTTGGGCCCCGCCACTGACCCAGCGTCTCCAACCAGATCTCCTCGGAGGAGTGGTTAGCTCCTAGTTCCCAGCGAGGGCGGTGGAACATGTTCCACTGCAAATGACTCCGCCTCGGTCACCTGTGGCGCCCAGCGTGGATGACGACGACGTACCCGAGGTCGCTTGGGTGGAACTAGAGCTGGCGGTGCGAAGGCTCAAAGCCAAGAACACCGCCCCTGGACCCGACGGCATTCCAGGTCGAGCGTATGGCGAGCATGTGGTGTGTGAGCGAGTGGGTCCTAGCTCTAGACGATTAAGCTCTCGAGCCCCGACTGAGAGGGCTTTTCAGCGCATGTTTGGAACGGGGCCAGTTGCCGAGACTGTGGAAGATGGGGAAGCTGGTCCTCATCCGAAAGGAGGGCCCGGCGGACTCACCGTCCGCCTACCAGCCCAAAATGTTGCTCGACGAGGTGTGCAAGCTTTTTGAAAGAGTGATCGCGAAGCGCCTCGTCGAGCACCTCTCCAGAGTGGGGCCGGACCTGTCGGATGGCCAGTACGGCTTCCGGCCGAGGCGCTCCACCGTGGATGCCATCATGCACGTGAAGGCTCTAGCGAAGGATGCAATTGCCCGGGGTGAGGTGATCTTGGCGGTGTCCCTGGACATTGCCAACGCATTCAACACCTTGCCCTGGAGTTGCCTTAGAGAGGCGTAAATGTGTAAACGTACCTTATTAACGTTACACATAAAATAAGTTAGTGATAATTTCAGCTTTATATATGACTGCGAAAACTAACTAACAGCATTTTAGTGATTATTTCTAAATATAGGAATGTATAAAACAAGGTGATACGGTGCATGTGAAAAGTAACTAACTGTCGTTAATTAATAGTAGCGGAGATTGTTTAGTAAATAATTTAAAGGAGAAGTAACTAAGTGTATTTAGTGATTTTGTCAACAATTGATATACCATCACTTGGCATTATAAGGTTAAACGTAACATTTACTCAAGTACCTTAATCAATTTTCGTATAGACTATTTGTGTTGAATCCGTAATTAGGTAACTTTCACTTTCAATTAACTTAGTAATTATTCAAAAATATACCCTAATACAATGCTTTTAGATGAAAGGAGGTGTTTATGGACCGATTAGCATCAATAACTCATTTTAGCCAAAAATGTTAGTTAGTGAGTTTTCGCTCCACAGCGACGATATGAATACTTTTGATTTTTGTTTATTCATAACGACATAAGTTATGCAAAATATATCTCTTCTACTAATGATTGTCACACGATAAATTAAAAAAATAACGTTGTTATTAAAAATGTTGAGATCGTAGACCCGAGTTAAACAACTTTTTTAATTTATTGACTCGATGGAAACGTGTAACAGTTTTTGAATTTTTACGTTCTATGCATTTATGGTAGTGATTTTTTAATTATATCTACATAGGTATAATGTACATGATCACGTAGGTTCGTATTAATTTCCGGCTATTATAAAGCCCTGCGTCTGACGGTAATCGTTATATAATGTTGATTGATAGGTCCAAAGCATATTTTTACCGATTTTTCATGCAACAAAATTCTCTTATAGCGCAAACGGTTGTGGCAATAACTATAATGAAAAAACGAGTAGACTCTCGAAGAATTATAGCCCACTAACTGCTTTCGATAAAATACATTTTTACCTAATTTGCTTATAAATATTCAAAGAATGTAATAAAACCACTTAGTGGTTTGACATACCTATTAAACTAATTATAATAAAAAATGTTAAATATGAGCTCACTGGTTTTATAGATGAAGTTTACAGCCATAAATTAAAATTAGCTTTTAGGAAGCTTAACGTTTTCCAATACTCAAGTGATGCCAGATCATCTTTTAAATCCTCTTCACAAATCATTGATCATAATAAAAGTTGCAAATAAGCTGATAGATGATTTATAAAGCAACTAGCTATCACCCGCGGTTTCGCCCACGTGAAATTCTGATCCCGTGCCCGATACCCATGTATTTCCGTAATAAAAAGCCTGTGTTTTTCCAGACTATGATCTATCCCTGTACCAAATTTCAACCAGATCAGAGAGAAACATCCAAATATTTTCACAAACTTTCACATTTATAATCCATATCTAATCTAATATCATGATACTTAATTATGGGCATACTCGTTAGTTTCATTCTTTTAATAATTTCCAAAATTTAACACGGACTTCTCACAGCACAAAATATAAGCACTAATAAAACCCCCTTCAATTCCTATTCCAATGATAAAGAGTTAGGTACTTCTACGTGGTAATTTTATGCCGCTAGTTAAGAAAAATCGCTGAGTTTAAGAGAATTTTATGAAAGTTAAACGAGCCGTGAAGTCATTGCATTAAGCGAAGAGGGCTTCACCAACACTTAATTAAGAATTCACTCCCCCCGCCCGCCCTCAGCAGTCACAACAAAAGATTCCATTGCTCGACAACGCAAGCAAGAGAGCCGTCGCCTCCTGTCCTTCATTCATTATCTTCTTCGCAAATCCTACTGTCTGTCGAGTTTTTCAGTCGAGCAAGAGGCGAAAGACAATGTTCCTGCTCAGTATTACGGAAGCTTTTGAATCTCTAATGCCAGCTATCTTCATTAAAATTAATTCACTTTTTAATAATATCTGAAGACAGCGTCTCGTAAACGTGACACGACCGTTTCATTTGTCACTGCATAAAATTTATCGTTGAGAAATTTAAAGTATTTAAGTTTAAATTTCTCAATTTAAATTACAATTTTAGGTTAAGTATTAATTAATGTTGACAGAAATGCAATTGATTTCAAATTGTAGTTATAATAGTAAAAATATTTGATTATTTAAAAATGTTAATGTTACTTAAAGATTTTATGATGAAGGTAACCACGTTTTTAAATGACTTCGAATCAGGAAGAGGTTGTCAATTCGAATGTTTATAATTTTTAAAGTTATTTTTTCGTGCATGGATTTGCAAAATTCTTGTTTTGTTTTGAGACGAATAACCATAACCAATATAAATAAATTGATTGGGTTATTTAAAGACTTAGATTCATTTTAATATTTCTCTTTGTGTGCTTGATAAAAGAAATAATATCACTAAAATATCTGGCGCAATCGAAACAGAAATTCACGTACGCTCAAAATTCATACTGCACTCGACATAGACATTAACAAAATAGAACAAATGGGGTGGATTCAGATTGTTCCGTCGTGCTCTCATAACAATACATGTCGAATGGAGCACAGCAATTCTATCGGAAAATCCATTCTGCTTCACTCATCTGCAAAAAGTATGACATCAAGCCAAATTATTATCGAGGGGCCCGGATTGCTGCGGACTAGGTACTAGTAATGATTCGTTTAGGGAAATTCTGAATACTTACATATAATATCTTTGTACATTAAAGAGAAATTTTATGCGGCATAAAAATGTATAGAAGAAAGCGTTGTTAATTTTGCCTAAAATGGTAATAAAGTTAGGTTAGGAGTTTACGCCTGTGAAGTATAGTGTTTATGCAAATTTTGTTACATATTTTCAAATCCAGTTCAAAAAGCTTGGGCCTGTGAATTAATGTAGAATATCTCCACAGTCAACAAACATATTACTCACATCTGCAATAGACAAGCAGTAAAAGTAGAAAAGCATAATTAGACCAGAGGAAGATAAACTTTCCAATATTCTGTTGATATGATTTTGTAAATAATTAATATTTTTGAAGGTAGGTAGATTAGTTTTACCAGTCGACCCTGCCGTCAAGGATCAATGGGAAATGAAGGGTCATCATATCATTTTCTACTATTAAAGATCGATTGGTACTCTTTATTGCACACAAAACAAAGGATACAAACAAGGATAATTTTCTTTGATTTGGGCAATTCCAATAGATATGTTGCAGTACTCATTTTTTATTTTATAATTTCAGGCATAACTTCACAACTGTTCTGTTATAATTAACTTATTTTCACTCCAAAAAGCAGATGTTTTTAAAGTAGACAGTCTTATCACTAAATGCATTTTCTACAACGTCTCTATGGTAAGGCTGCTAAACCGGGCAAACTCAAATCTTAATTAAAAATGGACTCTTTCGCATTAAATTACCATAATAAATGCTTATAAAATCCCATATACGAAGATTACAGAGCTTTTAGATATGTTTAAAATGTAAAGTATCAGAATTTCGATAGCAAGGTTTAATATTCATGTAAGCAGACCATAATATAGATTGGACTTGATTATCTTATCCACATATTTTATTAAATCCACTTTTAGCGCAGCTTTTATTGATATTACTTTATGCAAAGGAAATATATCGTTGAATAATTAGTTTAATCGTCGAACGTTCGTTGTTTTCTTCAAGTTTAAAGTTTTGCCGTTTTACCGGTTCCATCCGGACCAAGTTATAATTACTCCGACTCAAGTTTTCCATTTAAAAACTCGACAATCGCAGACAATTAAAAATAACACAATGAATTAAACGTTGAAATGACTGCTTGCTTTCACCAATGCATACTACGTATTGTAACTTCCATGATATTTATTTGGCATCGTTGAACATAAAACATCTGATTTATGCAACTTCGAGCTTATTATGAGCATGAGCACTGTCGGTGTCAACCCAATAAAATATTAAAACGACATTAATACTCGCACACATTTTTATTTTCAACAGAATATTAAGTGCTCGTAATTTTAAAACAAAGTAGTAGCAATAAATACCCATTTGAATAATATTAAAGGTTTCACTTCACTTCAATTAATGTAGCTTATGGTTATTATCATGTCAAGTTATAGATACCGTTTCATTTAAATATTTAATCAGATTGAAGTCGTAAAAATTAACTCTTAATTTGCAAAATGAGTGGCTTTCGGTACTTTACTGTTGTAAATTCCAGTACAACGATGACAGTTTTGTCAATACCCCTTCCATTTTTAAATAGATCTCTGAAATTGCTAAGTTTATAAACGCTTATAGGTAATACCAGTGATCTCACGATGCACAAACATCAAAAATACATTGAAAAATAACGTGAATGCACTGCGAAAGCGTTCATTCAGTTCTTAAATACTAGAAGAAATCACGTTGCTGCCATATCAAATAAATTTTTCAGAGGATATTGCAATAAATACTGGTAACAACCACGAAATCTCTTTTCACTCGCATTTTATCACCAGCGATGCATCATAGATCTCACCTTTAGTTTAGTAGAGGATATGACCCTAGAAGTTAAAAATACATTTTTTACGAAGAACACAAATATGTGAATACCATTAATACATTGTATTACGGACATGACAAGAAATACGATTATAATATTATGGATAAGGCATTCTTTCATAAACCTGTTATTGAACATGTTTAACACGCAATTTTGCATACACGTTTATAGCTTGATAATTAACGTCTAAGATGCGCCTAAGAGTTATTAACTAGAAAGTAAATAGTAAACATCGTATGGATACATAGTTTATATCTATCCGACATTCATTTCGTATGATACAAGCTTTTACTTGAGGCTTTACTTATAAATAGTGGTACAGTTTTTTAAAAGATACTTAGTTCTTAGACATTTCGGAGAAGATGGAACTTTCATCTATAATATAACATCCCCCCCCTTCCCTTCAGGGTAGGCAGCGCGTGTGTGACACCCTTAGTGTTGCACACGTTCATAGGCCACGGTGACCGCTTCCCATCAGGTGGGCCGTGTGCTTGTCTGCCACCTATGTAGTATAAAAAAAAAAAAAAAAAAAAAACATACGTTTTAAGTAGTGTCCGACCGAAACTGGTTTTTACGACCGAAACCGAAACCGAAAACGAATTTCGGCAACGGTCTCAGTTTCGGCCGAAACCGAAACCGAAACCGAAACTTCTGAATTAGACGAAGTTTTCTCGAAAAATTGCCAAATGCTGTTTTTAACGACATTGTTCTTTCATAATAAATGATTCAATACTACAACAAAGAAAGGTTCTCTATTAAGTAGGTTTAATCAGTAGGTACTCAATGTATATTTTAATTTATTTATATTCGAGAACTATTATGGATAAGGTTTTAAATTGAAAAACAAATAAAATAAGTATACTTAAGTGTTAATTTTATACGGATAACCAGGTAGGTATCTGCTCGTTTAATTATAAGTGTTAATTAAAAAAAACAATTATTATATATACCTACTTATCTAATATTTTTTTTTATTGGTAATGGGCTCGCGTTTGACCACAATCTCACCTGTTGGTAAGTGATGATGTGGTAGACGGTGGAGCACGCTTGCCTAGAAGTAAACTATTCACTCTAGACTTGAATACTCCCAGGTTGTAGCTTTCCGGAAATACAGACTCAGGCAGGGCATTCCATCCACTCTTTAGCAGTACGCACGATGAACGTACGAATAATGATTAAATTGAACGCAAAACCCTAAATCCTTAATATTATCACCACTAATGCACTATTAGTAAATACCATGTATCTAACTATTGTTTACATAGCATTAGCGAAAGAGTTAACCACAAAATGTTTAGATTTTTATGGTAAATTTTTATAATAATCTAGGTTCTCCTTTGTTATATTAAATTACTTTTCGAGGTACTCTTATATTATATCACATGATAACACTCACCGAATTCAAAACATATCACACGAAAACTCACAACAAACAAAATGCACTGCAAACAAACAGGTTACGACATGATTACGCCGTCGCTTGGATGTCATTTACCGCGCCGAACACAGCGCGGAAACTCCCGAATGCAGTTTCGGTTTCGGTCGTAGTTTCGGCAGGTTTGCTGCCGAAACCGAAACATAACCGAAACTCGTTTTTTTGCCGAAACTCAACCGAAACCGAAACCGAAACCGAATATTCGGTCGGACACTAGTTTTAAGCAATAAATGCCAATGAATATATTTACTAAAAACGTCACTGCGACTTCAAAAACAAATAAGTATGCAACAAGCAACAAGCAATTTATCGACTGAAATACAAAATATGAAACGAAAAAATATAAATTATTTCCCAAATTGAGTAAAATTACGCAGCTCTTTAACAGTTAGCTATGCTTACAATAAGTGATAACCTAAGTGTGAACAAAAAATGTAATTTTTTTTCAAGCTGATGCTTGTGCGAAACGAAACAAAGTAAAAACAGCTTCTAGACAGTTTTCTTTTTACTTTTTATGCTTTGCCAAGAAGCTGATGTGAACTTTTTAGATAAATTTATTCATTCTCTAGAGTTCAGACGGTTGATGTTTATGTGACAGGAACTAGTAACTTTTCTCGTAATTACTCATGGACCATAAATAAAATAGTAAGTGCCCAATGACTTTGCATCTCTAGGGGTCAAATTGCATAAAAGTTTAAGATCCCCTACATTTTTGTATATTAAAGGATATTATTATTTTTAATGCAAATATAACTAGGTACATAGTAACAGTTACGTAAAGGAGCTCCAACAAAGAGAATATTATAATGTCCAAAACTCATCCAATAAATTAAAGCAACACAGATATTAAACGCTGTAGGCATATAACCTTTGCAGAGAATGGCGAACTGCACGTAAATTCTACTGAAGGAATTCATAAGGTGGCTCTTTCTTTGAAATACCTTTTTGGGGGTGCATCCATAAATCAGCATAACGAGGTAGTCTTCCGCAAGGTGCCCCCTACTAACATTAAGCTTCTGTAATATTTTCTCACTTACGACAAAATTTTCTGTCTCCTTATTTATGTTGAGCCAAGTTTTGAGAGCGTGCTGTCGTCTCAAGCTGCAAGGCAAGTAATAATCTAGCGGTGTTTGAGGCACACGTATATTTTCAAGTATTAAAATGTCTGGGTATTAGACGTGGTGAAATTTACAATGCTGTTATGCTTCACCTGCTAGTGGATAAAATATTTTCGTGACGATGTATTTGACGCTAAAGTAATTCTACCTATATTTACGTGGACAGATGTAAGGTAAATAAGTTTGTGTCAGAACTGTTGTAGTATAAATTACAAATGCTCAGGAATCAATAATATTGTATTTATTTTGTAACCTTTTGAAAATAGGCAGCTCGCAAAAACCATAATAAAGTAGTGCCATAAAATGACTTAACAGAAATGGTATAGTGAAAGTATAATAAATTATAATTTATTGTTCCACAACTGAGTGAAAAAGACTTATTGATTGACATTTACAAATAATTATGTGCCATTTCGTTTCACAAAACGCAATTCCAAGAATTGGAAAATTAAAATTCTGTATAGCGGTGAAACTAGAAAAAATATTTAATAAAGATTATAGCAATTAGTATGCTAACATTTCCTATGAATTCAATACTCATTTGCGTATCCAATTTGTGGTTATTCAATATTGTTTAGTTTTCAATATAAATTAAAACTTTAGAGCTAATAAATTTAACCATGGTTGCACAAGTAGTTACTAGCAAAACGAATAATCACCTCATTATGCTTTGTGTAAATACGATCTCTGTGCAGTTTACTACAAATAGAATTTAAATTCTGATCAGAAAGCCATGTTTAGTGCGGTCGTAAAACTCTAGGTCCTTGGCGTTTTAACCAGGAATCATAAAAGCAAGATAAAGTTATCTCCGACGAATATGTCGAAACCAAATTTATCTTGTATTCTATGGAATGTATTGAACTTACAGGCACGTATATTAATTGAAGGTAACTCAAAAATTATAGATAGGTACTATCTAAAGAGTATCCTAAATGAGACTCTTGACTCTCTTGGGTTTCAAAATTTGAAATTATTTTACACTCAATAAATTAGCGGAAGTAAAAATTTCAATAAAAATGTGTTTAAAATTAATCTTGGTAATACAAACCAAGGAAACCAAATCACATCTGAATCAACAAACAATCAAAAACAATTTACTTTTTTTCTTACATGTTTAGTCTAAATTATATATTATGTCTAAATAGTATTTCAATCAATTCATCATTTAACCCTAAACTTGGCAGCGTATCTAATAATGCACATTTTATAAAAAAAAAATATTGCGAGTAGTATCACTCATTTTCAACTGTTTGATTTGTTTGAAATGGTAGTATAACGTCCAAACTTTTTACCAAAAAATATATTTTAGCATTCTGGCAACACTATTTGACAGTGGATCGCAAGATGTTGAACCATGCGAGGGCGATGCCGAGACTCAAGGTAATAACTTGTAATAATTCCTTAATTTACTTGTTGGGCCCTAAGCTAGTTACTTCATTTTATAGTTGAATACCTGTACTTACGGTTTTAATTTCAATTTGAGAGAAAAAAACACATTTTGTACAACAATCGTGAGCGTTTTTATTGGTGTATCTATAAATGCACATTGCCAGGTTATGCATATAGCAACGTTTATTTGGTCATGTGTATTTTAGGATACATTGACAAGGACTCGACAAAAAGTGTGAAATGGTTTTTTTGTTATAATTTGATATAAAAAACGTGTTCAAATAAAATTTAGTTTTATTTTTTGTTATTCTTGTTTTAATGTGCAATAATTTCACGATTTGCAGCCAATCACAATGATCTCAGCGAATTTTGACATAAGTACCTAAGCCAGGAGCAGACTCAGACCTAGTAAAGACTGATTCCTGTGAAGGTGGACTGGATCTACCTAGGTGTTTACATAATTACAACAGCTCGTCAGCATTTTTGTGGTACTGCAAACCTTCTGATGCCAAGTCACCTTCAGAATACTTTTGCATGTTTTTGTCTGGCAGGTCATCCAGGTTGATAGAAAAAATTGCGAGGAAGAAGTCGCCAGAATAATCCATTTAGGTTGGGCAGCATTTGGCAAACTACATCCGGTAGCCTCCTCTCCCTCACCACAATGCCTCAAAACGAAGATCTTCAACCAGTGCATCCTACCAATACCATCAATATCCACGTTTCGGCACCGTTAGTCATGACGACTTACGGTGCCGAAACGTGGATATTGACGTTGGGGTTAGTCAACAAATATAAAGTCGCGCAGCGGGCTATGGAGCGAGCTATGCTTGGAGTCTCTTTGAAGGATAAAATCTGGAGTGAGGTCATCCGACAAAGAAGTAAAGTTACTGACATAGCTCGCCAGAATAAGCAAGCTAAAGTGGCAATGGGCTGGCCACATCTGTAGAACGACCAATGGCCGTTGGGGCAAACGAGTTCTAGATTGGAAACCGTGAGTCGGCAAAAGGAAAGTGGAACGCCCCCCCCCCCTCCCCCCAGTCAGATGGACTGACGACCTGAAAAAGGTAGCTGGTATGGACTGGATGCGGAAGGTAGAGAATCGAGTGGTATGGCGCATATTGTGGGAGACCTATGTCCAGCAGTGGACGTCGATCATAGGCTAATTGATTGATTGTTCTTGCCTGACGATATACAAATTGGTATCATGTTCCATTAAAGGGCACTTCGCTGAATGTAACTACCGACGATATCAAAGAGTTCATTGCCATCAACCTTCTTATGGGTGTTGTTGATATGGCATCTTACACCGACTATTGTTCCACTTTTCTCAGGTTTCACAATCGGCGTTATTATTACAAGTAATTTTTACTAATAGCTGTGACTTATGATAAATAATAAAATATTTTCCTTACCAAAATACTATGTTTTTTTTCTCTTACCAGCAGGCAATGTGTCTCTAAAGGTACGCAATTATTTTCTACTACAATTTAGAACTCTTGGCAATGTATATTATAAGATACACGTCATAAATCCAAAAATATAAATAAGATATTTTTTTTTGTATTTTTTTCATATATAATTATCACTTAGAAGCTAAGTTAACTAAAAAAGAAAAAGAAAAACGATCACTTTTTCCGCTGCCAAGTTTAGGGTTAATAACCCAACGTTAAAAACACATACATAATATATCTACATAATTACATTAATACAAATTATTAACCGGAATAATTTCATACAAACTTCGTTATAAGTATGCAAATTCAAACGAAAATTCCCAGTGTAAGCCACATCAACGTTGATGAGTTTGCAAATTAAAAAGTTACCATCTCATTTTTATTGCGGTACTCTATATATGGCTGTAATTAAATTCTCATATCCCTTCGGCTTGTTTGGGACAGTTATCACTTAACTTTATTCCCTCTAGTTCCACACTTTTTCCACCACAAAGTTTTTTAGACGAGTTCAAAGCTGTACTCACTTCAGCGAGTCTTTGTTGGGTCCTCATTTAAAATCAATCGCTGCCATTCTGTCCGAGGGTGGCACACTGAGACGAGATTTCGGAGGGAATTCTTAATTAAGCTGCCCGATCCTCTTTAGTTAATGGAGGCCCATCCGAAATCCTTAGATGCGCGGGTAAATGAGAGGCGGCGTTGTTGCGACGTCAAAAAGAGCAAGATAAGATTATCAACCATGATAACATTTTTTTAATTTGCAACGTCCGTAAAAGCATTTTAATTCTGTAACCCAGCATTGAGGCGTAGACCTTTTTACATGACAATGAGGAAAGAACATTCCAAAATAAGAGCCCTAACGTGTTAGTAGTACGTTGTTTTAAGGTTATAAATAAATGATGACCTGAAATGTAAATTTTAAAATCAAACCTATCTTTAATATCATTATAATTCATAGTACAATATTTTATAAAGTTTTTAACTATTAGGTACAGATAAATCTTTTGTTAGCCAATCAGGGTGGGTACTGCAATGGTTTGCCAACGGATTAAGGTCGTTAAAATTTATCAGCAGTCTTTACGGACAAGGGAAAATACTTTCGAGAAAATGAAAAGCATTATAACATTTTAGCACCTTAATGAAAGGCCTTCCTAAGTCCCTACCGCCTGCGAAACACTCGTATTTACATTACTTAAATCCTAGCTTAAGAATGTACTACACTTGTATTCTTAGATCGGGTTTCTATTATTCTTTTCCATATTTTTAAAATAACATAGAAAAAGAAAAAAATCAGGACATTATTATGGGACAAGTAACCAAAAATGTAATGCTGTCATATTAAATCTAATTGTGATTGCATTAAATAGTGTTAATGGCACTGAAATTAATCGTACAAAAGAGTAATTTATCTTGTATAACTATTATGTTTTGAACTGGTTATAATATCAATAAAAAGGTGATATGGTCACTTATTCTAAGGCAAAAAGCTCATAATTTGATCACTGGCTTAGATCAGATAGTATCGCTTGACGCTTTGCTACAATTTCAACAGCAGAATTCCACAGTGCACCATTGAAACAGGAACGAAATAATTAAACAGGATCTAATTAAGCTTTGTCTCGTACGCTGACAGAAGGATGAGCTGTCTTATTAAGAATCCGCAAAGTAAATTAATTCGCACATTGTCTTGTAATTTATGTCAGCCCGTACGTCTTCCTGATAAATGGCTGGCAAGAATGATTTTGGTAACAAAACTAGACCGGGAAATTATTTTATGGATATCACTCGTGATCGTCTTAATATAGGCAATTTAATTAATATTATGTTTATATGCATGTAGACTTTGATTATCTTTAGACTGGTCATAACAGTTCTCATTACAACATTATACATTTACTATTTTATTCATAAATCTTATAATTACATTTCCATTTTATTTTTAACATTATACATTTACTATTTTATTCATAAATCTTATAATTACATTTCCATTATTATCTTTTACATTTACATTATAACTCTGTAAAAATAAAAATATAATTCCAGTAAGTGTAATGTTTCAATAAAAAATAAACAAAACCGCATTCTTTTACTTATTTTTTTTTCCAAATTACAAGTTCAATTTTCTAATTCTAACTTTTGTAATAAAGTACGATAAATAATATTATAAACGACTTTCATTTTATGCCAATTCTTTACTACCGACAACATAATCCAATCAAGAGAATATGGTAACATATCTAGGCTTTGTTTCTGTCAGTCCATTGAGGTAGATTATCACAAAAAAGACCAGCTGGCCAAGCCTATACCAGTACTTCGAATGGGTTCATTAATGATAATGGATGCCAGTAATTACTCTTTGTTCTACTAATTTTAGGCTTTTATACCTCCCACCTTAATGTATTGTCTACATTAGTTTAATATGATGTTGAAGATAATATAAATAGGTATTATGTCGGCTTATCATAATAACTTAATATAAGTTCGGGGTTTGGGTTGATTAATAGCTTTTGTTTCTATTAATTGTGTGTGCAAGCTCGTTCAGTTATAGCGGTAAGTGTATAAGTTTTGATATTTATGACGTATAATAACCGACCATAAAGTAGTAAAGTGACGATAACACAGTGCTTGACATTTTTTCTAACATACGAGTACATTTTATTCAGCACTATGTCCAGCAAACGGTTCTAGACGACAACGTGTTACTTATAGTAATTAAAATCGCGCTAGCCAAAAGAAGCAGCTATAATCTAACACCAGATAGTTTAGAGACGGGACTTAACCATGACACTAACGACAATCTCGTTACGAAACATGCATTATATATAACGCTATTATTAACAAAAAGGATTATTATTATAATGAGTGTCAAATACGTTCAGTAATCCAATAAAAAAAATGTAAAAACGTTAACAGTACAATGTTGTAAGTCTTATTATGCATTTTGTGGTATTATAGTTAAAAGAAACGTTACCTATAAGTTAGTTACGTTTAAGCATCCCGCGAAACCTTTTTATTTCACTCTTTTTATCTTTGATAGCGGTCTATTAGTCAGAATTATCATTATCATTTCAATCATAGGGTGCAGCTGAAGTGATAGGTGCTTCATTTAATATTTTGGACCTTATAATGAAGGGTTTTTGTGAAGTCATTAAGTTAAACGTTAACCTGATGGATGGCAGAATGAAGCCAGTCTTGAGCTATTAAAATGAGACCATAACTATAATTATTTTCGCCCTATAATTGTTATTTTTCAATACTTACTATTATTTAAACGAAGTATTATAAATGCTTCAAAAACTGACGGTTATTATAGATTGCAGTGCTTACCATACGTATAATAATGATTATTTTTACAGCAACTTTCTATTGTCATATGTAATAGATAAAAATAATTTTTAAATCTGACGATGATTTTATCATCTCTACCTCGGTATCATTAATCATTGACCCTACACCAGAAAAATAAATTAGAGTATTTCCATTACCCACAGTTGAACAAACGCTATTACAAGAGATGTTTACTCATCTAATCATATAATAATTCATTCATCACAAATAAATCATTATAACTCAAAATCATTTTGTGTTACAATAAACCGCTCAACTATTCATAATCGAATCGAATGAAGCAGGGTAGAGGTACCGATTATCGTCCATTTGTCACGGAACTACAAACAGGTGTGCCGGATGGTCGAAAGCACGTGTCAGTCCGACAATACACGTTCCTTCCGCCTTGAACTTTAAGGTTCCGCATTGAAATTTTGAATAGTTTACAGTGTTTAAGTTTAGTATTAGACTTTGAATTTAAAGTACTTATTTAATTTATATGTGAACTTCTCTCTCTCTCTTTGTAGGTATTCATTGGGTCTGCGCTTCAGACTGGTCAATATTTCTTTCTGAAACTTTGCACCCTACCGTATTTATCAGGAATCAGGAGGGCTAGGAAATAGACGTTCTAATATTGGAGGTGCCTAATAGAGGAAGTTTAATGTAATTTCATTTCTCTGTAATCTATACTAATATTATAAAGAGGTAAAGTTTGTGTGTTTGTTAAATTGTAAGGGGTAATCTCGGGATCTACCGAACCGATTTTAAAAATTCTTTCACCAATAGAAAGCCACGTCATTCGTGAGTGTCATAGGCTATTTATATTTTATTGGAAAACTTGAATTAACACCGGGGCGAAGCCGGGTCCCGGGTCGCTAGTATAATATACAGCGGAAAGTTGCCAATATAGAACCGGCGACTCTTAAATCGGCGCTTCTCCTTCACATCTTTAGCTATCTACTAGATCAAATAGTTGTCAGATTAATTTCCCATTCATTTCATTTTCAACGGAACACCTTTCAACAGCTTAACTTCGAACTTGATCACTATGTATTTAAATACGTTTCTTAATGTTGGAAGTTCTATTATAGCGTTGATTGATCATCGACTATTAGCATCGAGACCGAATGAAATAGAATCGAATATTCTCCACTATCATTAATCTTTTCTAAACATTGTTTAATTTATTATTGATGCAAAGAAAGTGTTCCCACATTGACAAAGTTGAATGAACTCTGTACTACGCTTTGAGAATAATAATTAGTCATTTGATATTATGTAATTATTGTAACCCAAGTACTTACCTACTGTAGCTAAGTAATCCCTAGTTTGCTTAATAAAATGAAACCTGAACTTGTACGTGCTATAATTACTATTATATATTAGCTCCTAAGTTAGTAATAGAGTCGTAGGACGTAGAGGTTTCAAGTTAATTATGTTGATTGTAGTAGTCTTTTTTAATAAAGAAGAACAGAAAAGATGTCTTAAGTAGGTATAATACTTGCCTTTCTATGTAGATACACAGTTAATCTGTCTTAATAAACCTAACATTTTCTGAACAATAATACATTTTTGAATTGAATAAGTTCATCAAAATTCTATGAAGGATTTTTTGAATGATACTAGAATAAACCAATAGACAATCATAGACTTAGTCTTAGTAATTATCTGTATAACAATATTCTTCTGCGATCTTATATCATTAATTTACTTAGACTTCTTAAGGGATTACTAATTAAAACTCTCTGTTTTGTATAATTTCCTACTTGCCACCGATGTGTACAAATGTGCGGCTGACACTGTTAAATGACGCCAGTATCGTTGAATAATGCTTGCAGTTGCCTAACTTGTCTTAAACTATCGCAAACAAAATGGTTGGCCGACCACAGATTTGTCAGTGGTCGCCGTGGTCGGCGGGCCTGAGATAGTTACTGCCTAACAAATGAGGATCGACAACTATTCGCGTTATTGCAAAACGTTATTCCTCTATTGTTGTTTCCTTTTGTTCATTGCTGTTTAACAGCGTATTGTTTAAACGGTTTTTGATGCTAAAATAATATATCATGTTATTCGCAAAACTTTTGTTGCTCATTGAGTAATATAACAAATTAATAAACAACAAAGATTTCAATTTGCTGAAATGATGATGTAGATCATAATTATAACGTCTTGAATTAATTTGATGAAAAACAAGGTTTTGTTTGAGTCACACCAAGATTTTCAGGGTACAAGATTACCTCACCCGTAAATATATATAATATGTACCTATATAACAATTTTCCGTAAACGTGTTATAAACTGGACTAGCCTACCTTTATATTTATTAGCTAATCCTAGATAGATTAGAAATAATCTCCAACCGTCTAGACTACACTGAGCACCTTAAGCTGGGATTACTTCTTGATAAAGAAGCATCTTACTTAGGTACTTCAATTGGACACTGTTGTACAAAGGTTTTTATATGAGAATGTTTAGTTTGTTTCGTTGAAACAATTAAGATATAATAATTCATTATGTTGGCAATTACGAGTATATAGATATGGGGATTTGGGGGTTATAAGTTCTAGCTAGGATCAAGATCAGGCGACAAAAATGTACAGTAGCTACCTATAGCCTATAATTATACTGTCTGTATAAAGCAATATCTATTAATCAAGTTTTTTTTTCAATTTATTAACTATCGGTTATTATGAATCTGCTCACTGCACCAATACGTGGGTTTAGTGTAGCGTAAATATCAATTACCCAGCTTATAGTTGCCGTGAAATACGGATAACAGTCCGGTAATTGTCCTACAATGTCCAGACCAGTGCCCCTGCTCTGTTGCATTTTGGCGAATATTACTAATTTATTTTTATTATAACATTATATCGAGCGGAAATATTTCCCTGAATGGTCATTCTGAATGTGAGCTCATAAAATTTTGTTAGTTAATTATCTCGATAATGATATAGACAATGTTGTGGTCTATAGACTGCAGTTTGCATAGTCGTAAAGTTAGCAAGTAGTTGCATTCTCAGGGAATTGTGACTGTCTTTTAACCATGTTTTCTTTTTTTTTATTTACGCGTTTATAAAATTATTTTAAACTTTTATATGCTACTCGAGTAAGTAATCATTAAATACATCGAGTAAGTACCTAATTGATGTCTATCCGGATACATGATGGAAAAATTTGAATATAGAAAAGTTAGAGTGTGATGCTACTTTTACGGAAGGATTAGGGTCCGTTCACACAGACCGGCTCGGAGAGGAGAGCAGATTCTTATCACGTTGAAAACAGGTTTTTAGTATTTGTAGTAAGGTTTATTTTTGGATCTGCACTGCTTTTGTCATTATGAGAATCATTAGTCATTATGAAAAGAAAAATGCGCGCCGATGCTGCAGCTGACTCTCCGAGCCGGTCTGTGTGAACGGACCCTTATGGTAGGTCTTAAACCTACGCGCGGCACGCGTGTTTAAATTATATACGCGTACTATAGATACGGACCATGGCGTCGTTTCTGTGGATGCGTACTTAAAAGACTATGCGTACCTACATTGGAACGCTTAGTCCGTATAATGCTAAAGACTCAATTAACAAATTTTTCCTCTATTGTTTAGGTTTCTCACAATAGTCTCACGTCTTGTAAAAAATTGTTTCGGTAGTACAGTAAAGTAGTACTTAGTAGTAGTACAGCTAAATTCAAATATGAACACTTTATGGCACATAACATTGTAACAAATGGAATTTTATAACTCTGTGTTATTTATGATCCCTTTGTACCGTTTTTCTGTGTGTGTGAAATAATGAAACAAAACAGCATCATTAAAATTTACCACGGAAGGTCACAGGTCATGTGAAGTGTGGATGATTCGTACAGGCAGGGAAATAGCGCCATATTGCTGGTCACTGCACCATTATGGAATCCGTTTCTGGTCTGGAAGAAGTACCACTACTCGTATAATGACAAATATTTTGCTGAATATACCTTTACATTTAAACTATTTGTGTGAATGTGCGCTCAACAAACGGGTCTTAAGTTTTTAAGACAAATATAGTCGTTACATTTGTGTCATATCAACTTGAAAGCAAAAGATTTTGCCTCTAGCAGACCGCCAAGGGCAATAAAATTTATCGCTTTATCTCCATAAACCAGCATTCGACATTCAAATTTCTACCAAAAAGTTTACCAAAGCCGCACTGAGCGACAGTTCGAAAACTTCGCGGCTCGAAAAACGTTTTTCGTTCATTTCCCTATATTACAGGAAATTTGGACGGCCGCCCTCTTATGCCCCTTAAGCCATGCGTCGGTTCCCTGACACGCATTGTGTCCATGATTAATGATTTACTGCGCAATTTTTTTCAACGTAAAAATGTCTCGAGACTTTTTTAATATCTGATATGCACTCATAAAACGTCCGTGTCACGTTGTAATAGCTTTTTTTAATAGTTTTACTTTGGAGCCATAACGTTTCATAATTATATCTTGGGGTGTTTTTGAATTAAGACTATTGTTTTTTTTAATGTGTTTACTCAAGTCGTTAAATATTTAAGTAAGTTGTAACTTATAATAATGTGAATAACATAAAGTTTAAGTTGTACTCAACATAACTACCTATATTATAACGTATCACATGTCCACACTTCAAGTTTAATTTCAATATTCAAGGTAAGTATATTGTATAGGTACAGAGTAGAAGCGGATTAGTGTTATGGCAAATAATGGGAGAGGCTTACGTTCAGTAGTAGCCTGCAATAATTATAGGTTTACTTACTGACTGGTTCAGTGTATATTTAAATATACTGTTTAATTAAAGTCATTTTTTTTTTTCTTCATTACTAAAGGTTGACTAATAGCTTCCTGTATCGCTCTCTGTCTACAGCCAACCGGAATAGCTGTTCAAAAGTCATGATAATTAATCAAAAGGTTGTAACTAAATTCACACTTGCGACCCGGGCACTACAATATTACTAAAAACTTATCGCAGTCCATAAATAGCAGCACTAAGCCCGTACATAATGTCCCACTTTTAATCCCCACATGTGGCTAGTTGGCAGCATCAAAGCTGAGATAATGGAGACAAAACAAGCCAGTTTAATGTGCCGTATTGGGTTCCAGTACAAACAGTCAAGCAGACTAGAGACTACACCGCCCTCTAGTGTCGGATTACTGAACACATGCTGCCAAAAGGTCATGAATAGATACCCGTGTTTGTACAGACGACGACGGTGATATGAAAACATTGGTAAGTCTTTCTTGTTGCAAGACTAGGTGGTTGTTTTGGTACACAGTGTAAATTTGTCTGAAAGTGAATGTGTCACGCTGTATGATTTTTTGTTATGAGTATTTAATTCATAACTTGTTTACATACATACATACATACAAATCACGCCATTTTTCCCATTGGGGTAGGCAGAGACAACATCTTTCCTTTGCTACGATCTTGGCATACTCCTTTCGCTTCTTCAACTTTCACAATTGATCTCACACGCACGCCGGTTGCAGGTACTCTTGAGCTGGCCTTTCTCCAAATCGTTTTGGATCTGATTAAAATATGTACGCCTAGGTCGGCCTTTATCGGGATGCCCAATCACCCTCGCCTCATATATCTGTTTCGTCATCTTCTTTCATCCATCCTCTCTACATGTCCGAACCATCTAAGCATCCCTTTCTCTATCTTGTTTCGAATAAATAGAAATGTTGTTGAAAAACTGTTATTTTTGATGGTTTCGCGTAAATATTTGAATGTTAACCAGTTCGTAGGTTGGCTCATTTCTACAACACGGTCCTATTATGTGAGCCTTTTTGTGTTAAATAATTCAACTGTTTTTCAAATGGACGACGGTGATATGAAAACATTGGTAAGTCTTTCTTGTTGCAAGACTAGGTGGTTGTTTTGGTACACAGTGTAAATTTGTCTGAAAGTGAATGTGTCACGCTGTATGATTTTTTGTTATGAGTATTTAATTCATAACTTGTTTACATACATACATACATACAAATCACGCCTTTTTCCCATTTGGGTAGGCAGAGACAACATCTTTCCACTTGCACTTTCATAATTGTTTTCAAACACGCACGCCGGTTGCGGGTACTCTTGACCTGGCCTTTCTCAAAAACGTCCTGGATCAGATTAAAATATGTACGCCTAGGTTAGCCTTTACCGGGATACCCATTCACCCTCGCCTCATATATCTGTTTCGTCAGTCTTCTTTCATCCATCCTCTCTACATGTCTGAACCATCTAAGCATCCCTTTCTCTATCTTGTTTGAATAAATAGAAATGTTGGTGAAAAACTGTTATTTTTGTATGGTTTGGCGTAATATTTGAATGTTAACCAGTTCGTAGGTTGGCTCATTTCTACAACACGGTCCTATTATGTGGGCCTTTTTATGTTAAATAATTCAACTGTTTTTCATACCTTCACCAGTGTTAGCTGGAACTCGGTGACCGGAAACATCGTTGTTATTCCCAAAAGGCAAGTGTGATATTCGACTTGATACCACGAACCTACAACCTACTTGTTACATTACGTTGGCAACAATTTAGATAAGTACCCGGAAAGGACAGGAGTCAGTTTTAAAGATAGGTCTGGTACATTAAACCCTTTTTGGTTTTATACGCGGAGAATGTCTCTTCCGGTGATTTGTTTTGTTACACCTGAAATCTGAAATAAGAGGTTCGTTGGCACAGTTCGTGTTAAAATGTCTAATATTTTAACATAGACTATATGAGTTTACGCCAACGTTTCTCTGTCCTATCTCTAGATCAATATAAATAGTCCTAACCTAACCTTAAACTTATAGTGCCCGTAGTTTTCAAAGAGATATCATCATCTAGAGCTAACCCTCTACGTAACTATACGTAGTAATACGTAAAGTCCCTGTAATCTTTTTAATCTTCAAGCGAACATCGTATGTGTTTGCCTGTCCTTTCTAAGCGATTCGGTGCCTCTTTTCTTTGCCGCACCACAAAGACCTCGAATTTTTTACCAGCTCATGTGTTATACAAAATAAAAATATAAATAACGAAAATGTTACTTATTTCATCACCTGTTTACACCTTGCTGCGAAGAGGTACGGCGAAGTGCGCAACGGCAACCGTGATTTTTCAGAGTCCTTATGTGTATTGCCGTGACGTGGATGATATTTTATTTAAAAACCATGTGAAGAATTTTTTTTTTCCGAAAAATGAATTAGCAATAATTGAATTAAACATATTAGCGGCCACATTTTGATAGGCAACCTAGTAAATATATGTTCTCCTAATCATAAATATGCGTAAAATTTGGTTTTTAGCGAATATTCGATGCATGCATGATTCTGCAGTGGGATCTCGTACTATAAAGACTTTTTCAAATCGAGTTGCCAGTTTTCGGTCGACACTTGTTTTTAGTATACGGGAAATAAAATAATTATATTGCAAGGTTCTATATTGCCTTTACGTATACGAGTAACATCCATCCGTCTTCATCAATATAAGACTACAATCATCTGATACTGTCTGTCACTTTATTCCCAAGTCAGCTTCGACGTTAACCTAAATACACGGATGCTATATTTCATTTATTACATCTTTTCTTTAGCATAATAGAAAAATGACATAGGTACCTAATATGTTCTCTGTTTATACTACTGAAAAGAGGCGTAAACCTGTAAGTGACTCAATGATTTTTTTACCTTCAATATAAAAATGTTTCGAAATGTTTCCAACACTTTCAGAAATATTTCTAAATTAAAGGAGCACATAATTTTCTTAAAGTATAACAAAAAAAAACTTAATCCGAGAGTCGAACCCGGGTCGCCCACGTGGCAGACGACCATTTTCAGCATTAATGTTTAGATTAAATGCTTATGTGAGCTAGACGGTATTTATTTAAAGTTTATGCATAATCAGGTACGTATTTCACTGTGTAAGGTATTCTGAATTATCATCAAGCACCTATAAAAATAACGCTCCCTAGACCGACTTGACGTTGACTTTCAATAAACAAAACTTTATATGTCTTGACTTCTATATAACTTCGAATTCTACTTACTTGAAATTGTGTACTAAACAAACGCTGATTTATTTACCATTTAGTCCAATAACTTCGAAGGTATTTATCCAATTTATAGGCTAAGCATCTAAACGCGCTTTAAAGTCAAACATAACAGATATTTTAGATGCTACTATAGTATCTAACTCTAAAACTCTAACCAATCCACAACTTTTATCGATGCTTAAATACATTGTGAACGAAAAATTCGTTTGAAAATATCGTGACAAATCGTTTTAAGACGGCATACTGAATGCAATGATAACTGTGCAACTCTGCACAAAAGCCTTGCATCTACATAATCGATGGCTTATTGGCATTCCCCCTTTTACTTCTAAATTGCAAATTTTCCGCACGATTTCGCTTCACAGAATAAATTTTCAGCCACAAATCGAAATGCAACCGTTCTGTATTTCTTATTCATTTTCCCTTGCGTGGTTCATTGTTGTTTGCTCGTACTTCTTGGTGGGGACTTTTTGTCAAATAATGGCAATTTAATCTCATAATATTTTGTCTAGATTGTGAGAAACATAAAAAAATGTCATAATGTACACTAACTGATGTGTTAAACAGGTTGAATTCATAATACTCTTTCCGAAAAAAATACTTTCAAATCGCTTTAAACATAGAAGAAGTGTTTAAAAGTAGTATTAGTAGTAGTATTAAGAATACTCCTGAACATTTTTAGGCTAGGAGATTTGTTTTTTTTTTTACTTATTTTGATTTGGCTAAAACGGTTCTAGATTAAATCGATAATCAAATAAACTTTATATTATATAGGTAGTGCCAGTTAGTTCTACGGGCACATACCTACTCCAACAAAAACATAACTGTAATGAGAATTTCTGTCAAATTCTATTCAATAAAATTGACTTTTACCTAGAGCGACGTCTGACACATTATTATTTATTCACCACTAACAACTTTATTTAGTCGTAAAGTTGCACGAGAGTACAGAGTTTTAACTAAACGTTAAAATATTATGGCTTACACGAACAATAACGGTACTACCTCAGAACATTAAATAAATAAAACATGATAAATATACTAACAGTTTTCGCCTTTATTGTATTCAATAAAATGGCGAGTTTTAATCTTTTGCTTTGGAACTTTCAGATACAGCTATCAATTTATACGGGTAAAGGGCTCTACCTAAAATATTCGGTGTCCGAATTACGTGCTGATTGAAACATAAGGTACTGGAGCAGGCTTTCTTCTGGGATTGGAAGCTGTCGCTTCTATAAAAGTGAAGATAAGCTACATCATATACAAAGAAGAATTAAGAGAACGGACCTCGAAAGGGCAATGCGTATGAGCTCGGATAACAAGAGAGTTGATTGATTGCTTAGCCCCCATTGCACTGCGATACAAAGAAACCGGAGCCAACAAAAACAAAATACCTAATTTTGTTTTTGTTGACTACCTACTAAGGAAGAGATACATAATTGATTGAAACAGTTTTGCTTAAACTAAGGCACTATAAATTAACACTGTACTACAACGAGCGATAAATTTCCCCGAAGCTTTGCAAAGCGACCTTATATTAACGGAGTTGGACCCAACCTTAAATAATTAAGCAATTAATTAAGTTTATTGTATGAGAGCGCATTACAAGTAATGGTTACGGAACACGTATTATGTTGATAACACTATTGAAATATGATTATTGTTTTGGTGATGTATGTGTCGCTTTTCAATTGTTTGCTGTAAATAGGCGCTTATTTTAAGAATAAAGTGGTGGCAATGACGAAAAAAATTATTGTTTGTTATACATACTTTACCTTCTTGTAATGATGTGAGTTGATCGCAAGTGATCTTGATATTATTTGGGAAGGCATATTAAGATTTTATTTGGCGTATGGAAACCCTTTCGGGGCTTACCTCACTCGAGCTAACAATGAGGTGTGTACTCGTATATAGAGGACAACTATCCCAGTGAATATTGATGTATTTTTTTTTGAAGAAAACATTTCAAATAAGTGAGTGTGGAAATATCGGCTGTATTTATAATCAAAGTTGGTTTAACACGTACAAATACAGACAAATAAGTTTCGTTAAAAAAACCCAACCAATTCACCGTTTTCCTATCTTTTATTTGAAATACACGGAAGCGATTCGAAAACGACATGTAAATGTACGTGACTGCATAACATTTGATATCACTTTCGAAGATATTCCTTTGGCAGTAATAGCAAAGTTCTACGCTGTAGTATACTTGCAGTCTAGACGCCGTATCTTTTACTTCCAATAACGAACAGGATTAAAATAAAAGGATACAATTGAGTGTCATATAACCTGCATAACAAGATTAATTATTCGTTTCGTCGAAAATGGGTGAATATTTTATGCATCGTAAAATAATACAATTATACACCGTTGCATATAATTATGTATAGACTTCTTCAGAAGTGCTAGGGTTTTGGTGACCTCGGGACTGCCAATAAGGTGAACTGTACGCATCTAAAGTACTATGAGCTATCCCAGAGTTGAGACCAATATTCCACACAAAAACATATCTACTACGTCTTATACACAACACTTCTTTCTCGATTCTTAATTCACAAGAAATGGCTCGTGAATGTTAGTTATATTATAGTAGATTCTCTTGAGGGACACTTAAATTTACTAATATATAAATTTTAATGACTATTCATATTGCTTGTGTCAATATTCATAAGGTGTAATTTATGACTAAGTATTTTCAAATTGCTAGAACTTAAGTGAAACCAGCGGCTATGAATCTGGTTACAATTAAAATAGAGGACGTAGAATGTTTGAAATGGACGTCTGGCCTTAGGTAGTATTGACTTGAGTACCCACTAATAGTTATTTACGATTAAATTTACTGTTTAGTGCTGACCTAGAGATATGCACAGGTAAGGGGAGTATGCATCAATTAGTAGGTAGGTACACAGATCTTAGTTTAGATAAAAATATTTGAGTAAGTAAAATAGTTAGTGAATATGGCTACCGCATGATCATACGATTTTTTTACTATATTGATGTGAACAAAATCAATACATTACCAGAAATATCCATCAGCCTAGGAATAATTATATTATGTTGAATCGTACTCAGAATTGTTTTGTGCGAACAACATAGCAGACTTTACGAAGCTATTTATTTAAGGCAATAGAAAAGAATTCCAACACATTCACGTCTGGCGCCCGACTTCCGTTTGGGATTGCATGAAAATGGTTTCAATAGGACATTTGGTATGAATATTGGGCAAAATGTGTGGCGCCAGCCTTAAATTGCACAACCCTTCCATGTAAGTATTTCCAACTAAATACTTGGTTAATACGAACATAAATTTATCTGCAAACTAAAACTGGGTATAAAATGCAACGTAAATATTTACATCTTAGAAGGTTCTGAAGGCACGTGCCACTTTGTATGTGTATTTTATTGCAAACAATTTATGAGTTATGCACTTTAAGTACCTCACGTATTCCTTTATGAGCGGATGAATCTTTGCGCATCAAAACTAAATGTTATTCAGTGTATTGCGGTGGCTTTCATAGTTTTACATACTTGTTAGTTTTATGAGGCGGTCATTGGCTATGATATCGGCAAACCTCTGTAGCCTAGCCCAAGATGCCTGCACAGCGTTTTATTTTCCGATCGTATTAAATTTAGAATTTATAGGTGTTCTAGTATCGGTAGTGTTGTAACATAGGGGCAACTAAAGTAGGTAAGCAAAATTACTTTTTAAAATTCGTTGTAGTGAATTTTAGTGAAATTAATTACTGAAATTTTTTATCGCCCCTGTACCGTATCAAATAGCTGATGATAAAATAAAATGATTACGTCAGAATAAAAAAAAAATAGTCACCTGAGGGGCCTGCAATTTCCACCTATTTATAATTCAATACTTCAGCTTACCATCAGGCGAGGTGAAGTCAAATTGACGTGTCCTATATATAAAAAAAAATCATAAAAAAATAAATTCGTTATAGGTATAAAGTTGCAGGGTTATAGCTAAACGGAAGCTAATATACATCTATACTAATATTATAAAGAGGAAAGATTTGTTTTTTTGTTTTTTTGTTTGTTTGTAACGAATAGGCTCCGAAACTACTGGACCGATTTCAATAATTCTTTCACCAATAGAAAGCTACATTATCTGTGAGTAACATAGGCTATAATTTATCTCCAAAAAATTTAGGGATCCTTACTAAAACTTCAATAATGTAACCCAATTCGAAATTCACGCGGGCGGAGCCGCGGTCAACAGCTAGTATATTATATATTCCGTGGCGGCGGCGAGTAGATTTTTAATCTTTTGTTTTTATTATCAGACTATTCAGTGACGTCAATTCCCATTTTCTAGACTTTACCTATAAGATTTGACTGAAATAATAATTATAATGGTTTATTGTATATTACTGTAGTGGAATGAATAAACCGATTATGAGCTTCATAAAGAAACCTTTTGCTGTGAGTAATGTTCACAACTGGATATATTACGCCAAATACGTCCCAATCGTCACAACTTACTGTATAAATTTAAACAAGCCAGAGCCGCACTGAACAGTGGTCATTGTCCCAGGGCTGAATTCAACCGAATGGGACTCGTATCGAGCCCTCTTGTACTATTGACGCTTGTGCACGCTATATATGCAAATTGAATGACCTCCAATTTGGTAGAACGGGTGAAATGACATCTTCATATCGAACGTTAAACCAGTAATTGCGGCCCTCTGGCGCGTTATTGACATATTTTGCATTTTGGCTTCTGGTGTCGGTTTAGATAATGTTAGGATATTATGAATGATGGGGGTAATGTAAAACCCTTAAATGGACCAGGTTATTTTATTATTTTCTAGTTAAGCCAAGCGTCAAGCGTGCAGTTAATAAAACTGCAGTAAAATGTATCGTCAATTAAAATTATTCTAATCTATTTTAGAGGTATCCATAGACGCGTAATTTTGTTACGTGATTTGAACTTTGAAGCTGCCAAAGCTTTATATTTTGAATAATCTTAACCTTTACAAGTAGTTCGTAAGTAGATAATTGATAACTTTTTATTTTCTATTTTAGTAAAATTTTCATAAAAAACCGTAGTTTAAAATTTACTTTAAAGTTCTTGACCTTAAAATATAATAACTAAGTTCTACAGTATCAAGTTTACATTCGTTCAGATAACTTAGCTCTCACATAAACCCGCACCGTTTTAACGAGTTTTCCTGATAACGATGGAGAATATATGCTAACGATAAGGTTTTGCAGTAAATTAAAGGTGAATAGTATAAAGTGAGCGCCATTTGTGCTAACAGCTGATAAGCCGCTACTATTGCTTAGAATCAAGTCAAATCAAGTTGCTTTATGGGTGGAATAATAAGTACTATTATATATAAGTACTTTAGCTTTGATATGGTATTCATAACATTCATTAGTTTCTTAATTGTGATACCTAGCTCTCCTTCTTATACATGAGAACACCCGGTCAACCGGAACACCCCCTTGGGGTCGGTAGCGCAAGTGTGATGCCCCTGGTGTCGCACGCGCCCCTAGGCCACGGTGACCGCTTCCTATCAGGTGGGCCGTGTGCTTGTCTGCCACCTAAGTTATAAAAAAAAACCCTCGAGCTTTACCTCACTGGAGCTAATAGGTAGGATAGGTATATTTTATTCGAACCAAAAATTTAGTAAGTTTCTGCTATAACAATATTTCAAAAAGATTTTTAGTAAGTACCTATTTCTAATTTAAAGAAACCATAATTTCAAGAAGCCAAAATCGAATAGCGTACGCAAAAACGTACAAATATATAAATTAATGTGGTCACGCGTGTACTGTACTGACGTTGTATAAGTACATTAAACTGACATTCAGGGCAGAATAAGTAATGCAGACACGAACAAACTGTGAGATGAAATATAAAAATTGCATACTCTTGTTAACTACGTCGTCTACGTTCTAGTGGGTTGTTTGGGAAGTAGAATTTTATAATCGTAACCAATATCTTCTGTACTATCATAAAATTGTACATTAGCTGTGTTTGTCAATTGGAGATATTGAAAAAATATGATAAATGAATGATTCTGAATACAGAAATATTTTTGTCTGTTTATTCAAGATGGTAGCAAAACATACTGAACGAATTTCAACGCGGTTTTTCATTAGAAATGTCTTGAAATCTGCTGTATGTTAGATTGCAATCGGTTAAGTGCAACCGGAGATAATGATCAAAAGTCGCGATAGTCGACATTATCACTGGCGGAACCGCGGGCATCAGCTAGTATATAATATTTTGTTGTAGTAAGTACGTATTGTATAAACCCAACAATTTCATCAAGCCTGAAATACCCTTTGTCACTTAATGTTCAGGTATGGCTGAGGAACAGACCAACTGACTGCTTAGCATTTTCTTTCAATAGTTTTTTCACTACAATAAATAATATATAATAAACAAAATGCAAACAGTTCTATTTCCTTGAGAGGTCTTAGTAAGAGACGGCAAGGAAAATATAAATTTTCTATGAGTTTTTACATTTGCAGCAGACATATGAAAGCCCGTCGGTGCATACAAGAATAGCCAGGAAGCGGCAAGTTGTCTGCCTTCACTCACAAGAGGTGTAAATTCAAAACGTCGTAAAATATGAAAAATATCATACAAACGTACATAAGCGGATGCTGCAATAAACTTTTCAGTGCCAGAGACAATTTGAGGGAAAATTCCAAATTATTTTGTAGGTGTAGGTGTTGATGTATGGGGTATACGTGATAATAAAACATATTTGTTTTCCATTTTGTTTCCATCATGGACAAACAGACAAACAAATAAAAAGACAAACGGACAAGAAATCGAAAAAAGTAATGAGTTATTTTTGTTGTACTATGTTAATTTATCAAAGTATTGTTTAAAAATCGTCAATATACAGATAATGCCCAGTAATAAATAATTTAAAAAATAAACGAAAATATATTAAAATAAGTGTAGTGAACTGTTTTCCCTTGTGCTCAGAATGCAATTGGCAATCGTAAAAATATTTTAACATTATTTTCACAAATAATTTAACTACACTAAATATTCCCAATGATTTTCTGATCGGACTTCGATTCGATTCGACGACGAGAATGATTCGAACGAATTACGGTAGATGGCTCCACCGGCGCCCTAAGCCGTAGAATATATCGAAAAATTTCGAGCATCTAGAATGGGTCTAGGTAGCTCAGTTGGTCAGAGCATTCCTCCATTCACGGATTCAAGTCCCGTCCTGGATAATCATTTTTTCCGATCAGAAAATTATTGGGAATGCGATTGCTTTAAAATTTCATTCAATGCACTAAATATTTATGTACTTACGTTTTTTCATGTGAAACGAGGTCAACTGAAAAACATATTCAAATGATTATTTACTTTACGTGTTTAATTAGAGAAGTCTGTCTTCGAGGTATCGTAGAGCGGCAGTTAGTCTTGACGGATGGAGTGCATTAAAATAAACATCAGCCCATTTTTCAACCGACTCTGATAGCCAATTACACCGCTGCGCTACAAATAGCCGCAGTTTTACGAATCATTACTTTTATGTTGAGCAGTTAAAAAAAGACCGAAAAGTGGAGTTAAGAACTAATAAGTTTAACGAGAAACATAAAGAATATTTCTTCCGTTTTACAAAGCTTGGATATTTTACAACTGTAATTAAATAAATAAATGATGCCAATATTTAGACAATGGTTAATTATACAAAAGTCTCTTCCATTGGGGTAGGTAGAGATTAATATAATAATTAAAAAAATCTTTTGCGTGTACTTGTGTCAGTCGGTTCCTGTATGATTTATTCTTAAAAAGTTTTTGTTCGGTAATAAACATAAAAAAGGTATATAAGGCCATTAAAATATTCAGCAATATCGCTGTTTAACAGAAGAGGTTCTGATGCAGACTTTCCTCTCGAGGTTGCAGGAACAAACAACAGTACCCTCAAAGCCAAGATCTCTGTTGTCATCAAAACATCTGTTGACTGGGGCAAATAACATAGGAGAGCTGTTTCCAGGATCCGAAGTGTGAGCTTTGGATGCAGCTGCGATTATCCCTGGGGTGATGATGATTAAACCTGATAAAGCCTTACTAAGAATAATCTATAATCCCTTGTGTTCAATATTGTCACCAAGTTAATAAAATTAGAAAGAACCAATTACTTATACAGTCACTTGAAACTTTAATTTTAGTGGGGCTCTGAGTTCAGTTTTGGGACATGATAGTTTTTTTTTGTTAAAGAAAAGCTTTCAACGTTGAAAACCTGTAAGGGCATAGGATGTTTTATACTCGGTATGAAACTGGATATAAAGTTCCCTATGCCTTTCGTGTATCCTGTGCTAATCACAGATACACGCAGGGAAACAGAGTAATTCAAATCATGGACCACTCTCGCCAGCGCAGAATATTAGCCGGATATAGCGACGCCTCCCCAAAAGGAAGGAAGGCGTTGCCGCTTCCGTTGCCCGGGGTGTACTAATCCTGTACCTTGTAATAATGCAACCAATTTTTTTCAAATATTTATTGGAATGTTCCTATTTACCACTCACATAATATGACGATTACAACATGTTATTTAAAAAGTCGTTTTGGTATTTCCAGTATGACTATATCAATATCAGGATTTTTAATACAGCTATAGTGCGCGGCATCTAACGTGGCCAGATTTTGGAGTAGTGTGGGCCCCACTACTCCAAAACCTTGCCAAGTTAGATGCCGTACACTATACTTGTTTCTAGGCGACGCATTTTGCCACAAACAAGTATAGTATACGGCATCTAACTTAGCAAGGTTTTGAAGTAGTGGTGCCCACACTACTCCAAGATCTGGCCACTTCAGATGCCGTGCACTATAAGATGCCCTAAGTCCAAGAAGTTTATGTAATAAGTGCCAAACAACGTTGCGCTTCAAGTGCAGCAGTACGCAACATAGCTCTTAATGAGATATATAGTTGTCGGAAATACAAACACGTTGGGAGCGCTACTATTCTATGAAGATAATTACACATTTGATTCTTCATCTAACCCTGAAGAACTCCTGTCGACTGCTTGGGTAGATGTTTGTTTCGGACCGATGCCGCCATCTTCAAACCAATTCACACACAGCGATATAGCCCATCTCATCGGAGGTGTCGTCACCATGCAGTTTGGTCTTTGAGAATTCGATAGGTTGTGAACGCTTTAGTGAATCCAGAGGTCTCTTATCATTAATATCTAGTTGACGCAGTGCCTAACACTGCGTCAACTAATTACTTACCCAAAGCTGAATAAAAATTTATCTTCGTAGTTCTTGCAAGCAAAGAGTCAGGTAAATAAATAAAGGTAAGTACTTAGCCGATGACAAGCATAAAATTTAGTTTCATACCCGGGTAACTTATTCTTAGTTCATTCTGTGCAATTTCCTATGCAAATTTAATTGTACCCGGGGTCCACGTAAATCTCTGTTCTCTCTGGCTGCAAAGTTAATTACAAGCCCGGACTACTCTATGCGATTAACGAGCCGGCTTGCTTTTATTGTGTCTACATCGACAAAGGAAAGGAAAACGTGGAAAATGATATTGTATGAGGCGCAAATTCTCGGTGCAGTCATAACAAGCATTTCATGGCGAAAAAACGCGTGCCGCAAGGTTCATTAAACAGAGATACCTATGTTGTGCCTGTGCACTGTGTACCTACTAATAAATACGTTGATGTTATTTTTTAGGTATATATTTTGTACCAAGTGGCATTAGATCGCCAATCTATGTATTGCTAGAAAAACCTGTTCCTACTCCATATTTTAGAATGAAGGCCTACAATTAGAGTAAATATGTACCTACATACGAGTAAACTCTATAACATAATGTTGTTGTAATAAATTTCAGCAAGATTCTATGAAGAAAGTCTTCAATAAACGGGCTACTGAAGTTAACTAATTTTAATTTAACAGCAATATCTACTGACCCCAAGTACTTAAACCTATTAACATTTAGCGATAAAAATAAAATACATACTCTTTAAAAATTAAAACCATCCTAGTACAAATATAACAAGACAGGCTATCTGTCTTGAAGCTAGCAATACAAGTAACAAGCATACAAACTTATATTCACAAAATAAAGAACAGTAAGAAAGTAAGTACTCATATCGTAATAAACTCGCGTGTCAGTCATGATGAAATAGACTCGGACATGATAAGATTTAATGACGTGCTACGCAAACACTATTGTAACTCTAGTTGAACGTCTCACACCGATCTATTACGGTAGATAAGTGAAATGTTATGTAGCTATATGGTATAAAGTATGTAGAACCGTAGTATGGAAATCACGGCACATCTTAAGTGTGTTTAGACACGTTTCAGATGGCAAGAACTTTTTGCTTTGTTTTTTTTAAAACCACAAAGTAACCGACAGTTTTGAAATACCTAAAAACAGTAGGTATCTGTTAAAAATTTTAATGCCAAGCCACATCTAAACGTTCATTACAAAAAGATTGTATACAAACTCTACCTCTAACTTTACCCGTGTTATTTTTACTACTATTGTGGATTAACTTGGCTCATAGTCTCCACAAAATAAATACACTGTATATATATGCCCTCTGGAGTTTCATCAACTAGCAAGAGAAATAATTCAAACCTGACTTGAACAAACATTATTTAATAAATTCTACTATCAAAAATGTTCAGTTACATGATTACGGATAAAGGATACTAACTAACTTTACTTTGCAGTTGTATTACCTGACTAGTTAATCTATCTGTAATACCTATCAAAACCTTATAGAATTTACAAAGCCAAGATAATATCCTTAGATGAAATAAAAAAAGAGTAATATTACTCTGCAATGCGTCTTTGTACCTACTTTGGCATAAATCCAAGTTCACCAATGACAACATCAAGTTGTGAACTATCCAAACTTACCCCATAACAAATATTCAGTGATTTCTGCCGAACGTAGTGCTGACCACAAATGGGGGTAGTTCGCCAAATAAGAAGACTGATATTTACAAAGACTATACGAAGGAAAGGATATTGGTAGTAAATCATTCTGTTTACTCGGTTAGCAAATCCAACGAAACCATTTTACGTACGCATTTTACCGGCAAATATAAGTTGAGGAGAATCAGGTACAGTCACAACATAATTATGGCGATCGAAATACTAATAAATAAGATTGTATATTCGTGACATAATTATATTAATTAAGATTATCATGACCAGAGTTATATTTTTGACTATGTAATTATTAACTACTAGTTCTATACCTATATGGTAAAACAAACTTGAATACAGTAACAAATAGAATGTGACCTGGATTCTCTGAATATGACCAATAACGCACTGTATTTTTAAGATGCAATGTAGGGCAAAGTAAGGGCTGCCATTCTAAATCTGTCGATTCTAAAAAAAATAATACTGCATACCTTGACCGCCTAGATGGATGCTTTTTCACGCCTCGCTTAACGAACCCGGGATTGTAAGGAAACTGAAATAAGTGTGGATAAAGTATTCCATTATACTAATAAGGTGGCACAAGAAACCAATGATACACCAGATGATAAGTTACTACCGGAATCTAAAGAAGCCTGCACACTATCGATTATATCCTTCTACACAAAGGGTCTTAACACCCTACGAGTAGTTTCTGTAGAGTGGAGCTATTCCTCTAGACGACGGCTCCAATCATCAAACGTTCACGTTATGCTTGAGGCCCTCTAATCATTAGTGAAAGTATATTATACCTTCGAAATCCAAAGGACCAAAACTACTTAGGGTAAGAGAATTATTACGGTACAGGAGCCATAAGGTAAGCCTTATGCTTGCTAATCATGGCCGTAAAGGTTGCTGACTAAATTGGGGACAAGCTTATTTATCGAGCACTATACAAGTGTTAAGGAATGATTGAGGAAAAATATTCAATATGTCTTGGGGGTAGAGCAACATACTTTATTGTAGGTATTTGGATTAGTTATAAGAGAGTATAATAATAAATACTCTAGGTTAGAATAATTATTATTGGCTAGCTTGACCTTAATGAAGCACAGATTGTGATATAGTTTCTGGAATATGGATAAACATAGGTACTTATAAATTTTTCCCTATCACAAACATAAAAAATACCCAAGAAAATCATATATTTGCTCTGCGCAGGAATCAAATCCAAACCAAAATCGGAATATCCAAACTGAATTCGCAACCTAGTAAAAATAAGACAAAATTTTGTTCTTACCTTCTTCATTCGAGCACTGGCGCTCGGATTGATTGCATTCGAAGCTTGTTGAAGGGGTCGGAGGTCGGTCTCCTACAACACCATTTTTACGGGATTGATATGTTTAACCTCTCGAATCCCGGAATCTTCGCCAGAGTCTCCTCCGTCAAACAGCACGTGTAATATTTTAGGGGAAATTAACAAATTATCTAGTAACTGAATGTTACAAAATTATTAGTTTTAATTAGTAATTAACGTTGCTCAGATCTTTAATGAAATAACACAAACTACTCCTACAATCAACCATTAACGCTAAAAATATCATAAATATTCCCCATATTTTGTTTCTTTTATAATCAAATGAGATGATTATAAATCTTGTTATTTTTTGTTGGCTATAATTCTACAAATATTACACACACATCGAAAGTTTGTATACCTACGCAATTGCATAGTTACAGCACAAGTTATAGTCTGTCGAAGCATCTGCCTGAGTTATGGGTTATTGATATCGATTAGGTAATACTATTTTATAGTTTATCTGTTTATTGATGGAAGTAATAAATTTGAAGACGAATATAGAATGTTTGCTTTTTATGCTAATCGTTTGTTAATTACGAGCCTAAAGGAAGTAGTGGGTAGAATTATATGATTATTTAATATAACAAAGAATGAATATTATAATAGGATGAACGATTCCGTAATAATTTCTTAAATCAATCGATAAATTAGCCTATGGCTTTCCAATACAACACAGCGATTAGAAATGTGCCTAGTTGAGGGCAATAGACAATCAGAACTAGGCGAATTTGCCTACCTCATTGCAATAAGTGCGAATGAGAATAAAGTATCGTCACACAGCGCAGTACACTTCTGACATCGCTATGAGATAATATATATCTATAATGCTCTATTTTTTTATAGCTTAACGTAAATAAAACATTGAAGGGAAGGGAAACAAGGAAATAAACACTGTACTCTAAAAAGGAACTCACATCTATCCAAACAATGAATCATGACGTAGCAACACACTAACTCTGAAACTCCGTTAGAGGCTACAACCTCAAAGTGCTAACGAAGCTAACCAGCAATAAAAAGTTCGTTTGTCCTTTAATTATCAACTAGCTAAGGTAAAGACCTATCTATATTCAAGAAAGCAACCGCTGTCCGCCGCCACGTCGCCATCTCGCTATCCCCAAACCTTGTAATCACAGAAACAAGTTTATTCTATTATCCAGATTGTTCTCGCCTTACAATGCCAAAATGTGCTACATACTCGTACATCGTAGATGCCAGGATGTTTTGCGCGCCAACTAACTTTATGAGATATGTGTGTTTTGGTCCAATCCTTTTACACAACCGTATCTGTATGTTTGAATTATTGCTTATTTTTCTTTGGCATGTCTCTTCTGGCACGGTTATAGTGTATTGTGTGTTGGCTATGGTGGTAAATTTGCTGTCATAACAAAATAAAATCTGAATAATGTTTGCCGTTGTGAATATCAACTATAAAAATTATGTCTATAAAATGTATCACTCTAAAACGTATATAGACGGGCATTTCAGCTGTAAGTAGCGAGAATGTAGACGGGTCCAGGTATTTAGTCCGATTGGAAGGAGACTGTTAAAGTTTCATTTTCATGTCCTGTATGTTAAATTTTATTCAAGAAATGTATTTTAATCAGAGATTTGTTATTTCATTCTTTTGAAGAGAACATTTATTTTGTGATGAAAGTCTGTTCGGTTTCGTGTAGTTGAAGACTGCTCGGTAATGTACAGTTGGCCAGAGCGATTGCTGTTAAAGAGATATCGAGTTCAACTCCCCGATTGGGTAATTTTTTTTTAGATTTTTCTCTGTTAGAGAATTCTTCAGAGCCAGAAAAAAGTTCTTATTGTTGCCAAGCTCACCCTATCTAAAATTTAAAACAGATTATGAATCGTAGCTGTTAATACATCTACCCCTTTGAGAATATACAAACGAGAGTACTTACAATAAAAATATACCCTTTCTTTTGACGTGCGTTAAAACTTACTTGACATAAATAAAATTGTTGGGGTTTTCGTAAGAATGAACCACAGTCAGTTCGACTTTAACTATCCACATCGTAACTTACTGATTGAGTTTAACATTTATATCCAATTATGAAATCTTTCGGACTTATTCTTCGTCCTACCATAAAAGATGTTTAAAAAAAGAATAAGGCATTTAAAAGAACGAAAGTATCAGATGGTTTTTAGTTAAGACCTTTAACTAAAAGCCATCTGATGATTATCATGCTACTTAATACTTTATTTACTGGACGATGAAATTTCAAGAAACGAGCCCGCATTTCTGCTGTACCATTGTGCCCAATACAAGGTATGCATACGTTGATACTAGGCACTTTTAAACTTCTTAATGGAATCATTTGTAGCTATTCTCTTAGTTATTTGAATCGTTCGGCTGGCGCTGTAAATTTTAATTATAGAACTCTTAATAAGGGAAGCTACTCACGACACGGTATGGTTTCATCACTGCTGTGATGATGGCGAGTCTAATTGGTGCAGTAAATTTAAATAACACTGACACTTTACTGTCGGTGCTCCTCCTAATTGAGAGAGAGGATCGTAAAAATAATTTTACCCGCCTCATTTGTAGCCGGCTTTACTTTTAATTTTATTTTTCTTTAGTGCCAGTAGGCTGATTGAACTGCCCACGTATGCATAGAATTTAATTTATGTTTGGAATTATTTTGATTCTTTGGCAGGAATGGGATTAAACCTCTTTTTATGACTGTTTTGGCACGTTATTGGAGTGAGTCGGTTTTATTCTGGTTATTTTGTGTTACTTTATCTTCGACTTGTGTAGACCAATGGGCGCAATAAACTTCAGTTTTGATTTATACACATTGGGTTTAAAGTTGAATGATGTGACTCACTCGTGTAATCTCTATGCAACTTCTTAGAACGAATCAATTGCACTGGTTATTTATTAGAGTAAAACTGTTTTTATGATTTATGGGATTCACTTAGGTAGGTACTTAGCGTTCTACGTAATCATCCTTGTTATAATTAAGTTAATTACATTTATATGATTCTAACTACGAACAATATGCACATCGTTCATCTATTAACAATCATCTGAGCCAGTTGACCAATAAAGTGCTAGACTCAAAGAACACTTATTTTATTAAAATTATTCTATTCTATTCTATTCCTATTCTTTTTATTTAATATCTTCATGTACTAAATCAAGGAAAACGAAACGCCAGAGCTGATTAGTATACCTAGTAATAGCAATAATAACAGATAAAATATTTTAACCACAACAATTTTCTCTTCGTACCGTTCACGCAATCTCCGAAGCAATTAATAAAATATCATTCTAATTGAGTATTAACAGGTACAGCCTTATCGTGAAACCTGAGTGACTTAACAAGCGGATTTAATTGACGCAATTACTATGCTCGAGGCATAGCAACGTACCTAAGTCACTATTGCGGGATTTGAAAATCGAAACACGAAAACTGACCATCCGTGGTCATTATTTGAACGTTGATCGCATCACAACAAAGAACAAAAAAGAATTGTTTTCTTAATGGCCAGGGTATTTTAATCTAAATGGTGTATAAGTATGTAGATATGGCCCATTTATGTGTTGATGCAGGTTCTATTGACACCAAGGTATGGAATGTAACTGAATATTAATTAGGTTGGTATTATTTGACATGGTTATAAGTATCAACTGACAATCTGCTAATGTTGCCTAAATAATAAATTAATAATACCTAACAGATACTGGTAAAAACACTTAATTTATTAGATGAACCGATTCATGAAACGGATTCAGTCGATAAATTTACGGAGTGCCTTTGCCTGAGTGACCGCGATTTGAGTTAATTTATTTTTGCATCAAATAAGATCACAGTGGTAATAGTAACATTATTCGTTGTAGTCATTTGATAAACGATATGAAATGCATTAATCTTTTGAGTCTTTACGTCTATTTTTCAAATGATTTCGGGCCGAGCTTCGCACAACGTTAAACCAGCACATCTTGGGTTTTCTCCTCTTATCGCGGCCTGGTGGAAGTGGCATGGCTACCTGATTGGTGAATTCTAGCCTAGAAGGCTTTCAAACACACGCAATCTATTTATCATAAACTAGCGACCCGGGACCCGGCTTCGCCCGGGTGTAAATTCCAGTTTTCCAATAAAATATAATATATAGCCTATGACACTCACGAATGATGTGGCTTTCTATTGGTGAAATAATTTTTAAAATCGGTTCAGTAGATCCCGAGATTACCCCTTACAATTTAACAAACACACAAACTTTACCTCTTTATAATATTAGTATAGAAATAATTGTGAATAATAATTATTTATTGTCCCTCAAAATATACCGCCGAAGTAACAAGAGAAGTTTAAATACCTAAATAACAATCAATAAGTCGCTATGTAAGGTCGCTATAAAATTGTAATGTGAAATATTCTACTGAACTTCCGCAAGTACCTATTAGTGTCGGTAGGTTCGATTCGCCATGGATCGATTTGCACAATAGCCACTCACTCAACCAACTTCCAAGTATTTATAAATAGAAAATCTTTAGTACTATACTGGAACCATTGTACTTAACTGGCGTGTGAATTATTACGATCCGCCTAGACCAATTAATTTAGCACTGGACTTAATGCCATTGTCGTGTTCACATTATTGATTTTAAGCACGGCTGGTGGAGATAGCGTATAATATCAAAAAAGGAAAACTTAAAAGCAATTTACCACTAAATTTATAACGGGCTTAGCCGCGAAACAAAAGGAGAATGAACCAATAATGTGTTGTTTTGAAATACGAGCGTTGGGTTGGGATCCGCTTCCCGCTGTAATGGTCCGATTTTTCACTAGAAGGAAACTCGGTGAAGCGCATCAGATTTTTTTTTCTATAATAAATTATTAGAAACGGATTGGAATGTTTTATCTTTCAAGTCTGGATTTATGTGTGTGTGCAGTAAAAACAATGAGATTCGGTTGCCTCGTGATATAGTGTGTAGTGTTCCGTTCATTTTTCGTGCGACGATTGTTTGTTTTTCTTTTTTCCTTTTATTTTATTGTAATGTTTCTGGTTCATATTTATAACACAAGTATATTAGATGGCCATGATACGAAACAATAGGTATTATAATGTTTTCCGATTACAATACGGTTCATTTTCTATTTTGTTACTTGTAAACCGCATTCATGATTATTAATCGATTGCTCAAATAACAACTTACGTAATCCACAATAGTAATAATTGTGTCTATTCTGAAGTGCATAAGTACCCTCGACAGCCATCAGACATCCATCAGGCACAATTACTAGCAACTCTACACAATGAAAAGAGAGGTGTTAGCTTACAGTGAAGTTTTAATAATACAACAAAAACCTGTAAAAATGTTACTTCAGGTTTTGTAGCCAAAATCTGTGAGGTACCTTATTTTAATTTTTTTTATATACCTGACTTGTGAGTGACACACTCCTATGATGGATAGCCATTTAAAAGCCAAATGAAAAGGAAAAACTCGTCATACGCGTGTCATGCTAAATACCGCCAATACTATATACGTCAATAGCATTAAAATATAATGCAATATTACACAATACTTGGTACGTTATTGATATTAATTATTTATAAAATGATATAAAATATAATTCATCTGTCAACTATAAGTCAACTGTCAACGGTCGAGGCAGAGAAACCATAAAAAGATAACCTTTGATTTCATTATGACTTTAATGCTAATTTATTCGATACCAACTACAATATCACTAATAGTAATAATAATGGGTTAATGCCCCTACCACCTGTGGGTACAATACAATTTGATTGATTTATTCTATATCTTATTTTCTTTTCTTTATTAGGAAATAGAACAATTAGGTAAACGCTTGTACAAAAAACATTGCTTTTAGTTGTCACAATACTAAAAAAATGTTTTACTTCCACTATGTCAGACGCATCTATTGATCCCTAAACAAAATACTTAAATAGAAATAGAAGTTAGTAAAATAATTAAGATGTACTATCGTTGTAACGAGGCGTCCACTAATAACCGTTTTTCCCTCTAAACCTATTTCACGATAAACATAAACCTCTATTTAGGGTCCGTGTAAAAAGCCTGCACAAATATCCATTTTCCAATATCCGTTAGTGAGGTGTAAAGCCAGATGCACACGTAACTGTAGACTTATTAGAAGGTTTATTTTTATATTTGTATTTGCGTGTTCCAAAAAAAATATTTATATTTTTTACGCATGTAATAAAAATTTCGTTTACTGACATTCGTTTCAAAACATTAGTTAAAACTCTGTTTAAACTTTATTTAAGGTAGAAGTTAACCTTAAACAGAGCTTAAAGATTAAACAGAATATTGAAGAATGTTTGGAACGAAATTCGTGAAAAGTTTTAGTTCGACTCTTTTCAAATACCTAATATTTAAATAAAGGTTTCATAGGGTTGACCCGAAACAGACGGTGGCGATTCATGCTCAACGCGCATCCCATGGTGATGCAAAATCTACCTGGGCATTTCCATTATTTTATTATTACTTGAGCTGTCAGTAACAAGCTGCTATGATAGATAGCCGTTTGAAAGTTAAAAAAATAACTTTTGAAACCTTATTTAAAGGAGGAAAAAGCACAGATCTTCTTTTCATTTTTTACTCTTTAGAAATAAATTGCCTCACCCGAGAGAAGACAATGTCTTAATATATACGTTGAATAATCTTAGGTACTTAGTTCGTTCGTTCCCAAACTTGCTAACAAAGCGATATTATATATCCTATCAGTTTTTGGCGACCATTTTGTTTTTATTCCAGTGCTGCATGTTGCAATTTTTATTGATACTATCTATAATATAAAAATGAATCGCAAAATGTGTTGGTAAGCGCATAACTCACCAACGGCTCTACCGATTTCACTAATTCTTTTTTTGTTGTGTTTGTTATTATCGGGAGAAGGTTCTTACGAAAAAAAATAATAAAACAGTTGTACAGAAAATTTCAGAAAGTAACTTTTCTTTTTCTCATACAAACTTTTTCTATTATGTGAGAGAAGTTTATGTTTACGTTACGGGATTAGTATTTAGTAGTAGTAGGTAGTAGTAGGAATGGGAATGGGAATGAGAATAGGAATAGGAATGGGAATAGTAATGGGAATGGGAACGGGAACAGGAATGGGAACGGAATTGCACGCGGGTTGAAAATATGGCGGTACGAAGTTCGCCGAGACAGCTAGTTATTTATATATATTTATTGATATCAAATCTCCGTATTTACAACCACATCACCAACTCTCAAGCTTTTATTGAATTTCTTATGAATTCTGTTTGAATTTTCTTAAATTTACGAGTCTTATCACGTGTTGGTTATAGTGATCTGGTTATAGTGACAACTTTTGAATTAAAGTGATGCAAGACCAAGTATTGTAGAAGTCTTTAGAAGAGACCTTTGTTTTGCGGTAAAAAAATATAATGATCATCATCCGAACACCAATCTCGGTTCTACACCTCCTACACTTTCCTTCTTTACAAATTATTAGTTTATCTCGACTTTTACGGGGACGATTGCCAATTGACCTTGAAAATTTATAAGTATTTAAGCTTATCACACTAATGAATGTCTTATTAAGCATAGTTTTTTTTTCAAAAATAAACATGTTCCAATTAAGTATGTACATTTTGTGTGCGACAGCCTTAGGCTATGGTAGGACGGTAGCTATAGTGACGTTAATCTGGCCATCTACTAACTGACTACAAGTCCCATTAGTAAAGGACGTATTCGGGTCTTATTGGCAACCCTCGAATCGGGCTCGATCCGCTCGTTATTTTGCATTAATACCCTAAAGTTTCGCTGTTAATACCACTTTGATGAAGGAAATTTCGTTATAGGCGTTAATTAAGAAAAAGGTAAAATCTTTTTTCCAATTTTGCTTTAAACTCACACAATTTCTTAGAAAAGATCTTAGAGTAAGATGAATCTGTGCTGTCTTGAATTAAGGCATAAATAAATTCAGTGTGCCTGTACAAATTGAGGAAAACGTTATGGATGGGTACATGTCTGTAATAAACTTTTACGTGATACGTACATAGCACGTGTCTACTCTAAAAGATACATCTTTGTGTGTACATATACAATAGCAACACTCGTTTTTAAACCTTAGTACCCACAGTTACTTTTACCTGTATAGCTACTTCTCAGAATAAAATACACCTAGTGTGTGTATTCTTTATTTGCTTCTTTTTGATTCCGATGGTAAACGGTTACCACTGTCAACATCTTAATGTTCCGTAAGCAAAAAAATACTGAACTTTACTTAGCAACAGAAATCATTAATGTTATTTAACTATATTTTCCAGAAATCCCTTTGTAACCCTCCTTTGTAATGCAAAGGAGGTAAAGTATCCACAACAAGCTGCGGGCAAAAATTTGTTACTTCTTTTGTCCAATAACATCAACTTGGCTGTTCAAAGTGACACTTCGATTCCTGTATTACAGGATTATTCTTTTGTTAGAAGGTTCTTTATAACATGCCAAATTTTATGTGAGAGATGGCAGTGGTAGTAAACTGACCTAGTTAATCTAACAGAAATGAACGCCCTAATCATTTTACTTCGACGATTTGATTCTCTGGATGGCAGTGTTAATATTAATGTACTACTCTGTAACTGATCTAATTTCCAAACCGAGTATTTTTTCAATAAAATTCTCACGAGGAGTATGTAGCTAAGACACAGTACCAGGATTACGATTGCGGTTTCCGGTTTTTTTAAATGTGCATGCGTTTGCTCTCTTTTGGGATAGGTATTATATACGTGTGTTGTACTAGTACGTACTTACTAATATGACATGCAATAATAGAATAGTACAAATAATAATAGTTCGACTCGTCTGAATTCATCTTAATTAAAGCAGGTAAGAAGGAGAGAGGTTCAATATAATATAGCCTTTAACCGTGGTTAGCAGTACCTAACAATATTTTGACCGTATACCTACTACGTCTACTATGTAACCTTTACGGTCATTGAAATTTTCTCCAAATTGAACTATCCTTGGAACTACAGATTGTAAAAGTAGTATAAAATTTTTCAGCTACGTCTTTGTCAGGGATTCAAAGTTTTCCTAACAATGGAAACAAAGACATTGTCAGACGAAGCACGTCAATAAAATCTTTTGAAGCATTTCTCAAAGAGAAACCTTTCTAAAGTCTATAAGCTACTGTCGAAGCACCCTCTTATTCACTAAAATGGACTTGAGGCCTTTTCGATTCCTTTAAAACTCAATGTTGGGGAAATCGCTTTTTCATTCCCGGTAATGACTTGGCTTGGGACGTTTTAATTAACTATGACTTGAAGCACTTTTTGAATTCATTGATGAATTATGTATATGCAATCTTTCATTATTCATTAAGAATATCTTTGGGTGTTACTATCTTTACCCACGGTTAGGTCTCATTCAATTTTAAGATTAATATTACCGAATTACTGTGAAATATTTCACCTGTCATTTTCCAGTTTATAAAAATTTGTTAAATGAACGGTTCTAAATTCAAAAATAGATTCTTTAAAATTCTTTTCTGTTTGTGTTTGTTCGCGATGGATGCAAAAACTACTAAACGAATTTTGAATTGGTTTTTAATCAAAAAGGTCTTGGGCCAGGCTTAAAGTCTGCCGCATGTTTGATTGCAATTGGTTAAGTAGAATCGAAAATTATGACAAAAGTCACGACAGCCGATAACCACGGAACCACAGGCATCAGTTAGTTCCACTATACCTCTATATAGCCGTTGTAAGATAACGCTAACTACTTTCTAAAGTGCTAATAGTCTCCGCAAAAATGGTTGTGACATACGGACGGACAGCGAAATTGGAGAAGTTCCACACGGGGATTCAGAAGTTTATAAAGGGCGTAGGTATGTTATTTATTAAACAAGTCAATGACATAGGTGAAAACAATTATTAAATTAGGTTTATGAATCGCAAATTTTCATAAAGCGATCTAAAGTTGGCATAATGCTATTATTGGTTATAAACAAAGAGAAAATAAAAGCAAACACATAAGTATTGTTGTTCTAACAAGGCTGGAATTGTACGTAATATCGGTAATAAAGTCACTATATAAAAATAATAAAGGCTTGAAGCAAATAAATACCATATTTTATGAGCGTCGTGTCGTAAACCATGGAACATGACGATTTTTTGGTATTGTGTAAAGGTGGTTTATGCATTCCTATGCTGCTTCAACTTTGCGTTTATAAAACCAATGCTATACAAAAATAAACGCAAACAGTTGAAAAATATTCTAAACATAAGTATATTATTGTTTCAAATTTGATGACGTAGGTATCGTATCGTTTTATTTATACCCGTGATTATCATAAAACTGTAACAATCAATATAATGTACTCGTAATATTGTTTGTGATAAATGATTGAATTCAACATTTTTCCAGCTTTACTAGGAGTAAATGTATAAGATACATAAAAGTGGTACTTAATTCTAGATATTTGGGACACCCTTAAACCTCTCAATGCTCTGAAGCAAAATCACATAAAGCTAATTTTTGACCATCTGTAAATAACTTTCTGAGCTTAATTTAGAAGAAATAAACAAAGTTACGATAAACTACAGTCAACATTTACAAAGTACTTTCTTAATGATCCAAAAACAGTCTTTTATGAATTGCGGTTTTGCTGGTCTTTGTCAAACTTGTCGAATGTCGGGCACCGTATTAACAGAGGCTCTCATAAAGACTACTTAACGCCACGGGCGACGTACTTAAGACCCCAACAGTCTTGTTTGTGACACTATTTTGCTAAAGAACGATGATAAGTACGGCTACTTGTTTTTATACCGAAAAAAGAATACAAAGTATAAGCAGAGACAGAATTTTAGTGCGGTTTTATTAACAAACAAAGAAATAAGATACTGCGCTGTTGGGAAGCTTTATTTCGTAGTCCTATGGATCTATAAAATGACGATAAAGGCGGTGACTTTACAAAGGCAATACTTTAAAGATGTCCTTTGGTGCTCAGTCACTTTCTTGTACTATTTTTGATGAACAATCTGTTGTTGAATAAAAACAAGTCTTTAAAAGAATGCGATGTTTATAATCTAGGTATAGTTCTCTATCTGATTAGCTACAGTTGCTTGTAGAATTTGATATTATTCAACATTAGAATATGAAAATAGATGTTTTTATAGTAAGAATTTCCACTTTAACGAACCTTTGAGTTGAAAGGTAAAAAGGTTGTGTTTACCCAGCTGTAAATTTTTAAGAAGAAAACATCAATAACTATCTACTATTCAGCTTGACAAACCCTTTCAATCGTTCTAGTTATTAATTAAAATGTACAAATTAGTCCAGTTAAGTAGCCAATACATAGAAAAAGCCAGTAAGTAAATGATATTTAGTTGAACACTTCTTTGAAGTAGAACTTTTTCATTATGAATAAAAAATAGTCTGGAAATTGTACAACTCGGTATCCTACTTACCTGCTTATTCATTAGAAGTATGATTGTGAACGACCGTGTTTGATCGGCCATATAATTATCTTATTGATTGATTAATTATTCGTTTCAGGTTAGATTAGGATACTCTAATAATATTCAGCTAAATAATATTAAAAGGGTTCATATTGAACAATTTGTAAAGAGTCGTCACTGAATATATTACCAGGTGCCTATGAGTTATCAATTTTTAAAATATACGTAACATTTAGCAATAATGGTCCAGCTCGATTGAAAATAAAGGTAGGTAGGTATTACTCTGTTATTAGACATTGATGCTATGTTCGGTTTGTGTATTTTATCAGAGTCCTGAAAGCTTCTAATAAGAGTGCTATTCGTTATGTGTAAGTATCATTCGCTTTTATAGCCATAAAGTTTATAGTATAAGCCACCAGATTTTCTTATACCATATTCCTGCTACACTGCCTTGAATGCTTAGATTAAACTGAATACAGAAGCCAGCTTAGTTGGCCAACTATTTCTGAGATAGCCATGAGACTAGATACGATCTTATTAGCCCAGCTTGCTTCTACGAACTTTAAGATATAATCACTGAGTATCCGTCGTCTGCGGACAAAACAAACTCCAAATCCTCGTACAATAGTCAGCCTAAAGCTTTTGTTGTAACGTGTTCACACTTCATTTGAATTCTTTCACGCAGCGGGGAACGAAGGTAAGTACGCTTTTTATGAAGTCTTTAACCTTTAACTTCAAAACTGGTTTGAATTTTAATGAGTTAATACATCAATACATCATCGAGTAATAGCGACGGTTAATACCGACTCGCAGGTTTTCGCTTCTCACCGCCACAGGGGGCCGTCTCAGAGGATCTGACAGACCCCTGGTGGAAATAACCTGCCCCCTTCATTGTGCCTGACACGAAACACAGTCGTAATCGCGCCGCAGTAGAGACATGAGCTTTTGTAACTATGCTTCTCGGTAACATATCTACGAATCATCGAACACTATTCAAAGCCAAAGCAATTCATTTTGCATGTCATCACTCAATAATGTAGGTATAGAAAGTAAGAAACAGCTATCCGTATTTTACTGTTCTGTAGAATGCAACTTTTATAGACTAAAATATTTATATACATATTTTAGATGTCTATTACCATACTGTCACGGCATAGTAAGTGTACCGCTAGACAAATACTTGTGCAGTTACCCAACAATCGACTATCTATTCTGACGTACCGTAGAACAGTAAACAGAACTCCCATGGACCATTACACGCAGAGTATTTGTAAAATAATCAAAATGTTGGTTCCGTTCACAAATGTTTGCTGGAAACTCGTTAAGTTTGTGATTTATTTGATGTGATGTGTGCGCAATCGTTTGATAGCACAGCTTTTGTATACCACTTCAAAGTCGTGATTTACACACTTCCGAAGTACGCAACCACCAATACGAACAAGCACTTATCGATAGAAAAAACGTTGAGCGAAACTATATTTGTTTATGCAAACCGATTATCAAAATAATGTATTCGAAAGTTGCTCAAGAGGTTTATTTTATTAGCATTTGCCTTTTCTAGGCATTACAATAGAAAAATATTTTCTCATCTAAAAACTGCGCCGTCGAATTAACTGTTAAGTGGTAAAAGAAATGTTCCCTCAACATTGAGGAACCGTTGTTGATTTTAAATTTAGATAATATTATATAGTGTTTGAACGAAATGTTTACGTTGAAAATGATAAAGACCACCCGGCATTGTATGAAGGCATACATTCGGTGGATTCGTTTTGTGCCAACAGCAGTTGGTTTGCCTCAGAATAAACAGAACAAGGCAAACAAACACTCGATCGCGGGGAAAGCGGTGGCATTTGATTTTTATTTCTTTTGCTCTCAATAGGCAAAAGCAGTTAACGATTTAACACAAAGAGCGGTAGCGAAGCCTTTTTATTCTGCACCTTTTATGTCGTGAGTGCTTCACATTATCATGTCGGAAATGGTCTATTCTCTTTCTGTTTGCGGAAAAAAATGAAAATTGTTTTGTTCAATTACCATAACACTTAAATTTGTAGATTGTTTGGAATTCGTTCTTACTTTTCTGTGTTTGTTAGTCGGTTTATTTTCATAATATGTCTAAAATACTGTAAGACTACAAATATTTTACTCAACTAGTAATAGAAACAATAACATGAAGTTCTAGTTTGCCTCAAAGTTATTGGCAAAATGTTTGGGTAAAATATTTTATAAGCGACTGAAATGCCATTGTAAATTGACTAAAATTACATTAAAAATCTTGACTAAGTAAATGTAAGGGTAAATTTTTGATGGAATCTAAAAAAATACCCTTACTTTTACTATATAGGTACCTACAGATTTATAATTATTAAGTATAAACATTTTAAATAAACCTTTAAAGTTACCAGCATAGCATACTTTTACTCATATAGTAAAGTAATATACCACTTAAGACTCACAACTGCTCTTAAATGCTACGGAAAAAAGGTATTAGTATTCCTTCAAACAGCTACATAAAAAGCTAAGTTTGAGGCCATCAACAAACTATCACGTCTTTTGGCGCTCCAAGGCCCTCGCTAACGACGACGTTATCATTGTCGGAAAGGAAAGCCATCAGTTTGGAAAGCCTGAAAATGGAGCGGGGAGACTAGACGAAAAAATTCGTTTCCGACTGTTACTTGTACACAATACGACTACTCTACTGCGAGTTAAATACTGGCACAGAGTGAAAATTACAGTAGACATAAAAAAAGTAGATACTTCGGCGCGTTTGTCTATCTTCTAGGTATTGAACCTTGGCTTTTAATAGCGTGAACGGGTAAAACAAGTTTACGTTTTTTTGCAATAGGTAATTATGCCAATTAACCACCGTACAATATCGAATCGATAATTCTAAGGACTGTGTCTGATAGGAATATTAGGATATTTTTGTTATTTAACTAACAATTACAGTACCTATTTGACTATCGGAAATGTTGTTTGAATTCTTTTTTTTAACAGCATGATTATTATTTTATTCATAAAAGAAATACATATAGCAGTTTTGAGGATCGATGATAATTACTATAACGTTTAGTGGAGAATGTTGAAGTAACGGTTGTTTCGTAAAATGCCACTAGACACACAATGCTATTATTATTATCTGATAAAGGAACTCAGAAATGTATGTACGGGGCCTCATATTGAACTGGGTCTGAACGAACCTCCTTTCTTTCATGGTTTGGGAGTCAGAAAGCAGTTATTTCCGTAAAAACCAAGATAATAAAAATCAAGAGGAGGTGTATGAAAGACGGCAAGCTATTCGTTTCTGCACGTTTCTACCTACCCCAGAGGAAAAATTTTTCTAACTGCCAGTGCAACTAATTTTAATACTCTGTGTCGCCTTTCACTAGCGTATATCTGTAAGGTGCCCGGCTTGCGATCCCCCGTTGCGATACCACGCACGGCACAACTGATGGCACGGTGCGGTGTGCCGCCCTATACGTATTTGTAATTTACTTAAAAATATGGCTGTAGATAAAGTCAGGGGGTTCTTGCCGGCTAATTCTGCTGTTTTGTAACGTGTCTGTTCAAAGCGTTCAATATTTGTTACAAGAATTCAGACTCGCCTATTTTGTGATAATCGTATCTTGACGTAATATTGGTTTACGTGAAATAACTTCATAGTCAATGATTTGATACAAAGATTTTATTACGATTTTTTTAAAATTTTAATTTTCGTACCTACCTATAAACAGTTCGGAGCTCATTAAGATTTAAAAATTCTATTCTGAAAATAAAATGTTCAATAAAATTCTGACTCTTGCTATATAAAGTAAGTAGGTATACATCGCCTGATCACGAAAATCATTAAACTGATAACTTTGCCTAATTAACGAGTAGTATTTTGATGTTTTTAAAAGGTGTTCAATTATTTAAGAACATTTCCAATTCCGATCTTCGAATCTTCATATTTTAAAACTTTTTTTATTTCAATTAAAAAGACTTCAACGAATACTACATCAATAATAATCAGATGTCCTTCATAACTCCCGAGGGTTATGAAACGGGTTGAACTTAAATTAGTTGTGGAAATACCTAAAACTTTTGGGTTGCACCCTTATTGTATCCGGGATTAATTTTAATGGGTATATTACTTTTAGAGAGCATATTTCACTATGTTATGGAATATTATAGACAACTGGATAACTTTGAAATGTAAAACATAATATTTATGATATATACTGATATTTATAATAATCATAATATATATTATCCTACATCCTATCCTAAGTACTTCCTACTCCTACTAATCTTATAAATATAAAAGTTTGTGCACATGTGTGTAACTCAATTACACTCCAATACCTGAACGGATCTGTTTAAAATTTGGCAAAGGAATAGATTATAGTCTACACTCTAGAATAACTACTTATATTCCTGTAATAGGTTCCCAAGTGTAGCGGGAACGGGGTCAGAAATCCACGCAGGTGAAGTCGATTGCATCAGCTAGTGCTGTAAGTACCTACCTAATTATTAAATAGGTACAGCTACGTAATTATGTTTACTGCAAAATCCTTAAGTTAAGCTCGGTAACAATGCTGAAAAAATAAAAGTGTTTTATTTCCAAGCACTCATTGCACGTCTTTGTCACGTTACTCTGTCTCTGTGACCACAATAGCTAGATAAGATTTTCGCTCTTATTACTTCCTGAGAAACCATCCCTTATTTTTGTAATAAATAAGCAAGTCATTCATTATCTCGTTACAATTTCCTGGACTAATCCCTGAATAAATATAAACAATTGTACGGACGTAGACAAAGCGGCTATTAAGCGTAGTATTAGTCATGGTTCTCATTGTGCTATAAATCACCGAAAAACAGGCACCTCGGGTTGTGCGTGACGACACGAATTCACGATAGGTAGGTAAGTCCATACAGCCGATGTCATAATTTTCTATTCATTTCTTTATTTACGTGGCTAACGCTAGGACAATATTAATTGCTTCAAAATTCGATTGAGAATACCATGATGTGTGTCAAGTACACATTTTTGTTTCAAAAACAAAATATTTTTGTTAGGGGATATTCTCATGGGGTCGCGTCTCTAACATGCTAATGTTGCAGTATATCTGTAGCTATGAGTATGACGTATTGCGTTTGGCCAACTGTGAAGTCATACAATATTTTTTCATTTTTATCGGCAGTCTCCATTACTCACTATATATTTTTATTATGAAAATGCACAATCCAAATAGGAGGGTTACACAGACGATAAACGTGAAGACATTGATCTGCAGGTTCAAAAGCATCTCAAATTCTATTTAACACTACTATTTGCTATTTGTATCCAAAATTATGTACGGTAATAGGTAAATAGACACGATTCGCTGCCACACGAATCGGTAAGTTGTTATTTTGTCCAATAACTTAGAGATTTTACCTCTTTATGAAACAATTTAACGGTGAAGTAAGAAACTATCTCTCAATATTTTAGTATTAGTTAAGATTATATTAAAGTACATTACGAGTACATTGTATATTACGCTTTCGTGACAAAGATTTTCATTGAATTTGAATTTCATACGAATTAAAGTCATAATTTTATATGGTATCGACGAGATTAACGGCGCGGCGTTTCGCAAAGTGTCTTACACCTGGAGTGTAGCACTGGAAATTGGGAACTGTAACTCAACAAGTATTAGGGGAAGAAAACTCCGTAGACCGCCATCTGTACGCCTTATCTACTCCCATAAATATCGCAGGGCACCGTACGAACGACTACAAGTTATGGTTCCAAAGGTACTTTCAGTCCTCGCGGAATAATGGATAATTCATGCACCCTTCGGTCTTGTTAAAAAATTTCTGGAAAATTATGATTTTTCCAGCCATTTTTAGTAATCATTATCCAATGTTCGTGACTTTGGAAACGTAGGAGTTACGAGTAATAAATCTTTTTAAGTTTCAATTGATTATTGTTCTTATAGTGCCTAAAGTTCAAGTGCCGTTGATTAGGTACCTACATAAATTAAGAATAATATTTGCAAAATCAAAAGTAACTTTTCGTAGGCCCTTTCAGTTTTTTAACAATTTAAAACTTTTTTCACGTAATGTGTTATCCAACCTGACTGTAAACTTTAATATCATTCTATGTTTGAAATATGCATTTCTAAACAATATAATATATCCAAAGCCAATTCTAGATACCTATGTTTTGGTTCTTTTCAAAGTAACTACGAGTACCTATTAATGTGTTTTGAAATGATGGAATTGGGTTGAGCAAACTGTTTATGATTTCAAGTACGTACCTACAGTAAAAACTGAATCATCGTAATGTTAATGTATTTACTTTTATACTTTACTGTATTACACCAAGTATTTTTAAACGTAGTTTAGCTACTATACATTCTCATTGATATCTATGAACTAGTTCAAGTAGTTTACAATAGCACGGACAATAAATATGACTTGAAAAATTGAATTCTGAACTAAACACATAATTTGTTAGACCTCAAAACTTTATTTTTCTGATAAACAGAATTTTTTTATTAAGCAATGATGAAACCAAATAAAATTTCATTGAAACATCTACGCCAATACACATTTACCTAATGGATTCAGAGTGTAATTTGTATCCAGTAACCAGAGGGTCATTAAGGATTTCACACAAGAAAGCAATGGGAGTTAATTCGAACACAAGATATCGCGGTGTTTTACAAATGGCTGTGTAGTAAACCTGTTTAATTTTATCTGCGAACAAGAAGGAAAGCATCATGAGTAAACCCACGCGTAATTGTAATGTTCTCAGATCAGAAACTTGTGCTAAGTGGCTAGTTGGTGGACGAAAATAGAACATTCGTATCTTTTCTAGTGGGTGACTTGGAAATTGGAAATTGTTGATATGCCAAATTTCACAATGAAACCACTTTATGGTTAGAGCCATATTGCGGGATTTGCTATAGGTACTTAAAGGAGTCATACGTTGTGAAAGAAAGGAACGGTTAATCGATAAGATAAATTATCCTAAAACGAAGTTAGACCATTTTATGGGTTTATTTTTTATTTGACATAGTTTTTGACAAATTGTAACTTATGATAACCAAAGGTTACTTTTGATCTTATGTATTAGCACGTCACATTACGACGTATTTTGATAACTTTCTTATTCCTATTATCCATCTCACTTAAAATCGTGGTCTTAAAAATATTATAGATGCTTTTCAAGTATATTTCGTCGTAGGTATCATAATAGTAAAAAAACTGATTTATAGATTTCATCATTAGACGATAAAAAGCCAATGATATTGTTAGTGTGACTCAATCGTGTTTTAGTTAAGTACTGGTTTAGTTTGCTGTATCACGAACAACGACTGTTTATTATCTTATTACCTCTGTCATTATTTGCTGACCTTTTGTGCCACTTATTTTTAAATATATCTGTCTTTTCGATACCTACATTTTTGTCAGACTTCATCTCCTCTTAGTCCAAAGTCCTTTACAATATCCATTTATATTTTGTTGAACTCTACTTTTATGTTATGGACTTTTCTTATAACTCTGCTTTAATCTCTTCTTATATGTCCATGCTATGACAAGCTCTTGGTTCTGAACTTTTAATCAACTGGTGCAACTTTCAACTTACCTACTCTCATTTGTCATACTGTCTCGTTACACTACATAATGTAGTGAATTAGCAATCGGACCTTCGCTGTAGAAACCATCGCTTTTTAGTTTTCGACCGTAGACGGTAAGTAGTTACTATTAAGGCGACATTAAATTTTTTAATTCGACACTAAAACATAATTTTTAGGAATCGATTACTACTAACAAACCTAGCACAAAGAATTTAAAAGAGGGGTGTTAAAATAAAAAACTTGTTACTAATTAAAATGATTCATTAATTAACAATAGGTACGTATCACGGTGCAGACGTCATAAATCACAAAGCTGTCCTCTCTAGCGTGTGTAAAAAGTTAGTATCTACAAGTAAGAGATGACCTCATCGGCGCTAATGGTAAAGTGGTTATGTCGAAATTAAATCAACTAAAGCTTCACCGTTTCGGGATCCTTGTCAGAAGTCTGGGTGTGGTCTGGTTGTTCGGGCAAAGTTATGACCATAAGTCGTCGGTTGGGTAAGGTACCCTAGTTCATTGCTATGGAGAAGCAATGAACTAGGGTACCTTAAGTTACGTATAGGTGATAATGTTGCAGTACTCCCTGTGTTTTTGTTATCAAATTAGTATAAATTATTCAGCAATTATTAGGCTTTGCCCGCGTGGGATTCTGTTCCCGTTCCCGCTTCCCATGAGCACCTATTCCACAGATAAAAAGCTTGTGTCATTCCAGACCAGAATCTATCCCTGTATCAAATTTCATAACAGATATCCGAACATCTTCACAAACATTCGCATTTATAAATATTATGGTAAAATTCTTTACCATAGTGACGGGTTTTGTAACGCAAACAATACATCGAGTATCTAATGTTTATATGATATATATGATGCTCGAACATACAAATAGGTAAATAAATAGACATTTTATAGTTTTCTAGTGGCAAAAATAAATAGTAACAATATTTTAGATATTGTAAGTATTACCAAGCCTGTCATATTTATTTTAAACTTTCTACTCAAATAGTAAAAGAAACTTTGAACAAATAAAGCAATTCAATATTACTTATTATGTGAAATTTTTACTCAAATGTTTGTCAGTCCAAATAAGCAGTTGATTTACTCCGTTTTGGTTATGCCAAAAGCTTTTAGACGTAACCTAAATCCATCAATCAACAGTAAAGATGGATGTTGACATAAGAGACAAACAAATTATGCGTAGGTAGTAGACTTACTAGTAAAATGCAATATTATTAGAATTTCTAGTAATAAGCCGACCTCTAAAAAGAACATCAAATTCGATAAAATGTGTTATCCCCTTTAATATCTTTGGTGCAGACAAATTTGTTTATAAACATCGAAATATAGAGCAATATTTAACCCAATTACTCAATGTTTAAATAACATTTCTTAAAAATCAAACTGTCCGAAAAAAAATTTGTAACTCTTAATGTATAACACTGTCAATAAGTTAGTCCCACATCTAAGAAAGCAATTAAAATAATTAATGTTTAACTAACTAAACTCTTTCATCTTTGGTAAAAGCAAATTTGTATCTGAACGTTGGAATACATTGCTATATTTAATGCGGTTTTACTATATTTTTATAACGTGGGTTACATAAATTAACACACAGTAACTTAAGTAAAAATAAATTCAGTTCATTTTCTGTTTTATTGAATCAAAATTCTAATAAAGTCTAAAATCTCTTATGGAATTCGTTAACTACATAATATTAGACAGCTTTGTCATAAATTATAACATCCCTAGGTAAAATGTTTAACGATGTCAGACAACCTTTTATCTTAGCAAATTAATTTAGGCTATATTAATCAGCAATGAAGGTAGGCCATTCTTCTGACATTTAAACAAAGGTTGGTGTAGGTGTATGGGTACTAAATATTATATTTTGTGTCTTCTATTATAATCGTGTTACAACATGTATAAGAAAACATGTAACTTTATATAAATGATATTATAAATTTATATAATACCTATCTATAATAAAAAAAAATTAAAATGATATAGGGTCATTTCGCCTGTTCGCGTCCACTTAGCGCAGTTGGCAAGTTTGACGGAGAAAATAAAAATGTACCAGTACTAATTTCAATTAAAAGTTAATTTAATCTGTTCATAATATTAGTCTAGTTTAAGGTAACCTTTAGTTTTATTCGAAATATCTTGTAGTTTTTTTTCTAAAAATACAAACTTCAGAAATAGGCGATTTACCCAGTTCGCGTCCATAAAATCCAATTTGCGTCCACCTGCTGGACCAGTTTGCGTCCACTGGAAATTTAAATTTTCCACGGGAAATTTGAATTTTTCACTGGAAATTCACATTTGAAAATGTTAAGAAGCCATTTAACAACCTTGTTTTTTACCATCTACTCCTATTTTTCACGCGGAAATCTCTACGGTTACCACCCACCAGTGGGGGCGTTATGTTGGAATCGAACTGATTAAAACCGTACGCCATCTCGGGTTTTCTAACGCCAGGGTGTCGCCACCGCCACCTCAGCCTGCTTCTGCTAGGTTGACAGGTGGCTCCACGCGTCATCCCCAACCCTGCACTCATGGAGGACAAAGTTCGTTGAACGACCTCTGACGCCTGAGTCGCCTGCGCCTGTTGTGGTCGCCTCTCCCGGACCTTTTCCGTCGCCTCCTTCTCGAGCATGACTTACTCGCAAAGTGAGGCAGCGGCATCGCCCGCCCGCTCTGCAGCATCGCTGTGAGTCAGACTCTCAGTGAGAGGACTCCCACTTCGAGGGCCACCACGAGGGCTCGCCTCGACACCTCCTACGCCCTGCATTCTGCCAGTGTGTGCATCCCTAAGTTCTAACTTGCATCACAGTGATGACATTCAGCCGTTGGCAGGAGCCAACGGCTTCCTGATCAGACACAAGTGATCCCCGAAGTATGTGTTCATGGAGATCACCTGCGTCAGGTGTAACGAGAGGCTCCCGTATGGCCTCTCTAGCCAGTCCTTATGATGGTCACCTACTAAACCTAGCGCAGGTTCTGTGCCCGGTTTCTTTACCCCATCTGGTCTGTGCCCACTGATTTTGTCATGTCCATATTGTCGTTTTGGGAATAGCATATTTGTCTTACCGATTTCTGCTTCTCTCGAATTTCACTCAATGCTTTCCTTAAATCGTCTTCTGTGTATGTTCTTTATTCTTCTTGCTTATATTAGCAGTAGGAAATTAATTTTAATAATGGACGCGATTTGTTCTTGTCATTATTCCCTGCAGGTATAGTTTGCGTCCATTGCGGACGCAATCTGGAATTTCTATAAATTCGGTGTAGTAATTCGCGTCCACCTTATTTTAATTGGTAATTATCAAAAAAAATTGCAAATTCATAATGAATATAATTCCTTTTATCATTATCGACGTCTAGAAACAGCTATGTATCCAAAATACACATAAAACAATAAAAGACTTGCCTTCAAACGCACCGCTGTCCACTACCTTTTTTCTTAAAATTTCGCGGATTCGCGCTCTCTCGTTGAACAGCCGTCACTAACTATTTTTTTACACAGGATTGGTTGGGCGCACAGAACTTTTACCTATGCGTACGTGGCTCTTATACAATGAGGTATTGGTGGTAATGACTTTTCGACTAATTGATGTGTTAGTATACTTAATTTCGAGAGTTTTCAAAGAGAGGTCCGTAAAATGGACGCGAATAGGGCGATGGACGCGAACAGGCGAACTAACCCTATTTAATGTAATTTTCAAGACTGGCGGCAGATAGTTCTTAGGCAAGAATTTCAAGATAAATTGCAGAGACTGTCAACTTCTCAAGTCCGCTTCTAGATGTGGAAGTTTCTAAATTAAATTAATAATAAAAAAAGGTTGATATAGTTGATGCTCTATGTTCTACGTATATGTAGTTTCAACAACTAAAAAGAATAAAAATAGTTAGGTTCTTAGTCAGTATGTTTAGTAATAGTAAATATTCCTAAAAATGGAACATCATTGCATTCACAAAGTTCTTCAAGTTATTTTTGAATACATCCATAAATTCTAAGCACATTTAGCTCATTGCAAATATTTCAAAATTAGCATGCCGTAAAATATTTCAAAGTTTTTATATTTATACTTCGTATCTCTAAACTAATAGTAAACAAAAAATCTACCGTACTTTCAGGAATATAATATTCAAGAATGAAACCCGTAATTTTTATGTCGACAGTTTCCATGAAGGCGGTTAACGTTTGTGCATAAGTAATGATACTAATCATGGCAGGCGTTCTTCAATTTTATTTATGTACAACAGCCAACATCCATTTATTTCATCCTTGTCACTCCAATACTACCCGTAGCCTATCCCACTCAATTTTTCTCTGTCACCCTGACTCTTGACTTCGGGACACGACAGAGGGCTCTTTACTCTCGAAATTGCTCCGTAGGGGAGTGCTGATTAATAAAGAAAATAAAATCCTGAAGACGCGAGTTCCAGATATGATTTAGAGGAGGCACGTTCGCGTTTGTGTATGGAAAGAATTCTGATTTTTATTCAAAGTGAATATAAAATTTTATAGAACATTATTATTGATGCCGTGCCTCTTGAGAGAAACTCTCTGGCGCTGATTGAATATCGCACCATAATGAACTCGGATATTCAATTTGATTTCACTTAGAGTATCCATACTGAGATTAGATTATAATAGTGCGGCTAAAAGAAAATCGTTATAATTGTTAAATACTAAAGTCGTTTGATTTTCAGTTGCAAATTATATGCATTGGTAATGAGATAAGGGATAGTCTGAATATAATTTGTAATGTGAATTTTACTTCTAGCTGATTTAATCTGTATAATTTTATGGATGTGTAGTAATTTTAATGACAAAACATAGCCTTATATTAATTGTTAAGCTACAAAACTTTCATCAAGCACTTATTCATAACATAAAAGTATGTAATAAATAACCCCTTGTTCTTTTCAATGTTACTTATAATTTAATTAAATAACTAAGTCTATTAATGATTTAGGTATGTCAAATTATTTCATAATGATTTCAACTGTATCATTAAAGTGATGAATAATGAAAACCCATTAATATAATATTCAATCTATTATTTAATATTATTTTACACCTCATCACTTTGCGTAAATTAATTTCATTGTTGTATTCAAAATGTCTTAATCTTTTTACCGAAATTATCCTATAGTTCCATTCATACAGTTATTAGTTTGAGTCGAGTCATCCAACACCTGGTGTGAAATGCAATCAAGTTTAATTATTACGGGTATTAATAACAAGGGTGCACTCTAGGGTGAGGTGAAGCCTGTTGCCATGGCAACGCCCTCCGTTTGGACACAGCCTGCGAGTGCTGCTCGCACAAATACATGTTTACTTATTTATGAGTAAAGCTGATTACTCGTGATATTGTACCACTTTTCATACGACGGTAATGATATCTAAAGGCTGGTGGTGACGTCAAGGGAATGGTTTTTGCCATAAGGTTTGCACTTTGTGGCCTCTTATTTCGTATAATTTTATATCGCCGTACGTTAGTGCGGTTAACCATGTTACCTATCCATATTTCTTTACAAGGTATTTGTTCGGCTATTTTTAGGCTACGTTTAAAAACATAATTACCCAAGTTTTATAATATCTTCAAGAAAGTATTTCATATGTCCTTGATTGGGATAATCTTACGTTACCTTTACTTTTATTATTTATCACCTGATGAAATAACCTGCTGATGATATACCGACGCAAATATATTTAACCTCATCTCAGTTAGAATGACAATATGCCTGTACAAACCTTTCAATTGATCGAATCTCCTCGAAACGCAAACCTCGGTCAAAGCAGGCCTTGTAATTCAGTCGTTAATTAAAATATTAAACATACCTACTCACAAATTACATAACCTCTTTCATTTCTTTCATTAGAATTAATCTTTTCTGTGGGATGAAAGTCCTTTTCAGGTTATCAACTAAGAAAAATCGTTGCTTGACCCTCTCCGACATACTTTTCAACTTTTAGTACCTAAAAAGTAACTCAGTACAATAAAATATGAACTAAAAGTTATGCTCTTGTACCTGTAGTATTACCTAATGAAGTGATACTTACTGTGACTAAGTATAAGAAACAGATTTGATATTGATTTTCCTATAATGACTGGTTGATAGATCCGTGTATTGGACCTTCTAAAAAATTTCAGCGATTCGGTCTCTCCTATATTAGCACCTTTAAGGTCGAGAAAGTGATACACAGCGTATATTTAAAAACCCTCGTTCCTCGTCGTGCAATAAATCCGATAATTTTACCAAATTATTTTGCTGGAACTAAAAAAATAATATGGCTAACATCAGTTATAAAAAATATGAAAGTGAACTACCATGTTAATTAGTCTTTGAAAACTTTCTAATTTTCCTACTTTATTTTTTTTGGTGAAAAACTTATTAATTGGGCACACAGTCTACAAAGAGAAATTAATGTTGAAAAGGCAAACGCCGAGGCTAATATCAAAGTTAAAACTTGCATACTCATAACTGCAATCTCGACCCTTATCGAGTTAAATGGGGTTATAACTATGTCCCCGGGCTTAATTAGGGCGGGCGGGTAGCATTATATTAGAGTAACACGTTTTAAAAATTATTTGGAACATATGCTTGTGATAAATAATTATAAATTGGATCGTTTAAATATATTTGACAATAGAATAAACAGAATTAAGTACAGCATTTGTGTATTCTAGTGTTTTAGCGCGATTTATGAGATATAAAATGTAATGTGAGGTTCTAACAGAAGCAGACCCAAAACGGCGAATGGGAGGAGGTTCTAACTAGAGGGGAGAGGTCCCATGGAACTACCTGCTAACAATATACCTACCTGAGATCTTTGGCAACGAGTCTCCGTGATATCGCGTAGGTAAAAATAATAACTTGACTGTCCGGTTTGTAATGAGCAGCTTAAGCCAGTAAGGTAAGTATGTAGTTACTTAATAGGCAAGGACTGAGCTAAAGTCAAATAAAATCCTTAAATAAAATAGTTAAGCGCAGGACTGGCATCGAGAATCAGTCTAGTATTTGCAAAAGGTAACAATAATGGCGTTGAAAAACCATAAATACGACATCTTACACATAAGTAGATAATTTTGGTAAATTAACGTGGTAGGATACCATTTTATAATAAGATCAAAAAATGCTATTCATGAAATCGAATGAATGAATATTTTAAAAGATAATAGGTATCTCGAATAGTATTGTATTTTATTAAAAGGCTTCCATCTTCACTGACGAGAGTGATTACGTGTTTCGTACTGTATAATTAAAACGTTTAAAGGTATTTTAAAACGTTCTACCGGTTGAAGTGTTAACTTTACAATTCATTTCAGCATGTTTTACAAGCAATTCGTGAGTTTATTGCACAGTAAAGTATTTTTAATTGTGCTTCTTCAACCTTGTGTAAGGCAATCAAAGTCGCACAGCTGTTATTGCTCAATGAAAGCATCATAAAGTTAGGTGAAATGGTCTTATTTAGATTATTTTACTACTTAAGTAGCGAACAAGCAAATTAGGCGTTATGGTACCTTTGTCTGTAAATAATATTCAAAGAGTAATTATCGTTAAAGATCCTTTGTTGTCTTACAACTTACCAGCAGAAACAACACGCTAAGAAAATAATATTACTTGGATGTTTTTTGTTAGGTTCAAGACCTCTACTCAGATAACTGCAGTCAACTTAAACTGCTACGACGAGACCATCGCACGATAATATCAAGTTAACTAAACTGTATGCATACTACCACTACTATGTCTCGTTACATGCATTTAACTTTGCCTTAATAATTGAAAAAAAAAACTTAAAAAGCTTTAACCAATTGGTAAATTTGATGACGTGAACTCCGTAGTATAATAAAACGACACGAAAGTAATTCGGCTCCATTCTAGTTCCACCACACTTCGAGGACCATTGCATAAGTGAATAATAATCCCGGTACTGAGACGAAAACGTAGTAAACGTTCCGTAATAAAGTCTGTCATAAAAGAAAGTTATACTGAACATAATCGCGCCATTTATGAGCAAGATGCTCACCCACCCAGCGTTGATCAATATAAGTGAAATGTGCGAAGCCGATTACAAATTGGTCAGCTTTATGACGGACGGTCTTTTAACGAGTTTGTTTCAAATGATTTAAAAGAGATACAGTTAGTAAATAAAAAGGTTGAAAACCCCATACATTTAGGTATACAGTCACGCTTCTTTATCGCTCATATAAAAAAACACATCTAACTATATCAAAATAGTTAAATTGGATAAATAAATTGACAGAGGAAGATATATAGAATGGAGTGTTATGGCGTATATTTGAAAATCTACATCGCGCAGTGGACTGCAATAGACTAAATTCGTTCCTTGAATTCTTGCGTCATAACCAGGTCTAGTCGAAGACGTAATTCACTAAATAATGTCCAATTCCTAATTGTGAAGGATTTTGTAACGTAATACCATCAGAGTTCTGTATCGAAAACATCATTTTATATTTAAAAAAAAAATTTTTTTTCAAAATAAGATAAATAAAACAAACTGCTAGAAAGTTCATCCAGTTTAATGGAAACGGTTTCAAAAAGTACAAATAATTTTTCGTTACAGTGTAGGAATTTTTTTTCAGTATAAAACGATTTATAACTGTGATTTTATTGAATATATTTGGAATTTTAGTTTTTTGTCGAATTATTAATTCACTACACACAATAAATACATCAATGATAAAATTGTATAAGGATATCAAACATTTCAAAATATTTACATAAAACGTAAACTTGAGTACGAAATTATACTATATCACAGTCACTAGAGAAAGATGAAAACCTAATATCTACGTTACGTTAAATAGCAGTCTATTTGTAAACACATTCACAAGACCTACAATCTTCAAAAGTCATTTTGTTTCACCGCCGTGTAATAATGACAGTATCAGAAACATATACTTGGCAAAGACGCTCAATGTAGGAGTTTACTTTGATAATGGTAATATAATATATCAAAATTCTACCATATTTACAAGATTTACATTCTAGGCATTATTAAGCGAAATTGGTTAATTTATTGAAATTAAAAGCCAAAAGTAAACTATACTTATACAACATTGCAAACTTATTATCTTTGAAGTATTTCAATTGTTCAAAAATAACGATAGTAAGACGATTATATAATAGGTAGTATAAATTCAGTATCATTAATAGCTGTATATTATCACTCGACGGCGTTACAGAAATCCATTTTACTATATTGTTACAAATATGCAAACACTTTTATACATTTGTACAATTCACTATAAAGTAGTATTGCTTGTATTACGTACTAATGATATCAATTTATAAATTAATTAACTTCGATACGTATGTCCTGAACAACCTGAAGTCCCTGAGTGATTAGTGAATGCATGCATTTCGCGATATGGAGATTCCCTGTAGACAAACACAACACTATTAAAAACTTCCACTTTCAAATGATTACCATGTAGGATCAAAGGACAAGGTGGATAAGACTATTCTGTGAAATATCTTACCTTTCATAAGGCGGTGGAGGTAAAATATCACATAAGTTCATCCTACAATCCTGATCACTTCTTCCTTCACTCGCATATCTCATATCTTGATTATTTTGTCGGAAAGTATTTTCCCGTCCCAACCAATGCCATTGAGGATAATCGTATTCCACTTCAGCCATAGCCCAATCTTTATTAGCATCGTGATGGCTTGATGATCTGGAATGATTTGTTTTGCAAGATGGGCAATCTTCTATTGACATTTCTTGCATTTCGTCATCGTTGCCACATTTTGTCATTTCGCTGTAGTCTTTAGTTAATGTGGAGCTACTACTCCGACAGCATGTTGAACATTCCTCATTGGAGTACTGATTACTTTCCGCGAATGATCTAACCATGCTGTTGTCATAAGAACCGGGACTAACCGCACATTTCATACATGAGTCTTCTGCATCTGTATGGGTCTAAAACAAAACATAATTGATAAATATTTGAGCTAATTATTAAAATAGATGGAGATTGAAATATACCGTTACCAACCTGATAATTCAATTCTGTGTAAATAGCGCTAGATGCATATGGTTCTGGTTGGATCCTTCTTTGAACCTCTTCCGGAATTGGGTTCATAACATTTGTATGTTGTGGCAAGCTATACTCTGCTTCCATAGCCATAGTACCTATAGAATGGCCGCCTAAGAAATAAATGCATGTGTTAGGATATTGATAAAAAATCTTATTGAATTAGTATTTATAATTAGTAAAGTTATCTCTTACCATGCAAAAGGCTTTGGTGGCAATTTAAAATTTCTATTCTAGGTTCATTAGAACCTTCAAACATAGGTCGCTCTCTTAGCCAAACCGCCTCTTTTCCTAAAAGACATTGCTGTGCATTGACTATTGCTGTACCTGTAAAAATATTTCTATTACTATTTTAACTATTTTAGTTTATTTATAAATATGGAATTGTTTGATTGTATTACCAGTTGTATTTTGACTTTTCCTATGCTTTATTTGTCGTCGTCTAATATAAACTATGACGCCAGTGCCAACTAATACTAGAACTAGCAGGATTAGACATAAAACTAGAAGCCAAGTTTCTTGGAACATTGACATTATTGCCTTGTCAGTTGCTGGTTCCGTTCTGAAACAAAATAAAGGTTTAAACTGCGCTCCATTTACGATATCCTTGAAAGTTTAATAATGGGACTTACTGCACGTAGTGACGTTGAGACAATGTTGGTAGCATGTGAATATGCGCTGGAGCGCTGAACGGTCCATGACCACGACGTGTGACTGCAGCTGCACGAGCACTGTACCGTCCACCTGCGCGTAGTGAGCTTGCTGCTGCAGCTCGTGTACGTGCACCAAGTGACATTTGACCCACCACTCGACCTCCAGTACTTCCACCTACGCGAACCTCGATCTAAAGCAAAATTCAATAATAAATACATTATACATGGTAAGCAAAGTAAATATATATATAAGTTATAACTACCAACCAAATAGCCAGAAAGTTCACCATTCCATGTGTGCGGGGGCGGTGGATCCCAACGAATCCACGCTGACGTCGCATTTATCACTCCCGCTGTGACGCTTTGCGGTGGCTCTGATGGAACTGGAATACATACCGTTGTTAATTCTATGTGCCGTACTAACTTTTACGTATTATATAGTTTATGATAAAAAATACATACTGTCCTCATCAGTTATACCGCTCCTCATATTAGAAGGTTTACCTAATAATAACTTATAAAATGGCATTAGGAACACATTGTATTGAGCATACGGTAGTAAACCAGTTAAAATATGACTAGACGATCCACTATTGTGAACTGTAGTCATTGAAAAGTTTTCGTATTTTCTAAATTCGGCTAAACTTTCTTTATAAGATACATTAAAATGATCATAATTTTCTGCTAAAACGTATTGTCTGTTAATAGAAGTCCCATTAAACCATATCTTCACACCCTCTAAATATTCGTTGTAATCTGTCAGAACCTGAAACCAAATAATTACTGTGATCATCATAGATTTTTCTATTGTGTAGATATTTATGCAAGTCCTTTAACTTAGATACGAGTACGTACATCCCAAACAATTTTCAGTGTTGTCGCAGATATTCCTTCTACTCTTCTCAAAGCTAAAACATCTTGTTGTAAATATTTCCGAGCTTGCACCAGTTCATACTGGGTCATTGGGGGATGATTTTGTGATTTTGTCAACTCTGGGTAGGAAGATGATGATTCAAAATCTGAGTTGAAAGAGTTCGCTTCTCTTCTTAGCACCTGAAAAGTGAGTAAAGTTTAAAAATACAGCTTTTGTGTGATATGGCGTGATATAAAATTCACTATGAGACATTCAACACAATGTAAAAATTGTTATGAATAAATGATTAATGATTAATAAATATAATTTATACCAACCTGTAAAGTAGCTGTATGTAGTGCACTCCCCGCTGCGCTTACTGCGACACAGGTCAGTCGACCAGCATGTTGCGTTAAAACTCTATCCAAGTATAAAGAGCCAGTGCCGTGAGTTGATTTTGGAAATACTAACTCCTGAAATTTATTTTCATGTACAAAAACGTTGTAATAACTGAACTAAGAAGTAAATAAATCTATGAGGATACTATCGGTCTTACCTGAGATCCTTCCATAGTCCAAAAAACTATGGGTTGTGGCGTACCTTCTGCTTCACATGGGAAAGATACTGCTTCACCCTCCCATGCTGTTTGGTCTGAAGGTACCCGAGTAAAATGAGGCAAAGCTAAAAATAGACAACTTTTAAGAGATTCTATTCTTAAAATTGAATTTTCACCTTAAGGCTGTTATAGATGCGAACTTACAGTGTAAAGTAAGTGTAGCACTGGCTGCACTGGTTCCCGCCTGACTTTCTGCTCGACAAGTGTATAAACCGGCATCTGTGGCTACGACGCGGTCTATTCTTAGTGAACCTCGACGAATGATCGCGTAGGGAGATAGTGTACCACTGTCACGAGACCAAGTTACCGAAACATCGGATTCTGGTGATGCCTAAAATGATTTTATATGTTTATAGTCACTGATAAGATATCTCAATCAATTGCCATAGAATTTATTAATTGTGGAAAAAACTATTAAATACAACGTAAAAGGGTTGAAAATTATTGAAGAACTGATTTCATCCCCTTTGTTAATTCTGATTTAATTACTGCATGCATTTACAATTTATTAAGATTAATCATCAAGTTGAATGAGTAAGCAAATTAATTTTCTACGGTATTACCTGACAGTGAAATTCGACGTTCTGGCCTATTAATGCCGTTATATTATTAGGTTTCACTAGAAAATGTGGTCGGCGTAACACGAGTAACGTTGCAGGACGTGACTGTCTTTCACCAGCTACATTTGAAGCTATACATCTATATACACCACTATCAGATGGAAGACTTTCCAGTATTTTTAAATCACCACTATTTCCTATCATAATCCTGTAAGAAAATTCATATTTAGATAATAGGTAATATTATCTGCTACAACTGATGACTAACATTATAAATTTCATATAGAATTGCTTAGTTATCGTATGACTCGTAACTTATTCTTATAATTGAGCATATGGTGCACAGCCTTAGGCAGATCGTTAACTTGATAAATATGGGCATGCACAACACATTTGATTATTGTATTATTCTCTCCATAAGGATAATGTAAGCTGAACTGAAATTATTTACAGAGAAATAAATTGCCAACCAAAATAGTCTGTGTTGTATCGCGTAATAATTACTTACCTTCCATTAACTTCTGCGTCTAAGGTTTGCCCGTCTTTGGTCCAGTGTACCCCTGGATCAGGGACGCCTTTAGGGGCGGAACATTCAAGCGTGGCGGGTTCACCACTAGCTACTTTCACATCTCGTGGCTCTGTTCTGAAGTCGTCACGGAGAACTAAAGTAAATTTAAATCTTTAATTCAAAATAATAAAACTTTATTGAAGTTAACTGATTTAGTTAACGTTATCGAGATAAACGTAAGTACTTATTTTTAAAAGATTTTCCTAATTTTATGGAGTCACAAAAATGTATATACAAAAAAATAAAAATACCAGATCGATAATTTGAGTTAATATTTTAGTAACTTTCTACAAATTACCGAAGGTGCATTATAAATAAAATATTCCCAGTACCTAATCCTGCTTACGGCTAAGTGATTGAACACGACCTTACGAACTTAACTCGACTTTAGAATACTTACATGTACTTCTAAAGGTTTCACAGGCACTTTTAATGTACTTACACGCAATTTTAGAATACTTACCAGCAATAGTAAGCGTGGCGTTCTTACTGACCGCTTCGCCAACAGAATTGCGTGCGACGCACCAGTACACACCCTCATCATTTTCCTTCTTGCCTCGCATAACCCTACAATTTAACGATCAAATGAATATTGGTCATAGTGTACAAGTACCTGAACTTGTATAAATTATATACCTATTGTGTAACGTAACATTGGTTTGGGTTCAGTATGAGTCATTTTAATTTCTAGATCAGAGGTCGGCCTCGTATCGTCTCAGTATTATTGAGCGCTCTCAACATTTTTAGTATAAGTTGTTCTTGTTTACACATTTTTACTATAATTTGAGAGAGAGCTTATAATAAAATATTACTTTGTATCTTAACACAAAATAGAATATAACAATGAATAAGAAACTACCGCTTCGAATACAAACTCAGCTTAGTATCGAGGATGAGATACATAAATCCTTTTATCGCATCTTAACACACCCTTTGGCAATAATAGGGGGTCCTATTTTAGTCGAAACCACGCAAAACAATGTCTTAATGTATTTAGTTATATTATTTAATCACATAGAAACTTTTCCGTCGGCTACTTGCTTGCGTACAAACGAATAGCTTTTCTTATGGACAGGTGTTAATTCATTTTAAATCGCTATATACTTGTACAGTCTTTATACTTTAATTAAATAATAATTATCATTATTTCAGGTACCTACTTACTTCAACAGAACGCTTATTTAACGTGTAAATTGAAATCTCTAATTCAGTTATTTTGCAATTTTCAGTACCATTTGGTTATTGGAGTCTCGGTATATTTTTTTCATTAATAATGGTTTATTAAAGTTTTATTTCAATCTAATCAATGGTAGGTATTAGAACACATAATTTATTATCTTAACTTAACAAAGAAACTTCAGTGAACAAGACAGGTATCCTAGTTATACTTAAGTTAGGCGTTCATCTTATGTATGTGATATTTGTTTTCGCAATAAAGAAAAATTAACTTAAATTAAATGACAATACATAAATTTATGCCTATATTCTAATACTTACCTAAGAAACAATAATCCATCCTCAAGTAGAACCCTGTGCGGATGGTCAGTTGGTGCCACAGGAGCCCCATCTTTGTACCACTGGATTGTCGGCTTCGGTTTGCCTTCAGACACACACCGTAGAGTAGCAGGTTCACTCCTGCCAACTATTGTGTCCGCCGGGTGCTCTTTTATGCGTGGGGCACGACTTTGAGCTTGAGGAAAAAAAGCAGTTATAGGATAAGCCTATCTCATTAAACTATGAAGTTATAAAAATACTTATTTACTGATTTTTAGGAATAAACCCAAAACAAAAATATTTATTTTATATTTTGACAGATTTTTTACTCAGCACGACACTTTTATTAATTTATCGGTTTTATCTAATAATAAATAGGACATAATAAGCCTAAATTCTAATATTCATATCTGTACTATTTAATTGATTGTGATATTATTACTTATAAATATAATCAGAGTGCAGCTAAACTACCCGACCAAATAAAAAAAAACTTCAATAATATATCCCTTTATACAATAAAAATAAATCATTATGACTACTTTTTATTTTTTTTTATCTTTCATCGTTATCAGAAATTATTGACAATGACTGAAAATAAATCCCATAAAAGATCAGTTCCTATAAAAGAACTGTACGTTTTATCACAAAACAAATGTAACTTACCTTTTGTGACACACGGAAAACTAAACAAAAGATGCAATAACACTATGCACTTGAACTGGTTCCATCCGAGATTATCTCTTTTAATTGGGCCCGCGATCATACTTGACACTACTGTTTAACGTCACTTCACACTCAATTCATAGTTTATAATCTCACGTGAAAAAACACATTCATAATAACTCATAATAAACGCTTGGCTATATTTTATTTTCAGTCTAATTCATAACATCGTCGATGTAAATATTTACTGTTTGCGGAGATCGCGATGTGTTTACTGCGGTAAGCGACACAACCTCCCCGTGCCGTGGGCTTAGGGTTACTGCCCCCCACTCTAGTGTCATTTCGCGCCGACTCAGTTGGTATCAGCTTTTGCATAGTCGAAAGCACAAGCAAAGCTCGATGATAATGATTTTCGTCGAGTGCAGGTTGCATTAATTTATATTTATCAAAAGATCTTTACAGAACGGTCGCCTTACCAAAATGCTTTCGTGATTTCAGTTGACACTTCATCTTAATTTTTACTGTATATTTTTAAAAGCTATTCTTTTTACCCGATTTCTTGGTGTAATTATTAGTTTATAATTTTAAATATTTTTATGTATTGTACGGGGTCCTTTAAAAAAAGAAAAATTAATCTTAACTTCAGAAATTTGGCTTCATTTACCAAATTTAAAATTATAATATTGCAGTTAGTGAGAGTTTGGTATGGTCGCTACTTCACCTGTAATAACCAATAAATGTTAAACCCTTATTTAATTACTAATTAGGCTTTTACTTAAACGTATAACAATACTCGTAATTAAGCTAATTGACAAAACAGCATGTGTTTTGTATACTCAAACTATGATTACAAAAAATAGCAAAAATCCGTAATCTTTATAAGTATTTTTCATGCATTCGCGCTTCTACTAGTCTTAACTATAGGTATATCTACAATATTATAGCATTATATAAATGAGTCCCAAATCAAATGAAATATTAGCAATACAAGTGAAATCCCAGGATTAGATCCCGTCGTCGATTCTCCGCACGTGTGTGGATGTGCCAATTGGGAAACTAGCAAATGCCAGTCACGTATTAGTTACCTAACTGTTTTGTGGTGACGACACAGAATACGAAGATGACTGGATACGAATATTTTATTATTGTAGACAATAACTAATGTTCTGAAGACATGACAAGAAATATTTGTTGGTAACCTATCTTGATACCTACTTACTTCATTAGATCAGTACAACAAAATGTGTGTATTTTAATTATGACTTTGCTGGGGAGTGCAAATTAAAACTTTTTAGAAATACCTACCTACCTACATTTTCTTTTGAAATTTTAAACATACCTACCTAAATTGAATAAATTAAACTGAAAAAATTAGCTGAGAAAAAGCTATAATATAATTATCAGAAATCCTAATGCCAATCATTTACCTACTACTTAGTAGATCATTATTTACAGAACTGTTAAAAAAGAGAATATTGTAACTAGGTTATCCAAAATGATTGTTTGACTGATTGCTTGAACATAGATAACATAATGCACTTCACTAAATTCTAATAACTCAATCTGTCTGCTGATTATCTACTATCACTAATACTATTCAATTGCATTTTATATCCGCGTGCTCATCTCTGACTGAATGTAATCGAGCTATCTCAGAACAAAGGAAAAAAATATTCATTAACCGTATTTGATAAGCACAGGATTAGACTGGGTATTGTAGTAGCAAATTAAAAATAAAGTTAAAACATATTTTTAGAGGCAAATGCGACTAGTATGCTTCATTTCGTGAAATATCGTCGCAAAATGAAATACCTAGTTATAAATGAAGGATGAACATTATGACATTGTAAGAACTATCTGATTTACTTATTTTTATTTATTTATATCTGAAGATATATCACCCTTACAGAATGGTGTTCGAAGGATGACAGTAAATTCAATTTCTTAGAACAACCAAATCTAGGAAAATACTTAAGCAGGTACTTCGATAATACAAATAGATCTCTCGATAGATTGCAGCGACGTGCAGTCCGCATTATTGGGAGTCCAGAAATCACGAACACCCTCGAGCCTCTACAGCTACGTAGAGATATAGCGTGTTTGGCAGTTTTTTACCGTCTCTACCATGGCGAGTGTTCCGATGAGCTCTTCCAATTAATCCCACCCTCTCCTTTCCTACACAGAACTACACGTGCCAGACTGAGGTATCACCCGCACACGGTGGCTTCAATTCCATCAAGAACCAAGCGGTTCGGTGCCTCTTTTATTTGCCGAACCATAAAGGCTTGGAATTCTTTACCAGCGCATGTGTTTCCTTCCTCCTATAGTCCCGGGGCCTTTAAGCGGGGCGTGAAAAAGCATTTGATGAGGCCGTCAAGCTGAGGGCCGCCACTGTAGCACTACCGGTGTATGTGATGGTGGCCCCAGTCCTGAGACTTTGCCTTTCGCTTATCATCAGGCGAGGTGGAGTCATTTTGACGTGTCCTATATAAAAAAAAAAAAAAAAAAAAAAAAAAACAAAGCATAACGCCTACAAATAAAAAAAAATTTACGTATCTGTCCCGCTGGAATCTTACTTGGATTCTAGTATTCTAAATTCAAGCTTAATCAACGTCATGAAAACCGAAGTATCCAAAAATATTACTTTCATTCTACAAAGACGGTTAAAGAATTAATGGTTTACTACAGTAGCGGCACGATATAATGGCCGGTTTGACGTTTGTCCGCTCATGAAGTTTCGTATTAATTATTGTGACATTTTGAAAGAGCAAATTGCTGTTCTTTATTGTCAATAGGGACGTACAGTAAGTCATAAAATTTTATCGAATGTAGGTATAATTTTAGGACACAATATTTATTTATTACATTGATTTCTGAATTATATAATGTATATTAGTGTCCCACGATCATTTATTTTTTATTTTTATAAGATTATAATTACCTATTGGTGTACTTATTTCACACAACTCGGTATTTGTTTTTCGAAATTCAATTTTTTTAAATAAAAGCTATATAATCGACACTAGGACCACTAGCAAGCCCAAGAATACCTCCGGCAAACTTACTTCAAAACAAAGCATTTTCGACTTGACGTTGCTTCGAAAAGTACAAACTAGGAGTGCTCTGCGATTGCGATATAGTTTAGACCTCCTCGCCTGATGGTAAGCTAAATGGTAAATCTCGCCTGATGGTAAAGTCTCAGGAAGGGGTCCCCATTACATACACTAACAGTGATAATTATAATGGTGGCCCTCAACTTACTCTGTTTACGCCTTTTGTTGTGGATTTCGTCGATATGGCCGAACGTACGGTCAGGCATGTGTGTTCGTTTATAGATACGCCTTCGTAACATTTCGATCGTGAATTTCAAAATGGAAGGTCAATTTTACCTATAACTGTTAGACGAATAGATAACTAAAGAAAAATTTGGCGAGAGTGGCACAGAAGAAAATAAACTTCACACATTAAAACGAAAAAACGAGCAAAACCAGTCGAAGACATGTGTGTAGCTACTATTTACGGAAGGAGTATCCAACAAGATAAAAGTTAGTGCAATCACTGAAGGAAGCTGGATTAATATATACTCATTTTCATTCCGTACTGCTTGCAATAAAAACTTATAGATTTGATTATATTTTTATCGAGAGTAAATTGACATTTCACATCACTATTGTAATGTGTCAAACCGGCCATTATATCGTGCCGCTACTGTAATGTTCGAATCTGATCAGCTACACGAGCTTTTATATTATGTGTCTAAATAGTATGATAAACGAGCAATCAATTTATGATGTTGCTAAAACAGTTAAGAAACCCTTGTGCAAATAACATGCAAAGTTTTCAGAATAAAAGTGCGGTGTTAAGGATATAAATTATGCTTTGAATGAAACAGGTCAGTATCGGGCAAGCGCCTCAGGGGCCACTAATTCAATCAATTGGCCTACCATAAATAATATGGCCGACAGTTCGCGATACGAGACACGGGTCTACACGTAATTGAGAAGTAAGAATATAGACGGCTACAAGCGACAAATCAATTAAGCCTGAAGCAGATAAAGAGGATGCATCAATAATTTACTTCGAAATAAATGAAACCCTTTCAGATAATGTCCGCAGGATACGCTAATGTAAATCTTGAGATAAGATTAAATCATGGTAAAACGCAGACATTAATACTACTGGCAATGAAATTAATGATTCAGAATTAGCACTTTTAATTAATGAAATATGTAGAACTATCTCTATTACTTCTGTAAAATGCCACCATTTATTAATTACTTCGGTAGTAAAAGATAAGCCCTTAATAATGATTTTATTTTATTGTAAATAGACAAGCAAATCTAATACGATATTAGAAAGCAAAGCCTGAAGGGGCTTATGAGATAATCCGTGTTTTTGTTAAGGGGTCCTGCCAACAAATGGGAGTGACAGTGTCTACACTAGAAAATTAATCGTGAAAAATCTCTTGAAGCGAGAGGACGCCGGGGATAAAAGGAGCAGCCGCTAAATCGCGCCACGTGCGCTGTCTATTAACAGTTGACACTATTGGGCTAAAGCCAAAGGGAGATCAGTAAACATACTATAAACTTTGGTATAATTCATTATGAAGTGTTCCAGAGATAGAACACGCACAGTTAAACTAAACTTATTCTTCTATTTAAAATGCAAATTATCTTATTAATTTAGTTAAATTAATTATTTGCTGCAAGAACTAAAAAAAAAGGAAGGTATAAAGATAATGTTGAAAATAATAGATAACATGAATATGCCCATTGAATTATCTACTAATGCAAATTAACATAAGCGTACCCTATAATAATCCTGTTAAATTTACGTAGCATCATCAATTGAGTACCTATGTTGTAATAAAATTAAAAATCCTTAGGCCTTAGTTAAAAATCTCGAACAAAAATATAACCTTAAAGGTTTATTGATATCATTATCTACACTTGAGTTAATTTACCGTAAAATTATGCCTCTATATATCAAAGTTTCTAATATATGAGCATTTTGTTATCAATACTCGGTACGCTACGAGTTATCTGACGTTCAATGAGTAACAAATTAGATGAGGTCTACCGCAGGGCGTTATCTCGTTCCCTCTCGCGCGTTGCTCCCGTCGCCCCATCACTATAGGCTTTACTTATCGTGGTTTCATTTGGGAATTTTCGATATAAGACGTGCGCTTAATTCACAGCGTTTCGATAAGATATTGAAGGACTAATCTGTATTAACAGGATTAGAATACGGCACAAGAGTGGGGAGAACTACGGATAAACTAAATTTACGTGGTCAAAATGAACAATGCACATTGAAAAAGTGAGTGTTAATCATTATGTTGATTTTGATCATTAATAGATCGTACGTTTTTTTAATCATTCAATAATGCAGCTATGTGGAGCATAAGTAAGCGATGAACACTGTGCAATTGGTGCAACTTTTTATACATAATTTCAGTGTATCAATAAAAATTATGTTTGACCAAATTAGGTCACGTCTCTAAAAATATTATGTATGATTTTATATTCGACCAGGAGGCAGGTGCAAATAGGTCACTTCCATCATAAACTTATACAGTCTATATTTTTTACCACCCTCAACCCAAAATTGGGTGTTCGCACTCATCAAAATGAACAACTTTTGTTCTATGACTTGCGGAAATTTATACATGTTTTGCACAGTCTTCCTTCTCACACTTTTATATTAGAATGTGCAAAACTTTGCCGCTTTCTTGATGAGATTTACTAAAATTGACTAGTCTGTTGTACGAAAATTTGGTAAAGTAAGTTGATAAAAATAACATCATCTCATTTTCATTGGATCAATACAAAGATTAGGCACATTTCACAAGAATAAAATAATATTTTTATCTTTAGTAAATGGCTACAATATATCACAGTTTTATTTTGCCATTGTTTTGATGACTTCTCTCCATAAATTATGTTAAAATAAAACAACTTTTTTAAAGATAAATCCTAAGATTTGTTGCCAAGCGCTAAGCACACAATGAGTAACAAATTGCTCTACAGATATACCACGGGAGCGTTTATCGTGCAGTAGCGCCGTTCGTGATACTCTCATGTTACAAGAGTATTTCTACAACGAATAGTGAATTTAAAACCAGTAGCGAAAACCATTTTGTATCTCAAATATCGGCGAATCATTCGTCAAACTTATAGGTATAGTTCACGTGCAATGCAATGTATTTTTAACATCGCAGTTTATATCTCAAATAAAAGTGTTTAAATATATTCTTCTTATTTTTTCATTTACCTACCTTTTATATTATTCGAGCTATCGCAAACCAATAATTACCGACATGGAAAAAATTGTTTAGAGAAATGTGACTGAAATTGTAACAAGACAGTAGAAAATAACCACATGGTTCCCCTGATGATAAGTGGTATATCGCTGATACATTTGCGCATTACCAACCTCGTTTACGAAAATTGCCACCCGAGAGATACTTTTTTTATTCATAATGTTGAAACACATGTTTTTTTATTGAGCTTTCACTAACGTATAAAAACAAGTGCTTATACACAGTTGGTAGGTCAAAATATACAATTTATATTTAACACGGAATAATATTAGTAGAATCCATTTCTTGTCTTGACCACCAGGATTTTTCTTTGTTCTGTGTGACCACCCTATCATCAGCAGCGATCCATTTCTTAGCACTTTTGAGTTCAAAATGAATACTTTTTTTATTTCAACTTTTAATTAAAACAATTTCATCTTTTATTTTTCATTTTCAAAACTGTAACAAGCATTTACAGATCCTTAACTTTGAATAAAAACTGTTAATACATGGATTATGGTACAACAGCTTTAGTTAGATTCAGTTTATAACATAAACATTTACATCTTCTCCAGCTGTCCGATGTAAGACTTCATCTCTACAATCCTTTATTTTCTACTTTAGGGTTGTATCTTCTCTTAAGCTGTCTACAAGGTTTTTTTCATTCAGGCTATGTATTTCAAAAAGATTCACAAGTACAAATCGTAGCACTTTGTTGTCTGTAAAAAACCCCATAAAATGAAACAACCAGAGGCAATGCCCGCCGATTCCCCATGCGATAACGGACTCCCCTAAACACATACTCCTGTCACATTTGTCCTGTCCTTATCTGCAACCAACAGTTAAAAAGAAAATGAGGTGCAATTTCATATAAGTTTGTCAACCGAAAATTTCCAGGCAATTGCGCAAAGATTTTTTTTAAGATTGTCAAAGTCAATCTTTTGAAATAATCATAAATTTGCTCAATTTGGATCAGTTTCATTACTTCCTATTGATTCTTTTTATAATTTTATTACCTAGATTCGTAAGACCAGGTAGGTAATAAAATTTAACCATTTTGCAATTATTATCATAAACTTGTTTCAATATTCTCATTCAATATTTATTCCACTCAACTGCTAAGAAAAAACAGTTCGAATTTTGACCACGTTTCTATCATTTCAAATGTAGTGTCATACAAACATGTCACAAAAATTTATAGGATTACTTTAGATAGATGAGGGCATTAGAGAGTGTTGTCACCAAATGTATCCCACCCTTTTACCCCTAGTCGTTATGAGAATGACAGTCTTTTATCAAACGGCACAGTGACGATACTTTTGAAACTTTAGCATTGCCTCTGAATAATACCTATGTATGTGGGAACACGTACGGTAGTTCGACTCTTTGTTTGGATGACGTACAGAAAAATAAAGTTAGAATTGAGGAATACAACGTTTTGTTTGTTTGAAACGATGTTATTTTTTATACTGAGTAGAGTAACATGCCGTAAAATGTCGATAAACAAGCCCAAGGCTGTTTTGATGTTAAACTATCACATTACTACGTAAAACCTCACAAAACCGAAGATACCAAAATATCACTCACGTCACCAACCCTACTCAGCCACAGTAAGAAAATACTAATAAGCTAGTACATATTCTTATCTTCCTACAATCCCATTCCCTTCAAGCGATGCATAGAATAAGCCAGGGGAATATCATCAAATTAGTACACGATTAGCAAAAAAATATTTTTCGCTCTGGAGTCAATGGCATGTCGTCATTCTATATGATCCTTCATATTTGTTGGAAATTTGTTTTGTAAAGATAAGCATTTTCATTCTACTAAAAAAGTAGGTATATCTACTAGTCTATACAATCCAGAATAAAACGTTTCCTAGGTATATTGATATACTAATTTTGGAATACACCTAAGTATATCTATTTGTTCTGTATTAGCTACTAAAGCTCACTCTTAGAGAATGCCTATGGTATTAAGTCGACCTAATGTAATATGGGCAAAACTCTGCGTACCTATACAGTATACAGCTAACTTGTACACTAATGAGCTTTCACAAAAGTTTTAGAAAACTCCTACCTCTCACAGGTTAATCACGAGTCCGTCAGCTCATTATGTGTTATCAATGAACCTACTATTACAGATTTCACCAATGAAGGGAACCAAAATGAATTTAAATCCTAATAAAGGATACGAAGAAAGGATATAATAACCTCTGGCATCCCAACGCCTAACTTATTAAATAAAATAAATTCAGAACATTGTATAAGCAAATGATCAAAACTATTCACAATTTCATTCTTATGTAAGATACTTTCAACGCAACGTAACCTGCCGCAAAAGACAATAATAAAATAAAAGAAAGTTTAATATTTTGAACTGAGCCGTAATAACAGGATATAAAATAAAACTTAACAGGATAAGTCGGATGACGCAGCATGATACTGTCATTAGTTATAATCAAAGATTTATCTTACGATTCGAATTATGTTGTTACAATTGAGTAAAGAATCGGTATATTAGCTTGATTTTATAGCAATGAGATATTATTCATTTCATAAATTATAAAATACAGTAATTCGGTACCTCTTTTTACTTCTAAAGTAGTAAACGAATATCTATTCTTTGTAGCAATAAGCGGCTACCAGTACCTATGTGTGTTCACAACACTAGACATTTTGATGCAGATGCCAGTAGTTAGTACAATATTTTTGTTCGATATAATTATAACATCATGCTGTTATACTTAACTCTATTCTCAGCGTGGCATGCAGGGCATGCTGAATCTGTTATTACAAGAAAAAGCCTATATGCAATTCCAAACTATAATCTATCACTGCAACAAATTGCATCTAGATATTCGGTCCCGATTAAGTAACAAATGTTTTTTAAAAAAAGTAAGAAAATTAACATACTTATATGAAGCCAATTTTTATAGGCAAGCAAAAACGTTACCTATAAAAACACTATGGAACTAGCATAGGATAGACCATGGTATTGGATAGAACTTCTATAAGATTCATTAGTTCGTAAAGCCATTGTTAAAAATATCGATTTATCCATAGCAGAACTCAAACAACAGCTTTCATAAAACAGGAGGTAGATTGTTTCCAACGTATTGCCGGAAGACTGGGAATGGATTCAGACTAATACGTACCCTTCCACGAACCCTCGCATAAAATAGAAAATGCTTTCGGCCCACGATTTCCGTTGGACTCCTATTGTCTGCCTCGGTGCGTGCAACCCTTCCTTATTAAACAGACGAAAGTTTTATTCCGTAGGTGTGGATTTATTTGATTAAATTTTGTTGGCAAAACAATATTCTAACACTGAACCCTTATGTTTACAATCATTAATGTATTTATATTGTTTCCATTTCATTTCACTTTTATCGTAATATTATATAGTCTTCATAAAGTTTCAAATAAAATGCAAAAAAACACATTGTTATTCTCACAGCATATTGTGTTATACGTATTCATTAATACAATTACAATAGTGTACTTACCAGTAAATAATGTAATGTACAAATCTCTCAGATTTCACGACATTAGAGTCACTGTGAGTGACCAGAATATAGTTACAAAATAAATGCTAAATGTAATGCGTAGGTAACCCTGTGATGTAATAACATTTATAAACAGAATACAGTGTCGTCAAACAGAATGAACAATTTTTATATCTCATAACAATGATTTCATCTATAATACTATGTTTTATAAGATTTAACTATAAATCTAAATCGTAAAAGTCAACATCCAGGACGGGACCCTCTAGGTGAAACTAGTATTCGTAACGAATTGGTTGCAGCTTCAAATATTCTTATGATATTTAAAATTACATTTACAATATTAGTTTATCTTACTAATGTTATAAATACAATTTTAAATATAGTAAGAGAAATTTAAAGGTGCAAAGACATCAACAGTTCATATGACAAAATGCCAAAATTGAAAATAAGTAGGTATGTCTCAAAGCATTTGATTCGATTGAACGAGGCTCATTGGTTTACTAGTCATTCTGCTTATTAGATTGTGGGAATATTTACAAACATTATATCGACTTTCAATAACATTTATATCGCAATCCGTCATCAATTTCTGAGATCGATCTGAAGATATAAAGAGATACAACCCTGTAGCATTGCTATTGACCTTTTGACTTCTCCGTCTTAGTGCCTTTTCTTTAATTGATTCATTACCTTCATTCTTAGTTGTGTCATTATAGTGTGCCATCGTGTTTTTTGCCTCAATAAAAATTGCAAAACCGTTATTAATATTTTAATTAAAATCATGAAGAATCTACTAGTATTAGTGATTTTCATATGTTTGGCAGCAATGGTGTCGTGTGGAAATCTCATTATGGGAAATGTTAACACCAACACCCATTTGATACATCAGACCAAAGTTAAATATGGAGCAATACCACATGTCAGGAGAGTCAAAAATATTTATTTCAGTGGACATAGTTTAATAAACGTAAGTAATCATCAATGATTAGTTACTTGATCTTAATAAACTTAGTGACACATATAATCTCGATTATATTATCTTTTATAATTTTTGACATAGTTATTTACCTAAGTAATGTTTTACATTAATTTTTGCCATTTTTGCTTTATAACGTGGGATAATTGGTTGTCACATTTTTTTTACGTTTTGACATAATATTACTAAATTACCTAATTAATAAATATTTCATTTATGTATTACAATAGTTGTTATTTAATTTTTGTATGCCTTTGGCAGAACATAGCCTGTACTTTATTTCTATTGGAACATCACTATTTGAACATAGGTATGTTTCACAAATAAATGAATATTGGGTATTCATATAATTTGAATATATTAGTCTAGGTACATCATCTACAATTATTAAAAATATAATTAGGTATTAAAAATATTATCTATGTAAAATTGTAACTTACAATCTGACTGTATCATGTCTTAAGTTTATACAATAAAATTTTATACTGTATTTACCGACCGCTAAATTTAATTTTGTTGCTGAAAGAGCACACTTTTTCCCATTGGGGTAGGCAGAGATTTTTCCTCTTGCTGGCACCCTATCGCGGCATATTGGTTATGTGTGTAAACCATCCTTGATCATTCATCCTTTGTCATAAATAGTTTCGCCAATCTTCTTTCGTCCATCCTCTCGACGTGTCCAAACCACCTAAGCAATAGTTTTTTTTATCTTGGATGGGGATTTTAAAAAAATGATACCTTTGTATTTCAGAATAATTAATAAAGACTTCCTGTTTGAAACCTGACGTTATCAAGTCATTGTAGTTATTAACCTCAATTGACTTTACGGTGAGGAATCATAATTATAAAACTCGGTAAAAATAATTAATTAATTGTACTATGTTGTTCGTGTATCTTGGTGGGTGGATGAGACATACAAACACACATTTATGATATCATTCGTCGGGTGTGACTTGTTTTTCGCATCTACGACATAACCTACAACTAACTAATATTTATTACCATTATGTCTGGATTTGATCTGGAAATGATTTTTGCATTTCTTGCTGCTGTAGATTTTTACCTTTATTCTGAGTATTTTTATTTGTCTATGGTCTCTTATGTATAATGTGTTTTCACAAATATCTCTCCCAAAATAATAAAGAGTCTATGAAAACTAAGTAAGTACCTACTCAAGTATTCCAATTAAGTTTCATAATTCGCTTTATGATTACCTAAACGAAATATTGTTATACAACATCAAAGAACCACAAAATGAAGTGATGGAATATTATATTATTAGCGTTACTACCGAAGTTATGTACAAAACAATAAAGACAATAGGTATTTTTATTTTATTTGGTACAGAGACAGATAACAGACTCCAATAACCAGAAAATAACAATTTAGAGTACATTTCTACAATATGCCACCCAGTATAATGTCTCTAAGTATGTATTATAAGCTGTGTACTCTGATGTTATTCATTCCTTCAGGAAGTTGCGAGTTAAAACCGTAACCAGTAAGTACATTTGTGCCAGCTACCCACTCTTAATATAGACAATTTAGTGTAGTTACAGGGGTTAACAATAATACTAGTAATGTGTGACCTAAGCTACTATAATTATAATAGGATTTAAAAAAAAGTTATGATTTACCGACCTAAAAAACAAGGAACAACAAAGTTGTGACAAATGTAGAATAATTATTTTGTATTCTCTTGCTCAGTATAGTTCGATATCAAAATTTTTTGCTTTTTTTTGTTTCAGAGTGTCATGGCATACGACAATGACCACACGAAAGCAACAGCTACAATCACCGATGGGGGTTTCGGATATACGTATATTAATATTAAGTTTGAAAGTGAACGGGGTAAACGACTAAACTTCGATGTAACAATATATGGATAGAATAAATATTAGATCACCATTAATATAATACACACAATTACTGTAAGTAATTTATGAGTAGAGGCCCGGATTACTGAAGTAATTTGCCCTTATAGACTCTGTTTAGAGTTATTATGAAATGAAGTCACAGATCTGTTATTAGATGAGAGATTTTTCTTATTAGTAATTTTATATTTGTCACGTAGACCAGCCCAATAAAATATAATCGAAAGCTTCCTTCGTATCCTGATGAATATAATGTTCACTATATAATAGAACATTATACCTATAAAGATGGCACAGCGAATACGAATGAAAATATTCGCATACGATAACAATAATCTCTATACGGATCTTCAGTTTTGTGACTTCTATCAAGACTAATTCGAGTACATACTCGTATTTCAGAGTTCGAATGTTCGATCATCATCGATGCACTGTGATAGCGGAGTGATATTTATCACTCTGCCTAAAAGACAAAATAAATAGGAGTGATTCCCAGCATATTGCATTATAATTTAAAAGCTAATCCTACATACCAAATTATGTCTTAAAAACATTATTAGGTATTATATAACCTTTGGTAAACCTATGTCTAGCTATGGATTGAGAATCTGCAAGATGCTGATTGATTGATAAGATTAAAATCATCGAAGTACCGCCTGCGCAGCGTTGCGGCGCATATTGCTTAAACAGCGTTATGTCAAAAGGTCACGTTTGCGATAAACACGCAAAAATATTAATTGAAATATATCTTTGGCCCATATTGATGATACTGGGCACCTCTACTTACGTAGTAGGTATTAACTAATACTCATATTATGTATCTCTGTTGAGAAATACCATTATCGCGTCATCATTATTTTGTATAATATTTGATTTTAAAAGATGTTCATTTGTAGTGAGAGTGAATGACAGAGTATTAAACTTAAATTATGAATTTGTAATTTAAATAATATTATTATTTTCAATTTCTTATAATTATGTGATGATTTGCAAGTATTTTTAGAGATGTAAAGTGGCAACATGTTTCTAAACATATTATATCTGTATATAACTTTTAATTTTTTTAAACATTAACATACGAGTATATGCAGGAAGTGTAATTTACTACATTATAAGTTACCACAACAATCATGTGCGTACTTATAAATTAAGGTTTTCAAGCCATCCAACTTACTGTAAATTTTTAGCTGCACAAATCAATATTTGAAAATTAAGTTTTTATAAGCTGAACTTATAAAAGGAAAAAAAGCAAAAACAGCTTGATATAACTTTCTTTACCTTCAATGCAGGTGAATATTTTTTTATCAGTCAGGCTTCCAAAAGCCAAAAAAAGTATATAAGGTTATCTACAAGAGCATAAGTTTGTATATATTTACGAGAAAAAATAAAAAAAATGCCAGTATTGCATGATATTTCATTTACTTCTGTAGATTTTAAGCTAACATAATCTGCAATTATTCATTGATGTAACTTGTTCTGATCAGGAGGTTGAAATCAGGTTATTGTCCCTTCATCCAACGTGCCCATTAGGCTGACAACGTTTTCCTCACAATCCTCACATATCTAGATTCTTATTACTGTAAATTATTTATTTGCTCCATTTCAAATATCTCATGGAGGCAGTGGCTAGTTTATTTTTCGAGATCGTCTTAGGGCATTCACGTGAATTAATATCAATTACACTGTGTGTCTCTAAAGTTATTATAATTATTTACATTGCTCTTACTGCATCTAATATCTATTAATTCGTTATTTGAGTATAACAATACATATATCTAATGCTTCGAAAAATGACTCCCACATTTATTTTAATAGCAGTAGCCGGGTCCCCTGATTTGACCTCGCTCATCCATCATTCCGTACTAATAACCTCGCAACTAGCTAGTTCATTATACTTTAAGTCAATATCATATATACCTACTACCTTTGGTTACCTTTATAATTAAAGATGTTTTTTGTTTTACTTAGGTTATTAATCACAATTATCTTATATGAATCATAAAGTACTTAAAAAGTATTTAAAAACTATTACTTTATTTTATTCTATGATTTGGCTAGATCTCAGAATTTCATAAGATTGATGGTTTGTTTGATATTGTAATATGTAATACAGTATTGAATTTGTTAATACAAGAATGATGTGTTTAAAATTGACAATAATTTTAACCCATTAAGTATTTTTATTCGCAACCTAATCACGATTTAATGACATCTAAAAGTAGAAGATGATTTTAATAACATCTAAAAGTGGCAGGAAGCAATACTATGGATGCAGCAATACGAAATTATTCTGCATGTGATTTATGACATCATAAATTGTCGTTTGCCGTGAGGTCTTGAGCACGAAGGACCACCCTCCAATTTCCTCTAGCTATCATAGTTGAAAGTTAGATGAGACATTTATAACTATAAGCAATTCATTAATTTATGGCAGCTTTCGTTAAATAATGAAATCATGATCATGAAATCATTTGATTGTAACTTGATAATAAATCGATCTGATCGTAGTTTCAAAAGTTTATTCCCTATTCATCACTTGATTCTTCAACTTCATTGTGTTAGGTACACGAACACATGTACACAATTATTTTACTGATATAATATATAGGTATACCTATAAATTATGAAAGGGGCATTTAAAGATAACTTCATAATTGAGTCAGATGCTTAAAGTTTTGGAATAACTTCTCGTGAACAAGATCCTTGTAATAATTTCTTGTGAGATGTTATTGTCGTATGGTACAAGTTATAATATTAAATCAGCCCCAAAAAAGCGGTTATTACTGAAAGGTGTTGTATATTTCTCCTCTCTCAGGCCCTCTGCATAGTCGTTGTCTAAATCCAGGATTTAAATTTTAGAATATTTCACTCTAACAGCACGTACTTAAAGTAAGTAGGATGTCAAGTAATCTCTTATAAACTAAAATATAAAAATAAGGAATGGTATATAACAAAATTTATAGAATAGAATAGAATAAAAATAAAATTATTGTACACCAATAAGAAAATACATAGGTAAATGGATTTAAAAGAAAATACATACGGAATTAACTTTATGTACTTATGTGTAACGAGCTTCAATTAGTATTCAAAATTAAATTCAAATAGCATCAGTATCTTTTAACTCATACCAAACTTTGACTATGATCCCATTGTACCACTATTCAACGAGGTCTGACGCTGAGAGAAGTCACACTAAAAGCATATTGTCGTGTCCAATTTAGCTATGCTGTCACGTTCAACTTCAGACGCCTCACTGATACAATTCGCCTTTTTGGCATTCTATGAAATATTAGAAAGGCAGCGGGGTGATATGATAGGGGAAAATATATTTGGATAATAAAAGTTTAGTACTAGATATATCAAGATCACATTTCTCGCTAGAGAATTGGCGACGAATGCGTTATAACTTAATTGAAGATAGAGCGTTAGATAGGTAGGTACATTTAAATAATTCTAAATATCAGCATCTTTATCTTAAAACTAACTAGGCCGATAAAACTGGCAGCAAAAATTCATACGTATTTGAATGATTAACGGCTCGATTTTTTTTCTGAAATTGTTTTAAAAATAAAATATTAGCTTGCATTTTCTCTTGTTTTTATTGATTTGGGTCAAACTACGAAGGAAAGTTTTACAGTATGATAAATTTTGGAATAGTAAACAAAATAAATGGACACTAGTGAAGAATATCTCTACGTTACAATACAAGGAGTTTACAAACATACAATAAACGGACTCAAAGTGTACGCCAAACTCGGTACAAATCTCTAAATCGCAGTTGGTGAGGTGAAAGTTAAGAGTTGTATAAAATGTACCACTGAAAAATTTTCAAGGTTATTGGAAAAGTGTGTTTTCTATTCTGTCTGGATTCGACTGTATTTTTTGTTACCTCAGAACTTTCAACTGGGTGAACCGATTTTGATGATTCCTTTTATTTGAAAGCTGGTACTTCCCTATAGTACTATTTCAATTTGGTTCAATTGAAGCCAGTTCTTTTTCTTAACATTTTATCTTCTACGATAATACGCCCAGCGATGCGGGTAGTACTTATATGTTTAATATAAGAATAATGAGATGAACCATTCTTGGCATTTAGTGCATAAATATTCCGAAACTTTACCATGTCATAATATATTTTTCTTACTACCATTACAGATCACGTATCGTATAAAAATTCAAATATAGACAAAGGGAAACGTTGGATGGCAAACAAAGCAAACGATAAAATAGAGTATCCCTATTTCGATATTCCCTGCAAGCAAGATATAAAGATTTATGGTTTTTACTACATGCATAGTCAGCTGTTCAGTTTTTTGATACAGAATGTGTTTGAGTTACCATTATTATACGTCTTGCATTACCATACAAGCTTAACCTTTTGAATTGAGGCTTAGAAGTTAATAGGGCTTGTAATGTATTATAAAAATAATTGTACCTATTTTCAATACAACAATAGACTGTATCGAAAAAAGGAGTAGGTAGTAATTCAGATTGCCTATCTATTCACCTAAAGAATAAATAATAATTATTATATTAAGTATATGACAACCATTCAGTTAGATACAACTTAGCGTAACTTAAAAATAAATACTTTCAGTTATAAACGAACACGTATTATATTTTTAGTACATTACTTGCAATCCCTTACATCTAAACTGCAAAACTGTTGAGAAGTACTTAAAATGGGCACACAAAACTAGCACATAAAGGAGACAAAAACAAAAAATAAATATTGCTGAGAGTGAAAAAAAAGTACATACTTACCGTGAAACGTAACGCAAGTCTTGTATAATGGGGTCATCCAATCTAATCCATTAGTCTTATAAACAGTCAGAACTCGCAAACATAAATGATCAAAAAGTAGTTCAACTGTATTCCAAATATAAACAGTTTTAATACCAAAATAGATGTAACAACATTCTATAAACAAACTTTAGGCCTTAGATCTATGTTACTAGCACTGATAAGCTAGGTGTATCTATATGCTAATAGGGCTTAGCTCGTATCAGTAAGTTTGTCTACAAGCACTATATAAGGGTCTGTCTATTAAGTACGATTGACTTGTAAAATTGTCTGCTATTACATCGATCGAATGAATCGATAATATTGCTACTAGATATTTGTAAGTGCAGGATCAATGTTTATAATGGTGGTTAACTAATATCAGGCGATTACTCAAGAGACATGTAACCTACGAGTATCAATTTGAATCCCATTTATAATTATGATACTTTTTGATGAAATAAGAGATCTTTGAAGTAATAATGCCATTTTCATAGATGTTGATGATTTTATTTTGTATTTTAGTCAAGAATAACATTTAGAGGTTCAAGTTATCAACATTAGATATTTTTGTTATGAAAAATAACCTATTAAGTTTTTTTCTTAATTGGTACCTAATTTATTAGTTTCGCCGGGGGTTTACTTTCGTTGCAATATTAATAATTATGGATTTCAATAAGATTAGTTATTTTTTTTTAATAAATATAATTTTTGATGTGAATTGTGATGTAGTGGTATTATTAAAAATGTACCTACTACAAAAACTTGACTAGAAACTCAAGGAAAATATGCAGACATTCTAAACAAGCGACTGTAGATGGTATTAACAAAAGGAGTGTTTCTCAAAAAAAAAACAAACATCGTCCGGACAAGAAGCTACACTCCAATTACTTCACAGGCTAACCATAATTATCAGGTTTTGAGGATAACATAAATACATAGGTAGCTAACTAATTCCAAAATTTGCACAAGGTTCTATATATATCCTACTCATATTATAAATGTGAAAACAGGTGTGCAAGGATGGATGTTTAAATAGATTTTAATAGATGGATGGATATTCGCTACTCTTTGGATTTGCATGAAATATGCAAATATGCCACAGAGAGTAATATAATCTGGAGTAGGACATAGGCTGTTTTTATCCTGAGAATTAGGTCCTGTAATAATTTTCGGCAAAGAAATAGTATTAGTACGTTCTTGTATACAAATAACGTTTATCAAAATAAGTATAGTAAGTGCCAGTCCTTACGGCTACGCTAGAATATCAAGTACCTGATACTATCCCCGTACCTGAAATAACCTGGAGTCTCTACTCAGCACAACGAATCCCTACAAAACTACACAAGTAGTGCTATTTGGCTTACTTACTCACCAGTCACCAGTCGCGCAGCTTGAAATTACTCCAGTTTACACATCTAAGGAAGGCAAGATCACAAGCTTTCAGCTGTCTTCTTTACAGAGTATTCTTAGAATGTCGTCTTACAAAAATGTCTCTTCGCTTGAAGTATACAAAGGGGTGTATTTGTCTAGAGACATGAAATATTCATATTTCAATAATGCTACGGCTACGGTTTACCTTGTGCTTCATAATGTAAGTTTATAACGGTATACTGAAAGTTCTAGCTAAAAAAAAATCTTAGAAAACTTGTCGTCCTTAGTAGGTTTTACGTACATAGGAAATTGTGTATTTAAACTGCGTCATAAATCTGGGTATTTATTTATCAAAAGATTTGCAATATCTGTTCAAAGTTTTACCTAATCATGCAGCGGAAATAAATAGATAGGTACCTACATACTTTTGTGTTTAGCGCAATATTTTGTGTTTGTAATATTGATAGCATTTTCAAGAATCATATTTTTGAAAATTATACTATTACGAGTAATGCCCTACACAAAAAAACTGTTGCTCAACTGTGCAAATATTATCTTCAATCAAAACACTGTTATTTGGGACGATCCGGACGAAGCAGGGACGATGCTATTCTTTCTAAAAAAATATTTTTCAACTCATTGTAATTTAATTGTTTACTGTAATTGTAATATGGATGTTAGTATCGATAAGAAGATGAAGAAATAATACTTTTTTGATTTATTGATTGACATTAACCTGTCCTCATTAATTTTATTACAACGAGCAATGTAGAAATAATATTTGTTCATTTGGTTAAAATTTTCAACGTGTGTGTCTGTTCAAATATTGAATGAAGGAAATACCAGTAACCAACAATGTATCATTTGTCGTCGTCATATTGACACTGGATAGCAATTAAAAGAGTTACCTAGCCAGGTTGGTATCCGTCGATCAATCCATTACACGCTCTTTCTGATTTTCGTTCGATGTGATGTGTTCCATTGCAACAGCTTATATAAATCCATGCAGCTTAAATAAATGTTTATGATTTTGCTTTTTCGTGAAGTTCATATAGCTTCAAGTTCCTATATCCAGAAATTTAGAGTACCTAGAGAGTAGGAAGATGATACAAGGCACCCGTCAACGGGTTACCGGGCTGATACAGTATACAAGTTGGCCGCGCTCTTAATTTTCAATCTTGTCGATCGATAGGGTACATAAAGATGCCGATAAAAGCAGTTTGTGCACACGTCAAGTACTAAGACGTCTTTGTGATGGAAGACATCAAAGTGACATAGTTTCATAACTTCGGTAACATTTCACCTGAATATATTTTTATTAGTCTCTCTACACTGTTATTCGGTCTGTTTGTAGGCAGGAATTGCATGTTAAAAGTATAATGGATATTCTAAGTCTTGTTTTGCTTATTTCATTGTTCACTTTCAATAAAATTGCTTAGATATTTCATTGTTTACCTTCAATAAAATAAGCAAAACTCCGATTCAATTGATTGCAGTTGCATCAAATTGAAGTGCCAATTTAGCAAATCGAAATACTCGCAATCTGATTGATATCGTTAATAGTAAGAGAATAAGATCACATATGCACACAGTAAGGTCCGAGCTTATGGTACTGGCCGACAATGGTAATTGTCCCTTGCCGTATGAAACGAAGTCGGACATAATTCGGACAACTCCGGATGTAGCTGGACATAACCCAAGGATAATTGCCGCGTGTAGATCGATAGACGGATATCCATGCGGATGGCGTGCTGCTCTAATTGCCAAGTCGGGGTAAGGGATATTAGTTCCAAATATCGATTCGTTTTAATGTATGGGGTCATAGCGCAGAACATAGGTCACTCATATTATGTGCTATTTTTACTTTGAATTTTTATAAGATAAAAATGTATATGAACTCAATTTTTTTTTTTGATAGATATAATTAAAGAGATTCATACATTTATTAAGTTTTTTATTAATTATTTCATAAGTCTAATCAATAATTTTATTCGATATCATCATCAGTAAACACATAGCAAAGGTGTAATGAAATATTATTATGTCAAAAATATTTTTTTGTTTTATACCTACCACTTAGGTGGCAGACAAGCACACGGCCCACCCGGTGTAAAACGGTTTCTGAGGCATCTATACTTGTGTTCTGTTTTATCAACTCGGACTTTGAAGAGTAGATGTTTCGTTTGTTTGTAGAATATTGGTTATTGAACACGTTAAAGGCTTTAGGCCTATAAGGTGCTAGTTGCAAATCAGCCTCAGCCTTCAATCGGTCTCTGTATACAGCGCCACCATAAAATGTAAATTTATTGAATAAATAAATGTGTATTGAATTAGAGATACATTACTTACATTGATTTGCTCTATATAAAACCAGGAAGAACCTACTGTTACCATCTGCACTTTATTGTAAGCTAGTCAGTATAGTGCGGTTATAACTCACCACATTATTATTGTAGTGCCGCTCTTTATTCACGAAAATTGTTCATTAGCATAATTAAGATACTTACTAACTCTGAAAAGCTGTTTACTTAAATATGGCTGGACACTGAACTAACAAAAACTACGCACTTTCGTGGTTTACATTTGCTTGGCTTTCCAACCATATTGTACAGCTGAAGACATTAAAGGAGAGCTTCTCTTATAATGTCCCTGCATAGCATTAGCTAGTGGCTTTATTGTCCATTATTGTCTTGTAGTTGAAATTAAGAGAGATAACGTCATAATTATAGTAAATAATGCATAAATGGGCTATTATATTAACAGTTCTATGCTAATTTTAACTAATCAATCAAACATGTTTATTATTTTGTTGATTTAGCACGGTTGCATCCAAAACTTGCACTTTAAAACCGGGGATCCGCTGTAGGAGGTATTGCGCGAGCGATAGCCGTCTTACCTAACTCGAAAGGAAAGTCTGTATCAGAACCTAGTTCGATAATCAGTAGGTGTACTACCTTTAAAAAACCTGTAAAACCTTTTCTAATGCATAGAAAAAACTATTTTCATTTATCTAATAATCTAATTTGTTCATTTTCGTGCAAAAGAATTTGCGAAGAGGAAAAATCATGTGTTGAATTCGTTCCAACACATTTATTCGAATGGAGACTATCCAAAACAGCGAAATAAGAAAGAGAACGGTATTTTTTTCTTTATTGTCAGCATATTTGTCCATTTATTCAACAAAGAGCGTTCCATAAAGCACATTAACACAATCTATGAGCTGTAGTTCATATTAATAATGGTCTTGTTTATAAGGTCTACCGGCGCCGTTCGTTCAAGAGTTCCTTTTGAAGAAAAATACTCGCAGTGTAATTTCGTCCCAACAAGGCATATCCGTAAGCTTCAAGTAAGGTATTAAAACGTGAAACGTAATGATAAAATATATCGATACGCTTTACTATGCTGTTTTTTTCAGTTCCTGTTAAGAGAAAATGGTTGTAATAGCGCATTGGAACGTAAAATGGAGCGTAATATTTATAGCTTCGTATTTCGGTGGAGAATTCCAGTTTGCAACGGATTTTCCTCTCGAAGTCAATTCCCCCGTAATTCCATTTCGACGAGATTAAAAAGGGTCTTGTTGCATAAATTGATCGAATTATTGTAATTTTTTGACGATGAAAGCTTCAAAGTTATTTATATATTAAAAATGGGATGGAGTAATTCAGTTACAGGGGGATTTGACACAACTTTTTTACAATAGTCCTTATTTTGGTAAATATTTACACAATCGTAGCTATATCGATATATTGAAACGTATTACTAAAAACAAAGAATAATTAATGGTTCTTTTTGAAATATTATAATTTATAGATTATAGATTTTAGTTGGTTTACAATACACTAAAGAATATAACTTTATATGCCTATGAATTGCATCTATACCGCAGCGAAAGATTAATGTAAGACGAAACATGCCTTAAATTTCCAGCAAATATATTGTGTTCGGCGCTTGGTAATACAATTTAAAGTTTTGGAGCCCACATGAGCCTTCGTCTGGTTGCCATAGCAACGCCCTCTCTAGGATTGCTCGCCTAAATTCTCGGTAAACGCACGACGTGTGTGGATAAAGGAAGCAATTTTCCGAGAGGTGAATATCATTAGCTGATCTGATCGCGTTCAAAGCTTGCAGATTCCATTAGCTATACAAACCTTTGGAATCGAATGCCTTATCATAATTCCGCCTCCAGCGACATTATTCAAATCGCTCAATGCGTTCAAATGCCTTGCAGAAAAATGAGGCCAATGGGGTAGAATTGACATCTTGTTGTCTTAAATCACTGTAGATATAAAAAGTACAATCAAGTTCATATTACATGGTTTATCATCTTCCCAAATATTAGGATATCTTAATATTAGGGGAAGCGATAAAAATATTTCTAGTATTTCAAGAACTAGCGGAACTTTTATTCTGTAAGTAGGTTCTCAAATATATACGAGTATCTACTGTACTCAAATTCAATAAGAAAACAAACAAATGAGAATGAAATGTCACAAAACTAGTCCTCTTAAAACCTGCTTTTGCTGCTGTTTTTGTTGGTAAAAAAAACTTTTTGGTTCTTGTTGTTGGTAAAAAAAACTTCTAAATGTTTCTGAATACTAGATAATCTAGATACCGGTACCGGTATATCCGGCATTCTGGTGCAATTTTGAGTTTGAGTCCTATATGAGAATCAAAATAATATATGCGTATCGTATAATTAGTACATAGATACATATCAATCAGACTAATATGAGTTGTATCGAAGTTTTCTCACCGAACCATCTATCAACAAAAAACAAACCAAGTGGATCTAAAAAAGAAAATTAAATCTTTCAGGTTACCAGAATTTATCACAGTGCAATGAAAAAAGAATTGTTGGAGCAACTATCGCCTCGGCTACGTTTATTCACCCCTTTATTTACAGTTAGGCTTTTCTGATTTTAGACGGGATTTCCCCACACTGTTCGTGTCGTGTGTTAGTTGTTTTTCAATGTACCGCTGTATTTTTTCATTGGGTGGAAGAAAATTATTTGATCTTCTTTGACAAATACTACGTCCTTTTTTCACTGAATGGTTTGTCCCTTAGAATGTACAACCTTGGCTGTTTCTTTGCTGCGACAAAAAGTATTTTTGTATGTAAGTATGTAAATGTATTTTCAATGTTTGGTGACAATACATTTTTTTACCTTATGACTATAAAGAATAGGTAAATAACAAGATTACTTTTAACATAATTATTTTGAAACCAGTAATTGATATTATTAGATTTAGAGCGAGACTTCCAGTAAAGATACAAAAGGACGGTCGTCGGAGAGCGTTAAACGATTTTGTCATCCATGAGTGCAGGTTTGGGGGCAATAGCCCTAGCAGAAGCAGGCTCGAGACGGTGGCGTGTCATGAAGGCGGGTCAGTCAGGCTGACAAATGCACAATGGGCGGTCAAGACTTGCGAGGTTCCCGGAGAATTACCTTCTATAGGATATACTCAGGGTCCTTCATGATAGGTACCCATGACCTTATTCCAAAAATGACCTCATAGGTTGGTAGGTATATTCACTTTTCACGCGAGGAATATCTTACTCGAGTAGTTAATCTTGTAAAAACAAAAAACAAAAGAAGAAATCACTGCACTCGCAGTACCTACTGTAACATATTTGACATCTGTTTTAAGGAGTTTTAGAGCGTGTAAAGGAAGAATTAAGGAGATTTTACAAACCACAAAAACACAACGTAGCTCGTTTTAAGTTAAGCTTCTATCATTTCACTACCTACTAGTGTAGAAAGCTGTTAAATCATAATAGCCTTTACTGAGATCATCGCAATCACCTCTTATCGTACATTAGGGAGCAAGGGTTTCCCTTGTAAACCGCAATGAACGACCCAACTAATTATGCCATTAGCCATACTGTAATTACCACATTTGGCGAGCGTATTAATGATAGTAATAAAATTTAAATAGCACAGTAATGATCTGTGATCCATAATCACACTATATCTTGTGCCGATATTATCTAAATCCCGTTAGATACCTCATGTCAATAATTCTGGCAGAGGTGGCTAAGGAGGACCCACATTTTGCCACAAGGCCACTACATTTTTAGTCCCTCCCTCCTAAATAGCCTGTTTTTTATGCAGATTCGATCAGCAGTTCTGGCGTGATTGAGTAACAAACATCCATGTATTCAAATTTTCGCTAAAAAATAGCGTTGCCCGCAGCTGCTACGATCACATGAAACGCTGATTCCATTTACTAAGGGATAGGTATAGATTAAACCTACTTTCAGACTTACCAGATATACACGTAAATTGCACAGGAATCGATCAAGCCGTTTCGGAGAAGTTCATTGGCAATCACTGAGATACGAGATGTTCTTAAGTACCTACTAATATTCATCAACATACTATATCTACATCATGGATAAACTGCAATAATTTTTACTAGGTGGTACAGTTTGATGGCACAAATTTGCCTCAAATTGGGCCGGGTAGGTACCACCGTGCACCCTGCGAAAAACCCTCCATAGTAACCCAACCTCGGTTGGGTTGCGTTCAGGGTTCAGCAGGTGCATAGCCGGGGCTTGAGGTGATGGTTGTTGCAGCACTATTGGGACCAGTGGGTATTGGTGTAGTCTATGGCGTGGGGCTTCATGACGTGGGTCGACCCGCCGGACAGGGAGACCCGTAGAAACGGTGGTGCCGCTGGCCGCCCGCGGCATAGTACAGGGGCCCAACTGGGGCTAACCACCTCGGAAGGCTGCCCCACCAGGTCGCGCATAATCCCGATATGGTTCGTCGTGCCGGTTGGTGACCGGAGTGGGAACCCGGCGACCATATTCGGGAGGGTACGGGGGCCCTTCCGTCCGGCGGGTCGGTCTCCGCCGTGCCTCATTTCCATGGACGAAACCAATCTCCACGCTTTGTCACGCGGTGCTGCGACAACAATCACCTCCCTTTTCACGCCTTCTCTTCCCTTTTATTCATGGCAGCGCAAAATAGAGAAAATGGCTATACAGCGGCTCGACTTTTTCCCACCAAAGCACTTTTTGAGGTGGAGTCCACGAACATCTGTGGACTCCATACAAACCTCAACGCCGTCCACCACCACCTTGAGACGGCGCAGCCAGCCATGCTCTTTCTGACGGAGACGCAAATACGCCGCCCTGACGACACGACCTACTTGCTTTACCCCGGCTACGTTATTGAGGAAAGTTTCCGGGCGAAGGCCGGGGTGTGCGTGTTTGTTAGGGCGGATGTTTGCTGTCGCCGTCTGCGCTGCCTAGAGGACCCCTCCTTCTCCGTCCTATGGGTACACGTAGATCATGGCTCTTCAAGCCAGATTTATGTGTGCCTATACCGCTCCCACACAGGAGATGCCGAGACAACTCGACTCTTTGAATATCTGAGTCAGGCGGCAGATGATGCGCAGGAGCGGTTTCCGAACGCGGAATTGGTGGTTTTGGGGGATTTTAACGCCCACCATGAGACCTGGTTGGGCTCCGCCAAAACTGACCATGCGGGAAGAGCCGCCCACGCATTCGCTCTCACGCATGACCTGACCCAATTGGTGCACCAGGTCACCAGGATACCAAGAATATCAGGTCAAGCGCCCTCTTTGCTAGACCTTCTGCTGACGAGTCACCCAGACCAGTACAGTGTGTCGGTGCATGCCGCTTTAGGTAACTCCGACCACTGTATGGTATGTTCCAAGGTGCCCATCGTAGCGCCCCCACGAACTGCGCAGGGGAAGCGACGGCTTTGGCACTACTCGTCAGCAGACTGGGATGGACTCCGTGATTACTATGCGTCCATCCCATGGGCTGATCGCTGCTTTAAACATAGGACTCTATCGGAAAGTGCTACTGCGGTCACCGGTGAGATCAGTTTGGGTATGGAATATTATATCCCATACACTGATGTCACCGGTACCCGCAAGGCGCGTCCCTGGTTTGGGCGCGAGTGCGCTGAGGCTGTTCACCAGAAGCAGCTGGCGTACCGCGCCTGGACCAGAGCAGCCGCGCAGCGCGATCCTGGCGTAGGCCGGTTTAAGGCAGCGTACAACAAAGCCACAAAGGTATGCAAGAGGGCTTACATCAGAGCGGATGCCCAGCGCATTGCACGGCTTGGGCAGGACCTTGTGGCGCACCCCACGGGCAGCCGTGGCTACTGGCGTCTGGCCAAGGCCGTGCAATCAAACTTCTGCCAGCCTTCGCTGCCCCCGTTGCGAAACCCCGATGGATCGCTGGCTCATGAGCCGCAGGAGAAAGCTGACTTGCTAGCTAATCTCCTTGCGGCTAATTCCCGAATTGATGATTGCGGTATGCAGCCTCCGTCACTTCCTAACTGTGACCACGCAATGCCTGATATTTTTATCAGGCAACGCCATGTTCGTGCAGTGCTGCAATCACTCGATGTCCGGAAGGCCAGTGGTCCCGATGGAATTCCAGCGGTGGTTCTACGAAAATGCGCAGCGGAGTTGTCTCCCATGCTTACGCGACTGTACCGCATCTCATACACCTCGGGTACAGTGCCGCCAGCTTGGAAGGAAGCGAATGTGCAGCCGATCCCCAAGAAAGGGGATCGGTCAGACCCGGGCAATTATCGACCCATAGCCGTCACCTCAGTGCTATGCAAGGTGTTTGAACACATCATCAACGCACAGCTCATGCGTCACCTAGAGGATCACTCCCTAATTAATGACCGGCAATATGGCTTCAGGCCGAAACGGTCAACGGGTGATCTTCTGGCGTACGTCACCCATCTATGGGGTGAGGCTATGGACAAGCATGGCGAGTCATTGGCTATCAGTCTTGACATCGCCAAAGCTTTCGATAGAGTCTGGCACAAGTCGCTTCTTTCCAAGCTGCCTGCTTTTGGTCTACCTCCCCTATTATGCAGCTGGGTTAAGAACTTCCTGCAGGAGCGCCGCATCCGAGTGCTCTGTGATGGGCGGGCATCGGCTTTCTTGCAGATCAATGCAGGTGTACCGCAGGGGTCCGTTTTATCGCCTACACTGTTTCTTCTGCATATCAATGACATGTTGTCAGCAAGCAGCATTCATTGTTATGCAGATGATAGCACCTTGCACGGACGATATCACGGTCAACCTGCGGACAAGCAGGCTGACGTAGGGGAAAAAAGACAGCTTCTTGTCACTGAGCTTGATCGGGTCTTGAATCTCATTTCGCAGTGGGGCTCTGAGAACCTGGTCGAGTTCAATGCCAAGAAGACGCAGGCTTGTGCGTTTACAGCTAAGGTATCTCCTTTCCTTCCACTTCCTACTCTTCAGGACACTCCACTGCCACTTCGGGATAACCTAGATATACTTGGCATGGATGTTCGCTGCAAACTGAATAATAAAAACTACATCGAGAGCATCATCAAAACGGCCTCGCGGAAACTCGGAGTCCTGAACAAGGTGAGACGGTTTTTCACGCCGGAGCAACGGTGTCTTCTGTACAAGGCACAAATCCGTTCCGGCGTGGAATACTGTTCTCATCTCTGGGATGGCTCTGCTCAGTACTTGTTAGATGCTCTCGACAGGTTGCAGCGACGCGCGGCCCGTATTATTGGGAGTCCCGAAGTTACCAATACTCTCGAGCCCCTGCAATTGCGCAGAGATATAGCATCTTTGGCAGCTTTTTACCGCATATACCATGGGGAGTGTTCCGACGAGCTCTACCAACTAGTCCCACCCTCTCCATTCCTATACAGAACAACACGTGCAAGGCTGAGATACCACCCTCATATGGTGCAAACAATTCCATCAAGAACCAAGCGGTTCGGTGCCTCTTTCCTTTGCCGCACCATTAAAACCTGGAATTCTTTACCAGCTCGCGTGTTTCCTTCCTCATACAGTCCCGGGTCCTTTAAGCGGGGCGTGAAAAAGCATTTGATGAGGCCGTCAAGCTGAGAGCCACCATTTTGGCACTATCGGTGTATGCAATGGTGACTCCCATTCTAGAGACTTTGCCTCAGCTTACCATCAGGCGAGGTGAAGTCATGTTGACGTGACCGACATAAAAAAAAAAAAAAAATAAAATAAATAAATACATAGGACGTGTAGGTATTATGAGGACTTTTATACCGTCAGGTAGGATAATATATTTGGTTAGAACACGTAGCAAAATATCCTAAACACTGACTCTACATGCTAACGTAGACGAAACTATAACAGTATTCATAAATACCCGGGTAACACCGCAGGCGATTCTCAGAAGCTATATCAATAGAATCAGTTATGAGGCCAGGAATCCCTGGTAAATCCCCTTAAACGAAATAGCGAGTTCCGTTCTAGACTACAGATAATAGTTTCTACCTGAATATGTTATAAACAAGGGTAGGTAACTGTTTTCCTTTGTGGAAAGTTATTTTCAGGTAACAGAAATAGTTCGCCAAATTATTAAGATGAGTACCTAAATACAATTGAAGTGGCTACTGGTAAAATTAAAATAACAGCTTTTTAATAAATGTTTAGTTGGGCTATGAAGTTGAAAAAAAAAAACAACTTTCTCTAACAGATTGGATATTAGATATTATTATTTGTCATGATTTTACCAGCGTATGACATTTATAACCATCTGCTTTCGTCAACGTAGGAACATAAAATATACCTACAGCAGATTTTACGTATAAACTTTTGAACAACGAAACGTTCAAACTAACAGACATTTACAGTGTAAGTTATTTGTTTTTTTTATCACATCATAACCTCATTCATTAATCAGCAGGTGAAGTGACCTGGAATAGAAGATATTCATAGGAAACGACTCTGAAGATATTTTATATTAACTCTCTTTATATATATATAAACTTTATATATTGACTCTGAAGATGTTCTTATGGAACAGTATCAACTAAGTAATCGGTGGTAACACCCACTAACAGACAGTATTATCCAAAGTTGTCTTCTTTCAATTTCATAAAACTGCCTAAAAACTACGTAACCAAAATACATTGAGCATCTACAATGAATGCCCATAAACGTAATTGTAATTGTAGGTACGTTAATTTGATTTATGAAAACAACTAACTAACTTTACCTTTACTCAAATTACACGTGCAAGGGCGGACAGACGAGCAATTAATCTAAATTAGAGCGATTATTTAACCCTTACCGGTTATTATTTAACATGAAACGTGCATCAATTCTACTCCGTTGCCTTTTACTTCAAACGGGAAACTGTAGATATATTATTCGTGTTTGTTTACATTTCGGTGGGAACTACAGTAGCAGCACGATATGATGGCCGGTTTGACATATTACAATAGTGATGGAAATGTCAATTTACTCTCGATAAAAATATAATCAAATCAAATAAGTTTTTATTGCAAGCAGTACTTACCTAGGTACCTGATTCAAAAACTTTAGTAAAAAAATATAAATTTTTACCTACTTAATACATTTGAACGAACTGAATATTGGAATTAGGAATGAAAATGAGTATATATTAATCCAGCTTCCTTCAGTGATTGCACTAGCTTTTTTCTTGTTGGATACTCCTTCCGTAAATAGTAGCTACACACATGTCTTCGACTGGTTTTGCTCGTTTTTTTCTGTGTGTGTGAAGTTTATTTTCTTCTGTGCCAGTCTCGCCAGATTTTTCTTTAGTTATCTATTCGTCTAACAGTTATAGGTAAAATTGACCTTCCATTTTGAGATTCACGATCGAAATGTTACGAAGGCGTACCTATAACGAACACACGTGCCTGACTGTTTAGAACTCAGCTCTGCGTATGTTCGGCCATATCGACGAAATCCACAACAAAAGGCGTAAACAGAGTAAGTTGAGGGCTACCATTATAATTATCACTGTTAGTGTATGTAATGGGGACCCCTTCCTGAGACTTTACCATCAGGCGAGATTTACCATTTAGCTTACCATCAGGCGAGGAGGTCTAAACTATATCGCAATCGCACTGCACTCCTAGTTTGTACTTTTCGAAGCAACGTCAAGTCGAAAATGCTTTGTTTTGACGTAAGTTTGCCGGAGGTATTATTGGGCTTGCCAGTGGTCCTAGTGTCGATTATATAGATTTTATTTAAAGAAATTGAATTTCGAAAAACAAATACCGAGTTGTGTGAAATAAGTACACCAATAGGTAATTATAATCTTATAAAAATAAAAAAATAAATGATCGTGGGACACTAATATACATTATATAATTCAGAAATCAATGTAATAAATAAATATTGTGTCCTAAAATTATACCTACATTCGATAAAATTTTATGACTTACTGTACGTCACTATTGACAATAAAGAACAGCAATTTGCTCTTTCAAAATGTCACAATAATTAATACGAAACTTCATGAGCGGACAAACGTCAAACCGGCCATTATATCGTGCCGTAGGTATAAATTAAACTAGTATTGCGTTCATCCTTATTTTTAACAAACTTCAAGAAAGGAGCAGGATCTCAATTTAGTTGTAACTTTTGAATGTTTTTATAAAAATTATAAATATTCTCGTTATAGAATATAATATTAATACATAGTTACTTAATGCAATATTTAGTTTAACCGATCTAAATTAGTGTCTACCTACTTAATTGTATATAATTGTACCTATGTAAGCAGCACGATATTGACCCTTTCTCAACTAGTGTGCCCGCGGCGCGGCGGGGAGGTGCTTGAGTTTAGCATTTTTCAAACCCAGAAATTGATATCTTATGTTTCTAGTGTTGACTGTGTAAGTGTGGATAAATAAGGTTTGTGTAATGCGTGTTTTTGCTCTCAATGTTTTACCTATGCAGCGACTATAAGCGAAAACTTGTTACTGGCTTTCTATTGCCTAATCCAACGCTATTCATTTTTTTGTAGCTGTAAGTTTTTCATGTTATAAATAAATAAATAAATAAAGAAATTAGTCTTTGACTGTGGAATTCTCAAATTTTAATGTCAATTTTATATGATTCATTCATTCATGATGAAATTATTATCAATTCCTGCAACAAATTACAGCCAAATTCGTTCAGCCGTCATGTACAATAACAACAGTGAATAGTCGTGAGTTTGAGATAGAAACATACAATGGCTTTTATTCATTCATACATTCATTCATTCACACTTGAATTCACTAATGTCTGTTATCACTAGCTTCTTCGTTGCGAGTCTTGTAACATTTTTGTGTGAACTACAATGATTGATGAGTCATAAATTCATTAGTAGGTAGTTATCACAAATAAAAACAGTGGCTTTCATTCATTTGATTGTTGAGATTTGAAGCGGAGATATTTTAGTCTAAGTAATAACACACAACACTTAATTTTGTAATAATACTTATCAGTTAAATATTGTAACTAGATGCTTGTTTTGAAAACAAATTAAACTATTAATTTTATTTATTCGAGATAAAACTTTTTCATATTTACCAAATAATGTAAGTTAGGTAACTATTATTACTTAATTTATAATTTTCAATTTTATTATATTACCTATTTAAATTGATAATTGGTATAACATACTAATGTAATTATTAAAATTATATTACTAGGTATATGATTACCTAGTAGCTAATTAGCGAATTGAAAGTTCATAAAAATTTATTTGAAAACTAGCTTCCGCCCGCGGCTTCGCCCGCGTGGTAGTCGGTATAGCCACCAAGTCTATTTAATAAAACGACTCTTCACTCGACTTACCACTCCACTCCATACCACTTTCCTCTCCACTCACCACTCCACTGGTCTCCACTCGTCTAACCAAAACCTTTCTAATAAAACAAACCGCATCAAAATCCGGCGGTTTGTTTTATTAGAAAGGTCTTGCTTAGACTTAAAATTTGACGTATGTTTGATTGCATTTGGTTGAGTAGAAACGGAGTTAGGACGAAAAAACGATAACCTACCTAAAAACGACGTGCAGGCGGAGCCGCGGATATCAGCTTGTATAAAAAGTAGCCTATATGTTGCCCAAAAGTATGAACTATAATCGTACCAAGTTTGATCAAAATCCCTCCAGTAGTTTTTGATCCATGCGTGCACATACAGACAGACAGACAGACAGACAAACAGACAGAAAAACAAAAAATTTACTGATTGCATTTTTTGCATTAGTATCGATCACCAATCATCCCCTAATAGTTATTTTGTAAATATAAGTAGGTATTCAATGTACAGAATTGACCTCTCTACAGTTTTATTATAAGTATAAGATTTATAGTAGTCGCATAATTTCGAATACCTACCTACGTCATTTCAGTTTTATAATAAGATATTTGATGATGATTCAGTATGAGTTTAATGCAAATAGGAATTTTCTACGAAATCGAATGCAGCGGTAAATTAAGCGACTCACAACTCAAAAAATTGAGATTCGTTTAATTTTAACATAAGAAAAGAAAAGAAAAAGTCGTGTCGGATACAACATCAATAACAATAAACAAGCGTGTACTTCAAGTTCTAGTCAATCACAAGTGTTTTAATCACAATAAAGTACATTAACGGCGGCTTCAAAATGATTAAAATAATTCTGAAAAGAGTTGAATACTCTTTATGAAATGCACCATGCTATAACTTTCAAAAAGCTATTTTAACTTTATCGTGAGTGGGTTATAAATATTCGTCCAATTTAGAAATGATCGAAATTTTTCGGAAAGCGCCTCTAATTTTCCTGTCAAAGTTTATAAACGATGGCATGATTAATAGTTCTAGTTAGTTATTTATCCAAGAAAACAGACATTGAAGCACCATTGTGAAATGTGTATAAAAATAATGACTAGTACGAAAATGCATGAGGTTCACACAGGTTCACATAAAGAATAACTGACAAGACTACATCCATTTATTTTGCTGGCAAGTTTTGGTAGTGGGTTGGAAGTGGAACCACCCTTCTCGAAATCGTATAATATATGTATTGGTTGCTTGACAAGGCTGCTGGGCCATATTTTTGTCTATCATGATTTACAAACAAAATGTCGACGGTACTGTGACCATTACGGGAACGGTATACTTAGTAATGAACAGATGATGCAATTCGATCAAAGCATCGAATATTCCTTATTATTGTTTTGATTAAAGGTAAAGACAATAAGATACACCTATACCTATAACCCATAACAACAAATTATTTCCCCATACAGGAATCAAACGCAGTACTTGCTACGCCTTAGTTACAGTTGGTGAAGAGTCATTTACCATAACTTCATTAAGGCAGTCAAAATTTGTTACTTTACTAAAATATTTATCTTCTAAAGTAGAACCACCTGTCTATAATATGAATAATAGTGATCATTGAGATGGACATACCAAATGGCAAAAACAATACTAATCATCCATTGTTCCTGTTTCTAAACAGATGTGTGAGCAAACTAAACTAAATGACCTGGCCCGGGATATCATAATGTTTCGTTAGAATGGATAGTCTAACATCATTTGGTAACGAGTAAACTCATTAACTGTCAATTGCCGGCTCATTTTAGCAAATGTTTGAGACTAAAAGCGAACTGAAGTTGTTATGTGTGTAGACTGTAGACCGTTTTATCGTCACGAGGTTATCGTTCATTCAACGGCCATCAGTCGCATACGCTATACAACTATTTGTGCAACTATGTGAAATATAATCGTCATGCGTTTAGTATTTTTGTTATTTGGACTTTCTTGTTTGTTCTGTGTGTGTGTGTGCTTCGATATGATCGTCGGTGATACTGTTCATAGGAAGATGGTGTTCCATCAAAGGGTCAAGGATTTCGCAATACCCTTCAAGAAGAGAATAAAAAGTTTATCGTATACAGATCCGGAAAAGAGACAAATAAAAGTGAGTATAATCTATTGAAATATCTAAAATTCAATTATTTTTTTTGCTTAAAGGAGTTTTAGTTTTCAAAACATGCGTCATCAATTTTATTTGGGTTATACCTACCTACTGTTACTTTTACTTAAATGATTATAAAACATGAACAATGAAACATAAATCAAATTCTAGATATTACGCATTCTCGAACGTGTTCAAAGCAAAAATACTTTTCTACTTATTGTACTTTGACCAATTCACGTCACCACTTTAGGTACTTTACCACTGAGTTATACAAAAACAATGGTTATGAACAAACTTTTTCATAAAATCTTAGTATGTGTCTACTTATCTATATTGACTTCATACATTATTTATTTGCCACCGGATTCGAGCATGCGTATCTTTTGAACTACGAGTGTGTACCTAATCAGATTTTAGTTTTTGTGAAAACAATGTTTCATACCATTAATAATAAAAAACTGTAACTATCTATAATTATAATGTTAATATGAACTATTTTGCATTAAATTTCTTAATAACATACAAATTGTGCTGGAATTTCGTTGCATACCTAATAAATTTATTCAATACAGTGGCAAATCTTGATTTTATCAAGATGTCAAGGATGAATTTGTAATCAAATCTTGTTTACATAACAACACTGTTCGTTCAAATTTAACACTGTCGATCTTCTTAGGCGACCCAAATGCTAGAGGTCGCTCGTTGACCTCCGTCCTTCATTAACGCAGGCCTGGGATGGCAGGTGAGTTCGCCTATCACCCCAGCAGAAGTAAGCCGGCGCGGCGGGGTAGGGAGCGCTCGCCCCCCTTTTCCCGGGGCAAAATGAGGATACCGTGGTTCTCACACTCGAGGGGGCCATCTGGAAGCCGTAGATGGCCCAGGGCTAGTCGAGGTGCGAGGTAAATGCCTTATGGGCCACGTTACACCCTGGCCATCGGTAGACACAGTGCGGCGTGTGGTTTTAGTCAGCGCTGGACAGCTAGCCTTCTGGCCAGTTGGATGGCCAGCAGGAGCGGAGTAGGATTTATGTATGAATTTATTTTTTAAATAATAATACAAATGCAATCCATAAATATTTTTGATTTAAGTTTATCAATTTCGTTTGTGATTTGCTAGTAATGAGCGACTTCTGAGGGCGACTATACATCTTCAGTGGTAATGATCCAAACAACAAAAAACAAAAAAAAAGAGTCAATAACCGTCTTATACTATATCCTTTCTTCTTTCTCTATTCAAAACTAAATATAGTTCTAGGATATTTTATTTAAATGAGCGGTTATGCCTACCTATCTACGGCTAACTGTGTATTAAGGTACAATTGCATAAATATAATAGGTAATTATGTGTTCCATTTTACTTATTACGACCCACCATTGTCATTTATTCACATCAAATATATACCTATCCTGAAATAATCATTACCTAAGCACCTACCTACATTATAAATTGTAGCAATATTAAAATGTAATGTGAGTGAATGACACATTCTTTAAATTAGTCACGGACTAAATACCTACTTATAATTTCATCGTTCATTTACAAAGACTTGCTTGTTTAGTTGTTCTACGATTTCGTGAAGAAAGTTCACGTTTATCAAATTAGGAACAGATACATAAAAAAACACCTTTTGGGCTGCTTTACACCCCTGCGCTAGAACACCCGTGATGGCGTGCTGTTTTAGTCGGTTCAATTCCGACATAACCACCCCAAAGGACTGGTATCCGTGTGGATTTTCGAAACGGATCGGTATTTATTTACCCGACTGCCGAAGAAAGGAGGGTAATGTTTTTATAAGAGTTATTAAACAGTGCATTGTGATATTCATTCACATCTGTTAAGTTACACAGTGAACAAAAGTTCTTTATCTATTTTATTTGCATTCTTGAGGGACAAACCTACCTATACTTACCATGAATACCATACTTTTCTGCATTCCTAACACTTTTGATCCCATATAAGTGATAAGTAATGTTGAACATTTTATGACTATTAGGAAGCAATGTAACGACCTTATGGAGAAATACTTACAAATGCCAAGTTACAAATAAAGAGATGCTATTTTTAAACTGGATGTAATTATACCATAGTACCAGTAAATGGCAATACTTTTACTTATTTTTCATGTTCGGTTAAGTTACCATGAATAAGTTTATACCTTAGCCCCGACATCGTTGTAAACAGCTGTTGCTCAAAGATTCAAATTACCCATACGCTACTTTTATTTCTTCAAATAGTACCTATATACGTTACGTTATAATCTTACTGAAAAAATTCGAATATAAAAAGCTAGGTAGTTATTTATCAGTCTTCTTCACTCTAGCATTCGTGGCTTCAGAGAAGAAACTTCTGAAGGCAACTAGGGTTGTCTCCAAAAGTTTTTCTCTGTGGTCAGGGTCCACCTTTCTACTCCTTCTCGTCATTTTTTTTCATTGTATTGGTTATTAAATATTAGAAGGGCGTCTGCGGTCTGACCCCACAACCCCAAAAAGAAAACCTGTAGGTACCTACGTTTGCATTTTAGCGTAATTCACTAGAAGCGTTCCCTTGCTTAACAAACACTGTTATGCAAGTTTTCGTACTAATAAACCGATGTCGTATTAAAATCCAAATGTTTTTGGTTTCAGGGAATAGCAGTTATAGATAACGACTTTTCCCACGCGAGTGCAAACATCACGGATGGCGGTGTGGGATATTCTTACGTAACAGTGAGGATGAAAAGTCAAAGGCATCACCCGTTAAATTTTGAAATGGAGATCTACGTTTGATTGAAACTCAATCTTATTTGCCTTTAGTGGGTGAAGGACAATATCTAAAGACGATATCTTTACCAAAACTGACTATTTAAAAAATCAGTGCAGCGACAAATTCAGTTAAATAGGTAGCGTGTGTTAGTGGAATAGTGAATGGACCTTAACATGATCTTAATTAAGAGGGCAGACACAGTATCTTAAAACGGTCACTCAAACCTAGGGCTAAGTCTGCGTGATTACAAGCACGAGTGTAACAGAACTAATCAGTAAGTGAGAACGAGAACAAAGCTTGACTTTTAAGTCATATAAGGCGGTTCTCTAGTGATATCGCGATAGTAATACACATGTCTATCTTAAGGTTATTGCATATTAGAGACAAGACAGTCTTTAGACACTTGTACCTCTCTGTGACTGTTAGGTAATTAGACAGCTTTTTGTGTTCTAAGTGTGCACACTTACCTACTTATGTTTTTGTTGAGCAATATAGTCTGTCTATAGATTATCTTGTCTATAATGTATACTCAGCCTAAATTGTATGATCGTTTTGGCCTTAAGGCAACTTTTTCATCAGAAGAAAATACGTCGCGCCGTTTTTTATACTCTCAAAGAACATTCATATAGCTTTAAAATCCAATCTGTTGTTCTGTAAATGGAATAGTATGTTTAAATCATTATCATTCCTTGAAATATATTGTACTGAAGCGGCTCTTATACTTTGGTTTATAAATTATGTAGGTATAGGTAATTGTTTTACTCCAATGTTATCACTAAGTGCTATATTTAGATGTCAATGTCATATTATTATAACGCTATATATTATTATTTAGCATGCATATTATTTAGATTGTAGTTTATCTAAACAGTACTGTGTAAAAAAGTAGTTATAGAATATAATGAGTAAACTAGTCTTAAAATGTTGATTACAAATATTTAATCAATTGTAGCTCTTCATTTTGTTTTGTAAATATAGGCATTATTATGAGTAAAATCGTAAACGATAAAAAAATTGTAATATTTTATTAAAAAATTATAGATCTGATAAAATATTTGTAATGTTGTTATAGATATTCAACGTATTAAGGAAAGGTTGTATTGCGAAGTTATAAAAAAGAACTTATGAATTAATATAATAATTGATCCATATAAAATTTTCATTTTGTATTATTTTCCCAAGGCAAGTTTATCCATTTTGCTCATTTCACTGGGAAAGTACGTTTCTTTGGAACATGGATTTTTTATGGACATGAAACTAAGATATACTAAACTTGGGTATTTTCATTTCATTTTTTTTGTAATTAACCAGTCCGTTTCTTGTTCAGGACGTCAAAGGACAAGGGATCCCCCTTTGTGCATGACTAAGCGTCTAGCTGGCTCCACTAATGACATTATTATAGTCGACAGTGACGTTATTGTAATGTTTGTAGGTTACCCCCATTAGTGGCCGTATGGTGTAATAGATGACTAATAGGTAGGTTCGATGTGGTAATAATCAACCTCAAGAATGTACAAGATGATAGACTGAATTTGAAAAATCTTATTTGTATAATGGAGTACTTATCGCTTATTGTTTTTAGAAGTGTTGATCTAGAGAACTGGGAAACAAAAGATGAATGGAAAACAAAAGATGTTGATTATTGTTTCCAAAACATTAAGTATGGGTGTTGATTTCTTTTGTAGAAATATTTCATTTTTGGAGGTAGATAACCTAGCAAACGAACATAAAAACCTTTTAAGAAATTTTAATTTACCTACCTAAAAAATACACACTCATAGACATGTTAATAAGATTTCACCGTAGATGGTAAGAAGCTGTAAAATCTTTCTTTTAAAGTCAAATAAGCGACATTAGGATGAGAAAAGTGTCGGAAAATAGACTCCAGGCCCTAAGCTTTCACCGTCAGTGAGGCGACGGTGAAAGCTTAGGCTCGTCCAACCTCTTTCTGGAGGTCGAGGGGCCATCTTAAAACTCTAGATGGCCCGGGGTCAGCTGAGGTACAAAAAAATGCCTTTTAGGTTAACCTTTACACCCCGGTTATTGAGATTCAAGACGGTTTGTTGGTTTGAATGGTACCACCCCCGTTGGACAACGGGGCTTGTATATCTGAAGGGATTTTCACACAAAAAAGGCCCCAAACTTTGGAAGCAACCGAAATTAACGCTAGAATGACGATGACTTGATAGTATTATTTTCTTTTAGGAATTCTGGTTCACCATCACCTTAACGCCACCCAGATCGTATCGTCAAAAATACTTATCAAAATTGTATACCAGCATCAAATTTTATAATATAAATTTTCACTTTGCAATTCATAGCTCATTCGTCCACAGTAGGTACTTAATTCGATTACCCTCATCAACCAACCAGCCCCGGTTACCAACACATAATATACGGCCACGTACACACATAATACAGTATTTCCATCACGCACTTTCCGCTCAGATTTTCGTTCATGTTAATTTCACGCCTGTCAATCAGGCGAAAGCAGCAATTTGGTTTATCATATATGGATTATCATATAGTCGCTTTTGTTGAAAATTTAATTTTAACTTACATATATTATATCGCTATGGCTTTGCTGTCGGTAATGCATTTATTTAGTAGATCGGTACCAAAAATAGCAACAGACATTCGAATTCGTTTCGTTTTTATGATAATGTTAAGGAACCTACCTACTTTTTTCTATACTTGCTGGAGACAACTACACAATGTATGTATGCTAGTTTTACTATTCGGTTTTTCTACTTTTTTATTAATTTTATAATTTATTTTTATCATGGCCCAGTTAATGGGAAGCTATCATCGTTGCCTATGGACGTGTGCATCACCAGGAGCGTCACACTCGTGCTGCCAACGACGTTATCGAATTGTGATTAAAATAAAAAAAAAATTGTCATAAAGTTTTAACCAGTTAGGTACATATATTTTTTTATACAATTAATTTAATGCCATACCTTAAGTTTAAAGCCAGCATCATCTTTCTCTAGACTAAAATAAATAAAGATAGGTTAACAAGAGACAATATTTTATAACAAGGCAAAAAACAGAAACGTAAACCATTTTCTTGTGAAAGTTTTACACAAACTGTAACTCGAACGTAGCAATAAAAACGTTAGATATCACGTTGTGGAAATCCACAAGGCCTTATGAAAGGGAAACGGCTTACGATGGACGCCTCGCTTTTTGTGGAGAGACTGCTTGACTAATAAATCAGGGGAACCACAATGAATGGTTAGTGTGGTGGATGTACGAAGTTTTATAGAGGTGGATGTTCCTCGTAAAGTTTTCCCTGTATCTACTAAATTTTTGACCAAACTTTAGTCAGTAATAAAGTCGTGGAGTGGTAATAAAGAATTACTTGTTTTGAAAATCATTTTTATTGAAAACAATTTAGGTACTGGCTATTTTTTAATTCGTTTTGGAGTAAGTTTAAAAGTTGCTCGAGTGAATGGTATGGTATGGTATAAGAAAAGATTGCAGTAAGTAGTGTAGTTCAAAAAAAATTTCAATGGCAAAGGAGCAGAGCTATTTCCATAAAAAGGTGGAAGGTGTGAAAGAAGGCATGACAAGGAAAGAAGGAACTCGCGAAATGACTTCTGAGAGGAATTTATTGGAAAAGAATCAAAAGTTAGGACTTCTATGTCTATCTACTCTTATTTTTAGTGTAGCTTATGAAACTAATATAGTGTATTTAGCCACATTAACTACCATCACTAAAGTGGCTGTACACTGAATACGCTTTGTATAAAGCTGTATGTGTGTGTTATACTGTAGTTAACGTACCAGAACAAATTAGTGTTAGAGATCCTAGGATTGGGCACAAGCATGAGCACAATAACTATATTGTATCATTAATGTATCGCAACCAGGTTCCAAAAGCAGTATTTAGTATTCGAGTACGTAACAATTACAATACCAAATTTCTAGTTAGCCAAATGTCTATGTTATCATAATATTTTACAGCAATATTTCACAGAATACTTGATACGTTTAAATGTTTTACTCATAAATTATAAGCCCAGTTGTGTTTGTCAGTTACTCTAATAAACTTGTAGACAAAACAAATTTGACTACAACTTGAGTTACTATAGTACCTACCTAAATAAATAAAATAGTAATAAAAACGTTAAAAACTAACAAAAACAAGTTAAGACAGATCTTTTTTTGTAATTCTAAGTGGAGATTACGCTTTTAAGTAAAGTAGAGTCTCAGCGAAAATTTCATTCAGGATAAACACAAGAAACAAGAATTCCATCACAATATTGCCACTGAAAAAAGAATCAACATTCCACATTCATACATTGGTAAATAGGCATTATGACAAGAATGGCGCGAAATAAAAAGCGTATACAACGCCCGTAATATTTACGTTATATGTTTCATCAAAGAGACAAAGCGGATGTGCCGCGCAAAGGATAAACAAAAAGGGGTTGGGTTTTTGTTGCCCTCCGTTATTAATGTAATAACTGACACTTTGTTTTATGCGAGTTGCTACTTAACTATAGTTCGTTTGTGGATTGCGATTACGGAGATGCTTGCCGGGTTATGAATTTTAAATTACTTATTTGGCAAATTGCTAAGTTGTGGTAAATTTGTTTTGGAGTAGCTAGTCATTAAATTGCTCTGGTTTTTAAAGAAAGTTCAAAAGATTTCTCGGAACTGTGAGAGTAATTTATTATGTCGCTGTTAATTTGGCGTTGACGTGTTGATAAATAGTGTTTTGGCATAATACATTATTACTTGTATCATATACGAGTATATTGTTTTTATGGTCTTGAGTAACCCGAGTTTCGATTTAAATTATGCAGATTTAAAAACAGTGAAGATTTGAAGATTTTCGTAAACTGGAAAGTAGTTTCGGGGCTGAAGAAATTATGAAAAAGATATCTTACTTCTTATTAATATTATAAGCACGAAAGTTTGTGAGTATGAATGAATGAATATTTGTTACTCTTTTACGCGAAAACAGCAGAACGGATGTAATTGAAATTTGGCACAAGGATAGATTTATAGTATCTAGTACTTTTTATCCCTGGAATAGGTTCCCACTGGAATTGGGAACCATGTGGGTGGAGCCACGGGCATATCCACAACAAACAATAATAACACTCCGTTCAATCACGGACTATTGCATCTGTTACTGATTCAGAACAAATAATGTTGCTTCCTACCGTCATTTCGACTAGGTATAATAAAACACGCGTCAGCGTCACGGAGAGCCTGCACGTCCGATACAGGACTTCCCTCCAATCGCAGTTCGACTATTGTCTACGTTCCATATCTACCGAACGTTCCAAACGTTCAGGAATTTCCAATAATACCTTTCTGCTCAAATACAATGCTGTACTACAACTAAAAATCCAAAATGTCTAAACTTTATGTTAAAGTAATAAAGTCCAAAGTCGTTTGTGCTTGCTCAAAGAACAGTGCAGCCAATACCTTGCAGAAAGACTTCGCGATACTAAAGGTAAATTCGAAAGAGTTTTCAGTTCTCGAAGCTATGTTGTTAACATTAGGTAGGTACTTCGCGACGGTGAAGCTAAATCGTTGGCAGTAAAAGGAAATTGCTTCAGTAATGGAATTATTTTTCTTAGCACGCTCTGTAAAAAAAATGAGTTATAAGAAATGTGAGTAATTTTCTTTCCTTTTTCCTTCGGCAATTCTTAGTTAACGAGTTTCTGGAAAACAATTATATCGATCCCTTTAATGGAAAACAAGACGCCGTAAAAAATATTTTTTTCCTTTGATTTTTACATAGCTTTGGACCGTATATTGCTCAGTTGATGGTTCATTTACGCAATTGCTGTTATAATCCGGCTTACAAATAAAACCCTTAAGACTTATTTGTTACTGTCATTCTTTTTTTTCATAATTTAATTATATTTGGTGATATGGAGAACATAAAAAAAGTGTTTTTTTAGGTACGAGAAACCCGAAAATCTTTTTTTGAAAACGCTTAATGGTTCGAAAGTCAGCATTTTTATTTTTATCATAGACCACACATCTTCAGAGCCTCTCAAATATAGTGCTTCTGTAGAAAGCACACCAACTGCTTTAACCGGAACGATAGGACTTTATGGGCATTGCAAAGAGAGAATAATGGAGTTGAATTCTAGAGCATGGAGGTACTCTTACAAACTACAAGAAATAAGCATACTACTGACTATGTCAAATCAAAAGTGACCAAGACAATCAAAACTTAAAAGCTGAATACATGCACCCGGTCATAGACACTTAGGTATTATTAAAACATGAGTCGGTCCGGTAGCCGTCACTAATAAAAAAACTGTTTACGCCTCTATGTTTGTATGACGTCGTGAAGTTTTATAAAGACGTTTAAACGAACCCCAATTGTATTGAAAAGGAGTCATTAACCTATTTCTTTGTGTTATTTTTAGCCCATTCACTTTGTTATTGAACTGTGCTATCAGTCCATTGAACTTCCTGTTGTAAAGTTTGTAATAGCGTAATAGATGGCTAGTTGAAGCTTTTGATTGAAAAATTGATTATTTCATAGAACAGCGATTCCTGAATGGAGTTCAGTGGAACCCAATAGTCAAGGAAAAAGTGACAATTCGACTATATCTGGATAGGTGGTTGATTTAATTTCACTATTAAGTAATGATATGTACTGTTGTAAATATACAATTAATAGAAAAAGTCCCTGAAGAGCTTCATAATCATCGGTTGCGCCATAGTCAGATGCAAACGAAAAGGATATTTTCAGCGTTCCGTAGCTCTCAAAGTTTAGAAACCGCAGTCGTAGATAATGGATTATAACACAGACAATTAAAATGTTGATTAAAGTCATAAAAAGAATAATTACCGTTACTTATTACAACACATCCCATTCGTCTCAGTACAGGAAATGTTTGGACTCTCCCTGAGTATAATGGTCATCAGGATGTGCCTACAATCATACATAAATGTTCAATTGATGGAATAATAATTAATTACAGCCTACTGTATCGTTAACTGTATTTTAAAAAGATACTCGGTTCTGAATGTTAAAATAATCATTGAAAAGTTTTTTGTTTGTTTGGGAGAAGCTTTTGATAACTTTATTTTCAAAATAAAAAAATGGGATAAGTGGGAACATCAAACATTTCCAGGACGAGTGGGCGGATGGGATAGGGCGGCAATTTCAGATGACCCATATTTTTGTTTGTACCAGGTTTTAACACTTTCTTTTTAAATTTTTTAATGTCACATAAACATACTAAAGTCATAATTACGGCAATTAATACTCAAAACACTTATAGATATTCAATCTCACGAAGGCGGGTGATCAATTAAACAGTAGCACCTGTGTCTTGTAAATACGTGTACAAGTGTGTGCGAAAGTTCATGTCAAGTCAAAAGAAATGCATCTAGCAGTTAGTTGAACAATAATTACATTGCAAGTAATTCATTTTTAAAAGCAATGTGTAAGTATATATAATGTTTTACTACCATGACAGCTAAACCGCCTTCGTGAAATAGAACATCTATACTGGATATAATGAAGATTTTTTTTACATTATTGCAGTTATCGCAATCCGATAAATAGATCATTTCCTTATCATTTACTTTAGAGAAACATATTCCATCACGTCCTATTAAAGTCCCATCGTCCCAGCTTATTCTAATCTTCCCATAAAATGTCGACAGACGCTCGGTGTATTTGAGAAGCTAATTGTATACGAGTTGGTGCGGGTCATCAATCAATCAGGATCTGTCAGATACCGGGTTGGGACTAATTTGCTCATTTGTTTCGCAGTAAGCTTGGGTTTACTCACTGATAGATGTTTGATTAGACCTTCGGATGGTTATCGTTAAATAGTTTGTGATGGTGTGTGTAATTGTGTAAGGTAGGTAATCTTGTTATGATGACCATACTTTATTCGATTTTAGAATATCACTGCACTTTGAGCACACACGATATTTTTGGCAGCGATCCTAAATTTTCGGATTTTTATTATAGTAGTAAACATCGAGTGATTTATCGATTGCATCAATCGATAGTGCATTGTGTCTTGGCAACATCCTAGGTTCGATCGATGCGGTAAAAGTGATTTCAGGACAGTCTGCGGCGTAGATACCTACTACACTTCCATGTGATGAGTAGTGCTGTATTCAATAGGTACTTCGTCTGCTGGCGTAGGAGTGAGGTCAATACCTACTATCGTCGCTCGTAATAATATATTTGTTTACTGGAACGTAGAACATAGCGAAAAGATATTATCCAGTTTCATTATAATCCATATTAATGAATAGTAGGTATCTATATCCATATATTTATAAGTGAGTGATGCTAATAAATTTGAACGATTTATTTATGTGCATTTGTGCTATAATCCATGGGTGAAATACGCGGAGCTCATTCGTTATTCACATAATTTATGACGTGCTAGGCCACAGACGGTTCCTAGACGTGGTTTTAAAGTTTATCTAGTAATATAATTAACTCGGTCTGGCGCTAATTATGTTTACACGTTGATAGAAGACTTATGAAAAAAGGCTATGTTGATGCACTTGCATTGTTATATCCACACTAATATTATACCTACTAAATTGGCACTATCTGTTTGCTTCTTTTTTATAATTCAAACTACATCGCTAAATTTAAAGTACCTAACAAATTCGATTATAGAATAGCATAGTATCTGGTAGAAGACAGGTACTAGATAAAGTCGTAGATTTTCAATCAGCACATAATATCATCAAATAACTGGCATTGGTATTCATGACAGCTGAAATGAATGTTTTCACTTAAAGCCTAGATTTGCAGTCGGTTCTACTACTTATGTGTAAAGTAATTTATGGACTAGTCGGTGGCAACGTTACTTTAGTCGTACTAGTATTGGCCCATCATGAAGTACATTCATCGTGATTAGGTACTGTTGAATAGAAAATGAAAATGAGTTTTTAATGAGTATCACTTACCTAGAAAATATAATTCAGCTCATAGATAATATAAATAGGGTACAGAAATAGAAATATAATTTTTTATTAACATTAAACACAGTCAAATATGTACAGATAAGTAACAAAATCTCAACTTAGTAGACAGCTAATGGAAATTATAAGCTTAACTTTTAATTTCCGCTTATATTGTCAGATTCTTTTCTCACAGGCTTACCTGTTACCTAGCCCAAATCTCCCTCCTTCCACTTGAATTCACAATCTCGATCCACATGTGGATCTAGAGATACTTACTTTTCCTCTTTAATCCACCGGTGGTCTGGCTGTAAATTTAAAACCATTGTTTTGACGTTCGTAAAGTGTTAGGTACTACTTAAAAATGAAGATATCTTAAAATATTATCTTTACCTTACCTTAATAAACATCACTTACTTTGCCAAACAAAGATACGTGTTACCTCTTATCATAAACCCGTTGTTAGCGGTATCAATGTACCTATCCCATCACGTACTAAAACACAATGAAACAAAGACCAACTTTATAACAGGAGGGACCCCTGGGGCAGGCAGGCATCAGCCTTCGGGATGGCAGTCGTAAAATAGTTACAGTCGAATAGGGACTTTAGGGAGTCTGCGATGGTTCAACGAGATAGGAGCACAACGTATCGAACTACCGATATTTTAATAACAGGTTGTAAAACGAATTAAGGGAGAGAAATTTAACAAGAGTTACATGTAAACATTTAGTAGAATTATTTAATAAAGAATAGTTATTTAATGTGTGTCCAATTTTACTGTGTTCTAATTTGGCAAAAACTATTGTCCAAAATTGATGTTGATAGATACATACACTCATACATAAACTCACACCTATATCCCCGAAGGGGAAAGATGTTGATATGAGAATTGATACATATTCTAGAATAATATTCACCTAATTTCGTTAAGTAGGTGACTGTTGTGGAAAACCCTAATTAAGTCATTGGGGTTTTCCATAATAGGCCCATCGATCGAAGCCTCTCTGTTACACTACTGAATTTTACGATTATATCTACCAGAACCTAGGATATCTAGTTAATTCCATTATATTATAATATCTTTATATATAAATAATTCTTCTGTACGTGTGTTGACAGTCAACTCCTCCTAAACGGCTGGACCGATTTGAATGAATTTTTGTATGTGTTTGGGTGGCCCCTGGATGGGTTAGATTAAAAAATCAGCCCGTCAGATGGCGCTGCAGTCGGGCAGAACAGCATCAGTCAGGTCCCGCTAGTGTTAATGAAAATTAATGATATCTAAATAAAAAATTCAAAAATATTTTTGTTGGAAATCATAATATCTGTTTATCGAATTTTGATTATGAAATATTTCTATCCTAACAGTTGTTTTAGTTTTGGTGTATAGTAAATAAATAAAGTATACTTTCATATACGAAAAAATTAAAGATATAATAAAAAAATAAGATTAAGATAAAAGACAACTACAGCAATAACTAGTGCCTAAGCAGATGGGTAAAGCACTTGAGATTTTGGCAAATTCCCCAACTGCTAATAGCGTCGTATATCGTAAAGGATTACGTTACTTCACCAACCGATAACTACGGATTATTCGTACTAAAGGCTACTTAAATACTTAATCCATGAATAAAGCAGGTGCATTAATTTATACCATGGTATATTAACATGTACCTAGCTAAAATTCATGGAATTCTTTCACATGTTTTTTTATAGTAAGTCCGTCAATTGACTTTACCCCGATAGATGGTAAGAAGCTAGGGTAAAGTCCAGAGAGTACGAGCCGCCATTTTAGACACCATTCGTCCCAAAACGGCGGTCCCTACCTTAACGGCCTAGACAGATGCCTTTTCACGCCCCGCTTAAAGAACCCGGGATTGTAGGAAGAAGGAATCGCGTGTGCAGGAAGTGCATTCCAGGTTTTAAACCTCCTAACCTTTTGCCGATTTAGTTGACTCTTTCAGTCTAACTACAAAGCGATTGACCTTCGATATTTTCCATGAAGCATCTGCCATCTGAGTACTACCCATTGGCGATATCGAAGTTCTGTAGTTAAGACTAGTTGTCACATAATTATACTATTATCATTTGCAGATATTCTAAGATACCTATGTGTGGGAAAAAGTGTATACAACGCAGGCCTGAATATTACGATTTAAGGTGCCAAAACGTGGACTTCAACAGTGGGAATGGTCCACAAGTTTGAAATCACGCAGCGAACTTTGGAGCGAGCTATGCTGAGCAGGTAATTCTTTGAAGGACAAACTTCAAAATTAGGTCATCCGACAAAGAAGATGTGGTCTCTACGTACTCCAATGGTAAAGATGCATGTATAAATGTATATATTGTACATATTCTACATAACATATAAGATAAGAAATATTACTCAAACCCCTTTTGTTTTTCAGTTTCCTACTTCCTGTGAAGAGATATATAGTGTTCTGTTTTAGAGACTTCCTTTGTCTTTGAAAGCCTGTGTATCTAGTTTACCACTCGTAAAGTTTTGTCTGTGAGTAATATAATGAAAGTTTGGTTATATTAGAGGCTGCGTTCACATCAGTAACACAATCACGAACCACTTTGAGAAACTTGACGAAGGCTTTTTGGTAAGGGAAAGTTTCTTAGAGATGGTGTGTTTCGCCCATACAAATGACTACAAATGGAGTGGCAAATGTAAGGGAGTATTATAACCTAACGGTGCCGCGGAAAGAATTATAGTCGCCTTTGTGAAGGTTCAGCTGGCTTGCAATTTTGAATTGGGAATTTCTTTGCGATTCGTAGATGCTTATAATTTTCTTTTATGCTAGAGCACTTTTTATATCGACCATTTATAAGTAAAATAAGTTTTATTTGAGACATTGTAGCGGAATAATTTCTGTAAAGATTATTTTTGTAATATATAGGTAAGTTCATTACAAGAAATAAAACCGATTTGAAGCTACTGAATAGTTAAAAATAAATGAATTACAGATTTCGTTCAAGAGATAAAAATACACAGACTGCAGTTGAAATCGGTGCCAAATCAAGCCGTTTTTATGGAAGTTTGTTATTCATACGACAAAAAACGTAAACCAAAGTAGAAAAGTATACTACTCTAAGCCCATAACGTAACCTTAACATAAACATAAATAGGAAAACAGAATCCGTGTTACTGGTTTTAATTTGCCTGAAAATCCGGTTCGCAATTTACTAACAGAAATTTCCTTCACAGCTGAAAATAAATAATATTTTTATTTGCGTATGTTTAACGAGCACGTACACAATAAACTGGACGTGAGGTTTCAACGCTGCAATTTGTGTAGCAGTAAAAAATGTGGTAAATTTCTAGCTATGGAAGAACTGAGTAGGCAAGTTTTCTTTGGCAACAAAAGTAGGTACAAGGTATTTAATACTGGTAGCATCTTTTAGTTGGAGACCATAAATCATTGTAACGAGGGGTTTTTCCTTCAACATTTTCACACGTTTTCCTTATAGAGGCGATTCTTGATAATAAACTGCTTATGTTCGTTTGAAAAAGTTTATGTATGTGTCGAAGTTGTGAGAGTTGTTTCTCTAACTGGTCTTTAGTTGTGTTCATTTGTTTTTATTGCTATTGTAAATAATGTAAAAGTTCCCGGGTAAAGGTTTACCCATATCCGGAAACTTTTATTCTACTTACTAGCTTCCGCCCGCGGCTTCGCCCGCGTGGAATTCGGTATTGCCACCAAGTCTATTTGAATGAAACGACTCTACACTCGACTTTCCATTCCGCTGTTCACTCCACTCTCCACTCCACACTCCATTCCACTGTTCACTCCACTCTCCACTCCACTCTCCACCTCCACTCTACTGTCCAATCCCCTCTCCCGACTCCACCCTACATTCCACTCTCCACTTCAATCCCACTCCACTCCACTTTCCACTCCACTCTTCACACCACTCCCCTCTCCACACCACTCCCCACTCCACTCTCCACACCACTCCCCACTCCGCTCCACTCTCCACTCCACTGGTCTCCACTCGTCTAGCCAAAACCTTTCGGATAAAAAGTACTAAGCGGATTTTAGTGCGAAGTTTTCTTGGTCAGACCTAAAATTTGGAGATACGACAAAAAGTTTCTTTTTCCTTATTTATTGGTTTCACCTTACACCATCTTTACAGAGTTCACCTAAGGCGACAGTGTGGACATCATATCCCTTTATAACAGTACTTTTAATTGTAATAATCGATATTTGAAAAAAAAAAGACTTGGTTATGTTGACCAAACATATACACTATTTTTTTGCAATCCTTGTCTGTTTGTTCGTGATGGACGCAAAAACTGCTGAACAAATTTTGATGCCGCCTTTTCATTAGAAAGGTCTTGGTTTTACATAAAATCTGCCGTATGTTTGATTGCATTTGGTTAAGTAGAACCGGGGATATGACCAAAAAACAATTACCAACCAATCGACTCCCATGGGCAGAGCCGCGGGTATTAGCTTGTATAAAAAGTAGCCTATATATTACTCCAGACTATAATCTATCTCTGTACCAAATTTCAAAACCCGATCTATTCAGCCGTTTTTACGTGAAAGAGTAACAAACATACATCCAGATATCCCAACTGATCAACTCCATGGGCGAAGCCGCGGGTAGTAGTTTGTATAAAAATTAGCCTATATGTTATTTCACACTACACTCTATCTCAGTACCAAATTTCAGCCAGATCCATTCAGCCGTTTTTACGTGAAATAGCAACAAACATAATATTTGGACATCCCGACCGATCGACTTTGCGAGCGGAGCCGCGGTATTAGCTTGTATAAAAAGTAGCCTATATGTTATTCCAGACTATAATCTATCTCTGTACCAAATTTCAACCTGATCTATTCAGCCGTTTTTACGTGAAAGAGTAACAAACATACATCCAGATATCCCGTCTGATCGACTCCATGGGCGAAGCCGCGGGTATTAGCTTGTATAAAAAGTAGCCTATATATGTTATTTCACACTGCACTCTATCTCGGTACCAAATTTCAGCCAGATCCATTCAGCCGTTTTTACGTGAAATAACAATAAACATAATATTTGGACATCCCGACCGATCGACTTTGCGAGCGGAGCCGCGGTATTAGCTTATATAAAAAGTAGCCTATATGTTATTCTAGACTATAATCTATCTCTGTACCAAATTTCAACCCGATCTATTCAGCCGTTTTTACGTGAAAGAGTAACAAACATACATCCAGACATCCCGACTGATCTACTCCGTGGGTCGACTGATCGACTCCGTGAGCGGAGTCGCGGGTATTAGCTTGTATAAAAAGTAGCCTATATGTTATTCTACACTTTAATCTATCTCGTTACCAAATTTCAGTCAGATCTATTCAGCCGTTTTTACGTGAAAGAGTAACAAAGATATATCTAGAAATCCCGAACGATCGACTTTGCGAGCGGAGCCGCGGTATTAGCTTGTATAAAAAGTAGCCTATATGTTATTCCAGACTATAATCTATCTCTGTACCAAATTTTAGCCAGATCCATTAAGCCGTTTTTGTGTGGCAGAGTAACAAACATACATCCAGACATCCAGACATCCAGACATCCAGACATCCAGACATACATTCTTACAAACTTTCGCGTTTATAATATTAGTAGGATTTCAACCTAAGAGGAACGGAGGAACTGTAACGTGACGGAGATTAAGGCTTGAGCTAACCAATTAAGATCCGTTTAACTAAACTCACATTTTACTAAATGAAAATCGTTTAGTAAAGCTTGTCCTGTGAAATCTTCTCTAAGAAAGTTGATTCATGTTCCTAATGTGCTTCGACATTAGGACATAATAATAAGGACGTCGTCGCATGCATTGTGGAACCACATTCTAAAGAGCAACACACTTGTTTTAATTGTACTTACGGCCTATCATGCGGCAGGAGCGCAGGACGCATGTCATGTCATGCACACCTAAATGATATTATCCGTCGGGCTCTTGTCACCGCCGGCGTTCCAGCTGCGCTTGAACCTGCTGGTTTGGTGCGCGACGATGGCAAGAGGCCTGACGGTATGTTTTTGGTGCCTTGGAAGATGGGTAGACCTTTGGTGTGGGATGCAACTTGCGTCGACACCCTAGCGCCTTCTCATCTTCCAAGTACGGCGCGCTGCGCCTGCGCTGCTGCGGCATCAGCGGAGAGCCTCAAACGGCGCAAATATAGCAATTTAATTGACAATTATATCTTTGAGCCGTTTGGGGTCGAAACATTAGGTTCGTGGGGTCCGAGCGCACGGTCGCTTTATAAAGAAATCGCAAAGCGACTGGTCGACGCTTCACGTGATCAAAGGGCTGGCTTCTTTCTTGCTCAGAGAATTGGCATTGCCATCCAACGTGGCAATGCCGCCAGCCTTTTGGGTACGTTACCAGTCGACATCGATGGGAGGAATTCTTCGACACCTAAACTTTTTTTTTTTTTTTTTTTTTTAAATTTGTACATACTTAATATTTTCTAAGATAGTTTAATAATAATTCTGTATAAATAAAATTATAAAACAATCGATTAGATTTCTCAAGAAATTGTACTTTGCTTATTATGTTATGATGGAACTATTCCTCTGTTCTCCACCTTACCTTACCCGACATGCCATCTAAAATTCAATCCTATGTCAGTTAAAATTATTCCTGCATCACCCCATGAGCCTCCAACGAGAAGACACAATGATATTTATTTTAAACAAGTATGTAGAAAGGAACCAACAACAATATATCACCGAGTTAAAATATCTACACCTAAGAAATCATTCTATAAAAAATATAAAAATAGAGTGCGTGCTACAACTAACTATTATGATCACGAAACATTCAGAGGTTATGGAAATTAACACCCAAAATAAACAACAAAACATAGTTTTTTTTAATCAAAACACTCACTCCAAAACCATGACGGACAGACCGACAAAAGCGTTCATAATTAAAAATGACACTTTTATAATTATTTGAATGTGAATAGAGAAGTATGGACCGTGGAGGTGACTGTGTGCCTATTAAACACTTTAATGTCCCTTGCCGACGAACCCGAGAAAAAAAAGTAGTAAAAAATGTAACACGGGCGTGAAAGAAGGCCACAAATGTCAGAATAGCTTTAATTTATGCCGTCAATTATTTAGAATACGGAAATCTCGTTGATTTTCATTCCACATTGGCACTATTAATATCGCCCACGAACTTGCGACAGAATTGTGTTGCTTGTGAAACTATGCCGTTAGCTTTTCTTTGGATATTGATCGCCATGATTTATTATAAGACATAATACCTGACTAGTAAATAGAAAACATTTGTTAGCTGGTTAGACATTGTCAAGACTGTTTTGTTTATTTATGTTTCTATACACGTTCTTACTTTGAAAAACATTTGCGACAGTGAAAAACCTACCTAAATCCAAATCATTTTATTAATATGTTTACTCGATATATTCAAGCGCAAGTTGGTATCATTAGCCATATTCAAGATAATATGAGTGTAAATCTAACGACAAAAAAAAATATCCAATTTGAACTCAGTTCTAGGAGAGCTTGGCGTAAGTTGGGTGAAAATATTATTAAACTAAAATGCCGCCTATTTAACTACCAGCTGATTATATTAAATGATCTTTTTATGAATGTCTTATTCTTCAATGTTGATGGTGTAAAACTCAAGTGTACTAGACGCACATTAGTAGCTACGCATCCGGAGATTTCCTCTGATTATAGGAATATATACTTATAAACAAATTTATCGTCATCATAAACTTATCTCCTTAGCAATTAAACACATATTAACTTTTTGAAAACGCACTAATGCGATGAAATTAAATAGAAATCTTCGCTAATTACGGCGCGTGTGTAATTGAAGTACACCGTCCTGTACTTTCTTATACAAGTTTTAACCGAAGATTGGAGTACGTGAGCCGACTATCCACTTCATTAGCAGCCGATAATATAAAATTCTATATTTTAAACCTTGTAATTACTTTGCATATGAAGTGTATGATTAAACTTCTTATAATGACCGGGTATACGATATCTAGTTATCACACTTGATTAACACACCTACTTATGTTATTTCACTGTAAATGGTGATCGTTTTCCTTAAGTGTTTACCGTAAAATGTAATTTTGTAGTTATATTGAAATTTTGTTGCCCTATGCGTTTTACAACATTTAATTAGAATAGTAATTTCAATAATGGTCGTGGGTTGACAACAGTGTAGATTAAAATTGCTCAGAGCACATCGTATTTCATAGGCATAATAGTAGATAATTATTACTTTAAACCTGTAAATTATTTTTATTACGTAGATATTCTTGGTATATCGTAAAACTTATTGCCATTAAAATGCAGTTAAATAGACGGTGAATTTTAAATAAAAGTGGCTCCAATAAATTATCCTATCGACAATGTCACAGTACATTGTTGAGATATTTATTTACACACACACACATTAAAATTAAATGCAAAAAATAAATAATAAGTATAAATTGTTAAGTTCGTAACGACCTTCATACTCATATTTGTCTATTGTTTACAGGCCATCAAGGAATAACAATTAAAGAAGAATCTGAGGGTCAATTCTTGTGACAAAATATGTTCAAAATTCAGTTCGATCACATCTCAATCTCACAAATGGCAGACTTGACGCATAGATGCCTAAAGAGGAAAGAGAATAAGTACCTACTAATTACGTGTCCACAAAGTCTAAGTCTAGTGTAGAATACCTTACTTGCCCTTATTGCAACTTTCGGTCACAATTCGGTCACAATCATGTTATAATATTAGATGTTGAAAAATTGGTTACAAAAATACTTCTTTGACATTTTTTTGTGAGATCGACATGAATAGGAACCGAATTTTGAACATATTTAAATAGACCACCTGTTATGGGAAACTTTTTTTTATTTGTTTCTTCTTGGAGTTCTAGTCATCCTTCTCAAAGTTCAGTGTGTATTCTTTTGTAAGTGCACCGATCACACCTTAACTGATTAATATTTTACAGGTACAATTTTTACTTTTGCGTAGGTATGTTTATTAGTTTAGGCGACTGTACCTATATCATTCCGAACTTTCCTTTGAATGTAAGTATAAGCTTTATACAAAAGTAATCCAGTATTCTCCCGTTGCCTTTTCCATACACATTATATTTTTAAAATACATACATACATACATTTTACAATGATTTTCTGATCGGAAAAATGATCATCCAGGACGGGACTTGAACCCGCGACCAGTCCCTTACAGGCGGAATACTCTGACCAACTGAGCTACCTGGACCTGTTCTAGATGCTCGAAATTTTCCGATATATTCTACGGCTTAGGGCGCCGGTGGAGCCATCTACCGTAATTCGTTCGAACTACGGTAACAATGAACAATATTGCAATTGTTTTTAAACATTATTTTTAGATTCTCCGCCCGATTAATTGAATGAAATTTTAAGCAATTGCATGCTAACTATTTACAATGATTTTCTGATCGGAAAAATGATCATCCAGGACGGGACTTGAACCCGCGACCAGTCCCTTACAGGGGGAATACTCTGACCAACTGAGCTACCTGGACCCGTTCTAGATGCTCGAAATTTTCCGATATATTCTACGGCTTAGGGCGCCGGTGGAGCCATCTACCGTAATTCGTTCGAACTATGGTAACAATGAACAATATTGCAATTGTTTTTAAACATTATTTTTAGATTCTCCGCCCGATTAATTGAATGAAATTTTAAGCAATTGCATGCTAACTATTTACAATGATTTTCTGATCGGAAAAATGATCATCCAGGACGGGACTTGAACCCGCGACCAGTCCCTTACAGGGGGAATACTCTGACCAACTGAGCTACCTGGACCCGTTCTAGATGCTCGAAATTTTCCGATATATTCTACGGCTTAGGGCGCCGGTGGAGCCATCTACCGTAATTCGTTCGAACTACGGTAACAATGAACAATATTGCAATTGTTTTTAAACATTATTTTTAGATTCTCCGCCCGATTAATTGAATGAAATTTTAAGCAATTGCATGTTAACTATTTACAATGATTTTCTGATCGGAAAAATGATCATCCAAGACGGGACTTGAACCCGCGACCAGTCCCTTACAGGGGGAATATAAAAATAATGTTTAAAAACAATTGCAATATCGTTCATTGTTACCGTAGTTCGAACGAATTACGGTAGATGGCTCCACCGGCGCCCTAAGCCGTAGAATATATCGGAAAATTTCGAGCATCTAGAACGGGTCCAGGTAGCTCAGTTGGTCAGAGTATTCCCCCTGTAAGGGACTGGTCGCGGGTTCAAGTCCCGTCCTGGATGATCATTTTTCCGATCAGAAAATCATTGTAAATAGTTAGCATGCAATTGCTTAAAATTTCATTCAATTAATCGGGCGGAGAATCTAAAAATAATGTTTAAAAACAATTGCAATATTGTTCATTGTTACCGTAGTTCGAACGAATTACGGTAGATGGCTCCACCGGCGCCCTAAGCCGTAGAATATATCGGAAAATTTCGAGCATTTAGAACGGGTCCAGGTAGCTCAGTTGGTCAGAGTATTCCCCCTGTAAGGGACTGGTCGCGGGTTCAAGTCCCGTCCTGGATGATCATTTTTCCGATCAGAAAATCATTGTAAATAGTTAGCATGCAATTGCTTAAAATTTCATTCAATTAATCGGGCGGAGAATCTAAAAATAATGTTTAAAAACAATTGCAATATTGTTCATTGTTACCGTAGTTCGAACGAATTACGGTAGATGGCTCCACCGGCGCCCTAAGCCGTAGAATATATCGGAAAATTTCGAGCATCTAGAACGGGTCCAGGTAGCTCAGTTGGTCAGAGTATTCCCCCTGTAAGGGACTGGTCGCGGGTTCAAGTCCCGTCCTGGATGATCATTTTTCCGATCAGAAAATCATTGTAAATAGTTAGCATGCAATTGCTTAAAATTTCATTCAATTAATCGGGCGGAGAATCTAAAAATAATGTTTAAAAACAATTGCAATATTGTTCATTGTTACCGTAGTTCGAACGAATTACGGTAGATGGCTCCACCGGCGCCCTAAGCCGTAGAATATATCGGAAAATTTCGAGCATCTAGAACGGGTCCAGGTAGCTCAGTTGGTCAGAGTATTCCTCCTGTAAGGGACTGGTCGCGGGTTCAAGTCCCGTCCTGGATGATCATTTTTCCGATCAGAAAATCATTGTAAATAGTTAGCATGCAATTGCTTAAAATTTCATTCAATTAATCGGGCGGAGAATCTAAAAATAATGTTTAAAAACAATTGCAATATTGTTCATTGTTACCGTAGTTCGAACGAATTACGGTAGATGGCTCCACCGGCGCCCTAAGCCGTAGAATATATCGGAAAATTTCGAGCATCTAGAACGGGTCCAGGTAGCTCAGTTGGTCAGAGTATTCCCCCTGTAAGGGACTGGTCGCGGGTTCAAGTCCCGTCCTGGATGATCATTTTTCCGATCAGAAAATCATTGTAAATAGTTAGCATGCAATTGCTTAAAATTTCATTCAATTAATCGGGCGGAGAATCTAAAAATAATGTTTAAAAACAATTGCAATATTGTTCATTGTACCGTAGTTCGAACGAATTACGGTAGATGGCTCCACCGGCGCCCTAAGCCGTAGAATATATCGGAAAATTTCGAGCATCTAGAACGGGTCCAGGTAGCTCAGTTGGTCAGAGTATTCCCCCTGTAAGGGACTGGTCGCGGGTTCAAGTCCCGTCCTGGATGATCATTTTTCCGATCAGAAAATCATTGTAAATAGTTAGCATGCAATTGCTTAAAATTTCATTCAATTAATCGGGCGGAGAATCTAAAAATAATGTTTAAAAACAATTGCAATATTGTTCATTGTTACCGTAGTTCGAACGAATTACGGTAGATGGCTCCACCGGCGCCCTAAGCCGTAGAATATATCGGAAAATTTCGAGCATCTAGAACAGGTCCAGGTAGCTCAGTTGGTCAGAGTATTCCGCCTGTAAGGGACTGGTCGCGGGTTCAAGTCCCGTCCTGGATGATCATTTTTCCGATCAGAAAATCATTGTAAATAGTTAGCATGCAATTGCTTAAAATTTCATTCAATTAATCGGGCGGAGAATCTAAAAATAATGTTTAAAAACAATTGCAATATTGTTCATTGTTACCGTAGTTCGAACGAATTACGGTAGATGGCTCCACCGGCGCCCTAAGCCGTAGAATATATCGGAAAATTTCGAGCATCTAGAACGGGTCCAGGTAGCTCAGTTGGTCAGAGTATTCCCCCTGTAAGGGACTGGTCGCGGGTTCAAGTCCCGTCCTGGATGATCATTTTTCCGATCAGAAAATCATTGTAAATAGTTAGCATGCAATTGCTTAAAATTTCATTCAATACATACATTTATTGATAAAAAATTGTTGCACTTTGTCAATAAAATTCATAATTACATAAGAAACTAAGTACCCATATCCTATTGCAACATAAACATATCTAGCTGTTTATCTATACACATTGGCCAATTAACTGTAATTTCAGTTCCCTGAAAATAACGAGGATGGTCTCGGGGGAAATTTTTCATTGAAATAGGACCGGGCAAAAAGCAGGAACGACATTAATCAAGGAAAGGAAAAATGAATCGTACCTACATACGGTTTATTCCACTTTGTTCACCTAGGTGATATCACCCGGGTGAACAAAGTAGACTTTTAAGTGTCCTCATTTCACCGGCGAATCATATCACCTACGCTTTATCACCCAGTTGAAATGAGTGGACACATGATGTCGCATTTGTTCACCTTGGACTTGGTTCACCCAGGTGAACAAACGCGACTTTTGCTATTCGTCTTGTGGACTTTTATCACCTGCTAATGAAATTGAGAAAGCTAATAAAAACTTTTTATACTCGCACGTTTTACAAATATTGCAGAAAAAAAAACTTGAAAGCGTCATGAGGGTGATTCTTTTTCGGTGACTTCTAAAGAATTTCAAGCTCCAACTGTTTTGTCATTGTAGGTATCTATTCTTTATCAAATCTTAAATAAATTAGGTCTCATGGAGTAGACTTTAGAGTTACTTACATCGAAGTTGGACTCCCTTTTATATTAAAGGAAGCCAAATAGCACGAGAAATATAACCGCCGGTCGATTTTTCATATCCGAGACGCTTAATACGTTCTCATATACCCCGGCACATTGGTTTTGTAAATTAGTTTTGTTTAGAAAAGTCAAGGCAGGAATAAAATTGAAGTATGTTTGTAATATTAAAATAATATAAAATAATGCACGATGATGACCACGATTTCGACTGGGAATAGGACAAAGGTTGCTTTCATTCCGGAAATAGGTTCCTGTGGGTTGCGGTAACAGGATCAGTATTCCACGCAGACGTTGTCAATCTATGTTTGTGCCAAATTTCTCCAGATCCATTCTGGGTGAATGGATTGGAGTGATTGAGTCGGCAAGATTAGGTACATCGGTAAATCGGTAAGTAATAAGATTTAAATGGGTATCCTACTAATTTTATAGATGTGGAAGTTTGTGAAAATGTTACTCAATCACGCTCTAATGGCTGATCTGACTGAAATTTGGTACAGGCATAGATAGATAGATAGATAACTCTTTATTGTACACTAACCCTTGTTATTTGGACAATGTTACATGGATCACAGTCATTTCAGTTAAATGCACAATGGACAGCCTTATCGCTATTCTTCCAGACAATTTTAGGATGGAAAAGAATAGATAGATTATTATAGTCTGGAACATAGACTTAGGAAAAGTATGGACGGAGTGCCTAGAGTAACTAGTCTGTGTCAAAAAATGGCGGGCATCAATCATTGTGTGAGTAAATTGTAGGGATGCGAGGTTTTACCTAAATTTCCCCATTTTTTATTATTTTAGTTGAGGAATAGGGAGAATTATTTGGTAAATTTTAAAATATATAAATGAACAATCATTAAAGGTGATTCGTGCACTATGATTAAAAATATTATTTTATCATAAATTAATGAAAATAATATTTTAGTTATTTTTTACATTATTTTTTTCATTATACCTATATAAAAAAAACTTACATGGATGGTAACCGTGGGGAATATTCACACGATTAAACTAGGTACCTAATTAACAAAAAAAGTTAAAAAATTCATATTAGTTACAATTTGTATTTTTGCGATTCCTAATCCCATGTATTTATAAAAAAGAAGTTAAATCACTACGGTTATCACTACTAATAAATAGTTTATGCTATTTCATCATAAAGTCACACAATTTACAGATTTCCCCAAAATATGGGGAAATTTGCACACTTTTATGTTGGGATCACTGGTTTTGTACCGAACAATTGAATTTTGTTTTGACATATTGAATGAACATTTATGTATAATTATTAGATAAACATTAAGTGATTGAAATATTGATTAACCTGTGAAATGTGATCCCTGGATTTATTTTATTCCTGTCACTACGGTTTTTACACCATTTCACTGCACAAGACATGTTGTATTTGATTTTTTTTTCTTCCCGCTTAAACTGACAGATCGACCGATTCGGCCTACGTTTGCCGCGAAGTGGCTGACTATGATGTGAGAGTGTGCGTGGTGACTGTATACGTATACGAAAGTTGGCTGACTATGCAGCATCACTTTTTTGTTCCCATGGCTCCGTCCATAGTTATTCCTAGGTCCATGGTCTGGAATAACAAATAAGTTAAATAATACTTTTTATTCCTAAAATAGGAAACGGGAACGGGATCATATCATCGTGCTGGGCAAAGTCACAGACAACAGCTAGTTAATTTAAAATCCTGTGTAATAATAGTATATTTTAACATAATTTTTTTGTAAAAAGCATTAAATAAAAAGACACATAACTGAAAAACACATAACAATTGCAAATACAATAACAAACCTAATGGAAACATAGTTACTTATATAAAAAATTTTACAGTATTGAAGTACCTATGTGTGCAGAAAGTGAATGGTGTCGCACCATACAACCTCACAATGTTGGGGGAAGTAGTTTTATGACCCTGGCACCCCAGCGCGCTGTAAGCCCGGGTTGATTCCTTGATCATACAGTATACGTTAACATAACAGAACTCTTTGTGTTTGTCAATGAAATGGAGGTATGTCATCTTTTTATATTATACCTTTTATCTACTTGTAGGTTTATGTTGTAATGAAATCTTTGAACTCGATTATGGAGCACATCACACTGTTTGTCGTCATTAGATTGATTTGAAATGTTTTAAACTTATCAAGGACCGATGATATACAATAATTTTAAGATTTGTTATTTTTTAAATAAATAGTTAGGTAAAGTAGGTAGGTACCTACTTACTTAATTTTAAAAACTAATAATACAATTATTAATTAATTTTAATTGTTACTCGGCTTACCATCAGGCGAGGTGAAGTCATGTTGACGTGACCGACATAAAAAAAAATTGTTAAATAAAGCGTTGTTGGCACCGAACATCAAGTTTTAACCAATTGGGTATTTTTTTGTTTTTATTTATATCATCACTCCCGGTTGCATTTGAAGCCCGTAAACAGCTCTTCTACAACCACTACAACTCTACTTATAATTCAGTTTATTCTGACTTTTATGGGAACAATTTAGCCGTCTGACTCCCCAATGCTAAGAGGCAAATTGTCGAAGATTGACCGTCAAGCCAACTTGCAGGTGAGATACTTATCTACATACAAAACTTAATTTAAAACAAATAATTGGTTTAAAACAACGTTTGGTTATAAATATTTGTAGCTTCTTTTAATGTAACATATACTACACGGCTAAGAATGCATGAGCGTCTTGAGACGTCTCCCCCAAGTCAGTTGCAATTTTACGAGCAGCCGCCCTAAGTCTTGTGAAGCCCTATGCGTTGCACGCAGACTTCGATTGAAACAAGCAAAAATGTTTAGTCCAGCTCAAATTGTTGTTGGGTCAATATTTCAGCAAAGGGACGGAATGTTGATTAAGTCTTGGAGTTTGTGGCGTTTGAATGGGTATTCGGGTTAGCTTATATCACTCTTACTGTAGGTATAAGTACTGCTTGTTATTTGTGAAATTGTAGAGGTAAGGTATGAATTTTCTCTTGGTACCTACAATAAACAGAGTTAGAAAATATATTACCTACCTACCTATTATTGATTCAAAACCGTTGAATTAATTATTCTGATTAATTTTATGTAGGTAATTAAGTCCACTAACCCGTCAAACATTATGTAGGTACATAAAAATTCCAAACTAACCAACTACTTATTTAAAAACCAAAATTTGATTATTCTGGAAATAATAGGTGATGTCCTAGATCTTTTTGTTTCAATATCCATAACTTCTATAGCATTGAATTACCTGTAGGTACCTATATTTAACCAATATAATAAAATATTCCATAAAATGCTGTTAATACTGTTATGTATCTCCTGGAGCTTTACAGACCACTTTTCAAGATAACTAACCTAAAAAACTAACATAACTACCTACCTACAATGATCAACTTATACTTTCGTATGAAGAAAATTCCAATAAATATTTGCATTCCCTACCATTAATTTTTAAAAGATTTATCTAATTCCAGGGAGGTATTCAAGGATCATTAAAGCAATAGCATCCACGCACGCGATTCTCAATTTATCGATGTGTAAGATCGGGTTTATCGCCTCCACATCTTGACGATGATTTATTACAAGCAACTTAATAACTATAAAAATGAAACTATAGACCCAATTATGCGTCATTTATAAGAACTCATGCATATAAATCAATGTAATCACGGCGTGCAGAGTTAATAACAGGCCGTGGTACCGACTCGTCTGAAGACTGGCGACTAGACTTGTCACTCGTGTTTCTAGAGTAGGTAATAGTGCAATATCTTGGTGTGTATTGAAAACTACATATACCTAGGTAGGTACCGTTGTTTCATATATTCTTTAAACTCATATAGGTACCTACCTACCTACTTACGCAAGAAATAAGCTACTTTACTTCTTAGGTACTTGATCAGAAGTGAGTATCTAACAATTTGACATGTATTGTAGGTATTTACTAAATTGCATCAGGCCAGAAAAACTTCTTGGGCCACGAATGTAGAAATTGCTTAGAGAAAGCGTTGCTGTTTCCAGCAAAAGTTCTGCTTGGGTAAGACGCATTCTGGGTAATGCAATTTCTCCGCATTCTTTTCAGTTATCAGAGAGCACAATAAAGAAACATTAAGCAGATTTTTTCAGTCCGTACCTAATCTAATTATTTGTATAAGTGACAGTATGAAGTAGTGTTGGTGGTATCTGCAGGCATGAAGTGAATGCTCTTTATCATAGTAGGCGGTACGATCGTGATTAGCACATCTATTTCTCTATCAGAAGAACCGGAAATAGTGCTCAGTATTGGATAATATTTCACCTATAGTAAAATAAACCGGCAGTTTCTTTTACTCTTTTAGTTTTCTTTCTTTTTTGATGCTATAGCATCAGACAAATATTACTCAGTAATTTATCCTCGAACTCGGACCATTTACAAGATTTACGTATGCCAAGTATCCAGATTCTAAAGCCTAGTGGGACGTGCATCAGCATTGTTTGTAGTGCTACAAGGGCATGAAGGCGACTAACGCAGTCGGACAAACTACCAGTCGTTTATTCTCGAGCACCATGGGAACTGACAGGACTGCGAATTTAAAATTCCATTTCCAGGCACTACGAAAAGTTCAAATGGCTTACACTTAAATTTAACTACCGGGGTACCTAACCATACAAATATACGGCGAGCTATTAAACAGCAGGTTTATATTACTATTAACTATATGTAGGTACCTACCTACGCAATTACATGTGATGTGATATGGTTGGAAGTTTGAATCTAACCACAGAACATTAACTAAGGATTTTTCTTTTTTCTGTGAATCTAACCATGAATTGGTTAGATTCACAGAAAAAAGAAAAATCCAAAGCACCAAATTGATGTAGATACTTACCTAATAAACATTTTCAATTTTATACAACTGTTTCATCTTTTTAAACGGTTTTATTTAACTTGACCTGTGTTTGTTTGGGTCAAATCTAGAAATTGAAATTCGACCCTCTTTCAGTTGTCGGATTGGTGTGATATTTGGCAGAAATCAGTATAACGCGTGCGCTATAAGTTGAGACCTGGGCTCTCCGCCTACTTCCTCTTGCACTGCCCCTCAGTCGCCTGTGATGTACTGTTCGCAAAAAAATAGGTAGACAGGTAGGTAACGACTCGGGCAGAAGCTTTTTTACGATATTTTTTTGTGCGCTGTACAAACATGCGCCGGTGACGTCTAGTGGTCAGGTCTCAACTTATAGCGCACGTGTAGTAGGTAATTCTGATGACAATACAATTTAAAACCGTTAAACTTAAAAAAAAGTTTTCTTAATTAGGTAATTTATTTTCCAAAAGATCAATATAAATATGATCATGGGATTTACCTTTTGTTTATTGCCATTATTATTGCTGTGCCATGATGATCTCTGTGGCATAGGTACCGGTAAAGCATTCGACTGCTAAGTTAGATATCGTGGGTTCGATTGCCGCTCAGTACAAATATTGGTATGCTTGGATAGGAATATTTGCATTGTTCCGGATGTTGATTGATGTTGTTGTTCTCAACGTGCTAATCTAAGTGCCGCGACCCATAGGTATGTTATATACCTACTTAATAATTATATAAAATAACCCACCTTGTAGCTAGTTGTTCACTGTGTTGTTACTAATTATGATCGTTGCCAACAAATTTGGATGAAATTGCGTACAGCGCCATCTACAAACAACTTACTGAAGTTTTAGAGGCAGTAGTCCCAAGTTGTTCTTTTGTCATTGTGTTTATATTACATAGGGATACGGTCGTGTTAGATTACTGAAACGGTAGGTGGCATTGATTGAATTGTTATTGGACGGTCTTATGCAAACCGTAACCAATCCGCAAACTTGTCAAAATTTAACACAATACATGTAAAGTTCAAAGTAGTTTTTAAAAATTTATTTCACTGGGTCAATGGACAGGGAACTTGACATATTTTCAGTAAAGATTATTATTACCTATATAAATTTGCCACATCGAAGCGTACACCTATGTCAGCATCAGCGCACGTTTTAAGGGACTTGCCATTTGCTATTATTACTTATTTGTAAAAATCTATAATATTATTAACAAAAGCAAAAGCCATTGAATAATGACGATAAGTAGGTAGCGTTCAGTCAGTTTTCACGTTCTTCATTAGGTAACTTTGCCTATCAATAGAAGAAAGTATTAAGTATACATGTAGTGTCAAATAGTTAAGCACATTTTTTTTCTGGCGCGCTAAATACCTTGAAATCATTTACTAAATTATGTGTTTCCTTCTTCCTGGAATCCTTTAGGCAGGAGGTAAAAGCATCTGATGAGGTCATCAAGCTGAGGGCCACCATTGTGGTGTAGTATTATTGAATGAGAGTAATGAGATTGGATATGGCGGAAAAATCATGGGCATCTTTGCTTTAGAGGCGTGAGTATAAATGTGTTTATGTGTATAATAGAGATCGTACACATAATATCGAATCATGCATCTATACTAATAACTAATAAATTGCACAATCATCTCATTGCCATTCAATTTCTATATCTCAGGCCAATACAGGAATTGCCTTGACGTGCATAAGGATTAGGACAAGGAGGGACTGGACTAATTTACTTTCGCAGACGGTACAATACCTTGTTAAAATTACCAATATTTTTAAATTTATACCAAAATAATACACTTTATGCGCAATGAGTAAGCCAGGATAAATTAATCCAGTAGGGAACCACAGATCAGTAGGTAGGCATAATTATTAACATTTAAATTGTTCTTTCATTATTTAATATTTATATCGTAGCAAGTGGAAAGATGTTGTCTCTGCCTACCCTAATGTGAAAAAGGCGTGATTTGTGTTTGTATGTAAATGTTTTTTTCTCTTTTACACCAATTTATTGTTAGATAGCAGTAGTTTGTGAGTACAATGGCCAAACTATGCAAGTTATTTTGCAAGATTCCTATAACATGGTGATAATGATGTTAAGAATAAAAAACAGAAACACGTTTTTAAATATTTACTAATACCAAATCAATCTTAAACACACATCAAAACATACATAATATGCACAATCTCACTTAACTAGATTATTTATCTCTATATATATCGTTTTTGGAAAACAATTTTAGAATTTGTTATTCTCTGTTATATTAATACTTTAATGAAAGATATAATAAATATGTACAAGTTGGTTTAAGGCACTTGATTAACATATTGCCCTAATAATAAGTACAAATTAATATTTAAAAAAACAATGACATGTAATAAGCCCGTCTGCTGATGGCACTAAGCATGTTTCAAGAAACAAAATTACATCCAGGTAAGTTATTGCTTATGAAACACATTTATTACTAGTTATTTGCAGACAATAAAATTATTTGTACGTTAAACACATCTATTTCATCACATATTTTTCACTTTTTATGTGAAACGGATTTCTATTATGGCATTTGCATTTTATGATTATACCTTTAAATGCTTTTTTGTATTAGTTTGTACGATTTTCACGAACGTACACAAACAAGTATTATTGCAGTTGAGATTTTTAAGTTTACATAAAATTTCATATTTTGCTTGTAAGAGAATTAATTTACAGGAATTGTCCAGCACTTTTATTATTCACTTCATTGGCAGTATAAAAGGACAAGCATATTTACGGTTGCGAGATGATGAAAGTGAGACGCAGCCATGCAATAAAAGGAGGACATGGTCATGAAGGTTATTTTCAATGCCCTATATTTTACATAGCTATTTCCAAGTGTTAACACAGGTTACGAATGAATGAGTAGATATCTCAAATTATTCATACTTAACTATGTATGAGTGGGAGACCAACAAAATTAAGTACTTATTTTATGAAGTAATCATGGACGGAGTGTTAACAACTTCGATGATCATTTTTCTGATTCTTTTCGTGGATATCTACTTAGTTGAAGTAGATACCTACCTATTTCATATAAATTTAATTAAGAAGAAAAATAATAGATATTTTTGTATAACTATACTTTTACTAAAGAAAATTTAGATTTTTGTGATTTCCAAAAATAATTAAAGCACCTAATTAATGCAAAACAATAAAAAAAAATAACCTACTAATTAGATTTTTATCCTAATTCCTTATAAACAACGTAAATTTAAAGAAAATATTTATCTTTATAGATATCGATCGTGATAATATAATTTTCACCCACCGCATTAATCTCAATATCAGATCTCTATAAAATCTTGTAAAAATATTATCTCAACACTATTACAGTCGAGATTTTTATAATAAAATATTATATAGAATTATAACATTACTCTATTGCACTAAACGTGATTTGTTATTGTTATAATATTGCTTTTAATTACATTATGTAAGATTTATACATAACAATTTATAAATGTTATGAAAAACAATTGCCCTTGTTACGTAATTTAAACATTATTTTGTAATCTTTGAGATTATTTTCGCGTGAATACACTTAATAAAACTAATAGTTCCAGATCTGTGATATTACTGATATTTTATGAAATGAGATGAAATCAAGAGATTCCCGAAGAGATTGTAACGAAGGCACTTATAGTTAATAATAGTGTCAAAACTAATGTACTAGTACTACAGATTTGGATATTACCTACCATTAATATTCTTTCTTATACAAATAATATTTGAAAACTGAGGATGATAAATGTATAAAATTAACATTTAGAAAAGTTAACAATAATTTAATCTCTTCTAACTTAGCTATAAATTAGCATTATAACAATTTCTATAGAACCAAAAAGGTAAGAACATTGTACATTCAATTAAGGCACATGGGATGTACACATATCCAAAGTTATCTATAAATATTAAGCGCTAAATGTAAAATACAATGCTATAAATATTATTCATTTAAAATGAGAGTCCATACACTCATCGAACAACGTTAATGATTTGAAAAAGGAAGACAAGTATGATTTATGATTTCATCTGTGAACAGTGTCAAAATAAGTATAAAATATTTAGTCTTTGGTTTTAAAGTCACAAAAGACTATTGCCGAAAGTGTGACAGATCGATGAGTATATGAAAAGACAACCTATATTAGACTACTTTATTTCAATGTCAGTCCAATTTATTAATGAAAAGCAAATTTATATATTTTTTAGCATCGTAGGTACTTACTTTGACCTCTTGCATGACGCCATCCTGTCCCTTGAGCGCCACAGTCCATGTAGTGCCGCGAACGATCAGTTTACGTAAAATATTCCTTACATCTACATTAAGTAGTAGACTGTAGTAGATTCATATAATAAATCTCTTAGTATTTTATCTAACATTACGTGAGATAAAATTTCATATAAAAAAAGGTGACTTCACATCTTAATTCATACAACAGTAAGCTAAAGAATAAATTGCCTATGATGTTAGAGGAAATCCATTATCACAATATTAGATAATTATGATCCAACTACTGCTGCACGAATTAAGCTCTAAGTTAAAGTCAACTCAAACTCTTGGGAAAAATAACGGCGCTAAAAGTGTTGCTCTGTAAAAATATACCTAGTACCTATCTATAACGTTAAAGAACAATAAATATCTACCATTTAAAAAGATGTGTACACATTTAACGCCGTGAATATGTCGGGGTAGCCTAACAACACTCGTGCTTCAACAACAACACGATCAAGCGACAACAGAAGTACAATAAGATACAATAATAAGTATAGTAAATATAGTCGATGGCGTGTGCCATTTCATTAAAAAATTATATAAAAATGTTAATAAAGTTCATCATGTTATAAACATAACAGGCATATAAATGTTAATAGTTAGACTATTATAATACATAGTATAATGTTAAACGTGAAAGGCCCAACAGCTATAGCTACATGGTGGTCGATGTTCCGATGAGAATGTTACGCGGCGACATAGGGGGGCCGGCGTGTGGCGGCCGGCCGCGACTCCTGTTAGTTCCTCGGCGCCGTTAGCACTCACCTAGCCGGGTTAACGAGAAGAGAGAAAAACAGAATGTTAGTATCGATCAAAATGTCATGGTCCGACTACACGAGTACCCTCAATCGCGAGTTCGCACGCTCATGACTCAAGCACGCGCTAGCACTTTTATCATCAGATGAAGTGATTCAGATAACGAGATCATAGTTACAAAAATGATCAAGAAGTGAAAATTGATATTAATTTTGTTCCAGAAAAAGTGATCAGAAAGCTAGGGTGGAGCGAACGTTTGGCGATTTTTCGACTCGATCGCTAAATCGCTCGATTTGGCAATAAAAGAAGCTAGTGCGCTTGATTGAGCCGTAACGCTTGCGTTGCGCTGCGGCCGCTGCCGGGGCCAATCTCGGACTTCGCGGTGTGGGGATATGCGGTAAGTACAAAATGTCAGTACAACGTATGAAATGAAGTTCCGATGTACGAGAGACATGGCATTAAAGACATTCGGGTTCCGGCAACATGCAGCGAGCCAACTGAAGCGATAAACGGTGATCTCGGATTGATATAACTAGTGTACGGAATTTCTCATAAAGTAGAAATTTTAAAAATGTACTATGGGGAGGCTATCAGGCATTCGCGCCGCGACATTGTGTTCTGTTTTTGGCCCAGTTAATAAACTATACGGGTACTTCATTAGTTTACGCAGTTAATGGTTGAAAAATGTTAAGTCAATTTAGTATGTAAATGATAAATCTACAAATATAGGATTAAATGCCCAATAGTTCCCAACGAGCAATGCTTGAAACGTACAGGGGGTGTACACCGCGTCGACGTAACGAACATTGCTCAAACAAACAAGCATAATAAATTTTATCACTTATTTATAACCATAGCACCCAGATGCAAGTATGTACGTTATTTAACACATCGCTGCATTTCGATAATAAACTGTATGTATATTGCGGCATTCTCATAAAAAAGTTGTTAATAAGTTTGTGATAACATAACAATGTCATTACATATTTGCATGTTAGTGACTCATATAATATAAATACATAGTTACAGATAATCTGCAAGTTGTGACAATAGCAGTTATGATAGTGCACTTAATAATTATTATTATGTAAACAAACGGGAACTTGGCCTTGTGGAGTTGCATGTTAGTTGTGTGAGGCTACAATTGACCAAATGACTGCACGTCATCAACTTTATTGACATATAAATACTTTGGTAACATGAAACACTTTGTTGTAACTCTACTGCGCTCCTACTGACGACTAATGAAAGAAAACGCTTAATATAAATTTCAGACAATTTATTGTGTGTATATCTTCAGAAAATGCTTTTATTTACAATCAACAACGGAAACAATACTTTATAAAACATATCGTTTATCATCATTCATTTTATAAAATTACGAATAGTCCTTCGACTTAAAAATCATTTCATATAAAGAAGCGTGAAATTACGTAGCCGACATACAAATGTCGACATCTTAAATCCACAAGGACACAAGTGCAAATTATCTTAATAATAAACCACTTTCAAATAAGAAAGTAAATATAATACCTAAGGCAAAAATAAAAACAACTAGCTTAAAAATTTCATATAAAAATCTTATATTGACTAAAAGAAAGTTGTGATGATTATGAAAAAAATAGCAAGTCAAAGGAGGGGCATCATGTTTAATACTGGATTGATGGCACAAATTCTGAGAATGCTCTTTCCTTTGACTAATACTGGGCGAGACTCGGGAAAGAAGGACCTCACAACCGGATTGTAGCACCTATATGGATTCTTTTTGGTAAAATTAAATATACTACGATCTAAGCGAACTGTATTTACTTACTTAAATCAAGCTTTGCAATATAAAGTCGATGGAATAACAATCCTTCTTTCCTCAAATATATAATTTATTCCTGAAAACATTACGACAGTCCGAAGACATGTTGTGACTCCAATAATTGCAATAATATCATTGAAAACAGCGATAGAACAAATTGATCGACGTTAATTTCTAACGCCCAATAAAGATAGTCTCTAATAATGCCTCGCATCACAACATGTAACAGATCTAAATATCTATAAAAAAAGAAATATAAAAATCACAGTTTTCAAATTATGCAGTGTCACATCAGATCCGGTATGAAGAGTGATATAACATCTTATCCTCATACAAACTATTCGAGAACATAACTAATAAGTACACGACATAATAAATAAAATATAGTGACACAGAGAGACAGTAAAGCAAAGGCACCCACGCAAACGCAAGACGAATAGGATTGCTTAGACAATCATAATACTAAACAATAAGGAAATAATGAAATTACTTTGCGTACTGAGATTCAGTATAAAAATGCAGCTTCTAGAATTTAATGATGCAACATCGAATAAAATAAGACAAAAGCAAACGTATTCATCTAGCATAATGCGCGCGCACGCGCTTCTCACCTTGTGAACAAAATGGCGGCGTGAGAGCGTTTTGGCGGGAATTAAGGCGCCGGTAAGGCAGTGCGCTGGTAAGGATGCTCCCTGACCTGCGTGAGCCGTCCTGCCCTCCTCACCACACCTAGCGGCATATACACATTTAACATCTGTGTCTTAGCTTAAAAATCAAAAGCTTCTGACACCGATTAGGTGCAGCTAGGCCTTTGTTAATTATATCATTATGGAAAATTGAATTTGGAATACAAATAGATTTAAAGCTGATAAAATTATATACTCTGGGCAAATACGCTTTATATCTAAATGCTGTAAAGAAATTCAATCACATTTATAAATAAAATAGAAATATTTTCGTTTTCTTAACGATCGCGAATACCTAGATATCACTGCCAAATACTCGTCATTGTCGTAGCGATAATACTAAGATACATTTAATTATGTATTAAATCTTGATTTGGCAGTAACACTAACTTCTACTATTATGCTTAGTCCTATAGAATACTCTTTAAACTATTATATTGCTTTGGGAAATATAACAAAATAAAACATTTAAACGAACGGATACTCGCAAGCCCGGTCAAGGTACAGGTAATGGCTGGCTTCGATAATTTCATGGTTATTCAAAATTGACTACATTGCTAACTGCGATATAATAAACCTAAACAATAAAATACGGGTGTATAATATTTTCATAAAGCTCACTCTTTTCTAAACTAACTAGAAATCTTTTAAAGATATAATAATACTTAGCCTATGGTATGTTTATAAATATAATAATATGGCTAATAAATTAATAAGTTACGATATCAAAATCATAACAATAACATTGAGCGCGGAAGGAGCAAATGTTATTGTTATAGAACGTATATAAACATTTAAAAACCGCCTAGAATGTTCCATATTTGTTCGTTATGTAAGTGTATATCGCGTTATTAATTTTGTCAGTTTTGTTAAAAGTAGTTAAAAATGTAAATGTTTTTCGTAAATCAATCGGTATTTGGTCCCTTTCGCTTGTAATTGCTGAATTATTTATTTAATTAATTACGTCATTCAGATATACTATAGTTAATACGAAAATTTCATTGTTATTCACAAAAAATCAACTGGAAAAACATAGAAAATGATGAAAACCACATGCAAAGTGGAATTTTAAAATAATGAAATTGACCTAAATAATTGCAAAAATTATTGAAAGTTTGAATCCACGTTTTCAAAATGTTAATATCAAGTATATTAGTCGTGTTACAAGCAAGGGTTATCACAAGAACGATAAATGATGGGTTCTATTCGTATCTATCTCATCATTTGAGTGAAAGAATCAGATATATAAATATACTTATAAAATTGTAAGTATATATAACTCTGTCTTTGTATAGGTACTAAACATCGGTAACTTATATAGAGTTCTACTGGCAGTTTTGATTCAACTATAATAACATCTAATTAAAAACAATTATTCAACTGCCATCAACCCTATCACGAGATTTAAAATGTTATAAACGAAAACATATTTTTCAATAAATATCTCGATAAATTATATTAATTTGAATAAATATTAAAATTATTCTGTTTTATAAAATTATAATAAATAATATCTTTGACTGTGATCTCAAACAATATTTATAATTTGTGGTAAACTGTACAAAACAGTCGTAGAAAAAAAAACAATGTTTGTAAATATTAAAGAGGATAACATCGTAGGTACAAAATAATGAGTCGCTAAGCTAAAAAGTACTTAAAACAATAAAATCTTAGTCTAAAAATTGATCATGGCGTATTATTATGACTGTAAGGTCGTCCTGTGCGGGAGGCGTGTTTAGAAGAAAGATTATAATAATTCAAGGACGGCAATAATGATGCGGAGTGCGATACGGTGCGTGGACTCTGCCGTATCTTACTGTGGGCTGATGCGATTGCGGCCAATGTCAAAAGCCAGCTAGCAGATATCTCGACGCTGCAAACCCCATTAAAACATATCACTGACAGTTCAACATAAGCTCGACACCATTATTAGAATAGTGTACATTAGTTGGTTAGTGATTGTTTGTTCTTTTATTATTTGTCAAATAGCTGACGGCCAGTTATTGTTTTTAAAACAAATTTTTGAATAGTTAATTGACTACACCGTCTACTGACTGCGTATGCGTCAAAATAATGGTTATTAACATGGACCGGATTGGTCGATTTAAAGATAAAATTCATGATAAGAATGAGATATCTAATTTGACTACCTATCGAAAGTAAACGTAGCCACAAGTACCTAATAGGTACTGTACATCGTGGCTTAAATATTTTATTTAGCTAATATTTGGCTTAATTGGATACCAGAAAGGTAACAATCCTACTGACACGGTCTGATTCGATATTATTTTTCTTTAAATACCTGAACCTATCGTATTTCTAAAATCCTACTACAATAACATGGATTTCTATAATTTTTTATACCTAATAAGTATATTTATTATATTTATAATCGTTTATCTACCTATCTAGAATTAGGTAATTCTAATATTCGTATTGAACTATGCACTGAAATAAAAAATAAAGCATGCCACAAATAGAGTGATATGGAACGGAATATTATATTAACCTTAAGGATGCATACGTTATTGATTTTTATAATATTAGCGTCCTTGTAAGACCATGAGCTAACTTATTAGCTTATTATGCCTATACAAATAAGTCAAAAATACTAGTTTTTATGATACTGTCGTGTTGGAAGCTTTGGCCTGAATGTGTTCTTAGGTCAGTTACATGCAGTTATGTCGTTGTTTCAGATATAGCCTCAAATACGATTTGATCTACGGATCATATCAACTTGGATACATTAAATCTGTAAAACAAGAACCCTTTACCATGTGTGTAACGTTAGTGGTAACGATGCTTGATAACTTTTTTTGAAAAATTCATCGAAGTCGTTCTTTGGGTAATAAAAATATTTCGATACCAAGAATTGATATTTTATTATGTATCTTCGTAGGTAGGTACCTAATGATTAAATTTGACTGCAATCATTTTTTACCAACTATATTCAAAACTATTCCTACAGTCTTCAGTGGCGGATTTACCAGCGGACGAGTATCCTAAGGCGGATTTTTACAGAAATTAAATAAAAATGAAACTTATATCTCTTCAGATATTATAAGGTAGGTAGGTATAATATGTTTCACCACTTAAAATTTTCTACAATTTGCTCGTCGCAAAGTCAAAGTGGAAAATCGATGTCGAATCAAAATCGAAACTGACAAAATATGAATAGTCGACAGGCGGCAAATGTATAGGTAATCCGCCACTGTCAGCCTCCCATCACCAAAAGCAAACATAAAACATTCGGTTATCAAACATCGTTATGAAAAATCAACGGGAGAACAACCCACCCGTATGGTCGGCGGCTGCGTACTCGGTGGTGAGCAGGGGGTTGGCGGCGGCGGTGAGTGCCGCGTAGTTGGCGTAGTCGTAAGGCGACGCGTAGATGAGCTGGTGTTGGGGCTCGCCGGGCGACAGCAGACCCGCTGCGGCCTGCGCGCCAGAGCCGTTGAGCAGGCCCGCGCCGGCCCCTGGGGCGGCCGACATGCGCGGTGACAGGATCAGCGGCGCCCCCAGAGGCGCCTGCGTGCGAAGCGCCACTCCTCCCGCCGGCGCCAGTAAGCGCTGCGTCTCTGCTGCTGCTGCCGCCACGCGCCTCCACTCCTCGTCAGCTAAGAAGTCGTCTTCATCGTATCAATGCTAAGTTATGTCAATTTCGGGTACGATTGACTGCGGGTGTCCATCACGGACGACCGTTGCGGACACCCGCAGTGGGCTACGACGCGGGCACCACAGCGGGACTACGTCATGGTGATACTTTATGTATTTGCAAGTAACAGAAGGCCGCATAGACGTCAGTGCTGGGTGCCCGCTCAACGCAGCGGACAGCCTTAGGGCTTCAAGGACCCAGCCATTCCCAAGTATATCCCCAGTTAATCAAGTAAGGTTGTCGTACCAACTTGCACCTACTGATTGATGGACGACGATCTGGTGCAGACTTATTCTCTCATGGTTGGGTGGCCAGACGGCATTCAGGAGTCAATGCAATTTGCTTACAATTTGAATGCCAGGCAAAGTGCAAGATTTGTATGCAACCGGGATTGGTGCTGAGATCACGATGAGGATTGTCATTTGTAAACATATTGGAAGGTGACATGTAGATAGAAAGATATCTGAAAAAAAAAACAGTGCACACTTTTCCCATCCTTTTTTTTTAAATTTCAATTTAATTGTAATTCACAATGGTGATATTATTGATCCCATTCAAAACACAAAATGATAAGAAAGAATAATTGTTAGTAAAAATTCTCAAAGAAGTCGAGCGAAATGAGTGTTCAAACAAAATGGAATGGACATAGATAAGAAGACCGTTATTTATAAACCGTTGACGACAAAGACTCATTTCACCGACTGTAATGAATTCTGTGAGGCAGGAACATTTTCCAATAGCCCTTTATTAACGATAAGAGATCTTGGCGCGGTGAAATCACCCATGTTAATAGTTAACAACCGTAACATGCCACAAATCAATTAAGTTAGTCATCTTAGCAGTCGCCTCGATGACTCATTTCCGCAAACAAAAGACACAAGTTTATGCTCACTTCAACAATGGCAAATGTAATTAAAACAGAACGGAATATGTACAATCGACAGAAAACAATCCCAATGTAAATTATCCCACGGTTGTTATGTAATTTTTCATGCAAAATGTGACCCGCAACATTCTTATCCAACAATAAAACAATCACAACTCGTTTCAATTGATATTCTGATTTGATACTTTAAATGAAACTCACGCAAGAAACCTTAAAGCCAATATGATGTCGTAGTTACATTAGTTAGTACAACTAATCTGAAACATCTGTGCATTTAGTTAACTTAAGAGTGATGTCTCAAGGACAAAGATATTTCCGAAAAGTTGTCTTAGTAGATAGTATTAGTTACAAAACATGAATGCGTCCATACTTATGAGGCACTGACCGTTGACGGGCACAACCGCCTTTGCACTAGAGTCGCGGTATGTGCCGTTTATGATCGCCAATTCCATGAGCTGACGCTTCTTTAGTTCATCTTCACCGTCGGCTTGCTGTAGAAATAAAATTGCTTGCATGAACAACATGAAATGGAAACGTACAAAAACATACACGGAAGGTAATGACAACACTAGATGAAAATGGTACTGCTAGATACTATTTTGAGGGCAACATATTACTTTTCTGTAAATTTCTTATTTTATACCAGAACTATATCTTTCTTCAATACTGTATTACGTAGCAGGGTTCTTTTTGTATTTTTTTTATACTACGTAGGTGTGGCAGACAAGCACAAGGCCCACCTGATGGGAAGCGGTCATCGTGGCCTATGAACGTTTAATATTTAGCCCGTCAAGTAGATTTAACCAAATGAATTGTTATGGAACTTGATTCAATGAACGAAATATTTTATTAGGGTTCGTCGGATAGCTATATTATGGGTTATAGCGCAGAAAGGAGGACCTCTAATTTCTGATTTATTTTAAAGATAAATGATAAACATCTAATATACATGTATTTAATTCTCTCAATTGTCAAGGCAATATTTTTTTCCAAACAAATGCCATAGATATGATCTTAAACATCGATAACGAATTGATCATTCAAATAAAGTAGGGCAATACTATCAAAGCAACCATTAAGTATTGAGGTGGAAGGTAACTAGTATTCGTTAATTAACAATAATGAAGGCGAGCCTTGCAATGATTCAACAAACCTAATGTGACGTCACTATACAGTAATTAACTGCAATGAACGTGGCACTGAAAGACATCCATCGGAGCTAACTTATACATAGTTTGACTTTCATTCATGCGAATGAATAAAAACAAGCACTGAAGAATTACGTCAATGATTCTTAATAAAGTGTACAATATCAAGTTATTTGGATATTCAGAAGTAATCGGGAATTCAATTCAGCTATTATTAAGAATGAATTTACGTTTATCATAATAATATCTAAAATGAATGTCTGCATTAACTATTCAACTGCGACCATACTATGACAATTTGCTGGTCACATAATACCTAATAAAGATTCCTAACACAAATAAGATAAAATTGGTATTATAACTTGTATTGAACTCGAACGTTAGTTAGCATAAGATAAATAGTCAACACGACAGAAGACAGCTATCAAATTTCATTCAAAACTTTGCTCTGGAGACTGTTGGCAACATTTCTATTTGGCATTCCAGTCTGACAGAATACTAGACAGTTTATCGTGAACAGATAACATTCACTGTAACCAGAATAATTTTAACAAACATTTGCGAGGCAAGTAACCATCAAGTTAGTCATAGTTCACTGTAGTGGAACTAATTATGTAAAGTGTTTTACATTTTCAAATTAGTTGGACAGATTTGTCTATTTTTTTACTAAGCAGCATATTAAATTTTTTTTAGATACCTATTATGTGAATCGTCATTAATGTAAACATGCAATCAAATGGAATCAACATTAAATTTAAATTTTAACTTGTTCAAATACTAATATTATGAATCCTACACAATAAAATGCAATAATAAGATGATGTATTGATATAATCACATTTGTTACAGATCAGAGAGATAAGCCTACAAGTCATTTGAAATAAAATAGATGGACGACTATGAACGACCTTTAAGAAATATATGCGCAACTGGTTGCAACTTTGTAAGCGTTCTTATTTGCTCTCATCCATATGTAACCGTCATTAGAGCTTTTAGAAAATGTAAACAGTTTCTAAATAAATATCAAGATGTTTTTAGATGCAGACGGAAAGATTTGGTAAGGTTTTAATGGAACCGTAGGTATATTGGTTTTACCGAGTAGGTACAAATGAATACAGAAGGTGTAGGATTGAATGCAATCGTGTACATTAAGAACGAGTTATATCCAGCAATTGGCTACCATAGGCTAATTAATGATTGATTGAGGGTACTAGGGCCATTAAAATTAAGTCGTGAAAATATTTATCTACCTCCTCTGCACGGAGTCGATAGATGACGATATAAATTCAATAACTTGCGTTACTGATTTTCGGGAATTACCCTGATATAGATTGATAATATTTTCCAACGAAATTAAATAAATACAGACAAAACTTACAGGAATAAGCAGGCGTTTAACTTCATCGACGGCTCTGGCTAGCTTGATCTTAGCCCTGTTCTCAGTATCTTCGACGGTTAATAAGACGTGTAGATCATCAGCCAAGTGTTCCCAGTTTGGCTTTCCTCGGTTTGCGTCTTCCTGAAATACAATGTAAACATCAAATGTTTTAGTAACCTTCTATTGAAGCTTTGAACGTTTATGATTCTCCCAGTTTAGCACAGTAATTAAACCGTGTTGTGTGAAATCAAAAACAGTGATAAAATGGAATTTGTTCTTGAACATTCTACATATTTTGTTTGAAGAGATTTTGTGTTGTATTCTGTGCTGAGAAGTATTCAGTGTTCATTTTTACTTGGAAATGATTAGAATTCCATACGCAAGTATTTTTCGGCAAACAAAGCTTAACAATATTACAGAATTACATTTTCCAATTACCATGGAAATCTGAAGTGTGGTTTTGAATATAAATAGAAACGTATTCTCAAGGACGTAACTGAACATTATTGGCTTGAGCACTTCAAATAAGTCCATACAAATTTAAACGGAAGATCCATATAGGTACGCTTGCTGTTGTTTAAGTGTTACTATTCATAGCAGTAAATTGGACGTTGGTTTAATAATTATTCAGCCACATGTACACATGTAGTGAAACTGTGTTAAGAAATGAAAATTCTGTTTCAACTAAAAAGCAAATACAAAATCTATTATAATATAGCATAATGGAGAATTTTTGAATAGTTCACTTGGCTTCCACGGAGGTCAGGAACACGTAAACAAAATTTGTTATAATCGAAAGTTCAATATTAACTTAAATATAATGTCAAAACTCAGTAAATTTTACTTTCCACACACTTTTTGATCCAAAACAACATTTATTAAGAAATGAACATAACCTGACTGAATTTCCAATTGCAATCTAAGAAGGAAATATAAATATTAGTAACAGACATTGTTATACGACATAAAAATCTTAATATTAAGGTTAGTAAGAGGAAAAAATTAAAAGCATAAAATATTTACATACATTATAATTTACCTTTTTCTTATCCCTCATTGACCCTTTTCCTCTGACCATGATTTTGCAGCCTGTTTCTTGCTCTAGCTGTTTGGCTGTCATACCTCTGGGCCCCAGAATTCTTCCAACAAAGTTGAACTGTAAAAAAAAAAAAAATTATAAGAACTATGTTTATTTACTCCTTGGGTTAGTGAATTCAGATGGCAGATATTTTAGGACTGATTAGTTCAGATGCCTATCTGGATATAGATTCTTATAACTGTAATAGATAAGAGTAGAAAATAAACTTAAATAAATATTGCAAGAGTGTATGAGCAGAAGCAACAAAATGTCAATAGAATATGCACATTATACTTCAAATAATGTACACTGCTCAATATCTTAACTGATCTCGGGCAGTGCAACAGTTTTAAATAAATTTATATTTTATTAAATAATTCTTTAAAACAAATTAAGATTACGAAACGAAACCTCAAGATGAGCGCTAATACAAATGTTTAACTACACCTCATACCATTAGCTGTTGGATTAATTACTCGCTTCGCTACACATAAACTATATTTCTCGCGTAATGTATAAATGCATGTAGCACATACGTTTAACCTCAATACGTAAGCATCAAAGCATCGGTCAGCTCAATGTATATGAACTGTGAACTAGTATCATTCTACCGCCACGAGCAAAGCTGAGAAATGGACCAGTTGGCACGGTGCCAAACACAGAGGCTCACACTAGCGCTTTTTCTTTTTCTAAAGGGATATTTCAGGCACTTGAACGTTAGTTCAAAATACATAATAAATTAAACGTAGTAAATAAAAATCGAGGTTAAAAATTCGTCACATGTCTCACGCGAAATTGTTTAGCATGACAGTATGCAAATTGCTCGAAGATGTTATGAGCTGCCACTGAAAAGTTAAATGATGACCGGTTGGCTGTAAACTAAAATTCGTTTTACTATGGGCGGCCACGCCGAGTGGATTACTTCCAAAGTCATAAATCTGAAGAGACACGCTTAGGTTATTTTATTATGACAATGGATTCATTACAATGACATATTACGATGTATTTCAATGAGAAATATGAGACGCGGAAATAGGCACTTCGACCGAGCTAGGACAGCATTCGTTACTCGTCGCGGTCCAGCGATTGCGACGGCGACAGACGACAAATTGTAAATCACTCATGGTAGATAAACAGAAGTTTCGCAATGCCAATACATTGTCTTCATCGTACAAATGGCTATTTTAAAATAAGTCAATTGTATGAAACTAAACAAAAGTGTGTAATATCATTGCTCTGATTAACTTCATGGTAAGTATCACGTTCTTTAACAAGCAGATACCTTCATTTCAAAATATTCATTTCCTTTATTTTAAACGCAAATACAGAAGTTAATTATTTTGTTCTATATTGTTCCTTCTATGGATCCCATATGTGAATGGTCACATATAATTGGTTCATATTTCAACACGCAGCAAACTGAAGAAATTATCTTCTTTTCCTTTCATGAGACCGTGGTTTCCTACTAATTTAAACTGCTTAGCATAATAATATTTGTAGTGATCATAACTCTGAGAGGAAACCATACCCTGGTGCTATTTAGTGGTTGACCACAAACGACTTGCTCAAAAGAATTTCCTTTACATGTCAAGTATTATGTTGTTACGTTTCCCCTATATTCTTAACACTAAAGATCCCATAAAATATTACGTTTATAGGCGGTGAGCTATACGCTCTTTGTGATGTGGGTAAAACATTAACTTTAATTAGGTTGTCTATTACATTTTTAGAAATGATGGCAGTATTGGCTAAGTCCAGTTTATTATACCAATTAGTTACTTTACTCGTATATTTAACTTCGTTTTCAATATTACTTCTCCAAATACCACGCGTTTGTAGGTTCGAGCATTACATGGGTAAAATTTATTTGCGTGATTCACAGAGTACTTACCTTGTATAATTATTATGCGTGTGAATTTTCCGCTGTAAAGGGATAATAATTACCCAGTATGAAAAATATTTTTTCAAGAAATAAGAACAATTACCTATTAGTCACGGAATAGATCTAGTTACCGCAAGAGCAATGGATTGTCATTACTTTTTGTCCTATGAACTCTTTTGTCACGAAGATGTCTTAAAATAGTATAATATTTATTATGATGAACACCAAAATATCTCTAAATTTTTTAACATCTAAAACATGACAAATTTCAGGCATGTGTCGGAAACAGCTTTGTATAGGGAGGTGGCTGGTCACCGGACGTCTCGTCGGGTCACATAGAAATATCGTCACATCACGTACGTATATTTGGCGACGTGCCCATGTTTACTTTATTGCATTTTTTCACTGTTAGTAATATTTTTTATGATGAAAGTAATTATTTTGTTTTTCAAGATATAGAAATACTTGCACGTGCCTGGATACACCATCCATTTATAAATTTTCACATAATTTTATCTGGCAATCTTGTCCGACATAATGAACGTTTAGGATTCTAATATATTGGCAATCTTGTCTCTACTAACCGTTCAGATAATAGAAGGAAATGGTTAGTACAACAGTAAACAACTGTATGGGAAACGTACGGTTCGGCGCCGCGGGCGCATCTAATCGATAAACATTATCCAATTGCATTCCTGCCTTGGCGCATGGACACCGCTCTTTGCCTACACCTTTTACCTGTACAGAGATAGATAAATATTATATCTGTATAAATATCGACTGATATCGCAGTAAATGCAAATACAGGTATTTGTTTGTGTAACAATAAATCAGTAAACTCTTGCTATTTGTATAACTTAAACAATTATTGGGTTTGTAAATGTAAACGTAAATACACGTTCATTACAAATAAATTCGTGTTGTAACTAATATTTATGTAATGCGTTTTTTTATATCTGTTCCACAAGTTTGCAGACAAGTAAACAGCTGAGCAGCCTTACGACAAGCGATTCATTCACACCATCATCATCTTAGCGTTGATCCTGGGAATCCAGAGTCTGTTTATATCTATAGTGGCCATATCAACCAAGCCAAAGGAGAACTTCTTTGGTTTGGCTTATATAGCTTCTGTTGGAGTGACTGCCGTCTGATCTCCCAACCCCGAGAGGAAAGTCTGAGAAAGCTTCGTCTATTAATCAGCAGGTGTTCCGGCTTGCCGGTGAGGTTGATTACACCCTAAAAGTGGGACTCTAAATACCTGATGGAAAGTTGTTATCTTAGCTTATGAATTCTGTCACCAAATATATTGTGGTTCTATTTACGAAATATGTCTTGATCAGTGGACAATAAACAAAATAATTTCATAAGAAGCTGGCCGAATTCTATAACCCCGATTGCAGCGGGGATCATAATGTCTGGTTATTAAGACATAAATCTAAAGATAGGTGTCAATTTATAGCTAGAGCACAAGTGCTAGCTATAAATTGACACCTATCATTTACACTAACCTTTACACAAGTAAAGGTTAGTCTTTGAGCAAGTGCAAGCTATAGGTAGGTTGTCAGTTTTATTGCAGTCGGATGAACGGTACGGCAGCGCATAAAATACGAATAAACAAATAAATAAGTATACCTAATCATTGATTATAATGTAGATATCTCTTCGTCTGAGAGTCAAACTACGAAACGGCAGAGGTATTTCGATATTATCCATGAAACGAGTTCCTGAAGTTCTGTAGTTAGACCAGTTGTCGGAATTTTTAGGACTCCAACCATACGTAAGTCGTTACGGGTAGTTGGGGTCCTAAACTAACTAAATTAATTATAACGAACGTTCTAAATTAAGTCTTAACTACCCGTAACGACAGCCATAGATGTTTGTATGGCAACCGACGCCTAAAGTACGACAGTACCATAGATATTCTGTGCCCAAAGTGCTCTCCGAGGCACGAAACCACCCAGACCAATACAAAAAAAATTGCACTGAGCAGGAATCGAACCTGCGGCCTCTACGTAGCAGTCAAATGCTCTACCACTAAGCCACGGAGGATCCTAATGTATTTGTGTAGGTATTAGAAATTACAAAGAAATTGCAATAATATAATAATGAATATTGTTTATTTGTTCATCATACGATTGTTGCAATGAGATTTTGGTAAGTTGTTGCGCACATGCCCGTGAAGGTTCTTGTGTAAAAAATAGCAGAAACAAAGAAGGAATGCAACGGATGCCGGACATTACCTAGTATAATACTAAAGATACAATTATAATGACTATCTCATCATATTTTCATGACTAAGAAAAACAACGCTATTTATTAGATGTTTTTTGTTTTTATTTTAGAAACGTTTACATAAAAGTCTCATTCACAAAATTACAAAATGTGTAGTTCGGTTGTACTGGCTGAGGTAATTATTCTGATATAATTTTATAGTGCAGTTTTTCACTATTCGACCGATTCCTAGAAATATAGATAATAATTTGATAGATACCTACTAAATTTATATATTACATTTCCTACTTTAATAGGTATACCTACTAAAACATTTCTTATAACATTAGCGAGGCAATAGTTTCATTTACAAAGGGAGTTCCTGGCGAGGCCTACAAGCCACTAGATACAAGTGAGTCCCATATTCTAACAATGCCTTAATCATCTGTTTTGCCATTTGCCCACATAACAGACTTTTTAAGAAAATGTCAGGTCAAGCGTATCGCAACCTACCTACGAAAATCTAAGACAATAATGAAAGTAGAAGAAGCGGAAGACGTAGGTATGCCTGGATCGTAGCAAGTGGACAATGTTTCTACCTACCCCAATCGGAAAGAGGCGTAACTGTATGTAGTAGGTGTAGGTGTCTATGTTAAAACTACTAATGTATCATAATAACTGCTTTGATAATTTATAATTACGTGTCCAATACAAGAAATGAATATTCACATAACATACCGTAATTTTGGTATTATTTATGCTAAGTTATGTTGTACGTGTACCTAAACGGTAAAATAGCATTTATATTGAGTAGAAATGTGCAAGATTCCCGTAATTGGCGGTGGCTTTGTGCCCTAATGATAGCGTTCCGATAGTACCGCAAACCACGTGTACTAGGAACCACAGACGAGGTAAGGATTGGGTCACTTTGAAAGCGGAATTCAAGCGGGAATTGTTCCCATTTGAATTGCGCTTTTTGTTTTTATAGTGTATGATCTTTGTATATTTTTTTTAAACATTGTCTTTAGTATTTTCAAGATTTGTTAGACTGATCCAATGGATCCTAGTTGACGTCACTTCCCAAGATAAAGAGCTAGCTACCTCTCGATGACTTCTGAAAAATACAGGTAGATTTATTTGGGATAATGCAAAACTGTAATACGTAATTAAAATGTAAACTAATAATAAACATGTATGTGTATTTTTATGATATTGTAATTTTGACATTATTATGTTTACAATTCTTCATTGTAGTATTTCTTTGTTAATGCCAATAATAAAGTGTATGTATGCCATTATAATACATGTTTTACTATACAAGTATGTTAACTTTTGGTTCATTCATAAACATATCTTGTGTGCAATTTAGTTATGAATAATACATTTAGTATGCACAACATAATAAACATAATCTTCATTAACATAACATACAGCCATGCTATACCTATATTACATAAATACATTTATTTTATTAATCATAATACAATACTATTGCATTCATCAACACCTGGGTGCTTTATACTAATATCACAGATTACTTAATAGTTGGATAATATTAAACTTGTCTTAATTTATTTAATTGCTATTGTTTTGAAATATTATAGATCTTAGACGGGCTAAGTTTCTATTTCCCGTCTAAGATCTGTGCGGTAAGAGTGTGTACAGTGAAACCAGTACATAGTTATTTTTATTATATTTTTATTGTAAGAGAAAACCTAGTTGTGTACGAAAGTAAAATTTGGGAACTCAACCTTAGAGTAGGTATAATAATGGTAATTCAAAATTCATTTAATTATTGTTTGTCACAGGTAGATAGAAGATGTTGTCAATTACATAACACCGTAGCATGTCTGACAAGACGTACAATAGTATTATAATATGAACCACATCACATTAGGTACAAATTTTTTTTTTAATTAATGGTAATAGGTATTATTACCATTAATTAAAAAAAAAATTTACATTTCAATACAGTATTTTTTATTTTTATTTTAAGATGATCACAATATGTATGTTGTGTAATGTATTTTCCCCAAAAGTAGGAATGATTATAGCTGGTTGGTACTTAAGTCATATATTTTTAATTTCATTTCGCATTGTCACACTAATTTTTTCCGTTCACGCTTACAAACTGACCGCGGCTTGACGATAACAAGCGAATGCGTTTCGTCGTTTTAAAATATTTATTATTATCATTTTAACTTAACGTAGTTCAATGTTTCATGGCATTGTTTAGAGTTACCGTTTTAAGTGCTACTGTTTCGCGTATGGCATATCATTAGTAGGTAGGTACATCAAATGCTTTCTCAATCATAGTGCGTATCATTTCGTTATTTTGGAAAAATAGCTAAGTTCAGATAGGTACTTAATCTTCATATTATTTTAACATGACTCAAAGATGAGTTACTTAAATCTACATGAAGTGGCTATTTTTGTGTTCATTTAATGAAAAAAAGAAAAATATCGGTGGAAAAACATAAAATCAGACAACATAAACATAGAACCTCCTTATTTTAAGAAATGGGTCAAAAATCACAAATCTGGACAGGTGAATGTTTAACAGACAAATAACCTACCTTAGTAATTTAATGTAATGTGATTATTAAACATACAAAAATTAATATTTGTTCGTGTTCGATAGCGATCAGACTTTATCAGTTTATTGCACGCCCTTGTGCAACAGTTATAGGCAAAGTACAAATTTATTAATGGACTCGGTAGACGGCACTGCAATCACGTTAGCAAATACTACGATTTTTCTTTACGAAATTTTCTCGTGCGAAGCCGGTACCTACGGGACAGGTCAGCTAGTTCATATATTTAAATAGGTACTTACTACAGTTTATAGGTGAGGTACCTATAGGTATCTGTTCTGTATGTCGTTAGAATATTCAATTAGGCTTAGGTAGGTACATGGTTTAGTTATAGGGAATGCGGATTATTGAAACGAGCTAAGAATGTTAAGAGCAGCACGATTGACGTACCTATATGCATATGATATTATCTTGTTATTCTCCAAAGGAAATAAATGCAGTATTCTAATTGTAAAGTGTCTCTTTTCATTATAGGTTGGTCTATGATTATACATGAGAATATCTGATTTGCATGTTCTTGTGAGAAAAACCTACATAAACAACATTTCGACTAATGAGTACCTACACACCATAATGCCACATTAATTGAAGATCTGTTTTAAGTGTGAAGATGCTAAATTGATAGTGATAAGAATTTGATCTAACAGATAGAGCTACCTATTATGTTAAGATCCCAAACGATATCATTAACACTTTCTTTAAAATGAAACGTTTTTTTTGACATTGTTGTAAACAACCGTCGACATAATACTTGATTATGGATAAACCATTACAATAGGAAGCCTACTTCACATTATATAATAATGTACCTAAAGTTAGTGAAGATGTTTGATGTGGCTGAAATTTGGTAAAAGGATAGATAGACTATAGTCTAAAATAACAAGGCCCTTGGAATAAGTGCCGTCCATGGGTTGCGGGAACTGTATCAGAATTCCACGCAGGTCAAGCCGCATGCAATAGCCTATTAGGTAATTAAATGCAGCCCAGAACTTTCTTCTGTCCTTACATACCTCACGAGGTCACCTTGCTTACTAGGTATTGCAGCATTTTTAAACTTGCAAAAAGCAAAAAAAATATGTCCAAACGAAATATGTTGCACAAAGTTCTGTTGTTCCTAAGAAATACTGAAATTGTTAAGTGCCACATTAATTGAAGCGGAAAAAGTTTTAGTTTCTGAAAAATTTATGACGGCTGCTACTAATTTTGCACAATAATGTGTTGAAGACAAAACGTTGCATAATACGCTGTTATAAAACCGGACGTACCTAATTAGCACAATGCGAGAAAAGGTGCGTGTAGGTACTACAATGAAAACTTAATTTCGAGTAAACTAAATATATAGCATTTAGTTGTGTAACACTGGAATCTGGCAGAAAAATCAAATTATCTTTTTGTAATTTTGTAATGATTTCATTGCAAAAATACAAAAAAGGACGGTCTAACGCAACATAAAAGTACCTATATTGCCATAATATATTTATATTTTCAATTTCCACACGTATCGCTTCAATTTATAGATTTTCAAAGCAAAAATATTACCTGGCTTAAAATATAGTGTTGTTTGTTACTGCCGTCTAGCTTATCGCCAAGAGAAAAGTGGAGCAAAAAATCTATATTGATCTATGAGTACAATGACTTTTCACCTTAGAAAGCGGTGTATACGTATACCGTTGTTTTAGACTAACCTATAACTGGAAAATATTAAATGCGGGTTTAACACTGTAGGTACCTATTATACCAAATAATGGGTTGTTTGCATTTATAATGCTCATTTTAGTAAGTACTGTGTGTTTGTTAGGATATCGGTTGTACCGTGGCTAGTAAGTATCATTGGTAGCAAATGTATTATTTCAATTGCATAGATAGTATTCTTTTTATTAAAATTAGGTAAGTACATCCAATGAGCAGTCATCGCGGTGTCGTATTATAGTGGTATTATTATTGATCGCAAAGCAATAAAATTTTGAATCCTGTAATGTATTCTAATTTTCTTGTAATATCAGTTGACACCTCGAAATCTAACTAAAAATAGTGCTAATAATACATAATAATACATAATAATACATAGTTTTCTGGTACCAGTTAGGTACCAGAAAACTAGACAATTGTGTAGATACTTAGTTCGTTTTTTATATAACTTTGTGGTGCGTAAGGTGCTAATCAACTAATCGAAATATTACTTAAATATCAGAATCGTGTCATTGTTGATCAGTTCTTATATTGTTTTTAAAAATATCTAGATACTTTTGGAAACACCTTTCCATTTTGAAGCTATTAATACTTTAAAGAAATCTTACAAATGAACGAACGCCTTGATGTTGTGTGTACAATTTAATATGCGAAGGAAAAAATACCTAACATTTAATACGAGATAACTATTCAAATATGAAAATAGGGTTTTATTTAGACAAGTCTACGTCTTATGTGTCTAACGATTTGCAAAAAAAATAACAAACGCTGATCTTCTTAGTCATAAGCTTTTCAATATTATTTATACAATAATATGAAAACCTTGGAAACGAGTTTAAATTTACCCGTATAACAATATGTATCACACACCAACATTATTATATAGGTACCTACCTATATATTGTGTAAGTAGGTATATGAATATTTTTATTTAAATAACAAAATGCCTCATCAAAACATGTTTTACTGAGCTCTATAAAAACAGATCATGAGGATCATTTCAAATATTATCGTAACCTTGTTTCGTCTTCACTATTTTAACAAGGAAATAAAAGCTTAAGTCTAAAAAATTTGCATTGTATGTGTCTGCTTTAGTTCCGTCCCATTTAAGCTGCTCTCTCAAGTCTGCTATGCGGTGTATTCAATATTCCAGTCATAGTTCACACCGACCATTAACTGTTACACGGGCAGCACTTGTCACAGTTACGGACAGCTACTGTACATTTTGTATGAATGCTAGTCACGATAATAAGTAGGTAGTTTAACGCTAAAATATTACCGGCAATGCAACAAAGAAGAACAACAAAACATTGAACTATTAAAAGCAGTGATTGTCCATCATTAATGATGTCAGATGAGTGCAGGTGGGTGTGTACAGGCACCATACTGCAATTGATTGATGGTATAATTCTAACATAATTGTCGTACAACGATTGGTCACGATCGGCTGTACTTGGAGCCGGAGCCGCCTCGGGGTGTGACTGCTGGCGTCTATAGATTTCCAATAAAGCTTAGAACATAATATTATTACCGATTTGTATTTTCCTATCATTGTCCACTTAAAGGGCAAAAAAGATAGGGCTCAAGGGACCCAATCAACTGAATTTGTTGCGGTGAATGTGCAGCGTCATACAGTGATGAACTCCCACAATAGTGGCACCCTTCGTATTGGTGACATCGCAGATGAAATGCAGGAGAGTCACCTGTATTAGTGCGGTCACGTTTAGCCGCAACCGACTTGGGTAACAACTGTCTGGCCATGTCACATGTCAATGCTGGTTTGACGTCGTAACAGATGACATGCGTGTCAATGGTGAGAGGGCCAAGCAAAGTAGAGGAGGAAAAACCGGAAAGTCAGGCCTGGGCTCCGAGGTCGAAACATCAGATACAATCGGGATTCAACGCTAAGATGATGACGATAAATTAGCCACTTATTACGAGTACAAAAACCTATACGTAGGTACTATACGAAATTTAATAGCCAATCACAAGTATATAGGTATAAACATAAAATGATGAGGAATGGGGAATAATCTTTCACCTACAATATCTCGGCCTATTGCCAGAGCTAGCTAGACACGTATTTACATAGAATTAATATTAATAAAATTTCTATTTATATTAGTGTACGAAGAATCAGAGGAAAACACAGAAAGTATGAGCTGTTTAGCGTCCCACGCACGTCGTAAATGTTATCTAAAAACTTTCGGGTCACCGTGGAGTAAGCAACAGACAAGCAATTTTACTACACTGATCTTACACACTGCCGCACTCAGAAAGGTTCATTAAATTAGTCCTAAGTGATACTTAACTAATTATCATTAAATCTGTTAATTGATGGAACATCCCAGAGTCATAATTTAAGGGTACATTAGTTAATCACAACTTTAAGTTTTGTAGAGCGGTGCAGTGACAAAATCACAGTATCGATAGGGCATCGATAAGGCGTCGGTGTAGCCACACCTAAAAAGCGTTAACAGTAAAAAGTAGAAAAATAATATTAAACATATTAAAAACTTTTATTTATAGTAATATAAATTACAATCCGTTCTTTTACTGTTAGTTTTTATGTATAGATGAAATTAAATACCTATTTTCATATACTGATAATAAAACATCTGGACTCTTTTATTCTATGGCATCACTGACAACTGCCAATGTCAATATAGCCAACGTCAAATTATTGTGCATTGTTCAACAGACACTGAAATAAACTAATTTTGAAACGATATTGATAGTTGCGAATATTGAATATTATAATGAATAATGAATTCTGTTTAATAATCGCAAGCGCTCAGCAAGTTGGTTGGATCCTAGTTCAGCACCTAAACAATGCCCTAAACAAAAACTTACCCCTAGAAAAGTGATGGTGACTGTTTGGTGGTCTAGCGCCTCGGTGTGATTCATTACAGCTTCTTACCAAACGGGGTGAGCATTACTGCAGATGTATACTGTGAAGAACTGAACACAATGATGAAGAAACTGGCACATCTGCAACTAGCATTCAATCGCTCGTCTCCGCTGCTCCTACACGACAATGTGCGACCTTATACTGCACAGCAGACGGTCTCCAAGTTGCAAGAACTGGGTGGGTTAGAAGCTCACCGCATCAATAAACTGCAGCTGCGTTGGCAAGATGCATTGATTGTATGGGTAATTACTACTTCGATTAATACAAATAAAAATACATGAAAATAAAATCGTTTTTTTTTTTTCATACATAACGGCAATTTCATAGGTAAAGACCTAATTGGGGCACGGCTAGCCACGAGGTGGGTATCCATGAGGATTTCCTCACGAAAAAAAAGATAAAGACCTGATACCTATTTGATAATTCTGTTTTTTAGATGTAAAAATCAATCCTTAAAAGTTAAGTAAGGGTTTTGTATCACTTAACTTTAAAGTGTCATTAGGGATGTTAATGAATCCTTAACTGACTCTGAGTGGTAAATTTTTTCAAATTTTACTAAGGAACAATTTAAGTATCCGTTAAACGTCTCTGAGTGCGGCAGACAGTGTGATAAGATTAAAAATATAGTAAGATACTTGTTATTCTACTATTAGGGCATAATGTTGCGCGCCTCAGAAGGTAAACAAGAAGCGAGAAATTAACCAAGATGACCTAAAAAAAGCAACATTTCAAATTTAATTTTCAATCGTAGTACGATATTTCATTTATAGACACTCAAAGAATTCCGCAATACGTTTTACATACTTAATATTAAGAAATATACATAAGTATTATAATTTTTTTACATTCCAAATTTTTTTAATCTAAAGATCTTAATCTTGCGTATTCTCAAGAATACAGATAAAAGAACCGAGTTCTACACAACGATAAGATTTAGTAAGAATACAAATTTATGAATCAGGTGGAGTTGTTGTGCTAAAATAAAATGAACGATAAATGATAATCCTTATCTGCATGATTTCGAAAATAAACACAAACATTGACTCGCTGCACTTAAATGCTGCAATCATTGTAATTTATGAAATCCAATTAATTGTCCATGAAATAATTAGTACAATTGAGTTATCGTTGGTGTGTATTCGTGCCTTTAAACCATAAATGTAGATAGATAAATTGATTATTCTATAAGAACGGTAAATTTACGGGTCAACAATGAGTTGTTTATATAAAACGATTAAGTACCTAGGTAATATTGATTTATGAATCATTTCGTAAACTAACTTAGGTATGATCTTGTAAAGAGGAAAGTTATGAGCTCAGTTTATGTAGGGTGTTCATTCTATGGAATTTATGCATAAATCTGACGTTCCACGTAAATTTTAATGATAGCGCAATTTCTAAGAATTTAGATGGTAAAATTTAATATTGGTATACCATAAACCCAGTGGTGTAATAAGTTTGTAATAACTTAGTGCTGTTCAAGAGAAGAATCGAAAACCGTCAGTGTAATCCGAATTACATTTAACGAAGTTAAAGAACTATGAATCTTACTTGGGACTTGGAATATTTCGTTTTCGTAAGTATTATTATTATTCAAAACTGTAAATAAGGAAATAGTTAACACTTGTTACACAGACCTGGCATTGTATTAGAATTATGGGAATAAGGCTCGGTTATCCTAACAAACGATGTAGAAGACAATGTACCTATTAATGATACTGACGTTAGACAAAGTCTAGAGCGGGCCACGACCCGTGACGTGACCCTTGGGCACCGGAGCGAGACCAATCCGATCAACCTTATTACGGGTACGACTGCACTGTTAGTTGGGTATGCAACTCATGTAAGATTTAAGAAAATTTAATATTATACATGTAACAAAAGCTATCTATTATTTAGAAAGTTATGCACAATGAAATACACCATAACATTTTATGTTTTAGCTAAAGTCTTTGAAGCTAAAAAATGTGGCTGTATAGAAATTTCTAATTAATAGATATTTATGAAACCAATTGATTAAACTTGTTGTAAAAGTGCCTTCTGGCAACATAGTTCGATCGCACCGTTCGATTGGTCGCACTACGTTGATTTTTAAATCAGGTCGTTTTAGAGGTTAACCCTTGTTAAAATCACTTTTAAGATGGGGTTGATGAACATATCACAAAATATTTAAAATAAGGTTACTAATATACTTATATAGTTAATTTCGTAATCAAATACGATAGTTAAGCTTGGTATCTACTTTTTGCACATTGTAATATTTTCTTACCCTAAGTGCAATTGATTGCAGTAACTGTTTTTATTATAGCATACCTATACAGCGCTGCATTTTTAAACAACTCTATTCACAATGGAACACACTCATTCATTAAACATGTTCAGGTGTTTTGTAACGTTTAAAATGAATTTTCTCTGGCACATCACGAAGAACTGTCCGAAGATATTTGTCTCTGACATATAATTTGCATGTGAATTTGTTTACTTGGAAAAAATATTGTGGGAGTCCGTGATTGTGAGAGGAATGTCTGATTGTAATTTAGAATATCTGATACTTGCGTGGACTTGACGTAGTGTCATGTTGGCAATCCATCATGTTCAAGATTCTTTTAGTAACTGTTGACTTAAATTTTGAGCCTCATTAAACTAGTCTACCAATTTCTACAGTGAATGTGTGACTAAGCAGTTATAAACAAAAGCCTAGCTTTTGCTATGACGTAAACTTATTTTGAATAAATTCATGATCAGCTATTGTTCCGTCAAAATGTGATTGAGTAACCAAACATTAGGAAGTGGTAGCATTAGTCATATAACATGACAGTTTATACTTTATATACAACTGTTATAATACACAATATATTTGATGATAAACAAAACTCCTGCACGCGTGCCATTCTAATGTTGTCACTACCTTGTTGGTTGTCTATACATGCTCTATGGATAAAAGATAATAATAATCTATTCAGATGTATAGACAAAGGCGTCCGTTATGTTTTGTATCAAAGGCGACTGAACCATGATCCTTGTGCAAATTACCCAAGAGTAGGTAAGCCTAACCGAATCAACCTTAATAAATATACGAGGTTATCACTTCTAGTTATCATGAAAAATTTGCAAAATAGAATTACCTTACACGCGTTAATTACAAATGTTAGATATTGAGCAATGAGAATATGAAATACCGCCATGAAAACTGAATAAGTACACTCATATAAATGTACAGTGTGTTAATTTATCATTTATTCATTGGAACGCTATTGGAACGCGTCCCACTCACACCTACATTACTGCAAGAGAAACGTGTCGTAAGAAAATTGCAATAAAAATATAAAATAACGATGTTACAGAAAACACAAGGATGCGAGCACCCACAATTTTCAATATGCAGGCATCAAAAACCAAATCGATAATTTTTTATGATAGCATTCAAGAAACGATACATTTTCAGATTTAGTCATACGGTACGCTATCTCGAAGGTTCTTTTTAAGGCCTGGGCAAGCAAAATAGGCGTTGAAAATTTGTGTGAAACATGTTTGCATTCGCGAATGATAAAGTAGGTACACAATGCTTCTGCGTCTAGCACTGTGTTCACTAAAATATAGAAAAATTTAACTAAGTAATTATTCTTTATGTTCTTACCTAGTCGTTACTTTACTCTTACTTACCTACATATTCTAACTATCATTGTAGTTAATTAACGATTGGCACGATAAGACGACATACACACCGTTACGTAAGTATTCAGTAATACCTACCTGTTATCAAGTACACTTAATAATCAAACGTAAGTTACAACTGTGGGATAATTATATGCACAAGATGCACATATTAAATATTTCACAACTCTGCCGCATGAATAAGCATAATTAAGCTTAAGCCTTATCGAGATAATGGTCAGGAATTAAAATCGCGAAGTCAACAACAGAGTAGAATCCGTTACAGGGGAAAACTCTGTTAGGGAAATCAAGTTCCTTTCGTTTTGTGTGGCATTATAGGAAAAGTTAGCATGTTAATTGCAAAGTTCAAAACATTAACATGGTGAATTTAGCCGTAGAAGTCACTGTAGTCTACACGTATAATATAAATAGTTTAAAATAGTTGGTATAAATTACCTATTTTGTCAGAATCTTAATGAATTCCTAAGATTGACTCATTGCGATATAAATGAAGATGTGAAAGTTATCAAAGGACTACTAATACACGCATAAAGAAGAAATATGTCCTTAAAAGTTAAAAATAAGTTAAATTAACAGAGATAAATAACTCGACTCAAATGATTGTGGACAAACAAATATCAAAGTGCCTCTTATCCAAGATAGGTAGTCTTATAAATCACGTATCAAATAGGTACAGATGCGGAGCAAAAAGCTGAAGTAACGGACCCTGCCGATATGGCACGATTTAATAACTGCTCAGTCCCTAAATGGCAAACATAGTAGACGTTGGAACCACGCTGTGCCGATGACGATTTTCTATCTTAACGTAATTGTCTCCATATACTTAATCGTGGGAAAGTAGAATCAATGATTTGAGAAATTTTATTTACTAATGTAGTTCTTTGCGTTATGTAGGTACCCTACACTAAAAATATGCAACATAGCGGCATTCCCAACGTCATTTCAATATCGCTTACGAGAGAACCTGAGGGACAAGAATGAGTTTAGAACTCTAGCGTAGCCTATGATGGAGCATCTTTATGCAATCTGTATGTGCTCGGCATTTCAAATTAGCAGCATCGACAATGCGGAATAGACCATATTCGTATTTGATGTATGTTTTTCTAGAAAATACCAGGCAAATAATTCATTAGATTATCTATTTATAATAAACAGAATACCATAATAGGTACGTCTGTTTACAAGTTGTAACAATATTGTTTATTTTCAGGTACCTAGCTATCGTCAAAAATCATCAATGAAGATGATTAGGTAAAGGATGTGTTAAAATACACTACAAAAAAACTATTAACAATTCAAACATTAGGCAATAAGGATTCACAATTTGTTTTAGCTAAAGACGGACGCTACAGTTGCGAAATATAAACATGTTAAGATATTAGTCACACCGGCAAACCTTCTAAAACCATTGTTTCAACAATATGTTTGACGTACATTTCACATACTGCTAGTTCTATTTCTGGAATTGTTAACGTTTACTATACCACCTTAGTTTTTGCAAGCGAATAAAACATTGATGGTACGAATGATCATTTCCATTTGTAAAAACATTATTTTGAGTACTAGCAAAATAATGCTGTTTCTTCGAAGTAATAAAATCAATCCACGTGCATTCGAATAGGTTTATTTCGATTAATTCAATCATGTGACATTTAAGTGCATCTTTAGATGTTTTCGTCATTATTCTGTATACGTGACCAATGTCTCGGTACGGTTCTTTTGATTGACAATCAGTGTCATTAACTGTTCAATTTATCCTAAGATTTACGTTCACATTGTTAAATTTCACATAATCAAGATGGTAGGCACTTAGGTTTGAAACCTGGTCGATTCGCGAATATAAATATTCATGATGTTCAATCAGCAAGTTGGGTTATTGCAAGGCAATCTCGTACGTGTACGTTTATACCTTACGCATAGGCATTATAATAAAATTATTTTGTACTTATCACATAAGTTACCTTTTCATTAAGCGCTTAAGTGGTAATATCAGACATGAGTAATTGCTTAATAACCGTCTAATCAGCAAAATAAGTTAGAGGGTCCGAAATTACTTCGCATCGATTTTTTATACTGTCATCTCTAAATGGTAGGCCATGGGTAGGCCAGTTTGCTTTTACAGCAAACTGTTTGTGGATTGCCATCCACAAATCATACCTATCTACAAACCAATAATTTCTTGTTAAATGTTGGTTTGCTGCCAGAATTGATAATATAAATACTGATAATATTCTTATTTAAATCAGTGGCGGTGTCTCGTCAGATGATGCCATATAAGGTAAGTCAGACGAGTAGTTGGTGCCAACAATATATTACTATGAGTCAAGATCAAGCCACATCTAATACCATTCGAAGGGGGCAATTGAGTAAAAAGCTGGCATGCACTATCTATACTACACTAAGTATAAAGAATTTTATCTCAGCCAAATGGTACGAGTATGTTTACGCAATCAGATAACGGATGAAATTGAGCAATAAGTAGATCAAATTTAATTACAATAAAGAATTACAAACCATATTTGCAGAATATACCATCTTGCTATATAAATAAACAGATGGGAATTCAAATTATTACAAACGTGTGCGCATTAAAAATATTTTCATAAGGTGCGATCTAACTTGGCACGATACAAAGAACGCTGTTATCCGATTTAGTAGTGAATCATTCAGTTCATTGAACTCGTTGCCGAAAATGGTATTCTATACACGTTCGTTTGCAAATGAGTGTAAATCTCTTTTCTAAGAATGAATGGACAATGTCGTCGAGGGTCACATGCTGTCATGTACCAGTACGCATCAACTACAATCATTCCAAAGACGAAATAGCCCTGACATATGTCACCAAATGTAGAAGGCTGCTAACCTTGCGTTTCTATTTGTATGACTAGCGCAGTGCAGTATACTATTGCATTACAAAACTTGTTACTTGTAAAGCGACCACTTAACATTGCAGCATTGGAGAAATGCTCAAATGCTATAAGATAAATAAATGTAAGTACTATTATTACGATAGTTAAAGATTGTAACAATGAGCTTTTGGTAGTTCGCTATTAAAATACTATTATCAAGTGAAGTGTTGTTACAAATTAAGCACATAACAATATAATACTTTCACAAATGATTTATAATTAATAATTAATTGACTGATACGAACAACACCAATACTTATAAAGCAATTCATTACTGTTATAATTGCTTTAGTACATCCTACAAATAATGCATACAAGACTCACGAGTGTCCATACAGAAGTGTTTACACTTAACCATTATAAACACGGACTCAAAACACTGTTTAACTCTTGCCAGTCGAATAATAATTAATCAATGAACAATTATTTCACTGTTTACTAACAGAAAGTTTGCATTCATATTTTGTTAAAAGATTGAATGAAGCTAACGTCTCATATATAAGACTAAAAATTTGGTCTTCAACGACAGTAGAAATTCGATGACTTTAAAAGATTGCAGTTTCCCTACACTGCAGGACTTGCTTCTAATATCATGCACGCAGTTCATGAACTTGTCTAGTATGCAGAACCAGTAAACTACAAGTAAACAAATATAAGGGACATGAAAGAACTTAAGAAATATGTTACAACTGTACCAATTGAATACTGCCGTATTGTATATTGGTATTAGGTTTAATCTTTGTCTATATACTGGTATCATTCACGTTAGATATGTGCATATAGTTGTGTCACGGTCGTGTTTATTACTGAACGTATTGTTGATTCTGAAGTCGGACCGCGCCTTAAGTTAAAAATAAACAATATTAAAGTAAATGCCGTTTAAGGGTCCGTTCACACAGACCGGCTCGCAGAGGAGAGCAGATTCTTATCACGTTGAAAACAGAGTTTTTAGTATTTGTAGTAAGGTTTATTTTTGCATCTGCACTGCTTTTGTCATAATGAAAATCATTTGTCAGTGTGAAAAGAAAAATGCGCGCCGATGCTCTCCGAGCCGGTCTGTGTGAACGGACCCTTATGCTCTCGACTCGACATTATCAACATGCAAATGTTATTTAATAGATAATTTCTGATTTCTATTATCAGCACAAAGCACGATCCAGATAATCAGTGTTATTTTAATTCCCTTGACCTTCGTTGACCGGCTTTGATATAATCACAGAATCAGACGCTATAATAAGACTAATTGCATCATTACTTACATCTGGATGTTCTTTTACTGGCACGTAAACTTTTTCTGTTAATGTGGTGACCATGCCTTCTGGTTCTGGTAGAACGAGTGGTTCTTTCTTAACTCCATTTATTTGGAATAAGCTTGCTCGAACTTTTGCTATTTCTGGAAAGAAAAAAAAAACATTAATTTAGTAGAGGTACATTCAGCTCCTCTAATAAAATTTGAAGATGAAAAATAATAATAATTATTATTATTATTAGGTATTATTTTCAAGGCAAAAATATATTTTCTAAGATAGAATTTATACGTAGATAGATAAATATACAGCTTAATATAACATTCAATAGAACAACTGTGTCCAAACTAGATAACCTGATATCTGTGTTTCAGACACAGCAGCTGCTGCAGCAGTCTTTATCATAATACATTATTACATTGGAAAATAACCTAACATGTCAGAGATTTTGAAAAATAACTATGTTAACTAAATCGATTACTTTATTTACTTTTTAAAATAAATACTTAATTTAATTGATTATAATTATATAATTTCATATTTATTAAAGACAATCCAGTATTCATTCTCTTTGGTTTTGTAAAATTTTGCTTTATGGTTTTTCTCTCAGTAATTTTGTTTTTTCATATTTACATGCCTGTAGGTAGTTAAATCTTTGCATATTAAAATGAGTTTAAAGCCTTTGACAATAGTCGATGTTAGAAATGACATCATGCATCAGTTATACTGATAGATCTTATATATTGCAGCACTATTAGGCGTGACCTAAATGACATACCTACATAAGCAGGCTAACTCAATAATAATATTACAATCAAGTTCCCATTTGTGAACTATTACATGGTAAATATAAGCACGTCACACAGCGATAATAAATTTATTTAATACTTTGACAATTAGCATCTCTAAGAAAAAGGTTCAAAGACCATATGGCTCGTTCGTGCAAAAATGTCATAGAGACTTGCGATGTCGACACCGCATGTTAAGAATCATTGTGCAAACACCGGGTCTCGTTTTATCTCCCTTATCCAGATAAAGAAGTGATGAGTCATTGTTAATTTCCGGACACCGTTAGCAGGGCACCATCTGTTTTGTTATACAGATTAAAATATGCTAAGTTTTATCACAGTATTCCAATACTGCTCGTACCACGTTATTGCTTGATCTCCTTATCTTACCATCCTGTTAAAAAAGTAGACCCGAAACTTTCCAGTATACTTTACGCTAAAATTATAAATTTCACCGGTAATTTAAAAAATGCCCCTTTTTTATTTTTATCTATATAATGTACACATTGATTAAGTATGTGTGGATTTCTTCAATTTTGTAATCTCTCACGCTATCAAATGGCTCATATGCTGCGACTGCGACGCACGTATCCGGCTGACCATACTGAGCCGCTGAGGGGCTGGCGACAATGCGGAGAAGCTTTCACACCATATATGGTAAGCAGAGTCAGTAAACAAGCTATTAACCCACCACGGGACTCGTGTGACAGCCGATGGATTATATATTTTAATTGCCACATTTTGTTGCATATCGATATGAAATGAAAATGTAAAGCGATATTTTGCTGTTTATTTATATTCCCTATATTTCTACACCTACCTACCTAATAACATCTTTAATTAACAGAAGAATAACATGCGAAAGTAGTAATAGAATAATACGAAACAAGCTTACGGCTCGGATTGTGCTAAGTGATGATAACTGCAGATGTAGGTATCCCTACCTACATCTGCACTTATGCTAGGGTGCTAGCAAAAGCTGCTACTCCGACCACTCATCCAATTACTGATTCTATCTCAGGGAGGGCTCTAAACAGCGGGGACTTTAAAAATAAGTTTAAGTATGTTTCAGGTGAAGGAATCACTTCAGTGAAGATGACCTGTTTCATTTAACATTTATATCATACATTGGCATTTACTGGACGATAAATACTATCAATCCATATCAGTGTTTGACAAGATGAAACATCTAATGGTCAATACAAGGTTACATGAAGAGCAGATCGTTTAAAAATCCTTTTGTTACTTGTCACAACGGACGTTGACGGGTGTCGAAACACTTGTAATAGAGGTAGGACAATACAGCAGTCTTTGCCTCTTTGTACTTATAAATGAGAGGTTTGAACAGAAACAAAGGCGGTATAATAGAGGCTGTTTTGTCGCAGGTGGTTTTGGGGGCTGTCCATCCGTCACTGTATGTCTATGCGCTTGATTTTGATTAATGTACTTGGATGCGATGTGAACAAGTTTTGAATTATGTCGTCTGTAGGAGGTCGCTTGCGTAAGTATTTGTATACCATACCATGTGTGTGCTTATTACATTTAAGTACGAGAGCAATGATCTTCATAACCTTTCGCCTTATTAGGTAAAGTTTGATTTTTAAAAAAGTTTCAACCTTAAACGAATTAAGTGTAAAGTATTTAAATTTAAACAGAATCATAATCATATGACAGTGAAGACAGGCAATATTATATTTCTTTTTTTTTCTTTATTTATTTTGCGGTTTTGATCCAGTAAGGATATGTCAACCCCATCGTACCTTAGTTCATTGTAGGCTCAATATCGTGATCCCTACACCGATTAGGGATTAATGGCATTTATTTGCACATCAATAACATCGCGGTAGCACATCAATATTACAATTGATTGGTAGGTAAGGTATATCTAGTTATAATTATGAATAATACACAAGTTTTTTATAAAGGCCTTTATTAGGACTGAAAAAACACCCACAACTAGTTATTAGTGATCTAGTTTCAAAGTTATTATAAGTTTCACCATTTAACGTTTTACAAGATTTGTTTCGTCAGTCGTCATCTACCAATTCTAAACAAATGGTCGAAGTCTAAAGTAATGTAGTTTATAGTATTCCCAGATGTAACAGAATACATTTAATGACAGCTTACATGTTTATCGCCTTCCAACAAAACGTTAACCTATTTCTTATAAATAGCTCTCTTAATTTTTTGTGAAACCATAATATTTGTAAAAAATGTTTGGTTTCATCACTCATTCATCGCCATTAGACATTAATATTCAGTTATACAAATTAGCTAATAAATTATACACTACTAGGTATGCTTTCTATTTCTATAAAATGTAACATTTCGAATGGCTTACTAGATCTGTTAACAACCAGGTTACAAAACCACACGATGTATTTATATTTGTTAACAAGGTTTAATTTTATGATTTACTCGGATTACCACAACCGCAGTCGCGATCATCCTATGTGCGTAATTCTAGCTTTGAGACGGTTTCTTGGTAAAATAAGTAACAACTAATTTTATTTCTACCCTCTTAAGTTTGAAAATGCTCTGTTTGCAATCATGTTTAAACAGTTGCGTAGGAAGAGTAAACAGCAGCGAGTTACAAAAGCTTTACTCTGTATGAACGTAACACTTAGAAGAATAGCACTACTAATGGGACTGGACTTCTAGGTACAATGAGAGTTCACTACAGAAACAAATTGCCAGATACGAATTACTTAGTTTTATCACTGTATTGCAACACAATTTACAAACAAACAAAAATGAGATCTATAATTTCAAACCTTTAAAGCATACTAGGTATATCTTTATCAAAAAAAATGTAGTACCTTACGCAACAGCACGTATGCCTGAAGCATGTACACATTGGTTCAAATAATGCAATGCATCTCTTTCGCATTGTCACTGTCCACAATGGCGGCTGGCGGTGCATTCACTCTATAATCCCTGTTCCTCATTCTATTCTAATACGCATTTAATAGACTGTACCATCAACTGCAACAGCGATATTATCACTCGCCTTCGTACGTGATAAGACTCTTGCCACCGAGACTTCTATTACCGCCTACAAGATTCTTGCCACCGACACTTCTATTACCGCCTACAAGATTCTTGTAAAAACTTTTAAACTCGTGTTTTTTTTTATTTATTTATTACGGATAAACTAAGTGCCTTGAGCAAAGTTTGTACAACTAACAATCAATGTCTTAACAGCTATTTTGCGATTAGCGAGATATTTTAAGATAAAATTTATGTAAAACTATTAAGAAAGATCACTTAGGCTATTAATTTGCGTTTTAGCATATTAATAGACAAAAACGAGAGTTAATAGGACAATTTAATGTTTTTTAACAAGTTGTAGGTAATTAGCAATGCTAACTATAGCTACTTTCCAAACGGCACGGTGGTTGTTGCATAAAAAAAATACGTATCCTGTATTTGGTTTTACTTCTTTTTCTAGTAAGTATGGTAGAATAATAATTTCTTTTTTGTACCCATTTCTATCATGTATCGTGAAAGGAGCATGTCGAGGTGTACGTATTAAAATACTTAGATACCTGCCAAAGACCATGACAACTTGGTCTTTGATACTAACCTATATTTTATCAACATTTTTCGATTCCACAGAACTAAGAGGACTATATTCGATTCCGTACTGTGCTTCGCTATTGAGTCTTCAATAATAGACAACTAGAAACAGAAAAAACTCATCTCTTTTCCGTACAGCCTACAGATAAAAAATAAAACATGACACCTCTGCCTTCACCTTCGGGAATCTAATAGCCTTAATACATTTTCATGCACAACATATGAATTGAAATATTTGAAACCAAATGCGAAATGCAACCTGTACAAATGAATGAAAAGAGAGCAGATATCTGTGAATTAAAATGTATATACAAGTGCAGTGAAAGTTGCGCAATTTCATTCACATGTGCATTAATTTATTAAATTACTAACATTCTGTAACGCGAAACAGTTTCAGTACACAACGATCACCGATTGTAATCACAGACTCAGTCACAGAATCACTTTCGTTGTTACATCCGACGGCGGAAAGAATTAATTTCTTTCATAACAGACCACGATGGTATTTTGTAATTAAACGGCGACGTCAATGCAACGACCGTCATAATAACAAACTTACTTAGCAAATGGACACGCGGTCTAGACAGTGAAACTACAAGGCAGTGCATTAATTAAACTTGACTGTCACAATTAGAGCATAAACGAACAAAATAAATTAGATTCGGTGAAGGATGAACGACTTTATATCCATTTATCTTTACATTCTCACAACTCTTCAACTTGTAAACGATTGAGAAATTTAAATTAGGTAACTCAAATACTATATAGTAGTGGGTCAAACTTAAGTAACCAACACTACAAGTGAACAAAAGTTTGGTTTTCTGCTATTGAGATTAATGTTCCCTGAATAAAGTATAGGAGGGAGGGTGTTTTAAAAACAATGTAGACACAACGGGAATTTTCTCACGTAGAGCGACGATGCGTAAAAGCAACACCACGGTTAGTTGCGACCATTCCACTTGCGTCGACGAACCACGAAGGCTTTGATCACGCAAATAATTATGTTCACGTTACCTATTATTAAAATATGTAATTACCCATTACATAAATTATGTTTGTTGATGTAGGGCACAAACTTTTGAATTATTTATTATTATCAAGAACTTAGAAATTTTCTTATAAGATAGCAGGTATATTAAACGAATTTGCTGAATCTTGATCAATCATCTTCAAAGAGTTGACTTTTAATACGCCAATTATATTTCAATTTTCAATATTCTATCAAGTAGTTGCCTTACCATATGATTGGATGACGGCGTTTAATGAACAGTTAAGCCGTCCAATTAGCTGGCTAATTTAACCAGATGGATGCAACATCCATATAATAAAACCATTTACTAGTTGAAAATGTTGAGCAAATCAAATAGAAGTCGTGCTTGTGAGTTGTCACTTCATGGAACATTATGGACTTCTTAACGCAATTCTAGTTGCAACAAATGAAGGTAGTTCCAATGTAGAAGCAATAAAATTTGACATTGGGATATAAAAACTACCTATACCTACTATATATTTATCTGGTATTGTTGAAAACTATTATGAATTTATTACTCAAACCACGTGTAACGTGTATTTTTATTATACCTAAAGTTAATAATAGACACGTGAGACAAAGTGCTAAAGAAGCTACTTGAAGTGAGGAATGCAAAAAAAGAACAAAATATGTTTTAGATTTTTTAAATATTTGATTTGAATAAGTCTCATTTACAGATTCGCGTGCGTATTGCGCGTTAAAATCTAATCAAGTTTAATATGAAAGTGTTTCAAAATTATAACATAAATAACTTAGTTCATTCGGTTCATCTCAGAATAGTAATAACGTGTACCCATGTAACCCGTATATTAATAGAAAGCTTTGCACTTCAAAATGATGAATGGAAGTAGGATATTTAAAAGGCAGTAGAGAGATAAGATGCGTAGCGTGTAGCTGATATTGAGAAGTGAGGGATGGCATCTCAATGGTGTTTCCTACCAACAAAGTTAATGGAATGGCTAAAATCGAGCAAAAGAAAATATTATATACTTCTTACTCAAACTCCTAGAGGTGTTTAAGCTTAATTGCTTGTGTTAGGAGCAAGTTCACGTCGGCAGGTGGATAGACCAGGTTTCGAACCCAGGACCTCTACATCGTAAGGCGAACTCCTTAACCTAACTAATATACATCCTTTACCAAAGAACCACAATGGAAATACATTGACAAGATTAACTGCGTGATCGATTTGAGACATCATGAATAAATTTGCATAACATATTACTCAACTTTAATTTGAGCTACACATAAATATCTGATAAAATTTACACAACATCCACAGCAATCTAAATTTTGACGTTAATTAACCTAAACTAGTTAAAAATATTATGGACACAGTATAATAAATAAGTAAGCAGTATTTTGTCTCGGTAGCGTCCTTGAAATAAATACCTGTACCGTTTGGTACATTACAACTTACAAGCCCTGCCCCTCTGATAGTCTGTTCTGTTGCAAATCGCCTCAGATTTCTAAGTCAAAGAAAGTTTCTCGTATTGTGAACGTAGCGGTGACGTGCGTAAGAAACGAATCAGGCAAAGTGGAGATCGAACAATCTGCCTACAAAAGACTGACTGCCGTGCTTATGGTCCTAACAATTAAGTGTCGAAATATATGAATTTCAATATTACAAAAGAACGTGGTAGATATTCCTTTCAGGTTAGATAAATTTTTCATGTAAGGCAGCTGTTAACTAGGTAACATTTGGGTGGATCGAACTCGCAATCTCATAATTGCAAGTCTAATGCCTTGACCATTACGCCATTGCCGCTTACGTAGGTACATTTCTCGGAATTAACTCTAAAGTTGTGTCGTTATTTGTTAAGTTTCATAATAATGGACTGCCTTTGATGTCAAGTACCGTAGGCTAATGTCTAGTCATGCGCATGCATTATGCAAATACAGATTAAATAAAACGGCACAGCAGCTGTCGACATAAAGAAAGTCCATGCGTAATGATAGATGTAGGTACTTCTTTTGAGGTACCTTTATTCTAAGGATGGGTGCTTCTAATAACTCTAATTGAAGACCAAGTATAATCTAACTTTCTTATTCATAAGACTTAATAATATTCTTTAGTTGCAAAATGGTTACCTAATCTCGTTCTATCTTTTGTCATGGATAACACATGCCAGAGAGTGAGAACATTTTATGGCTAAATTACATTTCTTTCTTATAAGCATACGAATTATTCGCTTACATATAACAATCTTGTTTTCCTCAAATATTTAAACAGATAACTTAAATAATGTCAAGCAAAATTTGTTGAGCACACATCTTACAGCTTTCTATTTATTTTGAACCAAAATTAAGTTGTGTTAAAACGACAGTTGTTTGTATGTCAACGCAACTTAATGATGCTAGTGTTATACTAGTAACGAAATGTATAGTTCCTCCAAGATCACCATTAGTCATTCCCGCAACGCGTGGGCAGATGACAATAATTAATACTTAGAATACCTAGTGACGAAATGAGATTGACGATGATTCATGTGTGAATGAAAACAACGTTGCATAAATACAGCATTCGGACATATCATACTGTCCATTCCTAAAGCACGGTGTTGCTAAATATGAAGTACATAACAGTTAGGAAGTATCTATATCTATCTATATACGGGTGGAATGGAACCCGTTGGCCCGTTGAGGTCAACGGGTACTACCTACCAGTTGGGGGTTTCCACCAGGACTAGTGAAGTAGTTTGGAAGTACCTCATACATATGGGTCATTACGAAGTTTGCACAATAAAATTCCAACTGAGTAGGTACCTACTATCTTGTTCTATCTTCAGCAATTAGCTTTGTATTAGTGCGTTTTTGTATCTGGCAATACGCTGAAATATACGTAAATTCATCTTAGAAGGTTGAAGGGACATTGTAGATATTAGTTTTGTGCGTATAGTGGCCTAATAGGCCTAACTAGTTTAATTGTATACGGTATAAGTAAGAAATACGAATGTCGCTAGCGAAACATGTTATGATAATTCGAGAACGCACCTATACTTATACAGGTGGTCAAGCTTGAATTTAAAAAATACTATACATTTATGAATGGTAGTTTACCGAATCATGCGTGAATAGGAAAATAAACGTTAATTTGCATCTTGATTCGGTAATTCTGTAGAAGTGGATGTTAAAATATTTAAATGCACAGTTTGCAGGCCAACACTAAGCCTCCAGTTATACCACCTCTACTTGTACCTAAAACGGATGTCCACTCAGAGTAGTTTAACAGTCGAGATCACAGAACATTAATCTATGCTGGAGTATCTCGTGATGAGTAGGTATTTTGTCGTGTATTCATTGCCTCGTGCGATGCTTTCCTCGAAGTACCTGTTTTTTTAATTTTCAACTCTTATAGGTACTGCCTACTCTTGATAGATAGCGAGACTCACTACTAAACTAGGTAGGTACATGTAATAGTTTCCTACATAAATTCGAAGCGGTTCGCAGCACGCATAATATTTTCATACAAAACCGCTATAGATTTATGATCCCATTTTCTGGATTTGTGTCGTAAATAAGCTCACTAGTAAAGATCGCCTAAATGTGTCAAACCTGAACCAATGTGTGCTATTACACGTAGTTGCCAGAATACTGACCGCGATCCATATACTATTTATTCTTCGAACGCTTCCACTGTTGACGGTTCTTTTATTATAGCTATAAAAGTATTGGAGTAAACCGGACATTTTCACAGATTTATCACCCAATATTTATTTTTCACGGTATTAGTGGCCAGTTTGTAAATGTAGGACGAGTTTAGTGAAGGGAAACTGGGGTTGACTTTTAATGCGTTATGCGGTGCCAAACAACGCGACTTGATGCAATGTGGATATTAATATAATATGGAACATAATCATAAAACAACAAGCTGTGGATGCTCCAATGTGTCGTCTGCGATTTGATTTTAATTCACCATTATAACGTTTAATAGAAAGTTTATAACCTCCGGTGTAGCCGTTTTTGAGGCGCTCACACCAAAATTTGTGTCAAGAGGAAGGCATTAACCTTTTTGGTATAACAGATGATCAGAATACATATGTATATATGTAGGTAGGTACTTAATAATCGGATGTACTGTAAATCAGAGCAGTTTATATATTATATTGAGTGTTATATTATGACATGTTGATATCCAAAATTGACATTTGACAGGTCTTTTTTCTGCAACAATAAAATCAAAGCCCGTCACATGTCGACGTTAACCACTCTGGAACGGGCTTCACATTCAATGGATGCCAGTGGGCGTAGCTTATAAACATTCAACGACAAAATAATATCAATGACTAACTATTGAATAAACACTTCAACAACAATTTTAAACATATTTAATACTGTCAGTGAATGACACATTGTATATTTCTTACCAAATGCTTAAATCGTATTCACATAAGAAACCGTTCGTCAATATGCAAAGTTGCGCTTAAAAGAGGCACGTGTAATGTAGCGGTTCTCGGTTGCAAGCGTGACGGACTGTTTGAGTCAAATATTTAACAATAGCTAGTTTCGAGTCGGGAGCCGACGTATTTGTTGATTGCGAGTCAACCTTAGCATTCATAACTATTTCTCAAAGCGAATAGTAGCAGTAACGTCTGTTGGCAGACACGTGTCAAATTAATTTTTGAATAAGTACTAATGGTAATAAGCTGTCCCACTCAACCACAAATCAAAACAATTCAAGCTATTAAAACCTACCAACCCGTCATTAATAATTGCAGCAAGACATGCATGTCAACCTTTCATAGGCGACAAAACATGATGATTGTTGCAAACTTTACAGATTGTCAAGAATGGTGTAGGTACTCATTTTTCAAGGATTTATCAATAATAACACATATGCAATGATTGAATTGAATCCAATTGTAAGTCGTGTAATAATCGTAGGTGTAATCGTACATAAGGTCAACCCGTGTTGGCACAACGCAGCTAATTTTGCTAATGGGGTAATTCTGTGTCCCTAACCCGATATAAAATAGAATGACGTCATAACCTTCTTAGTTTTACAAAAAAAAAACACTAAATTAACACAGTACAGAAACAATAATAAATCTTCTGTCGACAAATGATAATGTAACTATACGTCTCTCGTCTGACAAGCACTAAATGCCAACTGTAGTAGTTGCAGATAACAAAACACACAATTCCTGAAAATCAAGTTCTAATTCCACACAAAATATAGTATGCTCAGAATGAGTAGGTAGGTAAGTATCTTCTAGACAGACACTAATTTACTTCTAGTAATCGATACGTACTAGTACGTTACTACGTATACTTATTCTCTGTACGAACTACATTTTTCTCATTGCATAATAACTCAAATAAAATTGGTGAACGTGATAGATAAATGTGAAATTGGCACCAAACTGCCGACACAAAACAAATAATTAGGAATTAAGTTATAATTCACGAAACTATTGTTGATATGTTTCAATTCCCATTATCTTAATAAGTGTGGAATTATCTGAATAATTTGAAAGCTCGCGCCAGGCAATAAATAGTAACAAATGTACACTTAGTTTCACATTAATTCTCTTTCTTTAACAAAATGTTAGATTCATCTAAACTATAATTGTGAAAATAAGAACATAAAATTAAAGAATAGTCACAAAAATATTACAAAAGACTTTCGATCGTCATCTTGAGAAATTCGTATAATGAAGAGTTTCCTCACTTTGGCCGGAACCAGAACCATATTTCTTGTAATTGTCATTGTTTGTTTAATTAAAAATTGTGAGAAAACTAGCGCAGCGATAGTCTAACTAATAGAAAAATATGTACCGAGTTGATGATAATATCTACAAAGTAAAAGGGAATAATGAAATGTAATGTGTAGAGAAAGGACCTGCAAGGGCTACGAGACATAATTTCTTGATTGATAAAATAAAAAATTGCGTACCTACCTAGTAAACTACTATATACTTTGAAAATATAGTATTCTTTCAATAAATGATTTTGGCAGATCGATCTAAATAACAAACATATACCTACACACATAAAATAGTTATGCCTTCAACAATAAATTATACGAGAGGTAAAAAAAGTTTAGTTTCTGTATAAAGGCGATAGTAAAAAACACGTTGAAAATCTTTATGACTTAAGAATTGCACCATTCTATTGAATTTCTCACGTTTAAGACAGCATTCAACGAAGCTTACCTGAAAATAAAATACAAAACATTAATAACGTCATATTAACTAACGACGATAGATATAACCGCTAAAATTTTTAGCATCTACTGCACTATGTCCTAAATACGTAGATTGGCTTTTGGCAATGAATTAAAACGTGTTTAATTCAATGTAAACCTACATTTTACCCAATGACATTCTTTAAGTGATACCTACGTGAGAACTCAGTTTAACACCACACACGAGTATATTATTTTCATTGGTGAAATCCAGGTTTTGGATGAAAACCATTATGTATTAAGAATTTCTCATAAAATATTCTTCACACTACACTTTCTATAGTAATCACATCTAATATTTATTGGTCATTAATAGACGTATAAGTTCCTATCATTGGCGTATTCCGCTCTTTAAAATCTGTAAACTAGAATGACAGATTGGTTTATAGGTAGTATAAAATACTCTGCATATTCAAGAGTTTAGGTTGTGCAACGAGAAGTTATTGGTTTAAGAATCAGTGACGCAAGTGCTGCGCATCCAGCTTTTAAAATCATTTAGTGTTTGTTCGACATTATTTACTAGGTGCGGCCGATTTCGATGCAACCGTTAAACGATTTTGTAAACAGCAAATTTGTGAATCGGGGACATCTAACTTGCATTTACAGTTTTTTATTACTGTCTCTATACCTATTTATTACATTACTAAATTACGATGGGAATACTTTTTAAATGTTTGAAATAAGAGCAATATTTGAGAAAAGGGAACATGTGATAGTGATAAAAATATAGTAACCCTTAATCATGGCCCTTAATAGGGTCTGTCATCTTGTTGCTAGATTTATTATATTGATTATTGTAAAAAAAGACGTGCTAGTTTAATGGATATGCAAAAAGACGAGGTTTGGTGTAATTTCCTTGAGGACACAGTCAGTTACGATAAAATTGAACTGATTAAAATCGCCACCATGGTCCATAATAGTGACTACGGGTCGGCATCGCTTATGACACGATAGTCACTCTTTCAATAATAAGGCTAAATTTAAATGTGGTGCAGCAACGATTGCGTTCTGGTTTATGTCGATTTTCTCTCCTAATTCTCGTCGTTTTGGCGGTAGCATACAGACCGCCTATTGGGAAATATATTATTACCATAGCTTTTGACCGTAATTATGTAAGTGCATGGGTAATTATCTATGGTTTAAAATGTATTATGACGGTTTTATGCAACAACGACAACCGCGTAATACCTGCAGAAATTGTTCATGTCGTAAAAGTAACACAGGGTACTAAACTTACTAATAACAATAAAATATTATATAGGTATGTTTATTCATGAACATACCTCAGTCTGAATATCAATAGACAACGAAACAGCGACAGTGATTTAAGCTTCAGTACAGTTCAGTGGAGCATTGTTTCGAAAACTACAAACAGTTATTTTATTTGGCACTATAAAGTTATGTAGGTATTCTATTCCAATACTATTTATAATATAGTAGAGGATTCATTCATCGCTACAATTCTCTTAAACAGTTTTACAAACTAGAGGTGACAGTCAAAAATAACCTATTTTCTTTGCAGATGTTAACATGCTTGACTCTTGGCACAACATTTTAGTATTTTCAAACGTAAAATGAAAACAGTGCAATAAAAAAACTAAAAATGAGAAGACAAATACACGCTTAATCACTTTGTTTACGTAAATTTGCCGGCGTCAATGACGGACGCTACAGCAGACGGTACCTTTAGTGACGAAACGACATAATATTTGAAACTTTTCTTCAGTGTTGTTTTGTGAAATTGTATTTTTAAACATTTTGTTGTTCCGACTGTTCTACTAATGTAGAACAGCCTGAACAACAAATTTGCAGAGTTTTAGTAATCCAAAACTCTGCAAATTGAAGTCAACGCCCACATACGTGCACTGCACAGTTTACGATACTGTGCTAATGACTAAATTTGAATCTGACCATTCAGAATTTAGCCATAAGAGATTCCCAACCATACAGAAGGTATCATTGAACTAAGCTGGAGTAAGTCACAGGTGACAGTTGGAATATAAAACTTTATTTATTTTGGCAGTTACACAGTTACAAGCTCATCAATAGAAATTGGCTCACATCCCAATCATTACAATGAACAGTTTCTATACAACTAGGTACTTTATTTTGAATTCTATCAAACGCTTATTGTTATTCATTAAGCAATTAATTACCCGACTGCCGAAGAAAGGAGGGTAATGTTTTTCGAGATTATGTATGTATGTATGTATGTTTCGAGACTATGTATGTATGTATGTATGTATGTATGTCCATTTCTTTGTCACGGCCTACAGCCTAAACGGCTTGACGGATTTTGACGTGCGAGGTATCATTCGATTCGTCGTGATTGTGTGAGTGACACTGGGTATATTAAAATTTCTAGAAAATCAAAATGGCGGATTTTTGGCGGCAAAATGAAAATCTTGAAAATTTGTCTTTCACGCTCTACAGCCTGAACTGCTAGACGGATTTTGACAAACAAGGTGTTGTTTGATTCGTTATGATTGTGTGAATGACACCAGGTATATTAAAATTTATAGAAAATCAAAATGGCGGCTTTTTGGCGCCACAAAGATTTGACTACGATGGACGCAAAAACTGCTGAATGAATTTCGATGCGGTTTTATTTTTTTAAAAGGTCTTGGTCAGACTTAAAATCTCACGTTTGTTTGATTATAATCGGTTTAGTAGAACCGGAGATATGAGCAAAAATATAATAATTAAGGTTGAATTTCGGTGTCCCTTCACTACAAGAAAATTATTAACTCCATAAAAGATAGATTTTGTACTGCATTATTATCCGGGCAGCTATGTAAATAACTAAAAATTATAAAATAAAAAAAATAAATTAAAAATTCAAAAACCCGACTGCCTAAAAACTGAAAAGAAAAAAACAAGCACTTGATTGATGTCCGGTGGTCTAGAAACATAACAACTGAACAGTCGGGATCCATTGAAAAATTAAATTGGCTGTCTAATAATGGATCCCGACTGTTCATTTGTTATGTTTCTAGACCACCGGACATCAATCAAGTGCTTGTTTTTTTCTTTTCAGTTTTTAGGCAGTCGGGTTTTTGAATTTTGAATTTTTTTTTTTTTACTATTCAATTTTGCACATGTCTTATCATTAATTATCAACTGTGTGATTTAAGTTAATTTAAATCAACCTGTTTGCATTTCGATTAATTCAATGACACACATTGACTGTATTCCAATCAAGCTTTCCTCAGTATTTCTATCAGATAGTCAATTACTTTAATTGCTTAAATTGCAATTAAAGTAATTGACTTGAATTAGCACAAAAAACTAGAAAGGACTAGATGCGGTAAGTTAAAAAGTGAGAAAGTATCAAGGGTGTAAGTCTTACTTCTGAACAAAGGCTATTTAGGCGCACATTGGGAGAGACCTATGTCCAGCAGTATACGTCGATGGGCTTATTGATGGATTGATTACAGGTATCATTTGCCATTTACCACTGGTAGTAGTGTACTAAATCTCGTCAATATGAGTCCATACGGTTGCCTTCAGAAGTAACGTATTTCTAATACCGATCGCGTAGGCTTTACCTAAAGGCTTTTATAAAGTAACTGATTTATCAACGCAGAGCTTGCACCGCTGGGTTTGCAAAGTTGAAATAAGCAGTTCTTTTATGTAGGTAAGTACTAAAAAGATTTTTTTTTTCAAATTTTGACCCTAACCCATCTATGGGATATTAATAATGTATTTCAATATAAAAATCGTTTATAAATTTAGTATTCAGCAACTTTTGACCGCAACTGTACATTAAGCCAATACAAATAGCAACAATAGCCGATAAGATATCGTTGATCTATTTGTCCTTTATATTCAAGTAAGACAACGCTTACATCATTCAGTATAAAGTTACAAGGAAAATCAATGTTCACGCTTCTTCAAGTTTTAATGTTACATCGTCATATCTAGCAGTTAGTTCATCATAATATAATGACTGACTACTTCAAACAAAATGTTGCAATACCACAAATGAAACACCTTGATGTACCTGAAACTTCATTTTTCAGGATTCGTTGTAAGTTTATGCTTTTTATAAGTAGACCATGTGTCAAACGTTCATTATTTTTTTCAAGTATTTATTATAATAAGTATTATACCTATTTAAAAATAGAGCCCACCCACGGTGCTCGTAGCGCAATTTCCCATTAAGTAGAAAGCTCATAATTAGTTTTGCAATAAGTAGGTAGGTACAACATGTAAGTACCTACCTACTAAGCAGGTTTTAATTTCAGAGGTGAATATAACCATTATATTAATAACCCTACCAGAAAATCATGATGAAATCCATGATCTCCGTGATCGTTGGGATCAAAATAGGAAACTTATAATCGAATAACAAAAGTAGATAGGTACTTAAATAAATATTGTGTGTAATATCTACAGAGAACTAGGAAATGGGATTGTTGAAAATGTAGTGATAGATGTCTTAGAACTAAATGGCTTACGAGAAACACACTATCTAAATTTATCTGTAACAGAAAATACTCAATAGTACACGCAGCACACCGCAAACACTACTGGCATTGAGTTTCGGGGTAAAGAGAAAAACCGAAGTATCACAAAATTATACAAAAATATTAAATGTGATCGCGAGCGCAAGCACAGTCTTAAAAACATTTTATCAAAAAAAAGTTGGTTGGATTCTTGTCGATGGGCACCATAGGCAACACTAGTTCCTAGTCTGGGTGCCGATAGATTTTTTTTTGGTGCATTTTTCTTTTATTGTCTGGTTTGTAATAACATTTTGAAAAGTTCATGGGTTATTAGCTATAACTGCACCAAAGCAAAGTAAGCGCAGCTAGTTTCAAATAATAAAGTGTTATATTGCAATGTTTTTTTTTCTACTGGAAAGCATGAGGAAAATAAAATAAGGATGTACCTACCTGCCTAATGTTTGTTGTGTTCAAACGCAAGAGCAGGTTTACTTTCTTTTTCTTCTCTTTCTTCATGTATGAGAATCTTCTTCACATTTTGTATCTTTCTTTATGTATGAGAATATATTTTATCTTAATTGTTTTTACTGATTGGGTAAAGTAAATGTATAAAATATGAAACATCGGCGTTGGTGTTGTCTTATGACAAATCGGTCGCGGATGAATGGACAAAAATAAAAAGGTGTATTACCTACGTATAACTGACTGACATTGAGGAGGCAACTCTATATAGGTATCTGCCTATTTACGACATTTTGCGTAAAGAAACCACTCACTTTGGGTACAACCTGGTTACTAAGATCTTGCTTCTTAAATCCAATCTTATCTGAATCTCTTTTGAATAGGCACATTTGGTCACACCCAGAGCTATAAAAAAATACTAAAAAAGTATTAGATGGAAGTAGCTGGATTAAAAATAGCCGTTAGGTCTAAAGCGGGTCCCTGCTATAAGCTACATAGTGACTCGCCCGACTCTAGAAAATATCCCAAACAATAACAACCATTCTGAAGAATGTGATCATTACATAACAACCGTGAATAATAAAATGGACACAAAGTTTGGCGCCAGAAGATATCCATTACAGACCAGTATCTACCATATAACAGCGACTCCGTCAAAACGTCACTTCAACTGACATGAACACTAAAGGCGCTTTTTTTATTGATTATAGGGCAACGTAACATTCGGACCACCCGCGGAGCCTTGACCTTTAATTGAATTATACATTAATTATCCAGTAGACAAAATAGTTCAAATGTAGATGAAAAAATTAATCCATGAACTTTCGTAAAATATTTGAGACACTTCCCTTCTTTCGAAAGATGGGTGATACTGATATTATTTCTTTAAAATGTCTTTCAAATTTACAGTTAATGAGTTTATTCTTTCACAGGAACCTGGTCTAGAATTAAAAGTTAAATAAAAATAACCATTAGATACATTTTCAGATTATCTGTCTGCTAAATTACACACACAGTATTAAGTCTTGGGACTTGATTGGTCACATCAGAAGGCGCCGAAGTGTAAGACCTCGGAGTCCGAAATCCGTTTTCCGGTTTTTATGAATTGAAATCATGGAAATGAGAACGAATTATATTTCCTAACTCCTCTAATTTACTTCTGATTAATTAAGATGCAGATTCGGAGACAATCTAACTTTCCTTATGACTTTCAGAATGTCATTACTTGGTGTTTTCGGGGGTCAATAGTGTAACTACTGTTCCTGGCATAAAGGTGTTATAGTAATGGGAATATGGGTAGAATTATTAAAAATATATCACACATTGACACCTCACTCAAGTATCAAATTTTAATTGAAATATGATCAATAATGATCATCAAACAAACGTACATGAGTACAAGAAACATCTTAAGAAGCACTGATTGGCTGTTAATATTGAGCTATCAGCTCATGTGAATATGAAATAAAAATTACATGTCTTCAGTATAACCACAGGTATCAATCATATACATATCTATACATTATTTTACTTATAAATAATTTCGAACGCCAAAAGTGCGGCTCTTTTAAATAGGCATAGCACTTGAGTAAGTAGCTACTTTACATTTAAATGAATAGGAGGTAGTTAAACTAGCTTGTTTATCTATATTTATGTAAGTGAGCTCTGAAAATAGATTAGGTAGGGTTAGGTATGAAAGGATCTTGAAGTGGAAACTATATAATAAGGTTAATTACTTAAATCACTGTTAATAATAAACATCTATGTAAACTGTAAACACATAAAACATGTATTTTGATATATTATCACAGATAAAATATAAATATATTATAATTTAGATTTTCAATTAAGTATACTATACTTAATACCTACAAATTACGGTCGCTACGATAAGGAAACAAAACATGATGAAAATTTATGTGTATATTATTTTGAATTTTTTTAAATACATTGCGCTTGCTGCACCAATACCTACCTAATTATCATAAACATAGAGTATATTTTTAAGTTTGCCCAAGACAAGAGAAATAACAAGAACTAATTACACAAGACCATTGTTTGGTAGCCCTAGATATTTAAACCATCATCTACTAAAGCTTATCTTACCTCGGTAGCTGAGACGAAACAATCTTATGTTTTTATCTTTAGCCGGCGTCGAACAAAATGATAGGCTATAAAGAGAACTTCATTATGTACATTAAATAAATCCTATTAGTACTATGTAGCAATTTCGTTTATGGTGATCGTTGGGTTAGCAGTTTAAGTAGATTTTGTATGACGAATGAACAAAAAAATTGAGATCAAGCAGTATCAGGACGCGAAAACTAGGTACCTAGGTACTCGTATGTGTGAATAAGGTTAAAATATGAAATTACTAGCTGCAGCTCATTTTGCGCGTATTCGTATTTTTTTAAGATTAGCAGCTTACCTACAGCCATTACAGCTTGGATACCGATCTATTTATCTATCTATCACGAATTTGAATCAAAATCGATTATGAAATGTGTGTACCTAGGTACTTACTATTATTGTTAGTTGAATTTCACTTCAAATTAATTTTAGTTCCATCATATTGTATTCTTTGGTTTGATCATTTTTATTACGGAACTAGCGACCCGCCCCGGCTTCGCACGGGTGCAATGCTGATACTAAATTAGCCTTAGTATATGATGCATGTATTATACATATAAACCTTCCTCTTGAATCACTCTATCTATTAGAAAAAACCGCATCAAAATCCGTTGCGTAGTTTTAAAGATTTAAGCGCACATAGGGATATAGGGACAGAAAAGGCGACTTTGTTTTATACTATGTAGTGATAGTGATTTCAAGTAGAATTTATGATTTATCTAATTAAATGAAAGTTTTCGTTTACCGTCAAATAGAAGGCCACTTAAATGTCACAAGTGTTTTTGTAATTAATGCAATAAGGTTAATTAAATATGTAATTTGTATATTAGGTTACGCGACGTCATTAACTGCCCACACTGTAGGTAACCGAACTATTATTACAAAACGAATACTTCCTAAGTACGCTTATGAATATATCGTGGGTACTCGCCACCTACATGGAATAAGATAATCTTTATATCGAAGGTGAATCGACCGCCTACGTCAGCGACAAAAACTACAGTCATCAGCTTACATCTAACAAAGGTAGCCGATTCGCTGGCCGTCTTAGTCAGAACGCCCATAATGACGGATATGGACATTTGTACAGCTCAGTGTAGGTGGCACTTAGAACATGGCCTCTGCCCTTATAAGGTCCTATGAAAAGTTCTATCAATGTATCTAAAAGTGACTGTGCCTATAGGAAACTAATTTGACTATGAGTAAGGTATAATCATTATTCAAAACTAAGTAAGTACCTAATTATGTTAAGTTAAACCATTAGGTATGTACTTATATTAATCTGTTTATATCTTCTATACATACGATGTATTCTAAAATCAAAGAAATAACTTTAATCAATACATTGCCATTGGTTTGCATAATAGCTGCATAATTACAATTTTCATTGCGTAAAAAATGAATGAATATAAAAAATTACAAAGAAACTTGATGAGAAAATACATTTTTTTCAATGAATTGTCTCGTAATAATTGCTTTGTATTATTTTCCACATAGTACCATTACATTGAATACCTCGATAGACCCTGAGAATTATAATTTAATAAATAGCATAGCAGGCCAAGATGTATAAAGCAATCAGGATGTGTATGGTATATACGATGTTTGAGAAATTTGAGGAGAAATCCAAAAGCTTTTTAGAGTAGAGAATATTGTCAGTAAGTATAGGTAAATGGGTTAAAAGCAGTGATGCGATCTAACTTCATGGAAGCCACAGTTTAAAATAAGCATAACTGGCTTTGTACTACGGAGTCCATTACCCAAATCTGTATTTCAAAGTCATGAAGATTCTGATACTTATGATTATTTTTTTCGTTTGTAGAATTTAATTTATTAAACCAAAGTAGTATATAATATTTCAATGATAATACAAAAAGAAGACAACAACACTACTACAGTTGTAAGAAAAAAATATTTAGATCTGAAACTTCTGGTATTATGGGATTAGGGCAATAGAATTCTTATATTTAAAAACTGTATGCTAAAGCAGACCTAAGATTTCTTGTTTGACATTCTATTAAAATTGCTAATCCAGTACCTACGATTTTGAACGTTGAAATATTAGATTGGATTACATGAAATATCAATAGCCAACTAACAGAACTGATGGATGTTGCCACAAGTCCATATTTCATGCAGTGTATGGCCTATTGTATCTATCCCTGTGACAAATTACAACGGCTAGGCATACAACGTCGATGACGATATTGTAGTTAGCAATGAAATCAGAATGTATACGTACATAATATATTTTACATTATTGAGGTCACAGAAAACAACAGAATATTCTACAATACATTATTGCAGATAGTGAGATAAAATCATAAGTAATAACTATATTTTTCAATTGCTAGCTAGGAACACATTAGATTTTCACATTAGATCACGATGACAGAAATACTGAACAAATATTTCATTTTCAGTATCAATGCGGCTAGCTAATAAAAAGCTAATAAATCTGTTAGAAGGAATACCTCAAACCATCCATGAATGATCGATATGCCATTTTCAATTTCATTGTTCTCGAGAGATCGAGCAAATAAAGCTGTCAGGTACATTAAAAACGATTAATAGTAAAATCAAATTATATTATTCTTGTTTAGTTATTGAGTAATAATCACAAGCATTGTCTGATACTTGTCGTAGCCGTCTCATTTACCTTAAGATCGACCGTTAAAATTGGCTTGATTTTATGCATTAAATGAAATATTTCATGAATTGCGTCACAACTGAGTATTATAATGAAGATAAAAGGATCAGTAGCTGCGATACAAGGTCGCATATTGTCAACGTTACGCACAGTGTTAGCCACAAAACGGTTATGGCGCATGGCGGGTTTTCAATTTTATTGTACCCATTGATATTTACCTTTCTTGTAAGCACTTATGTTAAACCCTATACAAGGGCAGTTTCGAAAGTAAATTGTAACCTCAACTCGTCCAGAACGTGTCACGATAAGATATGCTGATTTTATTCTAATAGTTAAATATTCATATAAGTAGGCAGGTATATAATTTAATCTTCAGGTTCGTAATGCATTTTGATTTATTGGCATTTAAAATTATTTTAGTATATGTTACCAGCATGCTACATAAATTAATTATATTATATTCTGCGTAGACTATAAGTAGGTCCTTCTTAGTGGCGTAAAAATAATAACGATAAATAGTGATATTATATTGGTTATCATAGCATTTTTTACAAATAGGTATAAATGAGCTTAGTACCTAATTAAATAGACAACACTTAAAAGTTCTATTAACAATCTGAATGATGTTATTAACAATAACACAATTGTTGTTGCTGTTGAATTACAGCTGTTTAGCACAAAGAGATGGATCATTGACGTTAATACCAACCACGCTTCTGAAATACGAGATGTCTGCAACCATTCTGAACTGCCGGCACACTTGGCATAGTCATAAACAATCGAATACCAAAAATAAGTTTTATTGCCAAAGCAATTGGGTTCAATGTCGGTGCAAATGATATCACACTGTTCATTGTGGCTGCTTTTACTTCATACAAGTATCTAAATACAGTACGCTTGGTCTTATTATTAGTTGATATGAAAATGAAGGGTTTGTATTCTACACAGGACTTGCGGTTACCTAAGTCTCCGGCATACAGTTATTTTATTGTTAGGTACTGATTCTATTATTTTAGGTCACGTACCTATTCCGTAGGTGTGGGTTGTTACATGGGTTCTCTTCTAAGTATAATCTTTAATTATGGTTGATAAATGTTAAACAAGCTAGAATCGAGATGGCATAATTTAACCTCCAAAGAATGATGACTGTGTCAAAAGTATGCATATTTGATACAATAAACCTTCATTTGGACAGTTTACAAATAAATGGACGTTTGTTGCTTTCGAAGTATGTTTTAGTATGTTTCTTACTATTGTGATTAAAATTCTTTGGTATTAAACAATAGGCGGTCGCGTCCGTACCTACCTAGCAAATGTGGAACAACGACAGGAAACAAGAGAAACATTTGTTAAGACTAGGTACGTATCGTGTGTGACAGACAAAAAAGGGGGAAAAAGTTACTAACGGTCTTCCCTTTGTCTCAGGTTGAAGAAGTTGTTATGCAACGTGAAGACGTGTAGGTAAAACAATAAAAATTCTACACTTCTTTGAATAGTAACACAGATACACAGCCTACACGTGAAACAATATCAAGCACATAATAATGGACGGTAGAACAGGAATTATAAAGCATGAGTTCCATAATGTGGTGAACCGTGACGCTTTGATGACTGTGGAACGCAATCAGCATCAGTTATGTTGCTTCGGGAAAGTCCATAACTGGTTGATCATTATTTTAAAAAATCACTCTTTATGTTAACAGTAAAAAAGGCGCATAAAAAGCAAAACTCATATCACCGCTAGTTTTATTTTATAATATCTTAGATGACATTCAAAACTCCTAGATATCTTTATGTTGCAGTTGCATACCTACCTACAAGTATATTTAGCAACTAAACACAGTGGTTTTAGAAAAGAAACAAATCGTTTCCTAGCAAAAATTATAATTGATGCGGCGAATAACAAAATAATATCGTCATCTTCCTGTACCTACCTGCTATATCAATAATGCTAAAAATACCGTATGAATTAACTGACTTAACATGAAAATACTCTTAACCGGTCATAGTTAGCACAAAATATCATGCAGAACGTGGATATCACAATAAAAATTGAAATAAACAGAGTCAAAGCAGACATTGTTGTTTCTCGTTTTACGGTAACTGGTCAACGTTAACCTATTTAAGACAAGTTCTTGCGATCAGCTGTTTGTAGGTTAGGTATGTACCGTTAAACATTTTCCTGGATCCATGATTAAGTATAGAATAATTATTGTTTTCTAACTAACAATTTATACGTATACCGACTATTTCTTAAAATGTTAGCAAACTAATCATCATTGAAACTGTGACATACCTTCGATTTGAGGAATTTATACAACAACATGCTCGTCATGGGATTACTCATAATGTCAAGGATAAAATTATTGGTTTTATTAGAACGGAATTAACAAATCGATTCAGTATTTCAGATAATAACGTAGGAATATGAAGTTTCATTTGGCTGCATTGCACTTCATAATATTATGTAAGTTCTTCAAAGTAATGAAATGTAGCTACTTGCGAGCAAATCACATACTAGGTACCTACCTACTAGGTATATAGCCTCTGTTCAGTGAATGCACAGAAACATGCCCCTGATTTTGCAAGAGGAATGATGCTGATGATGATTCAGTATCTGATATTGTTGACTTTTTATAATGAATCAAGTAAGTATTCAGTTTAGACTTCAATAGGTATTACTTTTAAGAAATGTTTGACCTGTCCTGGGCCGGCATCACGATTGTATATTTTCGATCGTTAGTTATATTTCCCAAATTAATAATGCAGCAAACAAGTACACATTTCACCTAGCCGAAATCATCTTACCAACACAACTATTTTTTTTTGCAAACTTTTACAGAAAATATGTAAAGATTATTAAATTATTAATAGAAAGCGGGTTTCCTTGCTCCATGGACACTTGTTGCACCCAAGGATGTCAACCGCGCATTTTTATCTGCAGAATAGAAACGAAAAGAAGAATAAGGATAGGAAGAAGTTTGGCCAAAGTGGCAGGCAGCCATAAAACCGTTCCCGAATAGTTGAGATGACATAAGTGGGTACCTAGTTGCTGTATTGAAATGAGTATAAGAGTTATCGATGTTGGCACATAAACTAATTATTCTGTGTATCTACACCTTAATAATGATGGTCAGCGTCACCGTTAACCAGAATTTCAATTAATCATATTATGGCCCGGGTTCAGACAATCGTAAAACAACCGTGACATCAGTACTATATGGTACTATACTATAAAATAAACGTTAAACGACAACTTGACGTCCGATGAGTAATGAGATTCCGTAATCTCACATCTAACCACAAAAAAAAAACGAAACAAAACTAACACTTTTTATAAGGTCGTCCCGAGATTACCTCATATATGCTAAGCTCCTCGTATGCGATGACGTCATCAACAAAGAAGCAGTGATCAAATAATAGGGGACCCTTGTAAAAATACAAAAGGGAACCTGTAAGCAGATACGGTTTTATGCGAACAGGTGCAACTTGTTATTGTATATTTATTAGAGAACTGTATAATTTATTTATTTTATTTGTACAAAGTGTGAAGCTTCGCACGTGTCCTTCTCGTTCGTTCGGATTATACGTATCAATAGTATTTTCAATATTCAAATCTATTTAAAACTACAAAACACAGGTTGAAGTATCAATATCTGCGTTTTCTCTGCAATGCTAAGTTTATTCATACGATCTGCGCATTGGTTTCCGGCCATTGATTATTGTTAATTTATTGTCTACTAGATAATTTTAGAAGCCCCTTCCGTTAGAGTAAAATAAACAGGTTCTAATGGTGATTATAAAATGTCAGGCGAATGGTTTGTTTACATTATTACTAATCTTTTTAGCGCCTGACAAGTGATGTCATGTTTTGAATCACATAAGCTCCTATTCAGAGACCATGACGCAGAAATAGGAAAAAAAGTTATGAAGTAATGAGTATTCTACAAACTTCAAAACAATTCCCAGGTACCTACCATGGTAACTGCAGCCGACCCCTTAGCGTTTTGTGCAAAGGGACTGGACATTTCAGTCGTTGCCGTACATTTGGCATTGGACACCGGCGAACTTAACACGGCACGGATCTCTATTAAACGTGGACAGTTGTTCCTTTTCTATTTTTAATACTTAATGGCTTCTTCAGCGAAATGTGCAATTGTGCACATGTCAAGTAAAATATAAATCTGACACTAGCTCCCATAGTAAGCTTGTCCCTGCCGCACAGAGTCAATGTTATGCTTGTCTTTAATAACGTCGATTAACGCCTCTGCTAGATACGTCTTCGGAGATATAATATATGGTAGCATAATATGAGTATGTAAAATTCTTTGGGATTCTTAAGACGAGAGTTGGTTTCTGAGTTCCTGGATACCTCACTAGGTTAGACCGGTGTTTCCGGACAACAAACTCCTGCGATATAACACCATGTGGATATAGTAGATTTGATGCCATCATAGGCAACTGTCACCATCTGTCAGCAAACCAAATTCGAAGAGGTCTCGAGGAATTCTTGTCACCAGGTATATTTTGGTTTGGCCTTCATAAATTTAAGGTAGTCGTAATACCAATTTTTTATCATTTCGATAAAGCTGCTTCGTCCCATACCGTACGTAAGTCAACATACCTATTCAATACAATAACAAGCTTTATAAAGACACACCTTACAATAGTATTATTCAAATCAAATAACAATAGCGAGAAAGCCAATAGCCACGCGAGTCTGAAAAGGTCGCCGTATTAGCATAACGCAGAAACATCTCAATGTGTTCGTCACGTTTAGAAAATGTAGTAAAAAGTGACAATTATCCATGATTGTCGAGTTAGCACGATGTCGATACCAAAATGAATGCTTCCAATTTATGTATATTAATTAGAAATATATTTTTGGTAATAGCGCGGGGTCCGACGCCATGATACATAGGGGAAAGGTGTACAAAACGATCCCTTGAGGTCAAATGATTCCCAACTGTTTAAAACAAATCACTAGTGCCATCTGTTTAAAATCGCCACAAACGTATTCCCCGCATCCCGCTCAGTTGTTGGGCGAAGTTTTATGGCAGTGTGATCACTATTGGTAAGTAAATTGATAAAAAAAGAAAATCAGAGTGCTCGATCTAAGTTAAGCTGAATATTAATATTAAATTGGTGCTAATTTATTGTGATTTGGAAAATAGCTATTTTATTAACGGTTTCTATAGCATTTCAGTAACATTTTGAACAGGTGTTGGTTCTTAATATGATAGCTATTTCAGGTTATTTTTACGAAGTTTTCGAAATAATACGATTGGGGTCAAATGATTACTCTTTGCGGGTATAAAATGATCCCAGGGATCATTTTACCAACAACATTTTGTCAGTTTACAAAAATAGAAGGATACAATATATGATTTAATATATTGGGATACCTACCTACTATAATTTATACTTAGTACCTAGTATAAGTATAGGTAATATTATCTATAATGCCACATTCAGCTATAAATTTCATAATGTTGCCAGTACAGTTAAATCCACTGCATTGTATTATGGTATTTTTTTGGTATTAGTTACCCTGTTGTTTCTATATCTTCTTCTATATACTTATAATAAAACTGTAGAGATGTCAATTCTATTGGGGGGAGGAAAATAGCTATTGGGGGATAATTGGTGATCCATAAAAATGCAATTTTTTTGTCTTTCTGTCTGTCTGTCTGTATGCGCACGCATGATCAAAAACTACTGAAGGGATTTTAATCAAACTTGGTAGATACGATTATAGTTCATAGTTCTGGGCAACATATAGGTTACTTTTTATACCATCTGATACCCATGGCTTCGCCCACGCTTCGTTTTTGGTCATGTCTCCGGTTCTACTTAACCAGTTACAACCAAGTACGGTAAATTTTGAGTCTAAGCAAAACGTCCATCGCTGATCTCGATGGACGTAAAAACTACTGAACGGATTTTGATGCGGTTTTTTTATTAGATCGGTCTTGGTTAGACGAGTGGAGACCAGTAGAGTAAATAGTGCAGTGGAGAGTGGACTCAAGAGTGGAGTAGAGAGTGGAGTGGAGAGCGAAGTGGAGAGTGGAGTGGGGTTGAGTGGAGTGTGAAGTGTGGAGTAGTGAATGGATACTTAATTCTTGTGTTGTGTATTCTCAATCAATAAATCTTTATTTCTTTCTTCTACGAGTATATGTCTTTATTCTTTTACAGATCATGCCACGTAATTAGGTACTGTAGAAAAATTACTCGACAAAACTGGAGTGAGGATGTCTAATTAGAAGACTTTTTTTTTAGTTATATTAGAATATAATTAGAAGATGATTACTAGAAGATAACAAAGGCTTTTAGTTAAACTATATAATTCATATATTGTTATAGAGAATGTCGATCTCAGACTGTGATGATTATGATTATAGAATAATAACTTCATAAGGAGGCTGTAATAAATAATTATTGTTAAAAATAATAATATTTTTGTTCCTATTAACGCTACTTTTGGTAATAAATATGATTATAATACACAAATATTTTATTAAAACCGGGAGGGTAAAATGATCCCCGGGATCATTTAACCCCTACCCTTGGGATCATTTTGTACACCCAGGTGTACAAAATGATCCTTTAGTAAGCTTCTAAAAAATGTCTAATAAATTGGAAAACGTAAATAAATTACAAAATTGTGGTTTGCTAGTATATGTATAACTAAATGGTTTAACTAAAATTTCTTAAATGGTTTCTATAGGTTTAATATTTTTGACACAGCAGGCATTTTCCCTTAGGGGGATCATTTTGTACACCTTTCCCCTAACATCTTTATGTTGATTAAAATGCGATTTTTGTAGAAAGTTATTAATAGAAGAGCCTACTAAAAAATGGCCGCTAGCGGTTTTTTATACAACAGTTTACGGTTATACTATCGCAAACAAAATAGTTTTCTTTGATATTATTATATTGTGATGTTAAATATATTAACAGGTTTAAGTATACGTGAGGTTAAAGAGTTTTAACAGTTTGAAAGATAGTCTTTAAGATTATTGAAGCTGCGGCAACGCCATATACAGGAAGCAGGGAAGACATCGATATTGGCAATCAAACAACTCCGCAACGACTAATCGTGCCTCACATATATTATGCTTGTTAAATGCACAGTGTCTATTTGCTACACTCAGAAATTAACTGCTGGGTTTTGGCCCATTTGCTAACGATATACAGGACACACCGGGCTGGTGGTTCACCAAGCACCTCCACAAGACTAAGTGTAAAAATGGCTCAAAACTTATTATGATTGAACTATTTTAATAACATCTAGAGGAAATTAAATAAAGATAATAAGAAGTACTTGCGGATGTAATCATAATACAGATAACCGTAGAAATGCTATTCGGAAAGTCAAGTAGGTAGATAAGATTACGTCATAGGTACATTACAATTAACCAGTCTACATTAATTCAACACTGTAATAATACAATATACATAAGAACTCCGCGTATAATCGCTAAGTTCAAGGTTTTTATACACTAAACAGCGTTCATAAATGATAGCATTAGGGCTTACATCGAGCTACAAATTGTTCTGAACAGTTTAAGAAGAACGTTACAAAAATTGCAATCACAACGTTACGTGTCGACGGACGGCAACAACCTGATTGTACCGTTAAGCGAGCCGCGCAAAACTGACCTAGTGCCGGGAAAGTTATCAGGGACGGCCGTGTTCCGTTTCACGACCCAAGTCGAGCCCAACATCAAGATCAATCATGATGCTTTACAGAAATTTTTTTAATGAATTCCCAGAAAATAATTTTGGCGAAGTATCTTTTGGCTTTGACATCTTCAGAAATCAAAGAGCTGATGTCATACACTATACCTACCTACACTAGGCCCTAATGGTAATTTTAGTAGGCGATTCATACGATGTTTCATTTATCATTATTGGTGATAAAACGGCCAATCGTGTCATACCATTCCCTGTTAATGAACATTAATTTGCTGCAAGTGGAACTGATTCAATTGCTATCACCCATCTAGAGGCGGCATTGAACTTTGTTGAAACAATTTTGAGCAGCCCACTTACGAGTATATGGCATGTATAGACGGTGAATTCAGAAAGTACTCAGTAGATTTATAATATCATGCAATATTTTTCTTAAATATAGCTAGCACATAGTAAGTAAGTGAAGAAATAGAGAGATCTTAATATAAAAATGGACCAGTAGATACGCGTTCATATCTCTGTTTTTCAAAGAGGTGTATCAAGGATGTTTAGATGCATGGATAAGGAGTGTGTTGTATATTTATAGTTGCACACGGGGTCGACGTTCCTCACGTCTCCCACGCCGCGCTTACTGCGCCGCCCCGGTACGATGGAATCTACAAATCAGTTATACGATGGAACACTATTCGCATGGTAAATAATAATTATACAAGAACCTAATCTTTACACTAAATAAACGTATTCATTAGAGTTGAATCATCGGGCGATAATGATTATGATAATGTTACTTTTAAATCATACATAATATTCGGACTTAGGTATATAATTATCCTCGAAGAGGTAGACAGAGGCGTATGACCCCTCAAAATTCATATTTTCAGTAGTCTCCTTCACCAGCTAGGTACTTACTACCATGAAAACTTCCAAAGAATTAGTGAAATTCAGTTGCAAATATTAACCGTTTAAGATAAGCAAAATATTTAATAGACCGAGGTAGCTTAATTGACGATATACCTACTTCTGTTTGGGATTATACTATACCTAGTTCAAAATTTGTTCAAATAAATTCAAGCCGTAGCTAAAAACAGCTATCTAACAAAACGGGTCAATTTGGTAGATACATATTTATTTGGTGTGGCGGTTAACAATGATGTAGGTACCATAATAGACCACTTTGTTGAAACTATTTCAACAGAGAAGTTTAAGATACCATTTAAACGCTTGATGAAAGTATTATTTTTAGAAAAATAGAAACATCAGTAGGCAAGTTAAATTTATAGTAAGGCTTTTGAAGTTCTTGAATATACATAATGTAAATGAAAGAATATAATAATTCAGGTTTTTATAAGCACGATTACTAAAACTGGATAATCATAAACAGACAAATAAGTAGGACCTACCTACATTCGTTATTGCCACGACAATACGTGCTTCGCTTATTACGACGTTCGATACGTCAAGGCGCACTTTATGACCTGCCATGTATATACTTCTAAATGTAGATTACATCATTTGTACAAACGACGTGGACATCTGAAATCAGTGTGAGTCATGTGACAAAAAATGAATATGGAAATTACAATGTACTTATCGAAATCTAAGAATATCGACCACTATAAAGCGGCCAGTAGGTAATTAAATTACGATATTGCAAGAAGATAACAGATGTCGACCAATTATACACATAGGATCATTAAATACAAATTTGCGTACTAATTAATTAAATGTTACATTAGAGTAAATGCGTGCACGTTTGTAAAATGTTTCACTGAATTAAATTTGGTGGAATGTATCAAGACATGCCAGATCTCGAAACATTTATTTCAAACTAGCTGTTGCCCGCGGCTCCGCCCGCGTGGATTTTGAATTCCGTTTCAAATTCCTTTTTTCGTGCGGAAGTTCCTTCGGATCCTACCCCCGTCAGCCATCAGGAGTAGTTAAGTTCGCGACTTAACTACTCCTGATGGCTGACAGCGTGCGTGAGTCTTCAGTTGTAAGATTGCTTAGAGCATATCCCGCGCTCCCCAGTTGACCTTGGGCCATCTACGGTTCTAAGATAGCCCCCTTGACCCCCCAGCATCGCGCCACTTCACCGATGGTGGCGCGAATGGTGACAGGCGGTCGTCCTGTCACATAACCATCGGCGCGTGGACAATCAGCTTGCTCCCCACTGTACCCTCTGCTAGTCAGAGTAGGGACACATGGGGAGCCTCGGAGCAGCCCTCTAGAGGGCCACTCCCACCCCGGCCGGATTGGCCGCAGGCAGCAGCGTCTAGTGAACTCCACTGCGGGTGACGTAACATACGACAAACTTATTATTTGCGGTTGGTACAGTAATCGGGTCTAGGGATCGAACCGCAAAATTAAGTTTGTTTTTTATTGCATGTACTTTTCCGGGACAAAAAGTACCCAGTGTGCTGCCCAGGATATTGAAGAATGATTATACAAAGTTTCATTGTAATCGAACCGGTAGTTTTTGCGTGATACCTGAACAAACAGACAGACAGACAGACAGACAGACAGACAGACAGACAAAAATTTTTTTAATCACATATTTGGGATCGGTATTGGTCTAGTAACACCCCCTGCTACTTATTTTTTTGATATTTTTAATGTACAGAATTTTCACTTCTACAGATTTATTATAAGTATAGATATTTGAAACGACGAACGCGGATCCTGTGTCATTTGCTTGTAGTGCCACTCATTCATAATTTTAGAGTATGGGATTTAAATAGAGATGGCTACGTCTACGACGATAGTGAAAAATGAAACAGGTGATGCGAGGAGCAAAGAGTTGTGATGTGGGATGACAAATAAACTTCGGTCATTCAACTCAACAAGAAGAATGTTTCTGGCGGCTGGAATTGGTACATAAATATTTATGTTGCCGTTCAAACTCTCGAAAATGGGAGGTTGGATTGAAAGAAAAAAATGGATCGAATACCTAAGTAAATATTTTGTTATCACAACAAATGACGCGACTGATGTTTCAAGTCAGACTCCAATGACATCTGTGTTTCATGGCAGTTTACACTAACGCTTTTCTCGAAGAAAATCTTCATTGACAGTAAAAATAAAGTCACACTGACTAATTACTACTTGGCCAGAATCCCAACCAGATAAACACCTAAACCTCAGCCAAAAATACACAAGATGGCGTCGACTTCATAATAAAACAATTTAATGGGCCAGCGCGCTTTCCGCGGTGACGAAATCTGCGCCGACGCATTCTCGTTGCGTAACTTGAAATGCGATCTGTGCAGGGGTAAACTTTAAGGTCAAATTAATTACAGTTCACACGCATAATGCACCAGCATCGCGATAATAGAACCTAAAATTCGTTTAACAAAATAAATAAAACATAAATACTTAATGAAATATTAAATGTCTGCCTCATTAAACACATTAATAAAAAATTAGTTCGATCACTATTCATAACGGTTATAATAATGATGATATACATTTTGATTTCGATACTGAGTAAACATTGAAATGAGGGGACGATGGTATAACAAACGAATCTGACGATTGTTTACGCGCGAATGCGACAGGCGCGGCGCAGCGGAAGCTTGGCGGAACCTCGCGTCATTGGCTCGCGTCGGTCGGACCAAAAATTGGCCACCATCACCATACTTCATTCATGTCACACATGATCCGCTACTCGTACGTCACATCCAAGATAACAATCAAAATATACATATACATACACACCATCCTGCTAAAAAACATTCTAGTGGATTTAACATAATTTCATAATTTTCTAGCTATTTTGTGTCACACTCAATAGAGTACAAAATGAGATTGAAGCGAACATTCCTTTGTACTTTGAATTTAATGAGTCAGCTAGATTTATCGTGACCGGAGACAAGTAAGGAACCATTTAGGCACTCCCATCCTGAGTGTCTTGTAATTTTTATTACGCAGGCAACCCCGCCCTTCATTGTTATGGGGTTTAATGAGTGTATGTGCGCTCGTGCCGCCCGAGTTACTATTGCGTAGTATATCCCAAAAATAAAAATACATTGGATATGGCAAACATTTTTTCGTTAGACAAGATAACCATCTGGACATTAAAGACATTCCAACTCTTATAAGCTCAGACTGCTAGTGAAAATAAATTAAATCTACATTTTGGAACGTTTATGTGTTTCTCTGAAGATTAACAGGTGCTACTATTAGGATTTTATAAGTTTGTACCTATAAGACTTCAAATTTCGAAATGATTTGAAATGACAGAAACATCATCTTATAAAAGACTCACGTAGCAGTGTTTGATGATAATCTCATTTTTAAATACACCAACATGACGCCAACGTACCTGCAACAAAATAAAGCAAAATATAAATAAATTCTACTAAATATAAATTCTACAGGATTCCCTAAATGTTTTCAAATATCCACGAACCAAACCGCCTCCAGATGGTTTATAAATACACAACGCCACAACATAAAAAATATCCAATTAAGTCGTATTTAGTCCTATTTGATGAACATTTTGTGAACCAAATTCAGTCTTATTTGTCTCACACTAAGGTTCAGAAGCCAGATATTTGTTAATGTTTCTTCCAGAGATATCAAGAAGACGGCTGTGTAAGTCGTTATATGGTTCCGGCTAGCGTTTGATATTTTTGCTCTATGAATATTTTTATTTGGATCATGAAGCTATGTAGGTAGTTTATGATCAAATGTAATTATATTGTACACCTGAAGCTGTTGTAGCTAAGTCCAGAGTTAGTAACATTATAAAATATGACTATCCGTTAACGTCAATATAACGAAAACATAAATGCATTAACCGAAACATCAATAAACTGTTAAAGCTTTAGGGGGAATTATAAAAGGTAGTGAAAATACTTATATTTAATTGCAATGGACAAATGCAGGACAGATCGATGTACTACCCGCATGCGGGTTCGTAAGCAAAAAATAAAAACTATTTTAATATCCAAACAAACGTTTGAAGAATTACGACAGTAATAGGGATTTAGCCTCAGACTAGAAGGATTTAGCATAGTAGAAATGATTGGTTTAATAATTAAAAAGTAAAATTATGAATACAGACTTAATTGTGACTGAGTAGCAATCTATTAGGTAGGTAGGTACTAGTCAGTCTAATAGAGTGACAGTATGGTATGGTTGTAGATAGAAAGGAATAAGATGAACAAAGATACAATGAATGAAGTGTATGAAAAATGATATGAAGGAAAAGGAGTGGATTGCTTAATTACGTTGGACCGCAATGAATGAAAGAGAATAACACATGCGGTGACCTCAGTGAACTGGGAACAGGACCATGTTGGATAATGACTACAGTAGTCTGTCCTATTATTAGTGGTATTGATAAAGATTTATAACTTTCAACATTTGTGTAAGAGTGGTTTGCACTCGTTTGTACCTAATACTTAAGTACTTTCAGTGCAGTAGATAAAAAATTCTGACACGCCGACACGAAGAAGAACCGTTAGGTAGTTAGTTATTTTTATTTCACTTTTACGACGATCTGCTATGCTAGTATTAAGCAAACATTTTTGTAGGGACAAAACTAGATAATCTGTCGTAATTTATATTGGTTGGAATCTCGGGAATGTATTTGAGTAATTTTGTAATGCACATATAAATGACCCAATTAGATGAAGTTGGCCAGCATCCAAATGGCAAACCTGGATGCAGTTTCCTCTATTTAAATTACAAGTTTAGTTAAATGTTTCTATTTCTCTGTTCTGTGGAACCTCTTAGTCACAGTGCCTACCTACCAATTATTTTACCAACTTACATTGATGTTAAGTAGTCTCCAACCTTCTGTGCTGGGCATGGATCAACGATGAAATAAGCACGACAATTATCATTATTAGTGCAGAATTACGCAAATGACGTAGATTAGAGTTGACATTAAACATATTTTAACTCTACCGACTGACCTTAGATTTCTATCACAAACACAATCTACGCGCATTCATTAACAAGATAAACATTAACACTGTAGTATAAATTCATAATACAAGGGCTATTACAATCATTCCAACCTACCTACATCGAACGTCGCCGTCGCTCAAGGAATTCACACTAGGTATAGGTACCTACCTAGTTACTTGTATAGTTGTTCCTAAAAGCAATATTGGAGCTATTTAATATAAACATACTTACTGTTATTTGAGCTATTCAATTAAGATAAAATTTTGTCGAGCAACATTAACCTTTATAAATAGGAGGTAGGTAAACGGTGTTTTACCACTGCGGGGGTCTAACATTCTGATGATTTCGAAGCAACGTTAAAAATCAGGAACATTTTATAAATGGCGTAAAGTCGGTGTAATTAAATTAACAGATGACGTTGCGTAGGCGAGCCAGCAAACACGTGAAGTGTTGGTTGAGATAGAGAGTGACGGATATATCTTTGATAGACAAGTACGAGTGAGCACATTATTATACTAACAGCATCTGAAAGTAAAGAGTAAAGCACGAGCAGACGACTACGACTTCTCGTCGCTTAGTCACACTCATAGTATCACGACCTATTTGTAAGTAGGTACACAAGTACTTAGGGTATCTACCTATGTAGTAGGTATTTAGAACATGACATTATTATATCAATTTTGTTTTTCAGTAGGTATTATTAAAACATATTTCCTATATAACATATACAAGTTTTATGCCCACCTCAATATCTTAGAAAATAAATATACACATATTTTATTATTAGTATTTAATATCTAAGTACTTAATTGAATTTGAATTTCCTTTTCTTTTCGATAACGGCCTGCTTAGTAGGTAGATGCGCTAGGCGATTTATAAACTCATGTACCTACGTATGTAAACTAACTTAACCATAAATAACTATTGCACAACCGCATGAATGAACCGTTAAATGCGGTGCGTTTACCAAATTGCTTAATGCGAAATGAATGGGACCCTCCAGCAGTCTACGGTAGAACTGACGGCGCAGCGGCGCCGGCGCATCCCACACATATGGCGCAACGGAGGCAGTTTCGACATGTTTGTTTAGATTGTTAGTAACGCCTTGCCAATCGCTTAGGTAGGTACTCCTATAGAAAGCGAATTTTATGTTCATGAGAAAAAAATATCTACTACCCACATGAACGAATTTTCACTGGTGAGTGACGGCACTCACCAATGAAAATTCGTTCACCTAAACTAGGTTCTCTCACGTTTTACTCAATGAGTAAAACGTGTTTAGATTGTTTCGTTCTGAGTACAATTATTTGCTTTTGAAAATCGCCTTTCGTTTATTGCTAAGAAAACCACTCCAAAAGTACGTCAACCGTGCCTACTATATCAAACTGCAGTCGTTGGACAAGTCTTTAAATGACGACAGTCGGGCGCCACCTACGTGCCTCTGTAGAAAGTTGAAGAACTAGACCGGCCCAGTTTGGATAAATTACCTGTAAGTATACCAGAATTGCGTAGCCATGTACCTACTAGGGATTAAATTTTTACGTAGTTACTCTCTAATCGCCGCCCGTTTAACCGTTAGGTATCTGTCTACCATAACACTTTGGGTTCATCAACTATCATATCAACTAGGTAGGAAGGTAATCCATAAATAAATAATAATAATAATACACTCGAGAGCAATGAATCCGGGTCACTTAAAGAATCCTAAAAATCTCGGAAACTAAAAATGCTAGGTTAATGCAATAAATTGTATTTAATAGACAATGTAATACTCCTTAAATGAAGGTATTAAAACTTCTTAGTTATTGTAAAGTTATATCATAAAAAAATCAAATTTGAAAAAGGGCCACTTTCGAAGATGGAACTACGAAATTACAGCATTTGGTTTTGCTTTTGTTTGTAATCTGTCATTTATGTGGGTACATAAACCATGTTGATAGTGCTCTATATTCATTATTCAAGCTGAAATTATGTCGCTTACGCCTGAAGAATGCACCAGAATACTTACAATGCTGGAAACCGGCCGGAGTCAGCGCGATACAGCCAGGACTGTCGGTGTGTCGCTGTCAACAGTACAAAGAGTTCTCCGACGTTACGAAGAAACTGGTTCTAACCTACGCAGACCAGGAACGGGCAGAACCAGGTGTACCACAGCACGAGAAGACCGATACTTGGTGAACACCATGCTTCGAAATCGCTTTCTCACAGGAACTGAACTCACCAATCAGTTTCGACGCCTCGGAGGAAGTAACCCAAGTGCATGGACAGTAAGACGTCGGCTTGCTGAATCTAACTTAAAACCCCTTAGACCTGCAAACGGCCCTAAACTGGAGCGTGGGCATCGTATTTCGAGACTAAGATATGCCCAGAGCCACGTAAATTGGAGTATTGAAGATTGGTCAAAAGTTATGTTCTCCGACGAATCAAAATTTATGCTCTACAAGCACGATGGAAGACACAGAGTGTATCGAAGACCAGGGGAAAGATTCAAGCAAGCATGCATCGAAGAAAAAGTAGCCTACGGTGGTGGGTCTGTACTTGTGTGGGCCGGAATTTCTTCTGAAAGTCGCACAGAGCTGGTGATCATAGAAAACGGCTCTTTAACTAGCGTAAGATATGTGGAAGAAATCCTCAATGATCACGTTGGTCCATTTATGGTCAATTTAGGTGAGGATGCTATATTTATGCATGACAATGCCCGACCTCATACAGGTAGGATTGTGAATGACTACCTTCAAGAGATGAACATTACTCGTATGGAGTGGCCAGCGCGCAGCCCGGATATCAACCCGATCGAGCATGCTTGGGACGAGCTAGGCAGATGCGTAAAACAACGAAACCCTCCCCCAATCACGCTTCGTGAGCTCAAAATTGCTCTCACAGAGGAATGGGAGAATATTCCCCAAAATCGTATAAGGAACTTGGTGTACAGCATGCCAAACCGCGTAAACGCAGTAATGGAAGCACGAGGAGGCAATACGAAGTATTAAAATTCAAGAAAATCGTAATAAAGTTCAAAAATTTCATGTTTCCTATTTTTGTTTTAAGGAGAGATCAGCAGTTTTTTTCTTTATGTAATTTTGTGTTAATAAAATGTATGGTGACTCATATTTTTTTTACTTTCATTTAAGGAGTATTACATTGTCTATTAAATACAATTTATTGCATTAACCTAGCATTTTTAGTTTCCGAGATTTTTAGGATTCTTTAAGTGACCCGGATTCATTGCTCTCGAGTGTATTTAGCTAAATCGGGTTAAATTATGAAGTTGGTCAGGTATTCATTGTGGTGTTCTCATTTCAGAAACTGAATGACACCGACTATTACTGCTATTACTAGATACGTAATAACACTTGGAGTTTGAATAGGTAGTTAGTAGGTAGGTACTTAACCGATTTTTCCTTTGTTCCACTAATTCATATAGGTCTACTGCGACCTGCCTATCTAGGTACCTACTGCATATTAGATCGAGGTCTTTAACACATTGAACGATATTCACTTGAATGGAGCATTTACGCAACAGTAGCATAGCATCTGATACCTACCAAATGATAGGGTTATCGTTTAGTGCAAAATGTTCAATAAAATATTTTTAAGTGCAGTAAGTCACTTGATTGTTATATGTAACATTTTATTACAGTAACACTTCGTAAATACTTGTGAAATTTGTTATAGGTTTTATGTAGCTACCTATACAAATAGTAGGTAGATAGGTAGTAGGTAGTGGTTGATAGTTGTAATTTACAGCTACCCTTTGGCTCAATCACTTTACCTACCATAATGCCCAGGGGTAGAAGTGTCATTTTTAAGTGGCATACCTAATTACTAATTTAAATAAGATTAAATAATCTTACTTACCTATCTACGTACTTATAATATTACAGCATAGTGCAACAATCATAAAATTTAACATAGATATAAAAATAACACAGCACAGGTCAGAACTCAGACAGCGCACGCACATGCAATGGTCGGCGTGGATCGCGATTATTGTGAAGCGTGAAGGCCGGGCAAACGTTATCGTATCGCATAATAGGGTAAATAAAATAATTTCAAACTATATGAAACAGTGGTCAATATAAACTTTCCTTCTGATCCGAGTGAACATGAGGCGAAAACAGGGACGCTAAGCTATATAGGTAGCCTATCCTATACCTACCTAATGCGTTACTTCCATCCTCCATTTCCTGCACAAGATAAAACACATGTCTTCTTTATGTGATCATTATACAATATACAACCAATAGCTGCCGGGCATTTCTTATTAGGCGATGTACCTTCAAAATCTAGGGTGCACCACACTCAACGCCACATGACGCACATGAGTTGTAGTTATAGGTATACCCTCAGCTGTTTTCTTCAACTAGCCTGTTGCTTCAGCTATTTGCAGTGTGCTAGACAGTTGATAGTTAATTGTCATTCTTTAAAAGTAGATGGTATTTGGATACTGTACATTGCCAATTGTTTCTTTAATTGACGCTAAAATTGTGGATGACTTTCATATCTTAAGAACCACTATAGACTTCAATTATAGCATATCGAAATGGTTTCGTGTCTCTTGTTGCCGCTGGTTTGCAAGCCTTATCTTGTATATTTGTCACTTCAGTGTTTTAAAAGTAACGTAACTAATATTTATCCATAGTTATCATCATCATCCGAGTGCCAATACCGGTCGCAACCAAAACTTACCTACACTTTGGAGCCCGGGGTTTATTTTGGCTTTTCAAGATTAATTGGTATCTTAGTATCTCTCAAGATTAATTGCACAGCAACTGCACGAAACCACTTCACTTTTTCATTAAAAATATAAACTAAAACAACTGAAAAATCCATTATGATTGTTTACTTTTTTTGAGAAAAATTTTGCCCAGTAAATATGGATTTCCCACTCTCATGAAAAACCGTATTTTCTTTCTATCACCAGACATGTAAACAAGTTAACTTAGTGTATGGATGGTGCTGTAACTATGTGATCACCTCGCCAAATATGACAGCCTGTAATTTGAAGGATATTTACTCGTCTCCGTCGGTTTCTGGTAATGCAATTTGTGACTTGTATCATTTTCTAGACATTACCAAATTGTAATTGTGTAAATAAGTGCCTACCCCAAATAGTTACAGAACGAATCTCTAAAAGAAAAAGTAAGACGAGAAGTTGTATCGGGTGACCACATAATAATATGTTGAGTTTGTACTCGTATAATAGCAACGTATACTAAGTAATAAGCAGTGAGCACCATTCTATTGTAATTGCACTGTGCGGTATTGTTTTACCACATTCTGTTAAAATCATGTTACGTAAATAACCAAGCGTCCTAACCTAACAACAATGTTTCATAAAATATGCTGAAATGAAAATAAAATGCATTCATCAAAGTAGGATTACTATTATAGTTGTTGGTATTTACCATCCTATACAAAAGTAGGATATTCAATAGTTGAATATGTATCTCCTATTCATAAAATACCACGTAATATAATTGTATTTGGAACATGTGAGCACTTACGAATCAATAGTCACCGTCTCACCTACAACAAAAACCTTTTTTGTCAAAACAAGGCGATTTATTGCCCTATTGTTTTATGTAGGTCACCGGTTTTCCATCTGTTCACCATTTACGTTTCCCACTAACAAAGTCAGTACATTGTAAATGGCTAAATGCATCATGGCAACCTCTAAATCTCGTAAAAAAACGGGCCATTGCAAAGAAATTTCTAACAGAAAGATGTTTTGCAATTTCCTTGTGTTATCTGAACTACTATCCTAACGTCATCTTCATCCCAACTAAGATGAGCAGACCGAATTAATCCCTGCCTGAATATATCATTTGCTGCTTTTGCTTGCTATTAAGTTAAAAGCTGGTAACCATTTCCAAAATCTTCCACGCAGTCCGAGGAACGTTAACTTCGATAAAAGACTGTGCCAAACCCAATCAAAAGTTTACATACAACTAGACTTAACCAACCACTAGCGCCTCACCATGCTTCCAGTTGGCCATCGCTCAATAGCAATAGGTAAGCACAACGAACTGTGGCGGAAGCTGTACCTAATGTCTGTCACTCAATAGGTCGTGTCCCGAAAGTAGCTTAGAAGCTGTGTGTTCAACATCACACTCCATTAACATTTGGAGCAGGAAGATGTAGCGATATGCTTGTAATTGGGCCATACAGTGCTTTTCTTACACTTGAGTCTACAGGAGTACGAGAAGGCGTTTAAAATCAAAGCATAACTACAAAGTAAATTTTGCCTAAGTTTTCATGAAATCTTGCAGTACATACATAAGTAGCTCAAGCCCCCCTGTGAAGGATGCTTAAATGCAAATCAACACTTTGTATACCCACTATCATAACTTGGTATATGAAATGCTTAAGACAAAATAAAATGGATGGAATATACTGTAGATAAAAATACAGTGCGATGTATTTTTATCTACAATATTTTCTCAGTTGCAACCTCCTTAAAATTTGAACCTTGGCGGTTGTGCCCAGTTCACACAACACACCCAGATTTTGTGTTTGAAAGAGATTAAAAGACATCCGCCGGATTGTGTGAAGGTCCGACAGAGGGAAGTTCTTTGCTTATTTTATCAATTATTTAAGTAATGACTTTTTAGCCTTAGCACTTGTCCTCAATAGTGTACAATTTGTTCAAGATTAGTAAAATGTTAAGGTTTTTAGCAATACCGTAGGCGTCAACGACTACAATCAAATGGAACAGGTTCACCCAAGTTACCTTTGTTCGTGGGTTGACAGCTCCCACGCTTTGACTCCAACCTTTTTGTTTGGGTACCAGGTACCTACATAATACATCTTATTCTTACATAGAAACTAACTGAATATTCACATATGCTAAGCAGTACCTACTTTGAATATATACCTACAGTTTAAGTAGGTAGGTACTTCAATTACCGACCTATGTTTAGATAGATACTACGGCAGTGTTATTCACAAGGTTATTTAGAACTTTCTCATGTGCAGATAGAAATAGATACCTAATAATAATATCAACTTAAATAAGATTTCTTTAATTCAAATAATTTTATATAATATATATATTATGTTGTTTTATAGGATACCTACTGATGTTTCCATATTTTTGATTTTCAGTCATATTTCTAGTTCTATGCAGTCAGATATAATTTCTCATATGGAATATGAATAATGAATGGAAAATATGAAAATGCGTTACCTCCAATAAATCATTTTATGATATTATGCATATTACAGTGGATATTATAACACCGAAATGTTAAAGTGATATTAAAAGGATTGTTCGATTTTATGCGTAGGATTCATGCCGCCCACGAAACTGGTTCCCTCGTCATTCTGAACAGATCGATTTTCATTTCAAATTACAGTACTCCCGCGCAGCCCACACATTCTTTTCAATGCATTCTTTTGTATGTTCAAATACACTAAGTATAATAGTCATCCAATTTTCATTAACATTTTAAATGACTGCCCCAATTGATCACAAGTTGCGCTTATACTGTACCTAAAAATAAATGATATTTAAAAACATTTCTGTTATTTTAAGTCCAGTATGTGATGTTAATGAAGGTGACACACTTGTGGGGCACGTATATTTTATACATTTCTACAAGAACGTAGATTTTCATAGTCTTAGAAGAAACTTTTTCTCATTAGCAAAGATAAAACGTAGCGACAGTGTCGTGGGAACAAAATTGAAGAATAGACATCTCAATTCTCATGTGATCCAGTTTTCTACATAGGGTCATTTCGCCTGTTCGCGTCCACTTAGCGCAGTTGGCAAGTTTGACGGAGAAAATAAAAATGTACCAGTACTAATTTCAATTAAAAGTTTATTTAATCTGTTCATAATATTAGTCTAGTTTAAGGTAACCTTTAGTTTTATTCGAAATATCTTGTAGTTTTTTTTCTAAAAATACAAACTTCAGAAATAGGCGATTTACCCAGTTCGCGTCCATAAAATCCAATTTGCGTCCACCTGCTGGACCAGTTTGCGTCCACTGGAAATTTGAATTTTTCACAGGAAATTTGAATTTTTCACTGGAAATTCACATTTGAAAATGTTAAGAAGCCATTTAACAACCTTGTTTTTTACCATCTACTCCTATTTTTCACGCGGAAATCTCTACGGTTACCACCCACCAGTGGGGGCGTTATGTTGGAATCGAACTGATTAAAACCGTACGCCATCTCGGGTTTTCTAACGCCAGGGTGTCGCCACCGCCACCTCAGCCTGCTTCTGCTAGGTTGACAGGTGGCTCCACGCGTCATCCCCAACCCTGCACTCATGGAGGACAAAGTTCGTTGAACGACCTCTGACACCTGAGTCGCCTGCGCCTGTTGTGGTCGCCTCTCCCAGACCTTTTCCGTCGCCTCCTTCTCGAGCATGACTTACTCGCAAAGTGAGGCAGCGGCATCGCCCGCCCGCTCTGCAGCATCACTGTGAGTCAGACTCTCAGTGAGAGGACTCCCACTTCGAGGGCCACCACGAGGGCTCGCCTCGACACCTCCTACGCCCTGCATTCTGCCAGTGTGTGCATCCCAAGTTCTAACTTGCATCACAGTGATGACATTCAGCCGTTGGCAGCAGCCAACGGCTTCCTGATCAGACACAAGTGATCCCCGAAGTATGTGTTCATGGAGATCACCTGCGTCAGGTGTAACGAGAGGCTCCCGTATGGGCTCTCTAGCCAGTCCTTATGATGGTCACCTACTAAACCTAGCGCAGGTTCTGTGCCCGGTTACTTTACTCCATCTGGTCTGCGCCCACTGATTTTGTCTTGTCCATATTGTCGTTTTGGGAATAGCATATTTGTCTCACCGATTTCTGCTTCTCTCGAATTTCACTCAATGCTTTCCTTAAATCGTCTTCTGTGTATGTTCTTTATCCTTCTTTCTTATATTAGCAGTAGAAAATTAATTTTAATAATGGACGCGATTTGTTCTTGTCATTATTCCCTGCAGGTATAGTTTGCGTCCATTGCGGACGCAATCTGGAAGTTCTATAAATTCAGTGTAGTAATTCGCGTCCACCTTATTTTAATTGGTAATTATAAAAAAAAATTGCAAATTCATAATGAATATAATTCCTTTTATCATTATCGACGTCTAGAAACAGCTATGTATTCAAAATACACATAAAACAATAAAAGACTTGCCTTCAAACGCACCGCTGTCCACTACCTTTTTTCTTAAAATTTCGCGGATTCGCGCTCTCTCGTTGAACAGCCGTCACTAACTATTTTTTTACACAGGATTGGTTGGGCGCACAGAACTTTTACCTATGCGTACGTGGCTCTTATACAATGAGGTATTGGTGGTAATGACTTTTCGACTAATTGATGTGTTAGTATACTTAATTTCGAGAGTTTTCAAAGAGAGGTCCGTAAAATGGACGCGAATAGGGCGATGGACGCGAACAGGCGAACTTACCCTAGCTGCAGTGTGGCTTTATCGAGGTTGTCGGTGACTCGTGTATCAATATTTGATTTCTGTAGCAATTTCTAAGTCTTATGATATCGTTTATCAGAATATACATAAATACCTACTCACACCTTTTCTCTGTGGGGTAGGCAGAATATGACCTTTATAATTTTTTTTAAATACGTGTGTGTACCTATAGGTACTTTACTTTGGCAATATTTATGTTTATAGGTAAGTAGGTACTCTGTAGGTAATCTTTTTAATATAGGTGTAGGAAACTACGTAAGGGAAAACGATTAAGATAGTTGATATAGACTTATAGACCGAATTAATTAAAATGTCTTAATTGGTTGTAATATAATCAAATATTCAAATATAACTAACAGTAGGCAGGCAGACGCCCTAAATGGAGGAGATTCGGGTGAGATTGGTTGACATTTAAATTTGATTTATATAATAAAGTCTTGATGACTGTTTTAAATCTCAACAATTAAGCAACCCACAACAAGTTACAACGAGTCGGTAAGCGACTGGAACAAACAACCTTGGCTTTACACCTCCACGCTACCCACGGCTACCCTCATTTGGTCATCGACGTAGGTGCACCCACCTAATCAGGTACCAAACAACCTTATAATGACCCAACTAAGGCTCACTTTGCTACAGGGTTGCGGAACCGACGGCATCAATAGTAGAAGACACCTACGCACTAAACGCAATACTTTCATTATTCTTGACTATGTGGGTAATACTTGATAAGCAGGTAAGTATAGTATCATTCCATTTAAACAGGGTCACTAGAACTTATTGTATAATTTTGCGAAACCAGTAACTTTAGATAAGTAGCAAGGAGTGAAGATAAACGAACGAGTAGGTACTTCTATCAAAGCATGTAATATTTCCAAAGCCCTCTCCTCCAATATTACCGATAAGAATAATTCTCAAAGGCTATTAAACTCACTTATCTATTATCGTGGTTTAATCTGCAAATCAATTGTATACAACATACTTTAATGTATCTATAAATCCAGTTTTTTTAAATATCCACTTTTATGTATATAGTATGTTCCTATCAGAGACATGATAACATTTCTACGCGATAGTTCATTGATGTGTCTTTTATCTTGTAATACATATTCAATAGGTTTTATCTTTATCTGTATTGAATGTTTTGATTGATGAATTTGTATGTTTACTTTTGTGGGAGCATTGTTATTTAGTGATGGTCACTGTTCCACATGGAATGCAAACAACCAAATAGTCAATTCAATATGTAAACATTGATCTGTCGACATTGTTTAAAAGTCAAATATTGTACCTGCTTATGTTATTAAATGTCAGTTGTTAAAGACATTTGGAGAACTCATGTCTATAGTAGGCTACGTAATGGTGAACTTCAAGCTAAAACACGAATTTAATTAGGTAGGTACCTTACCTACAATGCCTTGTATCGATCTACAAGCCATGTTCAAACTTGTATCATGAAATTTTGGTTTCTTAAGAATAATATTTTTCTCATAATACTTGATAGATATTCCAGCGTCCAACCAAAATAGACGCCGTAATTTCTTAGTTCGGCGTAACGCGATACGCCACGCTTGTCGGCTGTCAGCTTGCCGTCGATATTTTCGTCAAGTCGTCAGTGAATAGGTACGGTGGACCGGCGCGACATGTCAAATAAACCATAAAACTTCAACAGCATCGTGGCAGTTTACTACAGATTCGTAACAATTTCTGGTAAGAAAGGTAAGGCGACTTGGCTAACATCAATGAACAAACTGGATGTTTCCCAATCTGGTGACCGGTGACTCAAACTTTACCAATCTTATCAAAACCAAATTAAAGAGTCAGTCCTCGAGTCGAGAGCTCTTGCTCTTTATGGCAAATGTTAAATCAACAAGTTTTCGAGAATTATGCAAGAAGAATATCACCGGGACGCGTCTTTTAAATTTACGTCCACGCAATATTATTTACCACAATACTGTTATTGCCACTTGTTTAACATACGAGTTTCCAGACATCGGATAATGGAACATTTTCAATTCGTCTGGCTAATACCAAAATGAAACTTATTAGATTCATTGGATACTGCCTATATTTCTCACGTGCGTGTATCTACCTGAAGTAAATACTGGACAATAAGAAACCAACTAGAACTAAGGTCGATCCAATATGAATAGAATACTATTCTTTAAGAGTTGTAGCTGAATGGGAAAGTAAGTAGCTATAGGATATCTTAAAACGAAATTGTCAACTTTTGAAAAAATCCTACCGAGGAAAAAAAACGCTAATTTTAGGAAAACGAACTGTGTGCATGGAAATCAGAACATTGGTCGATAACACTTATACCTACTCATATGTAATTATTTGTACCTGCTAAATCAAAATTACCTATAATTTATTTTCCTATCCCTTAGGTAGGTACAAAGCACAAACCTGTAATCCCAGAGCGCAACACTTAACAGTAAATCGTTAGGCTGCGACATTATGACATGTAGAAGTACCTATCGGTAGAATAGACCTTGCTTTGCAACGAGACGTGACTTGGATTAATAATGTGCTTTAAAGCAACACATCGTCTTTTCAATAAGTTTTTCTCTCGGATTGTTATTTATGAGTTTATATTTATATGTATCTTGTCTTATATATTACCTACTTAAGTGGGCATTTTATCTATCTTTTTTATGGTGTCCTATGACAACGACACAATAAAAACTGGACCTTGGTGATTTACTTGTAGGTAGGACCTTTTACAAGAAGTAAAAGTACCTGTGTCGGTGCGTCGTATAGATCAGATTAGGTACAGTCGCCATTAGCATTAGCTAAACACATTCCTAAGTTACCAACGACCTTAGCTCTAAAAATTTAGATAAATTAACAAAAATTGAAAAATGTTCAATTTGTCCTCTACAGATCACAAAAATAAATGAGACATCAATTATTTATTTATTCAAATTAATATTTAAAGATAGTTTGTAAATATGATAGTGTTTAACAACTTCTGAAGGCGACTGTACCTACCTACCTACTGACACCATAATCAGTAATGTACCTAACTACTATGTGCTTACCCTTTTACTTGGTATAGATAAATGATAATCAATTAGGTGTACCATGTTAGCGGGTGTTCTGAACTGTCTGGTAGTAGGTATGTGAAGTGCATGCCTAGTGGTAATGTCATTTAGAGTCAATTAATCAATCAATAGCCTGTCGACGTCCACAGCTGGACATAGGTCTCTCCCAATGTACGCCATACCACCCGATTCTCCGCCTTTCGCATCCAATCCATCTCAGCTACCTTTTTCAGGTCGTCGGTCCATCTGGCTGGGGGGCGTCCCACTTTTCGTTAGCCGACTCGTGGTCTCCACTCTAGGAATCGTTTGTTCCAACGGCCATCGGTCCTTTGACAGATGTGGCCAGCCCATTGCCATTTCAGCTTGCTAATTCTGCGAGCTATGTCGGTAACTTTAGTTCTTTGTCGGATGACCTCATTGCGAATTTTGTTTTCCAAAGAAACTCCAAGCATAGCTCGCTCCATTAGAGTAGTTGCTTTAACTTTACTTTTAGTTAGTAAGTTACTTTTCTATAAGTTACTTTAGAGTAAGTTTGATTAATTACTAGGTAGGTAGGTACCATTACTAGACGTACGTTTAACTTATTAAGAAGCAAGAGTTTGTTCTGTTTCACCTGAATTACCTACCTACCTTAAAATATCAATCAAGTACCTACCTAAGTGAATTAAAAAGGAAAAGATCTCAATGAAAGCTAAAGGTCAATAATTAGGAGGTAGGTAGGTATTCAGCTTAACTTGGTTATTATAAATAAATACCTACTTAACTATAAATAAAAAAAAATACTTACTAATTTAAGAATGAATATCTACATAGGATAACATGTGTATAAATTCACTCTGTATTCTAATTACTTACGTAAATATACATTAGCAAATAGGTATAAAACAAATTGAGTCGGTAGGCGCTCCGAAACTAACAAGTACTGAGATAAGGGCTACAAAGTATCCAAAGACCAGTTACGAGCAGTATAAAACAAGGCTAGATGTCGCGTAAGGAGTGGTTCGGCTGGACCGCGCTCCGTACAAATCTCGTATGACTGAGAATGGTGGTCGTACGGTACCTATAAAGTGGCGACATTCCACCTACTCGCATGGAATGTAATAGGTACAGTATAGCCTGCATGCAGGATGCTGCTTTGGCTCGTGAATCTTCATCTCACACGCCCGTTTCAATTATAACCTCAAAACTCGACTCATACGCGATTTATTTACAACAGCTGCGTGGACAGCAAAATAAGACACATACCTAAATGTAGACACAAACTCGTTTACTACTTACATTTCACCGATCTCTCGTTGGCGACAATCTAACGACCGCTGACCGCAAATCGACGCAGAGACGTTCTGCTTTACTTCGCTTTTCGAAATGAAGGATCGCATTACAAACATCACTGGACCATAACTCGGCGGGGCGAAGACAAAAATAAACTTAATATCGTTTGCGTTGTAGCATTTGTCGACGCATCCGATTTATGATCGCTTCGGTGACAAGCATCGACGATAGGAACTAGTACTTTTGGTAGGTAATAAATTATAAATAGTTCAATATGATTTTGACCTACCTTCATCCAGAAGTCGCTCCATGTGCATGAAAACATTCGGGAACGCAGCCAGTTGCTTCCTGTCTTTGAGCAACTGAGCTAAGTAGTCCGCTATACTTTGCGTCGAAGGACTGTTACTATCACACATTTTGAATAATATTTAAAACAACTAACGACACGTTAAATGTTTAGTTCAACACGATCCAATGAGATATTGTACTTTAGTTACAATTTTTTGTTATTTTTGTGAGATTATGTTAGAAAAGTTAAATTCACTTCCACACACATCGAAGTTGCGATCACCACTAAATGACGAAGTTGACCGAAGTGAAGTTGTGGGCGAATATAGCGCTGCGCCTGCGCTCTTGTTGAATAGATTTTTTGTAAGCGCGTGCGACTACGTCCACAGTGCAGACGTAATAATAACACACACTGCTCTCGCTCACACTCACTACAGCGCTCACCCTGATTATCTCGCTCCCACACCACAGAAAAATAATGCGACAGAGTCACCATCTAGCCAACCTAATAGGAACCAGAATGATATAAACTCAGTAAACTGACATGAATACAAGTAGTTACACTATGTTCTATCAATACATTAAGACAAAGCAATATAGCTAAAGGAATAAACAAATTATGGCTTCTTGCTACTGAAATTAAATGAACAAACAAAAACTTGGACACGTAAAATAAGAAAAATGTGCCTCATTATAATCGAATAGACTTCTTATTCTTAGTAACAACTTACGACGTGAATAAGTTATTCAGTCAGTACCTACTGACAGAAAGAATAAGACACTAACCGCATTTGACCATACAAAAGGCCATCATCATCTGAGCGGTAATATCAGTTGCGACTCAAGATTGCCCTTCGCTCTCTTTCCATGATTTAAAATTTTTGGCTTGTATAGGAAACATTGTCTGACCCCAACCTCGAGAAAAAAACTTACGTCAGAACTCAATTCTTTTACTATCAGCAGGTATTCTGTTCGGGCAGAAAAGGTTGGTTTGGGCCCCAAGAACTTGACGGAGCTCTTCCTTTCAAACCGATTGAATTTGATCATTAAAGAATAAACTGACACTACATAACATTGTTAGGTAAATAGGCTGAAAGATAACGGTGATGTGTACTCGGCGTTATGATTGTCAATCAATGAAACATAAGGACATATATTAATAAAATCCATCTTGTAAGACAAAAGTTCAAGATCTTAACATATCGGCTTGAAGCATACTATAAAACAATAAGCATAAAAGATAGATTATTGTAAGTTACAGTGTAGCTAATTTTCTGCAAACAAATTAAATACCCAACTCAATCAGGATACACGATAGACAAGGTAGCACCTACCTACACACAGTATTTTATCAAGTTTAGAGAGTGATGTTTTTTCTCCCTTTACTTAAAAGGAACTAGTATATTGTGGGCGAGAATGTTTTTCATATTCTTAATAAGAAGTAAAGACGTAATTTAGTCTCACAATGTGTCAAGAACAATAAATGAGCTGATTTCTTATTAGACAAATATAAATATATAGATACATATGCATTTAGGTATGAGTTATGAATATGTATGTCTATGTCGTCATGTTTGGTTTGGTAAAACAAAATTGCAGTGAACTTCCATACGAGACCGGATGAAGTGCAAGAGATACAGCCGGAAAGCGGAACCCAAGTCTAGGGAAATAACTTTTGATGTAACCAGGAGCAACGTTAAGATAGATGACGATGAAAGCTTAGATTATTATATTAATAATCTTTAAACTTTCATCCTTAGATTATTATATTAATAATCTAAGGATGAAAGTTTGTGACAAAATTATTAAGAAAAAACAGCTTCGATAGTAAATGACGTAGAAGTATGTGGATATGAACATGTTTATGGACTAATCGCTCAAAATGTAGGTATTTATGTACTCTGTTGTAGATTTTGGTGATTTAGCCATGCACATTTTCTAAATACTTATCTTGTGCACTCTTTGTTACTAATGGCGGTTTGTAAGAATCAAAATACAACAATGAGTATTTACATTCTACAAATTTCACCAAATCATAAAAAGTAAGATATGTCGAGGCGGAATGAAATCATAATTTCACTATACGCGCAGCACAGCGGTTGTCGTATCGTATATAATAATTGAGCAGTTTAAAAGCGGAAAACAGAACCTTGATAGGCCTCCCACTAGATAAAGGTACCTACTGACAACCTGAAGATTGTCAGCGGAAGTCGTGGGCAGTAGTTGCTAATTTTGGAAAACTGAAAGTTAAATCTATGACTATAGATATGTTGATTGATGTAAGAAATTTGGAAGTAAAATAGGTAAAATTACATCGGTATTGCATTTGGATAATAACAACGAATAATATGTAAGTAAAGATACATTAAATCTTACTGCAAAACCAAACCGTATTATTTATTAGTTATCGTCTTAAGCATGAATTGGCCCGTGATAAAAATTCTGAAGAAAATTGACTAACATTAGTTTTTAACAAAGCCAGCACATTCAATCAATTAAAATCACCCATGTTAGTTACGTTTTATCAATTCCGTTAAAAGGATAAATGGATAATTGACCCCTATCCGATGCTCTTGTGGATCTATCGAATTAAACAGATTAAGCACACAAGTTCCACGCTCTATATTCCGCTATTATTTCTAAATTGAAATCTTTATTACTTACCTACCTACACTTATTGAGGCAAAGAACTCGATAAATACACAAACGTAAGTATTTTATACGCCTTCATCATTGTGATATCTCATTAGAAGCATAAAGAGCACATTGTTCAACAAATTTCTAAATCTCAACATAGACGATCTAAATGAACTTATCATTCTAAAATCTTGAGGCAAGGCCATTTGTATGTGTAAGTTCATATTAAGCCCTAGCAGTTAATGAATACCTAAACTGAATACTAATTACAGTCAAGTTTATATTATCCTAGAGATTCATGTTCTTCCAACTAGAAGACCATATAGAAAAATATAGGTACCTACTTATATTTTAAATTAAGTAATGCCTACCTACAAATTAAACCAACAAGGAGTCTGTTAAATGTTCTGCGAAATGTTGAAAGTATTTAAAATCGTTTGATGACAACATTTTCCATCGATACACGGACTTGACTACCATAAATGCATCGTGATTATGCGGCCGATCCGCCTATGGTAGCTCGCTCGGTCTCCAATTATCTAGGCGCTATAGAAGTTGGATATACGAATGCATAAAAACTAATGGCACCTACTCTTTCTCAATAATGAAAACATTAAATTGTACATTATAAATTTCATAATATCGGGAACTGTAAATAGTCTGAATCATATCCTATGAAAGTGTAGTCGTTGGTACCATGAACGTAGTAAACAGGCTAAATAGTTTACAGAAGACAACATATATAATACAAAACAAATAACATATATAATAGTATACAGATCAAGTAATTCTCGTACACCCAAGTAGGTAATATCTTGGATGTAAGTACTGATATCGTAAGCAGATACATTTTGAGCTTACTTAGTACCTATAATAATTCATGAGACCGTGGCGCTTTCAACGTTCTTGTGTCCCGACTTAGCCAGTCGGGACACAAGAACGTTGAAAGGACTATAATAATGTATGACCACGATCACGATGGGAGTGTGAGTGGGATTAGTCCAAGAAAAAATGCTATTAGTGATTTTATTCGTTTATGTGTAATCAGGTAGACTTAATCCGATTAACTTACTTCAAAACTTCTACACTATGGACTGGACTGATTAAGTAAGAGCCCTGTATTTTTTCTTTAAATATAAAAGAAGGTTCCTCTTTTTGTGGCATCCAGTTTTATACGCAAATGCTACCATTTAGAATTAGGGGGCATTGACTGATACATAAATTTCCTTGCTTGAGTTTGTTCAAGCTAACATCAATTTTAATCGTAATTTCCCCAGGCTACTAAACTAACGCTGTCAGATAATGCTTTGTTGCGTTAATTATCGATATACAACAGGTCGTTAAAAACCGGTATTGTTGTAATTTACCTACATTATGATTTCCATGTTTCTCTCATAAAAAAAATATGTGCAGAATATAAAATTAAAATAACGTCAAATCCGCAGCAATTTTTATGTTCATGTATGTAGGTTGGAGTGCCGTGTGCACAACTTTGCGTCTTGGATATCTGCATGTCCGGCTTTCGGCCTACGGTTTATGTAGCGAGGAAAACATTGCGTCACCTCCCCAATGTGTGGACGTTTTGTTTCGAACTTTACAATTGTTCTTACGGACAATTTGTTAACTTCGATTGCATTCAATGGACCATGATTGTCTATACTTCTATAAAATAAATATGACGTGGACTATCAACTCACAAACTCACGTAATAATGAGGGTTCGTCTAAGCAAGATCGTCAGAGTATGATTGAGAAAGATTTAAAGAGAAAAATTGATGCGTTGTATTAAATTATGTAGTAACCATAAAGTTTTGTGTGAATTGTCCAATACAATAGTGTCAGTTTTCGTTCCTTTTCTTTATTGATGTCAATTATTTAAGCCTCATAAATGAACGCACAAAATCTTTTAAAAATCGGCCTACTAGTTTTGTTTTCTTTGAAAACCGACTAGTTAGCTGAATTTGTATTCTGACACAAAGTAAGAGTAAATCGCTGGTCTTAAGTAATTTAAGGTGTCTTCATGAATATTCAATTATAGCGACATAAATAATTTATAAAATGTGTAAGCGCCTTTATATCACCAATACACTTAATTAATTACTTGACAATAAATTTGAATTGGTACTTTTCTCTCTATCAGTGCAAAATGACGAAGATCAGAGTCTGGATGTCTACAAGTATACACGTAGAAAAGCTAGGTATAATCATTTCTTAGGTTCTACATATGCCTTTTCCTCTGAAGAAAATGTTTCAACTGGTAGCAGTAGGAATGGTGACGAAGATAAACGAGCAAAGACGTACGCTATATTACAAGAGGCCCGGACCGAGTTCAGTAACAGCAAATTAAGAGCACTGCTACTAATATATTCCAACTCTGCTTGGAGAATATTCACACTAACAACGCTCATTATTGCTTATACATTGGACACTACCATTTATGCGTTTTGTAAACCCCACGAGAGGCCTTTTTTCGCTATTATGATTTTAATATGCTTCAACTTTATATTTATTTTTGACGTTATAATAATTGTTGGATTAAAGTTCTTCAAGAAATGGAGGAAAACCCTGAATCTGATGGAACCCAACACTTTTCTGGTGATTCTAGATATAACATTAGCATTTCCATACTCCTTCTTATATTTAATTAACGACTACAAGGCAGCATTCCACTTTCACGCGATAGCGCCAATAATAGCTACAATACGAATTTACAAGATTCTGCAATATTTTTACAACAAATCATCTCAGGCTGGTAGCAACCAATGGACAACCTTTTTGTTCCAGTACCTCATTCTCTTTTTACTTTCTGTTCATACTTGGACATGTGTGTGGTACCTGTTCGCCAATAAGAGTTTTGATGTTTACAAAATTCAATCATCTTGGTCTTTGTCAGCTATATACTTACCGACAGAAGTTACTCTCGATTGGTATTTCGTTTGCTCATATTTGTCGGTCATGTATCTGACCACAAATGCCTTAGGAGACTTATATCCGGTGACAACTTTAGAGAGATTGACAGCCATAATGGCTATATTAGTTGGCTTCTTGCTAACAACTGTGGTGTTCGTGGGATCTTTGACTTCGCAGTTCATTACAATAACGACAAGACGTTCAAAGTATGTTAGACAACTGACAAAAATACAGAACCATTTGAGACTGATCAATATGGATTCGGACACTACAACAAGAATCATAAGGTAAGGGATCAGATTTGTAATCCTATTTTTTACGTTTGTATGTTCACATTTCCTGTTATTTTTTACTCATCATCCTTTTTCTGCCCAAGGTATTATGAAGACCTCTGGTATCAAAAATCAGGCGTGTTTAAACCTAAACTACTAGAATTGCTGCCATATCCTTTACAAATGGAAATTTGCTACGATTTGAATGCTGTTCCACTTTATAGCTCCTTAGTATTTAGGAAGTTACCAGAAGCTTTTCTCAGAAGGTTGTCACTAAATATGTCTCATCAGTTTTATTTACCAGGAGATGTTGTTTATAATCATAATCAGAACAAGACTATTATGGTAAACATAGTTACATAAGAATAAGTTCTAACTAGTTAACTAATAAGTGCCTATTTCATTTGAAACTGTATCCTGTATGACCATAGGTATGCATCACTAGTGGTGTATTAGAGATACTCTCAGATGAAGATGATGAGAGTCCCATGATTTCTTTCGCAAAAGGAACCTGCTTTGGCGAAATTTCTCTGGTCTACAATATACCAGGTATGTATATTAATTTTATTCTTTAATTTTATTAAAATACAACTCTCACCCATAGAACTTTGTTCACGTGTCGCGGGGCCTAAAAAAATCAACTCAATGCCTTTAAAAGTAGATTAATTGATTACTTTATTAAATTAATTGTAATTTTATTCTTATGAGCAGGTAATCGTTTGGTTACATTATGATGAAAAAAAAAAAGTTTTTATAACAACATCAAAATGACGCGGTAGTCGAAGTTGATAAAACATATACATGTACTTATTACAGCGCGGTGTACTGTAAAGGCAGCGACGTACGTGGAATGTCAAGTTTTAGAAAAAACCAAATTCATAAAATTGATGATCACCTACCCAGACCTCGTTGAGCATATTACAAAAGAAATAAAAGAGAGAATATCTAGAGCTAAGCGGAGAAAAATAATACAAGCAGAACAAACGGAATTTTCATTGAATATTTACGCTTCTAAAGATCGCAAGAAGAGCAGTATTAAGTGCTTGAAAGATAAGTTAAGATTTCTTCAAGGTAATTTCAATCAAAATATACTTACATTCTATGTATTACAAATATTACTGGTTATTATTGACTTCTATGTTTTTTGTGTTACTTTAGGAAAAACAGATATAGACACATTAACCAAAGACGATCATCTTGATGAGCATTGTTTGGATTTGTATATCTTATCGGAACACGTAAAAAAGAAAACAGCAATGTTTACTTGTATATATTCTGAATTTCCCTGGATACTTGAAGCGGATTGTCTTCTAGTTAAATATTGGGAACTATTCATGTTGCTAATAGTTTCTTATGTCTGTATCGTCTATCCTTATTATATAGGATTTAAAAGATCTTTTCCAGACGGTATAGCTTTATACGCCCAGATAATAATAACGATCTCTCTCATACTGAATCTTTTTATGATATCAATAACAGCTGTGAAAACTAAAAAGGAGTATATAACGGAATTAAAAAGTATTTTAAGTTATAGAATGAATACTCTAGGCTTTTATCTTGATTTATTGGCCATCATACCATTTGAATACATTGTTACGATACATACATCTGTGAATTATCATGATAATTATAGAGATCATCTATTTTATTTATGTAAAGGCGTTAAACTATGTTTGGTATGGAGAGTATCGAATTTCTTCGAGAACTTAGAGAGAAAATTGATGTTGAATTCGATAATCATTAAGGTAAACTATGACTTCTAGCTTCTACTTAGCTTTAATTTACGATCATTAAAGTGAATCGCGTATTTATAAAATTCCAGGTGGTCAAGTATTGCGTGTACATATGTCTGTTATGCTATTGGTGCGGCGTCATTCTGTACATGGAGTCTTGTTTTGTCAACAGATGTTCAGAAAATTCATGGTTTAGTAAAGCGTTGATTTGGGAAAACCAAAATATAGGATTTAAATCCACAAGGTAAGAAATTTGTTCAAATTTTACTTTTAATCATACATTATGCTACAACTAACGAGTGTGTTATGATAAAACTCCTAGTACCTCGAGGTGCCTAAAATGACATTGACGTTTTCTACTCAATGCCTTCTGCAGACACTTAAAAAGTTATTTATTGAATGACAAATGATCCATACAGCATTGCAGTATTGTGCATGATTATCACCACATAGTACGTAACATGTAATTTTGGATCACGTCGTCGTTATGATTCATCTAGTATTAATATTGAAGTTTTCCACTCAATGATTTATTTTTATTATGAGTCATTTTAAAGACAGCAGTCATTATAAATTCAGATAGCCTTCGTTTCTGTAAGTGTGCTGTTTCAGAGCGGGTATGCCTTATGTAGGTAGGTTCTCGTGTTTCCAAATATACCGCGACGGTTTCTTTTTGTTGAAACAAATATTGTGCAAAGAACAGTGAAGACAGCTGACGAGAAAAACATAGTTGAAGATTTCGAAAGACACTAGATTTCTTTAAGAAAAAAGATAACTGTTGTAACCACCCTACGCCCTTTTAAACTATACAATGATTGTTCTTTCAATGCATAGGTATTATATATGTAAGGAAGCTTAATTGTATTTTCAGAACTGAATATCCAATAGTCACGTCTGTATACTTTGCTACAACTATTTTACTCTCCGTTGGATATGGAGACTTCACACCAGGCGATTTCTACGACATGGGATTTATAGCCTTTCTTAGTTTGTACGGCGTTTTATTATCCGGTTACTGTGTATCTGAGTTCTCCGCTGTTGTCACTCATTGGTCAAGGTAACTGCCCACATGTTGTTGTAACACTACAGTCAAACATATAGGTACAAAAAATCCTTTGAACACATTTAACTACCTACTTATGTAATACAACCTTGATCTATTTTACCCTCTTAGATTCACATCAGAACTTGTTTATTCATAAAGATTCCTTACCTTGTCAATATTATTGTCATTCCAATTTCTTATTCTAGATAATGCATGAAATTAATATCAAACAAGCTGCTACTTCGCAGTAACGTGCCATACTAGTAATATTCTGCGATACACTACGTAGCACTATCTACACCCTCAGTATCTAAGCATAGCTTAACTATTTTGTAATATGGGTTCTAGAATATGATTCATTCATATTCTAGAACCCATACGAGTATATCCTAATGTATACACTACCTTTTTAAACATTCATAATTATACATAGGAACATCCAGATCAACGCAAATAAACATTATTCATGCATAATTTAATATTTGCACTAATGCGGTATTGCGGTAATCGAACCTGCATCCCCGACATAGCAGCCGAATGCCGTGCCGCCACGGGACCCTACTTTACACATTATTTTTATTAAAAAATGAAGCCTCTACAATGTTCATTACAAGAAATATACCCTCCTTCATGCTGCCGTAGATATAAGGCGGCAGTTTCTCATAAACTTCCTACCTACATCTAAGCCAAGCATCAAAATAGTCACTTGTGTTTGTAGGACTAAAACCGCCTTTCTTGAAGTTATAATGACGATAGACAAGTTTATGAAAGAAAATAATATGCATCCAGCTATCAAGTCTAGGATAATGGCTTTCTACGAACTACAATGGCAGTATAATTCGGTAACCTACAACATATTTATTGTAATGTGCTTGATTTCTGGTTAAGAATATTATTTCATTATATTTAACAAAAACCAATGATGCATCAAAATCAGGTTTGCCAGGAATTATTACACCATGCGTTAGTGCCACTCATAAGGAACGACGTTTGGGAAGTTATAACAAACGGCAAACATAAGGAAAGATCTCATTTTCAGTTAAATACTTTTTTTGAGATCTTTCTTCGTTTTTTAGTCACTGGCAACAGCAACAACTGGCTAGTTACTGCATGGCAATGTTGATTATGATTTTTTAACAATATTTCCTAATTGATTTTATTGAGAATTATTTGATTTCCAGGGTGTAGAATTAACAGATGAAAATTGGTTAGAGAAAACCGTCGTACCATCAGAACTTCGGAAAAAAGTGTTACATCAAGCAAGATTTAAGGCACTTACATCAATAAAATTCTTTCAGGTTAAAAACAAAGCATATATTCAAACGTTAACTGAAAGTAAGCATTATTATCATCTTTATTACTGATCTATACTATTTATATTATAAAATTGTTCTTATTGTCTGTACATTGAAGATATTTAAAAAAATACTTGGGTTATATCATTATGAACGATTCTGAACCCAAAAATATTCCTTTGGAATCCTTGCACGTTTGTTTGCGATGGACGCAAAAACTACTGAACTTTTTGTAAACTGTGAACTTTCTGTTGGAAAAGTCTTCGTCAGACTTAAAATCTTGCGCGTGTGATCACATTCAGTTGAATAGAATGAGACATAATATATAGTAAAAAACGCGAAAACCGACGTCCACTAGTAACTTATACCTACTCTCACAATGTTTTTTCTTTCTTTTACAACCTTCTTCAATATTCATATGAAGAAGGGGGTAACAGCTAGCTGCACCATGGTAATGTTATTCGGATAAAATCTATTTAAATGGGCGATGGTTCCAAAATGCCTTCAATAACATCATAGTTATAGAATCGGCAAATATCTAGAAAATTATCGCTGCAGGTCAAAAAATCTACATAGTACAAACTGGTATCGCTCGTCTAGTTGTTTAACCAGTTCCAGTACAGCAGCCTATCTCAATGTACCTTTGAATAATAAATCAACTTCAAGATTTAGAATCTAGATGTTAACAAACATTACAGCAGCAACAGATATTATATTACCACCTGGCGAGATCGTTTTCTACGGAGGTACAGTGACCAGAGAACTTTATATAATTGAAAGCGGCTATTGCCTGGTGACGTCTAAGCAAATGAGAGAAACAAATAAAGAACGGGTTTTAGGTCCAGGCAACCATTTGGGCTTACTAGTGCTTCTGTATGGAGTACCTTCTGTTAGCACTGTTGTTACATTAACCCACTGTAAAGTAAGTTTCACTCATTCTACCTAGGTTTTATTAGAATGTTATGTTATTGTTTAATGATAACGTAGGTACTGTTTCGATTGTGCTATCTAGGCCCAGCCATACCAAAAGAGTAAAAACAATATCTAATGGTTAATTAACAGGATATTTCTAATATTTTATTTCTAGCTGATAAGTGTAAGCCACTGTGCCTACACCTCAGCTTTGAGTCTTTTCCCTGATATGAAAGAGCACGAAGGTCTTATGACACCGGAAGAACTAAAACTAATTGAAATGAAAGCCAAATCACAGTGTACAGACTCTTACTTACAACATTACAATCGAGTCCAGGAGAATAAAACGAAGGCAAGGATAACTAATATATTGCAAGACTTCTTCAATAGTGAGTAAATACCTCTTATTATAAGCATTAAGTAGGTATGTACCTATAGTAAATTAGAATAGATTCATGTTTACAGTTATTCGATTTAGTAGTCATCCTTCATGGGACAGTAGACAGGGGGATGTAGTAAGCCTTCTCGAAGAGCGATACCTATGCTCGGGCCCTCTCCGTAAGTAGCGGCATTGCCGTGAAACTAATTACTACACCACGATGGCAACATCCACACGAGAAAGAAGAAGTAGCCAAACAACTAATTATTAACTTTTAAACTTTCGCGTTCCATAACTTATTATACGTAAACGGGACTTAACGCGATACACGTTAAAGGTATATACATACCTTTGGATGCCTGACGTTTCGACCAGGTTACACCGGCCGTGGTCACAGGCTGACCACGGCCGGTGTAACCTGGTCGAAACGTCAGGCATCCAAAGGTATGTATATACCTTTAACGTGTATCGCGTTAAGTCCCGTTTACGTATAATAAACTAATTATTGTTGAAATACATTACATCAGTAACGAGTGCCTATAGGACATAGGTCCAACCAATTGCACCCGAACTTATCCATGGTACCTAGGTACTTTTCACTTCTATCCTCTAACATCATCAGGATATAACTTAATTAAGATCTTTCCATTACAGATTCCTTCATAAACCTTTTGGCGGAGTACAAGACAAGAAAAGAAAGCTATTGGAAGTCATACAAACAGTTCAAAATGCTAAATAACATAGCGCCATATATATTGATGCCGATCATCATTAAGCCAGATGGAATATTCTTGAAAGCGTGGGCATTGATGCGCATTGGCGTAGCGTTTTTATTATGTCTCATGATACCTGTAAGTTTGTGTTTAGCCTCAGTTATATCCAAATTAGGAGTGTCTCGACGAATAGGTACTTAATCTGGGGACGTGGATGTTTTAATTAACTTTAATGATGACTACTTAATGCTCGGACACATTATACCTAATACCTTTAATTTGTTTTTGTAGTCAGAAACCACCCTAAGTACGTGCACAACAAGATGAAATCATAATAATAATAATTCGGTTAAATCTACACTAATATTATAAAGAGGAAAGATTTGTACCTATTTTTGTATGTTTGTATGTTTGTAATGAATAGGCTCAAAAAGTACTGGGCCGATTTAAAAAAATTTTTCACCAATAGAATGCTACATTCTTCCAATTTGACATAGGCTACATTTCATTTTGAAAAAATTAGGGATCCTTGGTAAAATTTGAACAATGTAACCGAAGGTGTAGAAAAATGAGTCTTAAAATGTCTTTCGTCGAATGCGCTGCCGAAACTATTAGCGATAGAACAAAATAATATACAACAATATTGAAGAACATCATAATGTCTACAAAAAACTCCGCGGTAGCATATGTCCAACTATTGTAGTTATGTCACTACAACAACTTTTTTCATTTAATTGTCTACCCCGTGCGAAGCCGGGACGGGCTGCTAGTGTTTAATAATGTTATTGTTTTGTTTTTTTTTAGGTAATATAAATATTTTTATTAGTGTTATAAAAAATATGAATGAACTTAATTCAAAAAGTATAGAATTAATCTATTTAAACTAGTAAATAAAAATTCTACAAAAAAAATTGTTTTATGAGAATACCTTTAGGTACATTAAAAAAAACAAATGTACCTATGTCTCTTATTATATCATTTATGACTTTATCACTTTATTGTCTCATAATACATAATATTAAGTACTTTTATTGGCTGTTTATGAAATATAATATTGGAAGATTCTTTTTACGTCGACACAGTTTAAATTAAAATCACCATCTCTCGATAGCAAGATTGACTTAAGGCATTAGGTACACTACCGCCACAGCGATAGAATTCAGTAATTGCCCTGTCTGAGACTTTCAAACTATGACTATATAAGAAAAGAAAACCCACAACACTTTCTACACAGACATTAGGTGGCCATTTGAAACACTGCTCGTGCAGTTATATTTACACGTAGGTGTTTATACCGTCATTATTATGTAAAAGTTAGCCTACACATTAACACTCGTATTAACTTTTTGATTTCAAGGTGATTGTATCTATGGCGCCATTGTTCACATCTTTCAACATACCACTAATATTTCTGGAGACAATATGCTATATAGATATGTATTTGATGCTCCATGTTGCGTACTATGGTCCAAAAAATCAGCTCATATATCATCCTTATTTGACAGCCAAGCACTATCTACAGGTCAGTATTTTACAAGCTTTTATTTAGTTTCACTTGTCCTGTTGTCTGTAATTAAAACATGCAAGCCATTTTTTGGCCACTTCTGGTTATTGAGCTGAAATTTGGCATACGTACGTAAGGACGTAAGTCCCATAACAATTCAATATTGTAAATAATAAAAGCTTGTTTTTAAAACAGCAGCTTGTTTTATCATTACATTTCCCACCCTTACGCTATAAGTCTGCCTACTGCTGAGTCTTAATTTTATCCTCATAACGAGTCCTCAGAACTCCAACAGCCTATTCCACGGTATTACAAGTCGTGATCGTTATTTAGCAAGACTGTGCGTCAACTACGAAGACCACCCATAGTAGCACACTCGTACCACACTAATTTAATGTAATTTCGATAATGGGAGAGTTGTCTTCATTAACGATGTGTGTTGATTTCACATCGCTGTCTTGCTTAAATTGAAATATTTACTTTTTGACTGCATGCTGTTGTGACGTAGTCAATTAGCAAGCAACGCTCATATTTAATTTAGTTACTATCTACAAGTAAGGCTATGCCACAATACTTATCAAAACATGTAATTTTTATCATCCAAAGCCAAATTAATAAGTAGGGTTTTAGAACATCTAAACACATGATAGTAAGTACTATTTTATATTTCAGGGTCAATTCGTTGTAGATATCTTGACGTGTTTCCCTTGGTATGCACTATGGATGCTTTGTGTTCCCAAACATGACGAAGACCACCGGCCAGATGACCACGCAGTCAATAGCCACTTATTGCACTGCGCAGTTAGACTGATCAATGTGTTGCAAATCATTAAACTTTATGCTGCATCTTGGGCAGATTCTATAGGAGCTTTGAAACGGGTATACATGTATTTTTTTAAATTATTGTCAACCTTTTTATGCTTTGAAGAGTTTGAAGTCAATATGACTTTTTCCTTTATATCCACATAGGTACATCGATGGTCTTGTTAATGCGTCTAAGTAGATATTATTCTGTTCATTACAGTTTGCTAACGATTAGTTGTTCAATTTATACCATTATTATATTTTTTAGGCTTACATGATGAGCGTCGTTCATTTCCTTCTTTTGACACTATTTTTTTTTAATTTATACGCATCCGTGTTGATTACTTTATCGTGCACATACGTGAAGGCAAGTGATCCTGATGATTTTGCACACACAATTGAAAGATTATCGCAAAAGCATTCATACATAAAGGCTGTGTTTCATCCGAATGGTAATATGGTTTGTCGTGAAGGTTAGTATTTATTGCATAATGCTGTTCACTGCTCTGCCCTGCTAATTGTACTTGCAGTAATCGACATTTTTGAGATTTTCCCTTTTCAGGTTCTTGGTTAGATGGAACCGAAATATTAAAAACTCAAGCATTAACACCAAGTAAGGTATATTTATTAGCGTACTATTGGGCGGCATCAAGCTTCGGTGGAGCGGGATTTGGTGATATTGTACCTCAAGATGTAGTCCAAATGATTTTATGTAACTGCGTTAATGTACATGGAGTCTTGTTCTTTGGGTAAGTAGCATTTAGTTATCATTTTTATTACGAGTAACTCCTCAATTTGAAATAACTTAAAACCAAATTCACTCTCATCCCGGTTGCATTCGAGTTTTTCATCTCGAAGCAGTGGTTTGCATGTTTGAAGATTTGGTGAATTTGGTCAATGATAATACATTATGAGAGCGACTGCCATGACCTCCCAACCCGGAAAAGGGCACCTCTATCGGAGCCTACTACATAAACCTACATTATAATCCAAATGAAGGCATCACAATATTTCAAAACAGATACGTGTACGCAAGAATAGCATCGCTTAAAGCCATGGCTGATCAAGTAGTTACGAAATTCCAAGAGAATCTCAAACATCTAGAAATGTTTTTAAATCGAGAAAATATTCCACTCTCACTCAAGAAAACTATCCTTGACTATTGGAAATATCAGTGGAAAAGAACGGGGGGATGGTCGGTGAGTTTTTGAGTGACACAAAATTACCCTACCCTAAAATTTTTAAACTCCTAATTATTTACTTGGGGTCGGCGCAACATTATCATTCCTCTCATACATTCCTGTCAGAAGTAATCTTTTCAGTTTCCCTTTTCATTGACATTTCTTCTCCCATCCAATCCACCAGTGTTTTCCTAGGCCTACCTAAGCTCCTAAAGCAATCTATTTCTACTTTGAACCGTTCGTTCTAACAAATATTATTTCCATCTCGAGTTCCGCCCGCCTTCCATCATTTTCTGATGTGTAATTTTCAAACTTGCTCTAATGGGCTCATTCCTAATTCTGTCCATTCTCGTCTCCGTTACATAGTCTCTCACTCGAAGCTTTTAAGGCCAAACATGGCAATCCAAACAAGAACATTTTACTGGAATTACGATTCATATTTTTAATTAAGGATTTATATATATATCCGAAAAGACTAATTAGTCGTATTCAGATGAGGTTTTCGATAACCAAATGAGCTAACTTTCTTAATCTTTGACTTAATTCCAACATTATATCTATAGCACCAATCAATATTGGGTAAACTGCATGCAAATTTAAACGAAGACGCAGTTTTGCATATGTATGAGAAGACCTTACGAGAAATACCTTTATTCGAAGACGTCGAGTATTCTTTCTTCAGAGCATTTGCAAAGAAGCTTCATGAACGATACTTTCAGAAAGGGTACATGGTTATGAGATCCAATGAAGTTATAGGCACCATGTATATTATTTATCGAGGAAAAGTAAGTACTTAATGTGTACCATCAACCGATTATAATTCAATAATTTATATAAGATTGAACATTGTAGAGGTTCTTTTATCAAAACTTTAGTCATTTAATTTTTGTTCTATTACATCAGCACCAAGATTGAACGAATAAATATGTCATAACGTACGTAACGGACAGTAGGTAGGTATGTAACGTAAATAATGAAAGCTTTATATTTAACTTTATTAAATGTAATATCCTATTATATAACATATGCATTTCAGTTTTTTAAACTTTAAATATATAAAACCTTACCTATGCCCAATGCAATAAGTCCTACTCCTGCCACAGAATACCTAATAGGTAGTACCTACTACTCTGGCCTTTTTTAACAAAGGTTACCTTTATACATAGGTACCTAAATACAAAGTTTCCTCTTCGCGTAAACCTAGATAGGTATGTTTTGAGTAGGTATATATCCCAGTAATCACATCTCTTGCTCAGCTTCATATCGTTTAGAAAGTAGGTAATAAATGATAAAACAGATTTTTACCTTCTTAGTAGGTATTCTGTAAAAAGGTCTCATTTACATTCTCGCCTAATAAGTATTCTAACAGTCCTCTTGACAATCTAGGTGTTAAGTTTAATTCAAATTAGTACATAGGTACAAGTACCTACTAATTGAATAAAATTTTCAGTTCGCAACATCTTTATCTGACGTGAATAAGTTACATCGAAGCGTATCTTTACATACTTGTTATAGCCTTGTGCCATTCTGTTGCGCGCCTCATTAGCGTGACTTAGTTGCTTTAAGTGTTGCCTTAATAAACAGCTCGTAAATAAAACATTATATCATACTAATCCTAGTACTAACATCATCGGATTTTTACAAAAAGTAAGGAAGTTTCGAAATTTTTAACCGACTTCAAAAGGAAGTTCACCATTTGAACTGTAGGTATGTTTGTCCGCGATTATCTTGTGTTTGTTGATCGATTTTGATACTATTATCTTGTTATTATCAGAAAAGTATATTTTACATTCTGGGGAAAGTTTTTTTTATACTTAATCGACTTAAAAAAGAAGGAAGTTAGTTGTATTTATTATAAGAATAATTTTAAAATAGGTGGATATAATGTCGAATATCAATGAAGTGGAAGCATGCATGGGACCAGGTGGAATATTCGGAAATATAAAAGGAGCCAACAGATATCTGACTATGTCAAACGTAGTTGCTTCTAGAAATATTGATGTCCTATGTATGCAGGGACGAGACTTCTACGCACTTTTAAAGGTGATTAAATTAACATTTTGTAAAGAAGTAGGAAATCTACTATATTTATATCACCTATACCTACTTAATTAAATCAATTGAAATAATCATTATGTAACCAATTAATCATTATTCAATGTTATAAGTGGACCCGAGCTATGTGCTAATTAAAATCAAAATTATGTTTCAGAGTTATCCATCAGTTTTAAGGAAAGTGAAAGAATCTGTTGAAGCTGCCCCCAAAGACTACGTTCTACCAACCGTTGGCATGTTTTCCAGAGCCAGCGGAGATTTAAACGTATCTATTGACAAATTTTATGAACTATCCATTTTACCACTCCATAGTATAAAACTATTATAATACTTATCTAATCTATATAATCCAACTGCCTACTAATGTTACAAATGCGAAAGTTTGTGATGATGTTTGGATGTTTAGATGTTTGAATATTTTTTACTCAACCACGCTCTAACCTGTAGCCTGGAATAACACATATATCTACCAGGTTCCCATGGATTGCGGTAACATAAATAAAATTCAATGCGGGCGAAGTCGCCGGTATTAAGTAGCCAGTAATATTATAAATGTGAAAGTTTGTGAAGATGTTTTATGTTTGTTACTCGATCACGTTCAAACGGCTAAACGTATAGAGCTTAAATTTGGTAGAGGAATAAATTAATCTAGAATAACACACAGGCTTTTTATCCCTAGAAAAGGTTCCTATGAGAATGGGATCGAACGCGCAGGCGAACGCAGACAACAACTAGTAACCTATAAGGATTCACTTCCACCTCGTTCATTTCCAATTGTTTTGAACATTATAACTTTTTTCAGCCAATCCATTCTTTTCCTGCATCATATGAAACGGGTGAGGAAGAAGAAGATGAAGAAATAGATATTAATAAGCCTTCCGAAGTAAATATTTATGAATATTTATTTGAGTTTTGAATCCCTTGTAGTTTAAAAGTTTTGAAAACCGTGTATTTTTCAGAGCCCAGAAAAAAGTATGACGGGATCGCATGGATCCCGGTCTCTTATTTCCGCTACGTGTGCAGATTATACTCAGGCACCATTCCTTATTTTCAAACCTCACAAGTAAAGTTTTCGTTTGTACTCCATGTTATATACGTAGGTCTAAGAGCGTCCTTCAAGGGATTTTTGCCCTGATCGCAAAGAACCCACCACAAACCTGCGCCAGTGTCTCGATAATCACTAGGTGCACCACCGGCTTGCAAGTAAGGTTGACTGAGACCACGAAGATCATGGTGGGTCGCCACTTCCATTAGAGATTTTGAATAAAAAATCGCTTCATAAAAAAACTGCACTTACTTAAAACTTATTTTATATAAGTTGTAAACAAAGACAATATAATGGATGATTTCTGAATTTCAGATGGTTCCGAAGCAGCATAGTACCTGATTGTGGACTAGTCACGTTTATGGGTAGCGCTCATATTTATCTATTTTTCATCGTTAATTAAGTTAAGTAGTGAGACAAATTACCTACATTCGCGATTACATTCGCACCATACATAGATAGACGTGCGGCCACCACTGCAAGTGTGCATTGTGGGTCTTAAAATACGTTTTTTTCATTAAGTTTGAGGAAAAAAATATTCGACATAGATGAGTTTCCAGAATGTTTCTTGACTACGAGGCGTGTCCATTGATATTTTAACGTGCCAATACGCTATGTTGATACATTTGATTTTGCTTCTAATTACTTCAATCAGAACCAAATCGCGTATAGGGAGATCAAGCCAGTTTCAATAAAAATGAAAAGGAATATCTTCAATACATGATATGCACATTATGCACAAATATGTTTTTGTTTTTCAGAATATCTCATTCTCTTCCTATCGTACGTGGATTTCATACTATTGATGTATCAAATGACATTCCTGTCGGTGACTCATTTTTTTTACATCTGTGTTGTATTCGACTTGATATTTCTTTACAAGGTGTTCCTGGATATTCATAGCGGATATATGAATAGATATGGAGACTATGTGTTAGATCCACAGAAAGTGCGAAAAATGTTAGTACATACTTATATACTTACCTACTTGTCTAATTTTTAACAGAGATTAAAATGGAAAGTTAAATAATTAAGTTAAAAAATGTGTCACAACTTTTGTTTTAATCATTTTTAATCTATATTAGTGGCTTTAAAACTTTGGAATAGGTACAGATAGTTAAGATCCTACTTCAAAATTTAATGCTTATTGCAGGTATTTCTCAAAAGTATACCTTCGACGAAGAGATTTCCTATCAATATTTCCAATATGTTACTTCGTATTCGCGCTGTCTTTGAAACCAGAAATGAAGATGATTTTATTTTGCTACACAAGAGCCCCTCAGTTGGCAAGAATCTCATATTTGTTTACGTATAGAACACATAAAAAAACAAATATTGGTTCTGCGAACTTATTATTTAAACTGACGTAAGTGTATATTTAGAAATGTTTTTAGAGGGGGAAAATTATTTTTTTTAAACGTATAGTTTTAGTATTTTTGCTAACCCTTATTTAAAGAGATATGACGCAGCTGGCAGTGGGGCCAATCATGTGCTTGTACATCATCTGTTTGCACTTGTCCATCTTTTTATATTTCTTGAAATTTGGCAATGCCTGAATATCGGTCGTCAATAGCCAGTACCTACGTTTACGCGACTACAATGTTTGTTTGCTATATTAGTAATATTAAACTAAGTAGGTAGCGGTAGCGTATTATTTCTAAGTACAACTTTTAAAGTTTCGAGGCGATACAAGTAGACAGTCTACCTTTCAAAAGCTTAATTATGACTGAAAATTTTATAGAACAAAGCTTAATTATGACTGAAAATTTTATAGAACAAAGATATTCTATCTCTATATGTAATAGTGATATTCTTCTTTGTTATATGAACTTGCCACAAAATAAGACAAGTTCTATAACTTTCTCATGAATTCGTAGAACTCACTTGAACAATAATGCTACCTACAAGTAGATCTCTCTACAAATAACCGTAGGCTCATTATCCACGCTAACATGTAAAACGCGAAAGTAACACTGTCCAAACAGTCACTTCAATACCTTTTTACGACTTCACCTGAGAACCGATTCTAATGCAACTTGACAACGAGGTACTTTTGAGAAGTACAAAGATTACTATTAACCCCTTTAAACGAGAAGACAAAATTGCGACACAGGAGCCCGATTCACTAACGTCACATTTTCATAACGTGTGATTTCCATTCGATGTATCAACTAAAATATGATTGGTCTGTCTATAATCTATGTTCTTTTATGTTTTAACGTTATTTACAGTACGATTGCAATCTGGGCATCTATTCTATCTCACGTGAACGCTTGCCTATTTTTTAAACTCTCATGCCTAACTCCAGTCCACTGCACTTCTGCTAACTGGATGTCAAAACCGGAGCTAAATTTACGGGCGAAATATTCCGAGGTACCTATTCATAAGGCATTTAGAGGAATTTTGAAAATTATTACTGCTTAAGTTGCGTAACTAGTTGTGTCGTGGGGAAAGATTCTCTACCGCACAACTTTAGGCATGCTAGTTGATCGGTGGGAAGTAATCGATTTTACTATTGCAATTAATTACCAATTGCTCTCATCAGCTTATGAGAAATAATAAAATTATGCTGAATTTTCTACCCAACTGTGCGAAAGTATAAACAGGGTTATATTTCTCAGGCGTATGTAGGTACTTATTTAGAATTTTTAATACCTCTAAAGCATCCCAACATTAGGATGGAATTTATGAACTGAGACGAGGATAAAACCTTTGTTAAAGTTATATGTATTTGGGTGGGCGATACGGTACAGTGACCCGAGGTCGTGCCGGGGTTTGGAGGTACGTCCGTTATAGTAATTGTTTCTATCCATGGCCTTGCAAGCAAGGACCAGAAAGGGGGCACTCACTGTACCTCCGCATTGTCTGTACAGAACTCATACTTGTATCTTGGACATAGGTAAATCACCCATAGCTATCGCTAAACATGGCACTTAGCACTATCTCAGCAAAGCTACTAATTCTAGAAAACTTTATTGCACCGATTTTCAAAAACAATGACTTTACAAGGAGTACCGCCACTAAATTTACCATTAGATACCTATTACCTTACCTTACACCCCGGTAATTAAGACCCGAGACGGCGTGCGGTTTTAGTCGGTTCGATCTCGATATAAACACCCCCGATGGTCGATGGGGATTTCCGCATGATAAAAAGGTACCTATGAGTTCTCCCAACTAGTCTAGTCTCACAGGAGGATACCAGACAATGAGACGCATGAAAGCTTAATGTTTGACCGTTTCTATTTTACTACACCTACCATTCATATAATATATCTAATTCTGAAATAAAAAAATACATAATACACCTGTTTTGCTAGTAATATGAGTTATAAAAAACTTTATAATGATAATAAAAAAGACATAAAAGCAGAACAACAGCGAATTAAAAATACAGATGAGTAAATTATTAAATTCGCCTGTTACTTTCAGTATTGTACTTACTTTTCAGGAAAATTATTTCGCGTTATACGTGGCTGCACTGTGGTATATGATAAATTTACTGACGATTACGGGCACAGGAGATGTAACGGCGCAAAATAGTTTCGAAGTAATTGAAACTATTATCGTTATAGTAGTCATCAAGTTTTGTACAGGTATGCAAAAATAATTTTATGAGATACTATATAAGGCGACTTGCCTGTCTGACTAAGAGCCTACTGCGCAATATTGTGCTCCTAAGTTGGGTATGAAATCGTAGCATGACTTGCCTGCTATGTTTTTTACAAAGAGAATGCATATTAGTTCTTCAAGAAGACTGATTTTACGGCACGAGTACAAATTTAATACTACGGTACAATAAAGCGAGCTATTATGCTTCTTGCGTGGGATACTAACTGATAAACATTACGCAGACAGTTAGACAGTTAAAATAACTTCCACTGTCTTCGTTGTAGTTTTTATCTTAGACGAGATAGGCAATTCCCACGCAACTCAAGCCATCAAAGCATATTTACGTTTGTTGTATGATCAATCCTACAATAAGTCTTTATTTTCAGGACTCTTGATATCAGAAATGTCAGCAATGATATCAGCGCATTCATCATCGCGTATAGCATATGATTACGATATCAACGAATTGAGAGACGGCCTTAGAGACATGGATTTGAGTTTACACCAAATGAATAAGATGTGGGACTATGTTCGTGAACTTTGGAATAGACAGCAAGGCAAACAGGTAGGTAAATGAAAATTTTAGGCAATTTCATTTAGACCGGATTTCACCCATAAATGTAAACGCGTTTAAAACAATTTAAACTGCGTTAGAGTTAAGTTAAGCTGTTTTAAAGAAATTCACCATTAGAACAAGCTATGGACGTTGGACGTATCTATCTTCAACTTACAAAATACCAAAGGGACCTAAATAGTACTACCTAGTTGCATGGATTACGTGAATACTAATCTCACTCTTAAGAAGTATCTCACCTCTAGTTGTCGACCGTACCTTCTACATACGTTTGCGACCTATTGACCAGTGGGGCGAGCACGAATTTTCTTTCGTATCGAGTTCGTAACGTGTGCGACAAAAAATGTATGAAATTTTTACAGCGCCCCTATCGTGCGTAAAAGGAACTGTACAAATCTCATATAATTTCTATCGCACACGTTACGAACTCGATTCGAAAGAAAATTCGTGCTCGCCCCACAGTATGTATACAATTTTATTCTAAGCAAGTTTTAATTCGCTACGATTTGTATCTAATATTTGTTAAAATTTTGATGTTATGAGATTCCAACCAACCTCACCTGCAAACCAGCACACCTGCTGATTAACGGATGAGTATCTAGCATTGGCGTTCCTTTAGAAGTTGGATAGTCAGACGGTAGTCTTCTTATTATGTGCCTCTTCATTACTGAAGGTTGGCCGCTAGCTTTTTGTAATACTCTGTCTGCAGCCAAATGGACCAGATGTTCATGTCAGCAAGAAGAAGCAAGACGGTAGTCGTTGTCTTTTAATATATAGACAAACCAGTAGGTACATAAAGAAATGAGGCGTATTTCGGAGTTCGGGCTATAAAGAGCAGGCTCTGGATGCAACCGCAATTAGCGCTCAGATAATGATGGATGTTTGTTAATTTTTCCAAATAAAGCCACCCCGATATGGAAATGGTCGGGAGATTTTTGCTCGGCAGTGGGAGTAAACAAATTAATCATAATAAAAACCTATTAAACAGTATATTTCTCAAGTTCTAAAGCCAGAAACTTTATAGCGCTGTAGGCGTATGCCATAATAGTTAATCGGTAGGAGTGTACAAACGTGGCTATAACAACTTTTTACTTTAATGAATCGTTTTTTGGCAAGGACCACATGGCCCCGCCTTAACCACGCCTCATATGATCCTATTGCCAATGCTTGTGTTTTGGCACTGTCAAGAACTACAATTGAAAACTAATTTTATTGCGTCGTTACATTCAACTAAACAAGCCTATGGTCGCGTCACTCACACATTATCAAGATACTGTTTCAAATAACAGCTGCTTTTATTCAGAGCACTATGATTTGTTTTCACTACGCTTGATGGTAAACTGTAAGTGTAGTCCAAATAATGGATAGACTTAGACAGATACCTAAAACATAGTAGGTAAATGTGAAATCTATGAAGCATTATCACGCTTTTTTTAATCCGAGGTCCGCTTGTTGCCTTTGATTTGTATGTCATACCCCGAATGGAAAACCTAGTCCGTTGTTTAGCAGGTTGGCTTAGGCCTTAAGGGTCCCTACCCTTAAGGCCTATATTACAGAAGCCATATACAGGCCTATAAACAGAGCCCTCTCTGTAGCTGTACACACTATCATAACTCTTTGACATAATTTAAAATCACTCTTGGTAATCAAGTGCTATAGTCGCACTTTAAAACGTTTTAAAATGCTTCACGCGGAGCGGATGTTTGCTTACTCCTTCTGCTTTTCATTTGGCTTACCTATAAAGGTGGTGCCGTTCAAGGGTGACTGCCACTTGACCTCCCAACCCCAAGAGGAATGACTGCGCCAGAGCCTTGTCTATTAATCAGCGGGAGTAGGTACTGGTTAGCAGATAAGGTTGGCTTGGGTCTCGAAGATCGTGGTGGAGCCCCATAAAATAGTCTTGAGTTGAGCAACTGTACTTATGAGTTTTCTTTCCACAAGCAAGCTTTTTCAAGCGGAATTTACTATAGATTATACAATTCTTAAAATGCACTTCAAGGCCATAATTAACCGGCTTTTTCAACTCGTCTTTGCACGGTCTTCGGTATCCTTGTTTTCCTTTATACCTTTTGGGTGGCATTTACAGCATAATACACGGCTCACCTAGGAAGGACTTTATCTAGGCCATTAGCACGCATATCGTCTTTTACGACTCAAACCAGCATTGCGCGAAAACTATCAAATCGACGTTAATGCAATATTATTGTTTTTTTATATCACTTAGGTGACAGACAAGCACACGGCCCACCTAATGGGAATAGGGTCAACGTGGCCTATGGACGTGTGCAACACCAGGAGCATCACACTCGAGTTAACTCATTATTGTAGTTGTTACTAGATTATCTTGTAAATCTTTTTTCGATAATAATTTCAAACATTTACGTATCCCACAAATATAACCACCGCCATTTTACGTCTGCAACAACGAATTATGTCACCGACACATTAATATTTTATGTGATTTCTATGAAAACCAGATGCCTGCACTCATATACACTTTACCATTCCGCCTTCGATGCCAAGTAATGGAGGCAGTTTACGGCTCGCATATAAGGGAATCTGTTATATTCCGCAAGACTGATGACGATTTTAAAAGAATGCTGGCCATGTGGATGAGACACTGCGTATTCTTTCCGGGCAATTACATAGTGCAATGTGGGGACTCAGACCAATGCATATATTTCATACATAGAGGACAAGTAAGTATGACATAATATTCATGTTCTTGTGACGTAATTTCATTTGTAATCTGTGTTAATGGCACTATTAAACTGGTCATATTTCTAAATGCAATTAAATGGTAATTTGACATGGTAGATTAACGTCCTATTTATCATGAACGTATAAAGACTACGGACAGAATGCGCAGAAGACGAGCCTGTGTCACAAAAATGGTGATGCCTAACCATGCCATGTGTGAGTGGATTTTGGGTTGCGATATGTTGCCCAAAGGAGATGTTTCATTTTGAGCCCCCTAATTGTACACAATACAAAAAAAGAGAAATAATACCGGTTATTGACAAAATACAATTATTTTATTCGCCTCCGAAATTCAAGGGCATAAATGAATAAAATATGAGTAACTACATTTTTATAGTTTTAGTTTGCCATAATTAGTCAGAGTTAGATTCCGCCCATAATACGAGGCAATATTATAAGAATTGAATAGTGAAAAATGAAAACTACATTGCCTAGATATTTTTCTAAGTAGTGTACAATTATCGGGCCCAAGGTCCATACATTTGTGAAACATCTCCTTTGATTGGAAAGTGAATGGCGGATATTTTTACTAGCCGTCACTACGGTTTTACAATATTTTACAACACAAAATATGCTGTATTTTTTTTCATTACTTGGCTGTTTGAATCGAATTGCGTTTGGCGCGTAGTGGCTGACAAATGTGTGTGGGAGTGTGTGTACCGATTTGTACCTATGTACAAGCAAGTGGGCCGACTCTATTGTCTTCAGTTGTATTCTTCAACACGTTACGTCCATAGTTTATACATTCATGCTATTAATATTTAAATTATAAATCATCACTTGTTCCGACATCTAATAACACTTTGCTGTTTTACGATATTGGTTATGCATACTTTAAAGGTTGAAGTGCTAACCGTACATCCGAACTTGACGGAATCAATATACGATGTTTTAGAACCAGAGGACAGCTTTGGCATTGCTCAGGTAATAATAATTATGTACCTACTTATTAACCCTCATATGCCATACCATTGTTATATAAAAATATTAATGAGTAATATCGACATCAATACTTGCAGTTAAGATAATATTGCTTATGTTAGCAGTGGGTTCACTTCGGTAGTGTAATGGCCAGGATTCGAACCTAGGACCTCTCGGTAGTAAAGCCGACTCCATAACCATTAAGCTACCGATGCTGCCATACCATTAAGAGAGTTGAGTGGACTATGATAATACTTCTATATTGTATATTCTCTAAGCGTCAACAATATTTTCGTATTATTCAAAAACAAGAACAGCTTTTAGCACCCACACACGCACCTTAAAGTTTCCTGACCAAATTTGAGTTCCACTCTGCTTCTTTATAAATAATACGATGAAAAAGTTATTTTTTTGTACATTTGAAAGTCAAATTAAGTTCAACCCACCTTATAAATGAGTCTGGGTATTAAAATTGTGCAGAATTGATACATACATACAAAAAAGGCGTGATTTGTATGTAGTTAGTAGTATTTGTATGTGTAGTAGGCAGAGACAACATCTTTCCACTTGCTACGATCTTGGCATACTCCTTTCGCTTCTTCAACTTTGATCTACCAGGGATATAATACCAACCAAGTATAAGAATGTAGGGATGAAAATCTTGACTATTTACTCTCACGCCAATTATAGAACAAGAAATTAAACAATGGCTTGAAGACGTGACCTCATGAATAACGTGAGTCATTGATGAGTTGATCAGTCCTTGTATTGGTTTCAAAAGTCAAAAGTTTTTGATCTCACTACCTAGGTGATAGCAAAATACTTGACTAAATTGTTTCAATTTGTATTCCAGATGACAGATTTGTGTCGGCCGACCAGAGTAGTTTTTTATATCAATTACAAGCACAAGGCCCACCTGATAGGAAGTGGTCACCGTGGCCTATAAACGTGTGCAACACCAGGGGTGTCACACTTGCGCTGCCGACCTGTAAAATCCTTCTAAAAAGATACAGGCACGTAACTTAGCCAGGTTTGGGATAAGTTCGCGCATCGTGCACGTTGAGCCAATCAAATGATTCAAAGTACGAACAATCAGAACGGAACGTTGATTCGGTACAAGACGTCTCTCGGCGACATCTGATTGGTCCGTCAAGTGACGGACCAATCATATGTCCGCGACGGCGCAACCGCGTCTCCCGCGACCCGCTCATACCTCAAAGGGGACCTAAAAATCGACCTTTGCGCATATGACGCGTCTGGCCAATTTACGTGCCGGTATCTGTACCCTTCTTGAAGAACCTCATTTATTGTATTATTATAAACACATAAGCTGATAAAGATTATTAGTCTACCGACTAAACCGATTCTTAAGATAGCAATTCAGCTTAACTGGACTGGAAGTGTTGGGTGGGGGGGAGGGAGGGGGCAACATACTGTATTCTTTGAAAGAGGAAAATGTTCCAGAACGGTTTTAATTTTTCTAGGGGCTGTTTGTGGGCGTGGCTCATCATTTTTCATTCCGAGCGCGGACTGTAGTCGACATTGTATATTTAAAGCTGGACCAATGGAAATATTTGCTGGACTACTATCCGAAGTCCGCGAAGCTAGTTCGAAGAAAAGTCGAAAACGTATACTTAGCTATATAATCTAATATCTGTAGATACTAATATAATAAAGGTGAAGAATTTGTTCAGTTTAACGCGCTAATCTCAGGAACTACTGGTTCGAATTGAAAAATTGTATTGGATAGCTTATTTATCGAGGAAGGCAAGATATTCACGCTACTACCCAGGAGCGGTAATCGGAGCAGTGATCAATGTCAACAAATGGGGCAAATTTCCATACATTTTTGCAAAACTATTTAATTACGGGCATGTATGAACAATTAACGTCGTTCGTTGTTATTTAGTATGGTCGTTTCATTTAGTATTAGTAACCTAATGTAATGTTAATAAAATATTAAAGTTTATTATATCAAAATCTTTGCTTTATTTGGTATCAATATTTGACATCAATAGGATAAATTAACATTTATTGTTTAACATGTATGAGGGAAACCCAATACTATTTTTATTATACAAACGCTTGTACGTAACTATGGCGTCATAACACAACATTTATCTTTAATTTTATTAAAGTAATTGTTATCTTATGCTAGATTTAGGTTTCTATAGCAGGTACAAAAGTAAAAAAATATCTATGTAAGCCTTGCATACTGTAACGGAGATAATAAATACCTAATAATAACACAAATTCGACGAATTATTCAAAAATACCTAAGTTTTTCAATTATGAAATTTCGTAACGATAGACCGAACAGTAAGGACACTTCTTGAATAAACAGCAATCAATTCATACGAACTCCATACAAGCAGTCTGTATTAAATACAAAACAATTCCGAAACATAATCAGGATTATTCAATGAAGCAATTAGTATGCTTATTTTTCTTAAAGGTTCGGAAAAAGTGAACATCCAGGACGGGACTTGAAACCGCGACCAGTCCTTTGGGGACATATCCTCTAGATATTCGAAACTCTACGATATATTTTACGTCTTGGGCGATGCTGGAGCCATCTACCATAATTCTTACAAACTACGGAAATCATGCATGATGTGACAACCATTTCAAATCTAGAATGTGTTTTTTTCGTCTATTTCCACCTGTTCTGTTGACAGAACTAGTGGGAATTATTTTCCCATTAGTTCTGTCCACAGAACAAATGGGAAAGCAATTCCCACCTATTCTGTTGAGTAGTTCTGTTGGCAGAACTAGTGGAAAAAAAATCCCACTAGTTCTGCCAACAGAACAACTCAACAGAACAGGTGGGAATAGACGAGATAGTTCAGTTGGTCAGAATAGTAAATCATTAGTCGTGAGTTCAAGTCCCGTCCTGGATGTCCACTTTTCCGAACTGAATCTACTAGAAGATTATTAAATTACAAAACTAAAAAATCAAAACAAAACTAAAAAAAATAACAACTGCAATAAAAGAATTGCACTTAAATACTTCTAATGGGATCATACATATGCTACTTAAAATCAATATAGGCGTCACGAATTAAAATGCTGCTTAAAATTAATATAGGCGTCACAAATTAAATGCTACTTAAAATCAGTAAAGGTATCATACCGACTCGTAATCTAGTTATGTAAACCTAGTCGTTCTGACGCTTTCTCTTCTTATTAACAACTCGTTGCGACTGGTTAGACGTGGAGGCTTGACTCATATCTACTTCACTGACATCTGCTGACGTCGACGCCTGATTCAGAGTTGGTTCGGCTATTGTGCTGTATGCAACGGACTGCTGAGTCATTTGCAGCTGTTGAGTTTGTGACCATCTGGAACTAATTGGGACAGATTTGAGGATCTCAACTTATCTTTTTTTGTATACTACGTAGGTGGCAGACAAGCACACGGCCCACCTGATGGAAGGCGGTCACCGTTGCCTATGGACGTGTGCAACACTAAGGGTGACACGCACGCGCTGCCTAACCTGAAGGGAAGGGGGAGAGCTAGGAAGAGGTGAGGTTTTATTCATGATAGGCTTACGTTGGACCTTATCTCATCTGATGGTAAGTGATGATGTGGTATACAATAAATCACGCTTGCCTAGAAGGAATCTATTCACTCGTGGCTTGAGTATTCCCAGGTTTCCGGAAACACAGACTCAGGAATCTCTCAGAGTGAATTCCACTCCTATGTTCATATGTTTTTAACAGTCTTTATAGGTATAGGTCTATGTTATAGGTTCTAGAATGCGAATAAACATACTTATTGTATACTTTTTTTCGCAAATACAATATAAATAGAAACACCCAGACAAATGCAAATATGTAGATATATTCATACATACAAACATTTGCACAGACCGGGAATCGAACCCGCGCTCGCTGACGAAACAGCCGAATATACTACCGCTACGCTACAGAGGCCTTCAAACTATAACAAAACATTAAATAAAACACTCACCTCTCACAGTTCAACCGCTCCAACTGATCCACACTGTAATCAATTTTACAACAAGGCCACTTCTCCACTTTCTCTATGTACTTCTTCAGGCATCTCGTATGAACTGCTTCACCGCAACCTGGACAATTGTAACCCTGAAATAGAGTACCACAATGCATACTTTAGTTTGCATGACTTATTATTGCCAGTAGCTCTATCACTATCTGCTTGTTTTGTCTGTTTGTTCTTCTCCTCTGTGCCAATAGATCAGTAATAAGTTATTAATTTTAAAAAACCTTTTTAAAAACAGCTTCATAGTATAGGCTAACTTGGCAAGATTTTGGAGTAGTGTGAGCCCAACTACTCCAAAACCTTGCCAAGTTAGATGCCGTACACTATACTTGTTTATATGCGACGCATTTTGCCACAAACAAATATAGTGTACAGCATCTAACTTGGCAAGGTTTCGGAGTAGTGGGGCCCACACTACTTCAAAATATTGCCAAATTAGTTTCCGTGAACTATAAGTGCCTAACCAGATAAATTGTTCCACATCACGTCAACCAGATAAAGTTCCTATGACCACTTACCATCGCCATCTTCAGACCCTGGATATCATATAGCTTCAGAATATTTGCCAAGACAAAACAAGTGAACTTCATTGGTTTATCTTGTTTAATTCAGAAGTTCCTATGGAAATCTTTCGATATCATCATAAGACCAGTTTCATAGTACCATATTATTGTCACTGAAGATTCACCAGTCTACAAATCTGAGCCCAGTCTGATGTATACTAACCATACTTATAAACAACAGAGCAAGATTAAACAAAGCTTGTAATAAAAAATGGTGTATGATACAAGAGAAAAGTAAGTAAAAGCAAAGAAAAATGTGTGTTCAACATACTCTAAAAACAATTTGCTTGCATAGACAGCATTCGGCAATAGTATCTGGCATGTTCTCACGAAAATAGCCTTCAAACTCATGAATAGTTCTGACACCTAGAGCGTAGTTATTTTCTTCCTTGTCTAAGTACCGCATCTTGCACCATAAATCGAGCAGCTCCTGTAATACCATAAAATTATTCTTAGTAATAATCAGAGATGTAATACTCCGATTTGCATGTAAAACGTAGGCATGAAAGTAATATCCTAAGGGAGGCATTAAGTGCAGAAGTGTATGGTTACAAGGGAAGAGGGCGATGGAGGTGTTTGGAATAGCATTGTCTGATGGTTGAATGTTAAGATGACTGCAAGTAGAGATGAGGAAATAGCAGACATCTTGAGTAGACCATTGTCATCAGTGAATTAATTTGGGATTAGAGCAGGAAGGAGGATGATGAATTATATAATTTAACACAAGATTGATGGCTGCTTCAGCTGTAAAGTTAGGCAGCTGTCATCCATCACGTATTTGTTTATGTTTTTGTTCCAAATAACGATTTTGTTTATTTAAAGAAGTCAGCCAGACAGACAGAGCAGCATTAGGCCCGTTTACTATATTCCAATAAATTTATTATTGGAATACCGTACAACGTCGCAACAAAAAATAAGGGGTGAAAAGTAATAAGGGGTGATTTCTGAATGCCTTTTCTATTAAATTTAATTCTATATATTTCATGGAAAGAAGGAGCCAGACCAACCAATGCAATAGGATGTGATAATGTTCTACACCATTATCATAATAATTTGTTTGTATTTCTCACCATTTCACAGTAATTGCTTACAGTTGAAAAACACATAAAATACAATATACCTAACTTGATAAATAAAATGATATGAAATTATTATTTGCATGAGCTCTAGTTTACTTACTTGTGCATTAGTCTTGGTGAAAGAGGATGTCATTCTGCCAACCAAATTTAAAGCATTGATTCCCGTGATTTGTCTAGATTCAGTGGTCATAATTTGCTCGAGAAGTGTTCTGAAAAACTCCAATTCAGTAGCAGAAAATAAAGTTTGCGCTTTGGTAGCGGAGTCATAACCTAAAGACATGAAGACTAGAACCTCTTCTTCAGTAACTTCATCGTTTGTAATTTTTATTTGTTGTTGAAACTGGCGTATATTTTCATTAATTAATTTTACCAAATCTCGGATATCTATTTCCTCGTTATCTGAAACATGTAAAACAATGTTATGTTAGAAAACAATTTACCATCAAGTGAGATTCTGGTCAAATATGAGCCTATCAACTAGGTACACTTATTGAGAAAGCAACATTATCTCATGAGACTTTTATAGTGCAATATAAAAAAAGTACGTACCAAAAATTCTTGCCATTATTTTTTTAGTTTTGTGCATTGATAGGACTCCTAGGCTGCCCATGGTCCTGAGAAGATATCTGTGTTGATCTCCGTAAGACATTGTTATCATTTGTATCCGTAAGATACAGTAAACTTTTTTATTGCGAGTAATAACACTTAAGCCAATAATAAGTACTTAACCAATACGATCAACATACAACTCTTACAAGCATTATAATAATACAAAACACAATACAAAACAAACAACAAACCGCGAAAATGATGATCTATAGCTTCATGGCTAGGGTTACCATCCGTCCGGATTAATCCGGACATGTCCGGACTTTTAGGCACTTGTCCGGACTTTGTCCGGCTTTTTAATTTGTCCGGACTTTTAAAATTAGATGGTATTATCTTCTTCCAAAACTGTAGAAAGGTCAAGTCTGTACATTAAATATTTTATGGGGTATGCAAAATTACCTACTATTGGGGGATGATTGGTGATTGTTTGTCTTTCTGTCTGTCTGTGCACGCATGAATCAGAAACTACTCGAGGGATTATGATCAAACTTTATACGGTTATAGTGTTCATACTTGACTGGGCATTAATGTTGCCCAGAAGTATGAACACTTATAACTACTTTTTATACTTGAAACGTATACCCGTGACTTCGGCCGCATTCGTTTTTGGCCATACCTCTGGTTCTACTTAACCAAATACAACCAAACATACGGTAAATTTTGAGTCTAAGCAAGACCTTTCTAATAAAAAAAACCGCATCAAAATCCGTTCAGTTGTTATCGCTCCTCGCGATGAAAGTAAAACAACTCTTAGAATCGCGATATCTTTTGAGTCTAAGCAAGACCTTTCTAATACAAAACCACATCAAAATCCGTTCGGTAGTTTTTCACTCCTCGCGATGGAAGTAAAATCGCGATATCTCAGGAATGGTAACTCTTAGGAAAAATCATGGAGACTATTTTTGTAGATGTCATTTAAAGATAGTAGGTACAACTTTGGTCTGATGTTTTTTTTTAAATTCCGTTTTGGAGGAAAATTCAAAAACCTCAAGTTTTGACCCCGAATTGCGACGGGCGTTTTAAGTCCCCGCCTGCACCTCGCATCCTACCCCCCCCCCCCCCCCGTGCTGGTTGCAGGTTGCAACGAAGTGTCCGGACTTTTATCTAAATGTCCGGCTTTTTGTCAGGACTTATCAAATTCCTAAATGGTAACCCTATTCATGGCGATGAAGCGGTTATTTGACAAATGACATTATTGACAATATTGACTTTGACAATAAAATTTGACGTAAGGATGAATGAAGCTGATATATTAATATTAGTAACAAGATTAGTAATCTTTACGTATTAGTAATCCGATGCACAATGATAATGATATTAGTAATATTTTAATACATAATACTCGACCATATATATTATTATGGTCGAGTCGAGTATAATATCATTCTGTTTTCAGTTACATTCCACTAGATACAGATACATGCGTGTGTGCTCGAATTGAATTATTGTTTTAAATGATTATTAGACATTAAAATATTAGTCTAATTTATTGAGCACGAGAACATAATATCTATTAATGTAATACATATTATTTATGTTAATACGTATGCATCACTGCTGGCAGCTGTATGCATTGGTCGTCGGTAAGTATAATATTACTAATAATTAAATGTTAGTTAAGATTATTGTAATCCCATGAGACTAATAATAATAAGATTAGCTACGACCAATTATAATTAGATTATTATAATTGGTCCCTGTACCCGATACCGGTGGGGTACTATTTTTTATATTTTTAAATGTATTTTTTTTTTAGATATATTTAAAAATGTAATTTATATGTGTATATTTAAAATAAGATTAGCTAATACTGATAAAAATATCGGTATTAACACACCATACTTGCGACGTTTCCTGACAGCCCATTCAATAATTGCACAGACCATAATTTACATTACATTAAATTTTGGGATTGTTATGCCTACGTTTAAAATCTACTTCATAGCTGTTAATATTACCTAGTGGTTGCTGTTCTAGAAAGTTAAATACCTGCCTAATCCATTACCTACCGAGTATTTTTTTTACACCGCCCTGGAGCAGTGCCTACATAGGTACCTAACATAAATACCTCATAATACTTTCAAAAACTATAATAAGACTTCCCGACTAGATTGCTCCGCGGGGCTCCTATTTCTAGGTGGTTTGAAAAAAAAGTACCTAGTACCACGAAGGCGGCGGGAGCTCCGCTCCCCTTCGCTCCCGCATTAGCCTTCGAACCCAATCCATGGACCCAATCTATCCGAGTCGGGGTACTCTGAGTCGGGGTGTTAAAAATGTTTCTGTTCGAAATAAATAGGTAGGTAGTGGTGTGGTTAATATTCGTTAAAAATAATTCTATTGTTTGATAGTTCGTTAAACAAAAAAATGTGTTTAAAATTCCTTTAAATTGTGTTTCTGTGAAATATGTTTCATTCTAGTAAATAGGATTTGAAACAATAATATTCGAAATAAAATAACAAGGACCAAATATAATATGAAACATTTTCTAGGAAACGAAATTCTATGACATTTCTGTCTGCGAAACAAGGGGCTCCCACATTATAAAGACACCATTTTATTTTTGGAAATAAATAGGTACCTACTAGATGGTAATATTTCCCATCGTGTGGGCCGTGTGCTTGTCTGCCATCTACGTAGTATAAAAAAAATTACAAATTTATGGATACCTAGGTAGGACTTTAGTGTAGGTACCTAGGTAGGTACTTGTACCTACTTAGCAGGCTTCGCACTACCGCCACGGTGGCGCTACATCACAGAGGTGCTAGCTAAAGCTTGTAAAAGCTAGTGAAGATCACTTCTATTAATCTAATAATCTAAAAAAATAAGGACTTAAGTGGGCATTGTAATTACATACCTAATTTCATATTGCTAAGGAATTTGTTTCTAAAGAAGCCAATAATTCGATTGATTTATAGCAGCAGCTTGTGTGCACCAGATCGTTTATCACATCGCGCCCGACAAAGCAACAATATAACATTAGATAACAAATAGATAGACCGTACTCCTATTAAACTTGTAATTGCTTCCTCGTTTCCTAATTACTACGTCCTGTGTCCCTGTTCTCTTATCAATTATGTCCCATATAAGATCACTAGGTATTATTTCATAGAGAAACTATGTAATATCCCATAGACATTAAAATTTACTACCCTCTCGTGTTATCTTCATGAAGTTTTCAGATAAAAAAAATTGTAGATAGATTACCCTGGTTCCATGTATGAACTGTGTTAAACCAACACATATTTTAGTTCGATTACTTGCCTACCTACTACGACTACGTCAACGCATTTTTAAATTGAAATGTTTAACTTTATGTTCCAATAGCTTCGTTTATAAAGCCTAAGTAAGGTATATCAGTTTTTTTATAATATTGCCATTGAGTGCCAATATAAGTAGGTAACTAACCAACATTTTGAATGGTTGGATATACTCGTAAACTTTAAGTATCCATTAACAAATTGTCTTATTGACAATCGTTTGGGTAGAGACTACTCCTTAGAATATATAAAAATATATGGGCCGATATGGGCCCTAATCCCTATCATGGCCTACCTACAGGGTTTTCGGGGCCTCAGCCAATCTCACCTGTCAGCTCGTTTTTGGCAGGGTTGCCAAAAACGAACAGGTTACGGGTCCTCTTCTCATGGCTGGAGGGTCACATAGCATTCGCTAAATGTAGAAGTCAATACGTTACGTTAGAAGTAGTAAGAAATAAATAATATTCTACGACATTCTACACAACGCTAGGTAGGTAGGTATATAGACCCAAAGTAAGATTGGCTTACCTAACTAGCTTGTGTTATGGCTTCCAGAATACCTACATACATAGTTGGTTACATATTTCTTGTAAATACATTAGAAATTAAGTATAAATAGAAACACCAAGACCAATGCAAATAGACATATTCCTGCATATAAATATTTGCACTGAGTGGGAACCGAACCCGCACCCTCTGTTGTAGCAGTGGAATGCACTACCGCTACGACACAGAGGCCGTCAAATAAAGTGGACTGTATTCGATGCAATCAGTCCTGATCCTGACACTAGGATGAAGAAGATAGGTAAAATTATTCTACGATATTTTATTTTTTATTTTATTTTATTTGGGGAGCTTACAGCTACATTCACATATACTCAATATTTAGGTTAGTATACGCCAATTACAAGCTTCCACAAATATATCAACCAGTTATATAAAACAAAATTGTTAGCAGCTGAGCGCAATAGGACAGGAGTGAGATTGAACCAACAGAAATATCAGCATCTTATACATTTTCATCGTCCCAACTCATATAAAATTTCATCTACTTATGTAGTTATACCAATACATAATATACGTATGGATCAACCATCTAAACATTAAGCTCCCACTTAACAAAGTTAAGTACGAAAATATAAATACAAACATAAATTCATTAGTTTTCAGTACCCACGTATGCTTTTATAGATGGCATAACTCTCTCACTAAATTATCTAAGCTACGAGCGCTTTCAAAACTTTTAATGGAGTCAATTTGGCTGCGCATTCAAAACACCTAACGTACTGGATGCCGAGGCAGGATTTATACAAACATTAGTGCCTTTTATATGAAAGTCAACTCTTTTTACAATATTGTACAGAACATTTTGAATACCCATAACGCATAGTCAAAGAACTTCATTTCCGTGGAGCAGTACTAGGTATTGCACGTGCAACAAATTTCAGTTTACTTTTTTATTATTTTTGTTTAAGCACTTTGCTGTAGTTTTTTGTTTTTGTTTTGTACTTTGGCGATATTTACGATAGTTTAGCTCTATTTTAAGCACGGTGACGTTCGCTTACAGTGCATTTTCTACTATTTTTTACTTTACACCTATGCACATTTGTTTTGCAAATCCATTGGGAACATGAATGTACATAACGGGAAAAGCGAAGCATGTTATCGAGCTACCAAAAGAGGAATATGAACGCGTGCCGACAGGGCACAAGTTTGAAAGTAAGTATACCATATAAATAGTAAGTAGGTAATTTTTGGTTCGTCACTTCTAGTAGGTATACCTATACTGGATGATAACCTACACTCAACAGTTATGTCACAGATATATTATGTCCATTCACATTTTGTTCTTTGTAATGATGATGCATCTCCTATTTTTAACCGATTTCAAAAGGCTGTCCGCGATTACCTCACATTTGGTTGAACCGATCTTGATGCAGTTTTCAGAAAACTATTCTTTAAACTCTGATGGTTTTAGTATAGATACTTAACCGACTTTAAAAAGGAGATAAGTACCTAAGTCGGTTCTATTTTTTTAAATTGTTAATAAATTAACACAAACTTTTTTCCTTTTTCTTTCTATTTAACACAAATGAACTTAAACTGACTGCCAAAACAATTAAAATGATCAATTTCCTGGTATCTAATTATTCTGATGGCACTGGTTAATAACCTGTATTTTTTTAAATTGAGAAACTGCCCAAACTAATATTACTCCTGAATTGTTAAGAGGCTAGGTATATTAAATAATTTCGCTAGCTATTGTAGTGAAGGTCTTTTTTATCTTGCACTGCAGCCTGCACAAATTTATCGCTTTCTAAATTGGTTAATGTCATGCCAGCTTAATCACCTATATTCAGGACATAGGGCGCAATTTTCCTCATCCATTGACCTCCAATATCGGCGAACTTATTATTGCCGTCTATTGGGATTGGGAACGTTTCCAGACTTTCACACAAAGAGTTAGGTAGGTACCCAATAGATAAAAAAAACAATCCTACCAGTGGTACCTAATCGAACTTAAAATATACCTCCCTAAGTAGGTACATATCATTTGACATTCAGTAAATTTATCCCTGTAGCTATTAAATTTTATTTAAGACTAGCTTCCGCCCGCGGCTCCGCCCGCGTGGAAATGGAAGACTCGTCACTCGACTTACCACTCCACTCCATACCACTTTCCTCTCCACTCGCCACTCCACTGGTCTCCACTCGTCTAACCAAAACCTTTCTAATAAAACAAACCGCATCAAAATCCGTTCAGTACTTTTTAAGTAAAGGTAAAAGTACTGGACGGATTTTGATGCGGTTTATTTTATTAGAAAGGTCTTGCTTAGACTTACAATTTGAGATATGTTTGGTTGCATTTGGTTGAGTAGAACCGGAGATATGACCAAAAAACGATAACCTACTTAAAAACGACGCGCAGGCGGAGCCGCGGGTATCAGCTTGTATAAAAAGTAGCCTATATGTTGCCCAGAAGTATGAACTATAATACTACCAAGTTTCATCAAAATCCCTCCAGTAGTTTTTGATCCATGCGTGCACATACAGACAGACAGACAGACAGAAAGACAGACAGACAGAAAGACAAAAAATTTACTGATTGCATTTTTTGCATAAGTATCGATCACCAATCATCCCCCAATAGTTATTTTGTAAATATATTCAATGTACAGAATTGACCTCTCTACAGTTTTATTATAAGTATAGATGGCGAAAAAGCCCACAACACACATGGGAAGCGGCTACTGTGGCCCATGAAAATGTCGACACCAACACCATGATGTCATACTCGCATGACTGGCGACGCTTTTTACGATCAAAGACAATTTAAATGACAAAGCAACATTATATCATTTCTATGTCCCCTTAAAGTACCTAAGTATTTAATACTCGTAGATACCTCATTATAATGTAGGTAATATTATTTAATGCTACTTTAGTTCATCCGTAACTAAAGCGTTTTCCTCGATGGCGGGTAATGGAGCGGGTTCATTGAATGATTTACTAAAATCCTAAATGAATATTTTTAATAATTAATACCTACCTACCACAAATTGATTAGGCAGTTATGTGTTCGGTGTTACCTTTTCTCTTTTGTAAGTTGACGCTTTCCCACTCCCTACACCATATAGCTAATTAGGTACTACTTTTGAAGACTGAAACCTTGATTTAACATTCCTGTTTGGATACTCGGTACTTTGGTACCTACCTAAGTACCTACTAGCATTTTACTTTTATTTCGTTTGTAAAGGAAAATTAACTAATGAAAATTGGCGATTGGAAAAGAGTGGCAATAAAGTTTTATTACCAGATTCTTTGTTCATATATTGAAGTTGTATGAATTTCATTGTTTATACATTATCTACATAGGTATCATGATTTAATTTTTATAACATTCCTTCCTTTGTAAATATTAATTCTTTTTTTTATTAGTAAAGAGCGAACTTTTATTGATTCATTTTATACACTCAACTCTACAGTTGCAAAATATTAAATACCTAGTAGATAGATACATTTTTGAATCTATATTTTTATGGTTAGACCAATGCTCAATAAATTCAAGCATTCCCGTCATTGTTCAATGTTCAACAGTACGTGAAACGCTAACAATCGGTTTGAAGGCAGTTAGAGAAGTTTTAATGGAGCAATTTAAAGGTGTATTGAAAACAGCCCGCACTGAGGAGCGACAGAATTGAGCCACCTTGCGAGGCTCCACCTCAGCCGATTAATGAAACCAACTGTAATTTCACGGTGTCGCCTTGCAGTACCTATCTAATATTTGCATTTTACGTAAGTTACGTAACATGAAAAAAAATCCAGGGCGTTGAAAACTGTTTTATAGGCTTTGGAGTTAATTGCATTATGGTTGTCAGTAACGCATTCTAGTCTTTCGGAGATTTTGTCGAAGATGTATTAAATTTAGTAGGTAACTAGTGTCTTTATTTTTAAAACTTTACTATGTTTCTAGAATGGTACAAGTCCTAGAGATCAGCCTAACCTTTAGAAGAAAACGGATGCCAGCACGACTTCGCTACGAGTACCTGCCTACGTCAAAACCAAACTATGTGTCCAATTGGTAGTGATTGAATTCTAGTAAGATGAGGACAAAAGAATGTGTCACAGGAAACCTATGCAGATGGAGGTCTTAATACTGACTGCACTGGACGTGCACTGTTGTTATGTGATCCATTTATGACCAGTATCAATGAGATCCATTTGAACACTTGTCCACAGTGTTGGCTGTAGAGAGCTAAGACAGTCAAAGTAGGTACCAGAAACTTGATAACTTTAAGCTCACAATGTCCACACTTTCCCCAAATAAATGCAATATCCTAAGTAAAGATTTAATATTGTATTTCTGGATGAAATATCTGCATAGAACCAACTGAATGCACTCCATTAAAAGTTCTTGCGACGTTCATAACTCAGTCCTCGAAATTTGGTCTTAGCTAACGGTTCACCTTTAGTTATTTGAAATATAACAGTGTTGCTACATCTGAATTAGAGATTTGGTTATTTTCAGGAATTTTTCTGTAGCTTCTCGTGGTGATGAAAAAGTGCCCTTCCCGTTATGGCAGCATGCGTGCCCCCTGTTACGTGAGACTGATAAATAGGTTGACAAATGTGGTTTTCTGTCTATCCCTTTAGATATAAAAATACAGTTTTTTTTAATTAGTATTTTGCGGAACTGAGTTAGAATACCCCAGGGAAATTACGAAAAATCTTATGTAGGTAGGCAGGACAGACATGATTAACCTGGAAAATTATATGACTATGAGTCACTTATAAGATAATAATTCTTGGCAATAAGTTTTGGCAACTGAATGCCGCATACTCTTGTACTTGAAAGTCTTTTTTAGGTGCAGTAGGTATATTTTTTATTTTCTAGGTAACTTTAACAATACTTTTGTGTGTATCTTGTGAATAAGGTAAGATTGAAGTATGTCTGCCTTATAAAAAGTTTGTATGTACATAAGGTTAAAATATTAAGTCTTTATTAAATCAGCTTCTTACATTATCATCATCTTAGTCAAAAATACCCTCCTTGTGGGGTAAAATTCCGAGAGTTGGTGACATTACGTTTTAGTTGTACAGTTCTAGTTTTATGTTAGCTACTGTGCACGTTGGGGACTAGTTTAATCATCCACGTTTCGAATGTAAATATTTTGAACTACCTAGATGCTAACTTCAAATAAACTCTGTTTTACTCTGAAAGGAATACATAATTTTACATCACTAACATCTGCTACGAGTTTTAATTGTTATTACTCTGAGTATGCATTATAATTATAATTTTGACGATATAAAGTTTTATAAATATAAACAACATACGTTTCTCTTATCTAATATACCTATAAGTACCTACTAGATGTAGGTACCCCCAACTTCAACTTTTTCCAAAAGAGTATACCATAACCTTTCCAGCTGGAAGTAGATTCATATAGATAGCGTAATGGCCATGTTTCAAACCAGGGACCTCTTGATCTTAAGACCGAATCATTTAACCAATAAGCCACCAAAGCGCTTTGATTTAGTCTCGTCTTTCTCGTGAAGTTTATTCCTGTGTGATCTGAACCGTGCTTTGCCAATACATAGGACACAATGCATGTTTACTAGGAATTTTAAGTAGGTACGAGTTTAGAGCATAAGCGATGAACTGTAGGTAGTATTCGACGCATAAAAATTCGCGATACTGCACCACTTCTCGTTAAAATTCATAATGTATGATGTTACGTTGGAGAAAAGTAACTTTATGATTCTTCGTACTGTTACACTATTATTTGGGTGGGTGTAAATGTTTAACGTTTAAGAGCTAAGTTTATATTTGCCGTATTCTGTTTTTTTTTTCTTGAAGCCATTATTTGATAGATAAACTTGTAGTTCATCTCTATTTATAGTTTAAAATGTAGCTAACATAAGTTTTAGAAACCTGTCATAATTTTATAGTTTTTTATGGCTTTTTCACAGGATATAGGTACCTACCATGTCTAACCAGTCTAATCGACTTTAAAAAGAAGGAGACGTTATATCTTTCGGATTCTAACATAACATTCATCTTAATCTATGGAACCCCAAAAAGTACCTACCTTACCTAATATGTTTTCAGGATTTTTTAAAAGAAGAAAGCCATATGTCTTATAGTTCGCAGCTATACCAATAGATGGAGCTACTTATCACTATGTTTGAAGACACAATACATTATATTACACTTTTATGTAGTGCAGTAGACTTTAAGTTCTATCTTAATTTTACTCTGACATAGGTATAATATATTGTGACTTGGGGACCGTACTGCTATAACCAGACGTTAAGTACTTACATTCAGACTAAGAGCGTCTCGTAGGAGGATTATAGAATTTATAGATAATTCTCATTTTATACAATCTGATTTTGATTGTATGCAATATTAAGACTACTTGGAATACATACTACTCAGATAGGTAGGTAGATACTATAACGTAAACCTGTTCCAAAAACACAAACCACCCGAGATAAATAATTTGAACTCTATTCAATTTTGAATCATTTGAATTCAAATCAATCCCACTAGTCTTAATTAGATATTTGGGCACCGATTAACTAACGGCCCGATTAGCTGACCATTACCGGTCATAATTTCTTTAATGACAATTGTGATGATACCATATCAATAGCCATATCGTTTTGTAGCAGATTAAAGGTTACAAGGTGTACCTATACAATAAATTTGAGGTTACATGACTAAATAGGTAACGTTTGGAACAAAGTATTACATTATGAACTAAGATTGTATGTTTGTATTTTACGCGCTGTTGCCGATGCCGTTCGGTCTATCCGATTACGATTAACCTTTGTCAACTCATTACTTGCATTTGTGCTAAGATTTTACTTTTGGACGCGCTACAATTATAAAATCTATAATTATCAAAATTTCAGATTTTTGAAGTGAAAACTTCTTTAGCGGCGCTGAGCACTTTTTTTGTATGGGTAAAAACTTTCAAACTCGCGTCAGGGTCACGTGATGCTGATCGAAAAAGCGTAAGATCGAGGGGAAGGGAGAGGAACTAGTATCTCCCACTCTTTCTACCGTGCCTGAGTGTGCTGCTCTGTTTAGGCGGCACAGGGCGCTTGCGCGAATGACCGTGTGTGTTTATGTACAGCGTCCCACGCGTATCCAAGGATGGTGACAGCTGATTGTTTGACTGTTGTGTAGTAAATACACTGTTGTGTATTCGTAAATGTGAATAAATAACAACATATAAATTGTCATATTTGTGTACGATAGCGCAATAAATAAACATTGTATTCTACCTCATAAATGATAGTACTTTTATACTTATAATTAAACACAACGTTAATATTGAAGTTTTCACTTCTGCCGGCACTCCCGGAGTGCTATTTTTTTTAATGATTTTTTTCCGTGTGATAAATAAAGAGGTTAACTGTTAGGATACAGAAATAAACAATACTTATATGAGATAAGGTGTCTCTCTTTTGTCTCGGTTCCATCTTTTATTCGAAAAATACCCAGTGGTAGGTCCACCACGCCAAGTTTAATTTAAGTACCTAGGTATAGTACCTATGAGATAATGGTACCTAGGTATCCACTAAGAGCATTCCTTATTCGCACGACAGAAATACAAAAGCTACAGTAGGTAGGTATGACAAAGTATAGGACTAAATCAATTGGTTTAATTACAAACTTTTGAGTACTTTAATAGTACTCAAAAGTTTGTAAGTGAGAATTTCACATTAAGGACTATGAGTCGAAAGTTAGGGAAAATACAGATTTTATGTGAAATCAATTAAAAATTCACAATATATCTACTTAAATACTTACTATAGACGAAAGCCGAGAAAGGTATCTGACATATAAAAACAACCGTATATTTTTACTCACCTCTATTCCACCTTAAATGTTACCCTAAAAATAAACTTCAAAGAATGAACAATGTAAAATCAAATCAATTTGGTCCGAAAGTGATTTCTTTGTTTACTTACAAGTAGGTGTACAAACGATTTGGTAATTTCATGGTATCGAACAGAAATGGTTTGTGTTGGTCGCCTTGTACCTACTTTTTTCCAAGAGTATCGAATGAAATGCCTAGTTACGACGCTACCTTTTTTGGAGGTCCACAGTGTGTATACGGATCCAATTTTCTCATATATTTGATCTGTATTGAGTAGTCACGAATTCACCGATCGAATACATTACCGATTCTGTTTTTGATTCCGAACGCAGCGGTGTTTTGAAGGGAAATGGCACTGTTTATTTTGCTGACTATACACAATAAACATTGCCTGTCAGTAAATGACTTTCGTAATATGGATTTTTTATTTTTATTTCAATAAAATAAATTCTTAAAAAGCTACATTCACCATACATTTTAAGGATTAATTTAGGTAGTTTTAAAACGTATTTTAAAACAATGGCTTTGTTACAACAGAAGTGTTATAACTTAGTATAAAAATGTTTGAAAAATTTTGCCGCGAACTGTTCGGCCGAAAGTAATTCAAACAAAGTAGATAAAAGTTGCGCCGCTAAGGAAGCGATTAAAAGAGAAATTAGCATTCTTTCAAATTAATTACTTCCATAATAAAAGTTTTTTTTATGTGAAAGTATAATCTCCAATATTTTTGCTTGCTTAGATTATATCATCTGAAACTCTGTTAGTTATGTGCAAAATGCTATAAAATCCTTACAAAAGAATTCACTTTAAAGAGCGCAATAATTTATTAAATACCGAATGTTTGGATTTATTATTTTGTTTTCGGAATCATTTGTACAACAGAACCCAAGTTTTTTTTTAAATAGGTATCTCTAATGTATCAGACATTTTATAATAGGTAGTATAGAAATAGGAAGTAGGATAGTGATAAATAACGTAACACTGCACACTGGTATCGTGCTGTCTATTTTTGTTATCATCGTCAGTTAATTTATTTGACAGCACTTTTGTACACACAGTCAATTAAAACCTATTTAACCACTAATACCACTACGAAACATAAATCATGGAGCGAACATTTACTCATGTTACATTTATCTTGACGTGCTACACGTCCTTTTCAAATCACTAGATATTTCTGACTACAAAATGAGAAATGAATTCACATTCAGTACTAGCATCATTATTATTTTCAGTTTTGTAACCTACTGTCGTATCCCTAGTGTATAATAGTAAGTAATAATAGTGTATATTACTATATAGTGTATATTACTAATAGTGTATATTAGTAAGTAACTTATTATTAAATACTTAAATGTAAAAATTAACATGCTTTTTGATGCAGTGTAGGACATTCATATTCAAACAAGTTGAAATCGATTTTTATAAGCGCAAGTTTCGTTTGGAACCCTAACTATGCTATTAAATAGCAGTTAGTTTCTTTCAGGCAGGCAGTTTGCATGATTTTGCGCGTCCCATCGGTTACACGTTACGCCGGGCTTTGCAGCTTTTTTGTCATCTTCGGTTCAACTGTCACTCGTGTTTCAAACCTTTTCTACAGTTTTTTTCAATTTCTATTACCATATTATGTTAGGTTGGCACTAAATGGCATGGTTTTGAAACTATCAAAAATTTTACATGTTCATGTTAAACAAACTATCTAAGCTCAAATGAACGCTATGTTAAAAATGTGAAACAGCATCTCAAGCTTGCACTTTGTGACTCGGGATATGCTCTACACTCCTCCTTTTCTATCACAAGAAGTCTGCGATGCTGAGAAATCCTTATAACTGTGGTGTAAATCCTTAATTTAAGTTTTCTACATGTTTTATCTTCCATTGTTCTTTTACTGTGTTTCACTTTAGTTATTTTATCTTCACAAAAAATAAAGACAAGCTTAAAGAATATTACTTTTATTTTTTATTTATTTATTCATTCAGAAACAAACGGTCATACATATGTGTATTAAGTATAAAAGTTAATCTTAAACTATAGACCTACAGTTTCCTTAATTTACATATAAGACTGTACTTATTTCTACACATTTTTACATTTTTATTTTTTAATACATTAACAAATTTTTATATAATCAAAAGTACGACCATACGACTATACTTATTACACACGAAATTAGAAGGTGCCAGAGTCGTGTTTCTTCATGTGGTACCATGTAATCTTACACGGAAACGTGGGTAAATAATTGGTATCTGTCAGCGGTAAAAATATCCTTATTATCGCACACCTACAAGTTATTCGATAAGATGTTTCTAAAAAATAGCACTTCTGTCATAAATTGAATCTAAGTACTTAGTCGATTTCATATCAATTATTAAACCCTCTTACAATTAAGATCTAAAGCCAGTGTAGTTAAAAAAGTGATTATTATTGATTTTATGAATTGATTAAGTTGTATCTAAGTTTTCAAATATTATTTGAATAAACCTTATTTCTATTCCAGTCGCATTACAGTAAAGAAATAGAAAAAGGAAATTTAGAAAAGCAATTTTGAAGTTCAAATATGCTTTAAATAGTATAGGTAAAGGTAGATCGCCCAATCTTTTAACTGAGCTCAGTAAGCTGTAGCTTACGTAACCAAAACCGGACATGCACTGCGGATGTTTGCTTCCTGTTAAGTTTTGCTTTAATTTTGTTTGAGTTCTTCACATCTCCGTTCAGTTTTGTGGTTTCCACTGTTTTTATTTATTTTCTCGAAGCATCGGGCAAATTCATTTGTCTTAACTGTTTTGGTGTTGAAAAGGATTTTAGTTTCAGTTAAAAAGGTTATTTTCATTGTACTTACTACTTAAAAAAAGAATGTAGACTGTGACTGTTTATTTTTATGCTATCTTTATCAAATATACCTACTGTTTGGAGACTGCAAATAGTTTGATAATTACGAACGGTAAATAAAAAGTATCCAAAACTGCACAACAGAAGTAATTATTATTTAAGTACTTCATTTATGCTTCAATACGGCAATCATAGATGATTTATTAATTTGGATTGAAAGTTATGCTTATGAATAGATGTAGGTCCTAATTATATTCAGTAACATATTCACAACAAGTGCAGCTAAAGTGTAGCAGTATTCACAATAGCACAGGAAATTGACAATAGATAGAGCTTGTGAGAAAAGAACATGACAATAAAGACTCCCAACAAGTCTTTTGCATTAAAAGTGCTGTAGAAATAAAGCATGATATTTTTTAACTCAAATAGAAGGATCTCTGAAAGAGATTTATGTTAATTAGGTAACGTTTTTTTGCAAAGTACAGAGTGAATCTAATTTATAAAAAGATATTTTAGTTCAAAATGAATAACAAGTACATACTGAACTCATTTCAAATTGCCCCAACCACATATGATTGTTTTAGTGTAGATATAAGTAAATTGTGTAAATTTATTCATAAACATAGTTGATGACTACTTCTCTTCTCTCTCTCTTCTAAACTCAAATCTTTCCAAACCCGGCTGACCCGGTCTATCTCCGGCTTCAAGATGGTTTCGGAACCACGAATTTTCAAATAATGTTGAAGAGGTAATGTGTGTAAGGACTGAAACAGATGGCGGAAGGTTGTCACTGTCTACCCCGGCCCCGGTGGCAGAAAGGCGTGAGTATATTATGTGTGGAAGGCAAGGCAGGATTTGAGATTGTTAAATAAATTAACTGATTACTGGATTGAAGAAACATTACCATCGTTGTCGGTTCCGAGTCTTATGCAAAAGTCTGACAGCCAGTTTAATCTGTGCTGGCGTCGGGTATTCTCACTGCTTTATTTTATCAACTTAGTCACACAAAGCGCTTTAACGCCACGTAGCGTCTTACAGAAGGGTAAATATTTTATTGTCACATCACTCACAACACAACGGCAAAGTACCTAAGTACATAATACTTACAAAAAATCGTGTAGGTATAATGTTTTTGTGTACAATGTATACAATTGTCATATTTGTGATTCCTAGATAGATATTTTATATCCTAATAGGTGTTGCCCGTGGTTTCACCTACGTGAGAGTAGATGCATAAAAAATAGCTAAAATAGCTCAAGCCATTTCGGAGGAGTTCGACAGTAAACACTGCGATACTAGAATTTGATATAATGTCTGAATATGACATGAAGACGGAAAGACATAGAAACTTCTGAAGTAAACAAGATAAAGAAAGCTTACTTTCGAAAAAGTCTTTATAAAATTAATAATTTATTTGATTAATTCACAGAAATTGTTTGCTCGCCCGAGTGCAACTTAAATACCGTTAGCAACAAAAGTTCTACCTAAATACTAATAAATTTAATTGTTTTCTGAAGTTTTGCTCTCTTGTTCTCATCTTTTTATACGCCATCTTATATGTTTAATACTAGGTCTTTGGGTATGATGATGCGTTATGAATAAGACCATTAATCAGTCAACCACGTCAGTATCGTAGTGACAGCTCATGTCAAGAACCCAACGAGGCGTGAGCGCCAATATGTTAAGCACAGTACATATTGATTGTTTAATCTTTAATCAAAATAAGTAAACAGCATAACGAATATCGAGATCGATGCCTCGATCCTTATATCTTGAACCAAAAAATTTGGCTCTTTGGGGTTTTATAGGGAATCATGCTAGTAATGAAACACTGGGAAGAATATTTGACAGCAACAATAGTTAGCTACTAAAGCTAATATCAGTAAATTCAATAATTTGTAACGTTAATTGAAACCGAGTATACCCGCGGAAGCGATTTATGACGTCTAATAATTGGTACAGGGTACTGTGTTGTGTACAGTTGCCAAGCTGTTTGTTTGGTTTTAATGAATAATGGCATGCTTTTAGCATATAATTTGAAGGATTGTTTTTACATATATACTATTACATTGATATGTTGTGTTTGGCTACCAAGAATGAGACTAATTGATAAAGTTGTATAAGCGTATAAGAACGAGTTGATCATAGTCGGCTGCTTGGTTGGAATGTAAGCGGAATCTTTCCGCATAATCCTAATCATTTTCTGCTGGACATAAATATATCTCACTTGCATTGACATATGATAGTGCTATGCACTAATAGTCTGCTGGAGGAAGATGCTTTTGCCAGTAATCAAGTTTGCACAAAATAATTTTGAAAAGAAAAGACTTGTTAGATTGGAATCGAGACATCACGTATCGATACTATTGATTCAGGTTTATGTCCTCAATGTAGGCATCTAGTCTACACCAACTACCTTCAGGTCAATAATTCATCTGGCTGGGTCATCCCACCGTTCATTTACCAATTTGAGTTCTTCACTCTATTACTCGTTTCGCCATCAGTTCTTCGACAGCTGAGGTGGCCAGCCCCTACTCATTTCGGTTTTCTTATTCCGCTAGCTACGAGCTATTCAGCTTAAGGGTAGTTATATTAAAAAGGAAAATAGGTTTATTTTTATATTTCCTTTAATACCCTTTCATTCCTCGAACTTTGGACCTCCCCTCGTATATTGGTATCTCTACGATACTGATGTCCCTCATTTCAGTTTTGTACGGATCCCTCAGTGCGCTAGTTCGATTCGCACTACACTGGTCTTTGTTTATTTCAACAAGGCAATAGATGTTTTTGTTTGATAACACTATTTTTACGAGTTTAATTTTCCGCGGAAATGTAACAAAAGCATTCATATAACTTAAAAAAAATGTAATTAGCTTGATTCCAACTAGAGGACAATGTAGACGTTTTTTGAACAAAAGGTTTAATTTACATTCTATAATACTATGCAATAATATACAACTAAATTATAGGTACATCATATACATCAGATTTACAAACGAGAGGTTGTAGGATCGAACCCCACCCAATATAATGCCGAAGTGAACCCACTCCTAATACGAGCATTTATCTTGGTTGGCGGGTTCAACAAGAATATTAGTAACGTAAGGCCGACGCTAACTTTATTCATGTCGGATTCGACTGATATGGAGCGACGTGGAATTTTAGATTAAGACTTTTTTCCGCATGACCCTTAAAAAATAGTTACTGCGATACGTAACTAAGCTAGTTCAAACAAGAAATCTCATTAGTGTTTGTGAAGCGGTCCGTCTCTGGAAGACTTTGTATAACTATCACAGATTGCATAATATGCATAGCGTTATCATTGGCACATTTGGTTTTACGAGTGTGTTCTAGCTTTCTTCAATTTAATTTTATATATCACTTAGGTGGCAGACAAGCACACGGTCTACCTGATTGGAAGCGGTCACCGTGGTCTATGGACGTGTGCAAAACCAAAGGCGTCATACTCGCGCTGCCGATCCTGCAAAAACCTTCTAATGCCCTTCTTGAACAACCCTATATTGTAGACGCTGACCACATTGAGGTGAAGCTCGAGGGAGTAACCGCATGTATAAAAAAGAAAGTTGTATTTATGTATTTTTTAACGATACCTACTGATGGAACTGCGCTATAAAAAGTCTTAAACGTTTAAGAACATATCAGAAAACTTGTAGGTGATAACGATTATAGACTCAATCACTATCTACTATCTGGTACTGATTAAAAATAAGTGTAGATAGGTGGAACACAGCCGTTGGCTCTTTGCCATTCACCCGTTTAAAACCTGTGGGAAACTGCCATTTCATTATTTAATTCAACAACCATCGTATTTGCGCCAATGCCAAAATGTATTGAGCGAATTCAATAAAAGTTTGTATAGGTGCTATTAAAGGCCGTAAGTGACGATATTATGATACTGCATAAACGCGATACTCTTAATACAATGGAATTTCATTGAAAATTAACATTTTGCTGCTATTGATTAAAAATGAAGGCATCATTTAAAAAAGTCTTTTTTTTTGTTCATTGTTTTGTAGCTATTCATTAGGTAAATTAAACAATTTTGTGTTCAAATCACTTTTAATACGGAACATCGCCATTGGCAAAATGGTCAAAAATACACTTTTATAGGTCCTTTGTGAACGCATTTAGTCAAACCCACATTGTTCGATAGACTTTATATCGCCAAAGATTTCAAAAACCACTAATTTTGTGAACTCACAGCCCTGTATCGTATGATAACAATTTAAATAGGAGGAGTAACAAAAGCTTTTAGTGTAGAGGATTTCAACTTAAAATTTAATTGCTCACACCTATCTGTTCGTGTGGATTTTACAATTATGTACTTAATATATTCTACTGTTACGAAAAACAAAAAAGGAAGTAACAAACATAAACCATGACTAAACACTTTAATTTCACTTTAACTGTCAACTTTGAAGAGGACCTATTACCTATTAAGGTATTAAGTGAAGGGAAAGATGTAGATAACTTATGAATTAATATTACCTACTTACTTAAAAAAAATTCTTAACATAGTGCTACCTGTTGTATATTTACCACTGTAATTTAATTATTACTTATTTATCAAATTTCATTTTAATAGTTTAGGTGGTTACAGAGATTAATGTGAACAAAAGGGCACGCGTTTTTATTCAATAAGAAAATAACAAATTATATAAATCCTAAGCAAACCAGGCTTAATAAGGCCAAATCTGTAACAAGGCATAAAAACATAAAATATTTCACATTTATAATAGTGAAAAATTCTTTCGTGTCCATCGTACCATTAGACATCTTATTAGCCCCTTGCTTTTTACAGCTTGAGCGTCTTAAGTGCTCGTCTGCTTAAGCCCGGTGATGTTATAAAAGCCAGAACAGGCCAACAGCATCTGTACTTTCGAGAAAAGGAAGACAATAGACGGAATACTAATGTACCTTGTACAGTGCATTAACCGTGGGCTACGCCTTTACCGCTAAGTGGTTAGGGGTTTTTTTTGCTAAAATTTGATGTTAAATTTGCCCGAGGCGGTACCCCTCTCTCTTTAAAAAACCGTTTTGAACTGGAAAGCTTTGTTTCTAATAAGGATTTGTTTGGCACTTTGCTTTTCTTTTACGCCACTTAATCACAGTTTAGATGACTTTTTACTTGGTTGATTGCTTTTCCATTAAACCTTTGTTGTTTTTATTTTTTTTACTAAACATGGACAAAATAATTATTTTCAATCCGTATAGAAATTTGAAAGTTAATATGAAACGTTGAAACGGATACACAAACCCATATTATATCCAGTGCATAAAGTTAACATTGAGAATAGTTTCGCTTGTCTTCAGCACATTCCATCGAATTCCTCTCATAGAGGCGGTGTCAATAAGTTTATGCTTCATAGTGGTGGTTAAAGGATAATTCACATAGTCTGAATGTCGGCGCAAGACTAACATTGTCAACTAGAAGGTTGCGGTTGGATGTAGGGATGATGGGAACATAGGCTCTGCAACTATTCGAGATGCCGACGCGACGCGACGCTCTCGGGGCTTGGCATTTGCCGACTCCTCACTGCGAGCGTTTGAGATAGCATGCGGTTTGCTTTACCGAAAAATTGCATATATTCAATTTTGATGTGATAGAGAAAAAATACAATTAGAAATGCTAAACTACCTACTAAATTTAATTTATTTAATGTAAATGCAATTTTCTTCCATTTCTGGACTACACGATAACATTGATCATACATTTAGGTAATTAAAAAAATGGAACTTTATTTTTAGAACAAATTCATCAACTATCTATGGATATAAATATTGCCTACCTAGATACCGGAAGTTTGATAGAAAACAAACTTGTATTGTTTCAGTCACTTATAGTTTGCGGGAAAATGAAGTGAAATCAATCAAAAGTGAAAGATTACGGGTCAAATCTAAACAGACAGAGTAAATTCCTGACAAACTGTTCGTGTTAGCAACTTATTGTTTCTTAAAGGATAAATATTGTTCAGAAAATCATTAACGACTGGTGATGGAAATTTCATACTATTTGTGCCTCAAACCCCCTCAGAGTTGAATGGATCATTGAACATGATTTGATTAACGATATAGGAAAAGCTCCAGCTAGGTGCACGCGGATAAAGTTGTTCGTAATGCTTCAATTCCATTTTATTATTCTCATTCAATCAAAACTCAACACGTAGTTGAAGCATCAACTTCGTAATAGGTTAAATTGGGCGTATAATACCGTAGCTCTCTAGTAATTTTTCAATTTCATTAGACTGTTGCAAACAGCTGTATAATCTGAAGAATGTCCAATATAAATCAGTTCGATTTTTAAAATGTTTATACCTACAACCTATCTTCAAAAACTGAATAGGTTAGAGTAAAGTGAAGAGTGAAGTATCAAAGTAACAGCACCGCTTATCGTGAGGATTACTCAAACTGCCTGATTCTTTAACTGAATAAAATCCTCCGGCAGTTTCTTTCAAATTCACCTTATCGTCCTTCTCTTTCACTTTCCTAATTGCTGATGCAATGCACCAGTAATGTTTTTCGAATTGCAAACGTTCATAGGCTTTTTACCGTATGCCTAATACTCGTATTAATTTTTCTAATGCAAGGTTATTACATATTCCGTACTTATCTTGAGTCTTTGTCGTACTAAGCATTCAAACATATTCAACACAATTGTAGGAACAGGAACTTCTACACCTTTCGTGAATATTCCTTAGTAGTGTAGGTACCTACTTGTACACCGGAATGCAATTTCTACGAGACGCGTTCACCAAAACAGTGACTCTTATTTAAATTCTGCCTCTCTCCAACACGAGTAACCTACAACTACCTATATAGTTAGGTACATATAAGATTTATGTAGGTAAATACAACAACAGTGTTCTAGACTTGTTTCGTTGTATCATCAGCCATTTATTTTCAAGTTTTGGTTTTATATCAATGTAAACAGCTATTCAGTGGAAGAATTCTCTTCTTCTTATCTATAAGACTAAGTTTCACAGAATGGATCGCCTAGAAAAACTTGTTTCGTCTTTGGTAAAAATTGAAGATCTTGGAACCTAAGAATATTTTATTAAAAGAAACCAAGTTCTTTACATTTCTGATTTCTTTACATATTTTAACGAAGGTAATGGCTTCATAGAATATTTAATGAGAGCTTAAAGCTTAATGAAGCATCTACAAAATTAGCAGGTCAGGTACACAATATTTTTGGATCTAATTACTTACCTAAGAGTTAGAATAATTTGGTAAACGTATATTTTTTCAAGGAAATTTTTCCCTGTCATTATTTCGTTTGAAAATTAACTTTTTAGTTTTTAAAGAGTCAAGTTTGGCATAGCAAGTTAAACCTGCGTATTGAGGAATAGGTATCTCGATGGGAAAATCTTGACCAAACGTCAAAAAGTTCGCGTGTGTGCGTTGCCACTAACTTTCCAATAAAAGAACTGATTAACCTGACGCGAGTCCTTTAAGTCCGTGATTAGTTAACATTTATCTATGATCGGCGTCCTCCACCGTCACACGTCGCGCCTCCCACCATAGATACCTTAAAACTTGTAACTGAAGACCTGGAGTAAATTTCAATTCTGATTGCCTCTTTTGTTAGAATAGACAGTTGTTTTTATTTTCAATTCTGTGGCTGGAATCAAAAGATTATTATTTATGAAGAACTAGCTCCGCGCCCTGGCTTTGCCCCGGGGAAATTATAGCACCTGACCTGTGAACTTTCCACAAAAATATTTTATACAAACCCCATCCTGCCAGTAATGAATACAAAAAGGAATTAAAAAATTTGGTGTATAGTGGTTGTTTCAAAATTATGCGTAAGTATACATACCTATATTTCAGCGATTCATTTTATATAAGTAAACTTATGGAAGACTCAGGCTGAGCGCACATTAAAGATACCTAACTACAACAGTCTTAAGAGAGATATATCACCTTACAGAATTCGAGTGGTATTAGGCAGCTTTGTCTATGAAACGTTGTATTCGAGGTATACACACTTTCATCATTTTGTACCTAAAAACTTGTTTGTCTTAACACTATCATGTCTCTAATTTTCTAACTGCGTTCAGCCCTAATGAGATAATAATATAAATTATACCAATAATAGTTCATCCTAATGATTCACATGCACGTAAAGAGCACTGAAATCATGTTATAACTGAAACTGGCCTTATAAGCGCTTAAATTGGCGATCAGCCATCGTGCGGTTCAAAAACGGCCGTGTAATTGGCGCTACCATAATTTAATTCTGCTAACGTAGTGTTTGAGCTCATGCCAGCAAGCTCAAATTCAATAAAAATTCAAGCCAGCTCTCGGCCGAATCATGGCCATCAATTTTGCTTCGATCTGTGCTTGTACGCCTGTGTTGATAACTCGGTATAGAGGTAACAAGAACGCTACATGATACAGCGTGTTGTAATTACATTTTACTGGGTAGGTAGGTACTATAGAATTATGTAACTTTGACTTTTAACGATCTATCGGATAGTTTCAGGATACTCACTCGTTTCGGGATACAAACTCATGAGACGTCATAAATATAGCTGACGCAAATGAGGTACCTACTTATCTAATCAAGAGAAAAGTTAGTTATTGTCTGCCCACTCTATTCGAAATAACCTGATCTTTGCTCTTTCAACTAGAAGTAACTGTCCATAGTTTCTACTCTGTTATGTTTTCTTTCTTCATCGATATGGTTCTGTTTTTACGAAACAGCGCATTAGGATGGAATATATAATAATTATCCTATTTTTATGGTCAAAACTTATGTATCGCGATAACTCTGTATCGCACAGGAGAACCTCTGTAATGGAACAAATTCCTCAACATTCAAGGTAGTGAGAGTTGCCTAAACTTACTAGACTACTTGTGCCACACGGCAGGTATGACATGCGCATATCATTAAAAAGTTAAACTCTACTTGTTGATAGTACCTACGTACACCTTAATTACAGCATGTTTACAAATTGCCTTACTAACTCGCTGGACGGACTCACCAGTTGTTAGTCTACGAAGCCAGGTTAAGTACAGTCATTTGTTGCGGATAATCTGAAGTATTTTTGCCTAAATGAGTTTCGGGAGGTAGGTACTATTATACCGTAAACACTATTTCCTTAACTGAACTTATGAGACGAGGAATTGAGATATATGATTTTAAAATTTACATATATTGAACTAGGGCAGTCGTTAAATATAAAATTATATCAATAACGCTGCCAACATAATTTCCAGAATATAACTAGTCATATTTTTTATTCACTGTTAAAAATTTGTGATAAACCAAACTTAATATGAGCTAGGTATAGGTTAATTGTTTTTTGAGTTCCGTGAATGACATGTCTAGAAGTAATAATATATTATGTCAATGGTGATCTATTGCTATCATTTGTGGTTACCAATACTACAGCCTTAATACTCAGTTTAGATTATATAAACAAATTACATATGTCCCAAACGTTGCTGAACTCCTAAGAAATTAAGTTAGTCACGAAGAACTTGTGTCTGAAATCGAAACTACGAGTACTCGTACAAGAGTGTCTGATTGGAGAAAGCTAAACTTAGACGAATTTAACTCCATTAAGACACGAAGTATGCGCATTTACTGCTTAGAAGACGCCATTTACTGTAGCTCCTTAATTTCAGGATATGCCTCTTCAATAGTACTAGGATCCTTGGTGTGATTGCCAGTAACGAGCCGTCTGGTACCACAGTTACCGAGAAAATAACATTAGGTTAGCGTCAAAACATGTATTCCAGTATGCTCAACAAAGTGAAGCAGTATTTTATTGCAGAGCCTTAGCAACTTCTTAGCTACAAATTCGGCCTAGTCGTAGTACGACGTATATTTTTAATATTTACGGTAACAATCTCGTTAGTAGTTAGACAAATACTTGATCTTCAAAACATTGCAACATTGTAACTATGTACAGATGTAACTTTATCTATGTCCGAAATAAATTATTTATAGATTGTTAACAAGTGTCTAACAAGTAACTGAATAGAAATTTAAGAAACCGCTTGTTTGTTTTCTATAAGTATCACCCTTAACTTTTATTGGGACTAACCAAACTTTACTCAAACTTCAACATCATATTCCCACATCAAACAACGACCAACTTTGTTAAGTTTTTACACAACTTATCTTGACTTTAGGGTATTTTCCAACTTGATATTTTACTGACTGAATTCAAACGTCTTTCCTTTCCGTAATATTGTTGTTTTAAGATTATACTCGTAATAGGTATACAAACATTTGTCGACTTCATAGCTCTACCTGTGGTTACCATAAACTACGGACGCATGCCCAAAATCCCTAACCGGTTTCAATTAATGAAAAAACATCGCTTTTAATAAATTCCCAAAAAATTACATTTATTTTGTTGCGGTAAAGATCGCGTGAGGAACTTACAAATCCGCGGCAACCATACATTGATCCTATATCGCAGGAGAATCGATTGTCAGGTCAGTCCACCTTCGCCGGGCCTCGGTAGGGTAGAGAAGTGCCGGTATTGGCGTCGTAGAAATCGGTATGCATGCTATGGTCTCCTTGCCAGGGATACTCAAAATCATGCAGAGTGCTATAGATGTTCTATTTCTTTTTACTTTTAAATGAATGAAAAATTATAATGAATTACTTGCAATGCAATTGTTGTTCTACTAACTGCTACTTACCTACATGAATTTCTTTGACGTGACATGAACTTTCGCACACACATGTAAGCGTATATACAAGACAAGACACAGGTACAACAATTTAATTGTTCACCTGCCTTTGTGAGATAGAATATCTATAGAAGAAAAGTGGACCCCGGGCTAACAAGTGGATGATGACGTACATATTATAATAAGAATCCATATTAGAGTTTTATAATGAAAGGGTTTTAGTTGTAAAATAATTAAATACTACCACTACTCATAAATTGCACGTACTAGCACCGCTAAAGGCATACTACATTAAATAATTATGAAGCTACGTATAACCGTAAAACTTTTCAGCCATTAAGTTGACTAAACGATTATATCAACGATTTAAAAGATATTTTAGACATTATGATGCTTTTAAAAATGTGCCGGGTATTTCAAATAATGTTCATACTTTAGTAAAACACGATAGTTTTGTCGGCATCAGGGTAAGGCGAGGGACACACGGCCCGATCTCGCCACAATTCATTTCTCATTTCCGTAACGTTCGCCCGCGCTGATCCCCGCTCGGTCACAAACTCTCATCTCGTAACAGGTAATTTATTTTACTTAAAACACCTTCCATTCCAACAAATAACACTTTAGAGGATGGAATGAGCTGGATAGTTGCAGTTTTAACTAAGGTTTTGTAAAATATTACTCGATTAGACTTTTAGTTTCTACGGCTCCAAACACTCCTAAGTCTTAATTCTAAGCGAGACTAGACTTATCTTAACGCTTTCGAAAGTTTCAAAAATAAATTTTGCTGTAGGTACGGAAAATTTTGGATAATGATAATTAGACTATCTTAGTGGGTTTATTACTCGATATTCACCCATCTTTGTTCTGATAATTAATATCTTCTTACAATTAACCAAATTAAGGTAATGAGCGGAATAATAAGGGATTTTAATCTTAGAAAATTTCCAGGTGCTCGGATTTTCTAGTTACCGGCAGTGTGTAAACACGCCGCGCAAATATGCTCGCATACATAAGGAATATAAATTGAGTATAGTATAAATATTTATAATTTGTTATTTAGGAAGCCATTATGGCTACACTAAATTTCAGGGGTCTAAGCTGATTAGCCTACCAGTCAGAATAATACGGACGATGCCTCGCCCAGTATTAATCAACATGACTTCAATGTATGTGCTACTATTTTGTGGCAATCCCTGCCCACGTATCTACTAGTTTTGCCACAGTTTATTTTGCGCGAATTTGGAGCGAATGTGGCGAGACTAATTTCACGCCGACTTTGAAAGAGAGCCAGCGAAAATCAAAGCTCGGTTTACTGGTAAAACATATAGCTCTAGTCTATATTTTGGTACGGTAGTTAAAGGTTATTTCAGTTACCGGGAAATATGGTGGTATTCGGTACAAACAAGAATTGTATTTTGTCAACTTGATATCACGGCGGTTGGTAAAAAATAAACATGTACAAAATATAGTTGGCCTGTTAGGAAAACATTGTATTACGGTTCGAGAAAAATGCCTGTATTTCAATGTTATTGTTTTTGTGTTTTATGGTCACAATAATTCTTTTCCTGCAAGTAGGTACATAAAACAAGAAAAAGTCGTATGTCAGTTGTTTTATTTATCGGAAAATGTTGAAAGCATATTTTGTAATAAAAATAATCTTCTTTCGTTTAATATTTGGTGACTACTTAAAGGAATCTTGCATACTTATAGTAAAGCTAGAATATGATTGCTTTTATGTATCAATATCTTGATCTGTTAGGATTATGGAACAATTTTTTTTTTTTCATTTGATTGCTCATTTACTTCTAAATTAGAGAGGAGTCAAACCGTAGGGCATAACTTCATTATTACATTTCTGAATACGGTAACTTAACATTAAAACCGTTTTACAAATACAAAACCAATCATTTTGGCAGTCGTAAACATAAAGGTTTTAAAGTTAAGCAATATTGTCCATCTAATGGATGTTTAATTTACTAGCCCTACTCACTTTATTGGCTCCTGTTGTCAATTAAAAGAAATGATTTTTAATTGAAGCTGGTATCTTGTTCCAAGGTAAATCAATTAGTGCACAGGGTGTAGGCGGTTCGCAAATTGATTCAGTTTGCTGAACCTTTATGCCTGTATCAAAGTCATTTAAGCGCAGCTGTGTAGCTAAACATTTTTTTCAATTAAGGAATGAAAATTTAAACTGTGTCCCTTCAATCCCACCCTGTAGTATAAAGGGCTTTTAAACGAAACGCTCATGGCAAGTATAAATAGGTGACAGTTATTTAGTTGATTTTGTTAATGAATTTTGGGTCTCAACGCGTATATTCAAATTATATTGAAATAAATACCTAGAAAACATAGATTATTGGAATGATACCTACTATTAGCTTTTGTAGTCTATAGTAAAAATATGTATCTTTTATTTCAGCTCATTTATAAAGTGTAGGTAGATACTCATATTATGTAGAAAAAAATGTGAAATTATTATCCTGTCTATATATATATGGTAGAGCGTATACAGGTAGGAGAATATTTATATAGATATTCTAGTAGAGTCTACTTCCTACTTCCTAACCTATTTTACTAATGTGAAAGTTCGTGAAGATGTTAGGATGTTTGTTACTCAATCACGCACTAACAGCTGGATCGGTATGGCTGAAATTTGATATAGGGGTACTTTTTCACATGACTTACATAAATAATTTATTATCATCAGTGAAGTAAGAACACACAGAAAGCTTAAGGCTGGTTTTATCGTCACGCCGCTAGACGCGCTGTTGAGCAGCGCGCTGTTAACAGCGCGCGTTTGAACAGCGGTGCACTATAAAACGAGATTAGTAGCACGCGTTCCGCAGCTGTGAGACAGTCGGGTACAATATTATGAAGGTTAATGCGAGTCGAGCACTGGCTATTTACTTATTATGGAAAAGAAGGCAACGGCGAAAAAGAGTAGTTGATCCTTATAACGAAACGAGATAAGGTTACTGAAAGGCGAGCACATAACGTCTTTCTCCGATTTACGAGAAAATAGTAATAAATTTTATAATTTTTTTTCGCCTATCAACAAGCAGTTTGCATCCTTATTTTTGTATAATTCATCGGCCGGGTCCCATGAACACCTTCTGGTTCGAACTTCCTCGATTACTCGTCCCGTATCGATGTAATTAATTTCTCAACTGTACCTACGGCGCGTCTCAACAGCGTCACACTAAATAGCCCAGTCATATTAGGGCTTTCACCTCGGAATGAAAGATAATAAGCTGCAAATTGGTATGAACCTTTGTTTTGTCATTCTAAATGTTGTCTCAAAAGTCACAATCGTTATTGTGTCCGCGTCTCAAGATATTCAAGGTCAAAGGTCACAAAAATCGGTTTTTCGCGAATATCTGGCTTCCTATCGGTTAAATGAGATTTGCATTTATTATAAAAGTTGTAGGCTATAAAATTCCCTACAACTTTTGTTTAAACTTTTTTTTCATACGACCAACCGTTTTGAAGGTAGAGCGCGAAGAGTGCACATCGTACAGTCATATACGGCCTAATGCAAGGTCAAGCGTGAGTTATGGTTATCAGTACGTTATAAAGTCAATTATTTACTTGGAAATTATAATTATTAAACAATGCCTATTATTTATGTACTAACTATTAATTATTTATATTTAATTAAAGTAAGTAACTTGATTATTTATATATAATTATTCATATTTAACTATTTAAGTATAAAATATTATTAATTCTGGATTATATATTTTAGTTTTATTTTAAGTTAAAATGATAGTAAGAGTATATATTTTACACATATTTTTATTTATTATTAAATACGGCATAATATACATTTATCAAAATGTGAGTTCAAATATCAAAAGTATCTTTTTTGATTTTAATTGTAATGAAATTGGAAATGGAAGCTAATTATCTTCTTCTTCTTCGTCGTCTTATTCTTCTTGTCGCTCAAAAATGTTCGATTCATTGTCATCATCCTCATTATCTGTCATGTTCATCTCCAAACCTTCCAGAATATCGGGATCATAATGTATTTTCTTCATCGGGATTACTTGGATACAGTGAAGCGTTGAGGCAAGCTTGTCCGTTGCACTGGCCGCAAGCTAAAGAACATTGTAGCCCTGATTTTCTGCATCCACAGCGGGAACCACAACCATTTTTGCAATTGCAAAATATTACGTTTAGTAGTTCGGCTGGTGCTGGAGGTAATAACGTTCGTATGGGCTCCAGGATTTCAAAGATATATTAGATTTGAAAAGATATATAATGTCGTGTTAACTTAAAATAAAACTAAAATATATAATCCAGAATTAATAATATTTTATACTTAAATAGTTAAATATGAATAATTATATATAAATAATCAAGTTACTTACTTTAATTAAATATAAATAATTAATAGTTAGTACATAAATAATAGGCATTGTTTAATAATTATAATTTCCAAGTAAATAATTGACTTTATAACGTACTGATAACCATAACTCACGCTTGACCTTGCATTAGGCCGTATATGACTGTACGATGTGCACTCTTCGCGCTCTACCTTCAAAACGGTTGGTCGTATGAAAAAAAAGTTTAAACAAAAGTTGTAGGGAATTTTATAGCCTACAACTTTTATAATAAATGCAAATCTCATTTAACCGATAGGAAGCCAGATATTCGCGAAAAACCGATTTTTGTGACCTTTGACCTTGAATATCTTGAGACGCGGACACGATAACGATTGTGACTTTTGAGACAACATTTAGAATGACAAAACAAAGGTTCATACCAATTTGCAGCTTATTATCTTTCATTCCGAGGTTGACCCCTTTTTTTACCTAATATGACTGGGCTAAAAACGCACACTGGCCGTAGAAGCGAATGAGCAGCGCGCGTTTGGACAGCGCAGTCGAACATCGCGCGTTTATTAAACGGCGCTGCCCAAGCGCGCGACACAAAAACGCAACTTCTACTCCCATATATATCTGAACGCGCGCGCTCCAACGGCGCTGCCGAAACGCGTAACGATAAAACCAGCCTAAGATCTCATTGTTAACAAAATAGTTCTTATGATTGATTGTTGTTATAGTTTTGGGTTTATTGATTGACAGCTGATGTCTTTAATTTTATTTGACCGTCGAAATGAAATCAGAATGCATAAATTGTTTACTACATTTCGCCCATAATTATAATTCCTTCCGTGAGGTGTGACTGTTGTCGCGGTCATCAGTTATGTGAAACTGTGGTCTTTTAATAAATTAATCAACCGTTGCATTTATGGGCAAGCGGGACAAATTGCTCAGTAATGATTTCGTAGCGCAGCTTGTACAAATTTATAATTTCCTTATATACAAAATAACCTCATTACGAATAAATGCTGACTGAAAATTAACGGGCTGTACAAGTTTCATTCACGAATCACACATTATTCAGTTCAATTTAATGATACTTATTTGTTTATTATAAACATAGGGACACTTCAGATTGTATACATGTTAGTTTGATATTGATGGGACCATATCACTACCTCACGTAGCAGAAAAAAAAAACTGAAGAAAGAAAAGCCCGCTGAAACTCGCACTTATCAATAATAGAATACAGAATAAAAAAGGTGCCGATATCTTAACCACACACTTTAAGAGTCCAATGACGAAGGTAGGCCAAACGGTCACTAAGTATTCGAACTTGGTATATTGCTGTCATTGTTTTGCGGTCAAGGGGCGCCATACCCTTGTAACGCGAAACACGTATTTGTGGTTATCAAAATGTTCGGGGTCGCTTCGTCTTCAAAGTGCTTTGGATGTGACAGTACAATTGCTTTTATAAAATAAACTGGCCCTGTCCGCAGCTTTGTCCGCATTGACCGGAATCAAGACGGTTCGGAAAATGAAGCTGTAGAATAAACTCGTAGGTGGTTCTGTTGTTATGATGTCGTTTATTTGTATGAAAAATGTTTTGTCATAGGTTGAAAAGATCCTTTTCTGATGGAGTATTAGCTTATAAAATAAATGTTATTGCATTGAAAATAAAAAACCGAAGACTAGATTCAACTGAAGACTTCGTTTTCTTGAACGTTTCTTGTGTTCAGTGAAAAGTACTATTAATTAAGGGTTGATATTCTGCCGTAAGAGTAAACGGACGTGCTCATGTAATATTTCTATTAAATAAATATTTTACGCAACCAGGTCAAGATTATTCTGACGCTGCAAATTTATTCAGATACATTGTTATTTGTTGTTAATGTGCAATAAACGAACTGTTTGATGTGTACACGAAAGTAATGACAAAAACTTCGTAATGGACTCGCCATTCAGCCGGAGTTCCCGAACCGCGCGTAGCCCACCCCCGGGCTCACCGCGCCCAAAAGATGAGGACATTCCAGCCCACGCAGCACCTGGACTCTCCGTGGTATCTACTTCTGAGATACAAAAATGGATGAGTCAAATCGATAGTTGCCTCAATGAAGTGTGTCATATTTCGACTGACAGTGGTAAGCTGAACAGCGAAAGTAAAATAAGAATTACAAATATATGCAGAAATGTGATGCATGGAGTGTCCCAGATGGCAGTACAGTACCAATCTGTAAAGCAGAAGCTCATATCATCCCAGGCCGAAAACGAGACCTTGAGAAAGGAAAATGATACTAGTGTGCAACTACGAGAGCTGAGAAACGGTATCCAGAATGCTGCTAAAGCTACACCTCAGTCCTGTGTATCCTATGCCGATATCATAAAGAAAGGTAAGGAAAATTTTGTTTGCCCTCCAAAAATGGCTAGCTTGACGATATATCCAGTCGATAAAGAAAAATCTAGTGAGGATACTAAAAAGATAGTGCAGAATATCATAAAGCCTGAGAAATTAAAGCTACATATCCGCGGGCTAAGGAAAATCAGGAACGGTGGTGTAATTATAAGCACAGCAGGGAAGGATGACCTAGTAAAACTAAAACAATCTGAGCAGTTACAACTATCGGGCCTTAAGATCGAAGAGACTTCAAAAAGAAGGCCTAGATTGATTTTCCTAGGTGTGCCATCTGATACCTCAGAGCAACACTTGTTCGACTGTCTTTTCGAACAAAATATTACAGATAAGAGCCCGAGCCTGACCCATGAACATTTTTTGAACTCTATCAAACTTAGCCACAAGTCTGGTAAAAAAGACAGTCCTTACTGTAACTACATTGTGGAGGTAACAGCCGAGATAAGAAATATATTAATTAAACAGGAGCGAATCTTTATAGATTGGACTTCATGCCCAGTCCGAGACTTCACACTTGTAACTAGGTGTTACAAGTGTCAACAATACGGACATTCGGCTAAACACTGCCGGGATACGGACCTAACCTGTGCTCATTGTGGATGTGCTGGCCACACCCTCAAGGAGTGCTCTGCTCGTGACCAGCCGCCTAAGTGTGCATCCTGCATGCGCTACAAAAAGCCACACAATCACAGTACTGGTGAAGTAGAGTGCCCGACCCGAAAAAGTGCAGAGGACCGACTACTCCAATCAACCGACTATGAGGGCGCCTAGAGCGCCGAAACAAACATCTTTTCTGGCCCTATAGTAGCTTAAACGCTATTATGGACGACGTACATCAAGAAATTGAAGACTTCGGGGATAGAGACTCATACATATGTTCGCCTAGTGAGTGCGAATTGGAAATAAGTAATAAAAATTCAGGTATTAAGATTTTTCACATGAATATACGTAGCATAAATCGTAATTTTAACCAACTCTTAGTTTTTTTAGCGGACATTAAGTGTACTTTTGACGTCATAATATTGTCTGAGTGCTGGCTAAGTAAAGTGCCGAACATTCCACCGATGTGTGGCTATGACTCATATAGTACCAATGTAAACATTAATCAAAATGATGGCGTAGTGATATACGTAAAAAGCAATATGCAATGTCAAATTGAATGCCCTACATTTAAAGAAGGTTCTGTCTTAGTGTGCAATTTTAAAAGAGACCTTGCTGTTGTTGCAGTTTACCGCTCGCCATCGTTTTCTAGCACAGACGTGTTTACAGATGGTTTGTATGAAGTTTTAGATAATTTATCATCATTTAAAACTGTGTCTATTCTTGGCGATATTAATATTGACATTTCACCGGGGAATGACTCTTCTGCTGCTGACCAATACCTGGAGATGTTGGCGGAACAAGGCTACCTCTCTAAGCATTTTTTTGCAACTCATGGCAAAACTTGCTATGATCATGTTATTTTAAAATCTAACCTTAGCTCTAAGACCTTAGTAGTTACTTCAACAATAACAGACCATTACTCAACCATTCTGTGCATTAATTACCCTAAATGTAACATGAATTCTTCGTCATATTTAAAGTGTCTAGACTTAGAAGCTGCACTAAATGAACTGCGACAGCTAGATTTTAGTGAACTAACGAGCACGACTGACCCTAATACTTACACTGACTTACTAATCTCTATGATAAGAAGGACCGTAGAAAATTGTACCAAAATAAAACAAATATCTTCAAAAAAGTACCCCATTAAACCGTGGATAACTCCAGGTCTTTTAAGGTGTATAAAAAATCGCGATAGATTGCATCTCAAAAGTAGAAATGATCCAAATAACGTGATATTAAAAACAACATATACACGATACCGAAATTTTTGCTGTAGATTATTAAATAAATTAAAGCGAGTATATGAAGCTGGTCAGTTTGAAAGAGCGGGAAAAGATCCAAAGGCAAATTGGAGGACTATAAAGGAGGTTACAAATATGTCAAAAAAATCAAACCGATCCACTAATTTGTTGCAAGCTGCTGAGAATCCCAAAATCTCTGCCAACTTGGTAAATAGTTACTTTGCAACTGTCGGGCAAAAACTGGCGAGTGATATCACTAATAAAACTACTCCCATGGCGTTGCCACCTAACTTTTTTCCTCAGACCAGCTACTCAAACTCGATAGCCATTCTAAAAACAGACAACAGGGAGATAGAGAACCTGGTCCTATCACTCAAAAACGACTGCGCCTCGGGGTGGGACAATATCTCAGTATCCTTTGTAAAAAATGCAAGAACTCTTCTGGTTCCTCTCATAACTCAACTATGTAACCTCTGCATTAGTGCAGGAGTATTTCCAAGAGCCCTTAAACAAGCAATTGTGCACCCCATTTATAAAGGTGCAGGGGATAAAGTCAACGCTGAAAATTACAGACCTATATCTGTTCTGAATATCTTCTCTAAAATTTTGGAAAAAGTTTTAAATAAAAGATTATTAGGTTTCCTTGAAAAAGAAAACATACTTTCAAATAATCAGTATGGTTTTCGAAAAAATAGATCAACGGAAGACGCTGTTCTCCACTTGACTGAAACCGTCTCGAAACCACTAGATAAAAAATTAAAATGCGCTGGTATTTTCCTTGACCTAAAAAAAGCCTTTGACACGGTATCGATTCCTGTTCTCTTATATAAACTAGAGCACATTGGAATAAGAGGATTGGCACTCAAACTTTTCCATGACTACTTGACTGACCGGACACAATGTTTAAAAATCGATGATGTCACTAGCGAGTATGCTCAGCTCTCCTTTGGTGTTCCCCAGGGAAGCGTCCTAGGACCTACACTCTTCCTGATTTACATAAATCAGCTATGTCAGCTTTGCTTTACCGGATGTTCAGTGATTACCTACGCAGATGATACAGCCCTTATAATAGAAGGAACATCGTGGCAGGAGGTCCAAATAAAGGCTGATGAGATTATGAGATTGGTGACTATCTGACTTTCAAACAATCTACTCACCCTAAATATATCAAAGACAGTGTACGTAACATTCGCCACAATCTCTAGCTCTTTACCTCCACCAGACTCGATCAGCATCACGGCCCATACCAACTTGACTGAATCAAATGACTATACAGGAGCAGAATTAGTGAGATCTTCCTTGATAAAATACTTAGGGGTATATATAGACGAAACGCTCTCGTGGAAAAAACAGATTGAATCACTAAAAGCTCGCACTCGCAAATTAATTTACATATTCAAATTGTTACGAGGCTCTGCAAATGCCACCATCTTAAAGAGTGTGTACTTCGCCCTGACACAGTCAATACTAACATATTGTATACTGGCCTGGGGAGGAGCACACAAAACGACGCTACTACCACTAGAAAGAGCACAAAGAGCAATAATTAAAGTCATAAATAGGAAGCCCTTTAGATACCCAACCGACCAACTATATCGCAATTATAAAGTCCTGACAGTGCGTCAACTTTTTATACTGAAAGCAATTATCATACTCATACAATTCTTGAGTATAATCCTATAGCGTACACCTCAGCTCGTAGAAAGCATGCGATATTCGATCCGGTTGTTCACAAAACTTCGTTCGCGGCTCGCCAGTGTTACGTCCTGGGTCCAAGACTTTACAATAGAGCAAGTAGAAATATAAGCTTATACAGTAAATCTAGATTTGAATGCAAAAAAATGCTTACAAGTTGGTTGCAGCATCTAAACTATGTTGAAACAGAGTATTTACTTGAGGTTTTAAGATAAGAGGTAATATTTATTTATAGTGTAGTTATTAAAGGTATAATAGTTACTACATAATTTTATTTTATTTTTTGTTCGTGTTTAAGTAATTACTTGTTAGATAATTTTATTGTACTATTATTAATCGTGTATACTGGTTGCGTAGGTTCCTGGTGTCCTATAAATACAGATACAACCTGTTGTATCTAGTTTAGGCACCAGTCTCACAATTACAGTTTTTTTAAATAGCCAGTAAGAAAACCAAGAAATCAGATATATTATTGTTGTATTTATATTTGTATTATTGTTGTGTTTTTTGAGAGAATAAAATATTTTTATTTATTTTTTATTATTAATTAAGTACCTTTCTCTTTCAATTATTAGTTATTATTACAGTATGCCCGTACTTTTTACGTCTTGGTCTTCAAACCTTTTTGAGAAGGTAAGCGGTAAGCCGCACTGTTCCCACGACTTATTCTTTACCGTGACCTTATATGGGAGGATGGTTTTTAGAGAGTGGGTGGGATTAGTCTATTTAAAAGAGTGTTGAAAGTAATATTGTATTAACTTTTGTAAAGAAGTTCAACCCTTTAAAATATTTCTCTCTTTAATTTTATTTCCCTCCAAAAACCAATATCAAATTATACAAAAAAAAGCTTATAATGATTATTTCCTTTACAAATATTTGAGTTATGGATCGTTAAAATAACTATCTTGAAGTACCTAACTATTGATATTATTACTACGTCAACACGTAGTGATAATGTTAACATATTTATAGCTGGTTGTCAGGAATACACCTGTTACAGTACCTATGGTCAATAGGGCAAAAGCTTATGTTTGTGGTAGAAAATAGTGTCACCTCTGGAGTTGTTGTATAGTCGCGACCAATAGATATTTGAGTTAATATAAGTTGAACGATGAAGGCGTTCTTTTTCCTCCATACTTAGTGGCGAGGAGTGGAAATTGAAACAAATGTTATTTGTCCAAAACTCGTAGAAGCTTTTGCCATAAAGATTTTTAAGTGTCTAGAAAGTAAAATGCTGTATTAAAAGTTTACTCATAAAATTTTGCTTTAGAATATCGCTTTTATAAGTAGGGTTCTCTGTAGTAGGCTACTGGACTGTAAAGTATTATCATAGTAGGAGCTTATTCATTAGGAATAAAAATCTAAGGCATTGTGGCCCTTTACAATGTCTGTCTGTATCTGTGTCTGTTTTCATGTTATGCTCACATCTGTCCATTTTATCTACAGACATCTGAAATAGTCGATACGTTAGTCAGTGGTTCTCTCTCAGTTCCTATCACATTATTTGTCGTACACAAAACTATATAAATATTTAAACGGGTGTTGTAAAATTATATGATTCCCTCAATGTGTTTAGGATACGAAAGCAAACATGTAATTTACGTACCCGTATAATACGGCTAAAAATAACTTTAATAGTACCTACTTAATATTCCTAGTCAGTTATTTTATCTTATAGGAAGGCAGACAAACTAATATTTAGTCGAGTTTGGTAATAGCATGTTATTACTCCTATGTATTTAAGAACATCACAACCAGTTATTCACACATCTGTCTATTTTAAATAAAATGTTCTGTAATAGTTGTGAATAAACTTGCTAGTGGTTGAAAAAGAGAAGGAACGTCTGCCCATTGGACCTACGGAGAAGAAACACTGTGTCACAATTACTTTGATGATGATGATGGTGATGAGTGGTGGGCAGTTTGTTATTTTACAAGTCACAATTTTGCTAAAGGAGAAGTGGCCTTACACGCGATTCTCGAAAGAAGCGGATTGACTGTGTTCTCCCAACAGGCTGGTCAGCAGCAACGCTCCGTAACATCTGCCCACAATTAGGTCTGATGTTAGAAACACCGTGTGGTTTACTCAGTTCGATTCCAACAAAACCGATTAGCTAGGCCTACGGCAAAGTGATACTTGGAGGTTTCGAGACGAAACCCTAAAAGGAGAATATTTAGCCAAAAAATCTTGGCAAAATTTTCTGACAAATTTTTATCTTATAAACTATTTTAGCTGTACCTACTTATACGGCATTAAAACTCAATTCACCTATTCCTATTCACAATACAGTTATATCAGTGCTACCTATCTTTTGTCAACGGTCATTTTCCGTCGAGTAAACTACAAAAGAGACCGAATACAATGTTACGAAAAGAATTACTGTTCATCAAGCATTATTATGGGTACGATAATAGTTCCATAAATCTACGCGTTAATGCACACTAGGATTTATTAATGTGCTTTTCAAGAATCCGGATTAGGATTGAGGAACTAAGAAGTCTTAAATGTATGTTGGTTTTAAGTTACCTATGTAAAACAAATGTGCTTGGCTACAAAACCTACCAATTAAGGCTGGACCGCACAGTTCATCAAGATTTCAGTTCAGAAGTTCAGTTACAAGTCTACAACTGTTGATTGATGGAAGATTCTGGCAGAGAATTTCTCCCGGGGTGGGGGTCTTATATATCCGCGAAAGGGTACGTTTTGCCAGTTTGTAAGGAGCGAGCCTAATACCAATAAGTACCTACCGGATGCATTTTCACAAGCAAGATGTATGACGCTCAGAGCAAACTAATACCATCTTATTTGAAGCTTCTCGATGAGGAATATACCTGCACCAAATAAATTATATTTGGTTTAGTTAATGATTACCGTTTATATTTGTTATGCAGTACACAATCGGTCTCTAGCTCTAAAAAGAAAACTTTTTGCTATATAGTACTCGTATCAGCGAGACAATCGTACTTTATTTCGAGTTCTGAAAGTGCAGCTGCAGTTTCTAATATATTTTCAGGTTTTTATACAAAAGGCGAGCTAGTAAGCTTTCATTGCCATTGTATTCTAGAAACCTCGTCGTGGTGCAATATACTACACACAGTTTTGGGTGATTTTTATCTATGGCTTTTATTTAAAGCGTAATCTCTAATTATAAGTAGAATAATTTCATTTCAGTGTCGTACCAAAAATTTAGTTTTTAAATTGTTTCGTCTTATGTCGTATGTTGTTATAACAATATTTGTGATAGACTCATTAAACTATTACGACAAAGGCACAATTATCTTTTGAGCCAATAATATCTTGAATACATACTTAACGCTTTTAGGAGGAAACTGTGTAAGTACCTATATTATATTTTCGCTTTGTCTTTCCTCAGATTGAGTACCCCTCTAGTGTCTACTATCTAACAAATAAAGCCGAAATAATCTCAAACATTTATGGAGCTTCACAATAATAAGCGCGTAGTGTAAATACGCGGGTGCGAACGGCCGATAACGATAACTTGTCCAAACGAAAGCTCGCTGTATTGCTCTTGGATAATCCTTGGGAGCTGTCCAATGACGCGTACCATGGAGACTACCATCCTCATTATGATCCAGCCGATGAGATACGACTTAGGATTATTTGTAGAACGATAGCATTATTAATCAATTATATTATACTCGTACTTTAATTGATTAAATTAATAGAACGAAATGAACTGCAATTTTACTCTTCATTTTAAAGAACGAAAAAATAATTCTTGGGCATTTAAAGAGCACGTTTACAAATAAAATAAAATACCTACTATCTTAAAAAAAACATTTGTCAAACGTAAGTATACAAAATAATTTTGCGTGCACACGCGTCATTAATTCAGTGTAAAAGTTTGTGAAGATGTTAGGATGTTTGTTACCCGACCACGCTCAAACGACTCAACGGATCTTGTTGATTTAGTGCAGATGATATAGGTCATAGTCTGGTATAACACATGTGCTACTTTCTATTCTTGGTAAGTATAGGTTCCAATGGGTTGCAGGAACAGGATCAGGATTACACGGGGGTGAATTCGCAAGCAACTGGTAGTATTAATTAAATGTACCTACGTACTTATATCTCTGAATCGTTAAAAGCTAGTGCCCGCTTATGTTTGCGCTGCCGCTGGTTGGGTAAACTGTTAGGTAGGTACTTATTGGATAATTTCGTTACAAAATTCTCGGAAGTAACATCAAGTCCGAAAACGTGACCAGTAGTCAGCTATATGGTCCCCCTCTATAATTTGTTAACCAGAATAGGGTAGATACCTAGTAGAATTACTCTGGAAAAAATATAATTTACTTTCACACAGATTAACTTGAAATTCAGTACCTACAAATAAACATCAAAACTATAAGTGTATGCATATTGTAAATGCATGCTATAAAATATTAGAGGTATATTTGTGAAACCTTTTCTCATTTTAGCTAATTTAAAAAGTTTTAATTGCTTTAACCTTGTATAAAGATATACCTATCTCCAAGTCTATTATAATTAATTACTTTAAAAAATCCTGAAATCATACTACTTAGTCTAAATCGAAAATAGAATAAAATATTCATAGGTACTCGAAATAATGCTATACTTGGAATTTATTTCATACGGTCGAACCAAGGGCATGTTTGTCTTGAGCCGTAGTTAACCTTATTTAGAAGTAGCTCACAACTTATTCTCGTCCACCTTTATTGTATTATCACTTGTTTCAGAGTTTGTTACTGAAACATCAACTAAATTATACATAGGTACTGTTGCTACATTTGCGTAAACAATGTTGTAACTAATGCTTAATGTTAGATAGGTATCTGTTGGGCGAAAAGTTTATTTCTTAGAAAATTTGTTATTCATTGAAAAGCGAAACTTTAAAAGCGAATTTTGACTTTTGAAACATTTGTCTTTATACTGTAGGTATAGTATAGTTAAAGGTCGTTTTAAGATGGTACTTAAGTAAAATAAATTAATAAACACACAGTGAGACGGCGCGCGGTTTTAGTCGTTTCGACTCCGACATAACCACCCTCGATGACGAGTTGATATCCATGGGGATTTCCGCACGATAAAACTAGGTGAAGAAATAAACAAATTAATAGGATAAAAAATGGGTTATACCGGTCACTTGTTTTAGGAATCTTGGATGTATGGAGCTCTACCAAGAATGTATCAGTACCTAATATTATGATAAACATTATGATCATATTAATATTATAATCAAGTTGACTCGCATTGACACTGTTTTTATCACACATAATTAATTGATTCTTTTTTGGCGAAGCAGTCATAAACAGAGACAGTAAAATTATTAACATTTATAATCTAACATCTAAAGATTTGAAATGCATCACTTCTAATACTCGGATAAACGAAAATAATATTATGAATCTAAAAAAATGGATCAGGGACGGTAGATATTCAGTTCGACTACATACTTTCATATCTCATTCATTCGAGTTACATACAGCAATTTACGTGTCTTTCAATATTTTGTAGTCACATAGAAAAACGATCGCTCTTTCATCCCGCACGCCCAAGAATCGGCGTGATCTATTTGTTGGGGCCCAAAACCCAGGCACTCGGAAAATGGTATGTAGTCACGACACATCTTGACGTTTGACTGATGGTGACTCGACTCGGTTCTTTTCACGCTTCGATTGTACAGAAACTCGTATACGATTGTAGCTATTTATTGCGCAAAAATAGTGAATGATTTGTGAGAAACCGTGGTTGGATTATTGAGTAACTTTTTGGAGCGATAGAGAAGTAGGTTATATCGAATTCGTAAGTATTTGGTACGACTCATATTATTAAATGAAATTATCAACATATTTAATTCAGATCTTTGGAAGGACCAGTAATTCGGTGATTGAAATCATATTTATTGAGATAACATGCGATAAATGAGCATTACGGTCTATGAATTGGAGTAGGATTCACTGATTCGTGTGTGTTATAATCATCTGATGTATAAAGTTGCGTTCAGCTTGACTGCGTTAGATCGCGTTGGATTATATTATAGGTGGCATCGCGATAAATACCCCTTTGACTCCTCACAGATATTACAATATTATAAGCACTTAGATATCAATGTTTCATACACTTATTCCTCTGTTTCGAACTTACAAATGATGGCGATGCCATATTCAGCTAGAATGGTTTTAATCGCTAGCTAGGAAGATATACTTAGCTATGCTATGCTACTGTACCTACACTACATGGTGTATAGTCAGAAGATTACGCGCGCCCGATACAACGTGCTGGCATTACGTAAGTTCTGCTTCCTAGGGATAATGAAAGGTAATATGTATTATAATAATTTGAACAATCAGACTTGTAATATTGAAAAAAGTACAGAATTATTTCAAATGCGGTTTCATTAGAATAGATAACAATCTTCTTTATGTTACTGAAATTGTTTTGTGTTTTGAATGGTCATTTAGGATCTATAGTAATTTAAAGACTCTATACCTACCTAGAACCGTACAAACTATCATTTGTTGAAAACCGTATTGTTTCTGATTTTAGTTTAGTTTGTGTGTTTGTGTGTAGTATATGGTAACAGTGTTTGCATATCCGAGCTTAGAGCTATTTACCTACATACTGTTTATTCAAATGTCCAAATCATTGTTTACTAACTCCATTAATAATTAAATTTTAATTGAATATTGTAACCTAAATAGGATAAATTTCACCATAATTTGTATTGATACACGTTGATTAAAATAGGAGTATCGTGCTGAGTAGAGATTGCGGTTTGCCCGTTTTAATGCAGATACTAAAATCGGTCTTTTTGATAGTTAAAAGAAGAGTTCTAATTGAATGTTCACTAAATTGAATGTTTCCTTCGAATTCTCTAAGGGCTCCTCCAGGAAATCCTAATGAAATACCTATTCCTTTACGACTCCAAGCTAGGGATGTTAAATAGCATTATTCATATTAGTTCCTTTAAACTCACCTCATAGTATTTAGTGTTTTACTAATGAAAATTTAATTTTGTGTAAAATATTATTTATTTAGCAACGTTCAAACAATTTACCCAGGACGCACACAGACATAGTAATAATAAGTGTATAGTGTACTCTCACTTCAGTATTATTCAAAAGTATCGGATTTTTCCTTGCATAAAATTCAACTGGTAACAATCAATTTTTGACGTTCCAACAAGCGGATCATTTTCTGCTTCATCATTCAAGAGCATCAAAGGAACTCTTAATTTAAAATTCTCGACGAGCATAAGTGCCTGATTTCAGTGTCAAATATTTCAACTTTTGATATGCAACGATTAAAGATCGGGGAATATAATGTATCCAACATTTAAAAAATGACAGAATGAAATTATGTGATTTCTACGTCATGAACAATTGGGGTTGTTGGGTATCTCACCAGGATATTTTCAGAGTGGAATTTAGTAAAAGTACTCAATTGACGTCAGTCGCGTTGCTAGGGTACAAAACAGTTGCCGAAATGTGGGGTTCAATACATCTCTCCCATCAGGATTACCAAACAGTTACTGATTACAGCCTTCGTTTCGTTAAGTAAATATCCAGAGCTTATTGGAACTGTTTTATTAATGGAAAACCACTTTTAGTTTCTGTTGATTGATATATCATTTACCTACTTAACTTTTAAGTAAATTTTACACAGTGACGTAATTTTATCGAACTAGACACTCTGCCTGAATGAAGAAAAAGTAGTTTCATAAGTATCAAAAATATTTCATAATTTAGAAAAAGACTAGTTAGTGTGTTATTAAACACCATCATCATGCTCGTGTTGGTCACGATCGGATAGTTTATTAAACGATTCCTTGAAATAAATTGTTTGGCATTACTGATAAATAGCATCGAATATTTTGTATTAAGTTACGCAATAGAAGCTAGCAAAAGAGAAAATAAAAAAAACAAATTTGGTTCAACCCAAGACTGATGAACAAATTTCCTGGTAAACGGCTTCTTCCGCGCCGGGACTATTTGTCTGAATTTGAATCGCATTTGTTTCCAGGGAAATTTGTCTCCTAAGCCTCAGGAGTATATCCTGACTACGTTTGTGGTACTTCGTCTCTCTTAATTGAATAAAGACCTTTTCATTCGTTTCTTATTGCATAATTATCTAAACACATTTTGCGAAGTATACACGAACATTCGGGTTTTATTTTTCTATAATAAAGCTTCTCTATAGAATCGCGGTGTAGGAAGTCAGTGTTTATTTTCTAATTTTCCGGTTGTCTTCACGAGGTCTAAAGGCAGACAGAGCGATGCTTGGTATGCTATGTGTGACAGGAGAATTACAAAACCATGTTGATAAATGATACTCTTCTACATAGGTACATAAAAAAATGCAGATAAGAGCATTTGGTTTCAGCTCTTGTTATATTCTTATTAGTCGAACAGCTACTTAAATTAGAGCGGAAAAACCTCAAGTTTATCTTAACGACTGGCTGATCCTGTAATGGGTCATATAAATTGCTTATTATCGGTACGAGTGGTCATTAAGAGGAGATATGAAATCGTAGGACTTAATGGTGGAATATTTGATAATACACTCCATAGCTTCGGGTATTTGTGTCATATGTGCCTTGAATGCTAAAAGTATACTTTCAAAACACCTTTATCAACAAAGTACTTAATAGTAGAACACGGTTTTAAGATTTAAAAACGTGACAATGAAATCAATATTTGATTTCAATAAGTGATTGAAATAGATATCGATGATTTAACGGTTAATTGAACGTCACGACAGAATCTGAAGCCACGAACTGTTCTTCAATTAAAATCAAGGATGGGATTAAAAAACTTGAACGGTCCAATGAGAAATAAAATTAATGCAAAGAAAGGGATTACTCACCAATTTTCGATGTCTTTCAAAAATTATGAATAGCGCACAGCGATGATTGAACTCTAAAGTTTCTAATTTCTTGAATTTATTATGATTTTAGTCTATAAAAGATATTTCAGTGTATTAAATGATAATGAGAATGATCAATATTAATAAAAAGAAAATGAAATTTTTGTATCGCAGGCTATCGTAGCGATGTTGACATTTCTTGGTCATGTTTATTAAAGTGATTTAGTGGGTTTTGCTAATAAATACGATCAATTTATATCAAATTGAGATAATTAATTATTTTAGTCAATGAAATTCATTTCAGAAATTGTAAGAACCCAGCTACTTTGAATTGAGCACGGTTACTACCATTGTTGGAATCCACTCTAAGAATATCTATTTTTTTAGAACTATTACATACAGGCATAAGTATTTTAAATTCAAATCACATTAATTTCTTATTTTACTTGCAGCATATTTTGAAATTGCTGTACCAACCATTGAAAGTATTAGTTTTATGACGAGACATTACTGCATCATTTCCCTACGCGTCGTCGCCCGCGCCCGTTATCTATTCTATTTAGGAAAATCTACATTTTCCCAGCCATGGAAAGTTAATTACTGTTGGGCATACGCCTCTCACAAGTACTTCAGCGGTTTAGTATATATATAAAATGAATTATTTATAACCTATTTAGAAAAAAATGCGGAAATATAATATTGTAAGTCCATTCAAATAAATGCGGAAATTGAATAAAGGTATCAGTTAAGTATGAACCCTCAACAAAATTTAGTTTAATTAGTTCATCCTTTGTCTGTCTTTGTTCGTTTTATCGATGCATCCATGTTTTGTAGAGTAGGTATAGGGATTTTTATAGGCGTATCCTTTCATTAAAGGGTGAGAATCGCACTATGCCGTAAATCAGTTATCATCAGCCCAAATAATTATGAAATATATTAAAGATATCTCGAGTATCAAGTATTAAACAGATAGTCCTAAGTAAAATAGTAACACTCTTCTAAATAAGGAAGTGATTTCAAGAATTATTATTCTCATTCCGCAATAGAGAACTTTTAACAAGAAAACTTTTCAATGTTCTTCGGCAACAATGTTCGAGGGAAGTTACTGTCGGTAGCAGAGAATAAATTTTGATCACTCTATTAAATCGATCAGAGGACATTGCTTAAACAGCTATTTTACCTGTTATTAAGTTACTTTTTAAATTTTGGTTCTTATGGTCGTTATTTTTTCAGAAGTTTACATTTTTTAAGACGCTTTTGAAGCTTGAAAAACTAAATATCCTCATCATCAGTAAACATCAAATTTCAGTATTTGAACAGGGTGTCATCAATCCCACATTCACAAAGTAAACGTAGTGTTTTGGAAATTCGTTTACACTAATGTAAAATTTACCTTTAACTATTTAGCTTAAAGTAAAATGGAGTTGGGTGCGGACCGGAACCTCCACGCGGTGCACCCAGACAACGGAGACGGCAGCGCCTCCCACTCGCCAGGACGAGGAGGGATTGGCTCTCTAGAGGGCTGCTCCGAGGCTCTCCAAGTGTCTTTCTTACTAGCAGAGGGCACAGTGAAGAGCAGGCGATTGCCGGTTGGTTCTCCCAGCACAGATAGGCTCGCCTCGATTCCCACTGTCCGGGGATTGATTACAAAATTAAAATCATTACGGGTATACACTTCACATAATTATACATCATTATAACTGCACACGTTTCAGTAATGTAAACCGAATGGGGAAACACTTAGTTTTATACCCGTGATGCGAATAACAAAACTCTTAGTCGTTCCGGTTAGTACCTATACGTATCCTAAAATTGTACACAATTAGATATTCAGAATTCACTGCAGCAACCAGTGCAGAACATCGTAAGGTGCAAAGTTGTTCAATATAACTTAGTTTTAGCTTCCTTTGTTTATATCGTTTGGTTTGTTGTTTTACGAATGAGAATTTCCAATTTCTGAATAGTAAAGTTTTGAAAATGGCATCAAGCAAATGTTTATGCTCTGAAGTGGTATTTTCATAATACCCTATGTATTAAGTTTTAATGTACACTAAAATCAAATATTTCATATTTCCCGACGCATGTATTGTAATTTTCGAATTGATTATGACCATTTATACACCGAGTAATATTCAAAGCAGTGATCTTTACTTAACAGTCAGCAGTAGTAATAGGTAGGTATGCCCATAAGAAGATTATTTTTAAATACGTACTGTCTTATGCTCAGACCACCGCCAAAATTAATCATCCTTATCTGATATTTTACTTTATAATTATGGAATTCAAAATTGCACTGAAATTGAGATACTCGTAAAGCACATACAGTCCAATTTTTTCCCATCACGTTGCTCGAACAAAAAATTATTATTTTCCTTCCCGAAATGAGTTGTGTGAACAGTACAGAGCTTTCACTTTTCTTCATCAACACCATAGGCAACTTATTACGTTTTTATAGGGTCAGTACCGGTGTAGCAAGTATCTAACTGAAAAGATCCGAAAGCTGTTTACGATTAGATGAACCGTGGTACCCATATTCATTTCATCATTCAAAGTTTGCCGATCTTATTTTGTGAAGAAAATTATGTACTCATGTAGTTTTATTACTTATACAAAAAATTAACTCTTCTAATAGTAAATACAATCCGAAGAGTATTTGTTTCGCTTCAGTTTATTTATGATATTTTTAACGCGAGCTATCATAATTAAACAGCCTATGTCCATCAGGGAAAATTACGGTAAGTGCACCTTTCAAATGGCGCACCGATTTTTCCAATAAAATTGGCCCAAACATATGAACAATCTCACTTCTCTCTCTCTCTCTTTATAGTTTTAGAATAGATGTATGAGGCGGCTAAACATTGACGAAATAGAATATCCGAAATATCAAAAACCGGCACTACATCACCACAAGACGCTGTATTGCTTGCAACCAACAGGAAATGACTAGGAAATTGCCCCATTATGCTTGCAAATCGTGAGCTGCATTCGAATTACTTCTTCGCTTGTAATTTTGCATAGTATGAGGAGTGAGTGGTGGCGCTTAAAAGCATCTACGAAAGATGATGGGACTTGGTAGACATAATGGTCTGCAATTGTGCAATAATGCCAGATATTTTTGTTGAATAATACAGTTGGTATCTGACGTATGATTTATCATGTTTTGGAATTTCAGTATTAGATTTTTTATTTTATTTTAATGAATTAGAAGATTGTAGAGTGTTTTATTCAAGATAAAGAATATTTATTGAATATAACGGTAAGTTTTAATTTTGAAAAAAAATGCGAAGGATTTATTGAAAGTGAAATGAATGCGACATATCGTGTGAACGGTGCGGTATATTTTTGTGAGCGGTCAGTGAGATTCGAAAAAGTATAGATTGATTTTGACATTTTGACGTACTCCCAGGCAATTATATTCAAAACTGAAATTGTAATGGCATTACTATAAAACCTAGAACTATTGTCTATCTATTCTGAAAAGAGTGTTTCCGTAATTACAGTAAAACCTAAGTTTTACTAACTCATACCTAATGGATGAAGTTTTAAATATTTTGTGATCATTATTCATTTCGAATTTACTCTAAATCTTAGATTTTATTAAGATACCGGTTAAAAGAACAATTATCACAGAATATCATAAAACATTAAAAAAAATCTGTAACATTCAACAAAATTGAACTAGAAAAACTAAAAGAACAACTATAATAAATACATACATACCACGAAAATAAAAACTTCAAATTCATACAGCGAAACACAGCTGTCTTCTTCGATCTATATTATTCATACTCGTGATCTAAAAGCAAATGTAATAACTCATTCGTACTAGCCAATAATACAGTGTAACGGAGGGGTACGCACGAACAAAGAGCAGGACTAACCCGCCTGAGCCCACACTAGGGGTTAAGTGTACTCCAACACTAATCGCCTACAAGTGGCTCTTTAGAAGATTCCAAGGGTTCTTTCGATGGATCACTATAGCCAGAGAAACACGTCCCGATGCTAGATAATGAATTTCCCCTAATTGGTTTAGCGTATTGAGTCCAAGTGGCGCTATGGCAAATGTTTATCCGTGTAATCAGAAGTATTATTATTTTGGGTATTATTTTTTTTGTTGTTATAAGTAGGAATTATTTGATTTGGTATTATCTAGATATTAAGTGATTTTATGAATCATCGTCCTTTGTGGTCTGTATGCACATAAACGTGTATTAGATTTATTTTTACCTTAAATAATTTTCACCTCCGAATGGAACTTAACTATTACCGCCCAAACATAATGACTAAACTATGGGCAGGTTAAACTTTGATACCTTGGTATCGACGCGACGCATACAAGATAATTCATTAAATTTCTAATCTTAGCGAAATCAATTTGTGTTATTTTCCTATCTGCACTGTCATTCCAATGTTTCGGATGGTCATGGGGTAAAAATCTGGGTAAAAATAGTACTTAGCAGGCATGGTCGTGGGTAGGTACTTAGTGTGTGATAGCGCTCACAATAAATCAGAACAACTACTTTTACATACATCATACTTGTATGAATATTCAAAACACCCAACAAACCACCGCCCTCTAGTCTTTTTGAAAGAAAAAAGGTCAGTCTTTTCATTCGTAGATAAAAAAATAAGATTAACAAGTATTTTATTCAAACGACGTGCTACGGTAATGTATGACCTATTCGCTTAGGAAAACGAGTGCTTATTCGTTAAATTGAGATTTTATGACGTTTCTTTTGATCTTTGAATAATAACAAGCAAAAATTCATACGTTTGAAGTGTTTCTTTTGCACGCATATATAAAAGAAGCAATTAAGTGGACTTTTAAAATAATATTTCTTATAATATCTACCTACTTTGTTGTATTGCGTTATTCAATAGCGTTTTTCAACTGAAAAGTAAAAGCTTTTTACACTGTAATGGCCATCAAAGAGATGATTTTCAATGTGGTCGTATTTTATAGAAATGTGCCAAATACATTTTCTGTTAATTTAAAAGTTCAATAACAATTTCGTGACGAGAATATATTAACACCCCCTTTTTATTTAATAGGACCCATGCAAAGTGAGCTGGAATCATAAATACAAAGTTTATCTCTGAATGCATTCTCTTGTACATTTAGTGATTACGCTTTGCATTTTGCTTGAGCATAGCTGCGGATGTATACAAATAAATGATGCTAAACTTTATCGATTGTAGGTATGTTATGTTTTAAACTAGATTAAATCACATACTTCGCGTTCAGTGCATAGTGATCGCTTAGACACCTCGATTTTTTATTTAATTAGGTATGTTTAGTTGTAGGCGCCAATTGACGATCAGTTTTACGACAAATGCGTAGGTATTTATCGAATTAGTTACAATCGTGATATTAGTGAAGTATCGTCAGATTAGTGAAGCCTAGTAATTCAGTAAGAATATTCGCTAGTACAACATAAAAAAGGAAAACAATACACACAAATTCATGCTAGGATATAAAATGGACCCAAAAAGTTTTCCCTTTGTTTAGTTTCAATTACCGGGTAACAGAACAATATTAAATGTTAATATCTTGCACCCCATAATGTTGTCCTTACACCACTAATGATACCTTTGTATGGCACACCGGTGGCGTACAAAATTCTACAGTCGCTGTGAATATGTTGACAGTTAGGGCACATCCGGAGTTGTTCATACTTTCTAGATGTTGCTTTTGTTACATTTAAAATATCCCTGTATGAAGGAAGGTATTTGTTCAAATTCTAGATTCTAGTGTTACCTAGTTAGTTAGATAAAAATAATATATCTTATAAATAAGTATTAATTAACTATAAACAAATAAATATACCTAAATAAACTATTTCATAAATATTCTACGTCATTGATAGCAAAAATCGGGTCTATTCAGCATTAATGAGCTGACTCGATAATATTGAGTACCTAGAGAGTAGAGAGTACTTAGTGTAAGTAAAATCTCCAAATTTTTATTTAACTATGACTAAATAGTAATAATACCTACTACCTGCTTTGTTCCTTTTAATGACAAAAAATGAGAGGTTGCTCGGTAAAATAAATTTATACATAAAAACTATTAAGTGAGGGCTATTAAAGAAATACTAAAGACTAACTTTTCCTCGGCTAATGAAATGCATACCATCGCACACAGACAAAGCTATCTTATTTTGCTTTCAACGAATATTCTTTAAATACATAACACAGGTTTTTTTTCTATTTACCGATAACTGAGATTCGCTGCAAAACTTTAGCCAATGACATATTGGGGTTCATGGAAATGAATTTTCGAGTTCATCAGATTTGATTAGAGCTTCACGCAAAGCACGTAGCTGTTAAGTATTCATTTGATTAAATGAATGCTTGATTCAAAATAGTTTGCTTCCAAAGAGACCGAGGTACCAAGACATTAGATGTGATGAGAATGTTAATTCGACACTTCGATTCTATATTCGAGGATTAGACTTTGTTTTGTTCATGAAATTAAGCTCTTCTTGCAATTAGCTCTGACTTGTTTGTGTCTTGACTTGTTGTGCAAACGTACTGTACAAATGGTAAATTGTTGAACTTGCTGACTAACAATGATAGGAACAGGGACAACGACCCACTTCTTAAAATATGATAAAGTTCAAACATAAAAACCCTTATGATTGTTATAAAAAAGTTTAGAAACCTATATAATTATTCATCGATGGTATGTTTAATTATAAAATATTTTAGTTGGACTATGCGAACATGGTCAACTTCAATAATACATTTAGGATGAAATACTAAAAAAGGAATAAGCTTGTGACACTAATCTACACATCTAGTGACTATCAGTCATTTTATTTACTTTCATTCAGTCGGTGCACATTTCGGGCAATTGATTTCGAATAAAGTTTTTTAAAGTAATTAGGTAGGTATATGTATAAATGAAAACTAGACTAACTAACCAGGTAGCCTCGTCAATTTTTATCTTAATAAAAATAATATAACAATAAACAATGAATGAATAAATAAACAATGTACGAGTTCTGAGATGATGTCGTATGTAGTGAAAGGAATGCTTTCTTGAGATTCAAATTAAATGAAATATTTCAAGGTTTTCTCGTATCGTCCGGACAGGAGGAATTCTATTTGCATCTTTGAGTATTTCGAATGGCTGCCCAGACTTTTGTGTATCATGTACATTACATTTTATACATTTTATTTTATAATATGTACTTATGTATCTAATAATTTTATTGTCTTTTTTATTTTTTCAATGACAAGGATATGTATTGTTTTATTAACAAAAAATAACAATCTGTTACTAGTCTTGTATTTCATTTATGTAGGCTGCGAGACGCAGATTTACAGAACTGCTCAGTTTAAAATAATTGTCAGAACTTTGAATATTTATATGTAAATAATAAAAGACAGAACAGGAATAACAAATAGAGGTATTACTCGTTACAGTAAATAACCAGTTATTGCCGAGTAGATCACTGTTCACACGGCGTGCATTGATAACACTATTAAAATTATAAAAAAAGGAATACAAATGAATGTCGAAATTGTGAATGAGTCAATGTTTATTTAAGTTTATAAATGCTATTCAATGAAAGCGTTCTTTATATCTGATAATGATAGTACTAGATCATGCCCACTGCATTATGTAGTACTAGTAGTTTGACAATATCATGTAGCAGAAAGTGATAGCAGAAAAAATCTCATCAAAAGACACTTCATAAAACGCTCTCAAGATAAAAGCTAAACTTTTTTATTCAATTTATATTATATAGATATATTGTCTTCTTCAATTTATGTTATACTTGCAAGTTGATAACTATGCTGCTGTGGTTCAATACTTGGATATGCTTTGCGTAAGTTTACACGCAAACTTCTTAACTAGCATACTTTAAGCTGTGTCGGTCTCGTACAATACGTGACCGGCCCCTTTGGACTTCTGTTCAACTTTATAACAACTACTTGCTTACCCTAGTGTAACATTGCATAAACACTTGGCCCAAAATATCAATAAATAGAGGTTTCCACGTTTCGCATCCATACATAATCGCTTGTTCTGACTGACTGATTCATCAAAGTAGATCCTAAACCTCTAAGCAAAGAAACTTGAAATTGTGGCAATTTTTACCTTTTATGTTATAAGCATCCACTAAGAAAGGATTTTTTGAAATTTCAACCCTAAGGGGAAAATAAAAGAATGTTGGTAGAGTCCGACATGCACTTGATCGGTTTTTAATAGATATTGTGCGACATTAGACATAAGCAAGAGACTCCGAAGAAAGATAACGACTTGCAGGCTCTGAGCTCAGTTAAAGTGGTGACTTGTCAAAGAGTTGCCAATTCCTTGCCTGATGTGTGTAGTAATCGTAAGAGTCAGAATACAGAGTTTAAGATTTGTGAGGAATAACAAAATTATAATGTCATACGTTTAACATGATTCTGGCACATGTAAATTTACTTTGAAAGCATGTAGGTACTAATACTATTTTATACGATAGATTGTCTTAGAAAGAAATATGTGTAGCGGCCCTAGAATCTTGGACTTTTAGAGGTCACAGCCGTAAAAAGAAAGAATTCATATACAAACAAAGCCTTAGAAAATATGATGTTAAATGAAATTCTTGACGCTAATATGAAACTCAAACGAGTTCTTATTACGCTTCTAATACTAAACGAGATTACAATTTACTATGTAAAAAGAAACTATTTGTTTAAGTCCTAACAGATTTTTTACAAATGAAATCATGCCAAGGCAATGCATATTATATTATATTATTTAAAGCCGTATTTAAGTTTTGAATAAATAATGAGGTTCGTATAATATGCATTATTGAAGCATTATGATGTCAATAAAACATGACAAGGTTACTGCAAACTACTACTACTCAAAATTAAATTAGACACATTGTATTATTTTGTTATGATTGATATAAATTTAACGTACCCAATTGAAAATATTTGATATTTTACATTTTGCATTGAGCGTTTGTCAACATAAATATAAGTTATTTTTTTTCTTTTAGACAGCTAATCTTAAAAGTATGATAAGCATAAACGTATTTTAGTAATCAGCAACGTATTAGTGATATCTTTGATGTAACAAGGGTCCATAAGCTACCAGTGATGACTTAGCATCATTATGGTATTCTATGAATTCCGTAAACAGATCAGTTAAGGAAACTGTCGATTTAAGGAGTCTGCCTTTTGTTACTTTACTTACTTTTCCAACTATGTTCACATTCACACATCATTTGTTAAAATCTATAACTCCATTTAATCTTTGCCTCTCACATAGACCTCAGTGTTAAAATATTACATTTTTCAATTCCAAAGTGTGCAGTTCACGGTAAGAGTTTTACCTACCTTTATAGGTCTTTATTACGTGCATCCAAAAAAGGACCTACAATTTACATTTACAAAGGTTACAAATAATGTGTTACAGATAACACATAGTGATAGAAACAATATTATAAAGTCTTTAATTTAGACAAAAAAGCAATGCACGTTACAGTCCGATATAATTTGTTGTCGCACATAAATGATATTTTAACCTGGTATTTCAAAATTGCATTATGTGATGCTCATTACTAAAAATAATAATTCCATTATCGCAATGATTTGTTTTTAATGCACTGAAAAATACAAAATGCCGGTGACATATTACATAATAGTCGAATTTATTTTCCATTGAAGCACTGTGACCAAAATTCATGCAGTCGGTTTCGTTGCATTTTTGATGACGGCGTACCTAGTTGGTAGGTAGGTACACTACTGACAGGTCGAGGCTCGGGGCATTGTGGATAACGCTTCGCTTGTTTATGGTAACAAATGCGCCGAAACATTGTTGCTTCTGTTGTTACATATGTATATTTTTAACCGCAGCAGATAATTTATTCTGCAATCTGCTCGTTAATTTTTTAAAATTCCATGTTGGATACCACACGGAGCATGTGTGTCGGCTACTTTAGTAAAAAGTTAGAATTTACACCTACCTACCTACCTACCTACGATTATTTTCGATTAATCGATCGAAACTGGTAGGTATAATGTTTGTCCTCCTGGAGCTTCTGATACTCATTACGCTGTCAAAATGTTGTGTATATTTAGTCACGCATATAAAACCTTACAGGCTACGGGTTTGTAAAACTACACTACCTTTGTTACGAGTACCTACTTTGATAAATCGGGGTTCTGTAAAGGTATTCATCGTAATGTTTCATGAATGAATGATTTGCTGGTTTGGGTCTGTTTATTGAAGTCTATGTACCCTTGATAAAGTGACTTGTTTAGTTTTTCCTATATAAAATACACTAAAACTCTTGTCCAGCTAACCAATATACTATCCTGGTAATAGGTATGTATAAAAAAATTGTGACGGCACCTCTGCCGTCCTTATCATAAACAACGCACTTGCTTGGCGGTAACTTTCGAGTAAATGGCGCCTAAAGTTTTTTTTCTTCTTTTTGTTGTCCCTTTAAAAGTAACACGAATATTGCAAATATTTTTGTTTTGTATCGTGCCTTATTATGTGAATTTTGCATGTACGATCCTATATTTGTATATTTAGTTAATTTAAATATTTTAAAATACGAAAAATTGTTTATGACTAGAAAACATGGACTGCAATAATAATACTTTACTAGGCGTAAGCATCTTATATGTTGCAAGTGCGTGGTTAATGCCTAGAAAATGCATTTATGATGTATATATCTGGCAAAGACAATGGAATTACTTACATGTAAGTTTACCATTTACAACGTATATGTTGCAAATACGTTTTACATGACTAGCAAAGAATGGAAAGAGCAGCTCACATGCGTTTAGTTTTATGCAACTGAACAAAAAATAAAACTACACTTTCAAGGTATATTTAAAATATTTATTAGAAAAACTAAAAGGAAATAAATGCTTAAAGTAGGTGGTTAGTACTTTATGGACGGTACGTTAATATTAACTTAGTTAAACTTAGTTTATCACAATCATTTTATGGCAAATCTTAATTATATTATACAAAAATATTGAGATCATGGTTTTCTTTGGATATTAATATATTATCTTTTCTTAGCAATATAAAACAATCTAAAAATAGAACGATGAATCTGTTAAACTTGTAGTTTACTGCAGATAATACTTTTTTACGTAAAGAATAACATTTTACTAAGTACCTACCTAAATAACAAATTAGGCAATCAAAATAATAATTTATTAAATTAAAAAACCCGACTGCGTAAAGAAAACTAAAAATAAAAAAACAGGCACTTGCATAAAATGTCTTGTGGTCTAGAAACATAACAACTGAACAGTCGGGATCCGTTGAAAAATTAGATTGGCTGTCGAATAATGGATCCCGACTGTTCAATTGAGATAATAAATAAATACATAATACGCACGAAAAACATAAACCTTCTTGGCTGGCGGGTAAAAATGTGAATTGAAAAAATATAGTATAGTAAAATAATAGCCTTGCAAACAAAAAAAATGCTTTTCTTATAAGCTAAAAATAAAAACAATAACGTATCAAAATAAGTTGTAAGGTACTTAATAGAAAAAAATCAGTCATCTTGAGTTAAATCTTTGGCATCAGAAACAAATAAATTATACCAAAAATATTTACGATTTTCAGGCATTAGAGGGACAAGCTTTGAAATGATGCCCTTTTTTCGCTCTTCAGTAATACCTCTTGGTTGTATCTTTGTAGAGACTGTAGGAAATTCCTGTGATTTTATCACTCTAGCTTGCAAAAAATCAAGATCCTGAAACTCTACATCAGAATGACTTCTTTTGTATTTAATTTTATAGAGCCCTTTCTCCAATCTTACTACCATCATATCCCTTAAGTATACCCGAGGCACATTTTTTTTTAATTTGTGCTGGGAAGCGTGATCTTGATAATTAAAAAAATCCGATACCTCCATTATTTTGACATAATTCTTATTTGAATTTGTAGAACGTACACACTCCACAAAATCAGAAAAATCGTACACCTTGCCCATCTTTCTTAAGGCTTGTTCAACTTGGTGATGAAATGAGTCTGCCGACATGAAAGTGTGGCCGGGTTCGAAATATTTAAGTGTTATTGTTTCGGTGGCAATCAAATTGCTATTTATAATTTGTACGAGAAAACTAAACAATGCCCAGTTTTTATTCTGGGCAGCGCAGTTGTCCAACCAAATAGTTACATTTTCAGCATCACGTTTATACATCAAGAATGCCCGAAACGTAGAAATAATATCTTCTTGACTCCTACCTGCTATAGTTTCGTTCCAAACAGCTGCGAAAGGAACATGTATGCCTACGCCGGTTTGACTACCCAAAGGGACGAAACTTTCATTAAAGGCTATTATTCTAGGGCAGAAAATAGCCGATTTGTATTGCTCTATTCTGGGGAGCATTATTACCTTTTGCAAATCTACTGAATACAGTATATCATTAGAATTTTGGGCTGCTAAATCTACGTCTTTTTTGTATTCTATTCGAGTTTCAGTATATTTTAATTTATGTACTTGATAAGTAACGCACTCATCGCAAGCTTCGCCCAAGTTTGTCTCATTATGATTCGCGTTGTGATTATGGAACAAAGCACACTGTTCGCATTCTTCGTTACCTAATCGTACGAAAGAAATGTTCATATCTTTAACAACTGTCCTGTATAACTCAAATGAAACGTTAAACTGGGGGTATTTTATATTAAATTGTTTATGCATCGTTGTTATAGTGATATCGCTCGGTAAGTATAATCTATTTGGCGCGTGTTCACGCCTGTAATGTGAAATACAAGGGTTAAATGAATTAATGTGGTTTTTAATTATTTCTCTGTCAATTTTGTTCACTCTTTCATACGAACCTCGAATGCATTTTTGATCATCAATGGCTTTTTTCATCACACATCTAATTTTGGCATCATTTTTACCATCATATCCAAGTGTAGTTAAAAAATATGCTTTACATACCTCAATTCGGTCATTATCAACTTTCAAATGATAAATAAATGTACACTGTCTCTGCTTATTGCTTGTTGATAATCTTCTATGAACTTCTTTTTGGTCTATCATACATTTTATGAATAGTCCCTGTTCTTCATAACCCATAACAATGTAAGTATCATGAATTTTCTTCCTTTGGTCTTCATTTATTTTTGTATTACATTTCTTTTTGCATGTTTCATTACATGGATTTTTTAGTGAAAGTTTTAGTCTCTTTTCTTCTATCTTTTTGGCTTGTCTTTCCTTTAAAGGTTCTTCAAACTTTCTCCTCTGCCTAGGTTTTCCAGATTTTGTACATCCTTTAGATAATTCTACAGATTTGTTACTTTCATTGCATTCATTATGATCGACGGTACCAGCAGGAACAATTTCACCTTCCTGTTGAACAATTTGCTCACTTGCCACTTCTTCGGTAATGCTATCTTCCCGATGAGTGTTATTATTTGTTACCATATTAATATGTTCCTGTTGGCCGCTTATTTTAATCTCCTCTGTTGTGTTATTTACCTGTTGAGTAAATTGGTCGCTTTCTATCTCTTTCACCGTATTTTCCTCCTGAGTCAGTCTTTTGCTGCCCATTTCATTTGTACTTTTGTAAATCTGTGTTAATTGATTGTTACTGGTATATTCTGTTACATTATTTGCGCTTTGCGTCAATTGACTGTTGTTCAAATTAACCTGGCTTTCTTCCATTGGCTTATCACATACTTTCACACTACTGTTTATACTATTACTTATTATATTTTCCCTTTCTGTTAATTTCTGTTTCCTATTTTTTTCTTGGTGCATGAAGTGTTTTATCTCTACGTGCTCATTATCAGAACTTTCATACGAATCCGGAATGTAATCTCTATCTTCGAGACTATCGTCAGAATTATTATAAATTTCGACATTCTCTGAAGTTTCAGCTTCGGGTTCCGAATTGCACAACACTTCATAACAGTATAAAAAATCCAGGTTTTGTTTGGTGGTACAAGTATCTATGCCTAATTTTTTTTTCAGTTCAGACAAATCGCTCGTTAGCACAAAACGGAATGAATTGTCATATTCGTTCCTGTACTGGTAATTAAATATAATATTAAAATCGTTTAAATCAACAGGCCTAGACCATATTTTACTTGCATCAGTCTTCTTTGGTATTTGTTTATCAACTAATTGTAATAATTTGTTACGTCGTCGGTCAGCCATTTTTTCCTGTAATGAAAATCATAATTAAAAACAAAACATCAATAACGTAACATAAATAATTATGAAAGAATTATAATATTCCATAAAGTAATTATTCCATAGAAAATTAGCCTATCAATATAACCTATTTAGGTAATTTAGTTTACTGTAAAACGTAATTTCAGTTTCTAATAAAATTGTATACCTACTTAATTTAAATTCGAAGAAATTAAATGAATGGCAATTTAAACTCGTGAATCTTAGTTGGCGTATTTGAAATCCACTACTTTAAACTAGGCACCTATTTATGCTGTCTAAACAATCACTAAGCAGTATAAGCTATCATTAATTTATAAAAAACTAGCGACGCGGGATCCGGCTTCGCCCGGGTGTAATTTCCAATTTTCCAATAAAATATTATAAGCCTATGACACTCAGCAATAATGTGGCTTTCTAAATTTGGTGAGAGAATATTTAAAATCGGTTCAGTAGATCCCGAGATTACCTCTTACAATTTAACAAATATACAAACACACAAACTTTACCTCTTTATAATATTAGTAATAGTATAGAAGTATAGATTAAATGGGAAGTTAGTGTGGTGTGAACTATAATAGTTCACACCACACTAACTTCCAATTCGGGACATCTACGCATTCGCATTATTATTCGCAACTAAATAAATGCAATGCACCTTAAACGCCATACCACAGATTACCTAATAGTTATACCTAATAGCCAGATTATTTCATTAATTTAATAGCCTAACACAAGTAGGTATGTACTTAATGAATTCAATTTTTTTGATCTTAATACAGTATCAAAAAGACAGGTTTATATTTGACTTGTTGGATTCACATCCGTACTTTACAAGGAGTACCTAGATATTACAATAAAATTATAGCATGCATTATTAACCTAACAAAATTCGGATGAACGCATAGTAGGTACCTACATGCGTTACGAGCGCGCGAACGGCTGTTGATAACCCGACCGAATAAAGTATAGCAGAGCTCGCCTTGACCCCGCGCGGAATAGGTGATTAATAGCGCGCAAGTACATACAGTGCGTAGGCCTGGCCATACTACAAACGCCGCACGCGCCACCTGCGCCGTCACCGCGCAAGTACATACATAACACGAAATATGACTCGGTTCGATTCGGATGAATTCGGCTGTTGTCGGCAGCGGTTCGGATATCCGCACCGTTGCAACGATCGCCGTGCACAAAACATGCACCTGCACATTTTGTCCTTGGAGTAATAATAATACTCCGCGCGCTCTATTCGTTTCATAGGTACTTTGGTCCGCTTACATAACAAAATTATAAAAAGAGCTTTAAATCATGTGAGTAAGTTTTAATTTGCTAAAAAAATGTTTATAACTAAACTACTCTTAGGTTGGTAAGTATGTATGATTGGAGACAGATTTGAATTTTACTCGAGAATCGAGACTGTATACCAGACCTATCTAGGGGTTTTTGTTTATCAATGGTCATTCATTACATTTTATCCGAAATAAAATATAGTTAGGAAAACTCAGTTCTCAATATGTAAGTACAATATAAAACTTAAATCTTTATTTATAGCTCATGGTATTGATTATGTATACTTATTTAACAATAATACTCACGATCACGGAGCAATAATATCGAAAAGCTCATAAAAACGTAATTTTAACATTAATATGATATGAGAATAGTTACTTAAATGGAGAATATAAAGTTGATCTATATACGATATAAACTATTGAGCTAATTTAGGCCCTTTACTTACCTTTTCGATGTTTCGCGCGCAATATCGTCACCAGGTGACGCGGAGCACGACTCACACGTCTCACACCGCACGCTTCTCGACAGGCGAGTGACACAATAATTTTATGCATTCCCCCCTTGACTCCCCTCTCCTTACCCCGGACTTACCTTATACTGAGACACTTTAGGCCAAGCGCGCACTACGATTTTTTCTCGTGCGATAATTTTGTCGCAAAAATGCAACGTATGCATTTTGACATATAAATGCGCGCATTTGCGATAAAATAATCACAGCGATTTTAAAATTGTGATTTGTCAGATTTTGCTGTGACTGCTCGCGACGCGATTGTCGCAAAATGAATTGCAGCATACGGAACTGTACAGTATAGCTCCGCACTAATAAAAATCACATGTAATAATAATCACACCCCGGACCTCGCGGCGGGGCTCAACCAGTATTTCGCTCTCCAAAAGTGTCAACATGTCGGAACCCAATAGAGTCACAAGACGAGACGCTAGAATGTTGATCATTTAATTATGGACATAGATGGAAGATCACCTTTATGGGATAATTCTTCATTCTATAATAATAATTAGCCAAAGATTTTAGATTTATTGTTAGTTTTTTTTTCTTTTTTCTATTCCTCCGAAGGAGCAAGGCAAGATAAGCGACTCGTACGAAATTCATGTTGAGAATGAACAATTCATCGACAGGTTCATCGCAAGTGCGTTACTAATCTTAGTGCTTTTTAGTGTAAATTCATATTAAATACTTATCATAAATATCACAATTGGCAGTTAAAATGTTTTTGAGATATAAAGTATAGATTAGAATGAAACAGATTACTAGGTATAACAATCATATGTGATTGTGTAATGTTTATGACTTGTTCACATTATTAAAAAATATTTTACTTTGCTAATGATAAACGTCATTAGTGCCAAATGCGTTGTTTATTATTAGTATTTTCATACTTCTAACTTCTGACTGCAATAGTCAAGAAAAACGCATATTTGCTTACGATGCTTATTACTAGTATATATAGAAAATTATTATATAATTCTTTACTGCAATGTTCATTACGATGCTTATGACTAGTAATATGTTTAGAATGGATCTAATACGTTGTTTATGAGTAACAAAAAAACGAAAACTATAAAAGATATCAAAAAACGGGTGATTGATCCTGGTAGATCTCGTTTCCGCGATTCCGAATATACTAATAACTCAATTTCGCAAAAAATGTCGATTGCGTTGTTTATGATAAGGACGGCAGACCTACAAACAATATTTAAGGCAAGATAGTACACACTGATTCTACGCGATACAATTTAAGATAACGTACAATTACGTAATAACTTTCTATTCATCGAGTAATTAGAGAATCCACAAAACTATAGAATAATTTTAATGTGATATTAAAATCGGAAGGGAGTTAAACAAAATCAACATACAGTTCAGAGTTCTTGTTACTATGGCTACCTTCTTATATTCCACTTTTACATTTTGATAAAGGTTCTCATCCTATTTTCATAGAAGGTTATTTATAACAGCTTCAGTTCCGCTAAACCATTAGCCTGATAGCGGATATAAATCTTTGTATCGCTTAGTAATAAATAAAAATAAATAAGACTTTCAATGATGAAAGTCTACGGAGTATGATTAAATTACTTATAATAACGTCGCATAGATTTAATAAAACGTTGTTTACATAAATGTGGCGCAGGGTAGGAGTAAAATTAATTAAATGTGTCTTGAGCAGACATTTGCGTGTCGTGGAACGTGTCTCTTGAAGGACTGTCACACTTAATCTCCATACAACAGATACTTACCCGTCTTTGTGTGCTAAAGCCGCCGGTTCTACCACCTATTTACATTTTTGGAACACAATCTGTGTTTTGCTTTTGAATAAAATAAAATGTACATTAATTTAAGAAAAGTTGTGTTAGCGAGCAATCTGCTTTAGGCCATTAAGTTCTGAAAGTTGAAGTCTCTCAAGAGTTGTTTGAGAGCGGGAAGTATTACACAGGAAGACTAAAATATGAATGTAGGTGTATCGCTAGGTGAATAACCTGACCTAGTGTAAATTTTTATGAACGTTTATATTTAAAGTGTTAAATAACCATACAGCTCCATTAGTGTGAACAGTTAACCTGCAATGAAAATTCATATTCGTGTAAGAATCCACTATGTTAGTATTATATTACCTACTCCATAAAAGTAACAGAAAGAGCAGAGTCATTCTCATTCCGTGAGATTAGTTTTTATTCTAGAATTAACTTAAAGTTTATTATTACAAGTTTAGGTTTGTAGTCGGGCATAATTAGGTATAATATCCTGTAGAGTGTAGCAAGTTAGACGTAGATGTTCAGTTCTGTTTTTTATTTCATTTTTATTTTTTCTGTGAAAAAATCCCAAAATTCCCGCTGGTCAGCGGGGGTCATGTCGGCCCTGAGCCGGCTAAAACTGTACGCGTAAAGGAGGGAGGACAACGTGGACAAACATACAAACAGTGAACCTTCTTTTGAAGTTGGTTAAAAGTATTTTTCACTTTTGTTAAAAGTTCTGGATAACGACGTCAGTAAATTTGACGTCTAAACGAACAATATTAGTTTACATTCTTGATCACGGTTTTCGGATAAAGAAACTCGTTTAATATGTTAGCCGTGAACTTAAACTTTGCAGTTCTTGGAGCATGAGTAGCGTCGACGTTACAAAATGGATTGTGAGATAAACTGCCGACTAAAGTTAGTACAAGTTGACACCAGAGCACCATGTAACTATCACTTGTAATATCGACTTACTAACGACGTAGTATTAATTAATTATATAGGCGGTATGGTATACACAGGGTATTATTAATTTTCGTGCTCCGATACTAATTTTGAAATTTTGTAGTGAAAACAATTACTGGTCTCTTCTGGTGTTGATGTTTTTGTAATACGAATGTCATTATTGATTCAACGAGTGTCCACTTTCCTGCGTCTCCTAACTTATGGTTTGGTCTATCTTGGTATTTACGGGAGCGTCTGACACTACAACCCAGAGAGGAAAGTCTACCGGTTAATTAACTCGGGTTACGATGATTTTGATGGAGTCCCATACAACCCCATTTGTCGTATACGTCTCATATAGATATTATCCAATCACTATACATACCAGGCAAAAATATAACCCTTCTTTTTGCTTCACCATAGTCGGGCAATGAAGATCATCATATTTTTTCTTTTTCATTCTAAACGCCGCAACTCACGAGTAACATCTCCAACATTCATAAGTTATGGTAACCGCTTGCGATCAAGTGGGCCGTATGCTTGTTTGCTGCGGTTTTACAAAAGTTGGCAGGAAGGTCGATATTTCACCCAAGGCGTTACATCACTTTTCTAAAGAAAAAAGTTCTGCTTAGCGAACTTTGTGTTTTCCACGTTTATTGCCAGAAAAATACAAACTTTGGTAGACTCAGCAAAGACGGACCAATAATGGCTGAAAAACGATTTTGAAGACTGGAAGAGCTAATTTGCTCCCTGAATAGGAAGTATGACTATATCCTATGCAAACAATAACTAGGTGATGAAACTTTCATAATATTGGGTGGTGCAGAGCTAAATATAACTCATAAGCAAAACTTTATGAGGTGGGTGTTGATACAGCAATGGGTCAGTTGTACATGACTGGGGTATTAGGAGGACTTAGCTCAGTGTATACCTACCTATTACTACGTAAGTGGTAGGTATGCTAACTTAGTAGTAGAGACAGAAATTATACCGAAACGACTATACCATACAACGAACGCGTCAAAAGGCAGTTGTAGTGAAAGTGATAGCTCTTTATTGGGCTATCTCTGGTTCAATTCTCGTTTCGCGAAAATTATTTTCAGGTTTTTTTACATATCTCCCGTTTACGATCAAAGTCTTGTCTTTATTTTTTAATGTTTTGCTTAGCAGAGATACTCAACTTCTTCAGAAATATACAGTCGACAAGTATAAATTTGAAAATAAAATGTTTTTTATTTTCAAATTTATGCAATTATTTATTATTTCAATTTATTTATATATAATTAATATTAATTTTTTAATAATATATTATTAAAAAATTAATATTAAATAATTCATAATAAGTTTAAAAGGAGTCGAAATGACATTGGTGCAAGAAGCCATTCAATAGCAATGAATTCTCTAACAGAAAGTAATGATTAAATGAGATCTACCGTTTTTAAAAAGTAACTAGAAATGTGCATCAGAAAACATAAGGTTTTATCGTACAGAAAGTACAAAGTTTTTTGCTTATCCAACTTTTATCCCTCATAGTATCTCTTCAAACGCAGACCATTTATGAATCGTTTCCAATGAACGGTTTTCGTGTTTTGTACAGTTATTGTTGGTATGATATTGTCGGAAGTTCACACAAATAAATAAAACTATTTTAACGGATTCTATCATTGAAAAGCAACTGGATTGCTGGGATCAGTGTAAATAATAAAATTACAATACATTGCGGTAGAATGTGTTGAAAATACTTTTACTTCGATTGTTGGTATTTTAGTACGTTCTTAGTTGTTTAATTTGTGGTACTAGAATTCTAGTTTGATTCAATTAACATGTCATTAATTTACAGAACGACTGTAGTGTAGGTACAGGGCTCCACAACATCTTTGGTCCAAGTTAACCTCGCCTGCTAGTAAGTGCACCTGTTAAGCAACAGACGAGGCACCGGCGCAAGCTTACCTCTTAATACCTCTCTGGAGGTCCGATGGTAATCGCTCCTGTAAAAGTCAACATACTAATCAGAAATAATAAGTTAGATCCCAAGCTCCCAAGTGTAGACTATGGATGCATCTGGGAAACCACTATAAGGATGACAACAGAACGACTATCCCATAGTAAAGGTGTTTGTCATCATTTTCGATGGTAGGTATTATAACTATGATAGTAGGTACTTACTTCTAATTAAGTTAAATTAAGTTATGTATATAGTATTACATTATATATCATGTCATCAGCTTCGTGAGGCGCAGCCATGACTCAGACTCTATGGTTATCTTCAAGAGAGCGTAAAGTAAAACTAGGAGTATCATGTTTACTAATAAATGATGAACGATGGTTCTTTATTTACTTTTTTAGTTATTCGGGAAAACAGTTAACATTAAAGTAGTTGCAGTTATATAACCTCAGTAATCCACCTCTTTAATCTTACTCCCAAAAATATGTGTAAGTACGAAGTGGCAGTTCTATAGAGTTGGTTCAAGATTTAATTTATTTTAAGTGCCTAAAATGTTCTGTCTGATTAGTCAGATTTGTGCTCCCAAGTGTGTCTCATCTTTCGCTAAGAATTAAATTTTGCTATTTGGGTAATGTTCATAAATATAAACAAGGAAATAGGCTTATTACAGTATCTACAAAGCATCATATAAGCAATATTGCATAGTAGTTCAGTAATGCGGACAAGTTAGCGGTTAGAGAACATGTGACGTGGCGTCCATTAACGAGTCTCGAGCCTCCTGTACGCTCGCTTGTCACATCTGGGCAAATGGAACACTTCCCATTGTTGGTTATGCTCGATAATGCACTATAAGAAAAGCAATAATACAATGAACTAGGATTTATAATCAAATTACGTTTTAAAAAAACCTCAGGCGAGACTTCGCCTTATTGTGCGTCTTCTACCGCCTATATAATGGATTGTGTTCAAATGAATTATTTGATATCATGCCTACAGCCACTTTCTATCATCGCACCGCTCACCACAGGCAGGGAATTCATCCCCACACGTTGCATCCGCCTGCAGTGCATACTGTAAGGTATGAAAGAAATTTCATACCTTACATTATAGCCGTGTGCTTGTCTGCCACCTAAGTGGTAAAAATTTTTTATGTTATTTTGAACCGTATTCTTATTGAGAAATTTCAAAATCCGTAAACAAATAAATAGAAGAAAATATTTAATGCTTGAAGATACAATAATAGAGAAAGCGGTTCTTTGTACAAAATATTTCTTCTGTTTTATTTTCAGTACACAAATCTCGTTTAACAGTGGATACGAGAAAGCAATTGTCGTACCGTACAAGCGCCATCTAGCGGCACCTGAGTCAGAGCCATTAATCCGTGGCCCATCGCAACTGGATCCTTTCAAACTTTATTCATTGTTTCCAGTTTTCCTGCACTAAAGCTTGTCTCGCGCCGGCTCGCCTCTGTTTACGTAGATTGGATTTGTCTTTCGTGCAGCTTCTAATTCTCTGATTCCTCTTTCTCAAATTGAATAATTTCAATAGTCACAACTAATTGAATCATAAATGTTATAATATACTCGTAGTTCTAGGTGTTAAAAGGTTTTACCTGAACATTCTCATGCAACATGTTCGCAGCAAGAATAGAAAAAATATACTTTGCGAGGTATCTCAGGATAAAGTTTTTGCTATGATTTAGTCAGGAAATTATAGTACAATATTTTTGCTAATAGCGTAAAATATACATCGTAGTACGGTAATTCGTACAAACCACTATTCGTGTTTGTCGTGTCCATGGGTTACAGTAATCGCTTAAAACATAAAAGTCGTGAGCTTTCTTGGTATCTCATAATATCATAGGATAAAACAAATGTAGCATAATAATATTTATATTGCTTCAGATACTAAATGGTAGATTTATATAGGTACTCTTCACTAAACTGCTCATAGTGTAAACTAGTTTGGATGTTTTCCTAGATGGTAGAGCGATACTATTCCCTATCACTGATGAGTCAATACAGTAGTCAAACTTGTGAAATTTCTTTTGAAGTCGGTTAAAAAATACGATAAACAAACAATGTGTCTGTAGCAAAAGTGATAAATGCATATTGCCTGTCAGAGGAAACCTCTTTGCCTTTGCTAGTAAAGTTGAAAACATTACATTTAGAACGTTCATCTGAAGATTTGTTTTGGCAGTTAAATCTCACAATTTTATTGTTTTATTTTATAGTCAATGGCTTTCGAGACTAGGTACGCTTACAGTTTTCAGAAGCGGAATTTGGTGGACTTCAAAATTGAAAATAATCATTTGAAAGAAATTTTTATTCATTTGACATTATTATTTGTGTAATATTTAGGTACATAGCATTAACGGAAATTAACGCGATCATATCATGGTAGGTACATAGTATAAGTAGGTATACTTTTGATTTGCAATACATATTTCTGCCAAAGATTTAAAGGTGCCATGACAACGATAATTTCGATTAATGTCGAGAGTCCAAAACCTCACTTATCTACTATTTTTTTTATTTTTTTTATATTAATTATAATTAAATAATGTAAAACTCCGGCGCACAGGTGTATCAAAATAAATTTCAAATTACTGCAGTCAGCACAGTTTAAATTCTCAGCCTTTTTTATACCTTTCAATGAAAATTATTTGAAATATTTGATAGCGTCGATCAATTTTCTAACAAGGACAAATGTAATGGGAATTGTAAGATGATATGCACATTTTTCAGGATCACGGTTTTGATTTAAAAGCTCATCATATTCTTTATCAATAACGGTTCAATCCGCATAAAAATTTGTATTGGAAAGCAATTAATTTGTGAATTGGCTTATCCACGGCTGTGGTGCGTGCCACGCGCGGTGGCGTGAAACCCCGACAAATGGCGCACGTCATTTTATTTCGCTGATCTCATGTTTGTGCTCCTCGCCATCATATTTAAATTGAATTTTGGAATACGTAGAAATGCAAACAAAAACCAGATTACTACGGCGTCCACAGTTCGACTGCGCGAGTTTAATGTTCATATTTTAAATGAAATTTGAATGTTGACGTTCGTTTTAATAACTTTGTATCAGTTACGTTTTGCTTGATACTGTTTTATTCTGTCAGTTTGTTTAGTATCAGTATTGGGGCATATAATCATACGTACATTTAGGTACGGTCATGAAGTTCTCGACTCAAGTCACTACTCAGGTAAAGTGTTATTACATTTTTCTGTAAGGAAATTATCAGTAGCAGTCCGAAGTTTGGAAACATGCCTGTTAAACAGTATAATATAGTTAGAACAAAACTGTTGTTTTAGAACAAAACTGGTAGCTTGAACATAAAATAAAAATATTGTAAATTTATTAATTATGTATTAATTCAAGTTTTATTATTAACTGAAGATCAAGCCTGATTTTGATTGTACCTAATATTTATTCATTTTCGAGTCCTAGAGTATCGTGAATCGGCAAACGGGAAGTAGGACGCCACCTAGCACGTCGTTGGAAGAACTGATAAGATAAATTTAATAGATACTACTTAAATAATAATAGACTATATTTTGAAAGGAAGACAGAACTTCCTAACTAAGAACATTCAGGCATGAACCATGAAGATCTGTAAGTATACAGTATACAGGATCTAACATCCATCGCACGTTAACATAATAGAAATGAAGTACTAATAATAACATAAAATTCACCCACAATCATAACATGGATTTGCATAAAACAATTTCGAAACCTTTAAAATTTTATACATATCATAAAATATAATTTTTGTATCATTTTAATAGCAATCGATCACGCTAGATAAAGCTTTACATTTAAAAAAACCGTAAGTATTAAATGAAACGGGTTCAGTATAGTAAAATTTTATGTTAAGTAATAGTCATTTATTTATACTATCGCTCGGATGCTAGTTACACGAAGCAGATTTTAAAAATGAAATTATTTGAGTGAATAAACACAGAGTAAGTTTGACCTATAAAAAGTGATAAACATAAACATTTTTAGAAAAAAAGTAAACATTTTTTTATTCTCACATACTTTTCGGTTCGACATAATAATAAGTCATGCCTCGTGTTACCTGAACACTTTTTCTTGATCTTCTCTCTTCATCGTCATGTATTTGACGACCACCATCATCACAGCAGGTTAGATAATGGTCAAACGCGATCCTGTCGGACATAAAAAATGTGATTTTATTAGTACACTCCGACAACAAACTAACAATCCGCCTCGTAAATTTGAACTTGAAATGGCTAAAATAATAATAAGCATATAATAGCATTCGCTGTGGCTGTGCCACTGAAGCAATATAACTAACATTATTCATTTGCATTATGAGTATATTGTTAAATATGATTTCATGTCAGTTTTTAGTTTGCCTTGAAAGTATTGTACAGTAAAAGCGATTCTTTAGACAAAACGCCAGACTCCATCTCCATCTCTTTGTAAGTTTTCACTGGATTTCTTATAAAAATGTTGCAAAATATTTTGACGTAATAATCTACCGAAATTCATGAGTAGCCGGCATGTCATTACATGCAGGATGTCGTCAGACTAACGAGCTGCAAACAAATAACTCCTCATAATACAACCGAGGCACTGGAGGTACCTACACCGTAACAGGATCATTCATATTATGACATAGTGCTCGAGCGAGTTGCATGCATTGCGATTGTACATATTTTATATAATTTTAAATTTTAACATTTTTTTTATACCACGTATCCTTAAATTATAAAACATTTGCGTACCAGGCGTGAATAGGTTGATAAGTCGACTTACATGATTTTTTTTTATTGCATAATAGGCATTAGGATTGCTTCTTTTATAGGGTGAATAAATGACTAAGTCGATAGGTCTCTTTTTCCGCACATAGCAAACATGTGAATTTTTGAATAACTCTCTTACTAAATGGTACAATGGGACATCTTGAGATATTAAGTTATACAAATTGTAATTATTTACACAACTCAACATGTCATTATATTACTGCCTTGCCTATTAAGAAAAATTAATGAACAACACGAGATGTTCATTTATTCAAACATCCTACATAACGTTTTTAAAAGCATAAATCGAGTTGTTCAGTTATTACCGCATCGAAATGGCGTTGTATAGGTATAGGTAATTAAGAAACAAACAATTGCGAAATAATATTTTTTATCCCGAAAAAAAAGTTAATTATTATAGAATTAGTTGAATTCTTCTTCGTTTCATCCTGCATCAGGGTCTTCGGAGTCTAAATCAGGATCGATTTTAGATGCGTGACTACGTATCAGTTTTAATGTTTTTATAAAATTCGTGAAACATGGAGTCTATGAGTGGCAATAAATCCATTAAATCTTTCTTTTTTACCTGACTGCCGAAGAAGGGAGGGTAATGTTTTTCGAGACTATGTATGTATGTATGTAGGTATGTATGTCCATTTCTTTGGCACGGCCTACAGCCTAAACGGCTTGACGGATTTTGACGTGCGAGGTATCATTTGAAACGTCGTGATTGTGTGAGTGACACAATGACGGATTTATGGCGCCAAAATGAAAATCTTGAAAATTTGTCTTGCATGCTCTACAGCCTGAACCGCTTGACGGATTATGACAAACAAAAAATGAAAATTTGTCATGATTGTGTGAGTGACACCAGGTATACCTATTAAAATTTCTAGAAAATCAAAATGGCGGATATTTGCCGCCACAAATATTTGACCGCGATGGACACAAAAACTGCTGAACGAATTTCGATACGGTTTTAATTGTTTAAAAGGTCTTGGTCAGACTTAAACTCTTACGTTTGTTTGATTACAATCGGCTTAGTAGAACTGGAGATAATTATGAGCAAAAATATAATAATTAAGGTTGAATTTTGGTGTTGTCTCTTCACTGCACGAAAATTATTAAGTAACTCCATAAAAGATAGATTTATACTTCATTATTATCCAGGCAGCTATGTAAATAACTAAAAGTATGAAAAAAAAAAAAAATAATAAGCAAAGAAAAACCCGACTGCCTAAAAACTAAAAAGACAAAAACAAGCACTTACATTGATCACCCTTGGTCTAGAAACATAACAACTGAACAGTCGGGATCCATTGAAAAATTAGATTGGATGTCGTGGTATTTTTTACAAAATTTGCCACCGAAAGTTACAGAGGTCACATTTTATTCTGACACGTGTGGTGGCCAGAATAAAAAAAACGCTGTTGCAATAATGTTCATGTATTTATTGCATGTGCATCCAACCCTAGAGACAATCAATCATAAGTTTTTGATTAGCGGACATAGCCACATGAATTGTGACTCGGAATATTTCTCCAATAGGTTTCTTAACCTGTCGGAGAAATAAGTTTTAAGACAAATCTTGAAAACGAACGCTTAAATTACAGGAAAAGAGGTAAATTCAATTTAGACACTATATAATTAAAAGTTGTTTCAAAAGAGACTTCACCAATAAGTAAAGAAAAAAAGTAAGATTTGTTAGATTTATTGCCACTCATAGACTCCATTTTTCACGAATTTCATAACATCGATTCTGATTTAGACTCCAAAGACCCTTATGCAGGATGAAACGGAGAAGAATTTAACTAATTCTATAGTAATGTAACTTTTTTTCGGAATAAAAATTATTATTTTGTAATTGTTTGTTTCTAAATTGCCTATACATACCTATACATATACTTACATACGTCCTAATATTACGATTTCAGTCCCATAAGAAATAGGCAGAGACTGTACTTATTACTTTTGATTTTTTAGACATGTACTTCCCTTAAAGGTATTTACGTGAATAACTTGATAACTCATTGGTGAACAACTTGATATGTCATTTTTTACTGTAAATACCGTTAAATCATTAAATTATCTTATGTCATCTGAGAACCCCAAGCAAATGAATTAGATTCGGATAAAAAAGTATTCAATAACATAAATCTGAATTTACAGATAAAACTTAAACTTAAAAATGGCTGCCCTGAAAAATGTGTATTTTCGACTTGTCAAGTTATCCACGCCTGGTACGGATTTATTCTTAAAATGTTATTTTTACTTGATTACTAGAGCCTCACTGAAAGTAAAATATATTTATGCGCGCTATTAAAAAAAACGAGATGTTCAGTTTTATTAGTATGTAAAAAAAATATTATTAGTCAAAATAGCATAATTATAAGTATCCTACTTATTACATTATTAGTTAAGGAAATTAACATAATGCATTTTTGAACAATACAATAATTCAAAGTAACAATAAATATCTAAATTCAATGTAATGAACTAGCTAGGTACTTATTTGATTTGATTTTTAAGTGTGCCATTGTGCAATGAATATATTATTATGTGCTATTCCCGTAAATATTCATACAAAATAACTAAAACGTTCACGTTCAAGTTCGTAATATATATGCGTAACGTATTTAACAAGCTATTACAAGGCAGTAACTGCACTTGTAACATCTAAGCGGGAGTAAACGAGCTCGCAATGTCACGGCACTTGGTATCCACATTCAATGGAACACACTCACTGTTATTAATATAAAGCTCTTGGCTGTGTTGCAAATTAACTTACTGTGCTATAAGTATTGTCTTTGGGAACGTGTAGGTGTAAAAAATTTAAAGTAATTCATAAAAAGTATTCAGAAACTTAATTATGTAAGTAGGTACCTACTTATAGAGCGGATTAGGTTAAAATGAAGTAAACGGTCATGGGACTGTAGGGTTACAATACGAGTAGAATGCTATGTAGATTGAAATCCCACTTTTTATACAGCTGATGCTAAGTAGGTACTATAATGATTAAGCTTCAAGCACTACTATCTACTAGCCGTTGTCCGTGGCTTTGCCCATCATCCCATCATGGACATTTTATTCCATTCCCGCTATCTATGGGAACCTATTCGAGGTATAAAAAGTATTATCTACGAGTATTCCTGTACCAAATTTAAACCAAATCCGTCCCGCCCTTCGGGCGTCGTCGCCGCGTCGCGAACATCTTGAGAAACTTTGACATTTACAATATCAGTAGGATAGGATACTGGACATAGAATTAGCATCATAAGGAATTTGAAAGTAGGTTGGAGCACTCTTTCTTAAAAGCCATTAATAACGTTTGCCAATATTTTGGTCCTATCCATTAATTTTTAAGGGCATTAATGCTAAAATTATAGTTAAAACATTTTCAGCTAAAATTTTCTTAAACGTACCTACATTTATTTTTGTTTTGAAAATTTTAGTAGATAATTGATAATTTGCTTATTAGAGCATTCTACTAAGCAATGATTCTGTTTGACTCTAATAAGTATTTCATTAGCATCTCTTAATCATGACTTGAAAACATAACATAATTATGTTTATAATAGACAACAAATTTAATATATCTTTGTAAATTTATAGAGGTATTTCATATTTAAAAAAACAGTTATTGTGTCATAAAGATAGATCATAGTCATAGGTTTTTAGTAGTTGTAAATATGAAAATAAATATAATATTTGAATAAACATCTCATAAGACCGCAGTCGTTTTTAATCAAAGGGTTAGCGCAATCAAATTGTCTTAAATTGTAAGAAAGATTAACGTGTCTAGACAAAGTTTAGTTTATTACAATAAATTCGTAGCATGAATGATATTTCATAAATTTGGAATTTCTAATTGTCAAAATCGTTATTATTTCTACTGTTTATTTGTGATAGCGTTTAAGTGAATTTTTTTCGTATAAAATCATTCATATATCATAAAGTTCATCATCATCATTGCAGTTTCTTGTCTCGATTGCATCCGACATATTTTCCTTGGAACCCGGGGTCTGCCTTTCGGCTTTTTCTCTTCCATTTTTCACGGTCATGGACATCATTGAACAACTTCCAGATTCAATAAAAGTAGTTTTTATTTTTTTGAACCGCTGTAATGTTAATCACATTTCCCCTGACCAAAGATCGTTGACTTATCTGATGTTCATCGAGTTCATGAATGGTTCGTGATACGAAATAGACTTGTCGTTTAGACAATCATGAAGGTTTCTAAATACTAACATTTACTTACTGACCTCAGAGTAAACATAAATGTTAAATTTCTAAAGCCGCTAATGAAATCGCTTTGAACGTCATGTTTCAGTAGAGGCCAGAAGTTGGTCGCTGACTACAAATTGAGACTGAACCGCAAGGACTTCGTCATTATTGAAGTGCCTTTAATTGGAATTGAAGAGCAAGCAATTATTATGCATAACTTTACAAGAGCCATCCTCTTCCTTTCCGAGTGAATAGAGGTTGTATTAATGGATAAGAATTGATTTTCCATTGAAAATTATGCTTGCGTATTTCTACGTCTTCCATCAATTAATTATAATTTCAGGTACATCTTTTCATACTGATTGAAAGACGTTAATTAAATATATTGTACGTATGAAAAATAGTCAAAGTTTATTTGGTATACAAAGTGGCTAGTCTTAATTAGATTTCGATGTATCCGTCCGTCAGATAATGAAAATAATTTTGAGGTAGCTACAAGCTATTTATTTGAGGGTGTTTCTATAAAGATTATAAAAGTCACTTTTCATGAAGCTATGAATACCTCGTGAAGAAGAAAAAAATTAGTTTCCGCTTTCAAAGTGTGTCCCTTACATTTTAATATTTATAAAATCCTGTTGAGGACCGAAGTTGAGCAAACTGTCTACGCTTTTTTTTGCAGGACCCCAAAGTTGGCGTTTTCATAACTCTTTCTTTGCTAGCCAGGACTTTAACAAGTTTTTCGCTGATACAACATCCCTCTAGCCAGTTTTGCGAAGATAAATAGAATGTAAATGGCTTGTAAACCTTATATTTAAGAAATATGTGCAGTATGTATCGATTTAAGACGTTCTAGCTTACGAAGTGTTTGATTTACGAGCTCTGCTGAGTGTAAAAAACATAGTAATGGCTGAAAATAAAATTCTTATAGTTTTATTATTGTCTGCAGAAACATTGCTGTCTCTGACATTTTATCTTGATATTTGTTCTTTTGATATACTATTGTATAGAGTTTATGGTTTACGAATAAATTTTCTTGCTATACAGTCGGCCCAACGAGACAATGATAACTTGTGTAACTATATATTTTACTTTACAATATTAAATATATATAATATTTAGATAGTCTCTGTCGAGAAAGTTTACATTTCATTTTTGATAGTCTTACTTGGATACGGGCCGGAACCTCCACGTGGTGCACCCGGACTTGCAGGGGAGAAGCTAATGTTGCGGCAAAACCAGTCGGGCCAGTACTTAACATTTTTTTTTATTAACCATGTATTTTTTTTCAATTTTGTAATTAATTTGACAATCATAAAAAATTCCAATATCAGACCGATAACCTCAATAGAACGCACGATAAATTTAATTAATGATCCTTCGATAAGGTCTAATACTACGGGAGGTAGCGTTAATTTTTTTTGGCAAGCGACAGCGAGTTGATATTCTCCACGATAATAGATCTTTATTGATACATACCAGAATTGACCGTCAGAACCCGCACCCGCGGAGGAGTCGAAGGTGACACCATGGTAAAGTTGTCAAAAAAAATTACGCTCCGAGCAATCATTAGCCACGTGAAACTTTATATGGTGATTCCTGAGGTCATTTTCAACTGAGAAATAACCGTCAGATGTGGTGTAGAGTAATGGTTATTGGTCAGTCGCGTATATATTAGACCAGTGCCGATAGTCTTTGAGACAAAATAAATTTATAGTAGGATGAAACCTGTTGGAAAAGGATCAGAATATAACAAAAATGAAAGGAAAAATAAATTACGGGTGATCTGAGGTCGGGAAGTGGGGAGGGGTGTGAGTTTTAAGGGTAAAAACGGTTTATCTCGATTTCCGGCAAAACTATAAGTCCTATGGAAAAAAGTTAAATGACAAAGTTGTAGGTAATAAAGAGACCTACAACTTTTCATTTACACTTTTTTCACATAACCTCAAAATGTATGTGAAAAATTCAAATAATCAAGTTTTTGGTTTTTTATTTTTATCTTAAGCAAAACAAATTTGTTTTCCACGAAATTTGGTGAAAACTTAGCTTTTTATGTCCTACAGACACTGTATTTTTTTTTATTTGAAATACTCTTTTTTTCAGCTTATTTTGACTAAATATCGAAAAACCACCCTAATTTTCAATCGAAAATTCTCACGTCAAAATATCAGCTTTTTAAAAAAAGTCAAAAAATTTTATGTTCTTTGAAATCTCTTCTTTCTGATGATGTAAAAATATATATACATTGCTATGGTAAATTTTCTCAGGAAATGACTAAATACAAAAATATTAATTTCGAATTCGAGTTTTTCTTCTTTGCATTTTCTGAGAAAATTTACCATAGCAATGTATATGTATTTTTACATTATCAGAAAGAAGAGATTTCAGAGAACAAAAAACTCTCTGACTTTTTTTAAAAAGCTGATATTTTGACGTGAGAATTTTCGATTGAAAATTAGGGTGGTTTTTCGATATTTAGTCAAAATAAGCTGAAAAAAAGAGTATTTCAAATAAAAAAAAATACAGTGTCTGTAGGACATAAAAAGCTAAGTTTTCACCAAATTTCGTGGAAAACAAATTTGTTTTGCTTAAGATAAAAATAAAAAACCAAAAACTTGATTATTTGAATTTTTCACATACATTTTGAGGTTATGTGAAAAAAGTGTAAATGAAAAGTTGTAGGTCTCTTTATTACCTACAACTTTGTCATTTAACTTTTTTCCATAGGACTTATAGTTTTGCCGGAAATCGAGATAAACCGTTTTTACCCTTAAAACTCACACCCCTCCCCACTTCCCGACCTCAGATCACCCGTAATTTATTTTTCCTTTCATTTTTGTTATATTCTGATCCTTTTCCAACAGGTTTCATCCTACTATAAATTTATTTTGTCTCAAAGACTATCGGCACTGGTCTAATATATACGCGACTGACCAATAACCATTACTCTACACCACATCTGACGGTTATTTCTCAGTTGAAAATGACCTCAGGAATCACCATATAAAGTTTCACGTGGCTAATGATTGCTCGGAGCGTAATTTTTTTTGACAACTTTACCATGGTGTCACCTTCGACTCGACCGCTACCAGACCGGTTGACGGCCAACTCTGTTATGTATTAATAAAGCTCTATTATCGTGGAGAATATCAACTGGCTATCGATTGCTTGTTAGAATTAACGCTACCTCCCGTACTATAAAGTTTGTATCTTCATAAAACACATGTTAGAGCTTTTCTTGGTGACAGTCAGGAAACAAAATAATATTTAGATATGAAGCCGTTATCTGGGCTTGAACTCGCGAGTGTGACAAAGTGACATCTATAAAGGCGGTTGAAGCGGCAAAACACTTCAATGTCGACGACATTAAGTAACGAAATCAGTAAATTGAATTAGACTGAGATGCGGCATTGTGCTGCTATAATAACAAGTTAGTCATTAACCAAAACGAATTTGCTGGGTGCATAATTGTTTGGTGAGTTAAAGATCGATCGATTTTTAATTTTTTCTGTTCTAAGTATTATTTATTTATACGGTTTTTAAAATAGGTAGTAGGTATTTCTCAATAAAATTCGTAGACATACCTACTGTACTGAAAGTCATGTTTCTTCTACCTAGTAAATTTCGTTAAAAGAGATATTGATTTAAGACCCATGGCTATTATTATGTATATTAAATAACTGAATTTTAAAGATTTTACCTAAATTATCGAAGTTGAACCGCCAAGTCAGAAGTCGCGGGTTCGATGCACGTTCAGTGCAAATTTCTTGTATGTAGGTATATTTGCATATTAATGCATTTATTAAAAATGTATCTAAGTATATTGATCTGTATTCTGGAAGGTGAGATAGACATCACTGACAGAAAGCGCTGTGTCGTTTGTACTAGAAATGTTGGATTAGGCTTTGCTGGAGTAATCTCAAGGAGGAACTTAATTGGCGGTCAATTTACCGAGTTAGTCGGTTCGCAATCAGTTTCAAGTTATAACCGCTATGTAGGTAAGTAATCCGTGAGATTGTCAAACCAAACATCACTACTTTCTCTCTATATTTTACCTTTTATCAATAACTAGCTATCGCTCGCGGCTGCACCCGCGTGGAATTCTGATTTCGTTCCCGCTACCCATTGGAACCAATATCCGGTATAAAAGTAGCCTATGTGCTATTCCAGACCATAATCTATACCATCATGGAATTAAATTTCAGCCAGATCCTTTCACCCATTGAGTGTAATCGAGCAATAAACATCTAAACATTCAAACATCTTCAAAAACATTGGCAATTTTAATATTAGTAGAAAGTAGGACAGGATATCAATAACCAAAACAAAATATTTGTATCAAACAACTTAATCCTTAAAATTGAACTGGAGACTAATGTGACATCAATTTATTGCAAAAAAATATTGATTATATCCATATCAAAAATATATTACAAAAACTTTGAGAAATCGAGTCTACGAGAAAGTAACATTGGAAGTAAAAGAAAAAAGAAAGTACAATAAAAATCTACGATCAATTTTCCGAGAGGCGGTGTTTTATTACATTTGGGTTTAATTCATCATTCGTAGCTCATCGTGTCGGTATTGTTCCTGAGTTTGGGCACTTCGAAACAAACTTCCATGCTCAAGTGTTTGCGCTCCTGGCTCTTTACTAAATTGTTATTCATAGCTTTGTATAAACTCCGCCCGCTCGGAAAGAGTACTTCACCCATACTCTTATGCTCTTATCTCGCAGTTAATATCATCGCCCGTTGTACTAAAATAATTTTTCCTTTTGTTTCGTTTGTAACTAGTTGGTGCAAAGTTTAAGCGTGAGAGGCTCTCATTTCAACTATAATTTGTTCTTAAGCAATATTATTGTTAGCGTTATCTCTGTTTCCGTCATTTTCATTTATCAATGTTCGTTTCATATTAATATAATCTAGTCAAATATCAATTCCAAAAGTTATAATGATGCTTTCGTAATTTAAAACGGTTTCACAAAATAAACACACCTGATCTTAAAATTTAATTCATATTTTATTTATAAACTGCTCTTCTCTTATTAAAGCGCCTGACTTTATTGCTCGTAAAATATCCTGGTAGGTATACAGTAAACGAAAAAAATAACGTAGAAGAATTACAAGTCACGTTAAAAATATACAACTATATACTATTATTATAATTTAATGAATTAAACCATATTCACTAATACTGCTCTTACATGATCTTACGAATAAACTGGAAGTTTAAGAAAAATAAGGATAGCAATAGTTTTCGTAGTTTCACGATCACAAGATTGATAACGGACATGCGCAATTCTGCTTTAGTGCTGTCTCTGAATGAACATTACTCTGTTATAACGGACGAAACGCTACCTTATCCCATTCCATTATGTTATATATTCCATCTATTCACCTGTAATTGTGTGCATCAACGCATTGGCACGTTACCATGAAGATGCGTCTCCAACGAGCCACCAGTACATATTCACCGCGGTTGCACACATCCATTCACTGTACACGGAATCTCGACGATTCGAACTAAGTTGTCGTCCATGTGTGTACGTATATTTCTGTGTGTATATAAATTTTCGTTAAAGCAGGATAGGGCAAAAGAGGAAAAGCGCCCGTAGTAAAAGCGAGCAAAACGGCTGCGGGTGCCTGGCGACAGTTGTCAGTATGTTGTGGAGCACGGTAAGGGATGGTAGTCTCGAGGGAGATCGATTTTGGCGCTAAATATTCCGATTTCCCGCGCTCTCGTCGGCCACGTGGACTAACTAATAATTAACTTTATTATGAACCGTTGCTGTAAAGGACTTAATGAAGTTACCGGATTGGTGTGTTGTAGTAATGTTTACGTTTAGTTTTATGAACAAAGTAACTTTAAACTCATGATTGTTTCGTGTCGATTTGGTCATTGTCGTCTTTGGTCGTATGGGAAAGTAAGTAATTATGCTAGTAGTATACTTTATTTTATCTTACTTATCGGTTTTATTAACAATAGCACGATACCAATTAAAGTGAAAAATCTAAGAATACAAATCTATTTTATTGTTCAACCGTAACTTCCAACTTTTAATTATAGTTATTAGTTTTTTCTCATGACAAAGCCATTAAAGAAAAGAATTGAATATTACTTTAAACTCTGTTTTTGTACCTAACTAAATAATAGGTAAACAATACATATTACGTGGTAATAGTAGATAGACACCTGTCTAAATTGCATGTTTCTCATCCCATTGCTTTTTCTTTATTTTTATTTTATACTTTATTTAATTTTGAATATAATTAATAATTAATAATCAGTATAATTTTTAGGCTCCCTAAACCTTCAAATATACGTAAACATAATGTTTTTATGATGAAACCAAATAACTCAACAAATTATAAACTCCAATTTTGGTGAAAAAAAAATCTCTGACAAACTGCAATTTATTTCATGATGCCGACAAAGTTTTGAATAATAATTACTTGAGCAGCACAAATTGATTAAAAGTATCACGCACAGTGGGCTTATATTATTGTGTTTTGATGGTATTTACAAGTTCTTCATAATTCTATTATTAGGTATTGGTACCTATATTATTATGAATAAAAAATCACGTTACAGTCGACTGTTGATTCAGACTGCTACTGGTAGTTTCTGTTTATTTAGGTTAACACCAGATCAGGGATACCTATACGGATATTTCCATATACCTATTTTAAACATGTAAACACGTTTAATATTTGTACATTCTATCAAATATTGAATGAAGAGTCCTTTATTTGCCGGTTATGTTATTAATACTTTGGTAGATGCATCCGGATGCAAATAAATTCGGATATATAATTATATTATACATTATAGTACGAGAACCGCTGCGAGTCAGTCATTCCAAATATTTGTAGTTGTTGCAATAATTAATTAAATTAAAATCATATTTGTGATGTTAATATTATTTATAGGAATTTGGGTTCGTTTAGCAAAGATACAGTTTGCTTTATATTCCATACTTATATACTTAACGATATTAAATTTAATACTGTTAAAAATTAATCACTCGTAAGTTCACTAGTCACTCAATTTTGAATGTTGTTGTGAACTGTGATTGTTTTAAAGTTCATAAAAAATAACGTAATTTATATAACATAATTAAGATATTAAAAAACAAAATAATACTTATACTAATTGCGTATTTATTTAAATTTTAGGAAATTTATGTGCATTTAATAGGAATTTCATATCGATTTCTAATAAAGGCATATTTCATAATGCTTTATTTGAACCCACTTTTTACATAAACAATTCAAGTTGCTGTAGATGTCTTATTATACGATATTGGTTTTATGTTATTTTAGTACTATTCTCATAAAAGTAGATTATTCAAGGAATAGGTACCTATGTTACTTCTAATATGACATTATTTCGTAATATTATAATACTAGCTATGTCCTGCGTCTTCGCCCGTGATATACCTAGATCAATCCCCCGTGGCACTCATTTAACCCATGTATTTCCGTAATTAAATAATTCTACAATAATGTATGGAAATTTGTCCCATGACATTTATATGATTACCGCTCCGCTCCCCTGAGTATTTTTCAATTCGAACCGGTAGTTCCTGAGATTAGTGCGTTTAACCAAACATACGAACTTTTCAGCTTTATTTTAAGTATAGATTACCAGCAAAAAAGATAAAACCGACTTGACATCTGCACCGAATAGAAGCTGTAAAGCATTTTACGAGCTATTCCTTAATTGGCTAGTTGTTCATCAATTATCTGTATGTAGCAAATGAGCTACTGTTCTCTACGAGCCAACGTCACACATTTAAACTGGGTTTAAACTGTTTAAATGTGTTCGTCGTGGGTAGATCAACTCAAGTTTATTGCCCGTATTAAGGTATTATGGAATGTGATTAATTTCTGGAGTAGCTGATGTTTTGTGGATATATATACCTAATACCTACGTCAAATAAATCGAAAGGCTTTTTTTTCTCATTCGGGAAAATAGATATATATTTTGATGATTATATTTCTATTTTCCCGTAAAGAGGCGGGATTGTATACAAGGGATACTATAACTACCAATTCTCACAATGGTGGATAGGCTAGACAACTATATAGAAATAAATAAAGTTTAACAGTTTACGCGTGTCCTTCCGGTTTTTCGAACTTTGCCACCGATTACAGTGGGAATTGACTTTGTTTTGGGCTGATTGATAGTATAGGTTGTAGTTCCAAGATTCACATATCATATCATAACATCACGATTCACTTCTCTAAGGGTTTTTGCATAAGCCTGCTCTTAGAATTGCACTACATATTGCACGAGACTTTCATGGTGATCATGTCCTAGAGCTATATTTCTATTTCTTATTACGTTAAAGCCAAGCGAGTGTATCTGGAAGTCACAAGAGCACAATACATTTACGCCTCAGTTAGTTCTTTAACTGAAAAGTATATGCTATCATGTGGTTAAGAAGCCTTTTTGAGATACCGTTGCAACTGAGTTGCCGGATACTATCCGTACTCGTATCAAATAAGTTTTACTCAGGGTTGTTTTGGAAGTTATTTCGTAGAGGCTAGCTTTATACATTATTCACTGTAGAGCATGATTTGTTTACGTATGAGTATGGAAGTAGATACTGAGCGCATGTCTGAATGTATGAACGTGTATGTTTCAGAGGAATGAAAAAAAAATGGAATAAATAAAAAAATTGTTAATTTCTACAAATTGTTCGAATAAATTATAAAGTTAAACTGTTTTGATTGATGTTAATAAGAAATATATCACCAGATTATACTGTCTATAAAATACAGTGTTAAATTACTATACAAACAAAAAATTTCTTGATTTTACTAGTTTTTATGTAAAAATACAAACATCGGAAAAACCACTTTTAATAAACTTTTATATGATACTTAGTCGTTGCCACACGATACTTGATGAGAACATACTGTACGAAAAAAAGGAGAATGCGAAATTGAAAGAAAGGAAGGAAACATCAGGCAAGGCATATTATTTATTAATATCGAAATTAAGTAAAATACTTCTCCGATCGATGATAAAAGTATGTATTTTATGTAAGCGGCAGTTTCTTGTGGTATAAAAGGAAATCAAATATCAAATTTGTATTCACGATGACGACAAATATGGCATGTTTTTATTTATTGAATTGAAATCTCAAATCATAGCTTCAATACCTAATGTTATTGAAAAAAAAAAATGGCGACGCTGATGGCTGTCAAAATCCAAATTGATTTTTTTTTATGGATTACAAAGTCACATAAACAGAGAAATATAGCTGAAGCTATAAGGTAACGTTTATGAAAGTGAGAATCGGCTTTTCAGAAAAGAGGCCAGAGCTAAATAGAGTGGAGAATCTTACAGTAAAAGCTAAGATGTTAGGCTAACTTAATAAATCCGCCTAAGCTTAATTGTTTGCTTATGTATTTGCGTATATTAAACATAATATGTTATGTATTACTAAGGGATTTCAATATCATCTTGCCACCCCTTCACCACAACAGTCGGATGTACTGGAAGTTTATCATTGTCGTTTCGGATTATTACTTTGAAATAGTTTTGCAAGTATATAAATTTCGTATTAATAATAAATTAATATTTTGTTATTACAATCCTATCCCTATGTTACTAATATTAGAAGTTAGGAAGTTAGTAAAGCTGTTTAGATATTTGTCACTCAATCACGCTCATATAGCTGAATGAATCCAGGGTTGAAGTTTGAATTAGATGCAATTTGAAAGAAGCATCAGAAAATAAGGTTGAAGAAAAATAAAAAATAATATGAATAAGAAGGAAAATAAGAAGCGATTAGAGAGAGAAGAAAAAGAATAATATTTAAAGAAAAAAAATATAATCAAAGATAATCCTCAGACAGAAAGGAATGATAAACCGTATTCGTTCCTTTTTCCCTGAGGCTGTGTAGTGAGGTGAAATTTACGAGTATTTCGAAGTAGGTACTAACCGGTAAATTTTGCATCTCAAAACTTACGTAAAGGATGCATCAATGTTGTAGATAAAAATCGTAGGTTAAATTAAAAAGCGCAACTCATACTTGTGCTCAGTTGTTGATCACCTTAGATTCAAAACTTTACATAAAATAATAAACATTTAATAAAAATGTAAAATGTGTGCTATGAAGACTATAAAAATAATTGTACATCAACTAATGTATTATTTTCTTTTAACGTAACGATAGCTTTTAAATTTATTAGTGTTTAGCCACTTTTGTAGGTGACTGTACAATTTCACAAATGTAACCATTACGGAGCCGACTTATTATGATAAATCTTTTATTTTCAGAACAAAACTGTCACAGATAAGCCACAGAGTTATTACCAGAGACCAGAGATATAATCAGTACTGTAAAATGTTAACATTAGCATAGCAATGACTTAAAGCCAACACCATTTTGTCTTTACAACCTTTGATAAAAAGCCCCCGTAGAATCTCTCGGATGCAAGGTAGGTTAAAAGAATATAGTAGTATTAGCTTTTACGTGTGACTTCACTTGCATAAAATTCTTATCAGGTTCACTAAGAGGTATAAAAATAGCCTACCTATTCTCAAAGTTATCAAATAAACACAAACAAATTTAATATCATAAGAACCGATAATAAATGAATGAGAAATGAGATGACTTATTACGTAAGGAAAAATCACACAAAAAAATATAATATTTTGAGTTTGAAACATAATATTAGGTACTAGGAATATCATGGTTTCTTTTTCCTTCGTCCTTTTTAAACACAATAGGTATAATCAATAACGTTTCTAAATGAAAATATAAGCCCAATTCATGTTTAGAAGTACATGAAACTTCATACGCTTATACTCTTACGCGTCATCTGTTCATAATTTTTGTAACAATTAATTTGCTCCGTAAATGTTGTGTGTGAAATAAAATGCTACGACATCTACAACAAATCACGTAGAGACCGCTACGGCGTAGCACGTAGCGTGACTGTGTACAGATTACAGACTCAATTCATTATAGCTATACATTAATTTATATTATAACTTTTTAGTGTAATAATAAATAAATAAATCTTTTAAGATAAGTAAAAGTATAGCTTAATTCAGTTAGTCAATATTATTGTAGTGCAAACTTTCAAAGAATAATTATCTATTTCTTTCAATAAACTACAAATTTAATGAATACCTAAATTGACGGATGAGGCTTCGGCGCAGGATTTCCTCTTGTGGTTGAGAGGTAATACGGAAGTTCTACCTTTGAAAGCCATACAAGCCAAATAAGAAAGAGGAGATGACGTAAGCAAATCCTGGGCTCCAAGGTGGAATTCTCGGATGTGACCAGGATTACCGCTAGGATGATGATGGTGTTTGTTTTTTGTTATTTTGTTACAAATATTTAACATTCAGTTAATATTTTAGAAGTTCTAAAGACTAATGGTACACTTGTGAAGGAGTCCTTTAATATAACAATGTTAGTGACCTGGTTACCAACAACGTAGTATTAAAGGACTCCTGTACGAGTAATTGTATTACTACATCCATACTAATATTATAAATGCGAAAGTAACTCTGTCTGTCTGTCTGTCTGTTAGGCTTTCACGCCTGAACCGCTGAACCGATTTTGGTGAAATTTGGTATACGAGTAGATTAGAACTCGAAAATGAACATAGGCTATGTTTAGTCGTGATAACCGACATCCACGCGGGTGAAGCCGCGTGCGGAAGCTAGTTAAGTATATATACTCAGGTTACTAATTAGCAAGTTTAGTTTTTACATTTATCTTAGTCCTTTCTTTCCTTATAATTATCAGCATTAACCCTAAACTTCGACTATAACGTAAGACATAATATTGTTATCCAAACAGAAATTACCTCGCTCAAACAAAATTAAATTAACTTTTAAACTTTCTCGTGCTATAAGATACAATTATACGTACGGGAATTGCTGTGATCACAATTTAGGTTTACGGTTTGCTATTAAAAGGTATGTGCAAAATAATTGTATATGTGAATGTTGCAAAGTTAATAAATAGTAAACTGCAATTGCAGAACAAATGAAGTGCGGCATAACAAAGACCACGGGTCTTACCACGACGGTCTTATAGCAATGCGATACAGTTCAACTTACGGAGTGGGACTATATCTTTCTTCCTGAGCTAAACTGCATCCAACTGCGTCGCATTGAATTGCCATTAGAACGTCGTAGTAAAGCCCCAAGCCTCCATTTCAAATTCCTTTTTTCGTGCGGAAGTTCCTTCGGATACCACCCCCGTCAGCCATCAGGAGTATTTAAATTCAGACTTAACTACTCCTGATGACTGAGAGTGTGCATGAGACTTGAGACGGCGTGCGGATTTTATGAGGTACCCGCTTACTCCCCACTGTACTCTGCTAGTCAGAGGGACACATGGGGAGCTTCGGAGCAGCCCTCTAGAGAGCCACTCCCACCCCGGACGGATTGGCCGCAGGCAGCAGCGTCTAGCGAACTCCACTGCGGGTGACCTAACCTTCGACAAACTTATTATTTGCGGTTGGTGTAGTAACCGGGTCTAGGGATCGAACCGCAAAATTAAGTTTGTTGTTTATTGTATATACTTTTCCGGCATAAAAAGTACCCAGTGTGCTGCCCAGGATATTGAAGAATAATTATACCAAGTTTCATTGTAATCGAACCGGTAGTTTTTGCGTGATGCCTGAACAAACAGACAGACAGACAGACAGACAGACAGACAGACAAAAATTTTTTTAATCACATATTTGGGTTCGGTGTCGGTCTAGTAACACTCCCTGCTACTTATTTTTTTGATATTTTCAATGTACAGAATTTTCACTTCTACAGATTTATTATAAGTATAGATTTAGTGTTTATTTGGTGTATCACATCAATATCATCAATATATTGAATGTCTCCACCCGACCTATTACTTCGGTATCAATAGAGACAAACAATCCATAGAAACGTCCTGTTAGTGTACATATTACGCAGGTGTAGTAGCCCACAATACAAACATGACTTACGCCGGTAGCAATATTTTGACTGTGACATATCTTTATGACGTCGTATCATACATACGTATACCTACACCGGCGGCAATAATGTCATTCCACACATTTCAGGTAATAATATACACCGCAGAATCTCATATTTCGTAGTTCACGTTCTCCACCACATGTTGGAGTAAATGTCAAATAAATATTGTAAAATCTTGGTACAATTCTCAGCTAGATAATCTTAATATATATATGTCGTATTTTACATACGGCTTTTAGGTATTTGGTTATCCATCATCTCTGTGGCTAAGTAATACATGTATAATTTTTTTGGGGTATAGTCATATTTATGTTGATTGAATAATGAATATGTAAAGAATTATATAAGTGGTTCGGTTACAGAATAGAAAAATGCAAATCACTGTTTTTTTTGTTTGTTTACGTTTTGTTGTGGAAGACAGTCATATGTATGTCATTAGAAGAAAGAGAAAAGGAAAATTGAACGGTGAATAAATTGAATAAAAATAAGTGGCTATTCTGAAAATTGAGAATGAAACGATAGATAAAGACCTTCCTTTTCAATCTAATCGGGGGTCACTAGTGACACCAATCACCTAAAGTCTTGGTTCACGCGGCAGCAATTCGTGTCTTAAAGTCACAATCGATATAACCAATCGCATGAAGGGAAGATGGATATTGACAGATGTCTCCTTTCCATGACTTAGTTAAATCTGACTTATACGCGAGTAACTGCTATCTGCCCACAAAACCTCGAGAGATAAGCCAGAACCTCATCTACCTAGTGAGGTTGGCTTATGACCTAAAGTTTTTGGTGAAGTTCTTTTGTTTATCCAATATTATACAAAAGTGGCCATCCAAAAACACTTTACGAATCTGTGCAAATTACAAGTACTTACTTGTACTTAAAAATAAACAAAGAATAATACGGCAGAACATAGTTCAAGCACGACTGGCATCATTACTAGAGGCGTCGTTTTCGTAAATACAATGTTACTTCTATTCCGTGTATTTGAAAGTTTAAGCTGCAATTGGACACGAACCATTTGTATATAAATGCAGCTAGCAGCTAGATGAGAATATACTCGAACTTTTAATAATGAATAAGAGAAATTGTATTTATTTTAGTAGAATTGTTTAATTTAGAACAATGAAACTTGACGAAAACTATAACAAAACCGAGGTTATATTCAATGAATTATATTCTGAGCCGAATCTGAATAGTTCAAAGTGTATGTATTTAAGTATGTTTATCTGCATCCTAGAACCCATATTAGAAGCTCATTATGCTACCTTATTTTGCGTCTAGATAGCACTGTGTAGAAAATCATAATACATATTATTATCATGCCCAAGTATATGGCGAGTAGGGTACTTACTAAGTAAGAATAAATTGTGTTACTTGTCCTCTAATTATCATTTTTTGCACGAAGCGTATGACACCTAAATCCTGTAACATCAAGTGATAGCGATATTTTATTGTTAGACGCGATATTAAATGACATAGGTCGTCATGATATCGGGGCAGACCGGCTTGCTTACTTACTTACTCTCTCGTCAGTGTATATATATTATCTAAATTTGAACTGAATTGTGGTCTTTCCTTGCGGTCTTTGTAATACGTTTTATAATATTACGGATGGTAAGTTTTACACATAAATCTAATATTAGCTGGATACATAAATTAGTTGTATACTTTGTTGTACATGTGTATACATGTGTGTGTTCAACATACCTTGAAATGTTTGTACCTATTTGAATAGGTAATATGTTGAATTCAGTCGCAATAAAAATAAAGGAAAAGTACGGACGAAATTCTAACGATACTCGTCTCAAGAAAAGCATCGCAATCAGCTGTTAGATAAACTTCGAGTTGGCAGAGCGCGCAATTTAGAATTGGCGAACAGTTTTAAAACTATATCCATGTGTTTTAGTTGGCCCGGAAGAATATTCTGAAAATATTCAAGTAGTATTTATTGAGCAAATAAGAGCAAAAAAACTTGAAGATTTTAGTCTCAGTTTTGTAAAGTTTTATTTAAGCCTTTTCTGACAACTTTCAAGATATCCTGTGAGCAATAAACTTACTCATACTATTATGTGCCTATTTACGAGTTTGTCAGTTTTGATATTCATACAACCAGAAAAATATGGACAAATGAATACCAAAAAATGATTACATGATTTATTATCAATCTGAAAGTATTAAATAAATATACTTTATTTCTGAGCTTTCTTATAATACTACAGAAATTCGGTTCGGTTATTCATTCAATTCGTAACTTATTTTAAAAATCAATTCAAATTCGAAATATAATTCCCTCATCACGATTCACCATGTCCAAAAGTAATTTTTGAAATAGTAGTTTATAATGATTAAGTTAAAGAATTCTGTGTTTCACAGTAAAATCCCTAGGAATAATCTCTTTACATTCCAAAATACTAGCATATTAAACATAAGTACGTAATAGATGACGTAAATTTAATTCTAGTGTAGACGACAAAATGTCGAACTTAATCCCAATGTGAATTTGGTTTGAGTCATAGTGGTCGAGACAGACAGTGCTTACTCTGAAGTTTGTAACTTTGTCCTCAATATGTCCCGTTTTATCCCTGTCCCCCTCTATGCCCTAAGGATATGGCGTCCTGTAGTGTGTGGTTAAATCTCGTAGGATTTCAATTTACCCTTATTTATGCAATAGGTACCTTGACTTCCTTAAGAAGATCGGAAATGATTACACTGTAGAGACTGTTTATTGTTGTTATAGAGAGAAGCTATTATTCAATATCATGGGTATTTGTTTAGAGATATCATGTTAAATATTTCTATTGTGTAAATTCGTTAGACATCTCTCGTTGTTTTTCTGAAACACTGTCATTTCACTGAATCTCGTCTGTATATGAAACAAGAAAGTCTTCTGTCTTTCTTTTTTAAGCTTTTTAACTACATTAGGATTTTGTTTTTTTTTTTATAATAGGTTTCAACAATTTATAACTTAATAAATTTTATTACACGCTAGATGTTACCCACGACTTCGACCGCGTTTTGTTCGGAATGAATCAAAGTATTATTGTTCTAATAAAATAAATACATTTCAGTAACTCTAAAGACCCTTAATTTCTACAGCCCTTAGGGCGTTATAAAAGGGGCCTAACCTTCCGATTACACGTTTCTAACACAAGAAATTAATTACTGTCGGTAGATATTTTGGTTTAATTATTTATCGCAGGTTTATTAGTGCCTCGGAGAGCACGTTAAGCCGTCGGTCCCGGTTGCCATACAAACATCTATGGCAGTCGTTACGGGTAGTTGGAGCCCACAAAAGTCCAACTAGTCTAACTTGGAACTTCGATATCGCCATTGGTCATAATGACCATTGGTTGTGGAGGTCAGATGGCAATCGCTCCACGGAAAATATCGAAGTTCAGCCGCATGACAGTTAGACTGGAGAGCCGACCCCAACTGAGTTGGGAAAAAAGGTTCGGAGAATGATGAGATATTTTGGTTTAATATAATTTTATTTTTTGATTTATTTTTGAGTCATCAAATAAACATAACAACCTTTTAGGTAGGTATACTTGCTATAGCTAAAAGTAATTTCTGTAATTTCTAATCATATTATTTTCAGTCAATTCTTCATTTCCTCAAATTGTTTTTAACTAAATATACTTCATTTGAATCACCCTACACTGCATACAAACGAGCATACAAACGACTAACATCAACGCTATGAATATTATACGTGGGAACTAGATCTACCGTTATTTCGTAGTTACCTAACTTTTTATATTACCGACATTTAACTTTTACGGTTTCAAAAACTGTGTAGTTGAAAATATGGTAACGAGGATTTTTTTAATTCAATAAGGCTTACGCTTGCAGTGTTTTGCACTGTGATAGTAATGTTGTGATATTGTAAACTGATGTTCAGAATATGAAAATAGGGGTTTGTACTGTTTATTCCTAATCTTTAAGCCTTTGATACTAGCCTTATGGTAGGTATCTGAAGATCCGTACTCAAATGATATCTCCAAATCGAGTTGCCGACCGTCTCCCGAGAAATCTATAGAGTAGGCAATATCTAATTGCCCACGGAGATAGTAGTAGCAGTATTAGATACAGAGCTTTATTTGGATGAGGAACAAACTATGTGAACATAGCATATAAAACAAGAATGAATTTATATCGCACTATTTCTTGTCGAATAAAGCAAGAATTAAAACTTCATCACAGTGTAATATTTAAACGGAAAGCTCATTCCTCGTTACTTATGCATTTATCTACGCTCTGCACACGCTCATTCACAGACAAATGCCTAGTCAAAACAATAATGAAATTTATGTGTAGTACATACTGACTAAAGCAATAAACTATTGCATTATGAGATTATTACTAGTTTTATGAAAGCCAAACAAAAGTAGTTGATAAATATTTGATTTCAAACAACTCTATGGTAGGTATAAAGTAAAAGAAATTTCAATACAAGTATGTTTATTTTGCTGCGCTTTATTTGGATATTTCAAATATAGAATACACGTGCCTAAACAACTGTCAGTCAAGTGGTAAAGTGCAATCGCGCGCATCCAGCAATCACTGCAATGCATTGTTGCCATTCCGTACATCGTGCATTGTGCCCTGCACCTGCGAACCACCGTGCCTCTTGTTTGGAACTAGAACACACAGGCCCGAGCGTCTTTTCACTGCAATTGTGTTACAAGCCATTGTCTCGTTTCATTTATATATTATTATTATATTCATAGCTAGCATTCAGTCACGACAGTTTTCGCTTTCTAGATTATGGCCAAATGTGTTACGCTTTTAAGTTCAGTTGAAGTAAATGTGTGTTTTAATTCGACTAAATTATGATGGAGTATCACGGAATAAAAATAACGCTGAAAAAAGTCACACCCCTAGTATACTGTTGTCAATTTTCAATTACCCACCAATATGAAGAAAGTGCTCCAATTCTTAGTAATTCAATGCTCCACATTTTATTTTTGGACCCGTTGGCTGTGTAGTTTTCATAATTTCAATCGTATACGTAACTCCTATCGATTGAAAATCACCGGCTACTAGGCAGTTACCTACAGTATCATAGAACCAGTTTGAATAGAAACCGTTTACCTATATAGGTACTCGATTCCAAGAACATTATAAATATTCTTGTCCTTGCTCGATTTCTAAACTAGAAACTGACAAAATGACGAATGACAGCAAATTCTGCTAAAATCGTACCTACATTCAAACTTCGTTCACTTCGCTCGCGCAGTCAATTATAATAATTTGTTCTGAATTATTTATGAAAGTAACTATTATGAATAGCAATAACTGACCCCAATTGAGAGTTTAATAATATAACGATGTGTATACTATTAGACAGTTATTTTAATGGCTCAAATTAAGAAAACGGTAGTTGTTAACGGAATATTAAATATAATAATAAATGTCGTTTAAGTAATAAAAACAATTTTAGCGTCATCTTTTTCTATACACACACCAAACTAATTTAAAATATTGAAAACTCGCTATCCAAACGTAGCACCAAATCATCATAAGCCAAGAACTTTTTTTAGAAGGCTTATACTAGATATATGTATAAATGTAAGTGTCCTAGTTCGGACATGTGGTGGAGGCATCTGCCCATCTATCACTCCGATATTGCGTTTGTCTGACAGATCAGACGCACCGTTCCGCTTTTTACGATCCCGTCAAATCTGAAATCCTGTTAACGAAGCTTTTTATCAACATTTTAGATTACAAAAACATAGTATTATTCGGTATTGAAGTTCAATACGGACATATTTTTGGAGTATTTAGCTATTAGGCACCTTTTATGCAAGTTGTGTGGCCACACCAGCCTGCTGATTACCAGACGAGTTACTGCCATAGATTTTTCTCTCGGAGTTGGGAATACAGATCGCAGTCGCGCTCAGATAAAGCCACTCACCACTAAAACGAAATTAGGAGGAGAAAGAGTAAGCGGATCCTTCACGTTATAATATACATAATACAATAAATATATTATTATCTACATGAATTCAGAAATCATTTGTGACTTGGATAAAATAGATGAGTGTTTTTATGATACCAGGTGAATACTTGCGGGTACCCTAGGTTATATCGATGTACTTAATCAAAATCGTGCAGACAAAACATCACAACATAATATACACGTACACATTGATTACTCGTGATGACCAATTATACGGCCACTTAACGACAAAGTATTATTAGTACCTATACTTCAATATTGAGGTTTTAAGCAGCAACATTCTCCACAGTGGTTCTCTTTTATATAGATTTCGTCTTCATTAACATTTAATGAACTTAACTTATTGCGGTTATACAGTTTTAAACAAAGTTTAGTTGGGGTTCAAAATACTGAAGCAAAGTAATGACAACATGAAATCTTAAAGTAAATAAGTCACTTTCTTAAAATATTTAGGAAGAAAATAAAAAACTGGTTTTTCTTTAAAGTTAAAATTATTGATTTTAGAGTAAATTATATTGTGTACGTGGACGTTATCACAATATGTATGGAAAGAAGAGGAAAGACCGGTGGTGAAGTACCTAACTACTCTACATATTGATGTGAAAGTGAAATGGGCTTTAACATTTTCACTTTGCTACTCAGAGGCTTCTGCCTTATAATTGAAGTTCTTCTCTCATGCCGATGTTGACATCGTGGTGTAATAATTGAATTCATGGCAATACCGGTACTATGGAGATTGCCAGAGCGATACCTACCGCTCTTCTAGAAGGCTTACTACATCCCATAATTAAAATAGATAACGACATAATGGCAAAAACAATTAAAACTATTGTTATGTCACATATTATAAGGCACATTATTTATTTTAACTAATTTGTTAAAAATCTTCAAAGTAATGGCCGCCAGGCGAATCAACTGAATATGCCAAAATTCAAGATTCACCCTGCTGTATCACATCATGTCGATGTTTGAATGTGAATTGGGTTCCTCCTTATACGCAATTCGATTACTTTACAGATAGTTATCAGTAGATCAACCAAACGTTCTCAAAATTGGCAACGATGGTAAGTGACCATTTGTTACTTCTTGTCACAACCGGCCTTTAGTATACGCAGAATTCTTTGGCATAAGCTAATATTTTGATTTATTTTGCTCAATCAATCTAACCAATCTCACGTAATTGCTACTTTATATTCAAATTTGTTACATCCCAATTTTGGCGCAAAGAATTTTAATTAAAGGTAGGTATATATACAGTCCCATGTGGAACAAAATGAACATAAAATAAGTCACATGTAGGTATTAAAGAAGCTATGTATCATCAGAGTCATAATTTAACTTTCATTTTGCCGGGCGACTGGACTCTCAAACTAATTCGGGCCATAAACAGAGTATATCACATGAGCACAAAGCTGTGGTCATCTGGGAGTCGTGAACGCCGACTACTCATCAATCATTCTGATATTGCGTGACGCATCAACTTGCTACGGACGGATGGGCGACGATATTTCTATTTACATGTTTATCATGAGATTTTGTCAACTTTGTACAGTACTGTGGATATGTTTTCATGGTCGTTTTCGTTAATTTCCATTCTTAGTGTTTATGGTGATAAGTTGTCTACTTAACAGATTTTATTTGTTTAACAAATGGCTCCTCCGATAATAACTAGTGTGATTGTAGGAGTAGGTATATATGGTTCAAGTGTGTATTAGTGTGTAATAGTTATACCTATATTTTTCAAAATTTATTTATATAATTTGGCCATTCATTATGATGCAAATTTATATGCTGCGACGCAGAGACAGTCACTGTGTCTCACCTTATTGATGATGCCAAGGAGCTCTACCAGCGTACCTTACTTACTTTTGGGAAGCCCGTTTGCCGGACGGGTGATCAGCCTCACCTTTGTTGGCCATTTCACCCATCAAATCCAAACCAGCGTACCTTACAAGGATATTAGGTCACAAGGGTAATACATAAATTTTATGTACAATAGAGAGTTATCTATCTATATATTTACGCATTCACATCATATATTTATATACTTGATTCATTGTGCAATTTGGAAAAATGAAGGCTTAGTTATGTTCATAAGAATTTTATAATATCAACTCATACCTTCTTCACGGCAGTCAGTACAGAGAATGTAAACACAAATTCACATTCCGTGTATCAATGTGCAACGTTCGTATCGAGTACCAAATAATAAATATTTGCTCAATACAGCTACAGACCTACAGCTGCGATTTCGAGCGTAGTATTCAGGACTTGAAATATTGGGAAACTTGAAACGCACAAAGATATACCTACCAGTAGAAGAATGTAGCCTCCATACATACTGTATGATTATGAAATTGCTGCCAGCTTTCGAAGAGTAACATGCATTTATATAGTAGCCGTAGTTTATACCTGCAGTTACGCCTGCATGAATGTCGATTATCGCAACTTTAGGTTATAGGTATCTCCTCCAGTTCAACTCAACCAATCGCAATCAAACATGCGTAAAATTTTAAGTCTGACTAAGACCTTTCACAGAAAAGAAAACGCATCGAAATTCTTTCAGTCGTTTTTTGTCCATCACGAACAAACAGACAAGAATTCCAAAAAAATATTTTTGTGTTCAGAATCGTTCCTAAAACATTTTTTAAATATCTTCAATGTCCAGACACAGCTCATTTACAATTAGTAAGATAGATACATTATATTATATTATATCTAGTATTTAGTTCTATATATAAACATCAAAGTATTTGAGTGCAATAATCCTCAATAGATTCACTTAAATAACAAATTATTGTTAGAATCTTTGTGACACAAGGAAAATAGACAATTTCATTTACAGAATGCTCAAATAAAGCCAACATAAAAGGTTGGGAAGTGAACAGGGAAGGTCAATATTTACTTCTCGTCAGGCAAAATTGTGGGCGAACACACTTGACGCCGGACCGGACTAGTGAAATTCAAATATATTTATACGTAACAAGTCTGTTATATTTTTTAAGCATATAAGGCACACAATCGTTACCTACTGGTCAAAAAAAGACCCGCTTCTAACCAGGCACGGTGCAACAGTAGGTACGATGGTCACTTACCATCGTAGCTACTGTTATATTTTTGAATGAATTTTCAGGTCACCCACTTATTACGTTGGATTTATGAAATTAGTAAAATTTACTAATACCTACCTACCTACTTTGAATATAATTTAGATTGGGATAAGTGAACGTGACGGGAGTTCACTTTTTCCGATCGAAATCATTAGGAATAGTTGGCACACTAATTGATTCAAAGTTTCATTGTACTATAATATTTTCAAAGATTTAAATGCATAAAAAGATAGATTCAAGTCGGTACTTCTAACCTGTGTATGTGGCTGAGTCTACCTTTTTGAATTCTTGCCCTTACCTATTACAAGTCAAACTGCTTTTCAAAAAACCATACTCCACACATACTGCGCATCTTAACTGTTTTTAAACAAGTACACTGCATTTCTAGAAAATTCTTAAGACTTTCGATTTAAAATTGCATTGAAATTAAAAAAAAAACACAGTTATAGGATAAATAGAACAAAATATACTTAGAGCTCAATAGCTTTATTATATGAGAATATTTGATATAAATATTTTTATTTGACTTCAAGGCCTCGATCCAAGTTCATTTGAACTAACAAACGTATCGTTGAGTGACATGTTTTTATTATTTATGTATAACCTTAACATCTATCATTATAGGTCAAACCAAATGCGATAGATAGCTACAACTATAATTTAATATATTATGTATTAACTAAGCAATAACATAAACATAATAACTATATACGCATACGGCGTGATATAACCTATACGTTATGTAGGTACATATAAATGTCATATTTTTATTATTTTTTATCAATAAGACTGTAACGGCTTTTTAACTACTGCGGCCCACATATTGAACAGCGGTTCTTAGTTAACCCATTGCATGATAACACTAAAGGTGTCTCCGGAGGTGGTGTGCATACGTAATTATATTTTTTGCATACCTACCTTGAAAAATCACAAAAAATTTTATACATAATTTGAACAAGGTTTTTGACAAAATTTTACAATTGAACAGAAAAAATATCCGCTAGTTAATTTTATAATAGCGTGTAAAATCATGCTTTGTTTACGGCGTCATCGTCATTTAAAACTGATTGATTGTAACATCTTTAGTTACATAGTAAAATTTCGTCTGCTTTCTATGATTTTAGATATTTAAGTGCTCTTTATCTTAATTACTACCTCACATTGATTATAATCAACGTAAGAAGTAATTAAGATAATTATTATTATACCACAAAAAGTTATGAGTAAATTAGGTTATAAGTCAAACTCTGTTACAGTCTGGCTTTTGAACACAACTGACACACATACTTATGACAAATGGTGTGTGAATTTTTTTGAGTGTTGTAAATGATCTTCATTTTCCAACAAATTTTTCTAACTTCACCTTAACTTAACTTATACCAATTTACAAATCGATTGGAAGTAAATATTCATCATAACCCACGTAGAATATTCTGACTATAACTCTTAGTATATTTATACAAGGTACATTTTTCAACAGTGGTTAGGAATGATCTGTGATAATCTACCAGAAAAACCTTTTTCTTACTAACTTTATAGCCCTCTTGAGGAGCTTTCTTTGAGCATCTCGAAAGTTGACTATTGAATTGGCCTCTTATCTAATTTATCGCTTCGCCTTGACACCTTTTATGGGTTGACTTGTGAGAACCTTCCTCGGCAATAACCTGTCTTTAGTTTTAGGAGACAAAAACTTCTGTAAGTAACTTTGTAAGTTTTTAAATTTAAGCGATATCTAGCTAAGTGGGGCTTGGGGTGGGTAAATTGGGAACATAAAATCTTTAAGTGAACTTTCATATTTTTAATCACCACTTATGTGTGAAAAAAAAGTTGATAATATTGATAAAAGTTTCTTTGGTTTTTCTTTTTGAAAATATAGTATCAGACCCGTTTGACAGCTATTGCTCTTATTGTTTCAGAAATTCGTATTCTTAAATTTATTACACGCTATAGCTATAGGTATATATTATTGTCCCCAAAATATATACACCGTGCTCTATTATCTTCGATGAAATTGATTTTCGATTTACTTAATTGCAAATCAATCTCATCAAAACCGAAGTGAGCGAATCCAACTCGCATTTGTTTTTTTTTACTTACAATAAATTTATCCGAAACTAAAATATTTGGTACACCTTCATGCAAAACAAATATACATTAGACCGTAGATACTACTAAGCGAAACTGACTATTACAGAGAATGAAACTCAGAGCTCTCTCAGCTGGAGACGTTACCACTGCAAATTGTAATTAGAGATTTCAATTTTCCACAAAGCTTTCAAATGCTTAGATTCGGTTCAAATACCTTCATGGTGACATAAGACGATTATATGCCGTCATTACCTCGATTAGATATTACGGCTTTAAGTAAAATGATAAGCCTGAGGTGATGTTGCGAGCTCTGATACAAGCTAAAGTAAATTTTCAAAGGAAAATTTAAATAAGCATACGCGTTACGAGGAAAACGTATTCAGATTTGTTTAACGAATGTAAACGAAAGTTGTTATACAGAGTATGTGTTGAGCGAAGAAAATATTAAAACAATGATGAAAATATATGAATTTATTATTTGAAATTGTTTCATAAATTTCCGTTTGTTTTCAATTTCTGTAAACAAAATCGTTCTTTTGTGAAACCATTATAAATGCGGAAGAAAGTATGTTTCTTATTCAATCACGTAAAGATAGTTGGATATAGCTGAAATTATGCACAGAGGTATGGTAGGCATGGTAGTAGGTATGGTAGTAGGCAGTGAGAAAGGAATCTGTATTCCAATGTGGTTACTTACTCACTTCAATTCTAAGAGACCTTCCCTAAAACTTTAACTGCATAGAACACCCAGAAATCAAAACATTTTGCAATCATTTGAAAATTTTATAAATTTTTGAAATACTGTCATTTGCTAACATTTGCTATGTGGACAAAATATGACTAGTTGACTTTGATAACATTATTCAGTGCAGAGACTGGGATCGGCAGCACGAGTATGACGCCTCTATTGTTGCAGGCGTTCATAGCCCACAGTAACCACTTCCCGTTAGGTGGACTGTGTGCTTATCTGCCACCTAAGCGGTATGAAAAAGCTCCCGACAAAGAACAAGATCTTGCATTGTACGAAATCTTTGTGTATAAGAAAAGACAATTTAAATTCTGTTTTCATAAATGAACAGAAAAATAAGTAAAGGAACATCACTTAAACCTACTTCGTAGCGTATTATTTAACCCCGATAAAGTCGAGGGAGGTTGCTATAATTAGCTTATACTTTTCATCTTTTTTTTAAAGGCGGTTATTTCTTCTTTGTAATATTAAATTTCATACTAGATACTAAAGTAATAAACGATCACATAGAGTGCCTGGTGGAACTCTATGTGATCGAGTGCCTGGTGTCGTAGTTACAAGACTTTGGTAAGCAATTAATATGATTTAACTGCGATTTTTCATCGAGTGATTAATGTACCTCCACTATTGAAATTCAGACGAAAATAAAAACACTCTACCGTTGTAGGTACTATAGCGAGTATTTTTTATTGTGTGGTAAGGGTAATACCTACCCAGCTTCGCGCTCAGCGGGGGTGGTTATATCAGACTTCTATCTGCACTACATTGAATTGTATTATGGATCTATATGGTTCTCTAATTTATATCCACCAGAAATGATAAAAATAAAGATTTATTTATACCACCATTCCTAAGTGCCGAGCCCAAAAAGCCGATTAGCGTTTGATGGCAAATATAAACTTACATCCAAACAGGTGAGTGGTTGCTGGATGTAATAGGTTTTGATCTTGTTTAATTTAGGTACTCGCAGTGAGCCAACATACCGAACTAATTACACTTTCCAAAAATACTTAGTAAGTATCAATGTAATTAAAGCAATTGAATATTTCGGTTCAGCCATTCAGAATTGTTTAGTTTCAAGGTTGTTTGAATGGGTAGATTAATTAATTCGGTCCTTAATGAAGATACAGGTACTTTTCATTCCTCGCAAATGTTTCAGGACTAACTGTTGAAATAATTTTCTTAGTTTATTGTACTCATCTACATATAAATTCTCACAATGTGTCGATTTTGTTACTGAAAAATAAGTTTGGTCGTCAGTCGTGGTCGCACGGTGAGTCGTGAAATATAAAGGCATTTTACTCAGCCTTCATATACAGACTAACCCCATAGAAACCTATTTAAATTATCATATTATGAAATCCTTTGAGTTAGTACTACCTCGTCGGGGTCAACCAAGGAAGAATACTCTGACCAACTGGGCTTCTTGGACACGTCCTGGATACTTGAAATGATGATAATATATGTATGCAAAGAACAATTTCGACTATACGATTGGTCAAAATATTTCTCTAAGACACTAAGAACCACGATTCCTGTCCTAATTATTGACTTTGTCGATTTAAATTTAGAGGAAAGTAAGCATACCAACTGCTTCATTCAAAAAATAAAAGTTGTGGTTATTTTTCTATGCTCAGGGTTCGGTTCCCGTCCTAGGTATTAACTTAGTCGATTTAAATTTAGAGGAAAAGTTAGTATACCAACTGCATCTCCAACTTTCTAACAGTATCTACAATGATAACAAGTCCAAATTTTCTGACGCTATGATCTATTAACATAGTCATCATCATCAAACTATCATAAGCATATTGCAGTCCACTGCTGGACACAGGACTATCTCAGTGTGTACAATAATAGCACTTGATCCACCGCTTTGCGCATCCAGTCTATCCCAGCTACCCTTTTCAGGTCACTATTAACATTGTACCTTTAAAGAAAACCTACTTCACTTCAATAAAAATTATACAAAATATCTCATTTTATGTCAACTTTAATAAAACTTTTTACTGTGCTACGTAAATTCTATACGATAATGAACCCTAATTGAAAGTAGAATGCAGTGTATAATTTTGAAAAATCACTTTACAGCACATTTCTCACCTTTAAACCAAGTATTAAAACTCATTAAAATACCCTTTGACAAAGAAATGTTCGGTTTGTGGCCGTACCTGAACAAAAAGAATGTGTGAATGTGACAGTAAGCATCGAACGTGAAACGGAACGACACCCCATTCTCGTCACCTGTCGCCCCGCGTGAATTGCTACGTTTTCACAAAGTTTTTTATGTGAATACACTGGAGTTGTCTATTAGAAATATAAATCTCTCATCTGCTTTTCTCTTGTTCTATTCAATGCAGATGGGCTACTGCATCGCATTAGGTTCATAATAAGGTGTATGATTTATTTTAATAAAATAAGTCTTTGCTTTTTAAATGCATATAAACATCTAGGTATACTCTACGAGGTCGACACCGGTTTGCCTTTTTTACATACTTATTTTTTACATAACGATTACAAATAGATTAAATTCTTTATTTAAACTTTTTAAAACTGTTGTAAAAAATAGTATCTACTTACCTATTTATTATAACTATTACCTTACATTACAGTTTTCTTTGTATGCAGAGAAATACACGTAAAAAAGCTTAAAATACATCATAGGCTTCATAAACTACGATAACCTCTTACATTCAGATGGCACATGTATGTATTTTCTTTGTAACATTATTTGTATAAAAAGTACCAATAAAATTCTAAAAGTAACATGAGTAGGTAATTAATAAAATGTATGATACTTATAATTCGTTGTGAGCTAAATTAAAATGATGTTCGTAATACGTTTGTTTTCTCGAAATAAATTAACAAATACACGATCAAAATTGTTCATCATAATTATTTTCTAACTTGTCCCTGTACTTCAGAATAATATTAATAACACAGAGGTTTATTAAAGCTTTCCTCATCTCACGACATAATTAAAAATATAAGCAGTACCTAAGTATATTAATATGTTTCTAAAAGCACAAGCAACGTATTATATTAACTACATAATATTTTTAACATTGGTTTTGCGAACACGCCTTTAGTACTTACTAAGAAATCATGAATAATTAAAAATAATACTTAATACAATGTTGAATGTTATTCATCCCTGGATAAAAAGCAAAAGCTAGTTATTAACTGACTTCAAAAAACAACAGAGAAACAAACAAAGAAGAAAAGGACATAAAATTATATTATTAATTCGATACGTGCTTATGTATTTTATTGGAACTGCACTGTATTATAACAATACTTTTAGTGTATGTGCATTTGTTGAAGCATTTTTGGTTTAATTATTCTAATCATTCTCTTTACTTTTGCTTACATTCACTTCAAATGTTTGAGCAAGTCTCATCAAAACCGACTCAGTAGTTTTCAAAATATGGACCAACAACCTAATAACTAGAATACCGAATCGATTCCTTTTGTCTGACAGCTTTTGTCTAAACGACAATTACGGCTATTAATGCTGATAACACGGTAATAAACATATTATTATGTTATTTAAACGTTCCTATTGTTTAGGTTGTAATCAACAATACCTGTGATTCCAACATGAAAAATGGATTATGTTAACATGCTGTAACGGCTTCTGGTCAATCTGATAGCTTAGCATTCGTCATCATCAGAGGAGGTGACCCCATTCATGTTGCTACATACATACATTTAGAATTGCATACGTCATCGTTAAAAGTCAATACAATCAATAATTTGGTAGACGAACTGTAATAATGAATGTTGTTCGCCCCGAGACCAATCTATCTATCTACGAGTATACCAATACAAAATTGTAAATGAGCTGTGTCTGTACATTGGAGATATATTAAAAAACTTGGGTTTTGTTATAAGAACAATTATTATTTTGAACACAAACACATTTTATTTTGAATTCTTGTTTGTTTGTTCACGATGGACGCAAAAACTGCTGAATAGATTTTGATGCAATTTTTTTACGGAGGTCTTGGTCAGACTTAAAATCTGTCGTAAGTATGTTTGATGGCAATTGGTTAGATAGAACTGGAGAAATTACCAAAAGTTGTGATATTCGACATTCAACAACCGGCATTATTATTATTTGTATGCTCGGTTATGCCCGAATTACGTAATTGTAAAACTGCGCAGTTATAATTTGATACTTGTAAAAAAGTATTGCTGATCAATGAGTAGAATGGTGAGTTGTCTTATAAATTTAATTGCAATTACTTACTTTGCGAAATATGAAACTTAACATGTAGTAACTTAATAATAGTATTCCGTATAAATGAGTTCTGAGTTAGTAACAATAAATTCTGGAGCTCTCTTTAGCCAAGTAGCTAGAATTGTCATCAACAACAACAACATTGTCAACAAATCAAAAACAACAACATCAACTAGAGACACTGTACGAGAATTTTGAGCGGCATTTAAATTAGAGTTTCACACATGTCACGATCTATTTTAATAAGAGCGGTAGGTACGCAGAGTGAAGGTTGAATAAGGCTTGAAGAGCTGTTGGAAGTAAAAAAGTCTTTATAATATGTCATACCTATGCCTCAAGTTGGACACTGTTACTGCGTCTCTGTATCAAATCAAATCAATATTATTATATTTTATTTATGTAGATCATAAAGTGACACTTATGAACGTCAAAATTATTGCTCCTACTTTTACATTTACTACCATATCTATTCCTTATTCTAAGTCTCATGTTGATCTCCCAAATGGAATAAAGGTATTTTTTGAGGATAGGAAGAACACGACACGACACGTAGGAAGAGATGAACATGAGATCGAGACTAGACTGAAACTGAATAATTGTGAACATATTTCTTTAAGAGAATTGACCCTCTGTTCTGCGTTTTCATCTATATATATTACTACAGTTATAAATATTGTCAAAATTAAGCTTGTCCCAAATGGATAGACAATGATCGTTCATTGTTCGCTCTTTAAACTTCTTATCAAATCGAATTAACTTATCAGTTTTATACTTCGCTGCACATTAGAAATTACTATTAAATCTATCTTGTCAATCGCTATTCGAAGATTAGAATGAATTTGGCTGAAATTTGGTATAGAGATAGATTATAGTCTTCTGGAATAACGCATAATAACTAGATTTTTCATGGGAATAGGTTCTCGTAGAAATGGGAACAGAATTTCACAAGTACGAAGCCGCGGAAAACAGCTATTTTAAAATAAAATGATAAATATTATATCTTCACAGAATATTGAAATGCTCATTCAAATTGTCAGGTTAATTTTTTTTTCTAATATTAATAACTTACCTTATTTATAGTATCAGGTAAGATAGCATAATAGATGATGATAGATTAATCATCAAATAGTTCATCTTCGCCAGATGGCGCTGAACTTATGGACTGTATGAATGAAGTGTGGCCTCCCCGGCCTCCCTTAGTTTTAAAAAGCTAAATCCATGCAATATATACACATTATATCTATGTATGTAGGTGTATGTATGTGCGTGTTAACCAGTGTGACCGTATGTCTGCTATCCAGTGGGCGCATTAGCAACTCTGACAGTTCATTTATCTTATTTGCTGCTCGGTTAATTAAGTCCTTCGCACAGAGGTGTTGTAATTTCACTGTTGATTTGATAATATTTCTAAATATATTAGGAAAAAATTATGAACTTGTTCTATTGTAGCTCATACCAAATTCTGATTTGAATTTTTGGTAACCTTTGTGCTTTGTGTTTAATATGAACAGTTTGGACGTGAAAGATGTTGAGTTCTCTCTAATAAATAAATCTAGTATAAAGTAGGTAATACTTTAACTACCTGTTGAGCGTTAAGCTTAGATAGAAATCGTTAATGAGCAACTTCATGAAGAAAATTTAATACGTAATGAGGCAGAAAACATATAAGTACATCATTGTCATAAAGTGGATTTCAAAAATTGCTGTAACTTTGTTGAACTCACAAGTAACCTAAGAATTTGAAACATATATTTAGGGAAGCCTGAATAAGTATAAACGGATCACCATTTTTTATTACTGTTTTATTCTTATAACCGATCTTTGGTTAATTTTCTCCGATATCTGCTAATCTACAGGTAGGTTGGAGTAGCTATAAAAAAATTGCCACTATAACTACCACGTCTACCTTCTTTCTTTTTCTATTTCTTAGTAACAGGTAGCCTTTTACGCATTTCCCTTTAACCCCAGCTGACCTAGGGTGATCTCCGGGTCGAAACAGCTCATCTCATAACATATAAAGATATTTGCTTAACATTATATCACTCAATTTTACCTCTCTCCAGATACGTGTACAGTAAATATAAATCGTAAAATGTACTAACTCTTTATCATCCCGTAAAAGTATGTTGACATGGATACAGAGGAGTTATTGTTGCTCACGCAAGCGAGAAGTTGTAAAATACAGTTAGAGAAAAAATGGGACCGCACAAAATGCTAACAGCCAACAGTTCGTATGAAAGTAAGTAGGTACATAATTTACAGTCTGTTTGTATATTGAAATTTGAATACTTACGTAACCTGAATATATAAATGGTAAAATGGTAAAAAAGCAATTCTCAACCAGGTAAAATGTTTACATTCATTTTATACTTTAAAAAATTTTCACATTCGTTTTTGCATTTGAAAACATGAGTAGCATATACCAACACAAATTTAATAACGTTCTAACTTTGTTGTTTTTCGTTAACTGGTTAGAGGGAAATAATTAACTAATAGGCGGTATCTATGTCATTTCATAGATAAGTATTAAACAACCTTTTCACTGAATATTATAATAATTATGGCCGATCAAGTCTCTTTTTTAATATAAGGTAAAACCCTAACTAATCCTGACCGTCGACGTCGCCGCCTTGTGCTCGCTATCTTTTAATACACAGTTCAAATTAGTCATTACACTAAACCATGTACGTTAGATTCTAAATACGCATATAAGCAATTAGTCAGTAGGTAAATGTCTCTACAGTATTAAATTTGCATGACGTAAATAATTTCTTAATAATTCAATCAATGAAATACTACGCTTACATCTAGCGCAAAATCTGGTATTATTTTCTACCCATTAGGTAGAAAATTTCCATCAATTCTGCTGTGTGTCAACTCTTTGTACCGACAATATAAGCCTCAGATTAAATGTTAATTACGCTCTGTAATTTTATAGGCGTTTAGTGTAGAGTGCTCGTGAACCGTGATTTTGATACCAGTGTGCGGCTAGATTGATTTTATGCACATGTTTTTGATTATTATAGTTCCATATTATGTAATGTGGACATATTTATGTACACCAGAGGAGCTTATGAGCGCCTCTGAGAACGCACTATGCAGTAATGATAGCGGCACATTGGGCAAACAAAATTTGACATGCCATCAACGACAGAAGAAGAAGAATTATGAAATAAAACGTATATATTATCCAATAAAATTGACACCCTGTTCACATCATAAAAATATACTATACCTATATAAATTCTGTTATATTTAAACAGACTACCTATTAAAACTAAATTAAACATAATTGTACTTTATAAAAGTAGGTATATGTTCTTATTTGAAGAGTGAAAACTATTACAGACATAATACAAAATTATCACGTAAAATGTACATTATTTAGAGAACTATAATAACTTTCTTACCTTTTTTCAGTGAATATGTAGGCGACCTATCTTGTCGAGGCCGAGGGTACGACAAAGTTTTAATGTGGAAATCTAACCGATAACCGACTGACAGTAAAAAGTGTCCCTGCCTTTAACACCATTACCGGTGGTTTTATCATTTTTGGAGGGTAAAATAATTTTTTCCACTATTCAGTTGCCAACTCTATCTTGACATCACGTAAATGTACTTTCTCGGTTTTATTTGTTTTTCTGTGTTTTCTACGGGATGATTTTGATTCCCACCTGATGGGAAACGGTCACCGTGGCCTGTGGCTTGTACGGAATTGTACTGAATATAGCACAAGGTCCAACTGATGGGAAGTGGATACCACAGTACACTCGCACTGCGCACCCTGTAAAATTCAAAATATCTACTACTAGGAATCCAATGGTACCTACATAAAAGCAATAGATAGAAAATATCAGTATATTTCATACAAAATCATTAATTTCAGATGATAATTAACTTCCAGTTAATATTATTTTATAGTAACCAGAACTATAAAATTACTAGGTAAATTGATTAGTGAGTGAATTCAACCAAACATATCTACCTATACTTAACAATGTTTAAAGAATATTTAGTTATCGAAATTACTAGTAGGTAGGTATATCCTCAAACCTCTCCAGCTAATATAATGGTCAGGATTCGAACTCAGGACCTCTCGATACGATCGAGAGGTCCTGAGGGCGACTACTTTACTACTAAGCTATAAACCATTATCTAAATCATATAAAAAGGTCATCGAGTAAATAAATTCATGGATACATAATTAAATTCATGTTTCTATAGCAATAAAGAGAAGAGAAAATAAAACGGCAATCAAATTTCTTCCGAATAATTGATCCCACGTAAAACCGAAAAATTATTGGGTATTAAAAATAAACTTTGAAATTTATTCCAGATCTTGGAGAAGCATCTCAAGTTTTTAAGTAATCTCAATTCACGTCGAAACTTTGTAATAAAGTAACAACACTTAAGGAACAATTTTTGTTCATAATACGATACAGTTTTTAATTGTACCTACCCGCTAAATATTAAAGTTCAAATTCCTTTTGAATTCCGTCTCCATTGGAAATTTTGGAAAAATATGTCAAATCACTCACATTTGATGTTGGACTATTGCATATACCAGACAATTTTATTTAATTAATTCTTACTAAGGCGGTGTTTTGTTCTGCTGGTACTTCATTTTATTATGTCAAATGATTAAAGTAAAGTAATACCTGCTTTATTGCTGACCCTGAGATCATAGAAGCCAATTAGGACAAAGAAGTCCCAGAAAGGTCCCTTTTATACATTAAAAACCACTACCACAAAAATAGAGTTGTAGGCTTATGAAAGCACTGTAAATACAATTAGACACAGAGATAGAAATATATATTTTTTAAATGTCACGTGTTCAGTGCGCCTAATCAGATGTCGTTGATCGTAATCTTCACAACAAATGAACAAATTGTCGCCGCTGGATTTTCGTTAATTTACTTAAAGAGATTCTCTGAACATTCCATGATTACCCGCTAGTGTCAAAATTATTCCAGTTATAGTTATATTTTGCACAGTCACAGAACATGACATAATCGATGAATCAATCAAATGATTTTTCTGGATTCACATGCAGTTTAATAACACTACACGTAAATATTTTTATGTAAATGATAAAAATACTGATTAAGCAAATGAATTTATATCAGGAAAACTTAACATCCAGGACAGGTCCCGTGCTGGATGTTAATTTTATTTTTATATCTCGTAGGCTTATGTATGATTAAGTTCCTTCTTTTTTTCAGATAGTGTTGTGCAATAATCTCGTATATTTATTTATTTATTAATGTAACTAAGTAGAAAGTGGTGCATGCTTTCTCTTAATACTCTTGTACTGTATTAACAACATTTATTTTATGCCTATGTAAACTCAAAAATAAACAATTTGGACGTCTTAAAGTGAGTGACAGTAAAATAAAAACAATTGTTTTACTGCATTCACACTTACAAACAGACCAACACAATAAAAACGTGATAAACCTTTCGACAATATTGACGATATAATAAAATATTTTCTTTTCTGCCGAACCGATTCTGTTTCTGACTTGTATAATAGCTGAAGCCGAACGCACTGTGTAATAATGGGGTGTGCCGGGTAGAACCGAGGTAGAAACGAAGCCTATTCAATAGACGGAGGTCAGTCAGATTTATGATTCGTTACATCAACCGTTATAATGTACCGCACTTTATTCGTTTGTCAATATTTTTGACACAGGCGGATCGATAAAATGGTCAATGGCCATTGCTTCAAATTTTGATAGTTGATGGAAATTTGTTCATTCAAAATTCAACTTAGAATGTGATAAGATGGGTTTAAAAAGAAGGCATTGTTGCTTCCAGGTACCTTTTTGTCAAGACGGAACTAGCTCTCGTTTTAGTACTTATATATTTGGTCATTGTTTTGAAAACCAATTCATGGGATAGACAGAATCGGAGAGGAAGTATGAGAGCGGACACTGGGCCTCAAAGTGTAAATTTTGGATACAATCCGGATTTGTGCTCGACTGATGCTGACTGTCTTAGATGTCATGAGTACTGCACTATCGACTTCAGTTGTAACTCCTGCATAGTAGCATGAGGTCTTGACAGTTGATAATATATTGAATGTCGCATAAAATTTTGTTACGTTCGTCTGCTGTATTGTAAGGTTGCAGGGTGCTACCAGACTTCATTATGTGATTTTAATTAGGAAAAAAAATTATTCAGTAGAACTATTACCTAACCTGTTTCTACCTAATACATGTAGTCATACAAAACCACCCTTTGTACATTGCAATTAAGAGTGCTAGATTAGGTTTCTATTTAGATAGAAAACATGTACCTATAAATAAAATATTATCTATCTAGATCTAATATATGAAATATTCTTACTATAAACTATTTCGCTTAAACTAGCTTAATAGCTTATGCATGAATAAACACTCATCTGTAACGAAGTGAATTTGTTAGCTCAGCTCAGCTTCGTATTCAAACATTTACAAATGTGTTCTGAGATAAACCTTTACTAACTCTAGGTACCTACTATAAGTTAATCCATAATCTTAGTTAGGGTTTCATATTTATTCATACTAAATAATGTGATTCAGTAGCATTTGGAGATAATAAAAATGTAATTACTGGTGGGTAACGTCGATGCAAACACACATTCAACAGATTTTTTTAAGAGATATATAATAATTATGGTTTGATTAAAGATACGCATAATTTATAGATTAGATCTATATATATAACCTGATTTTACTCGAAGCGATTATAGTCCTTGAAACAGAGATGAACATTGATAATATAATGAATATATTTATGAGCACTGAATTTCAGTAGATGTCCTTTTACGTCAACGTTCAACGAACCAGGCAGGTACTCAGGCAGCTTAATTGGACAGAATAAACCAATTGAATGGAGACTATCACAGTCTGAATGTTGAACTCTATTTAATTTTAATAAAAAATTAATATAATATTAAATCTTACCCAAGTCATTTAAAACAGTGATATAATAATTCTGTAATCAGTGTACTTACCCACTAGTGTAGCTTTTGATATCATTTGAGATCTGCGACGTACTCGTGCATACAAAGAAATTTTAATGAACTATGGCAGAATGTACGTACTCACTAAGCTCAATTGTACAGCGAACCTTAGGAAATAGACACTCGCGAGAATAAACCTGTTTAATGGAGGCTATGTACAATTTAGGTGCTAATCTAGATTATCATGTATGTCAAAAATGGAATATTAAAAAGAATACATAAAAATAGTGAAGTCCTCATGTCAGTTACAAACAAAAAAGTATTTATCATTTATGTTAGGCTGCTGTTGACACGTGGAAAATTGTCGCTATGAATAATGGTTAGGTGACAAGTTGTCAGCGGACTGTCGGGATAAACTCTGCATAGCATTGCTGACCCGGGGATGGTTCAAATATTTTGTATATTATAGACTTTTTTGTTGGTCTGAGATTATAGAGACAGAATTCCTTAATGTACATACCTACCTACTTAGTAAAGAACATAATGATAATGAGTCGTATTGTAGATTGAATTAGGTTTTACTTTCTACTCATTACGCTTATATTCCACTGGTATCTACTGAACAAAATGTCTTAACATTATGCGTTATGAGTAGTATGTATATGCTCATTACACCTGATTATGGGTACACAATCAACTCCGACACTTCAAATTAATTAAAACAGGCAATAGTAACGGCTAATTTGTCAGTCATTTTCACGATTAAATGCTACATTTCGAAACAAAAAAACAGGTTAATCACCAAAACACCATTGCTTTGGAATTTTAATTAGTCTTTATATTAACTTTACTAATATTAGAAATGCAAAAGCGTTTTTATTTATTTGTTACTTAAGCACAAAAAAAAACTAAATGTTTCTGGCTAAAATTTTGCACATCGTTAGGTAAGATGCCCCGAGGAACCGTTGACGACGTTGTTATGGACGTTGGTTTACTCTATGCACTTAGCATGAAAGTCAGTTCGTGAAAACGAACGAGTTATCAGAATTTTAGTAGACAGCGTTCACTGTTAAATGGAATAGAATACGAAATATTTATTTTGTTCACTGTTCATTTTCCATTTTTTATCAGATGTTCCAAATACATCAGACCTCCATCAACACTACAGCAGTTAACCTCCGAACACGGAAAGGCAATGTGTTTCTTTGTTTTGTGCAGTACCTAAGTTTACTTAAAGTTATTAGAGAATGTCGCTGTTCAAAACTATTTGCATCTTGAAATAAAAATATTTTAAGGATTTATCTTCATTTCCGAGAAAAATTCTGGAAAGATAGGTAAGAAACAAAATAATAACAATTTTCGGACTTTGCGCTAGTGAGTAAAAAAACCTTTATATTTGGGCACTTACAGTTCAAATATAATGTTGGTATGTAGGTACTTGGATTTTGAACAAATGACAATCTTTTACTCAATTATGCGCTTCAAAACGATAACCTATTTCGCGACTGAGATCCCAAGGGACATATAGCATTCATGCGTTGTTATTATTAATTCTTTCGATTTACGAGAAGGTTTGAACGAGAAATACGATCGTCCAAGAGCTTTATATGAAGAAATGAAGAATAATTTGATAAAATGCAAAGAATGAACAAAATCATAAAATCTTTCTTCGAAACTGGATTCGTGTATAATGAAAAGATTATGCTGACAATAAAAAGATTACAACTGATTGGTTGAACAAACGAAGTAGGTACCTACCTACATACGTTTTTAAATTGCAAATGTATGAATGTAATGTGGAATTTAGTAGTAGGTAGGTAGTGCTATGGCACTGGAGTGCAGTAAGCTAATTGTATGATTAATGTGAAAAAAACATTTCCAAACTTCTCTATTTGGTTCTTGAATACAGTTTATGCAACAAAGATACTTACATATTACATGGTCAAAATAGAACAATGATACAACACCGAGCAGACAGATAAACATTTAAAACTATTTATGAATTCATAAAAAAATAATTTGCTACAAATCTAGTTAATAAGTAAACTGTTAATATTACTTCCACAATATTTATGATTATTCCTCTAAGGCCCGCTAAAATCTTATTTAAAAATAACTGAAACCTTAAAATTGGTCCCAAAATTACAACTTGATATCGTCCACAGCAGATACGTTCGTGTTGTTCGAACGATTTATTTAACAATTTATGGCGGCCAGAGAATCTGAGTCGAACTGGATTTATTAAGGTAAGCCCTGCAAGAATTTATTACGCCGTTATACTCCTAAACATCGAATGAAAGAAAACCGTGTTTGAACAACAAATTTAATAGACTCGTTAAAACGTATCGTTGCTTCTAGCAAACTGTTTTATAATATAAGATTTATGTCTCTTATAGATAACAAGTGTTGTCAAGCTCTGTGAAAGATAAAGTACCTTATTATGAAGATATTGTAGATACTTCTCTATATTTATTTGAAAATCTTAATATTTACTAAGAACTAGCTGTCAGTTAATAAAAAAATAAACCAGTAAAAATATTGGTAAAGATCTGTCTGATCACGAACCATAACCACACATGGTACAACCAAAGCGAACCCGCGAATGAGACGACGATATTAAACAATGGACCAAACACGACCTTCTATGTGGACTGGAGTGTGTAGTAAACGTAGATTAGACTCAACTATACTTTAGACTGAGAGTAAGATGTATGTAAATAAAAAATACTACCAGATACGTTTACAATCAGCAGTGCTATTCTCTAAGCACACAACCTCGATACAGCGTTGCGTACAGCGTCGAACTGTGCATTTGGTATTCCCTAAAGTACTACTAGCGCTCAAGGCTGTGGTGGTCGACGAAGAACTAATATCACGCGTCGGCCGGAGGGCCATTTGACATTAGTACAATACGTTTTGGTATTCTGTAAGTAAAAATCTTCGTCGTTGGCGCTCGCCTTCGACGACAACCTTGAGCACAGCCTCGAATTTAGCTGTCAAAAACAAAAGCTACAATATTTGCGCCGTACGGTCGATCGAGTCATTGAAAACTAATATTTTTTAAAAGTTCTACTTGATCTTAAGGCTGCTGCTATGCATGATTATAACTCAGACTAAAGGAGTAATTAAAAAATAATGTGAAATCTCGTAGAAAGCAAGAGAAATTGAAAACCATTTCTCGGAATACGGACTTCATACATTTTTGGAGGATGGATGTAATACATTTATGAGTATTAGAAGAAGAATATGTAATACATAAACACCATGTACGTGCAAGTGCAATATGTAATAAGCGAAAGGCAGGACCTAACAACTAACATTTATATATGTACCTACTGCGAGAAGAATTCTTAATATGGTGATTCTTTGTTAAAATAATTTGATGTTGCAGAATTGCTCCCAATAATAACAAATATTTAAGAAATTCCTCAAAAATATGAAGAACAGCAAGTTTTGAAAGAAAGGTAAATAAGTATTTGACATAGGTCCTACAAACAATCTATATATATAAAAATAAATCCCTATTGCCCTTGGTCACAGCATCACACGTGAACGGCTGGACTGATTTAGCTGAAAATTGATGGGGGGTAGCTTAGAACTAGGAGACGGACATAGGATACTTTTATCTTGTCACGGGGACAAGTATGCCACGGGTGAAGCCACAGGGCACAGCTAGTTTTCTATAATTTTAAGTCAATTTTTATTGATACCTATCTTGGCAGGAATGGGCTTATCGTCTGTGAATTTTAGTTTAATATATATTGAGAGTATAATTGTATTAAATAATAACTCAATTCATAAGTGCATAATGATTTATTTCAGGTTAGTGATGCAGATTAGGTATTTAGATTAATCTGCATCATTCATTGTGTGATAATCATCAACATTGTACAACATACAATCATCAACATAACTGTATGTTGATATGTGGAGGTGCTAGACATAACAGTTTTGTGTTTACTGAAACTATAAAGGAACATTTATAATATTTAGATACTCTTGAGCATGATGGGGAAAGATTATACTTACTTGGTAAGTGTTTTTTATGCAGATATTTTTTTTTATTCATAAACATGATTACATAAATACATAACAAACATCTCCTTTATTCATATAAAGTAATCACAAGAGTCTTCTCCACACATAGCATTGAGTTATATTATAATAATAGTTAGTGCATTTTTTCAGTCATTTGTTATAATTAAATTTAACAATGCCTTGTTAAATTATGGCACTATCTGTGTGTATGTATAGTGACCCCATTCCTGAGACTTTACCTTTACCTTACCATCAGGCGAGGTGAAATCATGTTTACATGACCACTATAAAAAATTGAAGTGTGGCTATTATTAACCCAGGTGCTGGAACTAGAGGGTGCGGGCCAAAACGTCCACACAGTACACCCGGGCAACCCTGCTGCTAGAGGCAAATCCGGCCAAGGCGGAAGTGGCCCTCTTCAGGGCTGCTCCGAGGCTCTCCACCTGTCCCTACCATGCCGTATCATGTTCGGTTAAGTCAGAGGTCAGGGGTTCGATTCCCCCTCACTGCTTATATTTTGCATGCATGAATATGAATATTTGCAATGCTATGGGTGTTTCTGTACGTAACTATGTTTACAAAATTTACAAATCTAATTAGAAGAATAGAGATATAGGTATGTAGACAGTGAGTCCAAAGAAGAATAGGTATATTATGGATTCAGTTTGTAATATGCCTGTTGCATGAAATGCTATAGAATGTTATAAATTATTTTCTGATTAATAGTCTTCTCTCTTTTCCATATGGAGCCGTGAACCGAAGAAAGAAAATGTCAAGAATGATAAGACTGATTAAAACTAAAGAAATAAAGATAAAGATTCAATATAATGCTTTAAAAAATACACAGTTGTTTCAATTGATACTTTCATAGGATGTAATATCACAGATTTTAATATCAATATGGTTTAATGTTTTTGTTACCCAATATTCACCCAATCAATCCTACAAACACTCCAAAGAATTTGGAGAAGCGACATACATTGATGATGGTACAGCATTTCGTAACATTCTCCAATTATAAACAGTCCAAATAACTTGGTTGTTGTAGATTGTAGATCATTCTTAACAGTATGAAAGAGCAGTCACTGAACACTTATATTAAATAAATTGAATACTTTGATTTGTGCACGATGTGGACAATTACACTAGTTGGTTTAGATAACTAAGTAGGTACTTATTAGCAATATCCTGCTTTAGACTAATGTTATAAATGTAAAGATATTTGATACCTACTCAATCACTCAAACCTCTAAACTGAAATTTAGTATACAGGGATAGATTGTAGTCAAAAATAACACATTTATTGCAGTAAATTTATTAAACTTGTTTCACAATTTTGATTATTTTTGAACACGTAAACACTTGTTTTAACCAATATCTTCCCATCGCATGAACCGAGATTCTTCTCATCTCGTCGTAGGTACCACATAGTTACTTGTTTATTTCACTTCATTATGTAAGCCCATTTTCACTTTAATGTTATTCTTTTAAGCACTAAATCTCGAATCTAGTGATTTCCCTAGTTTTGTTATGGTTAATTCTATGTATCTTCCCATGTATTGACCATCATGCTTTGTTGACATATTCGGAGTTAGATTTGCTGAGATTTTGTGAGCGCCCACGTTAGAATAAGTAATATGCAGGTGTTAAATAACTTTCCTTTGACCGAGGTGTACATTCCTTTGCCTTTCATTACTTCATTTCATACACCCATTATAATTTTTCCACGCATGGGTATTTCGATCTCACTGCTTGACATGGTAAATAACACATATGCTGCTTTTGTCCTTGTAGTAAGTTCCCATGGGTTACAGTAACGGGATTCTATGGGCAAAGGGAAAACGTAGGTAGTGGTTGTTTACTAAAGAACCACTACGTTATTTAACAAACGAACAAATTAAACAATGTTAAGTTGTTGTTTACAAATCAATTTTCAATGGCGGATTAGTTTTTTTTTTATGTAAGCGTTTATAGGCATAGATAATCATCATTTTGGCCTTAAAAAAATATTAGAATTGTTAAATGTGAATAATTAATTGACTATAATACTTTCTCATTAAACTATATCCTTCTAAATGCCTAAAAATACTAATTTCATATTTTTAAAACCCTTAAAACCATAATTAATCCTCAATCGATATTTACCGGTTACGATGCAGAAAAATTATTATGTCAAGCCCTACTAGACGACCATAGACGATGATAGATGGCAAAACAGCGATGTGAGGGAAGAGGTCATCAGTTCGTCGACGAAGTCAAAGTGCTAGAGAATACCTTTTTATGACAGCCTTGCGTTCGACGTCGAACTGAAGGCTGTAGGTCGAACCGCTCGACGTCGAGCGCAACGTTGAAAATTGTAAGTTAGAGAATAGCACTGCAGCAATCTTTCTCAAAAAACTGATAGACGAGTGCCTCTGCCTTTAGACTGTAATCGCAATTTAAAAAGTTTTTCTAATACATTGAACTGCACTTGATTTAAGGGTTGTATACTCTGCGAAAAAATAGCATATTAATAAATAAAATAGACTTTAAATTTATACTAACTCATAAGCATATAGCATGTCACAACTCCAAAAAGTAACTCATTAGACTACTCACTACTCAATTATATTATGTAGGTACATACGAGTATGTATTAATATTATAATTAGCATTAAACCCAAAGAATGATAATTTGAATATTGCGTGTGGGTTAGTATAATAATTAGAACGTGTTTTTGATCAGTAATAAAATAGATCAATGTTCAAGAAGTCATAAGTTTGAAACAAAAAAGTATCTGGCTCCTACACGAAGCTTGGAGTTTTTAATCATAGTTTATGGAACAAAGTTTTAATTACAGTTCTGTTCCCGCGTGGCGATCGTTTCTAAGGTTTAAGTCCTTTAATTGGAGACCTTCGTTAGCCATAATAATTCTCTTCAGTTTTTTCCTCACAATTATTGTTGGCGAAGATCCCTCTTCCATTCTGTTTTGTAATCCTTTGTAAGAATTTCATCTCCAACAAATTTGGCAATGAATAAATGGTTATTTATTTTATTCATTATTTGGCTACGATTACAGTTCTTCAGTTACTATTTTAATGATCGCTTATATTACGTAAAGTACGTACACATTCGCCCTTTTCCATCTACCAATTTAATAGTTAATTAAGTCTTTATTCACTCGTTGAAGGCTGTATCACGACCTTTAAGGCACTGGCAGCCAATTACAGGTCGTAATAAAATCGGTCCACTAGTTTTAAGTGGGTTGTAACATCAAGTATAAGATCAAAATGTAACTAAAATAGAAACAGTAGTCTTTGTTTCTTAAAGGTTTTATGAGTAAAATTGTATTCACTAAAATAAGAAAAATTAGAATAGCTAGGTTTTGATACAATGGCTTTAAATTCAATAAGCTGATATAGTACGGTAGTACATACAACACGAACAAATAGATAAGCAAACATTAATTTTTTATAAAGACTACTATAATCCTTCTTTTGCGTAAACGTAAAAAAACGTTTAATCCTTACAAACTTTTACTTTTATGAGGCCGTCAAATTGAGGGCCACCATTGTAGCATTATCGGTGTATGTAACGTTTCCCACTTTCTTGAGACTTTATCTTTAGCTTATCATCAAGTAAGGTGAAGTTATATAGACGTATCCAACATAAAAATACCTGAAGGACTTTTTTACAAAAATATAAGAATTTAAACACAATAGAATAAATTTATTCGTTCGGCATACTTCGAAGCAACTCACGAGTATCTCATGAGTCGACGATCGCAAGCTGACAGACCAATCAATCAGTCGTTCGTGTTCGACACGGTTGGATGTACCGGTATGTTTTCATTGACAAACACCAATTAACCCCTGTGTCGAATCTAAGTTTGTGACGTTAAATTTATCAATCGGAACTGCTATTTTGTAAAATCAAATGATAGGCATGTTTTTGTACAGTCAAAGTTCAGAATTGGGTTAGCATCTTAAGTCTTATAGTCGCTTCTCCGGTTAAACGCGTATCTAATGTGTATGTCATGTTTCAACGCACACATTTATACGTCATACAATATCAATATGAGAAAATATATAAATGTGTGTGATGCGAAACAAAGATAACACTATGCTCGCCTCTTCATACTATTATGTTCGAAGCATATGAGCTGAATCTATGTAAGTGATGCAAAAATTTGTAATTTTGTGTAAGGTAGTGCGTAGCTAGATCGGTAACGAGGCTAGTACGGTTAGTGTTGAAATGGGATGTTGTGGGTTCGGATCTTAGTTTTATCCACTTTTTGTTTTGTTTTCATTAAATTTTAGGAACAAGTTAACGGAATTAGAAATAATTATTTACAAATAGAAAAAAATGTTATTCTTAATTTACAAAAGATTATAAATAAAACAAAAGTTTTCAAAAAATGTTTATTTAAATTTGAAAATTAAAAGAATCATCGAATGTTAATTTGTGGTTATAATATTTTTATCCAAAAAACACACTTTTATACTAAATTAATATTGCATATTGAGGTTATAGCTTAATTATTCATTTTCTCGAGGAAAAGAGGATTGAAACTTAACCTCAACCATACAGTCTTATACTAATTACAGGCCAGCACGTCCCTCCTTATTATTTTATTATTACGTCCCTTGATAGGCTCAATAGGCTCAACTGAAATTAAATAATACAATTATTTAAACAGAATAGCTTAGCGCGGCGGTAACAATATCACGGGAGTGTTCATTTTAAATTGAGCCTAACTTTTATATTTTATATAAAAAAGTATACATTTTTATTTTATATATATATATAACTTTTATATATATGACTATATAAGCCTAAATTTTATATTATTAATATTTTGTGTGACCTCTGTTATTCTCCATACAACTAAGAAAACAGAGGGATCGTGCTGGCCAAGGAATAACTTTAATATCCAAAATGTTCACTAAACAATTCACGAACTATGGTGGCTCGATGGATGGAATAATTATCGTGCGTATCTTTCTTTCCGTATCTTCCTTTTTGAGATGAATTAAACGTTTTTTCATCAGAAAATATTATTGATTCCCAGTTAAAGTCTAAATACTCTCGTGCAAAACGTAACCGCTCCTGTTTATGTCTTTAAGTCAAAAACGGTTTTATAGCTGGCGTTCGGTGATGTCAGCATGAAATGCACTACGAACGGTGAGTAATGACATGACATAATGAAACTCAATGTCCTGTTAATGATAGCACTAGGTCTTCCACTTCTCCTCTGACTCTGCAAGTTACCATGTTCCTCAAATCGTTTCACCCAACGGCTCACAGTATTCGTCTAAAAAACAACAACACTATATTACACAAATGCAACCATTGAACAAAATTGCACTACCTACAACAATATTCAAATGAATTAATCAACTTACAGATAAGCCCGTCTCGTTAATAATTTGAGATATTATATTCAGACCATTCGAATATAGGGCCAAATTATTACTTTTGCTTTAATACTTATATTTGACATATTGATTTATTATAATATTATCTCTAATCGCGCTAATATAATTAACACAAACAGTCGTAACGACTTCACCAACCAACAACCTCACTCATTTATTATTTCCTAGCCAATAAATTCATTTTATTTCAAATCCACCCTCAAATAATTATTTTTTCGCTAAGTTTCAAATTCTACTTATGAAACATTTTTATATTCGTATCAACATTTATAAATCATAACTTTTGAATATAAAACACAAAAAGTTATATAGTTCAGATATCAGATTCTGAACCATCACCCGACCATTATCTTTCGCCAGCCACTAAGCCACGGAGCGGTTTACGTATGATATTGAAATTAACAATATCAATCAACGAGTGAACAATGTTAATGTGTGTGTGTGTGTGAATTCTCTTCAAAGAATAAGGTCATAAGTACGACTAGTATTGACGAGCCAAAGTTTTAGCAAATTGATAACCCACTTCTGAATCTTACTGTACCCTGTAAAACTCTATGACGTCAAAACTTCTGAGATAACATCAAGATACAGAGACGCTGCTTGCTCCTTATTCTTCGAAGTTCATTCTTCACCTTCTTCATGGAAATTTATTATTCTTGTACGCATAATCAGATAATATTTTGGCGTTTTTAAATAAACGATGTCCAAGTTCAGTGAGCCTTTCACAGAAATTGACTAATGGAGCATCGGGAGGCAAAAATAATAAAAGTCAACGAGCATTTACTTATTTTTTTTAAAAAGTACTGTTTTAATTTGAGTTTTATATATAAACTAACCGACGAAGGTGGCTCCGCCCGCGCGGAGGTTGGTTATGATTTTTTCGTCATATCTCCGGTTTTACTTAAGCAATTGCTATCAAATATACCTACGGCAGATTTTAAGTCTAACTATAATCTTTCTAAAAAAAAACCGCATTTTTAAATATGTGTCTCCAATGTGCAGACGCAGTTCATTAAAACTTTTATAATAGTATGGATAAGAAAAAAGTATGAATTATTTTTTAAAGTGTTTGATATTTACAATAGCATTATGTGATTCGCCAAGAGGTAATTTACATAGATCCTGGGTTAGGTAGTGTGCCATCAATACAGCTAGGGTTGCAATTAGTTTCCCGGAGATACCCCATCACAGAATATTTATTCCTTGACCCATGTTTAATGATTACCGTATAGATTAAATTTGTTTTTCCATTATTTGCGGTGAAATAATTCATTGGTTTAAAAAGTAGGTAGGTATAATAACAAAAACATCGTAGTTTGTTTGTCACATTTTTTTGTTATTTTAAGCTAAATTTCTAAAATCGACAGTTTAATTATATTACATATTTTGCTATTCGTTTGTACTATGCGCATTTAAGAATATAACTGTTAGATGTTATTTTATTTAAGTAGTAGTAGTAACTACAGGAGCTTTGAGTCAAAAATTGTATAAATTATTAGCAACCCACCATCTCTTTATATGGATTTTTGGTATTGTTTTCTTTATTTATTTTCTTTAATAATACTGACACTGAGGAATATAGGTACCCGTAGACGTTGGGGTATTCTTTATACATACTAATCAGCGGGAGAACTTCTATTGTCCAATACAAGATAATACAATTCAGTTCTGTAAATTACGGCCGGACTTCGCTAGATCGCGATGAACGAAGGAATAAAATTAAACTCGTGTAACTTGAAATTACCATTTTTCTATGAGTTTTAAGTGTTTTAACAAAAAACTATATATTAATTTAGTTTAGTTAGGTACATAAATCATATTGCACAAAAGAAACAATATAAATAATACGATAACCCCACAAAATTAATATTAAAATAACGCGTAGTACCTAAGTATGTCCTTCCAGATTGCAGGCAGTTCCGTTTAAACTTGTGACGCCATGTCAGCCCGCGCGTAATTGAATCTTGTGGGTCTGACGCGCTCTGACCGCGCACGCGAACGTTTATGAAAACTGCTAACCCGCTTTATTTGGAACAAAAGGATTTTTGATGTTTAGGTAGGATTTCATTATTAGTTTATTACGAAGTAATGAACGAAGTTTAGTGCTTATTATACTATATCTGACAATTAGTATTTAATTCAGGCTAAAAGATATGCTAACGTTAAATGATTTCCGATGGATTATGGTTACGATAGACTTACGACCCCGTTCTTCTTCATCTTCGCGTTCCATCCCGATTGCATCCGAGGCCCACACTTCGGAGTCCGCTTTCCTACTTTTTCTTCTCCAATTGGCGAAATCTTGAGTACCCATGGAAGTGAGATATTTGGCGCGCATGTAAACGACCCTGTAATATAGCTATCACAAACATAATCAAATCAAAGATTCCAGCTACGTGGTGGAAACAACATGAACGAAGATTACTAACACAATATTATACAATCAAAAATATGGAACTCTACTATATTTGAAGATATAGATTTCACTTTGTTCAAAAACCTCACTTTGTAGTTATTAAATTATTAAAAATTTGGAGAAAATATTTAATTCTTATCGTCTACAGGAAACTTTTGAAACTAAAGAATACAATCATATTAGTTAGGTACTACTTATAAACTTATATCCTTATATCTTATACCCCGGCGCATATAGACCTAAGACGGCGTGCGTTTTTAGTCGGTAGGAGTCCGACATAACCTGCCCCACCTAGCCGCGGGGGAGGTATCCATGAGGATTTCCGCACGAAAAAAAAAAAAAAGGTATTACTTTACTAAACTAATTTACGAATTTACTCTTTAGGTTACACATGATAAACGTTAAGAGTAAATTTTCGTCATACTCTTTTGCTGGCAAATATTTCAAATAACAGAACTACCTACTAAGATAAAATAGTTTATTAGTAGATATTTTCTCTGACTTGAATTCAAATACCGTCCACAGCAAAAGTCGTCTGTAATATTCATTGTATCCATTTCATACGAACTTACTTAATCTGTGTGAGTTAATGTGTACATTAGTTATATGCCAATCAAAGTCTGCTCCATGATAGCTTCATTTCCTTTCGTAGCCAACTTTGAGCAACCAAATGGAAGGGTTTTTTTGGATATTTGGTTGATAGGTATATCTTTACTTTCCGAAGTTATATGAGCGTATTTGATTTGGAAAAAAATAATTCACATGTTACTTTAGTGAAAGATAGGCATTATATTTTATTAAATGTTTCATGCTACCTATCGGCAATAACAATCAACTGCCTCAAGGATTTACTTCATTAGTTAAAGATACGTCATTATCTTAAATACACTTTTTAATTAAAATTATGCACAATATTCATATCAGAAATTGAATTTATATTTTTGTAGGTACCTACCTAACTATTTTCGTTGGTGACTTCTTCAATCATCATTTACCTGCCCTTGCACCAATTTATTTTAGGGTTGGTGAAACTTGCCAATCCTTACATTCATACATTCCTGCCATCAGCATTAAAAGGAGGTAGGACACGACGGTATCTCCCGTCTGAAATGTCCACCATCGAGTTATGTTCCCGCCGGTAAGTAGGGTAGCCAGAGCTCAATTTACCCCTCCTCCTCCCATCCCTTCCTAGCCTCCCCACTCCTTCCCAGCCCTCCTCCCTTCCCTTCAGGGTAGGTAGCGCGTGTGTGACACCCTAAGTGTTGCACACGTTCATAGGCCACGGTGACCGCTTCTCATCAGGTGGGCCGTGTGCTTGTCTGCCACCTAAGTAGTATAAAAAAAAGAGAGTAATGTAGGTAAATAAACACTGTATCAACCAAATGGACTACGGCTTATTCTGTTTAAGAGTAGTATGATTTTTTAAACCCATCCGTTTCAATAAAACTCAAATTATAAGAGTCGGAATGAGCGCTCATTTCCTTTGAGGGACCCTCTTTGTTGATCCCTTTCCTGTTATTCTGTGAAGATAATGTTTTGTGAGTGATGGTTAGATTTACTCGGGTGTTATAACGATGTCATCAAATTTTGGGTGTTAAATATTATTGTGGTAATTTTGGGGTGACGTTTGCGGTAACGTTTCCCATTCGAGAAAAAAGATTTAAATTCAGTTAAATGCTTTTGTAACATCAAACATTTTCCAAAGAGCTGTCGTTGTCCCAATTATCAGTAGCAATGCAATACTGAACAATTAATGTTATTTTACTGTGATTTTATATCCTTACTGCCTAAGAAATGGCATGTTCTAAGAAATGGTATATTCTTGGCAATCACAACGCTTTGAAAGTACCTACAACAAATAGCAACTAGTAACTACGAAATAAAAGAAACAACAATAGTTTAGAAACTAAAATGAATGAGGTAGAAATCGTGAACAATGAAAACAGCTTAGTTGAGAGGCGTAGCAGAAAACCTAAGTCGACTCAACTAGCTTCTTACCTTCACACTACTAAAGATCACAACTGAAATCACACTTTTCTTGTATTCTTTGTGCTGAGTACTAGTACTCGAACGTTTCTAATACTGATAGATTTTGTACTATAATATGTTGATTTTTGTCCTTTGTACTGAAAACTAAACGTAACCTTCTATACCTTTTCTTATATTGTTACAAAATACATGACTTGATTTCATTATATATAACAATATGTTTACGAAGTCTTGCTTGATATGCTATGAGTATTTTTAGTGCGCTCCAACTACTTAAATGACTTGAAAAAAAACTATTGATACTTTTGGATATATAAGTATTTATGTAATAAGTAGGTAGTGTTATTTCCTTAATGTTTTTTGTTGAGTGAATGATGTATTGCCCCACTCGCGAGCTCTAGTATCGAATCCGTTTTACTTTTTTTGAGGATTGTGATTGTGAGAGGAGGTTGCTATACTTATATCATGGGACGCATATTACCTCTCTTCTACTTTTGCATTTCTATTATTTAATGATGTTTTGTTTGTTACAGACTGATGACCAACAGACACATGTTTTCGCCGCCGTCGACGAAAGCGGCCTGGTGGCTTGCAACTTTTTTTAGTGTATTTGTTACAGGTGAGTTGATATCACATTTCATTATCAATGTGGATACAAGATACGCTAACATCAAAATACTTTTATTTTATATAGGATACGTCACTCGTGGCTTTACCTCGCCTGATACCATCAGCTAAAGTCTCAGGACCGGGGTCACCACTACACACACCGATAGTGCCACAGTGGTGGCCCTCAGCTTGATGGCCTCATCAAATCTTTAAGCGGGTCCTCTACGTCCTTTAAGCGGGGTGTGAAAAAGCATTTGATGAGGCCCACAAGCTGAGGGCCACCATTGTGGCACTATCAGTGTTTGCAATAGTGACTCCTATTCCAGAGACTTTACCTTGAGCTTACCATCAGGCGAGGTGAAGTCATATTGACTTTACCGACATAAAAAAATGCGCTTTCACGCGCCACTTAAAGGCACCGGGACTAATAGGAGGAAGGAAACACATGCGCTGGTAAAAAAATCCAAGTCACTATGATGCGAAAAATTTGAAGAGGCACCGAACCGAATTCACAAGTACGATAACAACGAACTGTCTAATAAGGATCACGCGCACTTGAAAACTGTGAATATGTTAATTCAAAGTTTCGTAAGAAGGCCCAGCCCACACCTGTTTCACACAACACTTAGGTATTAACCCCTATTAGTCTAGTTTACTTGTTACCAGTCAAATCCGACCCGTACTACACAGTATTTTACACCCAGCGCAACGACTATGGTCCGACTTTATCAGAAACCATTTTTTTTTTAATTAGGTCACAAATTAAATATCATTTTATAGACAAGACGTTTGAAGCTGACTATGTACAATTTCTCACCATGAAAAAATTATTTGGTCATGATACCAATCAATTATGTCGAAAAGAGTCCATAGGCGTTTGGATGGTGTCAATCGCCCGATTACAAAAAGTTTAGGACGATTAACACAAACGCAAAAAATGTCTTGGAGAAATTAGAGCCGCGGTCCCAATAACTCAAGGAGTCCAGAGACTAAACACCCAATATCACGTACACTTCCGATAATAGAATATTGTTTAAGTTAACTTTAAACTGTTGTTTAGTATGTCGTTTAGTATAAGAGATCCTTAGATTTTATCCACATCGTGCCCAAAGCTGCAAAAGCTACCCTTACTTAGAGTATGTTGTTTACGACAACTCTACTAGAATAAATGCCGTAGGTTTAAAGATTATTCATACATATATTCACGAGTATTTCGCACCGTGGTAAGCAGAGATAACAGTCTGTCAACTGTCTGTTTTTAAATACTTCACACTGTTCCCCTTAGGTCATTAAACAATTCATGCAAGCCCACCGATTTCGAGTGCTCCTGACCTGCCATTTTTCAAAATCTCATCAATTCCATCAGTCGGCCCGGCTTACTTGCTTACATACATGTACCTCATAAATTGGGTGCGTCATTCTCTTTCCGCTATAAAGTTTCAATACTGCATCAAAAATTAATATTAGATTCGAGGTCTAAATTAACCTCAAATACAAATCGATATATCAACCAATTATTATCGAATGAGGCTGTGGAGCAGGTTTTCCTCTCGGGGCGGGTTGGGAGACAGTCTGCAGTCACGCCTGTAAAAGCCTTAATAAGCCACATCAGGGGTGAAAAACGTAGGAGAGCGTCCGGGTTCCGTAGGACAAGCTTTGGATGAACTAAGTAGAATAACAGATAAGATGATGATAGATATATCACGTTGTATTGATGATATACGTGAATGAGTTCGTTTAAACATTTTTGTTAACCGTAAAAATAATAAGTTTTTACGGTCAATAAAAAGTAGGTAACCTAAAACTAAAATAAACCAGTTTTATGGTTCTAAATGCGGCAACATCACAGCATTCATGTTGCAAATGTAGTTTTTTTTAAGTAATAGTAAGTTTTGAAGTACCTTGTACACTTTAATTAGCAACTTGTTAACAACTCCAGCAAAATAAACACTGTAAAATTTATGTTGTCCTTTACTATTTTTTTGTACTGTATTTTATACAGTTACTGCAAAGTTACGTATTTACAGTTTTGTTAAGTACTATTTTAACTAGTTTGAAACATTGTAAACGCTTTTTAATTAAGATTATACACATCCGATTCTTTCATTTTTTACATAGAAAATTTCATTTAATTGACTACTCAACTTTATTGACACCTCTGATATTGCACAAGCCAATAGGCCACGGTGACCGCTTCCCACCACTTGTCTGCCACATAAGTAGTATGTATAAAAAAATATTGATTTTCCGTAGCAACACCGCAAGGCTGCTTTCGGAAAAAAAAATTTAAATGTCTTCAATTCAAACTTTTTTTTAATTTTTTTATAATTACTTATAGAATTTTTAATAGGACGATAATGCCTGGGTTTTAAACTAACTTAATGTGTGTTTAGGTGCTATTGGATAGAGGCCATCTTTGTCGCAGTTACTGATACATTTCAAACAAATAACTTAGATAGTAAGTAGTAGTCGAAATGGGTTAAAGAGGCATACCTACTCGTGTTTAAAAATTTTATATCACAATGTAAAATAAGTAATTTCGAAGTAGTTCAGATTGTATTCACTAGATGGCGCTAATGTGGTCACAGAACCCTCAACTTTACTGATCGTGACTATTTTTAAAATTTATTCTCGACACGATCATTATTTAAATAATTGAAAACGAGAATAGCTTGCTACAATATAATACTAAACAAAATTGCAGTGCTGATCTATTTGGCTGTCTCAAAGTGAGAGACAGAGATAAAAATATACTTTGTCGGCCAATAACTAACTAACACCTCACAAAAAGACCTAAGTACAAACCACAATGCGCATTTCTCAGCCACCCTTTTTCCCTTTACGCGATATGATAATTGCGAATTTAGGTAAAGACTGGAGCGAATAAAGGTCTGTTCTAGTATGTGCTTGCCTTTCTGCAAGCAGGCAGAAAGAGGCAAAAAATCACGTTGATGTATTTAATGCAAAATTTGACCCAAAAATATTAAGCATCCGTAGTACCTATTTAAACAGATACTTAGTTCAACAAAAAGTTTATTCACGGTATCGCCAGCGCTAAAGCTACTTCGGATGTATTATATAATAGAAACATCAAGCTAAACATAAAACGAAGCATCGTAGTACAAAGCCAGGTAAAACACACATAAAGTTGCACTAAGCTCGATCGTAGCACACGTTAAATATCACAGCTCGTTCGTGTATTAACACCCCAAACTTTGCACATCAGTGTCCCTGCCCGGATTTCTGGTAGTAGGTATGCACATTTCTCTAGAGTTCTATAATAACGTTTTTGTTATCTGAATATTTCTGTGTAGGTATAATTTGTATGAATTGTCAAAATTTCAAGTTTGTTTATCAGCTTCCTGAATCCAATATTTCATGCTATTCTTCAGCATCCAATCTATACCAGCTACAATTTTCATGTAGTTGACCTATCTGACTAGACGAATCTCCTCTTATTCATTTATTTTCAGTACTTCACGACATTATCAAGCTGTAAATTTAATTAAGATTTTTTTAGAAAAAAAAACGGCAAACATTAAATATCTATTACAGAGTAGGTATAAACTAATTACATAACATACCTTGGATACCAACTAATTAATTGAAAATAAAGTGGACACTGAAACTTCATAGAAACTTAATTAATCTACAATTTTTATAAGGGAAGAATCGCGAATCGAATTAAAATAAAAAGAAAATATTGTATTTTGAAGAATATACATACGTTAACATTTCCTAATTCATAGCTATTTAGTCTATTAGTAACTTACATTTTTTCTTAAGATTGGCTCGTCAAGTTGATCCATCCCGCCAGATGGTAAACTTGGATGAACTCCAAAAGTAAAGACTACTTTGCCAGATGTTAGCAAAATTCGAAAATAATTTTGGAAAACCAAACCGAACATTACGCTATGGTTATAGTTATACATGTTTGTCCTTTTTGTTAAAGAGTTTTTTTTTTCGTTGCTGAAATTGCGTTTCCACGCAGTTTCAGCAACGAGAACGAGAACAGAATTCCAGGGATAAAAATGGCCTATTAAATTTTCCAGGCTACCTATTTTCCATACTTGTTTCAAATTTCAACCAAATCCATTCAGCCGTTGGAGCTGATTAAGTAGTAAATTGATCATTTTTAAAACGAGATTTCTAATAGTGCTTAACCAGATAAATCAAATTAACCCAAACATGACGGGTTATTTAGGTCAGAAGTCCCTATGACCACTCACCGTTTCCATCTTCAGACAATGGGTATGTGGTTGCCATGACAAAACAAACAAGGTGAACACGGGGCGCACGGACTAGACTTTAATAAACGTTGCTGTATTACGTAAATTGACTACTCTCTATGTCATGCTGCCGAGAAAGAGAAGAGAAGAGCTTCTACTGTAAATAACAAACACGTTTTGAGAATAATATGACTTACATGACTTTATGAAGTCGTACGTGACATTTCAAATACTGCATCGCGAGACAACACATGCGCCAAGCTACAACGTTAGCAACTTATTTATTTCTAAGCTGAAATAAACCATGGCAAACAAATCAACCGCGTGAAACACAGATGGTCTGTGAGCTGTCGAGAACGAACATAACAAAATGATACCCACCATATTTTAAGATTTACTGGCACGTAATTGGTAGCTAACGACGACGACGTGGTATAATACATTTACGAGTATAAAATACTCGTAATTCTGAGAAAATTAATAACAAGTGAAAATCTATATGTAAGGCTATCTAATAAGTCATTTTCCGCGCACCCCGGTAACGGTTTTAAGATGGCCCCATTGAACCTCGGTAAGGGACAAGGGAAGGAGGCCAAGAATCGTGCCAAAGACAGATGGCTATTCTGGCACACCCAAGCAAGCTGGTTCCGAATGCAGGAAACCAGCTGGTCCCTTGTCTGCTCTCCTCTGTGACCTTCCTAGCCCTCCCCCCTTCCCTTCAGGTAGGCAGCGCATGTGTGACATCCTCAGTATTGCACACGTCTATAGGCCACGGTGACCTCTTCCCATCAGGTGGGCCGTGTGCTTAACTGCCACCTACGTAGTATTAAAAAAACCTCTGCTAGTCAAAGGGATACGAAGAGGGCCTCTAAGTGAATCCTCTATATGGCCATTCCCACTTCGGCCTTAGTTTATCATCTCCCCAGCAAGCGAGAGGGGTTGCATTCTTCGTTGCCATGGGTGCGCCACGTGGAGATTCACACCCCAGCAGTGACCACACACCCCAGCAGTGAGTGGACTCTAGACTTCAAGATGAAAGCTTTGAATGCAACCAGACATAACACTAAGATACTAAGTTATCAGTAACATCAGTTCAAATATTTACAATGAAATCATCTAAAATTTGCATAGTAATATTCACACTTAAAATTTACTTTTAACATTATTAGTTATATTCACATTTTCGTAATGTTCTTTGCAGGGGAAATGCCGATGCAGGTGGAGCAGGAACCAGAGTTTCTTCAAGCTCTGGAGAACCACACAGTGACACAGGGAAGAGACGTACATTTTACATGCGTTGTCAACCATCTTTCTAATTATAGGGTAAGTTGAATACTTACTACAGATGGTATACTTAGAATGTATTAACTAAATACTCATACCTTCTTACTGGTAGTAAAAATGTTAACGTTTATTGACGTTAGTTGTAAGTTTAGATGTTTGGATATTTTTTATTCAATCACACTCTAACGACTGAACGGATTTGACTAATATTTGGTACAGGGATAGATTATAATCTGAAATAACACTTAGGCTACTTTTTTCCCCGGAATACATTCCCATGGGTATCGGGAACGGGATCAGAATTCCATGTGGGCGAAGCTGAGGACAATTTTTATTTATAGTTTCATCAATACATTCCATTTGACAGTTTTAGTAGATAATATCAAGTCACATCATAAAATTTGTACGCTATAAAAGTACTTTTGACAATCGTTTATTACTTATGACTGCTTCAAATAGAAAGTTTAATATATATGGCGCATGACAAAGACCGAAGAGCAGGTGCGCTCTTGTCTTCAAATATTTGACTCGAGTAATATAAGAAATACACACGTACCAACTCAAAATGTCGTGAAAGACAATCGTTTACATAGACGTGAGAGCAATAATTATCGACGTTTCAATCAAACAATTATTCGAATAATTCAATCTGAAATTTTAATAAACGACAGGGTTCTGCAGAAACCTCTAAAGTGATCTGTATGCTTATTTGTTATCACTTCTACATAATGCTTGTCTGTAAGATTTTAATAGGGTTTTTTTTAATTATCAGGCAAATTTCAGTTATAACGAGATAAGATTTCAGCAGTTCTATTCCTGTAGGAACTGTGTGAATCCAGCGATACATAATGCATTATACATAATGCCTGATCCCTTAATGAGAAAACAGTAGGTACCTACCAAAATCACTGAAAAGTAAAAAAAAAAACAGGTTTTGTAAATCATATTTGAAAATAAAACCTAGTAAAGACAACCAACAAATATATTATAAAGTATATAATTATAGTTTAGGATTTAACTGATATTAAAGGGACTTTAAAATAATGTTCCTAATTATCACTTGATTCATGATAATACCTACACCTTTTTAATATATTTTCGTACTTCTTGTTTTTGTATATTATGTGAATTTATGTCAAATTCCTCTACCAACCAAAGCGGATTTGTAGAGACAATAATGTGCACACATACCTACACCCAAGCAGTAAGCACCATGTACACCCGTGTGTCGGTTGAAAAAAAATAAAGGCTGAACACCGCCATCACTCATCATAAACATGCTTGTCCTCGTGACAAATATACATTAAGATAAAAGACGAACTATTTGGGAAAAAATATTTTCTTTTGCATTTCTGAATAGTAGAGCGTTCGACTGTGGCGTCAAGGGTTGCGGGTTGAATTTCTGCTTGTGTAAATATTGTATAAATATGTTTGCATGGACAATATAGAGATGTGTTTAACTATGTTCTAAAACTAAAAAGTTTTGGGCGAAAATTAAACAGTCTGCCTAGATCCGAAATAAACAAAGACTGTATATAGGTTCTAGAATACGGATAAACAAATTCTTATTTTTTGAAAATACATTATTATGCTTAGAAATATACATATCATGTACTAATGAAAATAGACATAATATATCTATAAACAATATTTTCACTTAGCGGACATCGAACCCGAAACCAAACACTCTACAGCGACCGAACCGCAGACATTGGCAACAGATGAGAGACAGAGAGAAATAAGCTTACAAAATGAAACATAACAAAATTCATTACAGTTCTAAACAGGAAACAATAAAGGTCGTGATTTATACATCAGGGAAGCATAACATAATCGCAGCTTCGTATTTCCTTGCTTGTTATTCCTTTTATTGTCGATGGGCTGTTTTGTGAATTTCCTTTCTTAGCTGTAATAAGTGGTGCACCAGATGTCAAACCGACCTCAAAACAAGTGGAGCTTGACTGCATGCGAGTAACAGAAACGAAAGTATATTTATCATATTATATTAAGATGCGATTGGCGATGGCTACTGTCGACCAATCACACTAAAACCAGAACAAATTTCATACGATTGTACTGCAAAATATCGAGACTTGCGTTTAGACAGAAATTCGCCCTGGCAGAACTATTTTTGGAGTAAGAGCAAGGCTTCCGGCACAAAAATTAGATCTGTGATGTATTTGATAGTATGCCTGTATTAAAATGGTTACCTAACAAGTAAGAGCAAAATGACAATTATAGGGAGTTCTCATTTTAAGTAATCTAATCGTGTCTCTAGAGTGAGGCTACTGTAATAATTTTACTATTGCTACATTATCATATAAAAAATATTACCCAGGTACCTAAATAATATTCCAATTATGAATAATGTATCCCAGATTTTTAGGTTGGTACACAATACATAATAATGAATCTATAATTTATCCTAGCCACCTTATCCGAGTTTAGCAATTATCATATTTTGGCATTGTGATTAATTTAGCAATTAGATTAATCAATGATTTGTGTATGATGATTAATGAATTGTATTGTCTTGTGGAGCGGGATATTAAAATATGTATTGTATTCTTTTATTCATATTTGAAGCGAACAGGGCAGGGTGTCTCAGGTTCATAGTAGTTTATAGTGGATTCTTCTTTATTAAGTACCAATTATTAAATATATAGGTAGGTATATGCTTTCTTGTTTGCGGGATAAGTATAGTCGACGATACGCTAGTAAAACACTTGATAAACTTGTTACCTTTTCATACATGACTCGGCTACAGTGTTCTTTTGTTCCTTTAACCGATTAACCTTTATCAAAATACCTCATAATCTCACCTATAAGAACAGTTTGGTCCTAACAATACGTGGCATCACCTTTTCCTAGTATTTCTATACGCATAGAATGAATAATAATCGTCGCGTTAAATATAGCAAATGTGAGATGAGAACAACGGAGGTTTGAACATCGATTGTTTCACTTAACATCGCCCATTTTAGAATTATAATTACATAATTAGATTGTATTATCGATATATACCTGATATATATAAATACAATCAGCTGATTAGAACCGGCGATATACCTAGTTAAAAAAACTAATTACTAAAAGAAGTTTATTAGTTAACAAAATGACAATATAAAACACTTCGAGCAAAATAAGTTCCCCTAACAGTTCAAGCTAACATCGTTTTTATCTTTACAACTTCATCATACTATATAATATCCTATATTATTTTGTGAATAACTGAACATAACACCTTGTTACTACTATTTTATGTAACCCGTTATGTAAGGTTAAGTATAAAGTGGTACATAATATCTGTTAATATTAGCAAATAAGTCATGGTTTTAATGAAAGTGTACTTAAAATTAATATTATAAGTTATTCACATAATTATGTAAATTAAAATCGGAAGAATCAAATTGGGGACAATGCGACTCATTGGTGCAACCTATTTCAAATTTTGCATAAAGATTCTTTAAGAGGAGAAGGAAGACGTGCATCGTATTTTAATGAACATCATCCCCTAACGGGGTTACCGGGATGATTTAAAAGTAAAAAGTTAGGTAGGTATATATATTAAGAGAGATGATTAAAATAAAATTGTTCTGTATCTAAAATTCAACCATGGAATTGCGGATATTATATGAATATCAGTGTAATTTTTGGGGTAAATAAAAAGTAGACTATGTGTTATTCCATACTATAATCCATATGTACCAAAGTTCAGTCAGATCCATTGAGCCGTTTTGGCGTGAAAGAGTCACAAACCTACATTTAGACATCCATACATCCACACATCCACACATTCTTACAAACTTTCACGATAATAATGTCAATAGGATTCAAAGCACATAATAACGGTTTTCAAAACCAATTTATTAATGTTCCAAATAATCTACAATCAAGATAAAAAGAAAGATACGTCATAAAAGCCGCACTTCGCTTTATTCATCTTCTTTGGACATAAAATAGCTATAGCCTATAAACAATTTCTCATTAAATTGCGTCTATTTAACATCTGTAAGGTAAATATACTAATGGCTCAACGTTTTATTCAAGAATGGAGTCTAATCTATTAGCAGCCTCGAAGTAAAAGCTAATATAAAGCTCATTGCATTACTTTATTGTAAATGATTGTTTAACTCAAATATTACAATTCCTTATGAAACGATTACCTATTATTTTTATTTTATTTACTTTATGAACAAAAATACAAGAAATTATTCCAATAGACATGCTCGCTAGATGAACTATACGCAGTGTCTGGTAAAACACAGAAAATAAAAAAGTTGTTAGTACACTCATTTACAAACATAATGATTGTAAATTTCAACCAGATAGCATGTAAACATTTAACCAACGATATGTACTGTAACAAAAAGGTTGCAAATAATAGTGGTAGTTGCGACAAGTGTGCGCATTCACCCGGCGAGCACTAGCAACGCTTACGTTGAAACTCGCCGAGAATAATTCTCGCAAACAATGAAATTGTTACTAATTTATTTTCCTACCGCAACAAAGCGAGATGTCACATGAAAAATGCTCGGAAGCGGCGCGGATGAGACGCCCTGCATTCCTCGGGTGAAACTCTCTACAATTTCACGTGTCGTTCTCTCAGTTTTACATTTGCTACAGCGTTTAAGTCACATTAAGTTTCGTCTCCAGTGTGAACAATACAAACGATTTAAAACTCACAAGGGCTCCGGGGAAATACGAGCGATTTATGACATTAATCCCGACTGTAAATTCTCGTATGCAACTGGGAAGAGTACTTTGTTTCCTAGACACCACTGTAATTATTGTAGTGTTTATAATATATCTTGTAGGTGCATTCTGTTGTCATTAAACTTTAGCTTGTATTTTATTTTATTTTTATTTTATTTTATTTGGTACAGAAACAGATAACAGATTACAATAAACAGAAAATACAACTTTAGAGTACATTTGTACAATCTGCCACCCAATTATGTCTGTACTCAGCATTTAACATTAAACAGCCTCGCCATGGTAATGGTTAAATTGTACTTAAACTAAATATAAAAGAAATAAACATCGCAAGCAACAAGCTAAACAAAAATGGCTGGCAGTCACAGTAGTTGCCTTTTAAAGGCACCCATGCTATCGAAAAAAATGTCCAGTTTAGTACAAACCATATTATAGTGACTACACATTCTATGAAGTGGATTATTCTGAGAAACATTATTCTTGCTCAGAGGTATAGAAAAAAGTTGTGGGATGCGCACCGACCGAGTGGGCACCTTAAAGTTCAGGAAGGTGACAAGGTTACAGTCAAGCAAGCCATTTACAATCTTGTATAGAGTACACAGGTCACCCATCCTTCTCCTCTTCTCCAAGCTCATGATCTCAAAGGTTTCAAGTATGATGTATTATCGAGTGGCACATTTTTTGCAAAAGAGCAATTATCTTGGCTTTATTATTGTTAGTTTACCTAATAATATAGACTAATAGTAGATCCAATAAGGCTCAGAACTAATCATAACATTGTTTTAGGTGGCGTGGATTAAGTCAGATTCGAAAGCGATTTTGGCTATACACACAAATATGGTCGCACTAAATCCTCGGCTCAGTGTCACGTACAATAACCACAATACGTGGAAACTGCATGTAAGCAACGTCCAAGCAAATGACTCCGGCACGTATATGTGCCAAGTTAACACAGATCCGATGAAAAGTCAGGTAAGTAACTTTGTTAAGCATACTAGCAGTAAATAGAAAATTGTTTTCGACACTGAAATGTTCCGTATGTCTGTAGAATTTAATAATTAAGGTATTTTGAAAATAAACGGAAAACAGTAAATCCCCTCATGCAAATCGATAGTTAACGTATGTGCTCTAAGGCTAACCAATCACACTCAATAATATTGACAATAATGACACTAAAATGTAAATAGAATCAATGTATAGCTCTCATAGGCCGCATATACACAATCTTATTGGTAGTGTATACTTCATCGTCAATATTATTGCGTGAGTGCGGTGTCCCTAAAATGCTTTTCGAGAGAATTATTTATCGATAAGACTCTGAGACAGCTCTCCACGCAGTCAAAAAGCTTGAATTCAGTCACATTACAAATTTACTTATGTTTCCAAGTTACGGTCGTTATATTTTACTTATCTTTATTAACGTACATAATTAATTCAACAGTAGGTACTACATAATATTATACGAGCTTATATTTAGAATTGATGTACCGTTCTTGTTATACATCTTATAATTATATAACCTAGAGCGTAAAACATTGAACATCATCATTTTGCTAACTGTAGTCGATCCTCGTGTAATAAAGGGTTTACATATTGCCTTCGAACGGGTACAGTTTTTACAGTTATCCCGGTGGTGATACGGGAGTAAAAGTGACTGCGGATTAGATTCCCGGGTTGGACAGACATGTTGCTCAACTTTTCTGTTAAGAATTTCGCAGTAAAGCAAAGATGGCTAATGTTTAACATTAATTATTTAACATTGATATTGAACATCGTTTAACCACTTACTATAATGAACGTTGACAAGTACAAGCATTTTTGTTTGACTTTTGAATTCTATGCATGCTGGACCAGGAGCCGATAAGTATACTACGTACTTCGAAACATCAATATTAGGGTCATGGTCTTCGTGAAGTTCGACTAAATGAATAAAGGCTAAACACTCAAACGTAGCCTAATGTTTTTTTATGAAAAATTGTAATCAAAGGGACTATTAAAAAATAGTATCATAATAATTTCGGAACTCAATGAACTATTTTTATAAGCAGGAAATTCAACTTGAATGAAAAGACTCAACTACGACAAGATTACTCAACCCTTCCTTATATGTTTTCCCGCCGGATAACGGTGTAATTATTTTTCCCAGATGGGTCATCTGTCGGTGGTAATTCCGCCGGACATAGTGGACTCGGTCACGGAGGGCAGCTCGGCGCAAGAGGGTGGCAGTATAAGATTAACGTGTAGTGCGACCGGGGTTCCGCCGCCTACCGTTATGTGGCGTCGAGAACAGAACCGGCCTATAGTATTTAGGCACGAAGGTGGCAGGGAAAGGAAAGGTTAGTCATTGAATCATATTAATGTAACATCTTAAGTCCTTTACATTCATATTATATTGACCTAGATAGGTAATTTATGCTTATTAATCCATATAAAAATAATAGATACTTCTGAATTCAAGGTCTAAAGCCTAACAAACAATATGTCAAATACGAACGACTAAAACGCAATAGTTAGCGAATATTCTAGATCTAGGCTAATGTGTTTTGAATTGATATTTTAGTACTAAAACAAAAAGCTTATTTTTAGTACCTTTTTTCTAGTAAGTATCATATTAGATTCCTACCAATTTAAAATTTGAAGCACTTAATACTACTTATAAAAATAAGTTTTTCTATACACTCGAGAGCAATGAATCCGGGTCACTTAAAGAATGTTAAAAATCTCGGAAACTAAAAATGATAGGTTAATGCAATAAATTGTATTTAATAGACAATGTAATACTCCTTAAATGAAAGTAAAAAAAATATGAGTCACCATACATTTTATTAACACAAAATTACATAAAGAAAAAAACTGCTGATCTCTCCTTAAAACAAAAATAGGAAACATGAAATTTTTGAACTTCATTACGATTTTCTTGAATTTTAATACTTCGTATTGCCTCCTCGTGCTTCCATTACTGCGTTTACGCGGTTTGGCATGCTGTACACCAAGTTCCTTATACGATTTTGGGGAATATTCTCCCATTCCTCTGTGAGAGCAATTTTGAGCTCACGAAGCGTGATTGGGGGAGGGTTTCGTTGTTTTACGCATCTGCCTAGCTCGTCCCAAGCATGCTCGATCGGGTTGATATCCGGGCTGCGCGCTGGCCACTCCATACGAGTAATGTTCATCTCTTGAAGGTAGTCATTCACAATCCTACCTGTATGAGGTCGGGCATTGTCATGCATAAATATAGCATCCTCACCTAAATTGACCATAAATGGACCAACGTGATCATTGAGGATTTCTTCCACATATCTTACGCTAGTTAAAGAGCCGTTTTCTATGATCACCAGCTCTGTGCGACTTTCAGAAGAAATTCCGGCCCACACAAGTACAGACCCACCACCGTAGGCTACTTTTTCTTCGATGCATGCTTGCTTGAATCTTTCCCCTGGTCTTCGATACACTCTGTGTCTTCCATCGTGCTTGTAGAGCATAAATTTTGATTCGTCGGAGAACATAACTTTTGACCAATCTTCAATACTCCAATTTACGTGGCTCTGGGCATATCTTAGTCTCGAAATACGATGCCCACGCTCCAGTTTAGGGCCGTTTGCAGGTCTAAGGGGTTTTAAGTTAGATTCAGCAAGCCGACGTCTTACTGTCCATGCACTTGGGTTACTTCCTCCGAGGCGTCGAAACTGATTGGTGAGTTCAGTTCCTGTGAGAAAGCGATTTCGAAGCATGGTGTTCACCAAGTATCGGTCTTCTCGTGCTGTGGTACACCTGGTTCTGCCCGTTCCTGGTCTGCGTAGGTTAGAACCAGTTTCTTCGTAACGTCGGAGAACTCTTTGTACTGTTGACAGCGACACACCGACAGTCCTGGCTGTATCGCGCTGACTCCGGCCGGTTTCCAGCATTGTAAGTATTCTGGTGCATTCTTCAGGCGTAAGCGACATAATTTCAGCTTGAATAATGAATATAGAGCACTATCAACATGGTTTATGTACCCACATAAATGACAGATTACAAACAAAAGCAAAACCAAATGCTGTAATTTCGTAGTTCCATCTTCGAAAGTGGCCCTTTTTCAAATTTGATTTTTTTATGATATAACTTTACAATAACTAAGAAGTTTTAATACCTTCATTTAAGGAGTATTACATTGTCTATTAAATACAATTTATTGCATTAACCTAGCATTTTTAGTTTCCGAGATTTTTAGGATTCTTTAAGTGACCCGGATTCATTGCTCTCGAGTGTATTTTGCCTTTCAATATTATAGAAAATTTTAAAGGATACATTGTAACAAAGCTTCACATTACATATTAAAAGTTACGCACAAATTCAATACACCCTTCGATAACAGGAAATACAATATCCGGCGGTATTAATCTTAAGAGCTGCATCGTTTGTTAGGGTTAGAATAGTGGTATTTATCAAACTACTATTGTGACTGTGTTTTGTTATATAAATACCAAACTAAGCAGAGCACTCGCACAACTTACTAAAGCATCATAGTCACCGTAATTGGATGAATTGTATAGGAACTAATTAGGGATACAAAGATGAATGTTTCACACACGGATGATTCAGCAGTTGTAAGATAAGTCTACTGATTATTTTTCCTTATAATGGATGTGACTTAGCAACGGGAGAAAATATACCTCTATGGCATTTTACAAATTTTAAATTTGGTATTAATAACACTACTTACACTGTAAACCTCTAGAAGATTGATAGGTATGAACAATTTGTCCTTTTTATTCATGAACTTAATTTGTCTATAAAATAAACCTGTAGGTACTTTCCTGTAATGTCTAATTATGATCCCATAAAATATAACTCAAGCGTGTATTTTTATAAAACTAAATTTGTTTTATAAAAACGTTTTATAGAACAAATTTATTTCTTCACGCTTTGCACACAAACGTTTGCACTGAGTGGGAGTCGAAACCGCAACCCCTGTCTCACCAGTCGTATGCACTACCGCTACGCCACAGAACCCAGAGGCTGTCAACACAATATTACACCAATATACACGTGTACGATCACAAAACACTAGTTCGTCTTATTAACGCTACGATGCCGCGATGGTATACATCATACGCCACAGTGACTTGCGGTTTAAAGTAATCAACAGACTGTATTGTGGTGCATAATGAACTGCGGCTCCGGAAATGACTACAGTATTAACATATGCATGGGTAAATACTGGTGTCAATGTAGATAAATGTAAAATCACTTCTGCATTAGAAAGTTTCTGTGGGCCACGATTAAAAAATACTTCCATATGGCTAACAAAATTAACAACAATGTTGATAAAATATGACATTTATATTACACTAGCTCTTGCCCGCGGCTCCGCCCGCGTACCTAGATGTCGGTTATCGCGACCAAACATATAGCCTATGTTCATTCTCGAGGTCTAATAACTCCTATACCAAATTTCATCAAAATCGGTTCAGCGGTTCAGGCGTGAAAGCGTAACAGACAGACAGACAGACCTCTGTCTGTCTGTCTGTCTGTTACGCTTTCACGCCTGAACTTACTTTCGCATTTATAATATTAGTATGGATTTCACAACAGGTTGTGCTTGAAACCTATTTCATAATAAAGGTGATAATTAATAATGTAATTGATTGGTGTTCCCTACTGGCAAAATTACTTTAAAAAAAGTCGTAAGTATAATATATTCGATAGCGATTTAAAAAAAAAATATGGCCGTCGGATTAACGGTGCGGCAACGCATAAATTCGAAATAATACAAACTAATTTTCAATTATTCAATCTTCGTTTATTTCTATATAACATAAAGTATCCTGACCGATGGCAGTGGCAATGCTTCTCTTCTTATTTGCAGTAGAGGTTTTACTATTTTCAACTTTTATTTTATTGAAGCAGGAGTGACTCTCGTTTTGATGCCCTACTAATTAGTAAAGAATTTAGTAGAAAACCGCTTCGTGACAAGTTTTTCTTTTTTGAGCTAGACATTCTGGGTAAATGTCCGGCTACGAGTACTTCACTAATAGTACTGGGAGGTTTCTAGTCGAAAAACGAAACTACCATGGTAATGTTAATTAGATGTCGGGATCACTCGTTTTACTATTTCCTTGATGGTCAGCTAATAATTAAAAGTTTGCTTGTATATAATAGGTAGCTAGAATTTTTTATAACTTAAAGCAACGTTTAACATTCAACAAATGTATTATAGACACCCTTTCGGCATCCTTTTGTTTGAATAATGATAGCACATCCTTAATAGACCAGTGCCGATAGACTTTGAGACAAAATAAATTTATAGTAGGATGAAACCTGTTGTAAAAGGAAGAGAATATAATAAAAATAATAGGAAAAATAAATTACGGGCGATCTGAGCTCGGGAAGGGGGGAGGGGGGTGACTTTAAGGGTAAAAACGGTTTATCTCGATTTCCGGCAAAACTACAAGTCCTATGGAAAAAAGTTAAATGACAAAGTTGTAGGTAATAAAGAGACCTACAACTTTTCTATTTACACTTTTTTCACATAACCTCAAAAAGTATGTGAAAAATTCAAATAATCAAGTTTTTGGTTTTTTATTTTTATCTTAAGCAAAACGAATTTGTTTTCCACGAAATTTGGTGAAAACTTAGCTTTTTATGTCCCAAAGACACTGTAATTTTTTTGATTTGAAATATTCTTTTTTTCAGCTTATTTTGACTAAATATCGAAAAACCACCCTGAAAAAAAGAACCCTGAGCTTTAGCGAGGGAATCAAAAGAGCACAAGGTGAAAAATCTTTGCACTCGAGTGCAACCATGAAGTTATAGTGCAACATGTAACTTTTCATCCCACCTCAACGAGGAAATGACTAAATACAAAAATGTTAATTTCGAATTCGAGTTTTTCTTCTTTGCATTTTCTGAAAACATTTACCATAGCAATGTATATATATTTTTACATTATCAGAAAGAAGAGATTTCAGAGAACAAAAAACTCTTTGACTTTTTTTAAAAAGCTGATATTTTGACGTGAGATTTTTCGATTGAAAATTGGGGTGGTTTTTCGATATTTAGTCAAAATAAGCTGAAAAAAAGAGTATTTCAAATCAAAAAAATTACAGTGTCTTTGGGACACAAAAAGCTAAGTTTTCACCAAATTTCGTGGAAAACAAATTTGTTTTGCTTAAGATAAAAATAAAAAACCAAAAACTTGATTATTTGAATTTTTCACATACTTTTTGAGGTTATGTGAAAAAAGTGTAAATAGAAAAGTTGTAGGTCTCTTTATTACCTACAACTTTGTCATTTAACTTTTTTCCATAGGACTTGTAGTTTTGCCGGAAATCGAGATAAACCGTTTTTACCCTTAAAACTCACCCCCCTCCCCCCTTCCCGAGCTCAGATCGCCCGTAATTTATTTTTCCTATCATTTTTATTATATTCTCTTCCTTTTACAACAGGTTTCATCCTACTATAAATTTCTTTTACTTTTTACCATTTTCATAGCTATCTGCACTGGTCTATAAGGTCGTCATTTGATTTTTCAGTTCACTTACGCATAAAACGTAAGACAAATTCTCTGTTGTTGTTATATGCTGCACCCAATAGATAAATGCCTTAGCTTTATGATGGCTTCAGATACAGATTCTATTTTTTCTTTAGTTATAATAGATGGTGGTGACCAATCCACCAATTTAAGCTGCTTTCATCAAGTTGTTTACGCTTCTTCCAGGAGCTATTGAAACTAATCTACGCATTATATGACCCACCATTCAAGGGAACGTTGCATTGATAAAGTAACATGAATAGACATTAATCAATTAAATTCTAAACAAAACCCGCTTCAATACCCTTAATTGGCAACTAAACCTTTTTGTACTTGGGTAATACCTAAACAATGAAAGAATTTCATTCAATTCGAACAATTTGGTAAATGTAGAATGAGAACTACATACGAGAAAAGAAAAACTTGAAATGCAGGTATTCACTTTTAATTGAATTACTTAGTTCCACATGACTGAGCAGGCATGTTTTCTATTTAGATTTCAAACATACATTTAAATTCTTCTTTCTCAGCATAACAAACTCTGCAAAGCAAACTCAGCATTCCTGAAATTGTTGAAATTTATTTTATATGTGAATCATTTCTTCTGCTTGTAACTATTAAGATGAAAAATAAAAATAGGGGTGACCTGATTAACCATGAAGAAAAAACCTAAATTTAGCAGGTTTTTTGTTTAGTTTAGTGAGTACCTTGAAATACCTGCTTGGTATTTAATTAATGTCTTGAATTGCCTCTCTTTTTCTCTATTTAATAAACTTGATAAATATTAAGATAAGAAGCAAGCAGTGTAACTTCTGAATGAAATGGTATTCATTTTTACGCATGTGGTAAGCAATATTTTTCTCAATAAATGTACTTTGTTGTTATTGAAGTTTAAGATAGGTATCAATATATCCATTTTACGTAAAAAAATGTTAAAGAAAATTTTCCCCAACGTAATACGAAAATGAATCTCCATAAACCCGTAAGCTGAACTTCACAACGCTACAAAGCGGCAGCGTCTATGGACACTCATTGTTAACCCTTCAGAGGGAGTTTTTCCTTTTCCCCGGTGTGCCGAAAGCCGCCATTCTGTTCAAGTCTTTTTTCCAATTCAATCTACTTTGCATTGTCCCCGACACTCGCATGAGGCATTACACCTAGACGCCCCCTACCCTTGCACTTGCTTCCAAGCACTTCTCTTTCCAATGGATTTTATTTACGCAAGAGAAAGCAAGCTTTAATACATATACCGCCGAAGACAATAAGGCGCCTCGAAACGAGATATAAAAGCTTTGAGTTAGTCTCGCGTTCCTTTTAGTAGGATTCCTTTGAAATGAATCGAATAATTCGTGGAGTTTATGCTTATGGACGCCTTTTTATGTGAGGAGTACTTTGTTAAGTGTGAAAATAATGATTGTCGCTTGCGGACTGAGATCGTTGTTATGACAATAATAGGGTCTCACATTTCAATGGAATGGATTTATTTACCCGAGCACACACACGTATAAAGCCTTTATTTATTAATCAATGAAGCGAACATTGATAAGGTCTGTGAAGTTTTGTTTGTCTTGGAACCCTTAAAGTTTGGTGAAGGCATTTTGCGGTGAGTGCCTGAACATACAAGGTGACTTTACTTATTTATTTTCTGAATGCTGGTAACATTGTTACTTTAATTTACTTTATAAAAAACAACCATCCCAAACAATTTTAGGTAAACCAGGATAATCGTCCCAAGCGTAAATAATAATTTAAGATACACACATTTTATTGTTTTATAGAAATGCTGATGAAAATGTAATTTAGGTCCTTTCCCTGCGTAACTTAAATCGACTTCTTCAAACAAGTTTCTGTCGGACTCTTTTACATTGGCCCGTTGGTGAAGCAGCGGCCAAAAAGGACAACCTCTCGCGACTGAATTTTTATGAACTTTTTTGTTTGCCTTTTTATAAAATGAAATGTAAAGTTACAGCAACGCGGGCACCGGTTTCTGAAAGGGCATTGCATCTTAAAGGAAACTGTAAATTAAGTTTCTTTTTGAGTCTCTGCTTTTAGCATTTCTATTAGGTACGTTAAAATTTTATATTAATAGAATAATTCATTCATTTTTCATTATTACTTGAAGTATTATAAAAACTAGTAAGGCAGTAGGTATATTAAGCACAAAGCTAGGTTAGCTCAATAAGTTACAGAAAATAAATATATCATTGTTATTGGCATTTATTTCTGGGATTCATAATACTCTGTGACTAAAAATGTTCAATTCTTATTAAAATACAGGGCAATCTATACTAAATAATAGAAAAACTTTTAAACTGTTAAGTTGTTGATTGTTTATTTTGTACTTTACCTGTATTAAACTTGAACAATTTCATCATCAATTCTGACGTAATCGCATTTTAAGCAAATCATCATTCAGTTCACTGACAAACCTAACAGCAAGCTATGTGTGGGTATCAAATTTTTTTAGAGCAAATATTTTATATTGAGGGGTCTTTGATGAATGTTCATCAAGTCAATTGGTAATTAACACCGCAGTCCCTCAGGGATTGATATTGTTAGCAATGCTCTTTTATTTTGTATATTGAAGATCCGCTGATACATAATGTGTAGGTATATATGTACGAAAAAACGAGTTATCATAAATTTCAAATCTAAAATCGAATCGAAATCAAAAGCCCCAATATCCTTTTCAAGTTAGATTCAAAGTCATTTCAACCTGATAGCAAACATTGTAATCATATCTGTACAATGATTGCATGTAAATACAGGCCACAAAAATTGTTACACAATGAATGCAAATAAGCATGTCGAAACAATAGCGGGGTATCCAAACTACTCGGCAAATAATTTCACTCGGCAAACTGGTACATACCGAATGAAAATTTCACATAACGTTCACTGCAGTGCTATTGACTTCCGATCTATATAACTAGAGGTATTCATTTATTATTTACCTTAGTATAATAAATATTGAATTCTAACCCTTCAGTATAAATATAAATACCTAATGTACTCATGTATGACTCATACTATAGTGCACGTAGTGTGGGTTCATAATATTCAGAATAAAGCATGTATTTACATTGCGTTCACTGCTACTATAAATTATATTCTGAAAGTTATTTGATTACAATTAATGTGGTAATAGATCACTCTATTCCCTGTGGGATGCATGGGGCACTCCTACAAGTCCGTACACCTGCTGATTGATGTACGAGGCGCTGGTGCACGCTTTCTTCTTGGAGTTGAGGGGTCTGACGACAATCGCTCTCATAAAAGTAAAGATAAATTAATCAGGAGAATACCTAAATCAAATTAAAAGCTTTAGATGCAACCTGGATTGGGGCATGGGATACAGGGATTTGTATCGAATAAATAACCGTTTAAGCTAGAACACATAACATTAAGCTGCGGTGTTATACAAAAGGAAATATTCATAACATAAAAAGCAACAACATGAACACGTTCACCCCAAACGTTATGAAACATGTAAGACAGTCTGATTATTACTAAGCGTTTGCTCTGATGTAATAATACATAATAATACGCACAAAAACAAAAATATAGTTAACACCGTTAACCGAAAACCGTTAACTGAAAGGTCGCCTGTCTCAAAATAATGGAACCTTCTTTTATTGAAAAGTGGTAGCAGAATGTTAAATAAATGATAAAGACAATTTCTAACCAACTTAAAAAAGGAGGTGGAAAATTCACAATTTGAATGTTTATATTTTTAAATGTATGTTCGTGCATAACTCCACAGAACAAAGAAAAACATAACTCCTTCATTATATTGACGGATTTGCAAATTTTTGTTTGTTGTACAGACATTTTGTTCAACATTCATAAATACACCTATAGATACTCACAAATTTCTCGCATTTATAACTTTAGTAGGATAGTAGGATATTATTGTCGCACAGTTTTTAGAATTCTTCCCAACTCAATTTTCCTAAAATTGGTACTTAGGAAAGCAATATCAATATCTCTTCTAAGCACTTACATATTGTAGCTCATGAGATAACTAACAAACTTCATTATAAAGTTTTTACTTTGTACTAAATATATTACCTATACTTTAACTATTACTGGCGGATAATCCTTATTATAGGTACAGTTAGCGTCAAAAGGAAATTATCAAATATATTTTTGAAAATTAGGTAGTGGGCAAAATAATTTATATTTCTTAGTACGAATACTGTTTAGCTACTAGTGAACTTTATAATAAAACTCAAAATCTGTCCAATCATTATCTACTTCTGATGCTGATGGCAGGTAGGTACGTTAAGTTTAAAATCTCTCTTTTAAGGATAGATATTTCGAACTATCTAATGGCTGAGTTAAAACTTAACATGTCTGTCCATGAACCTGCAAAAAATGGATACAACATGGCTTCATGGCGCCTCATGTTTCTAACTCGCGTCACATTTCTATACCAACCTCTTATGCTCTGTGAGTATACCGATGAGGATTTCAAGAGGCAAAAATGGTAAAAGTACCTAACTTAACTTTTTAGCAAAGTGTAAATACCCACAATTACCAAAAACAAGACCTAATAAAAACCAAAAACGAGTGGGAATAATGTTAAATAATATCGACGTAGAACCGAAATTATCCTTAATACGTTGTAGGTAATACTTTATCGGGTACCCAAGAAGGGTGGCTATTGCGTAGGGGATTACCAATTTTATAAGTTAGGTATTCGTGCGAATGTCACCGCAGTAACCATAACGTTTTAGTGGCAGTTTGCCCCTCGTTGAAACACTTCGTATTTTTAATATAAAAAAGCAATATAGTTCTTCACTAGCGAAGAGCAAGGAGACGTAAGGCTTGGAATTTTCAATTGAAAAATTAAATAGCTTTAAACTATTGTTCTGCTGTTGATGGTTCTTTCTGAGTTATTACATCGTGTTCTATGAAATTGAAGTACCTAACTTCAGTTTGTATATAACTAATTAAAACAAAATATGAACGTCTATACGTATTAAGTATGCCTTAAATTTAATGTTTTATATAAACCTTACTTTTCAATTTCTATATTCAAAATAAAAACCTTTCTTATTTTGTTATCGGTTTCTCTATGAATTCATTTCTGAATAGGTGTTTGTCGAAATCATTTGAGTACATACGCTTTAGAAACTCACAGCTTTTTTTCTAATCCAAACCATTCAAGTTAGGAAATCAAATCATTTTTCTCTCATGTATAAAATACACAAATACGGCTACAATAATAAAATAGGTTAAAAACATTAACGCCTTGGTTAGGCGATTTTAATAAGATAATGGCGTATGCTGAGGTTGTATGAGCACGTAGAACCAATATTTTATGAAATTAATTACAAATTAAATAATATAATTATGGGTAAGTTGATTAGAGTTGGACTCGCAAAACATATTATGCCGATAAAGTACCTAAAAATTTAAAAAAGCACAAAGAAGTAGTACTTGAAACTGGTGTATGGTATTGATAGTGAACACTCATAAGGCATGTAGGGCGAGTTGCTGAAGAGGCCCTGTTCTGCTGGTGTATTATAATTTACTGAATTCAACATTTCAAAATTTCTGAAATTTCTGAACTTCAAAATTTAAAAAAGACTACTCTTCTGTTTCTTCTTGAGAAAAAGAATCGACCGTTCACAGAAGTTACCATAGTGAGTAGTTTTTGTGGTATAATGGTTAGTAAATTGGCGTATTTGTTAAAAGTTCTGCCATTAATATTCACGAATTACCTCTATTTTCGAGTGATTAGAAAAACTTAGTATCATAATTAACCCAGGTATTTAATTTTAATATCTGATACAGTACATCGGATCTAGGCAAGCGTGATTCATCGTAGACCACATCGTCACTTACCATCAGGTGAGATTGAGGTCAAACGTATGAATAAAAAGAAATCTGAATTAAATAGTTCCATGTTATAGAGTTCTATACTAGAACATTTTATTAAGTTAAAACTTACGCATATAGTAGGCTCAACCTATGACGATAACCTTCACGCAAGTGCAAGCTATAAGTTGACAAAGTTTGATCCCAATTAGATAAACGGAAATAGCGTATAAAAGCCAACAAACATTGACTTTTATATATTAGATAACTCATATTTTCCTTAAGCGTTCAAAGAAAATTCACACTCGAAATTCACTGGTGTGGAATACGCAGATACTTTTTTATACAATAAACATGCTTATGGAAAAACATTACTTATTGATACATAAGTACCTTTTTTATTATAATCACTTAAATACACGAGATAGTTTTAAAATGTTTTTATTTTAACTGCTATTGAGTGTTTTTAAATGCTGTTTATTCTTATTACTAAGACGTCACTAAAGATACCACGGTATCTATCCTAGCCCCTAATTGAAATCCATCGACTTCTTATGTTTGTCTGTGATTAGAACAAGTAGAATAATACCCCCGAGCTACAGTGCAACACTAATTCTACTCCCTACCTAATGGGAAAGTTTGTGAAGATATTTGGATATTTGTTACTCAAACATGCTCTGACAACTGAACGGATCCAGTTGAAATTTGGTAAAAGGGTAGATTATAGTCTGGATTAATACAATGGTACATCACTGGTATAGGTTCCCATGGGAAGCGGGATCGGCATCAGAACTACTTGAGTTTACATCCCGAGTCCATCGCAAAAGTCTTCCATGACGTAGCATCAGATCCATATTCTTTAATTTGGTTAGATATTAACACATTATCAAAGAGCCGACTTGCAGTTGGGTTGGGTTTGAATACGTGAAAGGTTGTCATTGATGCCATAAATGTAAACTGAATCGACAGCCAATTTTGAATATCTGAAGACGAAGAGGATGATGAATCAATCGTAAAAAATAACTGTGTAACACCAAATGAAAGAACCATTCCATCTGGTTTAAAGAGGGTAATAATGCTCAATAGTAATGAATCACTATTGAGATCGTCGTTAATTCACCGATTCCCTCGATAGCGTGACAAAGTGTGCACAAAATAGCGAACGAGAATCGCAATAAAATAAACCGTTCAATGTAACTGAGTTATACAGTAATGAACAATGAAAAGTTGCCTGTATTCTTCAGCTTGAAGTAATCGGGCATTGAGTTTGTAATCAACATTAAATGTACAATAAACTTTGTAATATTTAGGTATATCAAAAATATTTTTATATCACTTAAGCATTTATTTTAGGATTTACCTGACCTAGGAATCTGTTCTCGGGTCAAACCAAGAGTTTTTCCCAGTACTACAAGTACAGAAGTTACACTTTCTACTGATACACTAATCAGCATCACAGCGATTATTTCAAATTTGCACTTCAGAACCCGAGATCCACTCTCCTACGGTTCCTTCTACAGATGTGGCTTATCTTGGCTTTTAGGAAACGACTGTCGTCTGACTTTTCATCAGCTCATCAGAATCAGCTCAGATTGGTGATGTTGGTTTGAGCTCTAAAGATCTTATAAGGCCGCACATACCCATATCCCGACTACTGCTACGCCATCAAGTACTATGAGTGCCTGCAAATATTATTAGGCATCTATTAATAAAAAATGCTTTTGAATGAGTTTACCTATAGATATAGGTACTTACGTATTTACTTATATGTTACTTCATCACAGTATATCGACTCAAAGGCATTAAGGGTCTCCGAAAAATGTTTTAGATGGAGTTCTTAGAAAATCAGATTTTCACGAGTTCAGAATAAATTATATGTTTTTCTACGCTCTTAATTTTCTCCATAGAATTTGCTCGAGAATTATTACTATTAATAACTAAGTACTTTCGGAGTAACGTTTTGTACCTACTTAATAGTCATAATGCTTCATTTGGCATGAATAAGCTCAAGGAAGAAATGGTTTGGTACGTTTACCTATATTTTAATAATAATGATAAATATTTCAGTCATATTATGAGACCGATGTACATTGTGTCACGTTGTCTAAAAAAGGTCAAACTGTAAATAACCAAGCTGGTTATAAATCTGTTGACGTCACATATATTCTGAACATACCTACACTACAATTCTGAGAGCTTACCCTAGGTCCATAAAATTCAATAGCATCAACTATCTAAGGCAATGGACATGTTTTATTGTCACTAGTAATTCCGCGTCTAGGATCTCTCTATAGTGCAATCCACCTTTGTTTTCTCAAATACTAACTTTTAGTATTTAAACACTCACAATGTGAAATTTCCGCTCTGGCAGACATTAAGCGGTTGTTTTAATCTTTCGCTCATAAATTAAAAAGACTTATAATGAGAGTAGAGAATATATACCTACTTTCATGGAAAGGTTTACTGGTTACTTAGTCCTCGCTTTTGTCATCTTTGTTTTATATTATTTTTCCATCAGATTACTTCTTCCCTGGAATAAGTTTCCATGAATTGCGGGAACGGGATGTTTATTTATAAACATTATTTTCAATATTTTAACAGTAGCAGTAGTGTGTAAATTTACGCAATAAAATGTATCGAAAACATTACAAAGAGTAATGACGATAACTTCAATTCATTCTGCATATTAATTGTGAACTTAAGTAATGAACGACGATATTTTCAACTCACATTAGACATAAGGTACTAATTTAATTAAGTTAAACTCAGTACTTAGTTAAATTTCACAAAATGATAAATAAAACCTCCTAACTGTTATCCACAATAAGCGATGTATTAAGAAAACATATCACGCTCAGTGCCCTTGATTGTAACTACTGGATATAAAATGGGGCATAAACTGGCTCATACAACAATAAAAATAAATTAGATAAAAGCTCGCAATGAAACTTTACCCATTACTCGACTCGCGTAAAACACACAATTTCATGGTATTGTAAGATTTAATTATTACAAAATACTTGTGAGAGGCAGTGTAATGTAATACCTTTCAGTATACAAGTGATGAACGTACGAACTCATCGTCTTGTTTATTTCATGTTAGAAATTTCAGCTGAGATTTTTGTCGAAACATCAATTTTATATCACAATTATTATAGGTACTATGGCTAAGTCGTAAGACTTGCAACCAAGAGGTTACGATTTGAACCCCACCCAGTAATTTAGTTTCTTCAAATTTCACCATAACTAATTTACATTAGCCACACATAGGTAAGTATATTTTAAAAAAGACCAAAGTCCTATAATGTAAGTAACAAACAAACAAAACTCATTAATATCGTATGCCACAAGACAATACTGTGTATACCTTAGTTTGATAACACACATAGTAAAACTTTTCAAGCATTCACTTACTTTTTCTTAGTTGAAAACCAGCCACAATTTGAGAAGCAAAGAAAAAGGAATCATTTTTTAAAATAAACCTGTATACATACAGGTTGAATTTGGAACTAGTGGAACTGATTGATTTTTCTTTGGTAAAAGAAAGAACAGTTAGTTACCGCTGGTCATGATTCCATTACTCACAAACTTATAAAAGTTTTCCTTTCAACATTTTTTGTACTTGGTGCTATTTATCTTCAATTGCTTTCTTGTTCAACCTATTTTCATGAAGTAAGATGTATCTTACTCTATACATTATAGGTACTTTTTCTATCCATGGTTTATTCGATGCAATTTTTTTATTTATTTAATTCGGGCTACATCACTTTTCCTTAAAATAAGTCCCATAAATATAAATAACCATCATCGACACGCAGCTTCACCAGTGATTGTGAGTGAGATGGAGAATGATTACTCAGATATATTGTAGCATTCTAAATTTGATTCTAGATTTGGTTTAATGGTTTCAGAGTTTATCGATAACCACAAAACAAATTCTTACACTTTATACTATTAGTAAAAATAGAGTAAAAATTTTAAGCCCACGCCTTCAGACGTAGCAGTCGAATGCGCTATCGGCACACCACCTCTCACATGCGACTATAATGTCACGTTTAATGAGAATACTTATGTACCTAGGTGCTCACTTAATTGACAGACAACATGTTCAAAAACTGGGAATCGTTGAATAAATGTATCACAGGATCGCTTGTAATTTATTAGTAACTAGATTCCGCCCGCGGCTTCGCCCGCGTGAATGTCGGTTATCACAACCAAACATAGCCTATGTTTATTCTCGAGGTCTAATCTACTCCTATACCAAATTTCATCAAAATCGGTTCAGCGGTACAGGTGTGAAAGCGTAACAGACAGACAGAGTTACTTTCGCATTTATAATATTTGTATGGATTGTAAAGTAGTAATTATAAAAGTAAAAACATGACTGAAGTCTGATAGTTAAGTTTTAAGATTAAAGTAAAAACTAAAAGTACCCACAACAAAGGTAGTCATAACGTGAAGGTAACTAACTATATGTATAGTATTAACACACGGACCTATTGAGACGTTACTGAACAACACCTCACCGGTGCATTTTGCAAGCGATTCAACCATTAACTTTGAAATTTAATTGATTTCTCTATGCATAAATTTCATTCAGCTAATACATAACATACCTAATATAAGCGTGCATTAAAATGAATAGCGATGCTCTATAAATTGCAGTGCTAGCCGTTTCAAGATGTTAGTTGCTCGCCGAGCGGTCGACCAACGGTCTCGTCCTCCAAATTACCGCAATAACGGTAATTGCAATTTGCTACTGTAACTACCGACTGTCTTCATTTTCTTCCGTTCTAATGTTGATATAGTAGCAATTCATGTTCAGAACAATTCTTTGTACTTGAGTTGTGTCCTCGTACATTACAATCATAAAATTGAGGTTGCATGATGACCAAGGCACGCAATTGTAAAGGCGTTTGATACGCAGGCTTAGAGAGACCAAATCCTCCTCACTTATTAATAAGCCTTTCTTCTTCGGCAGTCGCTTACCTTCTAGCATATGAGAGCAATAGGTAGCCGGCCAGAAAGGTTGGAGCCGACTGACGCAGGAGTTATTGTCCGGGGACGTGACTGTCCCCTTCGCGTTATTATTATCTGAAAGACTCACATGTTTTATACCTCTTCCCGTAAAATGACTGCGCTGCCGATTAGTTTACAAAACCAAACAAGGCGATTTTAGGTGAATTCCTAACGAACATGGTAAATTAGAAGCTGGGTATTATACAGTACATGCTTGTTACGAGTGTATCACAGATTACCTGTAAACATGTCTTTGAAAGTATAAGTAATACTTTCAAAGGCTTCCGTAATTATTTCCAATAGAAACCCATTAAAGTCTACCGGAGAATAAATGGCTACGCATAAATACATACCCATAAAAAACTTCTACGACATGTTACTGTTGCTTCATCAATACTTTTGGATTTTTCTTCATTATTTAATTCATCGATAGAAACTTGACTCTTCAAAGTCCCAGTCTCAGAGATAACAAGCACCAAGTCTAACTACAGACTGTTATAGCATATGGGTAACTTTATACAAAGAAATCAAATTGTATCGTAACAATCTCGTGTTTCTATTTAAGTAGATCTTTTGTTCTCTGTTTGATTGGCAGGGAGACGAGTAACAGTGCGTCGATCTAGTATAATTTTTTCTTGCAATAATGGTACTTTTTTATTTATTTATTTATTGATTTTTTAACACATTCGCCGATGTTGTTAAAAAATAACTCCGTCCTACAATAGATAAATCTTTTTATTTACAATACTATACTACAGGATAAATATACTGGACAAACAAATCACTTTTTACGTCATAACAATACGGCTGTTGTTATATACCTATTGTGTTAACAGGAATTACTTGATTTCACATGACGAGAATAACTTATTTTCAATAACTGGTATTATAGTAAGTATGATACTTCTCCTCGAATAATTTTCTTTGCCATAACAAATATCAAGAACCTACTCATTCGAAGACAATAGAAAGAAAACATGTATCATAACATTGAATGGTTTTCGCTTGTTCCAATATTGAGACGCAATAACGAAAAAAAACTAATAATGGCAGCCTCTCATCACGCTTACAAACGTTACGAGAGCCACTTGTTTGTCTTCAAAGCAAATAATAAAAATGGTAGATAAAGCCATGGCAATTATTGCGAGAATAATGTGCAAGTTAGCTGATACAACTTTCTATTACTAACGACAGAAAAATATCGCTATTTATTAAAGACAACTGAAGCGTTTAAACATAGCTGGAAAATTTAATGTCGATGTTCTTATGTTCTTTAGCTCGATGTCTGAGCAATGTATGAAAACGAACCAATATATAAGTTACTACTTAAAGATTTTCCATTCAGTCTTTTTGCACTTGGAATTTTTATGAGCTAAGTAAGGGACTTGTCACCAAAGGACGAAGGGCAAGGCAGCCACCTGTGAACATTTGACTCCGGGCAACGATCATCAAAAGAAGAAACGCTTGCAATATCGCTTAGGGCAATTTACAGTCAATATTGATATATTATTTGCACTGAGTATGTATGATATCAATCACAGTCAAGCCTTGAATAAATCTTTATCCATACCTTCTGAGATAATTAATGTACATTTATATAAGAAAATAATTGTCAATATAAACGTAATATGTACTAAGTAATTTATAGGAACATACTATTCAAGATCTCTCTTGTCCTAACTAAATACATGTTGCTTATTCGATATTAAGTTGCTGAGCTCTCTAGGTCATCCAATCCTAAGGATTATGTGTACAAAATCAATATCTGGATAAAAAAGTGAAGTTAGTGGTGGAAAGGGGGTTGACCGTGCGCATTTCATTCTGTGGACCAATTGTATCTACTAAAAATTGAAAAACTCATTAATAAAAGTTGTTACTAGCATAATTCATTAATAAACATCTCCACAGAACGTCTGGGTAGAGGAAGACCCCCCGCTACATGGTGGTCCAATATAAATAAGGAGTTAAAAGAGCAGAACCTGACTCCTGTGACTACCCAGGACAGAACATCCTGGCGCCGACGTTCAAGGAGATCCGACCCCAGATAGATATGGGACTAAGGGACGGAAGAAGTAGTTACCTACTAGCATAACTACATTACCTAAATACTCAATGTTCTACTTAATATAAATGATACTTTGAAAGTATAAACAGAAAAAAACGTTTAATCTAAATCGCAATCTCTATCCTGTCTTTGTTCTATCTAATTTGCTGCTTTATTTAAAAACCGCTGATCAGGCCGTCCGAGACCATGGGCGGTGGATAATCCTTAGTAAGGCCACTTAAGAATTTAACCCTTATGTACTGAGTAACGGAATATGCTTTTCAAAAGGCTATAGAAATTTAGACCCTTTAACCGCCAAGACACCTGAACCTAAGCAAGCAACCTTTTCTTGACGAATATTACATTTCAATATCAATATAGATGACATCTGCATATATTATTTTTCTTCTAATATGAGTTTAAATAACCGCAGTGTAAGTTGTGCCTTTGAGACACATCAATGACTTTTCCAGTTAATTAAGTTTTAGAATACCCATCGGAGTACGTCCTATATGTAAATTAATTTTGCCTCTTTGATCACCACTATAAATGTATTTTGTATGTCATTAATACTTTTCACATAACATCCTTCTTAATTAAAAGGCGGTTTTATAATATTTTGAAGTTCTGGTAAACTGAGATCTAGGTATGCAGGTACCTAGTAACCAAATTCTTTTGTTTTAAGATATCAAATTCCATCGACATTGTGAGTAGTCAGTAGTTTTAAAGTACTGTTTCAAATCTGTAGCGTCTGTGGAGTGGTAGCTTTCTATTTTACGAAAACCTCTCTCGCTTCCCTTACATACATTTTACGCCAAGAAAACGTTGTCTGATCTCTGTAAGCCAGCTAGTGGGTACACGGTCAGTAAAAACTAAATCTTTTAGTTACCCTTAAGGTGGTCGTAGATATTGGCCGCCCACAAAGTAAGGTTTACAAACTATAAATGGAAAAATATTTCAAATAATATTATTAGATATGCAACTATTTAGAAAGAGGAACATGTTGATTGACATTGAAAATTAATGTAAGTGACTTAATTACATTTCACTTCTCAAGAAATTGCATTGCATTGAGGGATCATTGTGTAACATATGACTTAAGTGACTTAATTACATTTCACTTCTCAAGAAATTGCATTGCATTGAGGGATCATTGTGTAACATATGACTCGAGAGGATAATTAAACCATAGTACTATGCATATAGGCGTTAGAATAGTTTATAATAATCCATTTTTGTATGCATTTTGATGATGCTCTCATTTAAATACTATGTTTTAATATAAGATAACTAGTTTGTGAATTTATAATCACAACTTTTTATATTACCGACTAATGTGGCCACGTGGTAACAAAACTAACCCACATACCTACAATAATTTTCAAACCGCAACTAAACCAGATTACTGCTAATTGAAAGAAGATTAGCATTACATACGTATCACAGTTTAAAATATTAATGTGATGCATATAAATCGAATGAAATTGCACACTAAAATTAAATGCAAACATCGATATGACAGAGTGTCGCATCCCGTGACATGACCGGCGCTGTAGGCTTCACTGAGTACAAATAGAGAATAGTGGTTGCAGTAATAATGGTTGGCGTATAACTAGTGCTGGCATTAAATTTATATTAAAAACCAGCCATGACGTTATACACAACACGTGTGCTTATTTACGTTATTAACTCATAGTGAATCATTGTTTATGGTCTCAACGTATGAAACGATATTAATATTCGGAGTTCAGTCTCAGATATGCTATTTTATAATAAGTGCAGTATTTTTTTTCCTATTTACTGAGGTTCAACCTTTTCCAATTCAAAAAACCAACCGCGACACGAAATTTTTCTAAACTCGCAAAACGAAGAGTGGCATTCTAGCATTTTTTTTACCTTAAACGACTTTAACGAAGTTAAGTATAAGGAAGAACAGATTGTAAGTGTAATTGGTGAGTAATTCGCGATACTATAAAAACTAGAAACTAAGGCAAAGAGATTTATTCCTATTTATTTATCATTCGATGTTTATACCCTAAAATAAGATTTTTCTAACATCTTGAAGTAAAATAACCGCATTATTGTGTACTTAATTTATCTCACTCTTTTGTATTTTAGTGATAGTTACAGGAATACCTACTTCCTAATTCTGGCTCCGCTTATGGGCGTTGTACGCTCTTATATTTGACCTTCTTCCACTTCCTAACCTGTCTAATATCTACTTGTTTTCGTTATCTGCATACTTTTTTCTGCCATAAGTTCAACCCAAATTAAGCATGAATATAAGAAAAACAAGAGTAATCGTATTAATTAGACGGGCTCGTTTTACTCCGTAGACATTTACTTTTAACGCGACCCTGTGTAAACTTCCGACTTGTAGGTTTATTCGCTAAATCAAGTGTCATAGAACGGACATCGTTTGTTTTCTTAATAAATAAGCTACCATAAGCTTAATTAGGTAAAATAATCCAGCTTAACTAAAAAAACAAAATGCATCATGTTCATCTCAGTGTTGTTCCCGGTTGCATCAGAGGGTTTCACCCCGAAGCCAGTACCGGCTTGCAGCTAAGGTTGAGTTGGCTCTGAAGGTCTTGGTGGGGTCACACCTCCAAATAACCATGTAATTTTTTTGTATCTTTATCTTTTATTAGTAAAGCTACTACATACATGATTATAGTTGTTCATAATTAGGAAATAAACTTTAGGTAAACATAAAACTTTAAACATTTAAATAAAAGGGTTGTTATTTCAAGTGTACTAACATCTCTGGCTTTAAGCTTTTCAGAAAATTTGACTTTTATTGAAGGTTTATACTGACATAAACTTTATTATATTTACTTAGAATGGCGGCCTTTCTGTTTCATCGTCATACCTTAGAATATGTAGAGACTTAAGGGTTAGGTTTATTGGGTGAATTGGGTCACAATAAATTCTTTGGGGCCCAAGCCAACCTGACCTGCAAGGTGGTACACCTGGACTCTCACTGGACTTTTGTCTTAATGTTTATACGTACCATTGTATGCCTACTTTATTACTTTTTTTATATACGTACTTAACATATAAATTGATATTTAATCGTACATGTGTAGCATCAACACGTAAGTAATACCTGCATTCAGAATACAATAATCATATGGTGCGCACGAATCGCTGCTGTAATCGTAACTTAATTTGCTGTTTTTTGGTTGTATGGAACGTGCCGAGTTGGTCCAAACCAATTAATTATTTTTTCTTAAATCTTCTTCAACTGTGCTAGTCTAATGATGAATGTATAGTCGTAGCAAAATTATATCTCATTAAAAGAATCGAAAACCCATGAAATCAAACAAAGGCAGCCAAAAATAATTGAAACAATACAAACGCAATCCATAGCATCTGGCATGAACAAATGGACTAAATTATATATTTATTGTGATAGGGTTGTTTTGATCTTTGATTGAGCCATTAAGTTGATTGCTGTACTTTAGAAATTCAGTACTAAAAGTTGAGCAAAGTGTTTTAATTAACGTCTTAACTCGGTGCCAGCGAGCTCAGTAGTATGAAGTTTACGAATAAACTGAAATATCCGCTTTAGACCCTACACTGTTTACTTTTAAAATATTTAACACGGTTTTTTAATTTGGCATACTAATTTTGTACTTCAGTTTGAAACTATTAATTAACGTCATTGAATGCCAGAATTGATTTCAGGTGTTAGTCCTGGCCTGCGTAAGGAAAATTATACGATGTATAGATATAGGAACGTAATTAATCTATTTAGGAATGTACTAAGTCATAGTATGCGTGTACGATGCCCACTTAGTACAAATATTTTTATACATGACCATTGGATTGGTTAGGATGTTCAGTGTTTAAAATATATGCATTTATTGGAAAAATAATTTATTTAAATATATTAATCTGCAATCTAGAACCCTGCTTGAAGAAGTTATGCTTAGTTTATATGAAAATAGTTTTTATACAATTGCATTTTTACTTAGTATTGCCAATAAACTTTTGGTCTATTTAGGTATACAAATGAAATGCCATGTTTGTATCTATTACTAATACTAATTTAAACATCTTATGTCACCTCTGAACTTGCATAATATTTTGTTTTTGTAACCTTACTGAAACAACCCAATACGTTTATATAAATCCCATACAACACATGCCTACATAAATAAGATGGGAAGGGTTGAAAGACTCACTCTGAATTTGCGACTAAAATAGCTGACTCAAACCAAAACCCTGTCAAGTCCAAATTGGATGAATCACGTGACATTAGGAATGTATCGTATACATTTATTTGATAAAAGCGTACGTTGAACGTGACGGGAATGTAATAATGTGGGTATAATGTAGCTCCGCCAATCATGGTCATATGTTTAATATGGGAGTTAGTGGGGTGTCTGTCACCCGGCAACTTATTAACATGCTGTTACACCGTTTAATCATCTCGGCTTAGGACTCCCCAAATTAGTTCCTTACGCCGCATCAGATTCTGAATAAGATTAAGTGAATGTCTTGCTACTCTAGTGTAGCGTTTATGAATTGTGGTAGCAGTGTTGATTTAATAAAATGTGAAGGAATAAAGAGCTGCATAAAGTCTTGTGAAGCAAATATACATGAGAAAGCTTTTAATTTAAAAAAAAAAAAAACAAATTTTAATTAAAAAATAAAACCGCCTTACTTCCTTTTTTAAATAATTAAGTCTACCTACCTCTAAAATTTAGCAAATACTTTTCTGAAAACCACATCAAAATCGGTTCAATCAAACGCAAGATAATAAAATTGTGGACAAACATAAAGGTCAAACAGTGAACCTCCTTTTGAAATTGGTTAAAAACAAAACTACCGACATGCAGAACTGGAAAATATTTAATATTTCACTATTTTAACACCCTTTAAACAGCAGATTATTATAAAATTTCGTGAATCTATCTTGAAAATGACGGAACGAGGGGTCTAATTACCGAAGTTCCTTCCTTAGTAACCACTAAGGCAGATTATTTAAATGTGTTGCTCAAAACATAAGGTAACAACAGCCAAGCAGCTCTAGTGTTTAGGCTCTAGGTTAATGAATCAGGTAGTCACTCAGACGGAATAAGTACGTAAATAATTAATTAATGACTCGCCGACTAGTATGTAAATATGGAATTTGGGGCCGAAGTTAGAAACATAAGAATGATTTTCATTTCTTACAAGTTTACACAGGAACAACATGCAAACATAGTGAAAATACGTATAAACTTATATGGAACCGCAAGAGTTTTATATACTGGAACACAGGAAATAAAGTGTTATTTTTGCCGGCTTGCACGCTCCAAGCAGATGAGAACGTAAGCCTAATGGACTTAGCATGTAAGTTGCATTTAGAATCCTTAGTTCATGCAAAATAATCGCAGTACCGTAAGCACCATATTGTCGGCTTAAACAAAGTAAATAAACTCTTTTATTTTTCTTTCTTTATGAAAGTAAATGAACCGTTGAAAATCTTAATTAAATTTGTGGTGTACACGAAACTCGCCTTAACTTGTGCAACAAGTAGCACCGATACGTTCGCATACTTTAAGACTGTATTCGTAACAAGTAATCAATTATATTTTGTGACTAATATTCTAGGACAATGTCTCCAAAATATTATAAGTCACTAAATAAAAGTTTAGTAATAATTGTGCAAGCTTGCAACGCAGATGACTTGCATAAAAGTTCTGGGCGTCTTCTTATAAATCTTTTAATCATACAGAATCATAAAATTAATATCAGATTAGTTAAGACTTTTTCATTAATACTAAGCTTAAATAATAACTAGCCCTTAGGTTCCTACTACAATTAGTTAATTGCAAAATAGTAGTTAATATTAATAAAAACTGATGTCCAGTTGTTACTAAGTACCTCTTACGATCTCATGATATATTGTCATATTATACTCACTGTTCACTGCTGATGTGAGCTGAAGATACCAGTGATACACAAAATTCAATAGACAGCTACATATTGGCATAAAATTATTATGGGATATATTTTGTATATATATACCGTAACTCGATATTGCAAGAAAATATCAGTTACAGTAGCATGCCGCCGCAGCACTATCGCACCCGGTTATTATGTAAATGAAAGAAAAAGCTCGCTGGCCCAATCGGTGAATCAACGAATGCGCTTCCAAAGTGTTCATTAACATAATTTATTCGCGCCTGTCAGTACCGGCCTTAAATTTGTGGAAGGCTATTTTTCAACGTGAAAAAATTCTGTAAAGCGGTCACGTATTTTTTAGCGTCAGAGGATCCGTACGGTGTAGTTTAATAATGTCATAACCAGGGCTGAGTGAGAGCCGAGCGATAACATCGCAGATACATCGCGACCCGCGCTCGGATTTCTAACAATAATTTATTTTATGCGTAAGGTCTCGGTTACGGGGATGGATGTTTTATGCACAAACGACGAATGAATACTAAAATTCTATTAACATATTTATTAAAAACTTAAATATGTATATCACTACTTTTGTATACAAGGGATCGGTTTCTTGGGTCGATATGGGTCACATTATAATAAGGGTTGCGATGAACTAAACTGGTAATAAACTAGATTTATAAACATAGTATGCACTTAGTTCTTCCTTTGCGAACTACATACGACTTCCTAGTTTTTGTACCTTTTTGATCAGTTGACCATGTGATGACCATTTCATATATTATTCGGTAAATAATAAATATTATGAAACTATGATTTGTACATACCTACAGAAGAATTCTGGTTTTACAATAAAGATAAACACACTACCCAGATGAGAATATTCATAAGATGAGGTGATGGAAAAAGCATGTTTCTACCACTTCAGTACGATATAAATAATATGGAAGTTGTTAGGCAGTAAACAAAACACAAACAAAGGAGTGTGAGAAGAGTAACATGTGTAAGATCAATCTGTATATTTTTAGCGCATCATGCGGTACTCAAGAGAGCCACCCCCATATTATTACATGCACGTATATTTCCTACACAAATGATAGGTACCTTATTCGTGTTCGTCAGCCATTTCGATTTTATTATGCATTGCATTATATATTGGGGAAACCGCAAGAAATACCGCCATTCTTGCATGAATCCAGGTATCAAACGCAACTAAAAGTTTACTAAGAGATATTAATTATAGTCGTAATGGCAAACTATAACTAAATATGGATTCAACCGTGAATTCTTGTCAGCAAAAGCGGGAGGTATTAGCAAGGTAGAGCTAACCTGCGCATTCCACTACAGACTCGCTAGATACACTGCAGTACACTAGTTTCCCAGAAAAGTAATGTAGCAAATGATTGAATTTAAATGGCCATCGCGAAATCCCAATTTACCGTCATTGATATTTTTTCGGGGTTATTATACGAATGCACAGCAATGATTCACAAAGTGCAGTATTTTACGTGGTATAAAAAAAAACTTAAAACGAATTGGTTAAGTGGAATAAATCCTTTTAAAAACGAACAATTAGATTCGTGATTCGACATACACAAAAGGTTTAATGAATATAATCAAGGTAATTTTCATTATATTTACTGTAAAAATCAAAATTTCGTTATTTAAATTGTCATTAAAAATAGTTCGTGTTCAGACACTTCTATTAGATATATTCAACTTTGAATTCCGTTTTAGTAAAATTATAATCTAATATAATATCTACATAGATTTTTTCTTTTAGCATAGAGAATTTACTCTTGTCTCCCTCTAACATAAACCGTTTTCTAGATGATCGCGCGTGCCCGTTGTCGTTAACTTGTTACTTATTATTGCACGTCCAAATATTTTAGGCCGAAACCTTCATTAATGTGTCACTGCCAGTTTAAAAAAAAAATACGATTATTATAATAAAGTCCTCTTTTTACGTTTTAAGTCTAAATATATTTTAAGCTTTTTATTACGTATTTGGTACATACGTACCCAGCTTTCGTGGTATTAATTCAAGTGACATGAAAGTTTGGCGAAATGGGCATGAATGGGTCTCGAAGAGTAATGTTTAAATTTACATATTATATTCAACCCTTTTAAAATAATGTTTATATCGTAAAGATCTACCTGCCTACTGTTTAATGAACAAACAAAAACTGCTATTATATTTTTGCTATCATCATCTTAGCATTGTTTTCGGAGGCTTACACCTAGAAGTTTTCGTTTTTACTACAGTGACTGCCGTATATCGCAACAATCCCCGAAAGAGAAGCCTTCTTTAAAGACTCGTCGCTGCATCAGCAGGTGTATCACATGCACCTACATGATTATTATAAGAAGTGTATCGGATCCCACCAAGAACATCAGAGCAAAAGACAACCTACCTTCTATTATAATATGTATTCGAACCTTCGTAGCGTAGCGGTAGAGCATTTGAATGCTACTTTGGAAGACGTGGGTACGATTCCCGTTCAATGCAAATATTTGTTTGCATGAATATGTCTAGTTTTATTGGTTTGGATGTTTCCGTGCCTCGGAGATCACACTGCCATCCGTACCGGTTGCCATATGAACCTATGGCATATTTAAGGGTTATTAGATTCCTAAAAATCCTTCAATACTAATAATAATAAAAAACTTCGATATCGCAAATGGGTTGTGGAGTCAGATGGTAGCCGCTTCACCAAGAATTTTGACGTACGCCATTTCGTTATAGACCAAAAACTCGACCCCAACTGAGTTGGGAAAAGTCTCGGAGGGTGACGATAATACTTGTTCTAAGGATAGGGTGAAGTGTACTAACACGTAATAGCGACGAGAATATTGTTATTAACAAGCCAGTTTTCACCGGCTGTAAGTTTACTTCGGATCTAGAGTAATCATAATTATATCCCTTACAACAACACCCGCTCCATAAAGCAACTTTAATTTTTAATTTTTTTTAACATCTTTTTTTTTAATTCATCGGACAACACGCGGCAATCTCAATATCTACGATATAAAAGATTATTTATTTATAAGATAAGCGAGAAAATTTTCAATTTTCATTGTTGGTCAAAAGGAAAATGTTCATAGAAATTTCATGCTAATATCATCGCTGGGCAAGTGATCGGATCTCGACGGTCATAATACTTAAGTGCCTTTATGATAGCTGACGGTATTTGATATGGGATGGAAAATAAAAATTAGTAATAAAACGGGACTGGAATAAAAATTGTTCCCTTATACTGTTAGGGTCCCATATCCTTTCATGGCTGTAAGGGTTTTGTTAAAAGCTTTTGACACATGACATGCGCAGTCCTACAGTTCGTTATTTGATTGTAGTGTAGCTTACAATACTTTGAATGCCTGACCTCTCACCTTGAACCAATGATCGATCGATTGATACCTAGAACCTATGGAAATACGGCTACCACCATTATTTGGGTTGCGTGGGTAGTATTTATACAGTGTGCGATTTACGGTAGATTAAATTGTATGAAAGATATATCACGTCAAACGCTTCAGTTACTTTGCCTATACGGGCTCATCTTGCATACCTATCTATACCTTCGACGCGTGAATCAGTTGTATCACTCACATATTTCAGAAAGATACTAGCCATAGCATCTTGTCTTTAAGGTCAAAGAGAGCGTGTTATAACTTTTTGATTCCTATTGATACTAGTAGAGCACTTTGAGTACATAACTCCGTTTTCAAAGCTCTTTATAGCGATGTGTCCTCGATATGTTACCATAGGAGTTCACAACCATCTTCGTCCGTCATGGCACCGTAGTTGGTAATTGTTAATAATTGAACTGATAATAAAACTCTTAAAGCATACGGTAGACCTATGTCTACCGTATGCTTTAAGAGCATGCAAAACATCCTAGAACCCTATGGTTCTAGGATATTTTTCTTCAGGACTATCATTTTTAGATTGCTGGCATCTAGAATGGCATGGCCAAAACCAAGTTGGTTGATTTTTACTTGATAGGCCAACTACAAAAGAATGACATGTTCCGGTCGGTATCAGTTTTCACAATCACCCGTGATAATAGTAATGGTAATAAGGCTCAGATGATGGCCCTTTGGAGTGCGCACGATGTGCATGAATGTTACCTATATATTATTGTTATGATTTATAAATTTTTAATCCTCTGTACGTTGTGTGTTCTCAACTAAATGCTTTCTTTCTTTCTTTCTTAATAAACTGATTTTAGCACGTAAACTCTATGCCCTCCACCTATACTACCCTGGACTTGTGTAGAACAATGCAAAACGCTGTAGCTCTGGCCAATTTTTTAGGGCGACAAAATTAAAAAAATATTTATCTAGCCATGACTCGAAGAAAAACAAGAACCTGTAAAAACCACAGAAAAACAATATTTCTTTAAAAAGGATGTAAATGTGAACATGAATGGTACTCGTAGTTACATCGTAAAGAACTTGGTTCTAATTAGGTACCGATTCCGACATTATATTCAGTAGTGATATTGTTACCTACCACACTAGTAATATCTTAATGATAATAGCTCAATACCATTGAACATAATCCCACTAACACCTATCTATATGTATATGTTGGTACATTAGTTGTAGCTATTATGGCGTGTGACAAAGTTGGTTTACCAGATAACTTTTATGGTGTAAATATAGTTAATACAAATTAAGGAGGCCGTTATTGTGGTACGTGTCTTCATTTGTTTTTCCTTTTATTATATAAATAGCATTAACTTAATTGTAACACGTGAGCGCGCTAAATCTATAAACACAAAATGTATCAGTTTTTAAGATTTTTATCAATCCTGCTAAACCATTGGATGGTTTTGATTGAAAATTAGGGTATGGGACTCTATTAACAACTTCAGAACCTAAGGCAATGTCACTGGTCAGTTGAGTACCTACACCGTCCTGTCGATCAACGGTCATGGATCTAGTGCAGGCTTTCCTCTCTGGGTGAGAATGTCCGACAATAATAGAAAAATTAGGCAAATAAAAATTAATAGAAGAGAAAAGAGGATATAGAATCTGTGCAGATAGCTGAGATGCTGATACTCGTACATGTGACTGAAACTTTGCACAAAAGTTTCTAACCTGGACAAAGAACTACTCAAAACTTTTGTTCTGCTTTCAAATACTGACGAGAAAAATAAATAACGTACGACCACACTAAAAACATTACCTGTTAATATAAAATATGTACTGGTCCATGGGACATGACTTCTTAGCTTATATTAACTAAATAATTAGAACCAACAGAACACAGTTAAAACCACTTCGATAATTCGCTCGATTAGTACATAGGTAGAGTACTAACCTCAAATTAGCCACTACAGGAAGTTACCATAATATTAACAGGAATTAACGGGATTGAGGTATAAATGTATTTATATGTATTCTATTCGAATTGCCTGATGTTTTTTTTATATTTTGGAATGCAACAGTTTAAGAAGCTAAATAGTAAGGTACTCCTCATAAAAAAATAGGGACATCTTCAAAATAACACGCTTCTCTTCTCTTATTCTAGAACATTGACCATGATATTATTTTCGAAAGTGTTATCATGTTTCAAAATTTGTTACCGAATAATGCAAAGAATCACAATTGTTACCTCGACTGCAGTAGAAGGCGGGGCGATGGGGAGAAGAAAATTATGTAATAAGCTGTCGCCCCGCTGTCGCCGAATGAGAATCAAAATCTACTTTATTAAGATACATACAATACTTAAGAGTAGACTTAAAATATACCAGCATTTGACTGTGAAGTGTCATTAATTAATTTTATATTTGATATTTTGAAGCAATTAAGTAGCATGCTACACTTCTTAAATGTTTTAAGGTTGCAAAAGGGTTGTCTATACATTGAAGATACCACCTACTTGGATTTCATTGAATGAACGATTCTGAACTCATTTTTTTGTATTCTTATCTGTGTGTTCGCTTTCTTACCTTGACATAGAATACCCAATAGATAGAGATCATATTGCCTTAAATTTTTAAATTCCTAGTATTTATACCTAATTCGTTTTGTATCGAATATATTATATCCTTCACAATGTGAAGTTATATACATAGGTATTTGATTCTCATTCGGTGATTGACTTGACCAACCTACCCTGCTTATTCAATACTCTGATAGAAAACCATCTAAACTGATATATTTACTAAATCTTTCAGAAACGACTTTTACGCAAATCCAGATTGAATCAGAAAATGGAAAATATTTCGTTTGTCAAACGGGCGCAGTTTTGCGAACTAGTTTAAATATCGTTTCACAGGAACTAGTTCAAATATCGCTTCACAGGTATTGGTTCTAATAATCGTTTGACAGGATTTACTTTCAATATCACATCTATTTATAGATAACAAAAAAATAACGGTAAAAACTGAACGTTGTTGATTTCCGTCAAACAAATAATAGTTGTACCTAGGTGTTCTGTCAAAAACGTATTTTTCACAAATTTTGTGTATTTCTATTTGTTTGCTGGTATGGTAGGTAATGATTGAATATTACACGAAAACGCTCGAAACAGATTGAATGAACATTTTCCAAGAATCTGCTAATAAATTGCACGTTATCATATCATAGTGCGAGCAATACTTAAGTAGAGCAAAGTCAATTTAAACTGTTATTAATCATAAATTCATTATTACGAGAGAGATCTTCTCGAAATTTTTCAGCTCGGTAAATCATCAAAATACCTGGAAATAAAATCAATTACGCGTTAAAAGCTCTCTTAACCATATAGAAATAATTTACAAACAATATAAATCACTTAATATGAGTTAAGTCCAGACTGCTCATCATACATGTCCTGGTGAAGAATGCAGTTGCCCAGGGGAAGTGATGTTGGCGGTTGGTAGATATTTGACGTAGTGCCTCACTACCTTCACCGCATAGTCGGGGCGTCTGAAAGAACCGTCGTCTACCCAACCGTGACTGGCTTCGGCCGGCGTGTTACACAGGTTTTGAACCCAGGGAAGCTCCTGTGGAACATCGGATGCAACTGGGTGTTACGTGGAGAGGCGTGGGATGCGGCGGCGGCGGAAGGATATCCGAATGGGATTTCTGTACGAAAAAAAAAGATCGAGACTTCTAAAGGAAAATACCGTGACATATTCTGAATCTAGCGTAATAATTGAGAAGCAGTTAACAAGCAGTTATATAGAAAAGCACAGTTTTTCTAAATTATCTTTCCCAACAATTAAGTAGTCAATCGTCAATAAATACGATTAGGTACACTTAATAGCCACTCATCTTTGAATCTCCTTTTTCTTTAATTAAAAAGAAACAAAGTGAGTTACAATATCTGGCCGTCTGATTTAACAAAATACTGAATTGAGTTTAAGCACATTTTTATTTTGAACACGTACTAAATTTTATAGTCGACAGAAGCGGCCTCTTTTTAAGATTAAAATGTCACTAACAGATGAATTTCATCAAGACGGGTAATTACATAAAGTAAGCGTATGCATACAAATACTGAATATAATATTATCAAAGGTTTTTATTTAACAGTAGAGGAAGCTCGGGAATTAAGTAAGGAGAGAAGCAAATGGCTGACCGTTGTTTCTGCCTACCCCGAAGGGAAAAACTTGTGAGTGTATGTATGTATGTGTATTGTATGTTTACTTAATTAATTTATTACTCGATCACACCAGAACGTCAACACAGAATGATCTGGATGAAACATTAAGCACACAAAATAAAATAATAATAGTCTAGAATCGTACACAGACTGATTTGTATCCCGCAAATTGGTTCCTAGGGGTTACGAGAACTGGATCAGTACCTATTTCCTGTAAGTGGATTTACCTACTGAGCTAATGTTTAGTACCAAATTCAGGCAACAACAAATAAACGAACTGCAGGAGGTTGCTTTGCTTTTCAGTACAATTAATAGGTAGACAGGAATAGTACAATTTTCAGAACGTCTTTAAGTCTGAAAGAACAAAATAACTTATTTCTCGCAACACAGTGGCCCAAGCCAAACGGTAATGACGTGTAGATACTGTTGTAAAGCTTAGCACATATTGTTTTAATTAATATAACTTCCGTGCTAGCTAGGCGAATATTTCAATGTTTTGGAGTATTTTAATAATAGGTAGGTACCTACCTAAATAATCAAAGTACACCTAAACTTAATAAAAGAGTAGTTGTTAACGTCGGGGAGTGAGCTGACAATGTTGCTTAGTGGCAGGCAATTGCGCACGAATAAAAATAAAGAACAATTAGTTAGTATCTCCGTTCATTCTATTTACAGCCAACTTTTAATTAGAAAGCGTGTACACTAAGTATTATCGGATAACTGTTTCAGGACATTGTATGCATTCAAATTTTACAATTTTACGTTCATACTTTAAAATACCCTTATTAAATAGATACAATATCGTTTGCTTTTACTCTACTTACATTCACTATTTATATGCCGTGTTATAGATCGAATTTCGAAACACATGCATGCCGAACGTGCGAATTTTCGTTAAAAAAATATAAAAAGACTAAAATATTTTAATATAATGTTTAAGAAAAATATACCTACTCAATTGTTACCGTTTTTTAAATGTATCGAAACCAAGGGGTATCGAGCCTGGGGGGTATTTGATTTTAAATATCAGCCCTCTGACCGGGGTACCGGCACAGAATTTCAATAGTAATACGTACCGGTGAGCATATACAATAGGTACCTACTTTAAAATTGAAAAAAAAAATCGTTGTTACAATGTCTCATGGAGGCTTCACTCATTTCAAAATAAATTAATTCAGACTGCCGTTAATTAATAAATGTTAAATAAATTACGTTAAGGGGTCGCAGATTATTTATCATCATGCTGTTTTTATTAGAAAGGTACTGGTCAGACTCAAAATCCGTAGCCGTATATTTGATTGCTTATGGTTTGAGTAGAACCGGGGATACGACCGAAACTGCGAAAACCGAAATTCACGCAGGTGGAACCGCGAACACACACACAGTACCACTAGTAACCTAACACGAATGAACCTAACACGAGTGAACCTAACGACTTCTAACCTAATCTATCCGCATCCGAGCACACAGATTTCCCGAGCTTGCTTCGCACGCTCCCGTGATTAAAAAGGACGTTTTAATTTATGAGATTACGTCTATTTTTTTACGTATTTACTCTTTACTTAGGTATATAGTAAAATAAGAGATTGGATATCGTGGTTAAAAATAATGATAATATAATAATAATAAGATATAATATGATATTTTTATTCCATTTAACTTTGGGATACAATGAAAATTAAATAATATTTACATTAAATTAATAACTAAACAAAATAATTATTTACATGTATTACAAAAACAACATTTACCACAGCTTGGTGATTTAGTAGTAAAAAAGAAAGAAAGCAAATTCATGCATTACAAATGGAGAATGATATGGCTAATATTTATAAGTTTCAATAATCTTATTTTTAAAGATATTAGGACGCATCGTTTAAAGATATTACAATTATATGAGCGTTGCCGCAATGTCTAATCCCTTATCTTTACTTATAGTTCCCCAAAAAATTGTTATAAATTAGTTGACGATTTAAAATAATTTAAAAGAGATACTAACAATTTTTAAGTTAAATTATTACCAATTAACAAAACACAAGCACTTATGTACTACCAAATCCTACCAAAGTTTAAGAATTAGGTATAGGTATAGTGGTTGCCACAATAAACAAAAATGCAATAAATTTCAGTAGACTATGCCGAAAGGAACTAGCACAATACGACTGCAGCAATTCGTAATTTCCCCCCTCCTTCGCAACGTCCATATTTTACAGCTCTTTTACCCGTTCATTTTTAAAATACGATGTTCGACAAATTCACTTAATGCCGCGTTAAATGAACCGTGTTCGCATAATAAAAGATTTTATACTCAAAAACGATTTGAGAATGGACGATATTTCCGTAAAACCTCCTCCTCGTCGACGCTTCGTCTCGTCTCTAGTAACGTTGGAATATTTTTTTCACTCGAACGACTCCGCATTCCGAGAGAATAAAGTTAAGAAAACACCACATACAAAATAACTCTCCGATTACTTTAAATACTCTCGTAAAACGAGCGCCCGCCTCTTTTCCAGATAATTTATTCGTTTATAAAAGTTTATAAGTCCCGTGAAAATTCATTTTGCTATAACAATATTCTGTTTGCTCAAGTCACTATGTAGCATTTCATCAACGGTATTTTTACAAAGTTAATAAAGAAACACGAAATAGCAATTCCCCTTTCTATAGGCGAGCCAGCTAAAAGTGCCTAATTACTGCCCAAAAGCGATGCCGAAAAAACTGCAACATTTTTTATGAGCACGTCAGGGTACGCATAGCCAGGATTTACACAGTTCAGCTTTCATCAAAACTCCGTTTGCTTGCGGACGTTAATGTTTATTATTAGGTAAACCTAGTTAATTGTGAAGTGCTTAGGTACTGTCTTTTAGTATTATTTTTATTGCATTGGATATATAATCGAAATATTGGCTGAAAGGTAGTCTATAAATGCTATCTGTAATATTACGTTTCTATCTAATGTATATCGTTCATATATTTGAAACCCAAGGTATTAAACTTTGTAAGGAAGTCTTCAGTAATCCGGCTAGGCATTCATTGGCACAAACGAACTCTCCTTGGAGTGCAGTGAGCCTCGCTTGTAGTCTTTTAGAAGAATACGGGTAGAAAGTAATAGCAGCAGCAGGATCGACTGCTTGGCTAGGATGTCAGGCTAATTTTTCAACTCTCCAAACCCGAGGAAAGATTTATATTCTTCGTATAGATACACTCCCATAGTCAAACCACTTAAAGAGATGATGCTATTTTGTTTATCTCCTGTTTATTTAAAAACAATGGTTTAGTCCCTTTTTCTATTTACTTGAAATAAATTTGTGTAAGTGAATTCCTCTGTACATCCCTTTCAACAACCCCGAAAGCCTTTTAACGCATAAAATATTCCCACGTGTGGTTTATTTTTGTAGGTCTGTTTAACCTTTTGCATTGATTGTGTAGTTTATTATTCAATACAAGAATCCTGAGCGTGTACTCCTTGAAGGAATATATATTTTACTAGTTGTTCCTCTGCCTTCGTTTGCATGGACTTTGGGTAAAGTGTTATTGGAGTTTTCCTTGTTATCATTTTAAGTAGCAGCTTAGGGTGTGAAATATAGTAAAGTTGACGTTATAAGCTCGCTCCGAATTTAAGTGGGACCAAACATAGGCTGACTGGTTATTTTGTCATATTTATAACTACGACTATTACTATTAATTTACCATTATATTCATATATTAAAACGATATTATTTGTATTGGAGTTGTAGGCTGCCACTAATATGTTTGAAATTACATGTATTATTGTAATTAATAGGTAGGTAGCATATTACTTGAAACGATTATTTTTTCACAAATATAAATAGGTACAACTGGTTTTACAGAAGTGAGAACTCTAGTAGACGGAAATTGAATCTATCGCATTAAATCTCAGGCCAAGCACCTAAAGCTATTAGATTGCCTGAAGCTATTCTAGATTTTTCTACGAGAAAGACTATTAGGTACCTACTAAAGTTTTCATTGCTTGGGCTTAAAATACTAAAATGATCATATTAAAAGTGCGATTGAATTAATTAATTTCGTGATTGAATTCATCGATTTGTTGACGTATGTGATTACGAAACCACTCCTATGTGTGTAGTAGCATGATGTTTTACTGCCTATAACCTTCCTCAATAAATAGGGTATCCAACATAAAAATATTTTTACAATTCGGACCAGTAGATCCTGAGTTTAGTGCGTTCAACCAAACAAATAAACTCTTCAGCTTTATAATATTAAGTATGGATATAAAAAAGTTAATTTTGAATAATTTAAAAATGTACCTATAAGGTAAGCCTGCCAAGTGTTAAACGGTTACCAGTGCCAGCCGGGGAAGTATCACTCGTATGTTACTCACCCTAAAACCCCCTCCTGCTAATCCTTTAAAAGCTGTAAATAAATAACGTTATTTACCCGTAGTAATTGTAGGGTAGAGGTCCCCAATTGGACGGCCTCACATTTGTGCGGGAAATCTCATAATTGATTTTATATGTAACTACCTACTGGCAATTCTAAAATAGAACGTTACATAAGAGTAAGTGTAACAACTAAGGAAAATTTCTTAAAAGGTTGTCAAAATATTTACTTCATAAATCTTTAAAAGATAAAGTGCCCCAAACCATATTCATTACTAATGAACAGTATTGTTTTTTTTTTTCAGAAGTATCTATTACTCTATTTTCAAAAATATAGACCAAATTCTTCTTAACGCCGTAATGAAGTATCTCGATATTTATTGCGATATGTTTCATATAATCTGAAGAATAATAATTATTTTACAGTGGTGGAGACGTTCAGAAGCGGTATCCTGGAGCTAGTGCATGTTCAGCGAAACGACATGGGTGCTTATTACTGCATCGCCAGTAACGGCATCCGACCGACAGTCAGCCGACGGTATCACGTTGAAGTGCACTGTATGTACCTCATGTATATCATTTCAAATATAATGAACGAAACAGATTTATTACATATTATCTAGTTACCCAATAATAAATACATGATGCCTAAACTAGCAATAAATCTAATTAAGATACAGCCGCGACTAACGCTGACCTAGACTTGCAAAAGACTGTATCCATACCAATGGTCTCACTGCCAGAGATACTGCGAACTGAGCAAAGCGCAGGAAATAAAGCCATACATGCAACTGAGATGCATCGCTAAAATGATGATAATGATTGACACTTGTATATCTAAAAGGAGTAGGTAATGCAGGTATTCTGCTCAAATTTCGCCAGTTTTTTTAAAGATTCGTTTAGTTAGGTTAGTTTAGTTTAGAAAATACGTTTGTTTCAACATCTAGTACCTTCTTTTCCAATGAAACTTCGAGGTAACTTAGAAGTCACGGGCTCAAGTTACTTCCTGGTCCGTCTCATAGTAGATGTAGACTTACAGCAATTTAAATTTATAGTAAAGTTTAGCTTATTAATATCTTCAAAATTCATTCATTATTGCACTATCTTTAAAAATGAAAATTTAACGTAGATAATATAAATTGAAGGTGGAAATTTTATTTTTCAACAGTTATACCTCAAGTAAAGGTGACTAATCAGTTGGTGGGTGCCCCCCTCGGCAGTGACGTCGAGCTCCAGTGCTACATCGAAGCTTCGCCTAAAGCTATGAATTCTTGGTACAGGGAAGACGGGAACTGTAATTATGCCAATTTTCACAAATCCTTAAAACCTTCTCTACTGTAATTTGTAATCCACGTCTTTCAGCTTATTTGGTTCTCTTTTTATTACTTTCTCAGATATTTAGCAAAGCACTTATCTTTATGAAACATCTGAAATATTAAGCACCTTATTTTCTTCAAGAACCAATTAAGTATTTGTAAGATTGTAAAAGTTTTAATATAGCTGAAACGTTGACATAGTCTGTATTATCCGATGTCAATAAACGATTCTCACAAAGTTAGAGGTACATTTTAGGCTTAATTTACACTTGATTTTTCAGTCATCCTCTTAAAGACCATTATTATTTATTTACACACATGCCTCATTGGGTTTACTTAAGTTGGGACAGTGTGCGACCAGGCTTACTGAAAACGTGCTCAGCATGTATAACATGCTCTGATGTGGGTTGACAGATTTAAACTCATTTTGCAACAAAATTGTTACGCTATTAACAAATTATTACACTTAAAAGGAGGCCTAGAACCAAATATACATTTGATTACACCTACGGGTTAGTACAGCACTGGTGAAAAATTATTTAAAAACATAACGGTTTTTAGAAAGTCAAGTCATTATAATTTGAAGATTTAACTGTCCTACCATGTTTCTAGTTTTAATCTGTGGTGTTACTATTCTAGATAAATTCTTATGATATACGGGATATTTACCATGTGTGTTGTTTTGAGTTTCTGATATTTTGACACTATTGTAAGCATCATGAGAGGACTAAATCTTTATGAGGCATTTTGCTAAATCTACCACCAAGTACGGAATACTATTTTAGGTGCCTAACTTCATTAGATTATGATTGCAGAGCATTTTGTTTTGTCCACAGCGCTATTAAGCGAAAAATTATCAGAGGATCCGAAGCTACGTGTTTCAGAAACTATAATGAATGAGTATTCGCTGTGGATAAACTTGACGATAAAGTCTCTCGCACCAGGAGACTACGGAACTTATGTGTGCGCCTCAGTCAATGCGCTCGGCAAAATGGAGAGCCAAGTCAGCTTGCATAGTAAGTAACCGATCTCATTAGCTCTTTTGCAGCTTATGTGTAAACTTTCCGACCTACATTATGATCTCCATCAACATCATCATGGAATTTCTAATAGTTTTCATTGTAGATAATGACTTAAAATAAAGAATTATCCTATTCTATATGATATAACAGACATTAACTTATATATTAATCCAAATAGAATTACTAACCCATATTTGATATTGCTAAAATAAGAAAACCCACTAACTTGTTATAAATTTCTTTCGAATCGTATTTATATCTGGATAAATTTGATTCGAGTTCCAGGGCAATTTAACTTTCTTTGAGGTTCACAGAGTCTCCTATTGGGCGTTTATATTTTTATTACTGCTATTGATTCTGTTATACAGGTATCACTGAAGTTACAATCTCAGTCATGTTTAATGTGTGTATTTGTGTCTTTTAATGTAACATTTGTGAAAAGTATCATCTTGTTTGAGTAGTCTGAAGTAGAATAGTATGAGTAATATAAAAATCTATCTTTAACTGTGCACAGGACTAGAACTAAGCATGAACGGGTTTGGTGCCGAAGAACCTATGGTGTCGGGCGCCGCATGGCAGCGTGCACGCAACTTGCCTGCGCGCGCGCGCCCCGCTGCCTCACATGCGCAGTACTGCCTGACGCAACACTTGCCGCCGCAGCTCTACGCGCTACTTCTCACTGTCATACGATACATACATACCTTCTAATTAGATATAACTATTCCAAATATACAACAAACTATTCTATAACACTACAAAAAATAAAAGTTTTTTTTTTATAAATTCGGGTTCCAACACCTACAGATAAATTACTGTACAAATATTAAAGAAAAACGTTTACTAATCACGATTCATATACTTTCAGTATGTTTTCCAATTTGTATTAGTTTATATTAGAATTTTGAATTAGTTTCATACAGATACCTAGCTAGTAAATACCTATTCTCGATCTCATTTTGAAGAGCAACGATAATTTGTATGATCTTGGATGAATCTAAAACTCACAGATTTATTACCGCACTTTAGTACAGAGGCAGTAAATTTATGAATTTAAGAGCATTACCATATATACGGTATACCTTAATTTGATCAAAAAGAGTTTGAGATTGTAATACCACTCAATGAAATTTTATGCCAAAAAATTATTTTGTGGGAAATGATTTAAAATGTTGGTATTAAACATTACAGCCTCAGTCAGCCCTAGCGACTCTGGCAAGTTTATTTCAATAGCAAAAAATATTTATTCGTCGATTCCACTATTTCCACTAGATATTTCATTAAAACTGTCAACCGTAATCCGTAAGTTACTATGGGTTATTTAAATTTCTGTGTAAATAAAAGATTCGTAGCAATTCGAATCGCTTTATGGCGTTTGCAATTAATTATTTTTATTTAATTTTGTTCTTTTCCGTTGAAATAATTTACCATACAAATATTGTCCTCAACCCCAAATATTAGATGTTATTCTGAAGATATATCTGTGAATTCAATAGTACCTACTTATCTGTAGTATTGACTGTAATATCCGGTTTTGAAGTGCATGGGCTGTTGGAGAATCGCTCACATGTGACCGCGCCAGCAGACAAATTATCCCACCGGTAAAAAGGATGTGTGTGTGTTGAGGTGTGTGTGGTCTTAAGAAACAGCACAACAGTGCAACAGCGCAAGCACTTTACAGAATGTAATATAATATTCTATTAATATATTTAACTGACTAGCATAAGTTTACTATATAAAACTAGATAATATTGTTAAGACATTTCAAGATATTGATCGATATTCATTATTATTTTAACTAATCTGAAAATCCTATGCTAACGTTACGTTGACTTTGACAATAAATGTGTAATTTATGAAATATAATATTGAAATAAATGTCCTAAAGAATTTTTTGATTTTAATTAAAGACAAATTTTCCTCATAATTAAAAAACTGACCTACAGCGTGCGCAATAGCTTGAATGTGATATTTAAAAAAGTATCAAATACTCTCAAATGTTTATATGTATAATAAGTAAATATTCACAAAGTTTTCATTTCGTAATGAACATACACCATTTAGCACTTCATAAGTTATAATTTTCATTATTAGGTAATTTACCGAACCTCATCACAGCTCAAACGTGAAAGCTTGTTCGGATATTTGATTTGTTGTTCAATCAAATAACTAAACGGATCCTGAAATTTGATACATGGATAAAATTATCGACTGGCAAAATACATAAACTAGTTTTCATTACCGGAATATTCATGGGTACTCAACGCGGGTGGATCCACGGTCAACAGCTAGTCCTTTGTTTTATAATAAAAGGAGTGGTGGTGTAATGGCAACAGTATGAAATAATACTAGCGTTAAAAAGAGGAAAAGAAAAACTAGTAATATGTGGCACACTACCAAAAAAACAGCACACGTTTGCAAGACTAGATTATTTCTTGCGGTTTGAAAAAAGATCGCATAGATTGGAGCAAGACCTCGATGCAAGGAGTGACCTACTTGTGAGTCTGGATAACTCACCTGATAGCCATTATGATAATTATAACTCGATTAACGTCGTATGCCGTGATTACTCACTTAAGGCTAAGAATATACCGTTAAAAGTTGATGCCCATTTTTAAATTTTATTGTCATGATTAATTTTTAGCAAATTAAAGTTAAACTACATAGTGGTCTATAAAACTACATTTCAATTTTAATTACAAGATAAAAAATCACTTTCATGCAGATTTTTCACTCTTTTGACCTAAAAATGGTCATCTATTTTTGATGCCAACTGTACGTTACAGCATTATACGGTATACCAATGTCATTTATTTCTGCCCATAATAAAATAGAAGAATTTTTGTAAGTATATAGTTAAGTCTTTATTTGCGAATGATACCCTAAATAATTTGAGGGAAAAGTTATAAAACTTGCTCTGATAAAGAACAAAGTTGGTTATAATAGAACAGAATTCGAAAACCCTCCTCATTACATATTTTAGACGCGTTCGTCTCAAATGACTGCTCCCCGAGGGCTTAACCAAATTTGAGCTAATCTTCAACTGCACTTTACCTACAACTAAAAGAATGGATAAGAATATATTTATCTTATTCTAAAACCAAGGACGGAAAGTTATTCATGATGAGTATTCGAAAATTAAAGTTCTCTTGGCAGTCTTGACACCTCTTATACTTGGAGCTTAAAGTTAAAGCTCGGGGTTGCTAGAAACTTAATATGAACATGTTGCAACCTTCATCAGCACTCACAGTGTTAACGTGTAGTAGAGTACGTTAACGTAGTTCTAGCATCAGTTTGACCACACTTTATCGTACACTAACAAAATTATGAAGAATAACTTTCGTTAGAATATTTCATAATTATTAAAAACTAGCTTCCGCCCGCGGCTTCGCCCGCGTGGAGGTCGGTATCGCCACCAAGTCTATTTTAATAAAACAACTCTCCACTCCACTCACTCCACTCACTCCTCCACTTTCCACTCTCCACTCTACTCTTCACTCCATTGGTCTCCACTCGTCTAACCAAAACCTTTCTAATAAAAAGACCCCATCAAAAGCCGATAATCGCGATGGACGTAAAAAATACTAAAAGTATTTTGATGAGGTTTTTTTATTAGAAAGGTCTTGCTTAGACTTAAAATTTAACCTATGTTTAGTTGTAAATGGCTTAGTAGAACTGGAGATATAACCAAAAAATGAGGACCTACCTTAAACCTTGAAGCGCGGGCGGAGTCGCGGGTATCAGCTTATATAAAAAGTAGCCTTTTCTTCCGTGCGGAAATAAAACCTTATGCATACCTACCCAGCGGCTAGCGGGGCAGGATATGTCAGACTCTTACTGACTAAAACTGCACGCCGCACGCGGCGGTAAGACCCGTCATGGAGGCCTCACGGGGGCCTCTCGTACCATCTGACGCAGGTGATCTCTGGTAAGGGGTGCTTCGGGGATCACTTGTGTCTGATTCGTGAGGAGCCGACGCCCGAGTGCCATCACTGCGATGCGGGCGAGGACTCAGGGCTGCACACGCTGGCCGAGTTTCCGGCGTGGGAGATGCCGAAACAGGGCCTCCTGGCAGCCCTCGGGGTGGCAGTCCTCACACTGCTGGTGTAGATCGCAGCGATGGTGCAAAGTGCGGACGCATGGTCGGCCGCCGCCTCCTTCTGCGAGCAAGTGATGCTTTAGAAAGAGGCGGCGGAAAGGGTTCGGGAGAGGCTGCACAGAGCTCTCCCGGACGGCCGGCGGCGACGAAGGCGTCAGAGGTCTAACGACCTCCGTCGGAGCCGCCTGTCACCCTAACAGAAGCAGGCCAAGGCGGCGGCGCGTGAAAGCGAAAGTAGCCTATATGTTGTCCTGTAAGTGATGGTAGCTGAATGGATAAGGACGCGGCCTCTACTCAGAGGTATCGAGTTCGAATCCGGCCGGACAGTACCAATGTGAATTTCCCTTTGTGGAATTTATATGTGCTAATCACATGATTTACCATCTGCTGACGGTGAAGGAAAAACATCGTGAGGAAACCCACATATCCTAGAAGAAATTCTAAGGACATGTTCGATCCACCAAACCCCATTAGGCCAGCGTGTGTGGATTAAGGTCTAAACCCTCTCAGCTCTCTCGTTAGAGGAGAGGAGACCCGTGCCCAGCAGTGGGACATAAATGAGTTGATATTATTATATTGTCCAGAAGTACGAACTATAAATACTATAAATCGTACCAAGTTTGATCATCTTTCCAGTAGTTTTTTATCCATGCGTGCACATACAGATACACAGACAGACAGAAAGATAAAAAAAATTACTGATTGCATTTTACCATTGGTATTGATCACCAATCATCCCCGAATAGTATGTTGTAAATATTTCAATGTACAGGATTTACCTCTCTACAGTTTTATTGACGTAACCTACGACAAACTTATTATTTGCGGTTGGTACAGTAATCGGGTCTACGGATCGAACCGCAAAATTAAGTTTGTTTTTTATTGTATACATTATCGGTCAAGTTACTTATAGTGTTAAGCTAGCTTATAGCATGCTTAACATAATAACAACATTCAAATATGCGTCTTTAGATTACACGTTGTTACAGAATGTTTTGAAGATATAAAGGTTCACTGCTCGTTCCCCGTAGGTGATGGCGTGATAATAAGTAGCCTATGTGTTGACCCGACTTCTTAATAATATTCTTGCCAAACTTGAAGTTAATCCATGCAGTACTTTTTGAGTTTATCCCGGACATACATACAGACAAACAGACAAACAGACAAAAATTCCTAAAACTATATTTTTGGCTTCGGTATCGATTATAGATCACAGCCCAAGTATCCTTTTAAAAAAATATTCAATGTACAGTTTTGACTTTTCTACCATTTTATTATATGTATAGATAATGTACTGAACTCACAGGACGTGTAGTTCAAAATAAACTGACAAGTTCTACCTTGAGGGTTTAAGAAGTAAAGCCTTTTGCCAAACAAATGACTTTGTCATTCTATAAATCCATGTATGCGATCCAATGGGAGTATTTGTTTAACGGTCGATAAACGACCAAAGCCATACTTCTTAACCAAGCCTAACTTTTTACTACTTTTCCTCGTTCAGGTTTAGTGTATACGGTTTTTAGGAGAATGTCTGCCATTTGGGCTCACAAAGCCCAGAGGAAAATCTGTACCAGAGCCTCGTCCGTCAATCGGCTGGTATACTAATTTGCTGGTAAGTCAAGTTTGGTCAAGATCTTTTAATGTATTTGCAAAACACCCCGTACAGCTGTATTACGATATTAAGCTGAATCCGTGGTAGCTCTTTGATTCTATGAAATTCATAAAACTGGTAAGTATTGTATTTGATAACGAATCGACTGCCATGGATTCCAAAATGCCCTTTTGTAAAAATGTCCGCTTGTAAAAGCCAACAAATCAATCAAAACAAAATAAGCGGTTCCCGGGTTCCGAAGTGTGAACTTTGAACGCAATCGGAAAATCGCCAAGAGGATGATGATTACACAGCTGTTTCCGATACTCTATAGAATGAAGGAAATAGTAAAAATTCATGATGCCAAATATATTTTTTAGAAGATCCTAAAATAAAGTATTATATTTTATTAAATTTAACAAAATCTTAAAATCGTAGGTACTGTAATGAGTACAACTGCTGGTAAAGAGTGAAACGAGACACAAGTGTGAGTATCTACACTAACACTGACAGTAAACAATAATAGTAAGTAACATACCTAATATATAATGGAAAAAAATATTTTAGAGCCAATTTCCGAGAATTTATATAGCTATCTCAAATGAGATATTGCAGGACAACGACGAATGGTTTACTCGGGCCGCTAATGCATTTTTCGTGTTGCACTTGAATTAATGCGTCTCCAGTTTCATTTCATGGGGAGTGGCAGCGATGGGCGGGTTAATAACCGTGAAACGGTCGTATAAAGTTAATCATTTTATTTGACGTGAGCTTTACTGGCCATTCGTTTATCTCACGATACGTTGATACAAGCTGCCACCGTGCAATGCTCATTTTACGATACAGTATATGTGCATTTTAAGATGCAATACTGTGGTATACTGTGTCATTAAATCATTTTTCATATTCAATAAACAGGGCTATCACTTTAAAGAACGATGCCTTAAATGCGGGAAATCCAAGTTTCTCCACTTTCAATAGTATCCTATAAGATCCGCTATGAAAAGTAATATATACACTCGAGAGCAATGAATCCGGGTCACTTAAAGAATCCTAAAAATCTCGGAAACTAAAAATGCTAGGTTAATGCAATAAATTGTATTTAATAGACAATGTAATACTCCTTAAATGAAGGTATTAAAACTTCTTAGTTATTGTAAAGTTATATCATAAAAAAATCAAATTTGAAAAAGGGCCACTTTCGAAGATGGAACTACGAAATTACAGCATTTGGTTTTGCTTTTGTTTGTAATCTGTCATTTATGTGGGTACATAAACCATGTTGATAGTGCTCTATATTCATTATTCAAGCTGAAATTATGTCGCTTACGCCTGAAGAATGCACCAGAATACTTACAATGCTGGAAACCGGCCGGAGTCAGCGCGATACAGCCAGGACTGTCGGTGTGTCGCTGTCAACAGTACAAAGAGTTCTCCGACGTTACGAAGAAACTGGTTCTAACCTACGCAGACCAGGAACGGGCAGAACCAGGTGTACCACAGCACGAGAAGACCGATACTTGGTGAACACCATGCTTCGAAATCGCTTTCTCACAGGAACTGAACTCACCAATCAGTTTCGACGCCTCGGAGGAAGTAACCCAAGTGCATGGACAGTAAGACGTCGGCTTGCTGAATCTAACTTAAAACCCCTTAGACCTGCAAACGGCCCTAAACTGGAGCGTGGGCATCGTATTTCGAGACTAAGATATGCCCAGAGCCACGTAAATTGGAGTATTGAAGATTGGTCAAAAGTTATGTTCTCCGACGAATCAAAATTTATGCTCTACAAGCACGATGGAAGACACAGAGTGTATCGAAGACCAGGGGAAAGATTCAAGCAAGCATGCATCGAAGAAAAAGTAGCCTACGGTGGTGGGTCTGTACTTGTGTGGGCCGGAATTTCTTCTGAAAGTCGCACAGAGCTGGTGATCATAGAAAACGGCTCTTTAACTAGCGTAAGATATGTGGAAGAAATCCTCAATGATCACGTTGGTCCATTTATGGTCAATTTAGGTGAGGATGCTATATTTATGCATGACAATGCCCGACCTCATACAGGTAGGATTGTGAATGACTACCTTCAAGAGATGAACATTACTCGTATGGAGTGGCCAGCGCGCAGCCCGGATATCAACCCGATCGAGTATGCTTGGGACGAGCTAGGCAGATGCGTAAAACAACGAAACCCTCCCCCAATCACGCTTCGTGAGCTCAAAATTGCTCTCACAGAGGAATGGGAGAATATTCCCCAAAATCGTATAAGGAACTTGGTGTACAGCATGCCAAACCGCGTAAACGCAGTAATGGAAGCACGAGGAGGCAATACGAAGTATTAAAATTCAAGAAAATCGTAATAAAGTTCAAAAATTTCATGTTTCCTATTTTTGTTTTAAGGAGATATCAGCAGTTTTTTTCTTTATCTAATTTTGTGTTAATAAAATGTATGGTGACTCATATTTTTTTTACTTTCATTTAAGGAGTATTACATTGTCTATTAAATACAATTTATTGCATTAACCTATCATTTTTAGTTTCCGAGATTTTTAACATTCTTTAAGTGACCCGGATTCATTGCTCTCGAGTGTATTTCAATAGCAGCTTAATATGATCCTCAAAGTGAAGTATTCTAGGAAACACTTTTATGAAATCTGAGTAGGTATACCTACCTGGTTTGTCAAAAATATTCGAACTTGTTCAAATATATAATTTTATTGTTAATCTAACCCTCACCGGTACCTAGCTGCTTTAATACATCTAATATTAGCTAATGAACAAACTTTGAAATTCATATCACATGACTATTAAAACGATCCCCACGAATAGTGTATAACACTCAAACTAAAAGTTTCATCAACATAATTTATTCGGGACGCTCCGAAGAGTGGTCCGCTGACTCCGTAGCTATTTTTTTCTTTATTCGTACAGGATACGCTTAGAATTTTGGGGCCTGCGATTTTTCAGAGGAAACTTCAATTGTGCAACACGGTCACGTAGTTTTTTAGCGTCACGCGAGCAGACATGCGCCTGAGTGTAATAATATCATATAGGCGGCAGCCTATATGATATTATTAACACATAAGCATGCCGGTGGGCACACCGGCATGCTTATGTGCGCCTTAATGCTGATGGCTACCAACAACGTGACATAGTATATAGAACTATGTCGATGATGCGAGAATAATTTCCAGAACCACCTATAGCTTCCGTGAAAATATAAAGTTTTTTTTTTAAACAATTAATATAGACTTATAATCATCTAGGAGTGCTTATTTGATAATTTTGAAATAATAACTTGAGGCAAATTGTGTATATAGCGGCCCTCAAGATTAGCCCAGTCAATCGCACCTATACCTAAGCCACGAAAAAGGTTTTCCATTTGGAATTTGGGTATTCCTATCGTGGAAACGTCCAACTAAACCAAACAATGGTGAATTAATAGGAGAGCGAACTCTGGACTCCAAAGCACAAGCTTCGAATGCACCTGAGATTGGCGCTCGGATGCGTGAGGTGGAGAGACTTTGTGGAAATTTTCTACTTTTTAATTATTCATAACATTTCCTCTTTCATAACCAGGAATCTATAAAAATTCACAAAAATACAAACAACCACAATTTGTTTTATATAAATCTCATTCATTTTAGGAAAAGAAAGGCAGTCATTGCGATTTGTGAAATTGTTACATTCGTCTGCGGCCAATCCTGTCATGCGACAATCATCCTTTAAAAACGCTGCCGACAGTTTTGTCCGCAAGTGACGCCTCTGCACCAACGGGTTTACCACGTCATACGAAACGAAGACGAGACATTTTTAACTAAACCTTTTGAATAAAAGCTATACTAGCTAGCTAGCAAGTTTTAATCGCACAATATACGTTACAAGTAATCTTTTTTGTTTATAGGCAAACGAGATCAAGGCTTTTTGTCTCTGGCAATTTACAAACAAAACAATCAACATCAAAAATAATCTTAAAATCCAGATGAATAGCGAGGGTTGGCGTCACGACAGAATAAAAACAAAAACAAACCGAAGGTAATTCCTCGTGTTATCTTGATCTTAAATAAAACTGATTTTGTTTCTTTGAAATACATTTGAAAACCATTGTTTAAACTCGGATTAATTAGATACGAAAATTGAACTAGATTGTCTACAAAAAGTTCTTATGTCTTTAACATTTGAATACTAAGAGATCTCGTTTTCTGTCGTTAATTTAACTTTCTACGTGCATACATTTTAACACAGCTCCGTCTAGACACAAGCTAAGCATGGCTTGCCATTATGGATTCTCAATATAAATAAAGATAGCTATATTTTTTATAATTTGTCATATTAGATAATAACGTGATTACTACACTATACAAAATGGATCAAGTCGAAAGCCACCAAGCCAAGGCAAAACATCGACGTTTCAATGAAAAAACTGTTTTGTATTCATATGGCACTGAGGAAGCTAATTCACTAACGCGACAGAAATCGTTTGGAACAATTGGAACCGCTTTTATTGGAGTGATTTGTAGCGTATTCTTTACTTCTACGAAGTGAATATTTCTGTTATATTAAGATTTTCTACGTATACGAAAGTTAAAAAATATTCAGGAAAAATACAACAAGAAGGGTTCTAATATTCACAATTGTATGTTTGTAATAAAATATAGCCGGACCCTGCGTACAGTGAGCCGAAATGAGAACGTCATTCAACGCGGTGATCAATCTATCGGTAACGCCGAAGTGACGCATCGACGGACAGCGAAATATATCGATACCGACCTCCCACGCGACCCTACGCAAAAACACCTAAGTATAAATAGATGTGTACATATTTTAGTACCGCTCAATTACTTAGATTGGAACAGTCGAGGATGGAGATCCTTTTTACATACTTCAGTCGCGTCATACATATTGTACGAATTTCCGATCCACTTGGAGTGTTTGTTTATCCAACGTTATTGAGAGTTACTTTGACTAAAAGAAGTTTTACTGATCTAGGTCTACAGATCTAATTTTTTGGGGTCCCTGCTAGTTTTATTCCGTATAGCACGAGAGAGAATGGAATTGGATTGGTATATATGCCTATACACTTATTAAAATAAATGTACCTACATTACTTTGGATGCATTCAATATTAATGATTATTAATTTTCATCATTATCATCACATTGTTAGTCCTAGTTATATTCAAGGCTTATACTTTGGAGCCGGGGGTTGACTTGGGCCCCGAAGATTGTAATGGGGCCCGTATAAATATAATTGTATGACTGTAAATCTCGTTATTCTCATTTTAAATTGGGTTTGTATAAATGCATTTTGATACTTACTATATGTAAATGTGAAAGTATGTTTGTTGGCTTAATATTTTTTCCTTCTTTCGAATCACAAAATCGCAAATCGTATACAATGGAATAATTAACATGCCCTTTATACAAAAGAATGCAGATTTCTAAGGCAAAAAATAAATGTATACACGGTACATTGGTACAGTAAAGTTGATTTAACGATTCCGTAAAAAAAACCTCAAACATTTTTTGGATTTAAAAAGTATAAAGCCAGTCACCAATTGTTTGGGGGCTAAACGCAAACGGCTCAATAAAAGCCGGCATGTCCCGCTGGTAAAGAAAAGTGCCAGTCATTAGGGCGAACGGACGAAAACATTCGGTCCAATTATCCAGGCCAAGCGATGGGCAGAAAAAACGCCGGCTGAAACCGAGACCTAATGATGACGTCAAACGGTGTCATCAATCTATTTCGGAGACCTAAAGACCTAATGAAAACTTAAGCATTACATAAGTTAGGCTTCAAGGAAATATATTACTAGTTCAACGATATGAGCCCACAAATATTTGGTATGAATATATTATTTACCGCTTAACGGACATGAGGGACTTCGAGCGAATGTCACCAATGAATATAAACGCGTTTAATTCAGTCTAAGCTGGTTTATCACATTGTACTCAACGACATTCATTGAGGACTTAATATAAACAGTTTAGTTGAAGGGATTTTCATTGCTGAGATCCGCTCTCAGTAAATTAGTTTTCATGTTGGAAAATTTTAAATTCTTAAAAGTGATTCTAAATTTTCAGTCAACTTTCGAAAACCTGTTTTAGCCAGTTTATTTGTCTTCAAGGGGTTCTTAAAAGTGGAGGAATATATTCTAGGAATGGCAAAGTGCCAGGATCAAATACATTTTAATAGATTCAATTGTGATATACAGATGTCATTGTACCGTTTTGATATGACATCTGTGAGGGCTTTATGCACATTTTCACCTAACATTAAAAATACCATTTAAAATTCGTCTGTTTTAATTACAATGGAGGAAACTCGAGCTATGTATAAAGATAGAAGCATTCGGCGGGCTATTTACTCTGCTTACCCTAGAGACACAAAGGGGAAAAACAAAATAATGGACGATATTTCTATGAACTACAAAGCTTGCCAGCAGGTAACAAAGTTCGCTCTACTCCTTAACTTGCAATTTCAGATGCGAAAATTATTTTTCATTAACGCTCGGCAACATTTCAATATACCGCCACGCCAGTGGAATTAAAATCAATTACTTCCTTTACAACAAAACAAACTTCTAGAAAATTCTCCTCATTGCTCCAGTTTGTAGCTATTTCAACAAAATTCGTTTAACGACTCAAGTGGTGTAACTGTTTGGTCTACATTAATTTGATTTGTCCAAGCGGGTGATGCATTTGTGGATCATATTATGGAATAGGTATCTAAATTGTGACACAAGTTATTCAAAATATTGCGATATTTACTTATCTAAGAAAATCTTTAAGAAAGTCTTTTGTAGGATAAGAAAACATATTTAAAGTCGTAACATATAAGGACTTGAAAGCCAAGAAAGCAATTTTCATGTAAATTTTGTCTTTTGAGAGGATAATAAAAAAGTCGATTACGAGGAAAGTCGCAAAGAAACTAAGAATGTACAGTCAGTGAACCCTTTTCACTGAGAAATTCAATAAGCCGGTGTACAGAGGCCCCTCACGATGTTCTTTAGCCTGGTTATGATATTGTTAAGGATCGAGTCCTACCGAAGCCACTGACACTAAAAAAGACGTGACTGTTTTATACGATCCTATCCCACGTTCGTGAAAAATCGGCGTACTTCGAAAGTCTCCGATATAAAGAGATTCGAATAGGCATTCATCGGATCACGCCACTTACAGGATAATGCAAGTCTTTTGTCTGTGTCGTTCAATCAGTGCTATACTTTCATTCATTCCGGAGTGAATGAATCTAAAGAACAAGAGAATCGATAGAAGCAAATCTAGCTTCAATTGTAGCCAAATACTTTTTCATTCTTAGGATTAGATAGGAGGGTATATAAACTTGAACGTAAATACGTAAGCACTTCATTGGTCAGGATTTGTTAACATCTACTGTTTTCATAGGAGAGGATAATATCTGGTCTTTTACTGAAGAAATATTGTATTGGTGGACCGTAAAACCACAGTTAAACAAGACTAGTAAACTTTAAACCTAGTGTTGTGTTTCTGTTAGTGAGAAAAATTGCTAAACTTTTGAGTCCGAAAGTAAGTCGAGAACACATGAACATTTCAGAATATCCAATTGTTATAGGTAGGCTATCAACAGACAAGATATAAATTATGTTTGTTTACTGACTTAAAAACTGTACGCAGAACTATAACAGCAATTGTTGTGGTTGCTTTTAATTTGTATTAGGAATATTGGTTATTAAATATTTCGTCAAAAAAATCTTGAAAATGGGTTTACTACATGGCATATCATTGTGATATTCCATGTGGTGCACCCGGGCAACAGTGCCACCTACTCGCAGCAGTAATTATGGCCCGGAGATTGGGCCTGGGTCACCGTTTTGCGAGGGAAATACCTCTTAGGTCACCTCTCTTAGGTCTGAAGACCCAAGACAGCGTGTGGTTTTATTTGGTTCGAGTCCGACATAACCACTCCCGATGGCTAACGAGAGTGGTATCCGTGGGTATTTCTGCACAAAAAAGCAGCAATGATATGCTACCATTCCATTAATACCTATTTTTCCATTAAAACTATTATATTATATTTCCATTAAAACCTATTGCTATTTCTGATGACGGATAATTAACTTACTCTTCTAAAGAATCTTTTTAATTTGAATTTGGAATGAATGAATTACAAACCCTAATGAACCTGTTACCTATTCTATTCTATAAAGAGGCTAAATTTGAATATCGTTCACTAACTGAATCTCAGTGAATATTCGGAACGATTATTGGAATGGGTGAATCGCTAGACACATTTTTGCGGTTTCAACGGCAGATGTCGAGCCATTATCAAACACACACACCAACGATCGCGTGTTATCGCTCCTATACTGTCATTTTAACAGATTTATTGCCCGTTCCATCTGACCCCACACACTCCCGTTCTATATAAAACGTTTACTGAAAATCTGCGTCACCTCAACTATATTGAAAAGAATTACGATGTCATTTGTAGTACTTTAACCCTATAGAATTAAAAATTATATATAAAATATAAGAGATATATAGAGTGCCAGAGGCTTCCAATTCAGGGTAGGGAGGTCAGACGATAGTTACTCCCATAAAAGCCTAGTATATCTCTGGACTTTTAAGTATAATGCTTAGTCGTTAGGCTCAAACAGTATATTAGAGTATGATTAATTTAATAACGCATGTGACTAAAGTTTGCGTACAGAAACCTAACGTAAAATTTTAAACTCATTATACCTACTTGACCGATCCTTTTCAACTTCTTCCGACGCAGCTTTTCGCTTTGTTTCCCTTTCATTACATTGTTTTGTTTGGTTGCCGTTTATTAATTTCCTTTAAAGGCCACAACCTACAGGAAAACACTTATTCATATATATACAATTAACAACATACGAGGAAATAATTTATTTTTTAATGAAAATGCTATTCAACTACTTAAAATGTTCTATTAATATAAACAGGTAGCAATTTTAATTCAGACTTTTAACTCTGAAATCGTGCAATAATTTTCTACTTTCGATGCCGACTGTACAACATACCATAAGGGGAATTTGTGGCACATCTGAACGAGTGACAGTAAAGTGTAATATTAGACGATTTATGGGGCGTTAAAGGCGTTGAAAACCATTAGTCGCCGTATAAAAGTGCTCACCAAATAGTAGGTAGGTATCTATACCATGTATCATCTTTTCTAGATTCAACAAAAAATATAGGATCTAGAATTCGCAATGATATAGGATCATTGAAAAGGTAAATAATATGTAATCTTTACATATTTTCTTTACAATAAATGCTTTAAAATAAATCGGCTGAATAAGCTTTTATTTTTAGTAGGTATTGTTCCGTGCTGGTCACGCATATCTACTGCGTTCACCATTCACACAATGAATTCGCCCTCTATGGGCGCACTGAACGGTAAGCGTTAAAATTATTGGAATTTTATTTAAATAAAAAACTATTCACTGTGTCGGGAAATACGATGTTCGGAAAGCGAGGCCTTGCGTCGCGAAGATGTGTCGTTTAAATAGCTGAGCGCGATGTATTCGGAGCCACGTTTATATCGTATGTTATTAAATTCTTTTCCTTGAGACTGGTGATAGCAATCGTCTTATTCAATTACACGCCAAACAAGGCATGAGAATAGCTGACAATGGCTGTTGGGAGAAGGAAATGTCGCTATTGAAAATACGAAGCTTCTTTCATTTAATTTTGTCTTGATGTGACAACTCTGACAGGCAGTCGTAGTGTTTTTATATAATAAAAGCTTGAAAGAAATCAGTCGTATACATTAAAAGATAAAATGTTTCAATGTTAAATGGAGCAGTATAAAACCTAAATCTTGGAGCATTTTTATCAAAACTGTTAAATAAATGATCCGTAAAATAGAAAGAATAGGCTTCTTGGTTTAGTGATTTCATTAAAATGATTCTTTATGTAAGTTTTGTAGTTATTAATATATTTTATTAATCATACATAACACTTCATGTCGCAATTAAAATTATAGCCTAGATTTTCTTCCATACAAAATTAATAGTTTAATAATGGGGCCCCTACAATATTTCCGGGATTCAAGTCAACCTTACCTGCAAGCTGGAACACAAAGAACCCAACCAAATCGTGGAAAAGAGGAATATGTGAATGGACCAGCATCCAAGATACAAGCTCTGGATGCAACCAGGATTGGTGCTCGGTTAAATAAAGACGGCAAGAAGGAAAAAAAATATTAGTGTCGTCCCGTAGTTCACCGTCACAAGCTGAACAGAAATTACGTAGGCTAGGAAATCACTTCATCTTCCGAGCCTTTCAGTGTAACTACGAAGCGGCTGTAGGTACTTCGTTATTTTCCGTGAAGCGACTCCACATCCATTGGCGATATCGAAGTTCTGTAGACCAGTTCTGTTGCCAATTTATTAGGGCTCCAACAACTACCCGTGACGACTGCCATAGATCTTCGTATGGGAACTAGGATGGACCGATGACTTAACATGCTCTCCTAGGCACGGAGGGGTCTCGATGTGTTAAGGATGATCATTGTTCATCCATCCTAAGACTGACTTGCTAGTATTGCTTGACCTTACAATGTGTTAAACTAATCAGTTAACACTTAACCACGAGCGTCTCGCATTACGTGGACTAGGAAATCACCATCCCTCTCTAAAAATTGTAAGGTAGATCTCCTCAGAGAATCAGACATCGTATAAAACAAATAAGTATATAAAATTATTTTATAAATACCTTACCCATTATAAAAAGTTACTGTGCCTATAAAATAATCCAATGTGTACGTACCCATGAAATTCATGTTACATACGACTAAATTCATTGAAGTATTGCTAAAGTACCGGCTTAGGTAACTTACTTTAGGTCGTTCAGCGTTTTAGTTATAATTTTAAAAATAGCTCACAAATTTAGTGGTAAGCCAAAAAGAGAAAATCCAATTTGCACGACTTGACCGTCTGTCTCAGTTGGGATTAGAGCCATGACAGTAAACGTTTATTTCAAAGAGATTCATTTAAAATACATCATAGATATTTTAAAAGCATATCTCCGTGCATATCTCGCTCGTCACAAACCGTAAAGCATTCAACTAGAATCTTGAATAATAAGCGAGCATTTCCTCAACTAACTGCTATTAAAAAACTTTTTTAAATTTCATCGGTACTTAACTTCTGTATCTGTGAATTTCTGCAACCTATCTTTATAGGGATCTATACCTACATAACTACGTCACAAGAAGGGTTTGATATAACGTTTCATATTTCGAGTTGGCTTTGTCGAGGGCACTCACTTGTTCACGTATTATGGTAACGGATATTGCTCGCCTGTCCAACTCCTTTCCAAAGCAATCTGTGTTTGACAGATTTCGCAGTTTTGATCACTCGAGCGAACCTATACCCTAGCCTTTCAGAAACCACCGCTCCATTTTATTTATATTTTCTTTGCACAGCAAGAGAGACTTTCAATAAATAAACTGTAAGCCAATATGTAAAAATTGAAGCATAAGAATCTAAGTTATAACATTGACCTAATATTTCAAGAGGACCTATATATTATTATATTTATAAAATCCAACTTCAAATAAGTTATAATAACATCACACGCTATTAGCCATACAATTTTAGAACAGGTATTAACCACCGCACATTAAAAGCTAACCTTAATGGGCATTAAACACACTTATACGCATAACAGCTCTATTGGATAGACACCCACAGAGTTGCGGTCAATGTAAATTTATAATCTAATAGCTGGTTTACCTGAGATAAAAATTGAAAATTGTCAGCACACATTACTTTCACACTAGGGTTAGAAAATCCGCTTGGGTCACACAGAGGTACTTTTAATGTCACCTACAATGTTATCTGAACAAAGTTATAATATCGCCAATCACACCGCCCTATACTTATTTATTTAAGTTTTTGTACATTTTAAGTAGTTTACTGTAACTGACTTAATGAATTTTTGGTTATAAATTTTAAATCCAATACTCTGAAGTCTAGTTTGAAAAAGTAACTGATCAGATGTCGTCTAAAAGAAATGTATGGAAGAAAATGAAATAGGCATTGCGCTGATTATGAATAATTGACACAATGCCAAGCAACTTTTGACTTTGACTCTGACTTTGTAGTATTTATTTTCTAAACCACGAGAAGGGGCACAGTGAGCTCTAGCTACCCTAATTACCGGCGGGAACACAACACGATTATTATGACCACGGTCTTCTGTAGAGCGGAGGTACTTCCCCAGTCCGACAGCTCATTTAGGACGGGAGATACCGTCGTGTGAAGGAGGTATCCTTCAACGTCACAGTAGAGTAGCAGTCGTTCAAAGGACGCGCTGGTAGTGGCGATTTTCAAATCGTATAATTCTTTGGTATGCAATATATATTTAAATACAATATAAATTCAATACCAACCAAATATTTGGCTGGTAATGAAGTAGATATATAGGTATCGTTACAAGCTAGTTATCGTTTTCTTAAAAATACAGCAGATTTTAAGTCCGTTCAGTAGTTTTTGGGTCTATCGCGCACAGATAAGAAAGTAAAGAGACAAGAATTTCCGAAAAATATTTTTGTGTTCGTAATTGTTGAAATAACACATAACCCAACTCCTTTATTTAATATCGCCAACGTAAAGACACAACTAATTCACAATTTTAAGATAGTATACATAATATATAGATAGAAGATACATAAAGTTAAAACAATAGCGAAGCATTTCATACACTTTCACTTCAAAATACATTTCACAACAGACACTCAACAAATTGAAATTATGTACCTACGAAATTTTCTTCGTATTTATACAAGTCTTCTTATGATTTATTTCTTTGGAATGAAGATAAATTGAATCGTTATACTAAATTAAATCTTCATTATTCATTGTCACTGTACATTCTCGTTGACTCATTGAGTTAAATAGTAGTCCAACATTGTTACCATGTCTGTATGAGATTTTAGCTTTTCTAGCGACTAGAGAGTATCACAAACTTTTTTATTGGGGTGCGTCAATACGATTTACAAGAAGCTGTAAGTGAAGCCAGCTAAGTGAAGACCACCGTTGTAAATGCCACCCCTGACTAATACCAACATTAATTAATACTGTATGTATTCTCTAGTCTCATGCAACATGCCGCAATTTTTACAATGTAATATAGCATCTACATTGAGTATATGAGGCTCTCGAAACCCTGGTTGAATGCAGATTCTCCTCTTAGTCTGACCCCGAGAGGAGAGGAAAGTGAATCAGATGGTATTCGCTCCCATAAAAGCCAAACAAACCAAACTATGGAGGAGTAGGAGAGCAGATCCCGGGCTCAAAGGTACAAAGTTTGAATGCAACTGAAGTTGGTGCTTGGTATTTATCCAACTGCTACGAAAACTTCGTGTCTACGTTTTCGTAGCAGTTTAGTTTCTGGCTACAGAATAAAGTAAACGGAATATAGTTATAGATCTATCCTCTTTCTGTTAATAAATAAATAAATAAATTGATACTTATAAAACTAAATTTATGTGCTAAATGATTTCTTAAGTACCTAAGTAAGTAGATCGATCTCTGTTTATAGTACGAGTATTAAAAAAGCTGAGTGGTCGTCATAAAGATATGTAATTAACTTACTTTAATATAACCAAAGGTAATTTTATTTGCCTATCTTATAATCTCATGGCCTAAATTACGATAGAATATTTAATTTATGTAGAGGTTACTTTATCTTTCATTGACGTCACAGACTAGACGTGTTAGGTAAATTAATTTTAATGTCAGCAAATTAATTACACAGTAACTTTAAAAGCTGTCGATAAAATTCATAAAATTCTTTGTAAAGACGTTATACATTATAAACACAACAATATTGATATAGAGGTAGGTATGCCTCTATATAAATATTATTGTGTTTATATGTATAACGTCTACGTAACGTACGTCTACGTAACCATTTACAAAATTAATATTAGGACATAATATCATAATATTATGTCCTTATATTAATTTTATAAATGATTCTGCTTTGCCTGATGCAGCAGTAATGTATGATTTATTTACGTATTCAGGTCGAAATAGGCAAATCATCATCATCTTAGCATTGTCCTCAGTTGTATCCGAGACTTTCTCCACGAGACCCAAAAAAAACTAAAAAAGGAGAAGTTCTCCTTCTCCTCATTTAGTTGGGTTTATAAGACTTATATAGGAGCGATTGTCGTCAAACCAAGGAGCGTCTAAATGATTGAATATAATATATTACTGAAATAGACTCTTGCTTGAAATATGTCTGACTTTCAATCCATTCAATGAGGGAAGGTATAAGGTACAAGGAACACTATTTTGAACAATACACTAACGCGCATACGGCATATTAAACATTGCGTACATGTGAACGTAAATAATACGTAACAAGTTGAATTTCATTAGGTACCTACCCAAATTTTCCATTACTACATGGGGCATACATAAAAACCCAAAGTATAATTTCCTATTGGAAAATACTACACCATACCACGTGAGCGTATGGCGCAGGTGACACAAAAATGCCAAGTATTAGGAATTTTCGTCGCACATGTAATGATATGATAATTCGATTGCCCATTGTGTATTATTGCGGTCGGTCGCGGTCTTGAACCCAATGGGAATATAAATTTTCAAAGGTAAATACGAAAAAGGCAGTGCCGTGAATCTTTTTACGACGCTATTGTATGGAAAAATGATATGCTCTCGTTATTGAAGAGAATCGTAAGCGTAAATTTTCACCTGTGCTATTGTAATAATATATCCGCAAAGCCATTATCATTTCGATTTTGTCATAAAATTTGGTTACGTGCACTTAATTTGAAACAAAGGGATGCTGTCCTTTGTTATGAAATTTTGTATGTTAATACTTACAGCAAATTCTTTCAGTTATTCTCACAATCACCAAATTATGATTAATACGGCTATGTTAACCTGTCTGCAACCTGTAGGCTTATAGACTACAGATAGGTAGTATTTTATGCATTTATGCAATAAAACACCTTCACATCAACTTAAACACATAATTATAAGCTATATAAAAACAAATTTAAGCTAAATATACTTACTGATTTAAATTAAATATGCTGATAAATATTACATAGTAAGCTATCCAATAAATTTATATTTGCATTATTAATTATCAGAATTATTTAGAATCGAATACGAAGGTTCGACTCTGGCAAGAGTGCCAAGTAGCAGAGTAATCTAAAACAATGACAACTTTTTCCGTTAGTTCGTATGAATTTTGTGAGATGGCTCTAGTGTGGTCTCCTATAAAGGTCGCGGGTTCATCTTTCCTGTTTAAATTTATATCTAAGTAGGTATACCTATACGTTATTCCCATTACAAGTATTCAAGTCAGAAGCATTCGTATCTAATTATTTAATTGTATCTAACTGTAAAAATATATAATTAATATACCTACAATTAGAAATTCTACTCATAACTATGTAACAAAATTACAACAGCAGTAAGAACAAAGAGATAAAAACTTAACCAGTCTGTGTCTCTTATCTCGGACCTAAAACTGCATGTACCAAGTACCAACTATGAGTTACTTCTGGAAGTTTGACGACGACCCACTTTAAGGATACCACTAGTACCTGATGGGTTTCTATTAACGTCATCATTACAGTAAGTTAGTCCCGGTTGCATTCAATGACACTTTGAAGCCCGGGAACAGCTCTCTTACTATTTTACAAGCACATGGCCCACCTGATGGGAAAGCGGTCACCGTGGCCTATGAACATGTGCAGTGCAACTTATCTTTACGGGAGCAACTGCCGTTAGTAATTCAACAGTTGTAGCGGCTTTCAGTTGAGTTTAGTATGGTCCCCGAAAATTATAGTGGGGCCCCATATACCCAGGTTTCTAACAACTTGAACCTGAATATTTCAACAGAAAATAAGAGTTATTTTTAAGAAGATTAAGTCATTACAGCATGATTCACGGAGGCACAAAAAATTCTTTAGTAACTTAGCGGTTAGTCATCGTGACTTTATTCAGTGAAGTATTTTTCCACGACACTGAGCACCGGAGTAACGGACAACGGTGACATAGCCGTTGATTTTAGCGTCACGATGGGCCGAACCAAAATAATGTGGTAAATGAATAACCCAACATTTTTGCACCCAAATGCCTGTGTTGATTAAAGAATACAGCCAGTAAGTACGCGTGAATTGAAACATTTAGCCAAGCAAATAAGTAAAAGACTTAGAAGGTAGTAGTAAATGAAAATGGTAACAAATTGTAAGTAAAACCCAACAGTACATATAAGCTGTTACGTCCTCATTTTTTAAAGTTTTATTAAGTAGTATGTAATCCTGAGACCCTTTGGCTTAACTGACAACACGGTTGGGTAATGAAGATCCATCCCTCGTGAGCCGCCCATCACTTTTTGGAACGAAGCGTTTTTGCTAAAGAGGGATTAGTGTACCCTCCTCGGGCTCGATTTTCCTGAGATGCTTTATCATTGGGGTTTCCGACTAACATGAGGTTAACTTGTAATCTTAGCTTTATTTGGTCGTTGTAGAGACTTAATACCTTCAAGCTTGGTAATGAAGCGGTTTTTATGAAGCCCCTTCCTTATTTGATTTTCTTCATATACTCGTAACGTCCCTTCAATGCTCGCTTTGTTACTCCTTTATTTCAATTGTTTAAGGATTAGCTAGGCCAGGCATTCAACCTAAGTAATTCCACTACCCTTGTCATCATGTACAGGCCGTTACGTAAAGCTAGTAAAATTGAAAACGGTTTACTTAAGTATAATACATATTACATAATAAAAAAACGTATCAAAAGACGCTTTTTATAATGAAACAGATTTTTCATAATGAAATTTAATTAACATTGGCAAACATTGCATGTTTTTAATTATCTTCTGAGTTACGTTCCGACGTTTCAGCAACTATATAGATGCTCTCCTTGCGTAAAAAATATGGAATACAGTGAAAAACGTCGAGTCAATTTGCGAGCATTTGTCTGGTCGCCTTTATTTGCCGGTCGAGCGGACACAAGAGGCCCCTGGCCAGCCACGGTAAATCAGCTTACATTTTTTCAAAGGTTTTCTGTGTTTGGCGGTCCTCGCATCACTGGCGTAAAAACCTTTTCATTTGTAGTCGAACATGTTCGCTAATTCCGTGTAAGTAGACGAGTGAGTCTGACCATATATCTTTTCAGTTCAATAAATGTAAACAGTGTTGTTTCATAACTTCAACGAAGAAGCTTCGTTTGTTTGTTATTTGAATTTGTAACGTACGTACGTACGTAAATAACTTGATTTTCTTTATTTGAACTTGGGATAGGGATTCAAATCGTCAGAAAAAACAACGCGGCTTTTCATTCCTGGAAAGTCTTCTTGACTTTCAAGCTGCGGTAATAAATCAAAAGTTATAGCACGATATCTGCTTCATAAAATGAAACAAGTATCATTACCAGTTATGGATTTATGCCCTGTCACTTTAGGCATTAATCAGGCATTTATTCAATCCGCCCTAAATGCCCGTCACTAACCATGACCATAATTTGTGAAATATTAAAGAGATATAATATTTCACATTATACTAATATTATATTTAACTTTTTCACATTTTAGTTATTTCTCAGCTAACTGTCTTCTCTAATAGTGTTCATTCGAATAAGTACTGGGTACTATAATTGTATTGCAACGATACACAAGACGAAGTGTACGAATCGTGACTACAATGTAATCAAGTCACATTAGTTCGCTAACATTTCTAATAAGATATAATAGCTATAAAGTCTGTGCACCTACTTCTAAATGGGTGGCTAATAGCAGATTCGAGGCACGTCGGGGCCGACTCTATCGCAGTTTTCAATCTAAAGTCGAAACTAGAAGATTTGTCACGTACATTGCAACTTTTACAAAGAAACCGTATCGTTTCCGCACCTTTTGTTGAAACTTTATTTACAATTACAATTTAATAATCAACCAACGAATAAATGTTGCACTTGAATTTATGTAATTCTTTAAATATTAAATTTTGATATATTTTTGTTTTATTCGGTCCTCAAAACTCGACTAAACATTTGGCATGCACGTACACTTCGCGTTCTCAGAAAGAGATGTAAAGTCCTTCTTGATGTGAACACGGCATGCAACAAATATGCACAAGAAAAGAGATACACATATACAATATTAAAAAGAAATGATGAAATGTTCGCATATCTGTAGCTGCGTCATGGATCTCGTGGATGTGGTCCGCAGTGCAAGTAAGAAAATGAATAACATTTTTCAATCGCCTAACCACCGATATATCGCAACATTGAGTGACCAAGAACGTGCAGTATGATCAACGACGCCTTCGATCACAATCCATCAAGTCGACTAGCTGAATGAAGCACAGCAATAGTCTAGGTTCACTTCAATCCGACGAAAAGCTCGCCTTTTAAGTAGCTGGATTTTACATTACCCCGTGACAATAGAGGAAAACCTGACGGAAAAAATAAGAAGGTCAGAGTACCCTACTCCCAGACAAAGGTTCTTTCTCTGTAAGCCACTCAAGGTGACACTTTACCCGGATTAAAGTTATCGTAGTCTGCCAAACTGAATACAAATGCTGCGGCGACAGGCTTGTGTTGTTCGCTCCTATGTACCTTGTTAAGATGATTAGCTGCTGCTGAAAATGAGATTATAAGTATTCATTTATGAGGCTAGTTTTTTAAATGATTTTTTATCAAATGTACTAAGCTTATTTTCATATGATCCTTTTTTATAGAATTTTATTCATGCTACCAGCCTTTAAGTGTCCTAAGCGAATAATAATACTGAGACTAATAAGAAGTGATATAATTTAAAGTGTCAGAAAAGCCAGTTTCTCATTTAAATAAACCAAGTTAAGAGTTAATTGTTAAAAGAGGAAGTCGTAAAGTTCATTCTTGTAAGAACGAATACGGATACTTCTCGTTGAGAGCGTTCCTTCGGGAAAACTTGGCTATCTTCAGATATTTTACAAATTTTCTAGGGCTTTAAAGTGACCACATCATTTTCTTATCCTTTGCACTTTAAAAGAAGAGCCCTTCATGCCCTAAATGTCATCGCTTTCTCCAGTACAGTGATCGTTAAACAACTGAGGAAGATGCCCGCCGGCCAAATATAACAAACTCACTCATTCGATATTTCTTCATCGTCTGTCAAATAAACGAGCACAATAAATGTTTATTGTCCTCGAATTACTCAAGTGAGAAACGGCATAAAGAGAAAAGAATGGGGCGCGCGGAAGGGACCACGACAAAAGCGATCCTTCTTCGGACCACCAGCCGTGACGGCGCTTACATTAAGGTTATCGTCATCCGCCAAACTGAATACAAAGACTCGGCTGCGAAGAGCCCTGTGATTCATGTGACCGACTCGCAGTATTATCATACCATAATACTATATTGAGGAAATGTGACATGAACGCTCCTGAGTTTACGAGTTGTTCTTATGGAAAAGAAGGATTTGACATAACCACTTAAACGAGATATGTGAAGCTCTAGCTCTAGTCTCATTTCATTCCGTTATTTCAAAAAAATAATTATTTTACATAGTAATGCACATTACTTTATAGGCAAATTAAACTTAAATTATTTTCACAATATACATCGTCGATACTAATTGCCATTTTAATTTAAATCAAATATGTGTAGACTATGGCACTTTCATCTACCTACATGTAGCTCGATATACTGAAAATATATAATACATCATGTTTTTGTTTGCTGTAAGTATTGTTTAGGTAACTTATGTAACCATTAATGCATCCTTTTAAAAGCATAGTAATTTTTAAGAAATTTAGCTTGTGAATTAAATTTTAAACAACTTAATTATATTAGAACTTAAACAAATATTAATGAAACACACTAAACCAAAACCCAAAAATGAATAGAAAAAAAATTAAGCCAAATCAATTCTATTTCTTTTTATTTCCTTAAATTTTCATTCCATATAAACACATATCAACAGCCGGCATTCTTTCTTTATATGAAAGAACAGCCTCATACGCAACCAATAAAACATCCAAATCGGCCATGCTACGGTACAAACATAAATCGCAATCATGCCCTGTTACTCGTAAACTTGTAGCGTTTCACGTGACGTCCAATGAACGGCGGACAAAGGTCTAAATAACCGCTCGTAATATTATTACGGAGCGTAACATCGCAGAGACAAATCCGAGGTCGTGGCGTTATCTGTCGACCGTCGGATTCCTCCCGGGAGGAAACATTATCTAACGCCCTGTATTACTGCCACCCGATCTGATTTTCTCTAACGTACTATGACTGTATTCGAAACACAATAACATTTTAGTTTCATTTTGGCTACGCCTGGATTGCTGTAGATTTACACTTTTGTGTGTGTGAACTTTATTCTTTGTAAGTCTCATACTACGCAAACATATTGACTGTGCGGATCGCGGAGTGGATAATGGCCGCTTCGCCAAATGTCACTGCGTTGAATAATGTGTTAGGCTAGCTAGGCTCAGATTCTAAGGCTTAGAGTTCAAACACCTGGTAGTGGTTGTGGCTTGAAGATTATTTCGACAAGACTCCTCAACCATTGGTATGTCTGAGAATGTAATTTTTCTCTTAAAGTCCTGTCCCTTCCTCTGCCATCGTCTTTTGGGGACAAGAGTAGCTCTTGCTACTCGTAATAAATTACTACTAGCTAAATTAACGCCAGTGCCATACATCAAACTTTAGTCTGAAGGCAAAGCATACAAATAAACAGTGTTCTCGATTTACATAAGATGCCCGGATAGATAACTAGCATTATGTGTACATCGATCACTTGGCATCTGATTAATTAGCTAATCGTCTGAATATAATATTTAGATTATCCATGATATAAACATAATAAATACTAATGAACAACTGCTGCTTTTAATATGTTGTAACGATACAAATAATTTGTTAATAATCTACTATTAAAAGTCACACTTGATACAAATAATAATATCTACATAATTTCATTTAAATTCACAATAGTGGGCTTAAAACTGAAATGCATTTTCATTATCTCAGCGATCCTTTAATGATACGCTGTATCTTTCATACTTGTCATAATGGACTGGTAGCTTTGTGGAATATGCATTTATTATTTTCAAATAAGGCTCTATTATAAATAGCGTTTTATGTGATTAAGTGCGGTTTATGATCTTACACCGACCTACCTATTTTTATCGTATTGTGAGTTTCAGTTTATTAACTATTTATTGAAACTATTTTAAGCTAAAACTTTCTCCATTATATTTCTGTCTGTTTGCTTTTTATTTATTTATGCTTCTCTTTAATCGGCTGTTGTGGGCACCAATCAATCAGAGACGCACTTTCTTCCTTAGACTATTTTGATTGGATGACACATATTTAAGGCGTTTGAGTGCAGTATAGTTTTACAGCTTAAACTTAAAAAAAAATTATCTGCTTGAAAATAAAATAAAATGTCAAAATAATAACAAGAATCGCTTACCGCTTCCACACTGTCTTACAATGCTTAATACATATCTTGATGGGACTCAAAGGCATTTTTAGTATGCAAACGGGATATTATTTTTTTCGCGATATGTTACAATCTTTTTATAGCATTTCTGAAGCGTTCGGTGCAAAAATCTTCGAAGTAAAAATAATATTTGTATCAATAATACAAAGCCATGTAATTGCTCCAGAAATCAATTAAGTAAACTTAGCGTGCATTAATTAATTACTACAACTATATTAAAATGCACACGAATACTATCACGTTAGCCCGTAGGATAAACCCCGCACATAACGTAAACAAAGGCTCAGAAGTCATAAAATAAACATCGCACTAATTGAAGCTTATTATACGACACTTAATTAGGTTCATAAAGTACGACTTTTGCCCTCTAGAGTCCCAAAAGTGAATTACTTTGAGGAGTAACTTTCTGAAGAGATGAGTTTGTTTTGAACACTCTCGTATAAGTACGTTAATATAACCGCGTATTATGCTCGTACATGTCAAGATGGGTGAATTTGTCGATAAGTATGAAATATTCTTAATTATAAGTACACATATAACCATATCTGTAGCCCTCTAGAGGGCTGCTTGAAGGCTCTACGCGAGACACAGTGGGGAGCGGACTAGTTCTCCGAGCGTAGACTGGGGGTGACAGGACGGCCGCCTGTCACCTTATGTCCCACCGTTGGCGAGGCGACACGTTGCCCGCCCTACTACTTTCTGGGGGCATCGCCACTTTCTGGAGGAAAAGTGGGCCATCTTAAAACCGTAGATGGTCCGGGTCAGTTGGGGAGCGTGGGAAAAGCTTTTGGGGTAACCTCACCCTTCGGTAATTGGGACCCCAGCCGGCGTGTGGTTTTAGTCAGTTCGAATTCGACGTATCCACGTGGATTTCCACGTGAAATAATGGGGTTGGTATGCGTGGGGATTTCCGCACTGTAAAAAAAGTGTAGGTATGTGAAGGTGTAAGCTTATTTACTTAGTCGTGTGTACTTGTCATGGCAACCGCATATTCAAGCCGCCAGCACTATATGAGAATAGAAATGAACCGACCCCAGTATATTCGGAACTATTGTAAATTATGCAAATAGGAGCTCGACTATGTTGGGGGTTAAATTGACTGGATTAATTAGTAGCTATTGGGACAAACGGCGTCAGCCTTCAACACTGAACATTATTATTACTATGAATTATTTAATTTATTGTACCTAGTTTCATTCAACGCGATTACCATTTTAACTTATCGGCAGGTTGTATAGTGACTACGAGTATTACGAAGATATAATGTTCGTTTGTTATATAAATCAGTACCTAATAGGTACGTAAACCCTAATTTTACGTTTTTTGTAGAACGTGTTCTCCAAGGCACGGAAATATCCAGAACAATGCAAATATTCATGCATACAAATATTTTCACTGAACAGGGATCAAACCCGTGACCTCCGACATAGCAGTCGAATGCCCTACCACCACGCCAAAGTGGTCGTCTACAATTATTGTTTGGTAATATTATTTGATTTGTAGTACGATATTTTGTTTTATATCCTGCGCACGTTTAGACTATAGGACTATGCAACTGGTGAACATTATATATGTAAACAATGAAAGTAGAAGAATCCCAAGGCGTGTAGCAGAATCATAGCAAGTGGAAAGATAGCGTAGCCTAATAGAAAAAACCCGTGACGTATGTATGCATGTACTCACTACAATGTAGGTAATGATGATTATAATTTATGTAGGGTTCGAATTCAATTCAACAAGTTCTAGAATATTATTTTGAAAGTTCACGATTACTCTCTGCTAGCAGCATGTAGAATATTTTAAATACTTTATTTTAATATAAATATGGTACGGCGAGCAACATGCACTAATTGAACTTATTACCGTTCTCTGTGAAGGTAGCACTTTTTAATCTGTGCAACTTAACTAGCTCTTTAAGCAAGTTTAATGTAAAAATTAACAGGATATCTTGAACAACCCAAATGATATGCAGTATTTTTATACCATATGTCATGTGGTTACACCAAGTGATAGACAAGCACACGACCAACCTGATGAGAAGCGATCACGGTGGCCTATGAACGTGTGCAACACCTGGGGTGTCACACTCGCGCTGCCGACCCTGTAAAACCTCCAAATAACTACCCTTCCTGAAGAACCTTATATTGTATACGCTATCGCTAGAGAAAACCATAGCAGGGATATTATTCCACAGATTAAGGGTGTGTATTGTATAGATTAATGACGATAAAAGTCAAAGCCTTATCAAAGTATAGTGAATACAAAAAATACTTTGAAGTACTGTGAGCCCGTAATGGCGCAAAAAGTAAAATTTTACTAAAAATAAGCACTAATAATACAACTTTATAACGAGGTTGATTATCACAAGATCTTTATTACTTTTATAATTGATTCGCAAATATTTAAATATAGGTATATTAAAAGCATACAATCCTATAAGGAGGAATGACCTTTACCATTAGTTTTTTATCTACCTACTCCTCACTTGTGTAACCAATTAAGAAAGTAAATTATTAAAGTATGTCTAGTGCCTCTAGACGATTAATATCAAAATAGTTCTGTTATAAATTCATAAGCATTCACTATATATGATAATAATAATATGTCATAAATACGCTCTCCTAAATTAATTCCATAACATAAGTTAAATAACTTATTACACAACCTCTCCAAAGAGGAATGTGTCGTACCTTCACGTCAAATATTACAGCGTACAAACTTTAACGTACCTCCAAGCAAATATTCGAAACATGCGCACCGAATCGAAAACATGATAATTATAAAGCAGCTGAGAGTTCCCCAACCTAGGTATTTACCTAACCCTTATTATAAGGTTTAGCCATAGTAACTAGTAACATGAATGTTGAGGGCGAATATCCAATCTAGATTATCATTAAGCTTTTTTTCTCGAATTATTTCTATATACCTATTAGTGACAGCTGTATTTATTTAATTGATGATTTATTAGCACGACAGGTTTTATTTATATACCTATAATATGATTTAGATCAGAAAAAGAAAACATCCCAGGACGGAACTTAAACCCGAGACCAGTCCCTTACATTGCCGATTAGGTTTAATACTAATTTCTTCAAAATTTAATTGAGTACCTATAATATAAATATTATGTCTGTACCAAACATCTACCTATGGTACTCGTTACGGGTACCTAATTGGAGCCCAAAAATCCGACAAATGATCTAAGTACTGAATTTCAATATCTCCAGTCAAATTCATATTAAACTGATAACAGATGTACCGTTATCAGTTTAATACGAGCTCCGAGAGTTACTAAGTACATAAGTTATTAGAACGATTCTCATTTTTCTTAGTTAACCATCTATTTCTCTACTAGCACATACGTTGTAATAAATTTTCATATTGCAAGTGAACGCAATATTACGAGGTACGGTAAGTGCGTTATATTTCATGTCTGCGACCGCACCCGCCCGCCTACTTGATAATACAGTTATTCCGCGCACCTACCTACTCATTGAGATATTGTCTTATATGGCAACTTGATCGTTCTTCAACCATTATGATGGAAGACTTGGAATAAAAATTATACCTACTGTGACTTTGTTATTTAAATTATTTTTATGTAGATACAATTGTGTTTTGCGAAACTACGTTGCTATTAGATAGTGATTAACATCATTTATCTATTTAACTGAAGATCATTTTCACTTTATCAATTTTTTACGAGTTTCGTTACTGGCTGAATCCTAAACAAAGTTACAAAATACTTAAATTTGATTATGAAATTCTTTTTATCCTAGTGAGCACGACTGGTTCGGTGAATTTAGGCGAAACTAAACCCAAACTTACAGAAAATGAACTTCAACGCTTGTCCCTAGCGACACAGGAAAATATAAACGCTATGCGGCTCATGATTGAAACAGAGAAGTGAACAACATATCAGCCAATACTGGCATTCTTAGCATGAGCAAAGATGGAATAAATTTGTACGTAAGGAATGTTGTCGCCTGAATAATTTCTCACAATTTGAGCAAAGAACCAAAGGTCTGTCTTTGATAACAGGCGGTCTATCAAATTTAGTTATTGATAGAATAAAAAAGAGGCAATACGTTTATTGTTGTTGGCCTTAAAATATGTTAAGTTTTACGCAATTGTTTTAACGTAAGAAAAGTATTTTTATACATACATATTTATTAGGTGGCAGTCAAGCACACGGCCCACCTGATGTGAAGCAATCACCGTGAGCTTCATCATAGTAAGTACCTATATAGTTCCTTAAAATTATTCTACAGTCTACCACTGATTACTTGCTTCAGCATTAAGGACCATTAATCTTTTACCTTGTTTAATTCGCATAAACACCGTTTGTTTTCGAAACTTTCTGTTTCTGATCATAGATAAAATAAATATTATCATTAGCGTAATTTCTGAAAAATAAACAACCACGAAGATAAACCTTGCTACTTTGTCAATAGAGACTAGTATTCTGAAACGTTCACGTTCCATATGGCTGGAAATTAATGATTCGTAGCGAAAACTTTATAGCCAAGTAATTAAGGACTGCAACAATGCGCGATTAGGGGTAACGGGCTCATCCCTTGTAAACAGACATCACTGTCACTCGTATCCTTAAGTAGATCTCTCTTATTAGCCTTTATTAACAAGGTAATTGAGCAGAAGTTCCAATATAGTACGGCTTAAGGACTTCCTTAAGCCATACTACATTTGACAAAGATGTAAGTGAATTAGAATTCTACCACATATATCTACCTAATAAAGTAAATTGTGCCTCTGTCGCCTTTCTTTAATTATTCCATTAGAAATGAACTAGTGCAGAACTTATTTTCCAGTTTCAGAAGAAAATACTAGAATTAAGTACGTCCTACAATATAATAAAATGGTAGGAAAGTCAAAACTGTACATTGAACATTTTTTTTAAAGAATACTTGGGTGTGATCTACCATTGATACCGAAGCCAAAAATATAGTTTTTATAATTTTTGTCTGTTTGTCTGTTGGTCTGTATGTATGTCCGGGATAAACTCAAAAAGTACTGCATGGATTTACTTCAAATTTGGCACGAATATTATCAAGAAGTCGGGTCAACATAATAGGCTACATTTTATCACGCAATCACTTATGGGGAACGAGCAGTGAACCTTTATTTTCTTCAACGCATTCTGTAACAACGTGTAATCTAACGGCGCATATTTGAATGTTGTTATAACCATGCTATAAGCTAGCTTCATATAAGTAAACTTGGTGGCGATACCGACCTCCACGTGGGTGAAGCCGCGGGCAGAAGCTAGTTTATTTATATTTATTATATAATAGCCAAGTCAGTAGTTTGCAACTAAATTGACGTCAAGCTGAGGGCCGCCCCTGTAGCACTACCGGTGTATGTAGTGGTGACCCCAGTCCTGAGACTTGACCTTTAGCTTACCATCAGGCAAGGTGAAGTCATTTAGACGTGTACTATATAAAAATGCACGCACTGGGGTTGCACGCGTCCATAGGCCACGGTAACCGCTTTCCATCAGTGTGGGCCGTGTGCTTGTCTGCCACCTAAGTGGTATAAAAAAAAATAAGAAACGCAACTGAAATAACATGTTGTATATAAACAACAGTTCCATTAAAATATACATACCAACTAAAATAGCTCTCGTGGTAATTGTACGTATTAATTAATACCACAAAGTCTACATATTACCGCAGCCAAAATAGTTGCATATGTGCCAAAGTGTTATTTGAAACCTCAATTTGGCCTCTATTATAAAGCTAGAACGATGACATATAAGTACATACTTACCGTCAACAACGAATGAAACTTACAGAATTTATTCGATAATATAATAATGACTTTGATTTACAATTGAGTAGTGTTCGTACGATTGTATAATTTTATTGACCTTGATATAATGTCGTTATAGTACTCTTTTAACATTGGTTCGACCATTGACGTCGATATTGAACGGTTGGTATTTATTATTCCCTCTTATTTACTTCAAAGCTAATAAAACAAACCACAAGTAACCAACATTGGATAGGAACTAAAACTAACAAACGATATTTGTAGAGGGACACTTAATTGTTTAAGAAACTTTGGCTTCAAGTAACGACCTTTAATTAATAGTGACAGCTATAAATTTTCATGCCATATATGGATATGCAGCGATACATCCTTTACACTGTTATTAGTGTATGTTTTAGGACTGAGGATGGAAGGCACCTATGAGATAATTTGATAAAAGCCTCCCAGGACTAATAAAGTTAGCCACTCATGGCAAGCGCGTAGGTACATGCTACAATATTATAAATACGAATGGTTATTTAGAAACATTAAGGTTCATTTTCTAATAGGAATCAAATTTTCATCCTAAAATGTTCTAGTTTTAATCTAAACATACATAAATATACGTAACTGGTGCGTAATTATTGATTCGATTTATTGAACGATTTAGCGGTTTCAATCGTTCATGCAAAGATCTAAGTAGCATGGGAGACGGAATCTTCGCTGCAATTGTAGATTGGCCGATAAACGGATATTTGAATTGAATTGATTTTACTTTGCTTTCCAGCGTTTAAATAAAATCATTTATTTCAGGGCTCGTCGCCTTCTCTGAACTGTTAATCGGATGACGGCGTGGCACTTCCCGGCACCATCCGTTAATCTGGTTAATTTTTAATAAAGTCTAAGTTCTCACAACCGCAAAGTGTCTTCACCATTGACAGTCAAGATTACAGATTAGCATGAAATTGTTCTATACCTATAATGTTTCTGTACTACATTCTAATACAGAACAGGTCATGGGGTAGAGTGACTAATATTAGGCTCCAGCTATGTGTCAGTAGTTTTGCCTTCTCCAAAAATAAAGACTGGAGGCACGGCATCTGTTTACTTAACATTTGCCTCTAGGCGTTACACACTCGCTTATTCTTTGTTTAAATTGTCCGTATGTATTACGAGTATTCTTATTCTTGTTTAAATTATTGTCCGTGTGTGACATGTCCGTATGTACGTAGAGGCCGTCGAAATATTTTATTTATGATTCATATTACTACACTGATTCAGGCATAAACACACAAATTCAACTTGCATTCCTGAACTGCTACAACCAACTCATATATTTTTGTTTTAAATTAAGAAAATACAGAAACAAATTGTGTCATTCCCATTCCACCCGAGTCAACTGAGGCAAATAAATTAGTGTAGTTCTCATGAGCTATGTATTTAATTATGTGCTCGTTTACTTGTTCCTTGTTTTATTTACATTTTTAAGCGAATGCGACTTTGTGCTCTCCATGTAGTTCAAGTTACTGAAACTATCATTCGAATACAGATTGAATATAGGAATGAACTTAAAAATCTTTTTATTTTCTTAATTTTATCGTCATCATCCTTAGTGATTTCTCAGTTGCATCTAAACTTTGCAATCAGTGGCTTTTCCGTATATCTGTTTCTCATTGAGCGACTAACCTCTCAACTCCGAGAGAAGAGCCACCGCCAGAGCCTTGTCTGTTATTTAGCAGATGCACCGATTAGCAGCTTAGTGCATCACTGCGGTTTTCTAGTGGTCAACTGTGGGACCTATGGGACTGTGGACCAAGATATCACGTATCTACAACTATTATTGAAGGTACACCGTATCAAGTTCTAAGTTCACTTCAATCCAATTTAAAATATTCTGTACGCATATCGATTTCAAATTTATCATCCGAGGGTTAACATAAAGTATGTTCAATAATACAGTCCGCTTCCAAATATCTTGCACTCGGATTGAGTGAGAAACTGACATATTTCTCAGTTCTTCGTGAAGACTTCCAGAATATTGATCAGCTGAATCTCTCACACCGCACGCCAGATGCTCACTGAAAATTACTTTGAAATAAATCTGGTGAACTTAGAAACGTAGCGTAGTGACGCAGTCGGTACGTACCACTGCTACCGCGATAACGTGTTGAATCACAATGAAAATTGTAATTAAGTTATAAGTTCCGACGTCTGTGGCCCTTGTTTATGGCGATAACGATGAGACAAGTATTCTAATTTACTGTCGCCACTGCTTTGTAGCCAATTTTAATTGAATATATTGAGGAGCGGTTGGTATTGATTAACCATAGAAAACGGAAATATCAAAATTATATTAACGATCTCTGTGCCTTGGCGCTAGAGATATCAAATTTTACGTTAGATGTTGCGGGTTTGATTCTCGTAAGATCTAAAATACACAATCTTCACCAACAACTCGTTTAATGCCTGCGCCCTAGTTAATCTCATAGTACGATTTTGTATTTACAAGCTTTACTTACTCTGTTAGGTAAATAAAAGCCTGTTTACAATACAAAAATCGAAAATATATCCTTACAATTATGTCTCGTGCATACACAGTTCGGAGATGTATCTAATGATTCAATTCAATTCAAATAACTGTTTTTATATCTGTCTATATTGACAATGAATACTGCGAAGCTAAATCATCCAATCATCATTAAGCTTCGGATGATAAGACGAAAATCGTTCCGGTAAATACTTGTATAAGTAACTTTTGAAGGCGCTACTCTCCATTTTTATCACCACTCGCTGAACTGTAACCCTGCTTAATTGGCGATGTCTACTAATCTCAGCCAGAACGCTTAAACTGTTTCGAGTCAGACGAACAGTTTAAACAGCTGCACGACTCCTATCATATCAATACTAGGACTTTGCATTCGCTACGGCTATCAAGCTAGGCACAATCTGCAATTACTGGTAATTGTTGCCGAGCATTGAACCTGCTTCCTAATTTTATCATCATCATCTTCTGTTGCGTTGTGCCTGGTTGTAATCGAGGCTTTCATTTCAAAATCCGGGGTTCGTTTACTGATTCTCTTCCTTATGGTTTGCCTTATACGACTTTTATGGGAGCGACTGCCGTGTACCGAGGAAAGTCTTCCCCAGAGCTTAGTCCGACATTTAGAAGGTGTATGAGCTTGCAGTTGAGATCGGCTTGGCCCAGGTTTTGGTGAGGCCCTATGCACTCAAGATTTTTTGTTTTTCATTACAGGATGGGACTTAAATCCGTAACCAGTTACTTTCTAAGGGAGATACTCTGTGTTATCTTGATCCGTTCTGATTACTGGATAACTTAAATTCTCATCTACATACATTACGTCTTATGGTGACCTAAGAGCCATCTACCGAAAATTCTTATGGACAAACGGAACAATATTGCAAACATTTTTTTAGATTGTTTGACTATGCCATCTTTACCTTTATAAAATCGGAAGAAGGCAACTTCCAAGACGGGAATTAAACCCGTAACCAGTCCCTTTCTGGGGAGAATTCATTGACCAACTGTTATATTAAGCTTCAATTTCTTCGAGTAAAATGGGTAACTATGTAATGCAAAATTTTGTCGTTATCTCCTTCGTGTTTTTGTGGGAGGGATGGAAATAAATAACATCAATAAATTTTATTACTTTGATTACATTTTTTTATTTTAAAATGTCATAAAATGATATCAACATCTTAAAGTTAACATTGATAAATAGTCGCACCACTAATAAATTGGTATAACATTGAATTCAGTTATTTACAATGATTGTCATAATTATTATTGTCATTAATTTTATTATTATTCATAAAATAACTTTATAGTATGATATTAAATGTCAAAATTCAGTAACATTGCAAAAATAAAACAAAATGTTTCCAGTATTGGAAAAGAAGAACCGAGTGTTGGTTTCAATCAATAAAATCTTGAACTTTATTGGTAAAATTAAATTACTATTGTATTATCTAGAGTCACTCTCTCATTAAACAATGTGGATATTGTATACCTAACAAAATACAGCTATAAAATAATCATATAATGTCAAAAATTATATATAATTTTTCATTTCATATAATTACATATTTTCATGCAAACAGAATGTATAACATATTGAACATATTACTGTTACCTAATATTAGTTATATTCAATTCTATATTACTAAACAATATTTTTTTTACAATAGTATCAATTCTTATCAAAATTCATTTTATATGCATCGTAATACTAACCTACAATAAATTCTTTCTCGTCGCTTAACTACGTACATAATACTACATTTATTTTAAAGTCCAAAAGGAACTTCGCTTACTAAAATTTCATATTAACTCATAAACACGAATGAGCCGAATATAATATTATTTTAATATACCTACTATCCGGAAGACATAAATTTATTATTACGAATATTATTATTTTTATTCTAATACGTTTATGTTTATAAAAGTTTTTTAAACATACCCATTCAATTTAAATGTATTATTATTGTCAATTAGGAAGCTAAAAAATATTTAAAATAATGTAAATATGTAACCACTCATCATATTCATTCATAGTTATATCATGAAAACAAACAGAAATCATGCTGTTATTGTCGTGAACGCTCTTCAACATATTATATAAGCTAAATGTGTAGGTACTATTTTAAATAATATTATTTATGTACGATAAGTTTATACGAGTACCTACGTAGGTACTTGTTTATGAATTTATTTTTATGGTTGTAAATATGGTCAATATCTTTCGTTGTCTTTGATACCCTTTCAGGTATCATTACAGTAAAAATAAGTAATCAAAGGTAATGATTGTAAAACTACGTCTATATAACGCACTTACATGCATTAAATTTCACTAACATTAATAACACTACAGCTATTGTCTTTACAATCGTATTGTCACATAAAAACTTCATATGCATATGCACTAAGTTTATTATTATCATATATTTCTTTAATACATACACTTACACTTTTATTATTTACGTCATAATTTCTGTATAATAAGAACTGTACGGAATAATAATAAGAAGATAATAAAAATGTTAGCTAAACGGAGTTTCCAAAACCTCATAATTCATGTTTAAACTGTTACAAGTCTATATTTTTTATATAAATATATATACGCTGGTTGATATGACAATAATGATATTTTTATATTTTTAATTTTTATTACTTAATTCATTTATTCATTATCAATACCAATTCCAATAATCAAGCAAATATCAATATCAATAATCAAAACTATTTTTTTACTATGGGGTTGGCATTTTATTGTCACCATTTACATTTTAAGGCTGAAACTCATTTTTTTTATTCAACAACTGCGACCGATAATGTTTTTACATAACAATATTAACATCAAGATTACTAAAACGTTTACAACAACCTCAAAATACGTACCTTATACATATAAAATTCAACAGCCATGTTTTTATCACTACATGTTAACGCTTTTTAAAAAACAATACAGAAATTTCATTTCTTTCTATACAATGATTTTTACCATCATAAAAATAGTGGGCAAAAACGTGTGAATTTTATTGGCGTTACTATAAACAACGTAGTGTCGTGTTAAACCCTGAGTGGGTCGTACTTTTTGTTTTTCAGTTCTCTGTGCATATTCGTTATGATGTTGTTGGGTGTTGTTGATTGGATTGAAGGCATTGCTGTAGAAACTGAAGGCGTTGTTGAGCTCGGCTTGTCGCATGTCAGAGTCAAGCGCATTCTGACTGGTGCGATCTGGCTGCTTCTTATTTGGATAACGTTTGGGAAGTCGTGTAGTCGCAACCGTTGTTGTTGTTGGTCGAGGAGTTGTTGTAGTGGTGGTCGTCGTTGTTGTTGTTGTAGTTGTAGTCCGCTGCGGTGTCTCTGTTGAAGATCAGAAGACATAATATTAACATTCTTCGATACGTAAAATCGTTGACAGATAAATAAATGACTATAAAACTCTTTTGTTTATCGAGTTGGCTTTGTTTTATTTTTATTATATCTACTACATCTAATTTATTATTTACCTTTCAGAGTAATGACGCCTTCAGCTCTTCCGTAACCATTGGCCGCTCCGCACGTGTATTCACCAAAATCACCCTTCTTCAGGCGATTGATAGTGAGGTTCATCCGTAATGCGTACTCGTTTAGGTTATCTTCCGATATAACATACTTTGAGCTGTTCAGTAGTTTGCCTCCTATAGAAAAAAGTAAGATCTTGAAACATTGAATTTTTAATAAAATTATGATTTAAGAGTATTTTAGAATAGTAAGGTAGCTAGAACATACTAATTCCAATATCTAATTAATTCCGATTTTATAATAATTTTATATTATGTATGTAAAAATTTATAATCATGTATGTAATAATCCTTTAACCGATTATTTTATTATTCCACTATTACCTACTTTGCTTGTTCTGCATACTTAAACAGTGTAGTTATTTGCAAGAACATTTTTTTCAGGATTCATCAGAGCTTTCGTCGATGGTTTTTCACGTGTAAATTACTCACCAATTTGCGATTTTCCTCGCTGCCAAGTAATAAGCGACTTCGGTGAAGCCTCCACATAACACTGCAGAGTGACTCTCATATCCACCGCTCGTAATACAACTGGACTGTCCACGCGTACAATGGGCGCGACTGTACAAAATAATTAATAATGATGTTATATTTCGTATATTTAATCAAACAACTTGTTATAGATATTTATAGAGGTCACAGTAGTAGAAGAAGCGTAAGGCGTATTACAAGGTCGTCGGCAGTATTAACATGTGTGTGAGTCTACCCCAATGCGAAAAGGCGTGACTGCACGTATGTATAAACTAACATTGAGAACGTAAATATTATTGCCATAGCTAAACGGTGAAACCCGCGAAACAGTGTGGTTTTGATTGATTTAATTGCAACATAGTCACTTCGGTGCTGGCTTCAGTGAGGTATAGGTGCGGTGAGGTTTGATACAGAAATAAGAAGTACGAAATTTTAACATAAAAATATTACGTTACACTCACTGATAAATTTTTCCACATTAGTAACGTATACTCGCTGACCACTCCTAAACTAATCTGTAAAGTTACTCTAAAAAGTATTGTTCAAACCCTTGATTATCATTTGATTGCATATCTCTTAGAGCATTTCAAGAAAAAACTTAATAGATATTATACATTTTAAATCCAAGCCTTTCACACTCTGGTTTAGGCAGAGACAACAGACTGCCATCTGATTTTGTCCTCACACACTTTACGAGCTTGTATCATTACCAGTCTCGACTGCTTCCACGTTTTATATTTACCCTAAATACATATTTATGAAAATAGTAATCGCATAACATAGACGCAGCGGTCGCAAATGCGACAGCTGTGCTCCAAATCAGTGATTACCGTTGTTCAAATTACGCTAAGTTATTTTCATATACTCAAAACTCTAAAGCCTCGAATGGCTGAACTGTCATATTGCCCTACATAAAGCAAGGTTTATTTTCAATAGTTGCTTGAGTTACAGAAAAACAAAGATAATATTTTGTATTGTAATATTTAACTTATTCAAGGATCGTGACAGTATTGCAAACGAAAGCGAACTCTTCGTAGAAGAACATGAATAACAAGCAACTGAAAATTAACACGAATAAATATTAATCCACTATCATTACAATGTCACCGGTACATTATACTTAATAGGATTGAATGGAACGCGACCGCAATGCTTGCATAATGTCACCGTTTACGTTATGTTTACATCGTGATGCTGGCTTGACCTTGTGGAGGATGCCATGCGTGCCAATGGTTAAACTACCATGGATGCCGAAGACCGTGTGAAGTGGAGAAGTACAAGTTGGAACGTGGAAGCCTCGGATGTGACCGGAATAAACATCAATATGATTAGGTAGATGTTGATTGAGAAGTAAAAGTGAAAAAAATATATACCTACCAGTATGTTCAAGAACACAGCTCAAAGTGATGCCAGGAGAAAGAACTTTTCCATGCCAGTTCATAAAATTGTTTCAGTGCCAATTTATGTTCGAATTTGAATTAGGTATTTTCTCCTTCTATCATATTCCATTTTATACTTTATTCAAATACTCGTATGACTAATATATAATTCGGAACTTAATTACTATACAAATCAAACGGATGACGGTAACTACGGTCGGTGCAATTATCGCTAATATCTCGATTAGTTTCGATTTATACCTACAATGTATAATTCACGAGTGATTAATGCGATGACAATAGTTTATGCATAATTATGTTTATTGTGATTCAGAATTTGATAAACGAAAGAAAAAAATACTAGGGCAAGAATCTATTGCCGAGGCAGAAGGTATATGTACTAATCCAGACTAAAATCTATAGTAGGTACACAGACTTGGCTTATCTTGACTTTTATCATTTTAATTATTTTAATTTTTTATGGATGAGCGTAAAGAAGGTAGCTGGGATAGACTGGATGCGCAAGGCGGATAATCAGGTGCTATGACGTACATTGGGAGAGACCTATGTCCAGCAGTGGACTGCAATAGGCTAATTGATTGATTGATGGATGAGAGTCAGACTCCCCAACCCCGAGAGGAAAGCCTGCGCCAGAACTTAGCCCGTCAATCAGCAAGTGTACCAGCTAGCACGTAAGTTTAGCTGTGGAGAACATACGCCCTTCTACATAATAAAATATAATAATTTACTCCACGATATAATTAAGTTAGATATACTTACAAAAAACAGCGACGTCGTAGCGACGACTTTGGGTAGGCGGGATGCCGTTTGCAGCTATGCACAAATAGGTCCCCATGTCAGAACGTTGGAGCCCCTTCAACGCCAGTGTCGAACCTGCTAAGCTCTCTGCCACTGTACAAGAAATTATTTACAGACATGAGCAAAATATTTTTATAAAAATTATTTTTAACACTGTTAAAATTTGTCAACAAACAATAAGCGACAAAGACAGTTGGTGGAGAAAATCACTGATGCTGTATATGAGCTTTTTTTTGTTTGCTTGTTTTTTGTTGTTTGAAATCTTTTTTCCTTAAAACCTCGATGTCGCTTGCGCTCTTAACCCATTCAACACTCGACATAATGTCAATGAACGTACAGTCAATATCAAAAGTTGATGATCATATCCTGGTGTCAAAAGTATGTGATGCTACAAAACATCAAAAGGATTGATATAAAGTTTCAAAAGTTGGTGAATAATACAAAGTAAGCTTGACGTTGATTCGTTGATATTATCATCAACTCACATACTTTTGAAACATACAAAATACAAGATTCTATGTAGGTAGTATTTGCAAGTAATTGGAAAGGTGACCTTTGACCTCCGTATCATACGTATAGTCAAGTTGTTTATCCTTTTATTCATAGATTCACTAATAACATAACACAGATCAGATTGGGAAGGGTAGATACGTCTCAAAACGTATTTATAACAATATTTGATGTAATTTCGTTTCAATAACGTGCACAAGATGTAATAAACGTTAGGAATACACAACAGTTAATGTAATTTATTACATAAACGGATAAAAACTCGACATTCATTTCATCTAAAATGATTGGAGATACCGTTAACATTTTTTTTTGGATACACTTATCAATAACATTGATATAATAGTTACAAGGGTCACTGTTATTTATTCAAGTAAATATCGTATGTTATCAACACAAAAATTATGGAACCTATTATTTATACGCTTAACAGTTGATGCATTAAAGCTTCCATTAAAGCTAAGACGCGACGAGCTGCTGGCATTAGCTACTTATTTTAAATAACTCTAAATATATTAATTTATCATTAAATGCAGTTTCTTGTAATAGTATTCACTCGAGGATAGCTAAATAGATTGCGATTTTATTTTGTTTACTAAAAAAACCGGAATGCTCAGAATTCCATACATACATACATACAAATCACGCTTTTTCCTCATTAGGATAGGCACAATATAACACGTAATAAAATGGTACTAATTGAATACAAATACATAATATGGCAGTCATCAATAACTCTTTCAACTTCATCAATAGGCATTATTGACAATACAATTAACTGCCACAATAAATATATATCATCAATCACAACTCAATATATTTATTCTGTCTGAAGAACGGAAGACTTCTGATTTTTAGGGTCCCACAATAGAAGCGAAACCAACGGAACCCTAATAATAAGCCTTCGCTGTATGGCTGCCTGTCAGTGGGCTGTTTATCGCAAATTATGACAGAATGATTATATTACTATTGTCATTTTTTTAATACACATTGTTAAAAAACAAGAGAGGCAACAAGATTTTATTTAACTAGCTCTATTATTTATTAATTGATGAGTTTCTTAATAGGGATCAAATCTTAGAAAATCAATTAGAATCACTTTCTGTCGTTACATTAGGCTCAAATTTGCTTATGTATCTTCGGTGATAATGTAGTATTTAGAAGGTGGTCTGATGATGGAGTCGGAAGGTGTCCGTAGGAACATCTAAATTAAACAAGATAAACCAAAAGAGTATGGGGGTTATTTGTTTAGTCTACTAATATTTATTACATAGCAAGAACCAACTTACTCGTACATCAATAAATTTATGGAATTTCCGAAACGTTTATTCATGTTAATTTTTAAAACAAAACTAATAAACAACACTAGGGATTCCTTAAAATTTCCTTTTCATCATTCTCTGAACCTTTTTTTCCAACTCTGTTGGGGTCGGCTTTCCAGTCTAAATGTGATGCGGCTGAACTTCGATATTTTCCGTGGAGCGACTGCCATCTAACCTCCAAAACCAATGGTCATAATGACCAATGGCGATATCGAAGTTCCAAGTTATACTGGTTGGACTTTTGTGGGCTCCAACTACCCATAACGACTGCCATAGATGTTTGTATGGCAACCGAGACCGACAGATTAACGTGCTCTCCAAAAGCACTAATAGACCTGCGATAAATACACACATAACTTCGAAAAGCATCGAAAAGTCATTGGTGTGTGCCATAGTGAACCTGGGATCGAACCCGAGACCTCGTCTCAGCAGTCTATTACCCAAACCACTAGGCTACCGCGGTATACCTTAAAATTTCCTTTTAAGATTATAATTATATAGCTTGTACTTCTATTTATCGAACTCACTTGACAAAATTTGATATCAAATATTTTCATTTCCTCCTTATTGAGCTCAAATAAGGGTTTCTAGCTGACTTGTGCCCTAAAAATGTCAATGTTGCAATGTTATTACGGCCTTTATTAGTTGGTATCACAGATGGTAAGTTTATGAGGTGCGAACGGAGCTTCTGTTATTGGAACATCCTAAACTCTCGTAAAAGCAGAAGATATTACTTTTTGTATAAAATATAAGACAGGTCAATAACTTTTGCATACGGTCAGCGTCAGGTCTGTATACTTTAGATAAATCAACTATATTTACATACTGTGAGATGTCTTCTCTATAAAGACTGTTAAAGTATGGATACCTATGGCCCACTAATTCTATATATACTAGCTTTTATAGAATAGAATAACCACATGTTCTCTCCACGGAGCTATCCTATAAAGTTACTAAAAGATAGGGGATAAACAGCCCATGAAAAAGTCTTGTTTATGGCAATAGGCCCCTCCCCTGTTTCGTTCCACTGAATAACACAGTTATCTACCAATATGTGGGCACTAATTCACATAATGTGACTAGGTATCCATTCGAGATAATACATAAGTGAATAATATGTATGTAGATCTATTTCTGACACACATACATATAATTCACTTATGTATTATCTTAACAGTATTCATTTTTACCCGATGGCCGAAGAAAGGAGGGTAATGTTTTTCGAGACTATGTATGTATGTATGTATGTATGTCCATTTCTTTGGCACGGCCTACAGCCTGAACGGCTTGACGGATTTTGACATGCGAGGTATCATTTTATTCGTCAGGAATGTGTGAGTGACACTGGGTATATTAAAATTTCTAGAAAATCAAAATGGCGGATTTTTTTAAGTACCTATGTAATTCAAACGTTTTGGAAATAAACAGTACTCAATTTGTTCATTTTTATGTTAAGAAGTGGCCATTTAGCTTAGCTTCGCGATTCACACCATGGTCCGAATATTTCTTGGTGTGGAAGAGGAACGACCCAGGTTAAGATAGACTAGCAACTAATTATGCTTTACTAAATGCGTTTTTGTATTAGCTGAACTCTCGAAACCGATGATAGATATTATCAGTATGAAAAGTCAACACGAGTCTAAACGATTCGACCAAAACAATCACAACTCGTACAAATTATTCTTGTATCATGGGGATCAACTTATAAAATAACCAAAAAAAAGTATACCTAAAGCATTCAAAATCCCAAAACATTGTGATAAAGTTAGCTTTAAACGTAAATCGTAGCATGCAATATAGTGCGTAGGTATATACTTGTATATCTCTTTGCAGCGTGATGTTTCCACTTCACTAATCACAGCAAACCACTTTAATCAAAACATTACTACGTAAACAATTCCCTATTTCATGATGGCTGTCAAATTAAATTTAAATGGAAATAATTTATTGCTTTATTATGGCACACGACCCCCCGCTAAATCTAAGGCGGAGACATAAAATATTGTTAGTACGTAACGCGAACAATATCAAAAGCGGGCGCTTGTATGAAATTGTGTTTTATTAAGGGGTTATAAAGTTCGGTTGCGACATGTCGTTGGCAACTTGTTACTCCAGACGTCGGTCCTGATTCAGCTATTTCAACGTTATTATTGCTTCGAGACTAATTGTTTTCCGATTTCATTCTTGCTGAACAATTTTCTGAAACTAAATGTATTTTAATTAACGAGTGCTTTGTTCAGGAATGTATGCCTGCCAACCTGTACCTACGTGTAGTGCCAATCCCCAACCAATTGATTTCATTATATACTCTCATTCATTCGAATTTAGAAATTAAAGGTAATGTACAGTCACCATCGCTATTAGCTTAACACATTTTATGTTACAGATCGCCTCAGCTCTAAAACTTTGCACAACTTCACATAAAAATAGAAGATATTAGGTATATTAAATATTTTCATCTGAAGGTATATTGTGTTATTTTCCTCTAAATATTTTTTTCAATGGAAAGATCGTTCGTAAATTTGTCAGTTTTAAGCTACTTCTGCACTGTACACAAAGCAAGCAATTTTTTTTTTCTAGAAAGCACGCTTTCGGATTTAGTTTGTGGTTTCAATTTTTTTATATGTTACTAGCAAACAAATAAACAAGAATATCAAAATAGAATATTTTTATGTACAGTATTGTTTATATATTTTTTAAATATCTCCAGTGTACACAGCTCATTTACATGGATAAATGTTGATGAGTCTGTTTCTTTTTCGTAAAAAAACATTATTAAAACTTGTTGAGTCGTATTTCCGCAATATAAGTTACACACAAAATAATAAAAGGTAAATTGTGTTAAAGAATCGCGAAACCTGTTGATTTCATTATTGTTTATGTTTTTCCTCATAAACTTAAAAAACAAATGTTTATTGTTTGGTAACCGTAGCTAGGTACCTACTTATATTGTTTTCTTTTAAAACAGCAAGTACTCGTACGCTGACTGTACTTTTTAGATTAATTTCGCATCGCAACAACTCTCCTCCTTTTCATCCGAGTCCCAATTCCAGTTGCATCTAAAGCTCGCACTTTCAAGCCCAAGGTCCACCCTTCTTAAGCTATATTGTTTGGTTTATTTGGGTTTTTCAAGAATGAGTGCCGTTTGACCCCTCAATCCCGAGAAGAAATCCTGCGCCAAAGCCGCGTTAACAGGTGTGCTGGCTTGTAAGTGAGCCCGGTATGCTCTTTTCAACGGAATAGACAAAATGATTTGTGCTATTAGAAGGTCTACTTCAGTAGGGCGCTGGTGGAGCTTGTAACTATAATCTCTCGTTTACAAAGTGCACTGTCTCAACCATTGCGCTACCATCACTTCACCGTTTACGCAACAATATCTTTTTATTTTGCGAACCGAGCATGATTAATGAGATGCTAATGGGGCAACTCATAAATATAAATTTGAATGTCTTAACATTATATTTTCTTTCAAATAAAGCCACTAAAATCGCCGCTCTATTTGAAAATGATTACTTTTTATAGCGCTTCGTTACACCAAAACTTATTTAATTATATTATTGTTAATATCACCTTTCAATGTCATATTATAAATAGATCACACTCATATTATAACACGATACAACTGGAAAACGATGGTAACCCTATCTCCCTCCTCAGATACGTTGGTGAATCTACTTGTCAACACAAATAACAGCCGCTTCCTATAGCCCAGGGTAGGCGAACCTATGGCACGCGTGCCATTGGTGGCACGCGGCTCAATATTTTGGGCACGTCGCCGATCATAAAACTTGTGTAAAAAATTTGGTAAGGTATTTTATGACGAACTAACGAGAATGATCATGCTACGGAGTGTTCAAATATGTTATAAAACGTCGTATGACACTCGTGAGGTATGAAAATTACTTATCCTCGTCGGCTTCTTATAACCCTCACCTATGGCTCGGGCTAGCAATATCGCCTTTGCCGTAATTTTCAACTTACCTCCCTTGTATCATAATGTACTATACTATTATGCGTGTAATAAAAACATTTCAAAAATATACCTCTTTTGTTTACATTATTTCATAAAGAGTTTGAGGTTTGAAAGGAATTTTATTCCGCGCACGCTTAGGTATGCTGTGGAATGATCTCCCTGCCGTGGTTTTCCCTAGCAGCTACAATATGGGGTTCTCCAAGAAGGGCATTAGAAGGTTTTTGCGGGGTCGGCAGCGCGAGTGTGATGCCCCTGGTGTTGCACGCGTCCGTAGGCCACGGTTACCGCTTCCCATCAGGTGGGCCGTGTGCTTGTCTGCTACCTAAGTGGTATTAAAAAAAAGTTTTGATGGCACGCCAGTGACCCCATAAAACATATTTTAGAAAAAAATGGCACGTTGATGCATAAAGGTTCGCCTACCCTGATAGCCTATGTACCATTTACAAGAGGGACTAGTTAATTTAGTTAGTAACAATTTCTAGCAAAAAGATAAGTTATCCTATATCCACTTGCGTCATAACGCTATTATTGTCTCACATCCGGATGTAACGAACAATAGTATTCATGTGTGGCTATATCAATTCACTAGCAATTATATTTATATTGTATAGTCCCTCTACTCTTCATTTGTAGTGATATATTTCTTAAATACATTGGAGTCTGAGTGTATGCAGCCATCAAAAACTTCAGGGTCCAAACTAAACACAGCTGTTAACTGGTCAACCTTAAACCAGATTAGGTTCTGGCGTAATCGAGAGAAGTTGAAGATCTGATCCCGGGCTCCAAAGTTTGCAGTTTAGATGCAACGGAAAATAAAGGGCGCTGTCATGATGGTGATGAATGGTGATTCTTAAATTTGGTCCTGGATTTATACAGATTTAATGGTAATTCGATGTATTCGGGATAAAAAGACGTAGAGTAGAGATATAATAAAAACAAGTTAGAGATTTTAGGTATCAAGAAATTACGCCCTACAGAAAATCTCATTTTAACATAACCTGCATAGTTGCCATTAGTGAGTAGATTAACTTTTTATGGAATGGGAAAAACTAGTAACCCATTACTCCTTTGATGCTGTAATGTTACAACAATTTAAATGCAACAAAAACATAAATATCTATCTAATTGAATGAATATTTGAACTCCAGCGAAACTCAATACGGAAATCTTTAACATGGAAGGCGAATCCATTTACAATTTACGTAGTCAATTTCATTGAAACGTGTCGAAAACTCCCCATAGCACCGTTTTATCCGATACCGATGGTTAATAAAGATAAATAACCGTTACGTATGTAATCTACCAAAGAGGATCCTCGAATAGGTACGGGTTGTATTATCGAAACACATTCCGATGAGGTATATAAAGGCAAAATAAAAAACTTAGAAGTGATCAGTGTAAGATTACAGTCTGTACCCATTTACATGTTAGTTATCTCAAACTAACTTATCCTCTAGAGGTAGGCAAATTTTAGAGTATATTTTAGAGGCTTCCAGTTGCTTCCGAAGCTTCTGCTTCGGACCCTGGGGACCGCTTTTTTTCTTATTAATTACTCCTTTTTTTTTCAATTTTAAATACTATTTCTTATTTTATTATAAAAAATTTCAAGAGAACTAATAAATACAATCTGCAACTTTAAAAAAAGCTATGTTTTTATTGGCACCACAATATGACATTGGTTAAAAAGTATAATCATTTTTGTAAATAGGGACACGGACTAACGGTTAATTAACAACCATTATTCATTCGCCACAGTCGTCATTTATTTAACATTATTAATGTTCAAAGAAACAAATTTCAATAGTACCATTCAGAGTCGTAGCACCCACAAAAGAGGAAAACGAGAAAAATGCAAAAAGAAAATTCGAATAGCCAGTGCGAAGGCAATTCTTACATATTTAGTGAAGCGTGTTTAACATGTCCAATTAATACAAAGGCAGAGTCGGCTCCACCACTCTGTTAACTATTACAACCACCCTCCGTTTACAGAGGGCCGCCAGTCTTTTGTTTACGCTTAATGGCTTAAATAAAACGGGTCAAATTCGTGAAACACCACAACGAAAAGGTTTTAAATAGGCCAGCCGGGACTGGCAATTTTGTGTCTAATACATTTATACTAAGGTATAAATTAGAACATAAGACTGCAAGCCATTAGAAATACAACAGTGTGGGTACGTGTTAAAATGACTAGCCTTATAATTGCTCTAAACTCTACATCTTTTCACCTAGTGTGTCGGTTATGCAGTAAAAGGTATCTCATTATAACTATAAAAGATAAAAAACCTTCTGTCAGGCCAGTTTTCACTAAGCCGTTCGTTTAATTTCCTGACCTAAACCCGGATTGCTGTAATATTTTGTTTAAGTAGTAATTGAGTTCTTTGAATACGTTTTTTGTGCGGAAATGAATTTCTACAAAAAGTGTCAGACGTCGCTGTCTTTTTGTTTCTTGTTGACAGACTTCAATTATTATCATAAACAAAAGTTAAATGAATGAAATTGAATTTAAAAATTAAATGGATATTTCGTAAAATGATTTATAACACGGAATCATAGGTTCAATTAAACAATCGAGTCAAAAATATTTGGGAATAAAATAAATCAGTTTTCCAGTAAATTTTAAGAGGCGTTTTATATTTTAACGAGCTTGTTCCGCCCTGCGCAAATGATTCGCTTATTTAGCGATAAACGATAATTCAATTAATACCATATACCGATCATCTCATATAATTTTTATTAACAAAGCGTGACGTTAGATTATTATTTATACTTTGTATAGACAGGTATTTTTTTCCAATATCTTCGGGTAATATCTTAATAAATCCCATAAAACTTCAATGTTTTAACCACCCTGGCACCTGTGCCCGCTCCGCGCGGGCTTTGAATGCAAAATTAGTCTTGTTTCTTTTTTACCACTTAGGCGGATTTCACTGATGCGAATAAAATTCAATGGAAAATTGACGTTTTGCTGTTCATGTTTGAAACAATGTTGACTGTTATCTTTTGTGTTAGATTCTTTTAACTTAAACTGGGATTTAATGTTTATAATTTGCACCATGTGATCTGCAGGCTTTCCTACTAATCCTATAAAAATTTAGTTGCCCCCAACCCTGAGACGAAATCCTGCACCAGAGCCTTGTCAATCAGCAGGATTATCGGGTTACAGGTAAGCTTGGCTTGGGTCCCGTAGATCATGGTGGGCCATCAGACTTCCTATTCATTCATTTAGAAATTATATTGACTGTTATTTTTATGTATATCTTGTAGCATTAACTGATTATTACTATAAGTTAAGGTGTCAAGAACACACAACTCTCATCTAAATAATTTTTTTTAGAATTTTTTGTAATTTTTTGAAACTTATTCCACAGAACGGTAACGTAAAAAAATTCGGGTCTAATATCAACTTGAAAAGGTGAGTTATTTCTTCAATCAATCACTGTCGTATGTAAACCTATCAAGGAATTAAAATGCCCTCAGTCGGAAGAATTAAGATAAAAGATCACACTCACATTTTTCAGTCTAACACATTGGAGTAGGTAAATGTACCTATATTTTATATAAGTCCTGTAATATTCGAGTTGGATAAGAAACTCAAGGCTCTTAAATAATTATTTAAGAGTCATGAGTTCCTTATCCAACTATAATTATAGCCTAACACAAAATTTCATCATTATTAGTTTTGGTATGTAATAAACCTGTCGGTTAGATACCTACTTCCTCACCGGAGGGTGGTAAAGTGACTATATCAGTCAGCTGGATCCAATAACTAAAGTATAATCTAGGGAACGCCGCACCGTCTCGGCGAAGGGTTCGAAGGGGCCATCTTAAAACCGTAGATGGCCCAAGGTCAGCTAGGGTGCGAAGGATATGCCTATTGGGTAACCTTACACCCCGGTAATTAAGACCCGAGACGGCGTGCTGTTTGAATAAGTTCGATCCCCGATGGCCGACGGGGGGTGGTATTCATGGGGCTTTCCGCACGATTAAAAAAAAGGTGCTTATTTTATTATTCAAGTACAACAATTTTGACTCATGAAATCAACTACCATACAGTTTTATGGTCATCTATCTTATCAATTATCTTTGCTACGCGACCCCTTCTGTAGGAAATATAATAATTATGACCATCTAGCTCATATAGTTTAATGGATAGTAAAATTGCACAGTGGTTTAGAGTTATTATTACTTTACGATAGTTTTACAATCAGTGCAATTGCACGATGCAATTTAATAAAAAAGAAACTCATTTCATGTTTCTCATTAATCTGTTTATGTGAACTAAGCGTTCCTCTATTTAAACTAATGTAGTTTTTTAATTAAATACAAAGGCGTAAAGAAACCTGAGAGTCGATTTATTTCGTTTCATGAAGCTACTTTTCTGCAGCAATTTTATTAGATTTTTTTTTAAATCAACATCGCTTCCTTTGGCTCTTTGTAGTCTCTGTTACTTACACTACGTTAATGAATAGTCCACAAACTTCTCGTGCCTATGCTTTGCTACTATGCTATGTTCTGGAAAAAAGTAGTCATAATAGTTCTTATCTTCATAACTTGATAACATTTGTGATTGACTCTGCTCCACCTTCAAGCCATCACTTCTGTGAATTCTTGCAAGTCTAGTGACTTGCAAGCATCACAGAAGTGATGGAATGAATGCTTGTAAGTCACTAGACTTGCAAGCATTCACAGAAGTGATGGCTACAAATCAGGCAACGAGGTTAAAAATCACTAGATTTTTAACCTCGTTGAACAATTGCAGTAATTTACAAAATATTAAGGTAAACTTTCCTCACCTTTTATCTCCTTTCCATTATCGTCACGGACGACAATGTTCCGTCCACCAGTCCGCTTCCAAGATATATTCGGAGGCGGTACACCGGTAGCAGTGCAGCGCAACTCAACTGCTCCTCCTTCCTGTGCGTTGGCTTCTGAGCCATCATCATCGGCGATATCCGGAGGTATCACCACTGATAGATGACCCATCTGGTTAAAAAAAATATATACTTTTTACAATCTTTTTCATATTAACTTGGACGCTGGATTTTCAGAAGGTACACAGCCTATATACTGTTACACAATTTTGTAAATTAAGACGTCACCTAATTGAAAGTTTGGAAAGCGTGCCAGCGGGACTCTGCGGGTACACTCCAGGGGGCCGTACGATGAAATAATAAAGTACTTCTCAGCCCTCCTACAGTGCGCAGAGTTTTGTGCACAGCAGGAATTTTCCCGCGAGTTGCCGGGCAGGTGTATTTCCATTAGCTGAACAAAAAAGTTTGCTACCTAACGACCAGGCTTATAACTCGTGTATTTAGTAGTAATAAATCATTTGTGCGCATTAACTGAAGTGTGTGGGCTGCCGGGAGACAATTGAAACACGTTAATGCGCCAAGAGTGATTTATTACGACTACTTTAAACTACTTACATATGCCATAGCACGTTGCTTAGTATAAAATCCTAAAACAATGTTGGCAGAGTGTCTACACTAGGCAGCGTGGGGACCAACATCCAGGATTATCGCAGGAACAGGTAGATCACGAGAATTGCCTCAGTACTTCAACAGCAGTATGATGCGAGGGAAATGCCTTTTGGGTCACGTTACAACCCGGCGCTAGACGACCCGAGACGACTTGCGGTGTTAGTCGGTTCAAGTTACCCCCGCTGGCAATGGAGGTGGTATCAGTGGGGATCTCCGTACGAATAAAAAAAATCATTAGCTAGTAAGCTGTAATCGGACATCTCGTTGGAAGTGAAGGCTTTAAGCTGAGAAAGTATTTCATACAACAGACTACAATCAAACAATACCATTACTTGTTTAATGCAGTATTCAGGTGAGTAGCACTCTACTCACTGCACTGCATTAAGTAAGTAATAGACTTAGTGCTGGGAAAAGCATGACGCTACACTACCTTTAAAAGCGTCTTGATATTTTAAAAAATAAACCTATGAAATTAATAGTTGTAATCAACTGCCTGTAACCTTTCAATGTAACGTTAAAGTATGAAGTTAAACTCGTTAAAGTAATTTAATGCAGCGTAGCATTCACCCAGCTACGGTGCTACGAACACGTAGCACTGCTACAAATTGGTACACGGACGGTGTTTATTGTTGAAGTCAATTAAACCAGCCACGATGTTATAAAAGGCGAAAATACAAAGCGGCAATACACTAAGATAGATGTTAATCCGGATAATACTGTCATACCAGTCATTAGACTACTTTGTAGAAAGGAAAACCTATTTTTAAAACATATTAATTATTGTAGGTGCACCAGAAAATAAGTAATGTCTAAGATTATTTTAAACTAAGAATATCAGTTCTCATTTTATGTGTTATCCAGAAAGAAAATTCTCAAGTGACCGTATTAAAAATTTATTCACTACTAGCTGATGCCTGCGGCTCCACCTGCGCTAAGTTCGGTTATAGATTGTTGGCCATAACTCCGATTCAACTTAATCAATAGCAATCAAACACGCGGCAAATCTTAAGTCTGACAAAGGCCATTCTATTTTTTTTTTTTAATGCAATTAAAATCCGTTGAGTATTTTTTGTATCCATTGTGAACAGACAGACTAACTGTCAGACAAATATTTTTGTGTTCAGAATAGTTCATTTAACAAAACCCAAGTATTTAAGGGATAAATATTTTAATACTAGCTAAAGATTTGCTTTACATCAAGCAGATCGATTAGATCAACCAGCCTGATAGACAACCTAAAGAGGGTATAGACCTGTGATGCAGAGTAGTAGAGGCCTTTGTCCAACAATGGATTATAAAGGCTAATTGATTAATAGCAAGTCAATTTATATAGCTTAGCATTATAGCATATAGCTTTGTGCTATAATAAACAATGCAAAGCTATACGCTATATGCTAAGACAAGTTATCTATATTGTCATTATGCGATAGCAACACACAATATAACATTTGAGCAACTCCTTTGTGTTACACGAATGAATTGAATACATGTTGTGTACTATACACATTATACCATAATTGAATAGAGAAATTAAGGAACCTGAAGGCGATTAGGTCTGAGAGCGTTTCAAAGGGCGATAGGAATCTCGTAGTTTATATAGCTTGACTGTCCCTCATTCTAATAATGTAAGGGCAAGGGTCCGTGAATGTTGCATGGAGACGTATTGTCCTCATTCCAGTTTGCGTTGTGGAATGACTTTGACGAAATTCTCAGGACACAAGGAGCGATGAACGTAGTTACTATTGGCTGGGTTCAGGTAAGTACGAACCAAATCACTATTTAGAGGGTCTTGTCATTAAAACCAGAATTTGATAATGAAATAATCTACTAAATTTATATTTAAGTATTAATATCGAGTAACAGTGAATATATTTCTTAGAAACTCTCAATTATTGATTTCCAAATCATATAACCAAAAACGACCTAAACATGAAGCGCGGCCGAAGCCACGGGTATCAGCTTGTATAAAAAGTAGCCTATATGTTGCCCAAAACTATGAACTATAATCGTACCAAGTTTGATCAAAATCCCTCCAGTAGTTTTTGATTTTAGCTTGAACAAAAATTTAGTGCGGACAAACAGAGACACAGACAAACAGACAAATCGACAAAAATTCTAAAAATCATTGTTTTGGCATCTGTTACATTCATAAAGTCCCCTAATAATTTTTTTTCTCATATATCTTCCATGTACAGACACCGATCAGTTACAGATTTATTATTATGTATAGATGTATAGATGTATATATATATATGTAGATGAATAGATATACATACAGAACTATGTTTTACCAACACGAACAGCTGGCTCAACCGGATAAGTATTACTCTTTCACTTAATATAGACGGTAAATCCCTGTATATTATGTAGGTACACTGCATTTCGCACGATTTGTTAGAATGCTGGCGATCTTATCTCCCTTTTTCTCGTTTCACCATTCTTTATTTCATTACTATTGCACATAAATGGAATATGTCACACAGTGTAAGCGTACAGTAAGGGAGACCTAGGAGCGTTGTGACTAGAATGTGACGAGAATTGTCCTAGGTCTCCCCAACAGGACTTTTGATTTGGTATCATGCGTTGGAAAAAAGGCATTATCTTGATTCATCAGGGTTGGTATTAGCATCGGCATCTGAGTGATGACGACTATCTTACGAGAATGTTACCTGGAGTATGGAGCGGACGTTTTGTGGTGACTCATTGCACCCTTGGTCATAATCTCCAAGTTACTGTCCAAGTGTCCGACTGGGGAAGTACCTTCGCTCTACAGAAGACCGCGGCCATAATAACCATTGCGTTGTTCCCGGCGGTAAGTAAGGTACCCAGAGCTTACTGTACCGCTCCTTCCCCCACCCCTTCCTAGCCTCCACATCCTTTCCTACCCTCGCCCTATCCTTTCAGAGTCGGCAGCGCGTGGGTGACGCCCTTGGTGTTGCACACGTCCATAGGCCATAGTGATCAGATGGGCCGTGTGCTTGTCTGCCACCTACGTGGTATAAAAAGAAATATTCTCAAGAATCGTAACAAAAATTGTTGCGGCATACCCGTCAAGTTCCAGCCAGTTTTTATATCAGCACGGACATTATGCCACATCCACAGTCTAGGTAGAACTGCATTTTTTTACGTTTATTACGTAGTTCAGGTTAAGTGTGTGATACTTCTGTAGTTATGTCTCTTCTTCTTCACCTTCATTAATTAGTTTAACCATAAACATTTTCTCGGTTTTTATTACTCTGAAAGTTGATTTTAGGTATTGGTAATTGAAATTAATCAAGAAATTTATTTTTCCATCTAAGATTAAATTTCAGAGAAGTGGTTCTGAGTCAAGGTTCTTATTTAATTTAATACTGGCATAAATATGCCAGAATATAAAATTATGTTTAAGTGAGCTTCAGTTGTAACAAAATTTTGTGATTCAGTTATCTGAAGGGTATCCTTTACAGCAGAGTATGCACTGACCAAATTAATGAGTTATCGAAAAAAGGGCAGGTCAAAAGCACTCGAAACCGGTGAGTTTGCATTAAAGGTTTAATAGCAGTAGAGGAAGAGCGTGAAGTATGTAAGGACAAAAGCAGATAACGAGCTGTTGTCTCTGCCTACCCCGGAGGTAAAAAGGTATGGGCAATATGAGCATATTTATGATCTAAAGTATGTGTGGCTAAAGATTTGATTTCTGCCTAAAGATACTATTATTGGTAACTGTCGTGTACTAAATTACTAATACGACAGTTACCAATAATAGTATCTTTAGGCATTTCTTTAGCATTTAAGCATAATCTATCAACCGCATCGAGAGTTAGCGGTCTATAGTACTATAGGAAACATTATATCATCAAGCAAACTAGATTTTTAATACCAGCATCATTGTTAAGTAATCATTTTTGTATTTGCCTTTTAAAAAATATGTTTGATCTACCTGTTCACGAACTCACGAACAATGCTTATACCCACACGGTATCCGCATTCCTTTCATTTTGCTACTTTATGGCACTTGACTGCTAAAAGGTTGCCGACCGCTGGTTTCAAGTAATTACACGATTTGAAACTCGGCCGTTATCGTATATATCTCCCTACAGTAAATAATTAGAGTTGTGTATATCCGTAATAAATCCTAACCGGTAGTTTGTTTTAACGTTACGGCATATAATGGAACGTTAAGTACGCAATAATAGGTTAAAACAAATTTAAACAGCCGAAGCATTTGCATAGTTCAATTATTTATTCTTGTATGAAACGTTTTCTGCTTATACAGAGATAACCGTTAATGTCGCAGCTAATATTATGTATAACGTTACTGTAGTTTTTGTATTCGTTCAAGAATTAGTTATAAAAAGTAAGTAGTCGTGGGCTGCCTGAAAGTAATGAAGCCAAATTTTACGTTGTGTACAGGACAATGGCATAGTTAAAAGTGATAGAACACGCATTTAATAAATAAATAGCCTGGGTGCGCGCTGAATGGTATATAATAGTTAAAGTAAGGTAGAAAAGCAAGGGATGCGTATAAGAGTAATACTCGTATAAGGTACATCATCGTCATCGCACCAAGTAAATTTACATGGGGTTTGGAGCACAAATACGAGTACCTACGTTAACTTTTAATTGCCTTGGTTATTAGATATCAATTTATTGTTTAAAATAATACATTTAAAAATAGAATGTCATTATAAAAATAGAAAAAACAGTATCCCACTGGTACTGGACGCAAGATAGCAAGTTACCAGGTTTTAGCCTCCACAGAAAGTAAAATTCACACAATTATACACTGTGCTGAGGAATATTGCCTCCTACATCAAGCTTTTGACCCAGCTGTCTAACACGGGCATCTTGATTTATTGGTCGAGGCTCTTGGCAATTAGTCCGCGAGCCGACACGAATCCATTCTTCCCATATCGATATTGAGCTAGGGTCTAAATATTTAATTTGTTTTTCTTTTCCAGGTTTCACGAAAAACTCGTTATTGAGTACTGCCCACATTTCTGTAATTACAAATTACAAAAATTTGGACAGTAGTCTTAGCATCATAGCAACATATCAGCAATAATATAGGATTTATTTTCGGAAGGCTATAAGTATGACGTGGAAAGTAGAAGAAATAAAAAGGTGGATGTCAGGATCGTGGCCAGTGGAAACGTATTCTATTGCCTACCCTAAAGAAGCGTAACTATACCTATGTATGACATGCATGTATAATCTGGCAATATTCAAGTCTTGATAACTTCTAGGCAAGTGAGTTTATTCGTCAAGCTAATAATTAGTGACATAGTGACGTAGCACGGCTATGTCTAATTAATCATGCATTAGGATTTAATATGTATATAGTATAAGTTCATAAGTTCTATCTTTACTTTTCTGCACAGTGTGAATTCTTGGAGACAGTTTCATGTCACATGAATTATGCAGATTCGCAGTGCAACCCGAAAGCTAAGATTTACATCAAGAAAGTGTGCGCTCTTACTTTATAAATAATATATAATGCTACTTCCGACGGGTATAAATAATATCGTAATGTAACTTTTATCTCGACAAATAATCGCGAAACTATAAATATAATATAGAATATTATAAATATGTTAATAGTTGTATAAAAGAAATTGTAATTATACACATACTACAGGTAGTTAGGTATACATACTTATGCCTACTCATACTCACGCCTGTTTCCCTCTAGGGCAGGCAGAGATGACAGCCTAACATTAGCCTGTTCTCATGGATACACAAAAACTTCTTCACCAAAAGCTAGTTATTCTGAATGGTTCTGATGTGTAACTTCTTTAAAGAATTTTGATTGAGTTGAGTTTGGACCCAGGATTACATAAAGTCGAGCCCATCTACATATATATGTGAAATTCTTATCTCTTATTCTCATTATTATGAAATTCCTATTAGTTTTAAACACGTCAGCCACAGCAATGTAGATCGGAATACTACCTAAGCGCATTCTATTGTTATAGCAGGTAAGAGAAAATTTATCGGCGTTAAGTGAATGTGAAAATTCGGAAACATTTAAAGCAATTCGAATGCCGTCGTTCTATTCCCATCACGACGTGAAGGCAGACTTACAATAAAAATACATTGTCACGAATTGACGCAAGTCACGTACAGCCTTGTTCCATGTTATAGATTCAAAGATTCGTTCCGCTCTGAAGGTTTGGCATCAACAGGTAAGTGAGCCATTTGTTTTCAAGGTGAAACATTTCAAATGAAGAAGCTCTTGATATATACCATCAGGAAGATAGAAGCTACTCATATCCCTAACGACTATTAAACACTATTATTAACAAGGTATGTACCATTTCTTTGTCTTGAACTTCTGTGCAAAATCCAAAAAGGGATATGGAACTGAGGTGTGGCTACCTCAGTTCCATATCCCTTTTTCTCTCTCGGTATGTCAATGTAACAATTCATTTTTATTTTATCAGCATTTTACTTTTAATTACTGTAGAATACTGTAGTATACAACAATATGTCCAAATCGGACAATATTAACTGATATTCTCAAAGACATTATGCGGCCAAATCGAAAATCAAAAACCGCCCCCATTGACAGATGCTATGATGGATTACCCCCGTCACTTTATTGCCTGTTTTTTCACTCCTTTGACCTCAACCGTTGGATTTATATAGGACTGCATATACGGCTGTTAAAATATTTATACAAACATGCGAGCATGGTGTAGCCTAAAAGAGAATGCTGTGACGAGAATTGAAAAGGCTTTGCTTAACCTAAGTTGTAGTACACAGAACGAATAAGTACTACTGAGCTAATGTTATATCAAGTATATAAGGCACGTTTAACTGGCCAGGCGGTCCGAGGTCAAAATAACAGATCATACATCAATCATATTGATGATTTACTTACCCAAAAAAAATGGGAGGCAAAAACTCTAAATTGCCTGACTAGCATGAAAGGTTTTATGACAGTAGAGGGCATCCCTAGGGGAAATGGTGATCACTACTTTTTGGACTCCACCTCAACTTATCATCAGGCGGGGTGCAGTCAATCCGGCGAACTAAAAATAAAAAAAAGTCTAAACCTTCCTACTGTGTGTAAAAAGTGTACTTGCAATGTATGTATTTCTGTAACTACAATATAAACACAATAATTTGCAACGTTGGAATAAACGGAAGAATGTTGTTACCAGAAGAGGAAAATCTTCTAGATACTATAAATATTGATGTATTCTTGAGATGGCTTTTACCATATTCAGACGTGGAGTGGCAAACCCTTATGAAAAAGCAAATACTTTGGCTGAGCTCGCACCTGTAGCCCGACACTACAAAAGAATGCTGAGTAACGCCTGCCGATTTTTCGGCTAAGAAATAATTCACTTGTTGATTCTACTCTCTAGCCTACATTTCTTTTATGTATTATTTATTTTACCTCCAACAAGTTTTGGCACGTTATCCGGTTAGCGTAAGTAGCTACACAGTGCCAACGCTACAACATTAATAACGAACGACACTGAATATCGGATGCTTTATTTGGAAATATTTCAACACTACAACAACGCGAGACGACGACGGTAAGCTGTTATAAAGTATATAAGTATGTAAATAAAACTAGCTAAATCTAGGTTATAAACATATATACAGTCTTTACAACTGACAAAAAACGCAACTAAAGGAGATGAAACGAAACGAACGAGAATAAAACGTAATGAGCTGAAGCGAAGGCGAAACTTAATGAAATAAAACAATTAATTGGTTTTTATATAGCCGCACCACAGTCTTTATACCTTTAAAATCTAAATTTTAATCTCTCAAATATCACTATTAACAAATACAAACATCGTTTAAAACTCGCACTTTAGTAGGATATCGTACAGTACACGTAGGTATGTGAAAAGTGATTTAAACTTGTAGATATGTAATCTTAACTTTGCAGTTCTTTTTTGTACAGGCCTCAATATTGAGCTTTCAACACCAGATTGGGCTAGACTACTCGCCGTAAATAGAAAAAGCTGGATGCGCACAATCTCTGCAACTTAATGCCCCTTATGAAAGCAACGGAAGCTATCAGCAGACAGGATACTTCATGAATAGGTGACTAACTAAATCTATTCATAGTAAACATAACTTTGTATAATAATGTTATTTCTATGCGCTTAGCTGTAATCCAGTGAGTAGATATCGTAAATTCCGATAGGAAGCTAAGCTTGCCACATTATTTAGAACACACAGGATTTCAGGCGGTCGCTTTAAAGCTTCTGCTTTATATTCAAGGTGAAATAATTATATAACATGCACAATAGATTCACATTTTACAAGGAAGGATTCCTTAGAGCAGTCTCAAATTCCTTCGTCGGCGTATAACTAAATGTTTGTTACGGCGGGCCTTAGTTGCGACATCACGAGGCAACTATGTGTCGAAGAATGTGTTTATGGTGCCAAGAATGAAGCTCCTTAGCAGAGCGGCGGGGTTTCTCTGCTGTTTTTGGGTATACCTACAGACATGTAACAACTTTATATTGTGTTTGAATATCCTGTTTTTACACCCTGAATAACATTGTCGTTTTTTGTAATTACTATCCATATTCTTATTGGTGGAACCACACTTCGCTATTCGCCTTTATTCACATATATATTATTACTAGCTTCCGCCCGCGGCTTCGCCCGCGTGGAGATCGGTATTGCCACCAAGTTTACTTATAGTGTGAAGCTAGCTTATAGCATGATTTTAACATAATACCTAACAACATTCAAATATAAGTCGTTAGATTACACGTTGTTACAGAATGCGTTGAAGAAATAAAGGTTCACTGCTTGTTCCCCGTAGGTTATAGTGTGATAATATGTGCCTATGTGTTGACCCGACTTCTTAATAATATTCATGCCTTTGAAGTAAATCCATGCAGTACTTTTTGAGTGTATCCCGGACATACAGATAAACAGACAAAAATTCTAAAAACTATATTTTTGACTTCGGTATCGATTCTAGATCACACCCCAAGTATTCTTTTAAAAAAATATTCAATGTACAGTTTTGACTTTCCTATCATTTTATTATATGTACTAGCTGTTGCCCGCGGCTCCGCCCGCGTGGATGTCGAAATCCGTTTCAAAAACTATCCTATCTCTCAAGTTGGATCGAACTGCACATGGTGTGCGAATTTTATTATAATCGGTTAAGTGGTTTAGGAGTCCATTGAGGACAAACATTGTGACACGAGATTTATATATATTAAGATAAATTGAAGTGGGGAGGGCTTATTCGTGTATATTTGCTTTATTCGCACGAATATTCACCTTAGTCACTATTCTATGGCGAATCATTGTGGAGAGTTTAGTCATCTATAACAATTTCCTCGAATACAATATAGGCGATAAGCGAAGTGTGGTTCCACCATAACAAATAATAAAATTTAGAAAGATAAAGTTTTTCAGAAACATATTTAATGGTTTTCATCTATACTTCAAGTGCTGATCTTCTAAGGCAACTAGGAAACATACTATTATGCTTGTAAGATAGCAAAACATATAAAAAACACATTTTACGAAAATATGATATACTTTAAAAAAATTGGTATATTCGGTAATATTTGAGACATTTATACTATTCCCACCCACTAAAATTTTTTATATTGATAATTGTATTTTGATATGATACTAACTGTAATGGTGCCATTTGCCTGATTTACTCTCTAAATCCGCCATAATTCCAACTAAACTTCACAAATACCTAAAAGCTTTTTGGCTACAGGTTAAATTGTAAAGCTTTCGTTATGAAAATTCCTTAAATATAATGAGGCGAAGTAGCGATTTATTTCACTTCAAAATTGTTAGCATTATACACAACGTTATACACAAATAATCTACTAAGTATAATCTAAAATTCTTATACTATCCAAAATCTTTAGTTTGGATACGGTTGAAAGAGGTAATTTTGTGGTCTGGATAGTTTCTTGAATGATCTAGAATATACCTATTAATTATATGTACCAGCATAAGTACATAATTGCGCACAACGTAATTACACAACGTTATTTTCTTAATTTTCGAGCTAATTGGTATAGAGAGAGTATGGCGGAATTACTGTATAAACGTATGTCGTCAGCCGGAGTTGATCTCGAAAAATATACTTACACTGACTAAATTTGATCTTGTAGGTAGGTACTGAAAAACACTTCAGAAGAGACGAAACCATTGTATCTAGGTGGAAAACACAATGACGATAAAATTATATCGTGAGTTATGTAATTTCAGAGGAAAATCGATTACTGGTCTATACCTAAGTACCCTGTATTTCATGTTACAAGCATTTAAAAATGTGAGCTTATAGTAAGGATTGGAGCAGCTACCGTCCAACAGGCAGCGAGTTCACGCTGTAAACATTTCGCAAACGGGGCTTTAATCCCGGTCATAAAAGTAATCCGCTCATAAAGTTACGCGACGATGGACAACATAAGGGTAGGGATTTACTCTCACAAAGATTTCTAAGTAATTAAGATAAAATACCACGAGTTTTTGTATGTAACTGGAAGCCAGTAGCTCTCGTTTTTCAACGCTCATATACCGAATTAATCCTGGAGTATGCAATAAAGCTGCTAAAGTATTTGTGTTCCAGGCGAAATTACCCATATTGAAAATACCCTTCGACGCTAACAGCCAGCGGAAGGCTTATTTATACGCTCGTGTATAGACTTCCCGTCGGCGAAGGCAAGTAAAAACCTAGCTACCTACATTAAATTTAAGGCCGTTGTGAATCGTTAAATTCTTAAACTTAATACAGACCGACAGCCTTACAAACTGTCGGCGTATTGATTTGTAATTACAAAATTGCTTTTGTTTAAGTTATGCAAAGTATTTGCTATTAAAACGGATTTAAATTGCGAATGAGTTTTATTTGAATAAACAATTTTGAAAGTTGGAAAATTTGGTTGATTGATATAAAAATTAATGGTTTATTTGTTTATGAAGGGCACTTAAGCGTGTTGATCATGATCTTAGTGATGGTAGAAAAAGGGGTTGGATTACAAAAACGGTCGTTCATCACAGTCTCTGTCAACAAGGCTTCCCATCAATGCCGCAAAAACAATTAGTAGGTCAATATTTATTTAATTGCTACCGCTCGTGAATGATAACCGGTAACAGTCATTGCGTGCTTTTGTGAGATGGGAGAAATATTATACTGACAAGCTTGATCTATGATTTTGTTTATTGACTGTTTTTTTTTTATAGAATACTGACGGTTGAAACAGTATAATGTGTCTTTTATAGTAAAGGTTTAGCATTTGCATTGAAATTCGGGGCTAAAGTCACCCTCTCCTAAAAGTTGGTACATACACTTGCTGATAGACGAACGAAGCTCTGGCGCAGATTTACAACTTGTGGTTAGAAAAATCAGACTGTAGTAGTTTCTGTAGAAGCCAAAATAAAAACAAATTATGGAAAGAAGGATTAAATAGGTGAACGAATCCTGGGTTCTTAAGTACAAATTTAATATGAAAAAGAGGTGAATATATTTTATTATAGATGTAAAAATAAAGAGATAAATTTACTTCATGCACTTACACTCAGGAATTGATATTAGCATTTTCATGGCAATGTTAGTTACTCAATGGAGAAGTTTTTAATTAAAATAAACATGTTTACATAATTAACTCAAGAACAATTTACATAAATAATATGTTTATTCATCAATCGTATTTAAATTCAATAAAAATGCAAAACATTAAATGAATATTTGATTTCAGGCGAGACGTGAGATTAACTGTGATTCATTCCAAATTATATTAACTTCATATCACTGCGATAATATACTCATTCAAAAATAAACCTGATGTTTTATACCCTTCGTATAATCACTTAATTATCATAGCACCTCAAAACGTGAATAATTAAATAAGTACTACTAGTGTGCATTTATAATTTACCTATTCACTTAAGCACTTAAGAGGTGTAAGTCCCAACTAAACCAAATAGGTGAGGGCCTTTTACCAGTGCAGGTAAAAGCGAACCTAAGCTCACACGAGAATTGTATATTGAATGGCCTCTTTTGTTCACCTGTATAAAGCACACTCATTCAATGTCAAATTGTTGCTCACGTAAGTTTTTGACTGAAAAGGACAACCTTTAAAGAAAATAATTTTCCATTTTTTTCCTTTTGGTATTTAAAATGAATGCTTTTGTGTAATTTGTTTACAAGATTTTTTTAAGGAAGCAAGTAATCTGATAAGAAATCACAATGAGTATGGTGAATAGATTTCACAAAATTAAGTGAAATCTATTCACGAAAATAAATAAAGTAGGGAAAATGGGAACATCTGAAGCTAATGACTCTTGTGTTCCGATGGAAACAAATGACACGGAACAAATATACGTTGATAGAAGACTTCAAAGGGCCTTCTGATAATTTTACGAAAAATATTTTTGTATTAAATATTGCAAATTCTGGTAGGAATGTTTCTGCTTTACCGTGCAAAATATATCGTTATAACATTTTAGGATTAAATTAAACTGAACAAGGAATTAGATATTTATATCATCCTACTTCCTACTCCTACTTAATACCTACCTATTATAAATGTGAAAGTATAAATAGTAAATTGCTCACCAGGATTAAGAGACCCCCTTCCTGAGACTTTGCCTTTAGCTTACCATCAGGCGAGGTGAATTCGTACTGATTAGCTGCAATCTTTTACAGGGTTTCTAATAAAAACAGGAAATCAAGTCATACCCTACCTTTTTAGAGTTTGCCCGTTTGTTAGCCTAACGAAAGTATCTACCTTCATTAAGTAATTTTCTGTCTTTTGATAATCTACTCAACACCCCAAACGTTATCCTGTTATTGTATAAGATAGCTCTGGTCATTGTGACCGTAATACAATTAGGCCCTAGTGGACAATTGGTGTTGTCTGACTGAATAAGTACACTCAACGACGGAAGTTGTTTCGCACTGAAATAATTATTAACCTTTCATACATGGAGCACATGATTTAAAAATGATAATGATACATGGTACAATGTAATAAATTTCATATTTGGTTTATTATTCTATGAAAGGTTAAGTTGTTCTATAACTCAAAATGTGTTTAGATACTTTTATCATTGACTGTACCTCATAATCCAGTAGAGTTTACAGTTCGAAAACAATGGCATTGTTTCTGACATCTTTCCTTGCGATAGTTTAACTATTTCTTTGACACCTTTTTGCCGTTGTTATTGTGTAAAATATAACATTAGACCTTAATTTATATTACTAAAACAGTAAACAAGCCTGACCCTTAGTCCATCTAATAATGAGTGGTCATCGTGGCATCAGTATTCTTATAGAAGAATGGGAAAAAACAAAAGAAGGGGTCAGAAGGCCTCTGACGAGGTTCTTACAATCCGCTTTTATTTTGAGTAGACATGCTAGGCTCTGAACGTACCAGCACAGAATATATACTAGTACTGTACTAGTATACAACTGTTTAATATAATTTAACTTTCAATATGGGTGCTTCAATTCTCTATTACAGTTTTGGAAGGACATAATGTTATAAAGCCGTCAGCAATATATAGGTACCTTTTGTAATATGACCTAGAATCACCCCTTGTGATAAAAGCTTACTCACATTCACCCGTGCACATACGGGATTAAAATTAACATAACGTTTGTGCATTCCATAGCAACTATCACACGAAAATGTCTGCAGCAAAAGGCTTGTTGTAGCGCTTTGCAACATAAACAGTGTGCTACATTTGGAAAGTTGTCTGTCGCATGAAGATGTCGCGGTTACATTCCGCTGGCTCCCTTTGGCAAGCACGTGCATTCCGCGCACGACTTAACAAAATTCCACGGGCGTCCCAGGGGTGATGTTATGTCTACAACACGCCGCAAAAGGTAAATAACTTAATAAGTGTCAAAGCGTGTTTGTGCAGACTATACCCATCTGGTTGAGGTGTGCTTACCCGCCATACTTAATCATATCGTTGATCTAAATTAGATTCCATCTTCATTTGACCCAAATTATCTTTTGCAAATGCTCATGAATGATCGATATTATTTGCACAATGTAGACGTAGCATTGACAGAACATATTGAAGGTTTATTTTGGAACATTATATTTTGGAACATATGTTTCTACAAATAATGTTATCATCTTTATAAAAGAAATCAAAATAATAATATTTAAAATGGGGCATGCTATTGATGTTCAATATTGTATTTTAAAACTCATATTTTAATAGTAGATCGGTTACCAATTTCAACCTTCTAGCTTTCACGTAATATGCTGGACTTAATAATACAACTCGTACCCAAATCATAATACACAAAAAATAGTCTATGAATAGGGCTCGGTTCTTAGATCTACTAGGCTTTATTTTACTTTTGTGACTAGGGACAGGTTTCTGGGGAAAGACGAATAATAAATATTTTCTTTACTTCATTTCACTGAAAGAGGCTCAAAGGATAAAAGTGTCTTTACAATATATATCCTCATTCAAATTGCCACTCAATATGAAACCTTCTTTATATTCATCATTCTAAACGTGAACATTGTGTGTAGGTTCTTAAATAGGTCTGTTCGATTTCAATTCAAGTGATTTGAAAAGATACAGTTGAGTTTCAGGTCAATCAGGTTTCACTCTTCACAACATCGGTCAAACACCTGAGGATTGATGGACAGGGATCTAGCAGAGGCTTTTCTCTTCGCGTATGGACGCTCAGTTGCGCCCGCTAAAGCTAAATTTACAAAATATGGAATATGCATACTTTGGACTCAGGTGAAGAAAAAAAAATGAATTCATCTGAAAACAAATTACCATACTGAGATGATTTTGATTTGTAAGTAATAAGCCAAAATTATCTTAATATGTAGTTTTAAAATGTACATTGCTTTACACCCAGACTATATTATATGTATATCAAAATAATTAACTCATATCCCAACACGAAGAAAGTGAGGATAACATGACAAAATTACAGTAAAGATTTCACCTCGAACTCAGCAAAAGTTGTTGCCAAAAAGTTGAAACGCAATAAATATAAAGTATCAGACGCATTGTTGGCGTTCAGTAACACCCGCATAAGTATAAACAAATTACACGTACAGTGAATAATGCACAAAACCCAATCCTACGCAAAGTTTGGTGGGCAGGTAAACCATTGGCGCAAGCAATAATAATATTGTATCAAAGTTCAACGTCTCCGACTGACATGATGTGGGAATAACACTTCAATAACTACGTACAGTAGGGTGAGCACGAAATTACATTACACGAAAGTACAATACGAATAGTAAACGTATTCATAGCGAGAGAGTCAATATATTGCAATCCGATCAATAATATTGATGTACAAACGCTATTATGATTGATATGCAACAAAACGCAATTCGTCAAACTCCGAATCACGATATAGGATTGTAATAATACCTATATAAATTGACTGCCCCCAGTCTCTCGGAACGAATACTATACGCTTACTATTCGAATATAATTTTGTGTTCACCCTACTGTACCGATTTGATTTGACATTTTCGGAAAGAAGAATAAAGTCTGGTAAGGATGAAGAGTGTTCTCTGTATATAGTGCATGTGTTTAACTTGAAATATTTTTAAAGCAGTTAAAACTAAATTTATTCTTATAAACACAAACGACTATCACTCTATAAAGGTAAGACTAAACCCTTATAACAATTTATACTGGCTTGTAAGGATACCTACAAAACATCTTTTTAATATACCTAATGATTAAAATGTACTCGTAGATTACATCAAGCAAGTGCTGTAATTGTCATTCCAGAAGATTTGTTGACCCTAATGATATAATGAGGAAAGTTTATGTTTGTTCTCTGAGATTCTCACAAAACCTCCATACAAGTAGAAGTTATATGTGATATAGGAACTTTACTATCAGACAACTTATATGTTGCCTCCGCAAACGAGGAGGTCTCGGAAATCACTATACTTGTGTAACTTATCTTCTTTATTTGAGTTAGAAAGTACATGAATAGATCCACCAAGAAGTCATTGGATCGTAAATTTGTCAAGCTGTTGAATCAGCCCTGATGAGCACCTATTACAGCCGGTATAAAAAGTTGGTATCCCCAAATATCTTGATCAGTAAAGTTTCTCTAGATGCCGATAAACAAAAAGCGCTAGATCCCAATGTAATTATAACACTTTTGTATGAGACTGTACTGAGCCGATTTAATAAAATGTTAGTGTCCATAACGTCTTCGAAAAAATAAATAAATTTGGAAGTACACTTAGGGACACAGTGTCCGTAGAATTTGTGTCCCAAACGTCTTCGACTCGAAATACATTCATTCCTACCTAGTGTGAGAAAGTGCTAACCTCAATATTGATACACACCTACTTATTTTAACTGTACTGAGTTCTTATCATAGTTGAAGTCCGCTCTTTGAGTCTTCTGATATTCTAGAATGTACTTTTTCAGAAATGCTCAAATATTTTATTTTTTACTTACTGCAGATGGTGGCGTCGCAATAAATTTTCTATCATCATTAAACAATAAAAATGCCACGAATATTTTTTACTAATATAATATATGTGCATGTGTCCACCTATGAAACAGTAATTTTTTTAACAATTGGTATATAGGTATGTGGGTGCTAGCACCTCTGCCTACCCCTTCGGGGATATAGGCGTGAGTTTATGTTATGTTATGTTATGGTATATAGGGTCCTTATTTTTCAAGTTCAAGTTCTCATTAATATAATATATCTTTGGTACCCAATCTAATGTCACTGGCTAATTGGTACACCTGCCAATCAACGGATGAGGCACTAATGCAGGCTTTCCTCTCGGGGTTGGAAGAGCAAAATAAACTACACATGAAAATAGAAAGCGGTCCTCGGGCTCCAAGGTGAAAGAAAGCTTCGAAAGTAAGATGATAATGTAGATGAGATTACATAACAAAACAAATTAAATAACAGATAAACTTTATTTATTCGTTGAATATTACAAACTTTTCACTCTCGTTACACCCAGATCAAAGAAAGAAAAGTAATACTGATTTGCAAGCCTTTACTATTTAAAAAGTATCCAAGTTCTTCAAAGTTTTATACCATTTTGCACTCTTTACAAGGTGGACTGTTATTGTTATAAGAGAAATGAATGTTAAAACTCCGAGATCTTTTGTAAGTGGTTATAAGCAGTTATATCTTGACTTGAAAAAGACTCTAACGGTCGTAATGAATCTTAAGAATGTAACTTAAGTCTGACAATGACTGTTTATAAACACTTATTTAAAGAGCACCACTTATTCATAGAGAACTTGGTAATAAATTACTCCTGGGAAAACGCGAAAATGTTTTAACATTACAATTAATGGACACAAAGTAAACCTAGAATCTATGTGTAACTTCAGTGTAACCTGTGTAACCAGTTACTGCACGGACAGTATTCCATACGAGTGAAATACGAAACCCGGGACCCACAAGAACCTATTCTTGGGATTAAAGCAGCTACATTTGATCCAGATCCAGCTCAACTGGGGCAGTGCAGTGGCATAACAACAATAAGTAGCAGAATGCTGTGTTTATGCCGTTAAAGAGATGGCCGTAGGCCCCTCCTTCCTGCCTACGGTTTGCCTATCCTCTCCTTTTTTTGTTCTCTACCATTTCCGCTCTGCAGATAGCAATGTGCATACATAGATTACTCTATTTATTCCACCATGTTTATTCCAATTTTTAATGACTGAGGAAGCTCATGAAATATGTAAGGACAGAAGCAGATGGCGGCTGTTGTCTCTGCCTACCTCAGAGGGGAAAAGGCATGAGTATAGATACATATCTATGTATGTATGTATGTATAATAAGTGGTGAATCATAAAATGGATCTAAGTAGATGAAATACTTATAACTAGTATTATTCACTCTTCCAGCATACGCAGGCAGTATGTGCGACAGGCATTCGAATGGTGTTCTCATATGTGAAAAATTGAAAACCGAAACAAAGAATACGGATATAATTTATCTGACGGAACGTTCAGCACGTGACAACGTAGACTCGATGCAAGCTGGCAATTCTAATCGATTGAATAAATTTTAATATCATCAAAGGAGCCTGCAGCTCGCTGGCCAGCTGGAAATCGATTGTAATTACTGTCTATAATTGATTGATATTGATAAGCAATTTATACGCTACTTAACAATGTTAATATGTTTCCGAGAATTTATTTTCGATGCTATGTAATTATTATCTGCAGCCTGTCTGTATAAAAATTTGCGCATTATTTTCTTATCTAAGTACCTATTATAAAGAGAAGTTGGGTAAATAATTTAAATAACATTTTATTGACATGTTTGTAACTTCGCCAGCAATGTTGTATTTATAATCTATTGTTCTATCATTCGTTGCCATTTGTCATTAAATACTTGAATACTAGCTTTTGTAGAACGTAAATAAAATATTTAATTATTATCCATTTAATATATCCATAACTAGCAAACCATGGGAACCTGTTCTAGAATTGCACATTTTAGCCAGATTCAGAGAATTAATTTTAATGATTCAGTTTGAGCATTCGTAAAAGAAAAGTTTTTTAAAAACACAGTTTTTGGAGTACAAGGGTAAACAATGAACTCTTACACTGTGGTGAATCGATATTTTACGGAACGTTTTTGAAAAATTAATTACCTATATACGTTATTACCGTTCAGTATTATATTTCATGATAGGTACGATCTTCGATTTAGATTTCACCATTTTAAAATGTTCCAATCTTCCAGTTTTTAAAAAAATAATCAACTAAACATAAACCTACCTGACTCTTCATGGGGTCAGTGTTGAGCTGGCACATATACGTTCCAGAGTCTTTAGGCTCAACGCTGTTGATGTACAGCTTCCAAGTGTTATGTCCGTTGTGTGTAACCGACAGCCGAGGGTTGAGGGTTACCATATGTGTATGTATTGCGATGATTGTCTTCGTGTCTGATTTTATCCATGCCACCTGCAATTACGAAAGCTTGAAATATATGATAAAATTATATAATTATAAGCTTGATACTTCAGTTTGAGAGGGACAAATGGGGGGGGACCTATGTCTGCGGCTTCAATTCGTAACTAATAAAGTATAATACTTTGTATGTGTGTTAGGTATTGACTTAACTCAAAAATATTCAAAGCAAAATCTAAAAGTTAGTAACCAAATATAATTTAGTTTTCAATTTACGACAATAGATATGAAATCTATTCAGTTAAACAATGTTAGCAATTCATGATGTGCCTAAACCAACATAAAGTAATATTAACCTATCAAATATACGATGTTATAAATTGTAGAATAATTAATTTAGTGATGTTTCTAACCTTATAATCACCAAGATGATGAACTGTACATGTGAACTGCACATCTCTACCTTGAGCTACCGTTAGGTTCTCAAGCGGTGATAGAAACTCCGGCTCTTGTTCACTGTAGCCCGATCCTTGTAGCTGACCTGTCACGGAGAACGCAAATCAACCTCATGTACTAAGCCTTAATAAGTATCTACTCACTGACGGTCAAAGATTAGTCAGTCAACAGCAACCTGAATATGCCAACAAAAATCCCGAAGAACAGAGGATTTTAGGTATACCTGCCATTGTTCCAGCACAATGAAATTATCAAACAATTAGTAGATTATGCTAACTTTTCCTAATAATTTAGTCCTCTTTTTCCGATCTAAATCATTGTTTCGGTTGTCTGTTAACCAAATATTTACTATTCGCACAATAACTTAATCTATAGAGCACACAATTACAAGAATTAATTAACTGACAGTTTACAGGGGCTCTTGATAAACAATACAGCGAACAGTTGGATCAGCTTTATATTCAACGATAGCCAAATACAATCAGAAGAAATACAGGTCGAATTGGCCTTTCAAATTGGTTTAAATTGGGTCAGGCTTGCACAAACAAAGTGGAGAAATTGCTGATACTACCGAATCCTATAGCAATTGATCTACTTTCATTAAATATATTTCTGCATACGTAACCAAAAATCGCGGCCGACTATTGATTTCATTTGCAACTCATTAATTTTATTTCGAATATTGTAAGCACGTTATAATAGAATTTTAACGTTATTTTTACGTTGTTTTATTTGCTAATATTAATAACTCCAAAGAAATACAATGATAAAATCTCTGAGAGTATCATCTTAAAATATAACTCTTAATCTGATATGATACTTTAGTTAAACAGATCGGTATTTAACAATAATAAGTAAAGTAGTAAAGTAAAGGGCGTGAACGTGGATTTTATTGGTGAAATCCGCCCCAAGTCGGCGAACAGAATCAGATGATTAATTGTGAGTAACCCATGAAAATATCCGAGTGTAGATTTACATAAACGTTCTGTGCCTCTAAAACGTCATTAATTTGTGGAATCCGCACAATAAACCGTAGCGTTTAGTAACCGAACGATTCAACTTGGTCTGCCATATGAACGCGCGAGTTTCAGTTTTCGGTGTTCGGTATTCGGCGATTAGAGGCGTAAATCGGGAAAGGTTGTCGCATAAAAAGGGTCACACTAAATGTCCCATACTGTGACATCAAAACGATTAATGGCTTCGTGCGGGATTTCGGAACGCCGAATATTTTCGTTCAATTCGGCTAATGCGAAGCTGAGATTAAATACATTTTTCTCTTTTTAGCCCGCACACAAAATGAATCAATTAGAAAAATGGTTTGCTCCTCCATTATTTTTTCTCATTCATTTGTAATGACAGATATCGCCAAAAATTGTAATCAAGTGACTTTATGCAGGACTTATAAGTGAGAGAGTAAGATATTTTTGAGTGCGATATCATTAAATAAACATACAATCATCACATAAACTATAATCATTATTACCGCACAAATTTAATAGGCAGATACTTGTGAAATCAAAAACTAATAAACAAGTTTTGGCTCAGTTAAATGTTTTATTGAATATGGGATACTTCCCGACTTATTAAAGCTATCAAGTGAATTATAATAACAATTATTAATTTTGTAGAGCAAACTGAAGCACTTGAAATTAAAATTTGTAAGTAATCTGAGAGCTCAGGGTTCATTGATCTCAAACGTGAATGACTTTCCGGATGGTAACATACTGTTTCCGACGGAAAGCTGCTGAAAAGCAACCGTAACGGCGGGAGTAGTGTTAATGATATGTGTCTGGTGGAACGTACTATAATGGAACGCGATACAATGCGTTGAATTACTTTTATTTAAATGAATGATGATGACGACGTCTTCGTGAGTGGTTACAAACATGACATGCAGTTGTATTTTTTTTTTACCCACACACATACAATGTAAAAAAATTGGCAAAAAATTGCAATTGCTATTAAACTGACTATAAATGTTAGGCCCTATACTCCCATTCGCAAAAAATCTTACAACCCGACGACATCGCATCTGCAGATGCAAAAAGAAATAATATCTTGCATTTCAAAACTGTATTGAAATTTTTATATTTCATATAAAAATTTAATATCGTAAGATATGTTTTTGTGGTTACGGCATAGTTGCATCAGTTTGTAATAGATCTGCATATTATGTAGGATTAAAAAGAAGTGCAATACAAAGATAGTTACTTAAAGATGGTAGCTACTAAAATAACTTTATATCAATTGGTTCCTGCAGAAAATCTAATTTACTGGACTGCAAAGGGTTTTGTTTACTATACGAAATAGTAGTAGGCAAGTTTCTTGTTTATCTTTGTTTAATTACTTAATATGAGTATTGCAAACGCCAACAAGCTATGATTAATATGCTATGGCGATACCGCATATATCCAACGCCATCTAGCGCAGTCGAGCTGAACTTCTACGAAACTACCAATCCTGCATCGCGCAATGAGAATTCTTGCACCGAGTTGATACTAAACATGATTCATACAACACTCCAACGTCAACCTTCGGGTCGCGATCCGCCATGCAGCCTTACCTGGCCGCGAGATAATCACTTTAAAAAAAAAATCACAGTCCACACACTGTGAAAGAACTCCGAACCCCAGTGCTATAAAAAGAGTGTAGGTACGTAACTGACATAAGGATATTATCTTCACGCGTATTATTCAATAACCGTTTTTCAAATAAATCGTTTACGTATGTAATTTACGATAGAGTTATGTACGTAAGCTTCTTCCACAAAAATACTGAAAACAATATATCCCTGCCATTTCAATATTATATTGCAATGCGAATTTCGGTATAAAAATTCACGTTAATATTAAAACGTATCCCAACATTTTCCCAAAGTGCAATGTAATAGAGAAGACAAAAAGAAGAGAAAATTAAAATTATTTTGTCGTACGGCCGGGTAATGGATTTCCGGATCAATGGTGGTAATACGACCCTTGTATCTTAAATGGGAATTGTTCTTATTCAATGTAGGAGCCCTCTTTAGTACTCCTACTTTATGCTCCTTATAATGCTCTTTAAAGTTGGTGTTTGCGTTCTCACTTGCTCATAGCACTACGCTACTTAAGATTTTCTATCTAGTCGCGTTCAAAACTCTTCACCATTGTGAATTCTAGTGCAAAACTTTACGTAATGCTGTAAAATATATAGGTGGTATTAAAATGTTTATTTTAAATATACGTTTAACAAAGTCATAAAAGTGTACCTAACGCTGAAGAGAACACTAACTTATTATAAATGTTTGGTAGGTACTTACAATTTTTACAAGGATAAGCACAAGTTGATGATATACCTTATTTGTGATGAAGAATTTTGACACAATATTATATTTTTATACCTACGTGATAAATAAATAAATTAGATAAATACTCGTGGTTGAATAAGAAAAAAGACTAAGCTTAGGCATAGATGAATTCCATAGTTCGATGTCTACTAATACGTAATTCGTCGGTTTCTAAGCTCAAAGTCCCTCTTTCTATTTTATTTTGCATATTGTTTTTTATATAAATAAAATTATAATTAGTATTTTAAGTTATATGGAACCTTTTTTTAAGTTATATTGAATACATTTTTATCTATTGAAGTATCAAATAAGATCCTTGGACGACCGAGACTAAGGTAAGATGAGACTGATGAAAAATCAAGTAATAGTTTAAATTTGACGATAAGTAAGAATATACTAGAAACTAAATGATAAATATACTAGACTATGAGTAAAAGCTACAAATAAATTTGTAATATTCGTTTAAAAGATTAATGAACTAGAGCCAAGATACACATAATTAAACTAACGAACTTCTTAACTAACAAACTTAGTCGAAAGCAAAGTTTGACAAAGAAGCGGCAATATCCTATCTCTCATGAAGTAATATATGTAAACATCGTAGCATACCACGATATTAATACTAAATTGAGCCATCTAAACTATTCTGTTTATTAACCTCACTTCCTTCAAGCATAAAGTTATGTTAAGCACCTACCAGGAATCGCGTATATAAAGTTTAATCATTAAGTAGGTAACTCATTTTCCTGCTAGGATTATTACAACTTGCATCTAAGTATGAGAAACTAATTAAAACATATTACGCATAGTCAGAGAACAAAATACAAGCAGTTACAATAGTTTACTGGTAAATAGTTATCTACACTAATAGTAAGGCCGAAGAGTTTATTGGTTTGAAGGTGCTACATTTGACTTTTTTGCATTAGATGGCACAGATTTTGAGATTAGTTTATAGGCTATAAATATAAGATCACGCTACGACCAGATTACACTGAGAAAGACATCTACCCACGGCGATGAGATGTTATCGGTAGGTATTAGAATCAAGTAAGACAGGCGTAACCGTGTCGTACAGCTAGTTCAAAATGAAATTCGAAACGATTTTGACGCCGCTGAATTGGCTACCGGTAACCGGTTGGTTGTTTTAGGCTATTGAAGAGTAGGTAAACTTAATTTATATTCCATCACTTACTGCCGCACTCAGAAAGGTTCATTAAATTAGTCCTAAGCGATACTTAACTAATTATCATTAAATCTGTTAATTGATGGAACATCCCAGAGTCATAATTTAAGGGTACATTAGTTAATCACAACTTTAAGTTTTGTAGAGCGGTGCAGTGACAAAATCACAGTATCGATAGGGCATCGATAAGGCGTCGGTGTAGCCACACCTAAAAAGCGTTAACAGTAAAAAGTAGAAAAATAATATTAAACATATTAAAAACTTTTATTTATAGTAATATAAATTACAATCCGTTCTTTTACTGTTAGTTTTTATGTATAGATGAAATTAAATACCTATTTTCATATACTGATAATAAAACATCTGGACTCTTTTATTCTATGGCATCACTGACAACTGCCAATGTCAATATAGCCAACCTCAAATTATTGTGATTTGTTCAACAGACACAGAAATAAAGGAATTTTAAAACGATATTGTTAGTTGCGATGAAAAATGAATTCTGTTTAATAATCGCAAGCGCTCAACAAGTTGGTTGGATCCTAGTTCAGCACCTAAACAATGCCCTAAACGAAAACTTAACCCTAGAAAAGTGATGGTGACTGTTTGGTGGTCTAGCACCCGGTGTGATTCATTACAGCTTCTTACCAAACGGGGTGAGCATTACTGCAGATGTATACTGTGAAGAACTGAACACAATGATGAAGAAACTGGCACATCTGCAACTAGCATTCAATCGCTTGTCTCCGCTGCTCCTACACGACAATGTGCGACCTTATACTGCACAGCAGACCGTCTCCAAGTTGCAAGAACTGGGGTTAGAAGCTCACCGCATCAATAAACTGCCGCTGCGTTGGCAAAGATGCATTGATTATATGGGTAATTACTACTTCGATTAATACAAATAAAAATACATGAAAATAAAATCGTTTAATTTTTTTCATACATAACGGCAATTTCATAGGTAAAGACCTTATTTGGGCACGGCTAGCCACGAGGTGGGTATCCATGAGGATTTCCTCACGAAAAAAAAAGATAAAGACCTGATACCTATTTGATAATTCTGTTTTTTAGATGTAAAAATCAATCCTTAAAAGTTAAGTAAGGGTTTTGTATCACTTAACTTTAAAGTGTCATTAGGGATGTTAATGAATCCTTAACTGACTCTGAGTGGTAAATTTTCTCAAATTTTACTAAGGAACAACTTAAGTATCCGTTAAACGTCTCTGAGTGCGGCAGTTATTGATATAGCCTTTTACGAATTTTCCACCCTCGCATAGTAGATACAAGATTTAAATTTTATCCAGAAAAATCATATCCAGTTGTTTACATCACACCGTTTTTATAATGCAGCGGATATTATAAAGAAACATGCCGTTTTCGCGTCTTCTATCTTATAAAGCCGCAAATAAAATATATATCTTTCAACACTTTAAAACCTACAACATATTATTACCTACGCGAAATTTCACAAATCTTAAGAAATGCAGCATTTTCTTCGTAATATATCTAGTCTTTTACTTACAAAAATAATAATGCTGTATTTAAAGTATTTACAAGACTAATGGCCAGTACTTAACCGAGCTGCGTTCGACCTTTCATTATCAAAGGGCCTAGACAAAGTCACATTCTATTATTTATTTTATTGGTTATAATATAACGCCAGTGAATAAGTTCGAAATGTATGGGAGTGATATTATTTGTCGACATGTCACGTGTAACAAATAATGCAATGGCATTATTTGTTACACTACACTGCACTACGAAAAAATTCAAAAGGAGTGCCCTTTGAACTTTATCGTTCTGTAGTTAGCAAATTCCTGTAACATGGAGTGCTGCTAGGACCCAAAGTCCCTACAACAACTTCGGTGTTGCAAACAGATCGTGGCTGTATTTAATTGCTACCTTATATAGCATGCTCTGCTAATAGTAATTTGCATGCTAATGTAATGTGTGTTACATTACATTTCAATACTGGCATTTGAATAATTGCATTCGGACAGCGTTTTGATTTCAATCTAATAATTATGACACCATATTCGTTGACGTAATGATTGCTAGTTGGATGAAAGCCAAAGGCAGAACACACGCAGTTTGACTGTTGAGCCCAGCCTGCCCACAATAATAATAAACTAGCTGTTACCCGCAGCTTCACCCACGTGGAACTCTGTTCCCGTTTCCCATGGGATCTTATTCCAGGGATAAAAAGACATCCAAAAATAACATCTTAATATGAATTTTGCATACATAATATTAGTAGGATAAGAAGTAGAAAGTTCAATACCGATTGATTCGATTGATATAATTTGTTATAAGTTTGAGTTGATTTCTTATTGTTATTTTGTTTATGTGATAGAAATCTCCTCTAACAATAAGACACAAAGCTGATAAGTCTATACTAAGTAGTAATGCTGAACCCACATCACACAATAACAAGTGCTACACTATTTTCTAAATCACCGTCAACAAAGAGAAGCGTTAATGGAACAAAACGTCGGTGTTTATACTGGATGTGAGGCTATTGTCACAACACGCCACACCACACGGCGGGCTGACTGTGTCAAATGGAAATTAATAACAGGCCGATACTGACACATTTGTAACTATCCTTTCAGGCCACTCTACATTATTATACACTAAAAATAAAAATAAATATTTTGAAGTTTTTATTTCAAGTAAATAATGTAATAAAATACAATTTCTATTCCCTGGTATAGTGCATTATCTCCTTTAATAGAAAAACGTAGCAATAGTGTACTCATAGTACTCCTGTTGAGTACTTGTAGCACCTACTTGAAGTCGGAAACTCCAAGTCGCCGCGGTCACGATTACTTATATGTAACGGTAAATAGTTATATTATGGCGAATTACTACCCTAGTAGTAAATATAAAAGAAATTTTGTATTGGCAACAATCAAGAAAAAAAAATTTTGAATATAAAATAAGATTGACCTACAGGTAACCAGCTTCAGTTGGCTAAGGCGCCAAAAAGAGGACTTCTAACTTCTACACTATACGTGCCCTATCGAGGAGCGCAGCCTTAGCCCTTGATCCAACCACTTAACGTGTGCCTCTTCAGGTGTTGGTCGAGGCTCCTGGCTATTAATGCATTGACTGATACGACTATCGGTACAATGCTTACTGGCGTAACATTCCAAATGTGGATGTGGAAAGTAGAAAACGTGTTTCACTGTGAGAATTTCTCGGTAACAGCTCGAAGTCAGCTAACTGTGCCATCTGCTTGATGTCAATTATTTAGCTCCACCCCTATTTGATCAACGTGTACAACTGGCGAAGAGTGCGTATACCTTCGGAGATATAGGTGCATAGAATACTGATTATATGCGACAAAATACTTTTATTGATATTTGAAAGCGTACTACAAAATAAGAATGAAAAAAATAAGGAAAGCTTTACCTGAGTCAAATGAAAATGAATAACTGGTGCCCAGTTAGCGCTCAAAGCGCGTTTCGACAAATTTTGCCTAGCAACGGCAACGACTTCTTCATTTATATATAGCTAAACTATATATTATGTAGACTGTTAAAATAAAGCCTAAGTAATATATACCAAATTTTATTAACTGAAGTGTCAGTCTTATTCAAATGAAATAATGAGATCAGTGGTTCCCAATATCAATTTACTTAATAAGCTGCCTATCAATATGAATGAATTTAATAATTATGCCAATTGTAACACATTTCATCGGTCGAGCCCTCCGTATTCGATTACGTGTTCCAATATTATTCTGTATTTCACGCTCATCGACGTCTATAATTACATTCTGGTAGAATTACGTTAAATTCACCGCGCGTACGAATACAAATTTCCATACAATTAATCCAATGATTAGCAGTAATTCCATGTGGGTTTTATGCACATTGCTTGCATTGCACCTCAACAAAAATCATTGCTACGTAAACAATAACTGTTTGATTTAAACTGTGTTTAAACCGTTGTGGCTTTTCTAATTAAACATTTCAGCAAACGCGGAGCAAGGATGAAGTGAAAACCTTTAACAATTAAAAGAAAAGGTTACATAAAGCATTTTCAATTAAACTTGGAATCCGGTAGGGCAGATCTGAGTGCGGGTTCCTTACGTCTGGCGCGGCACGTGAGGGAATCTGAGGCGGTATTGCTTCTAAACTGCAGGCCCGCCGCTACTGTAGACACTCGTTAAAGTGCAACAATTTGCTACATCACGTCTAGTGCGGTCTAGTTTTAACTCACGTTCCCAACAGACCAGCACAAAAAGAAACAAAAGCTACACGTGACTATGTTCAATATTATCGCTGTAATTATTTCTCTGAACACAAACACTCGGTTTTGTAAATAATTTGTTAAGAAAAAATGTTCAAACAAATTGTTTGTGTCTGTGCTTGCCTAATAGCCGCCCGTGATGGATATTAGCAACTGAAATAACATTTTGGTATCTATTATAGTAGAGACGTAGAGACGTGTGTACTTTGTGATGTTTGTATCAAAGAGATTAAACATTAGGTCTGATGTTTTAAGTCTTTGTCTGTGATAATTACACCAATTTTGATTAATGCTTATTCCGAGGAACACTTGGAATTAAATATTTAAGTGATATTTGTCGAAATACGTCACGTTAAAATAAACTAGCTAATAAGCAAGGCTAAAAATGCATTGCAACTAAATCGCTCGCTCTACCGATACATCACAGAGGTTGTCAGATACTAATATATTTATACAGGTACACTGAAAGTGGTATTTCCTTTATCAATTTTGAACTTCTATAACATCTTGAAACTATTTTCTTTATCTTTTACAATCAAATGAGGTTCTATATATCACTGAATAAGTATATTACGAGTATATTTCGTTCGTACAACTTTCATTCGATTTCACTAGTTTAACATAGGATTCGGATTAGCATATCGTCAGTCAGTAATGTGATCAAAATATACTTGCCAAACTTAACAATACATTTTTCATTCTTATTCGCCCTTTGTTTAAGTCATTCAGTGAAGTTGAGTTTTTCGCTGGTTTCACGTACTTTCATAGTCATAAATATTTGACAGACCCGGTCAAAAGCAAAATAACTGAAATACCATCATCATGCCATAGAATATAATAACGTCCTTTGGTTCAAAATAATTTTGATATTAAATTTATGTACAAGTAGATAATATTACCTACGTAACATTTTCAGCAAATGAATGAATATTTAGACTGGCTCTTTCCAGAAAACATTTTAGTAAATTCTCGTTAGTTTATAGCAACATAACAGGAAAAGGAAATTCATGTTTTCAAAGCAATGCTGGACGGGATATTAAGCTTTTCATTAATGGTATGTTAGTTCTTCTTACTGTCCAAAAGTTCGCTATAAATTTACTTTGACTAATTTACCAACTGTATGGTAAAAACTAAGTTCCAGTCGTCATTTAAACTAATGAGAGGAATATATTCCACCCAACAAAGTTGGCCTTTAAACTGTTACAATAATATTAGGCAATGGTACACGATTCTGGGGGTATATTAGGGTAATTTTATTCAAAATGGGCGTTAACTCAAGACCCTGGTATTTATTGCTAATTAAAGTCATGGTAACTTGTTCCGTATACTGTAATCATCATCTTAGCATTGTTCCTGGTTGTATCCGAGATTTTCACCTAGGAACCCGGGGTTCACTTAGTTCTTCTTCTCTTTTTAGTTCAGCTTACACATTTACCCTGAAGGAAGAATTATGCCAGAGCCTCGTTCGTCAATCTGATTTGGCCCCGTAGATCTTGGTGGGCCCATACACCCTGTACTTGTACCGTTCTGTGATGTAAACATCTTGATAGCTTACCTGCAACTATAGTAAGAAGTGCAAACGTCGAAACTAATGGTAGACCGCCGGTTTCCATTGAAATTGTTCTTGAGCGACGCGATGATTCCACCGTCATGATGTCAAAGGACATTTGATGACAATAAGCTCTTTAGTCGTGCTTCACATCGCGGAATTGTCATAACAGCCCTCCTTTCGTGTTTTATTTTGTCTCAACATATATTTGCGAAATGTATGTTTTCATTTATTGTCTTGTTAAGTTATAATGCTATCATAGTTGTTGCCGCACCGCTCGGCAAAGCTGGAACAAAAATAAAATTTGAAATAAGCAGGTATTCTTTTTCTATTTCCTTTATCTTTGAGAAACAGCAGACTTTACAACATGAGGACAGTTTGTGGCATTTTACATGTACCTAATCTAGCGCTTTAATAAGTATATAAGTAAATATAGTATGTCTGGTTAATAAAACTAAAACAATTTTTGAAACTATTAGCTACGGCTAAATGGAAACTAGTGTCAAGGCGTTTTCACTTTTGAAGATACTTGTGTAAACGCCGCGGTCGTTATTTCGGTAGATATTCATAAAAACCTCTAGACCGTGAAAAATCGGAAGTCGCAGTTTCCTAATGCTAACAATCTCGCTAACAGTCAGGCCGCGACTTTACGGTCAAAATAAACGTATTAAATAAAGCCTGATTTATTTTTTTCATACTGAAATACCTAGATATTTTTATACGATGTTATTTTTGTAGGTCGCAAGTTAAACATCTTATACTATATAATTCAAAGTCCTGACTGACCTAGAGACAACGCACAGCCTAAACCGCTGGTCGTAGAGACTTGAAATTTGCAGAATATGTGTGTTTTGATGCGTAGAGGTGTACTAAGAAAGGATTTTTTAAAATTCGAACCCTAAAGCCCTAAAAAGGGCTAAAACGTGCTTTTGCCAGAACTCAAGAACGGCTGAACAGATTTTCATGATCTATGATTTTTTGGATTTGTCTCCGCCTCGAATAGCTTATAAAATAATTAAAAATATATGATTCATTCAGGAAATTTAGTAATAAAAAGAAAATTAGATGTTGTAAACGTTTTTATCGCCATCTATAATAGTTGTCATAGCAACAGGAACTAAAGTTGACTTTGTCTAAATTTTCATAGAGTATATCCTTTACTTCTTTTTCCTCAAAAGTAAATAGAATGTATCAATTTTTAGGGTTCTGTGCCTGATTAGGAAAAAAAACCTTATCTCTTCGTTATCCGTCTGTCTGTCTGTCAAGACCTCTTTCTTAAGAACACGCATCAAGTTGAATTAGATAAAAGGAATGTTGCGGATAAGGCTTGGCATTACACGAAGCGTAATATCCAAACTGTGGTCTCACTATCGACTAATAGAGGTGGCTTGACCTACCATCCTGGCCTGCACTCATGGAGGACGGAGGTCGTTAAGTTACCATCGGCGACGTTAGTGAGTCACCTGCACCGCAATCGGAGAGTTTTAGGAAGCCGTACCTTATTTTTCGTGCGGAAATCCCCACGAATCTCTCCCCTCCTCTGGCCAGTAGGGACGTAATATCGGACTTGACCGACTAAAGTCGAACTCCATCTTGGGTCTACAGACGCCGAAGTTTAAGGTAACTCTTGACCCTGAGCTATCCAAGGCTTACTGATGGGCATGGCTGTTTTGGTGAGTTCCTGCATTGCGTAGGCAGTGTGCTGACGTTTGAATGCCACCATTGCCGGGGCTGATCCGTGGGCACACCACCTCTTCATACACTGGTAGAGTCTCCAGAGTGGATAGAGTGGCGCCATGTCCTAGAAGCAGACGTCGGTGGGGTAAGCCTCATGGTGAGGTCCCTGGTGCCGACCATGGTCACCATAGAGAGTATGTGGAACGCCACCGCTTTTTTTCCGAGGCAGTAGTGCGCGCAGAAGTGGTGGTGGAAAAGCTACGGGAGAGATCTAGCACTCCCCCGTACCGATGAAGGTGGACCGGGCGGTGTAGTTCACAGAACCATTTCCGTCCTCCATGAGTGCGGGCCTAGGGTGACGGTCGAGGCTAACCGTCACCCTAGCAGAAGCAGACCCAGGGTGGCAGAGTGTTATATTTCCACGCGCGCTTTTTTGTAGAGATGGGGGATTTAGATTCCTAATCACACGTCGAGGTCGCCAGTGCTGGTGGCCGGAACCGGTTGGGGTTTCTAGGATATCCTTTCTAGGACACACCAGATTCCTCGATCACACAGGCATTGGTAGGACTCCGACATACCAACCTCTCCGTTGGCCCCGTTGAGGTGAAGCCCGACGGGGTTTTTGCGCACGAAATATTGCCTTTGGGCTAGAATCCAGATATTTTGCAGAAAGTAAAATCTTATAGCATAAGTACAGGGAAAAGTCCGGAAAGCATAAATATATCCTACCTACTATCACCAAAAAAAAAAGTATGTCTTTCATTCAAGACTGCACTGCAATAAAGTTAAGTTCGCCCCCTTTTTTTGTCGTGCAGAAATCCCCCTCAACCCAATTTTGTACGGAACCCTGCGTGCACGAGCCCAATTTGCACTTGACCGGTATTTATTAGTATATATCCTCTTTCTTCACTTTCATGAACTCTTGAATGTTAAATCAGGTTGTCAAATGTCAATGTCTGTAGCAAGATTTTAATAATAAAAAAATCAGATTTTCGGAAATAAATAATGTTCACTAATTTGAATAGTGCATTGAATGTGAAAGTGCAATGCAACTATGATGAAAGGGTTTTTTCAAAGGGCCTCTTCCGAGTCACACATACTTTGACCAGAGCAGCCAATGATATTAATATCTTTGAGAGCATCAGCTATCTAATCCCCATAAAATCTAGAAGACAATGAAAAAGGATAATGATGGTAAATATACGGGCTTTGGCCGCGATGCATGGCACTGTACTTTGAAGGGTTTGATAGAACTTGAGATGAAATGAATACGTTTAGCTGCAACCACTGATTGCGAAGGAATAGACATTGAAAGTTAGTACGTTCAATCCCTCAGCTTAAAAAAGACTTGGTGACGATAGCCAACATTCACGCGGGCGGAGCCGCGCGCGGGTACGCTAGTAGTATATATAAGTAATAGTTGTTTATGTAACAGCATGACTTTTACAAAAATGGGAACAGTATTATTTAGCGTGAAAAGAATATTGAAAATGCCAAATTTGTGATGTATTTGTGATAGAGTCGCACAGTTTTACGCTTAGGTACATTTCAGCTATTGACTTAAATTTAGTTGATTACTGATTTTCAGTGCGAAGGTTTTGGTATAAAAATGCTATGAATTTTTATCTTTTATAGGGACAATGTGCAAATATAAAAGTATACAACTTTTATTTCCATAGTAGCGGTGTCAATTATGTATTCCTTCAGGTCACAGAACAAAGAAAAATCCTCAGGTGTATTCAATTATTTCTCAGACCTAATTATATTTAATAATTACTATCATGTGCACGAGACTTGTAGCCTCATGGCGTCCGTAGACATATCTTTTCCTTTCTCTTTAACCAATGAAATCGCAGAAGAGAAGAAGAGAAATAAGAGGGGTGATGTTTAGGACAAGTTTTGGCCATTTGTTCAAGAGTTAGTATGTAGGTAATACGTCAACAGATGCCATGCTGAGGCTGTTAGAAGATGGAAGAAAATTTAACTTTAAGTTGAGCATGGAAATGCATGTTGTATAAGATATTTAGAGGTAATTTATGTTTGCAAAAAAAAAATTGTTGTATTCCTTACTAGACGGGCTACGTGATATTGTTAAACGTGTTTGTAACTACTATTTTAATCATTTCTTTTTTTAAACAAGCCAACAACACTAAAATCAACATCCAAGTAACAATGCGACTGTAAATAAACACAAAATATTGCATCCATGTCGGTGAAGCTTAGAACGAAATAAAATACGAAACGATCGTAAATATCAACCAGTTTTCTATTCACTTTAGTTTTTACTCAATAATACTAGCAACGAGTTTAACACAGTATGTATTTGCTGAAATACGTGCACACAATAAAGCGGGTAAAAATATTGAAATATTTCCGCGGAGCCAATTGTTTTAACAAATTAGATTGTAGCTTCTTTTACGCCTACACAGGATTTTACTGCGAAATGGAAATATCCTACACTGAAATCCTTTTAGCGAAGGAAACGAGAGCATAATATTTTCAGTTCCATATCTGTAAGGAACGCCAACGCAGGTGCAGCATTGCAGTAACCCTTACGTGTGTACCGTGTACAATTTACACATGTACGCAGAACACATGGTAGTTTTTTATTAGAGCAGTTTCCGCGGCGCAACGTGCGCAAACTGAGATAAAACAGGAATGATTGCCGCTCTGTTGTGATATTGTTTCAAGTGTTTTGTTCCATTCTGCTGGCTCTTCGGTGCTTTTTATTTATCTACACCCGAACGCCGAACTGTCGCATAAAAATAATCCAACTGAAGAATCGTTTCTGGCTGCTGTAAGTCTGACATTCGTCAAAGCCCTCATTACTGAAAATGACATTTTCGTTTTAAATTTATTAACCAAGTCATTTTAGAATGCCTTAACAATGTTATGAACTTAGTTTTTGTACATGTCGTTCTGCCTATTGCAGCAGTTTAACTTGTACACCGTACGTACTATTGGGTTCATCTTGGTAAGTATGCGGATTGAATATTGCACTGTATGTTTCAAATTATCTACCAATGTTTTTTGTTTGAAGACACCTTTAGAAACACATAGAGATATTTAAAATATTTTCATACATGAAAAATCCTATTACGAGTATTCTACATACATTCTACAAAGACTTAGTATACCATAACTAAAGAAGTATTATAAAATGTGTATCCAATTATAAAGGTAGGTATATGCATAACATACATGATTCAAATTTTCCAAGCAATTACAACTCAATGTCGTCGTTTGAAATACTAAAGCTTTCGGAGATTTCAAAGTAAGGTAAAGTAGACATTAAGTAAGGATAAGTATCGTTCATGGGCAGGAATATAATAGTTCACTCGGGGGACTGTTCAGCTCCATCAATGAAACATGCTCTCCCGTGCCGTCGACGGCGACGACGTCTTTGCCGTACGAACGAGCGTCGCGACAATAAACAATACAAACAACCCTGGCCTGCGTTTGACACCAGCCCGTTCGGAGTGGATTAGAGCACTCTACAGGGAGTTCGGCAGCATTTAGGGAACGTAATAGCCTTCCGCCGTGACCTGTTTTAGTTGCGACAAATAGAGATTTACGGGATTGCCACCGAGGGATTTCAAAGGGGACTGTTCTCTGTAATAAAATTGAATGGTGTTTACTTTGCGGTTGCTTTATTCTCATTCGAAATTCAACTTTGATCAGCACAACGACGATCGACATTCAATATCGGTGAGGTTTCATAACATCAAAACCGTCCGACTGTCAATCTATTTCAGCCTTCTAGCATTTGAAAATAGTCCGACAAAGTTTCAAACAATTTAATCCCGCTTGAAATATGCACGAAAAATTTATCTGAACACAAAGTGGGCAAGGGAAAACCATCCAACGGTCGCTCCTAAAATACATTATAATTTTTGGTGGATAAGGAAAAATCACAATATCGTCTCCCAAAAATCATAATATAAGCTGACCAGCGATATCGTGAAACATAATTAGGTGCCTACGCCCGGAATTCGATAAACTTAATCGTATCAAACCTCGTATAGGAGCGAGTCGCCTCTAACCCTTGATATTACAGAGGCAAACCCCATTTACAGCATTCCGTTGCTTAATAATTTTACATCCGTCCACAAAGACGGCGCGTTGTGTTATCTCACGAGTGGCACGCCACCGATACGAGTTCCAACCAGCCCCTTACTCCTACTTCTATTGTCATGTTTACATTGTCTATGCTCATTCTCGAATTCCGATTAACGCAAAGCTAAAATCGCTTGCATATTAATACATATATAGGTAGGTCTGGTAGATACTGTTTCCCCTTCTGGTCCAAGTAGCTATATAAATACCATTTTCAATTTGGTATTATTACTGTTACTTTGACAATAAAATTAACTACACAAGCATTGTTTTATGTTTTAATTAAAGTTCCCTAAAACTTTAAAATTTTGTTATGAAAATAAGTTGCGGAAAGTTTTCCTCCGCTTGCAATCTAAGAAAAACTGGGGATTATGGGTAAAAACTCGGAACGCGATAAAACTACTTTGCGTAAGTTTTTACCAGTGTTCTTGGACAATCTTGAAGCATTATTATTTTAAGCATAATCATTTCCCTGCCGTTTTTGTAGCTGCCTATCTAAGAATGTCACGATTATGTCAATATGTATTAAATATAGATTATACGACTTTACTATTTTGGTCTCCTTAAGTTTATTCTATACCGCAAACAGCAAAATTAAGTTTGTATTGCAAGTTTTGAATGAGACCATTCAGTAGGTATATAGTGGAATTTATAGGACTAGGATACTAACATGCAGTTTGTTTTTTTAAATCATTTAAGGTCAAATTTATTTAACTGACAGAAGTCTAGATGGCTGATCAATGTCCGCAGAATCAAATTAAAAAGTTTTTGTAACAGTTTTCGATGTGCCTATTACATAGATTAAAACTTGATGAATAAACTCTTTGGGTTAATAACAGGCAAAGTAAATAATCCGCTTGAACCGAGAATTTAACATAGGCCTTATAGTAATTAAACCACAAGTTCTTAAATTAAATCATTTTGGTAGCTAGTCTGACCCCATACGTAAAGACTAACTATTAATCTGAGTTTTTAGAGCCCCACCAAGATCTTCGGGTTTAGGTTGGCTTGCAACCTCACCTGCAAGCCGGTACTCCTGCTGATTGACAAAACTAAGAGAAGAATTAAACTGTCCCCGGGGTTCCAAGACAAAAGCCTCGGATGGCACCAGGCACTACGGTAAAATGATGTTACTAACTAATTCTCAATCTGTGTACAAGTAATATTGATACAGAAATATTCGGAATTCATCATACGAAATATTCACAAGTTAGTATGTACTAATCAGAATTCATGCCTTCAAAATCAAATGGTTGGCATTTCAAATGTTTCAGTATGTCTCATCAATCGTCCCCTGTGGATCACAAGTAGACATTGAAAGTGTTTATCAGTACAACAAAGGCACGAATTACATAGTTAGTTTTCAAAATTAAATGTCTACTTGAACAGGCAAGCCATAATATGGTGAATTAACCATTGTCGAAAACTGTAGGTAAGAGCTCCTTATGGAGAGACTAATAACCTAAACTAGGTGATAAGTGATATTGTGCCCATTCATGGACAAGGCAAGGATCTGCCTTCTACATTCATATAGAATGCAGATCCTAGTTATCATTTTCAGGTCAACAATCCATCTGGATGACTGGCTGCCGGTTGTAAAACTGAAAATTTATTTAAAACATTTAAATAAATTTTCAGTCGGCTTTTTTTTTATCGTGCGGAAATCCCCATGGATACCACCCCCGTCGGCCATCGGGGGTGATTATGTCGGAATCGAACCGACTAAAACCGCACGCCGTCTCGGGCCTTAATTACCGGGGTGTAAGGTTACCCAATGGGCATATCCCTCGCACCCCAGCTGACCCCGGGCCATCTACGGTTTTAAGATGGCCCCCTCGACCTCTCGAAAGGGGGGGTGGAGCGAGCATCGCGCCACTTCGCCGACGGTGGGGTGTAGGGTGACAGGTGGGCGTCCTGTCACCCACCCGTCGGCGCGCAGACAATCAGCTCGCCACACGCTCGCTCCCCACTGTGCCATCTGCAAGTCAGAAGGACACGTGGAGAGCCTCGGAGAAGCCCTCTAGAGGGCCACTCCCACCCCGGCCAGATTGGCCGCAGGCAGCAGCGTCTCCCGTGGCGAGTGGGAGGCGCTGCTCGCCTCCGTTGCCCAGGTGCACCACGTGGAGGTTCCGGCCCGCATCCAATTTTCAGTTGGCCTCGACCTCTTTAAGGTCACGTTTTAAAAAAAATGCTAAATGACACGCTAAGCAGAATTATAACTAAATAAATCATTTTATCATTGTGGTTAATTTGGTGGAGTTATGCGTATCTTAACAAGAAAGGACCGGTCAAACCGAAGAAATACCACTTTCTCGCTTAATATCTTACTTAAGAGAAAGTATGCTGCATTGTGTTCTGTTTATGAGAGTATTAAAGGCATTTTCTCGCTTCCTGTGTCCCATTCCCCCTCTCTACTAGGCACCGTGTGTGTGTTAGTTATATTTACGAGAATACTAGAGGTCATAGATCACTTTAACCGCTCACTATAACTCGTTTACTTGTTTGCCAGCGTAGTAATATAAAAATGGTATGGCGTAGGTGGGGTGTTTGGGATAGGGTGAATGGCAGTCTCCGAGGCCCTTGCCGACCTCACTGCTAGTTGGTAGGAATGATAGGTATATCGTAGTCTCCGTTTTTTTGTGAGTTACTGCCATCTGATCTCCTAAACCCGAGAGAAAAGACTATGCCAGAGCACAACCGTCAACCAGCAGGTGTACCGACTTGTAGGTGAGTTTAGCTGGCACCAATAGTCTTTGTGGGACCCATACCTAGTCCCACGTGATCTCTATTGGTCATCTAGCTACTGTATTCAAAAACCGAATAAAGCGCCGATAAAGTTTCGAACTTCATCAACTTCCCTGTTTTTTTTTAAATTTCTCATTTCCCTTCTATATTATGGTGATATAACTATCTTTATTAGAAATACTTAAGTACCTATCTATTAAGCTTAATTAAAGAAGAACGCAGTTTTATAGCAAATTCACAAATGGCTTGTGTGTCGACTAGGTATCGATTTAATCTATGCTTGACGAGTTTAAAACATTTTCAAACAACCCAAACTAAATTTCTGTGCAGTTTCCTGTTTCATAGTACAGTTTGACCTATTTTTAGACACGTATAGTTGGACATATAACATAGTAGTACGACCGCCACAAAAACCTTTCTTGACAATTAATTTCACTGGCCGTGTTCAACCTTTGTACTCCCCAGTTTCTTAATTCGCAATTAAAAAGTTAAATTGTCCGGTTAATTGCTGCCATTGTGGTGGACGACGTCTACTTATTATTCAGAATTGCTCTCTGAAAATTTGATGAAAAATTTGCCGAGAACCGGTTGCTAAATCACAATAAGTAATTAGCTTATCTGTCGGCGTCACGCGCGGGCACCCGGTCTCGCGGGCAATGGGGGGTTGAAGAGGGCGCGGGGTGGCGAGTTCACGTCTTACGTTAAGCTCTCAGTATTAATCTCGACTCTGCTTAATAAACGAAGTGAATAACTTGGATTATATGAATCAAAGTATCCGAATTCTTGGTTGACTTTGAAACCGACGTTTGAATTGAGCGTCTTCGGTACCCTTTCGGATACCATTTACGCGAATACGTATATATATTTGCGTAAACGTATATACTCGTACGTTAGGTTATTGTTCAGCTCAGGTTTAAGAGCTTATCAACGGGACTATAACTCTAAGCAAGTCATTATTTACCTCCTCACTGTAGTTTTGCAAGTTGTTGTGAGATCCCGTTTAGGCAACAGCTGCTAAGTTCTTTTACTCTTGTGTCGATGGCATATCAAATTTTGTTTGTAAGGTGAGCCGCTACCCTAATTGCGTTCGGTACGAATGTGTCTGGGCATGCAGCACACGTTAGTTGTAGGTAGGCCATGGCCTGTGGAGTAATTCAACATTCACAGCGCATGTCCGCCCCATCTACAAAGATGTTAAGGCGCGATTACTGCGAGACGCTTTGAGCTACTTTAACTTTTCACTCCCACCTAGCAAAGGTAGTCTTCACTTCTTACCTTTCCTTATTAATAAGCTCCCATTCTTCCCATGCAATCATACCTTTTGCTATCCCTACCTACGGAAAAGAGTTTTCTGTCAAGCGATTTGTGGTCCTATTCATTTCTAAATACCCAATTTGGTCTTCAATAATACTCAGCTCGAGGCATCTAACAAAACATTGATATAAAAGCATTTACTTTCATCTTTTCTAAAATGAATGGTCTAATGCTACTCTCACAATATTTCATTCTATATTCGTATAAGTCGTAACTAAATTATTTTTCAAAATTATTTTCCACCTGCATAATACCGTATGCGTTATTTAAATTAAAACATTAGTCAATAATCGCGAAAATCGATGTCCACGCAGGCGGAGCCGCAAGCATAAGCTAGTACATAAATAAAAATACGCCAGTTATCAAATTTTGAGCGTATAATGTAATATAAAACATAGAATTCCAAGAACAAACACTAGCAACGCAAAGAAAAAGTTTTAAAAATAATTTACGATTAATTAAATTCATTGTGGTCAAAAAGTTCGCTCGTTACCGGCGATTCTCTTAAGTTTTGGTCTAACTCAGTACTAAATCCCTTTTAAAAGTTTTCAAAAGAAGTATTGATCTGTCAGTGACAGCTGAAAAGATGTCCCATTTATTTACCTTCAAGTCAAAGTTTTTATCGTTGACTCTCAAATAAAAATAAATAATACCAACTGAAACCTTTAGTAAATATATAACTAACTAAATCTCTAGAATGTTTGAAGTAGTGAATAAATTTAATCTCTCGAGCACTTATATTTCTACAATTCATCTAAGTTTTTGAATAAATTTAAATTATTTTAAGTCTAATAACTCTACACTTGATGCTTTCCCTTTTAGTTTAATTCTTCTTCTTTTCTCTAGTACCGACGGCACATTAGATTTTGTTTGCCCAGTGTTCTGCTACCTCTCTTGAAGCAAATTTTAATCATTTTTTCTATCTGTCATTCCCGTAAGCACCAGATTTTTAAATAATGTTGTAGTTGTTGTAATGGTGTAGTTGGAGAAGAAGTGAGTTATCTGTTATTTGTATAAGCTTCTACCAAACACTGCAATGGCCACTCAAATTTTACTCTTTTTTCACAGAAGAGATAATAATACTGCCTCTTCTGGCTCTAATATGGCTCACATAGTTCTGGCGGTAGATGGTGAGCTGCAAATTGATGCAGGTTACATTAACTTTCGAAAAGCGTTTAACTTAGCCGATAATGGTGTGATCACATAAAATGATTTAGACTTTTACATAAGAAATTAGGAATTTAATTAGAGAAGTAAGGTGTTTCTATTTCGTTACTAACATCATTAGGATGGAGATTGTGAATAAAGATTTCACAAAAATCAGACAAACGCATTTGTTTAGTTTGACTTTTATTTTCGTACAAATCGAAACCTATAAAGCTACCTAAATTCCATTTATTGAAATGTTTGGCTCGTCACTGGACCAAGTGCAACCCAAATATTGGATCGCCTCTTGATTCGGGGCATGTGATCCGGTATCGAGATATAATTGTTACTAACTGCACAACAATCCAACATCTGAGTTCAACAATATTCACAAATATCTATTCTGGTGTTCAAGCTCGACGACAGAAATCAAAATTCGTTTCTGATATTGAAATTAATATTGATAGGGATCGAATGATTATAAACTGATAATCAAAAGACGTTGACGATCATTGACTAATTGCAAAAACCAATTAACCAATCTTAAAACGATAATTTAAAAAAACTTGTAAAAGTATCAAGTAATAGATAAATCTGTCAATTTTAAATGATTATTCTTCGTCGCAATTTTTATTTCTTCTTTGATTAGAACAATATAGGCAAATTTGAGGATTTATCCAGAGTATGATTTCACCAACTAGTTTAAATGTATTTATGCAAACTTTTATAATTATTATCTACCTAATTATTTAGATGTTAGATTAAATAATCGTATATGAAAATAATTATTGTACTGGTAGCTAACTATTTAGATGTTAGATTAAATATACGTAAATAATTATTGTTAACCTTTTCTATTAACAACCTCCTACAAAGCCAGTGTCTTATTGGACTAAGAAGTTGAGTATTCCTATCGATTACAAATCGAACCCGTTGTCTTTAGGGTCTGCCCTCATTCCATTTATCTGTCAGTTCAATATTTCGATTAAACTTGATTAAGGCATATTGAATATTTAGGTATATAGCTAACATCCAAAATCGTCTGATAAAACATCCCCTACGCTTCTTCATACTAGCGTTAATCCCAGTCGCATCCAAAGCTTTTCACCTCGGAGTCTCGGAAAAAACATCCCCTCCTACTAGGTACTAATATTATAAACCTGAAAGTTTGTGGGTTTGGATGTAGATATCAATGTTTGTTACTCTTTCCCGTAAAAACGGCTGAATTTTTTGCAGGGAAAGATTGGAATGGTATCTAGTATTAAACCTTGGCTCCTTTAATCGCGGAAATAGGTTTCCATGGGTTAAGAACATGAGGAACCATTTCATGGGGAACGGGTGAAGATTTTCAAGCGGGTAGGTATCTACTGAACTTTTAAACGAATATTGTAGTTGAAACCTTTCAATAAAATAATTGTTTCAATATAATAAAATAATAGAATTAAAAAACTTTATTTATTTAAAGGAGGTAGGACACGACGGTATCTTCCGTCCGAAATGAGCTGTCCGCCTGACCTCCACCCTACAAAAGACCGCGGCCATAATAACCATCGCGTTGCGGACCCGCCGGTAAGTAGGGAAGCCAGAGCTCACTACCCCTCCTTCCTCCACCCCTTCCTAACCTTCCCACCCCTTCCTAGCCCTCCACCCTTCCCTTCAGGGTAGGCAGCGCTTGTGTGATACCCTTAGTCTTGCACACGTCCATAGGCCACGGTGACCGCTTCCCATCAGATGGGCCGCGTGCTTGTCTGCCACCTACGTAGTATAAAAAAAATTATGAATACTTTGAAAGTAATCGACTGTAAATTATAAACCAATAGAAATTCAACATTATAGTGTGCCTTTTTACAGTAAAAAGTCTGTTTATAGCAAAAAATAGGTAGGTAGGTACTTATTAAAACTAATAGTCGATAGACATAAAAGGGCTCTGAAGGATATATATAAACTCTTATTATAACATTGGGGATAAAATGTTCTTTTCACTAATAGGGGAAAGAAGCTAATACTAAAGTAATCTCTGACTACATCCAATTAAGATGCTTAACTTAGAAAGCTCTTCCTTATCTCTAATGGCATTATGTTTGTAAATGTACTTTTACCTTAAAATACAAATTCTATTTCTTTATTCTATTTATTTAAAACGTATATTACCAAGTTCTTGACCATTTAGGTACAGAAAAATGTAATCTTGTAGAGAAAAAAAAGGACTTTAGTCGCTGAAGACGATGAAGACGAGAAGATACGGGTTATTGTTCATAGTACACCTCGTCCGTTCACCTGGGTGGACCACGAACATAATTTTTTGTTAGTGGATCACCTTAGTCCACCTGGGTGAACCACAAACACAATTTTGTGTTCGTGGTCCACTTCATTGTGTATGTGACCTCTTTCCTTAATGAATTGCATACATAAAGTTGAGTTAAAAATTTGCTACAAATATTAATTGAAAGCGAAACAAATCTTTGTCGCAGGATTAGATCTGGCTACTTTTTCGTCTCAGTCCCATACATACGCCACGAGACCAGAACTACATGAAATAGTTTATTGAAATAATGTATTACTACGTAGCAATGACACTAATTATCACAAATAGTTATAACATCCTAATCGTAAAGTATTAGAGATCAAATTTGCGTGTTTATTATTCTATTTCTTAAACAAGCATAATTTGTCTGATAAGCTCATATAAGTTGAAGAAACCTTAATATTAGTTGAAGACGGTCCAAATTCGTTTGTTTTTAGGGTGGGTCAGATAATGTTGACAACAGATTGTACTGTGCACTTTTAAGTTTAGGTACTATGCACTTGTTTATTAAGTTAGCCGGTTTTACATTACTTTTTTATTTACTGAAGTTTAAGTTTTAAGTTGGATAAAAATAAAGATATTGTGCATTTAAAAACATCTCTTTATGGGTAACCATAGTGACACGTAGATAGACCAACCTTATTAAATTAATCAATTACAATTAAAAATAAAAGACCTATTGTAATTTAGACTAGATGGCGCTGTGTGATATGTTGAAAAATATTTATTTATTTATTACCAGAATTTTCGCAGGTGAACCACGAACCATATTATTTGAGATTTTTTTTTTTAAAAAAGTTAGTTGGTCCACTAACAAAAAATTATGTTCGTGGTCCACCCAGGTGAACTGACGAGGTGAACTATGAACAATAGCCGGAAGATACTATAGTATAAATATAAATGCACAAACTCAGACTAAACCAGCTTTTTTGCATTCGTATTCCGACTGAATCTTTTGTTTTTCGCAAAAGTTCACGAATACTTAAGAATTCCACTATATTATTTGTTTGTGCCTGACGGTAAGGCGGGTCATGTCAGGACGAGTACTAGTGATTTCCTTGGAGACAGCGTCAATGAGATTTACCAAATTTCCATCTCAAGTTATTTTTATTCACTGTGTACGTTGACGTTATTCCGCATTCAAATATGGTTATTTGACAAAGAGGATCACCGAAGCGTAAAATATTGAAACACGCCAAACTTTACTAAAGTAATTCTGGAAATAGGTACTTTCAATTTAGAACAATACCTACAGTGTGAATAATAAATCAATGAAATAAACAAACGTTTCTAAAATACCAGAAAGATTTAACAAAACTATGCTAAGAATAATGAGTTAATTTTAGGCGATACTGGGGAACTCGTAGAATGTTGGCAAGGGATTCAAATATGTACCGAACTGTAAGGTAATCTGCAACTTAGACTAACTTTGGGGAGCTTGCATACAGTTGTTAGGATAATAGATTTTCACGAATCATAGAAAGATTTTATTTATTCTTTGTGACATACATGCTTGGCCATATTTTAACGGTGGACATTTTATTTAAAGGCATTCGGTTCAAATGCGGTGGTTCTCAGTTCCAAATAATAGCTATGGTACCGCAATTCTTTCCTTATACAGATTCATAATATATAAGTTTTATACGTGTAGGTAGAACTTCGTACGAATCAGCTCCATGTTATTGGGTCCGCGACAAGTATCGGCCAACTATGCTTTTATTATCTTTTGACATTGTATTTGTTCTCAGATACGACCAACCAAATTATTGTCCACTCGTTTGTTGGTTACTTTTTTATTACTTCCATCCTTTCATAATTTCCGTAAAACCAAATTTATTTTGAACAACTTCGCTTTTCACTGATCATAATACAAATTTTTCACTCGTTGTTACGCTTCCCTTTGAAAAAGGAAATTCTTTATATTTATTATAGCTTATAAAAGTAAATCCACGCCTGATATTTATTATTAAAGTTCGACATTCCTTTACTTTTTGCTAAAGAAAGAATGTTTTAAATGTTTAGAATATTAGCCCCGGCTGGTGTTTAAATTCTTAAGTTCAAATCATGTTTCAAGTTTCTTCTAAACATAAAGACTTTAACTTATTATAATTATGTTTGAAGGCAGCCTTGTTAAGAAACAGAGTATATTTTGCAACAGTTCGATGCTTCGCGCCGGGAGGGTGGGTCCCATACGCCGCTAGCGACGGGGGTCTTATTGGGACATGTATTGGAAAATCTTTATGTTATTATTTACGCGGCAAGGAATTTCGCGGCGCTAATACCCGTCGCGTTGTACATTTTATTGAAGTTTATATTAGAAAATACCATTCATACTTGATGTCGCTGGGGACGGAATTTGACTTATTAGTATGCCCTTGGGTTAGCAGGTAGTTTTAGATTATACAATAAGCTAAAATAACTACAAAGCAATTGGACTAGAAATGAATATTGTTACACACATAAAGTTGAAAATTTTAACATTAACTAATTATGATTGAAATTGCTGAAAAATGGTACAATAGGTAAGAAAGAGCTCTTTTGAACTTTTCGTGTGAAATCGTATACCTACCTAGGTACATAATAGGAGCCCTGCAAAGAAGAAATCCTACTAACTTCTTGTTAGTACTATCCTACTAATATTGGATATTTGGATGTCTGTTTGATTGTTTGACTGAAACACTTTTTTCATTTCAATAAGTAGGTACCTAATTGTTTGACACAATCACGCTGTAACGGCGGAACAGATCTGTCTGATAGGGATAGATTATAGTTTGAAATAACACGCAGACTAATTTTTAGCCCTAAAATGAAACAGAATTTCACGCGGGCTACAGCTAGTTTTTTAAAAACTTACTTTATGAAATGCTGTCAACTATGTAATCAACGATTGTAGGATGATACCACAGCAGAAAGAAATCATGCAACATTTTATCAATTGGCTTGCGACGCTGGACCGCGCTGACAATAATATGTTTGCATCTGTGCACTTTGCCGCAACCGCTTAATGTTATAGCTACATCCCGTTAACTCCTGACCTGGCTAGGCTACATTAACCGAAAGGGAAAGGGCATATTGAACCTCAGGTTTGCTATTCTTGCCAATACTGAACCGCTAATAGTGCTACGAAAGTGTAAAACTGATAATAGTCAACACAAGACAGCTTTAGCTCCGTTTCAAATATTGTGATGAATTTGTCTTATTGAACATAAGAAGCTGCAATTGAAGTCCCTGGTTCTCAAAGCCATATTGAACAACGTGATTCAAGATCCGGTGATACTCAGTAAGAAGTTGCCGTTTTGATACCGAATGTAAGTAGATGTCAATATAGTACTTAGACATGATAGTATAGTCGACAAGATGTCATTAATTTCAATACGTCTTATCTTAAATTTATCAACGCATTAATTTATTTTAAACCCATAGCTGACCGTATCGCAAACGTAGCGTATCAAGTTATTTCTGTAGTGCAATTCCAATTACTGCACATACATAAATTTTATTTGTATCGTGGCAACAGCCTCCCCACGTAGTTATCCGTCTACATAGGATTGTAATCCGTATGCCTGGGCAATAATTAAAATGCGTTTTCATTATCGTATCACGCGTATTGAAGTATATCAATAATTTTACGAGTAATGGATATGTATGTATAATATATTAATATTTTGTCAGTCGTAGTAAGATGAATGAAAATAATTGGATTTCCGTTTGAATTATCAGAAAAACACTAAAAACCAGTGTATTATTACTGCAGTTCGAATAGTATCTCCAGAGATGCTTTAGAAAGGAGAGGAGAAAAGACACGGGCAACGGCTAAAGCAACCCTTTTTTTATACCATTTAGGTGGTAGACAAGCACACGGCCCACCTGATGGGAAGCGGTCACCGTGGCCTATAGATGTGTGCAACACCGAGGGCGTTACCCACGGGCTGCCAACCCTGAAGGGAAAGGGCCGGGGTAGGGAAAGGTGGGACCCTGTTTATGTAAAAATAAATAAAACAACAAAATATTGATTATTTAAGTATTTTTTAATCTACATAATGATTGTTTAGTATATAGTAGTCTTAATTATGTGTTGTATGTTTTGAGAGTTTCTTGCTTTAGGAGTTAGGGTCGATAACACGTGTAATAACTCTGGTTCACGTCACGAGTGAGCAGTGGGATCTCAGCTGAGTGGTTCTCGGCAAAATAGAAATCAATTGCCATGAATCTCGTCATGGGATAGACAATTGAAAGGATCTGATCAGAAGGCTGTTCTTCATCTGACCGTAAACATGAAAACCATGAAAACGTGTTTGATTGATCGCAATATAATAGGCTCGTACCATAGTGTGCGAAATGTGGATGTTACACTTTTGGTTACCTACCTCTTTAGAGTATGAATATACGTATGTACTCGTATGTATTTAGTATAAAACACTACTTCCGCAGCTGACATCACTGACAAAGATTCAGAAACCGAAAGAACACTCAGACACAAGATAATAAATTGGCAAATTACACAAATTATTACCGAACCCACACAATCCACATAGTGGTAATAGAATCAGTTTAACCTATGCAAACACCTAACACGCAGTAGGCGTACAGTTAACAGTATCCGCGTTGACTAAATATTATATTGTTTATGTATTTTAACATAGGTAATGAAAAAATATCGAAAGGCAGAATGAAATGAATGGTTACAAGGGGAGAGTGAAACCTATGAGAAGATAGATGGACTATTTAAAAAAAAGATAAAGCCAAGAAGACTACCAACTATTGGATAGAGATAAAAAGTTGAGATAATGATGAAAAGGAAATCGAATACAAATGTAATGAAATTCTTTGGAGAGTGCATAATAGTTCTCACTGTGTCACCAATGAGATGGGCCGTATTTTTCTTCGTGTTAGATAAAAAGGTTGTACCTATGATATAAAACCTTATGAATTAGTCACTGAAATCAACTTAAATCATGCGTTTTCATATAAGTATATTTAGCTTAGCAATAAAAATCTAACAGAGATGTTTATACTTGATATACCATAAGAAATGTGCGAAAGTACAACATATTTTATATTCCAGACTACCTTCATTTCTCCACACATGCTCACTATGAAAGAGATGAGAACATTTTTTTCACGCACCCCATCGAGTGGGGTTTCATTGAATAAGCCTTTTTAAATCATGTCGCAGTTCCCTTCCTGACTTTTCATTCCAAAGCGCTTTTAATGAAATATTAAGCCAGAATATTTTTATGCCTGCTTCGTTTTATAACGTTTTTCAAAGAATATGGTTGTATTATAATATATTAGCTTCTAAAGTTAAAGTTGACTTTTACCGTATTCCGAAAAAAGATGTAAGTTCCATTTTTAACAGCTTAAGCTAAACACTGAAGTATTTAGTGGTATGAACTTGTTTTTTCGTTTTGATTATCTATATTATTCTTAGTGTAAATGTTTTACATTTTTAGTAGTTGAATTTGTAATAAAATAATGCATTCATTAAATAATTTTGGTGAATGTTCCTATACCTAATGCTTGATGTTATTATACCTACCGTAATAGCCACCTTATTAAATTGGGGAATAGTGAGAAGAAATTCTATATTTTCTTATATCAGTGAAAGGAACCTACAAGGACATCTAGGACATCTAACAGTAACTATCTTGAGTACAAAAATGTTCAGCCACTTATATTTAGGACACGGCAAATAAACAATTACGACGCTACAGTCAGTTTCAAGCATTCCAAGTAATACTAGTAAGGAATAGCAAGCGTCTTTCAAAAAAATGTCTTGTACTTAAAGATAATAATCGATTGGACGATTTGGTAGGATGGACGTTACAATAACATAACATTTTATTGGTGCTTAGGTATGTTTTTACGAGACAATTTCAATCCTCGTATATACTTCTGCCTCTATATCCACCACTACCTATTTTTATATAAACTGCCGGCTATTTTTCCGTAGGCTCACTAAAATGCAGTACATTTATATGCAAACCGATCGCGATTCCCTCTAGGAATAAATGATTACAATACACAATTTATTGCACTCTTTGCCGATCCACGTTCTAGACTAGCCTGAAGAATTCAATTTTCAATAAAACTCTATTACCGTCGCTTACTTGTTAGTCAATTTAAAAGAACCTTTAGGCAAACCAAAAGGCCAAACCAAAATTATACTAACAAAAAGTTCACTACTTAAGTGTATCTTTATATTATATAACAATACTCTTTATACTATTTGATTGATGACTTGGTGGAACTTGCTACACGTATTAAATTAATAAAATAATTAATTAATTCAAATTAAATAACTTAAAAGTCATTTGCCACAATATTTATTAAATTTAAGTTGACCAGTTTCATCTCAGGGCAAGGAGATCCTGGGTGCGGGCCGGAACCTCCACGTGGTGCACCTGGGCAACGGAGGCGAGCAGCGCCTCCCACTCGCCACGGGAGACGCTGCTGCCTGCGGCCAATCCGGCCGGGGTGGGAGTGGCCCTCTAGAGGGCTGCTCCGAGGCTCTCCACGTGTCCCTCTGACTAGCAGATGGCACAGTGGGGAGCGAGCGGGGGCGAGCTGATTGTCTGCGCACCGACGGTTGGGTGACAGGACGGCCTCCTGTCACCCTACACCCCACCGTCAGCGAAGTGGCGCGATGCTCGCCCCACCCCCCCTCGAGGGGGCCATCTTAAAACCGTAGATGGCTGGGGTGCGAGGGATATGCCCATTGGGTAACCTTACACCCTGGTTACTAAGGCCCGAGACGGCGTGCGGTTTTAGTCGGTTCGATCCCGACATAACCACCCCCGATGGCCGACGGGGGTGGTATCCATGGGGATTTCCGCACAATAAAAAAAAAAAAAAAGGGCAAGGAGATCCTTCTTAAGGATTTTGGATAGCAGCTTTCATTCCAAAACCTAGGAATATCTACTGTCGTCAATATTACAAAAAATAAGTACCTAATCGACTTTTTGGTTTGTTTTTTTTTAAATGTCATAATAAAGTTAAATTTTCTTAACTTTGATCGTTTACCTTCAATGTTGCAATTTTCTCTTGTCTTTTTGTCAGGTCTTTGTCTTTTTTGTCTTAAATAATTTTCTTTTTACATTTCATCACAAAATAAATGTATGACGTACCTGTAATATATTTATTAATCTAAAATAGATAGAGAATGAAAAATGAAATTGTTTTATAGCAAATAAACAATGTGATTCATTATAAAATGAAAACGTTTCATTTTCAATATTTTTGAAGTGAAAATAATTGTCATTTTCGCAACCTTTCTGGTTTGATCGATTGCCTTCATGCAGTAGCGTCCATGTCATTCCGGGGCAGTTTGAAGCGGCCACGCTGATGTTCTATCTGTATGTGTATGTAGATACACATAGACATTATATAAATACAAAAGAGTTATGGTAGGTAGGTACATTGAATGCACTAGAATGAGAAAAGTAAAACACAAATAGTTTAAACAACAGTAAAAGTTTTAGTGTTCAACAAATATACTACTGACGGGACCCTATTTTTATCTTTAGGTCTAGTTAACCAGGTTACAAAAAAGTGTGAGTATACTCTACATCTCATCAACCAACACTAGTATTCTAAACAGTCGGAAGTGATGGTTGCAATTCACTAGAGGGCGTGACTTTTTATCATCGGTCGTCCATCTATGTACCCGCTTTTGTTACGCGCGGTCGAATCTGCGTTACGGAACCCTCATATTTTACTCCTGCCCCCGTGCAGGTAGCAAGATGCGAGTGATAACTTCAGCTCTGCAAGTGGATTACTAAACCACAGTAACTACTTATCTCCAAGTTGACCATGTCGTGTGCTTGTTTCACCAATTAACGTCAGTTCAATTAAAGTGAGTTTCACATTTCATTCAATCATCATCAAATCATCAACTGAAATTGACTTTTTTTTCGTGCAGAAAACCCCGCGGTAACCACCTCTATGACTCATACTATGTAAAAGGACAAAAACATTATTCTTCAAATTGTATAAGTAGGTAGGTACATGAATTGGAGAATGAATTTGAAAATATCTTATGTCACTCTTATCAATCATTCATTTAGCCTATTGCAATCTACTACCGGACATAGAACTCCTCCTATATACGCCATAATCACCCGGTAGGTGTGTCATATCCAGTCTATCATAGGTAGATACCCCTAAAAGGTTGCTTTTAGAATCTGGGTAATTTTAATTCTGGTATCTATGTGTGTATATGTGCATGTGTGTGTGTGTGTGTTTGTATGTGTATGTATGTATGCGTATGTATGTATGAGTATGTGTGTGTGTGTGTGTGTGTGTGTGTGTGTGTATGTGTGTGTGTATGTATATGTATGTATGTGTGCGTGTGTGTGTGTGTGGGTGTGTGTGTTTGTGTATGTATGTATGTGTGTGTATGTAAGTGTGTGTGTGTGTGTGTGTGTGTGTGTGTGTGTGTGTGTGTGTGTGTGTGTGTGTACCTACTAGCCGTATGCCAATATAAGAATTTATCACAGTATTATCATAGTAAATATTCATCGTTACGTTATAATGTGTCAGCCTACACTAAAACCTTCCTCTACAAGCATACTTCAGCAGGCTACAGTGCTGAATGATATTTTTTTCTTGAAGGGTACCCGTAGCTAGTTAAAGATAGACACAGATAATTCAGCGACTTCATTACTTACAAAAACACATAACGTGAGTATAGGCGAGGAAAGGAATCGCAATAAAAATCGTAATGATACCGCAATAACGAACTCAAGATAACTGCCGAAAGGAATTGATAAGGAAAATATAGGCAGCGTTACGTATGGGTACCACATGCTACAAGGACTCCTTATTGAATGGTACGTGTTGCCTTAAAAGGTTCATGTATTCCTATAGATAGATAGACAGACAGAAATGTTTCTGTATGTCTATTATTTAAATGTTCAAATGGAAACGGTGAAGGTTTCCGAGGTGGAACTCATTAAGCTTATGCATATTACATTTGATTTTCAAGCAGTTGAATCCCTCATTACTTGTGTTACGATATAATAAGAGAACGAATTGAAATAGTATGGCAGTCATTATAAACAATGCTTGAAAAAGATTTCTGTCTCCACTTCATTGCAACAACCCGGTTGAACCCAAAGCCTGAGGTCCGCTCTTCATTTTTCCATTATTTGATTTATTTTAACTTTTACAGAAGTGTCTGCCTTCTGACCCCCCTCCCTGCACTTCCTCCCCCCTCTAACCTCATCCGTCAATTAGCAGGTCTACCGACTTACCGATGGGGTTGGATTAAACTCCTACGATCCTGGTGGCTATACTTATCAATGATTATTCAGTTATTCTTCAGCATTGCGGTAGGTGCAGGGCACGAAATTATCAACAATCATGTTTAGAAAAAAAAACCCTCGATCCCAAAATTTGTATAATTAATAATTCAGGAACCCATGCAAAACACTAATAAAATAATTACTATTTATAATAGCGATAAAGCCACCGCCCGAGTCCAATTATTGTAAATCTAATTACCTAATAAAACACACGAAATTTCATCATAATTGGTCCACCCATTTAGTTGATGCTCAGAATATATCAAGTACATCAGTTTTTAACAAACCTCAATGCTCTTAAAAAGGTGTGTAACTTTTTCCAGGGAACCATTGAAAACACTAAAACGGCATTGTTGTTATTCGTCTATAGTTCATTCATCTTGACTGAAACATTGACAGACCCATTATAACAACGAACAATAGCAACGGCACCATACAAATTTGCAAGGGTCGTTTTTCATAATACCCGGCTAAGTGGCGAAAGGGAGTTATTCGCCACTTTACAGGATGTTTTATTGGCCCAAATTATATCCAATATTCAATAGTTTTTTAAGAAAATTTTCTAATAAATAGCACAAAATTTTCCGTAATATTTATGAGATAATAACAATCTTTTATCCCACTTTTTTCAAAGAACGTATACACTTTAGTATTATAGTTAGGTATATACCCATATAAACACTGTGAAAGTTATAAACATGTCACCGATATGGCAACGAAATAATCAACAGCAGGGTCTAGTATCGTCACGAGACCGACCTCTTTCAATTCAACCCTTCCATTATTTACATCCGCGATAATAATCATAGTTAATGTTCTAATTTACATATTCACTCACTTCTAAAAAATATTAACCACTTAACCAAAAATACTATCCTATTTTCTACTACAATATTGTTGTCAAGTTTCGTATAATAAGAATATAACAACAAAATTAAAATAAACTCAAATAAAAAACATTAGAAAATAGAACTAAAGTGCTAATTTATTGTTTGACGGTTAAAAGTTAGTATTCCATTTACATAAAGTAATAAAACTATTTTGAAATAAAAGTGTATTAAATCACGGCTGCATGCATTTACCTCGTGACTGTGCTGCAGCGTCAGAGGCCACCACCCGCGGATATTATTTTGTTGCAACGCGAGAGGGCGCGAGGGAGACGGCGAGAAAAGCTCCTTAACAACTTTTTAAAGGGAGCACTCGGATGGAGCGAGCGCAGCACGAGCCGCGGGTACCGGCGATTCATTAAGAACGAGCGTGGAGGCTGCGATGGGCTGCCGCCCCGCGCGCCTCAAGCCGCGGAGTGCCATCTACGCGCATGTGCCCACCCGCCCTCCAATCGCGGCCCTGTTGCTTCTGACGGCCGCGCAACGTCAAAACGTAAACGCTATGAATACGTTTAATCGTCGGTGAATCTTCCGACAATCGCGATCATCTACATTTAGATTAGGCCAACTTAAGCGGAACGCGACGGATGTATTGTGTTCACACAGAAATGCTACGCTCCTCAACTGTCTAAGACGTTAGCCTCACAATGTCCGATTATACTGTAAAACAAAATCAACTGACGAAGTAAACGTTATTTTCAAACAGACATTATTATTATGCACTATGTTAAAAAAATTTGAAACTGCTATTTAAATTAAAATGGTGTAATCATTCTAGCACCTTTAAATCACTTAGACACCGATTTAAATCTCTAGGCTTAACCCCGGTTTACTTTAAAAACATAAAACCCGCTCGGTGCCTGCCTGTAACCCGCTGAACCTCCGTCAGAGGCGAACAAGCTAAATCTAAATCCCTTAAATACGTTGCCCAGATATTTACGGCAGGGCTAATAGCATCAGTTAAACCGAAGGCGAACTAGGCGATATTTTTGAACATAAATACAAAACTGGGTTTGGTTTCTTCAAAAGTATATAATCCCCAAAATAAAGTGAATAAGTAATTCAACATTAAATTCTGAAGTCTAGAAACTTTTCTTCTGTACATTGATAAGATATTTTAAATTATTCTATTAAGAATACATGTACATACCACAATCCACATATAGATACGAGACAAAATGTACATTCGTCCATATTTAGTCTTAAGATATCTATGTATAACCTGACGTCTTAAAATGCAGCAGTGGAGTTTGTTGCGCCGTTTCTTCTCCACTAGCGCCTAGGAAGCGGTGGTAAACTTAGTATTAAGTAGTTTTTGACGTCAAAAAGATGTAATTACGTTACACTATTTTGAAAAATAAAGAAATTGAAATTGAAATTGAAATTGAAATAGGTACGAGTATAATTTACATCACTCTTATAATTTATCTTAATTATGAGCAACTCTATCTTTCTTCATCAGATTATTTTTCTAATCTGACGAATGGCTACTTTTGCTTGAGCCTATCAGACATGTCCTTAAATAAAACTATATAGAAAATATAACAAAGTTTATTAACGGGATAATTCTTGTGTAAGCGCACGTTTCTCTTTCGTTAATTACTAAATATTATGCTATTGCAAAGTTCACCATTCTATTAGATAGATTACAGATAAGATTAGGTACTTTACATTAACAGTATTCATCAGATTTTCTAGGTATACCAATGTTGATGGCAATAGGCTCGCCACCTATTACATTGGGACCGAAACAAAAACTGGCGAAGTGTGGGTGCTAGCACCTCTGCCTACCCCTTCGGGAATATAGGCGTGAGTTTATGTATGTATGTATGTACCAATGTTCTGCTTATCACTATGGGCTTAAATTAAGGTTACAGCCTACGAGGTATAAAACGATAGTCCTGAAATTGAAATACCACCATAATTATATTATAACGTATAGTACTCGTAGATAACAACATTTAATTTTTAATAAGTTTAATAAGTTAGCATGCAATTGCTTAAAATTTCATTCAATATTAGTCTTCACCCGCTTTATGTGACCTACACACGTTTGGAGAACTGTCCAGTACTATATCAGTGACCATTGTTAGAACTAGACACTCGGGTGTAGCCAACCCTGTCCGCGTCCCCGTGGAGCTGTGGCACAGTGATTCTGTCGAGCCGGACTCTTCTAATGTCCAAGCTACAGTACTAAAGTTTTTTTAATTGTAGTGTCATCATAATATTTGCACCTTTATAGGCAAATTGTTACTAAACGAAATTATAAAAACAGGAGGGCCCATTCAAAAATAGGATTTTTTTTACATAACAAATACATATTACAGACATTATATAAGTCTGTGATACTATAAATATCCAATTATATGCTAGCACGGAGGAAAACATTTTTTCATTAATTAATTTTCCTTAATAATAGCACCTAAAAAGCAATAGCCAGTTCATCCTAAAAATGTTTTGAACCAGATTTGAATGGGTACTTTCAAAATAATAATTTGCGACAAGAACCTTAAGGCCTTGTAAGAAATTCGGTAACCTCTCATTTTCAATATGTGATATTCGTACATTCGTATATTGATTTTCTTGTGAAGCGATTTTCGTGTTCAATATGATATTGGCCGAACTTTGTACCAATAATGTATTGATGTGTTTAACCGCTTACAGCGAAATTAAATCACGTAATATATTTGCAATATAATATCAACATGTAGGTACGACAAAGCAAATAAATTCCACCCGTACTTAATTGGCATCAAATTATTTGCTTACATAAATATCTGTTTACTACTTACGCTCTTACAGTGAATGAACCGAACTAAAGACATTAAAAGGGTCGGCCGTACGCACAGGTGTGTAAAATCAAATGTAGAGATGTCTACAAATATCTATTGGGCCGAAACACATTTACTTAATCCCCTTCTACGGGTCTACTACAAGTATGTCACTATATCAAACATAATGTAACTTGTTGTTTAATCCCATAAAGATAATATTGCCAAAGGCAGTTACGTATTTTTTACGAAAGATATTTTTGTTGACAGTTTAAAAAATACATAAATTATTTGATGAATAAACAGCTGAATGTATCAAATGTATCATGTTGTACCAAAATATAGGATCATCTTTATACATTTACATTGGAATTCAAATATTTATAAACATTACACTAAATTGTGCTGGAGCCAGTTTAATATTGGCAATTAAATGTCTCTACAAATAGTATAAGCCCCTCTAAGCAGTTATTTCATTTCATCCGATTTATCAGACAAACAATTTGGTGATGTACCAATAAACCAGATACTCGTATTTAACTGTATAAAGGCACCAGATTGCAAATACAAACAAAAACGATTAAGAAGCGATCACCGTGTTGAAAGTCGTTACGGTGAGATAGCAGGGTGACGTCGAAATATAATTTTTTACTGGAATGTGAGCGGACATTGGAAAGGGACCAATAAAATATGCAGATTTGACTGCGGCCGTATTTTTCTCAGTGTAATCTGCATTATTCAGGCTTTGTCACGAACTTTTAACAGCGTTTATCTCTCGCCTTGCAAATTGAGCTACGACTTTAAGACAAACGGGAGTCACTTTCATTATCATAATGGACCTCGGCCGATTCTTTGTTGGTGAGCCGAGCCGGGATTCTAGTTGACATTTCTCTAGAGGTAGATTTTCCGTTTTTACTGGGTTCTGTTTAATGTCTTTGGGTCGTCTGTTTACCGATGTAGTTAACTTGTTATACGAATATGTGTTTATTGCTTGCGTGTTACGCTCTACAGACAACGGTATTTAAACATCACTAGCAATAAACTTAATATGGTCTTTTGAAGTTTTGTGTCCAACTCGTTGAGGATGGTGATTCATTGGCGATTGATACATCTGATCTTACGAGTGTTCATAAACAAGGGTAGCCGCTTACTATTAGGTAAGACGTTTGGTGGTTTACCTTTCAAGGCTGGATTTCAGCAAATAAATCCTAAACGTTGATCGTTTATTAAAATTAAGTAGCGCAGGCACATTTTACTAAATAAATTTATTTGGGTAAACGTGAAAATGCAACTTACTTTAACAAATTTCTAGCCCAAGGTAGAATGAAAAAGAATTGACGCTTAAAAGTATGTATAACACAAAGATATACTGCAAAAGCGCACCGCTATGTAAGCAACTAAAGGTTTTAGTTTCATAAATGACGCCGTACACGTTTCATCGATAAAGCTACAACATGGTAGAAGTAAGTAGTAATTTACCCATGGTCAAGCTTCCTATTCTAACGGCAAGGAACGAGCGAGTGTCCACTAGACCAAAACTAATCGCTGATAGAGTGGTATGCGCTTGCCAACGATTGGACTATTGATTCGCTACCATCCAACAGGCCAACATATAAACATAAGTGCGTAATATGAGAGTAGGCTTATAAATGATGACTTCATATTCTGTTGTACCATTTAGCTGTGTTGTGTAATAAGAGTACCTACATGGTGCAAAATTAATTTGTATAAATACCTTACCACATGGCAAACCATGTGGACCAGCATCAAAATGCTGATTTACAAGGTCGGTGGCTGATATTTGGTGAGATTAATTTTCTTTGAGTCATTGTGAAGATCAGCTACTCAGGACTTAAGAGTGCCTGATAATTTTTCAAAGTTTTTTTATGCTAAATATAAATGACATCTTTTCTTTTTAAGTGAACGTGTATCTACACAACATTAAAGGTAGACCCATATTTCGCTATTCGCTATTCACCTTTATTCACGTGTATAAATCGAAGTGGGGAGAGCTTATTCGTGCATATTTGCTTTATTTGTATTCGTGTTTTCGTTTTCGTTAATATTTGCCTTAGTCACTCTTCTATGACGAGTTACGGAGGGTTTAGTCATCTATAAGAATTTCCTCGAATACAATATAGGCGAATAGCGAAGTGTGGTTCCACCATAAAATATTTATACTTCTACTCTACTAATTTTAATTTTTCAGCAGAAGGATTCTAGTACCATCATCCTCCGAGTCTTTTTCCTAACTCAGTTGTGGTTTGTTTCAGTCTAACTACGAAACTGTCTAAATTAGCCGTGCTAAGTCAGAAATCGCGGGTTTGATTAATTCTCAATGCAAATGTTTGAATACTTGAATAACGTATATTCGTCAATCGTCTGATTATTTTTGTGTATAATATGTATTTATTTAAAACAAACAAAATTATAAGTACGATTATCCGCAATCTAGAACCCATATTATGACAAGTTATGTTTAGTTTAGATCTAGATGGCACTATATATAATAAATAATGCCCTCATAAATTATTATATTCAACATCCAAACAACGCTGAACGGTTACTAACATTATGATGTACTGATGATAATTATTTACTCTATCTCTCCATCTTAAATTACAAGCTCACGATTTAATAATTTCTCGATAAAGACCAGACTCAAAGTCATATTAGTATGTCCAGTGGGGCGGGCTAATCGGCAATGGCTCATGACGATGCACGGCATAGCCTCTAAACGATTTATGACGACTGCGGCCGCCCTTCGCATGCACGCTAAACTGATACGTCCACACTGCCCTCTTGGATTTGAATATAGCAAATAGCCACAAATAGCGAATTGTATTTTGTTATGCTGCACTATTAAGCCTATTGGTCATATTAGTTACAGTGTTTTCGAGTTCATTTAACATTTAGTAACAATCACGTCACAAATAATAAACCTCTCTTACTGTAATCTCTGGTGACCATATTCACATTCAGTCTTTATCGCAGTTTTTATAAGGTAGAGGTACGGAGGTACCTATTACTTCCTTCATCAGTTGAAAACTTCTGCTTAGAATTGCGATTGATAGATAGTTTGGTCATCATACTACCTGGTTATAATGTGGTCTACGATGAAGCACGCTTGCCAAAATTCACTCGAGACTTGAAAATTTCCAGATTTAGACGAATTAGCTATTCTAAAGTGATTAGAATTAAAAGAATCTCTACCCAGTTTCTCGTCACATTTAGAAGATTTAACACACCAATTCCACATTATTAAAGACTTAATGAAAAGAACCGAAGAGCCTGGTAAAGTGACTAAAAAACTTTGAATCTCAGATTTGTAACAAAAAATGTGACAAGTCATCAAATCTACATATTTTATTAGACTCTCCCTCGCCAGCTCCGACCCTCTGTCGGTCGGCTCCGTTCTGTGCTAGTGAGGTATTTACACATTTTATAAGACATATCGATATTCGATAGTTTAAACATATTTTTTAAAATTTTACTTTTTGCAAAAGGTATACGTACGACGCTATTGACTTTGGAATTGCATAGATATTTATTGACTTCAGCAGAATTTGTTGATTTGATTGCCAAAACGTGCATTTTTCAAGGTAAAGTCAACCATCGGTTGTAATATATGTAGGTATACGTCAACAGGCCACGGTGACCGCTTCCCATCAGGTGGGCCGTGTCTGCCACCTAAATAGTATAAAAAAATTGTAGATTACTGCAAAAAAATTATCGGACTTTCTTTGCAGTTTTGATATTGTAATTCGATCAAGTAAACATAACTTAATCGAATTATAATACGAGTAAATATTTTGTTTATGAAGCTTATTAAAGCACGTAATACATTTTCTGACTTGTTTACTATTAGAATATTCCTTAATTTTACGATTGTCTTCATAAATTTCAATAAATAAACCTTCAAATTAGTTTATGGATAAGTTTTCAATTTCATTATGTAGCTTGTTGTAGAACCATAACAATTGTAAAAATTGCAAATATGTAAATAGAAACGGAAAAATAAATGTTAGCTGCCAAAATTTGTAGACCCTACAAAAACATTTTTATTTTAGATTTCTAAATATAATATTAAATGGAAACTTGATTCCATATTTAAAAAATCATTATTTCAAATACCATCCATAAAAATTTACTTTGTACGGCGTATAATCCCAGAGTCAAATATTTATATCCCCACCCTTATATCCCGTCATAAGTAACGGCAAATGTTAACAGAAATACCTTCTACGAAATACCAACATTTCACAGGTCCTTTTGTGGGATTAAGATGTTAGTGTATATAAATAATGTGTACAAAAAAATATTTACGACATTCAAGCTCTTTATTTATACCAAGACGAGAATTACCAATAAAATATTTATATCCAACATTCTTTACTGTGTTTTCATGCTGAAGAATCACATTACGTCACGTTCTTGTGCTCTTATACATTGGAAGAATTACCACATACCTTAAAAGTATATTCAGTATTTACCGTCCAATGCTAACATAAGTTCTTCATTTATTATGTACATATTTCCTAAGAGACGTGGAGCCATGTACCTTAGTTAGTATTACTACTATTTGACACCCTGTCATACTCCTTTCAAGGATGTATGTAATATTAGTTAAAATATCGATAGTCGTGATGTATGTAAGAAAGGGACGGCCGGATTCAATATTACAGGACTTTCAAATAGGTATCAACGACAGCCGGCCGGGTGGCGGCGCGCTGCGGCCTCAACTCTACTGTGGCGACACTTCATAAAGAACACTTTTATACTCAAGCCTTTTATTTATGATGCCCTTTCACATCTTTGGTCGTTTTATTGTCTGATGTAGGAGATGTATTATTGAATTTCCAATTCAATCATCTGATTGTATTTTGAGCCTCAACGACTCAACGAGTTTTTACCAACCGCACTACTGTGAGATGGACGATTTCAAAATAATCCACTTGTCTATATTGAATTTTACATTATTTCACCCGATGGTAAGTTGGAAGTTAAATCAATGCATCATTTGTTTCTGAATATACGTGATAGATTTATCTAGGTCAATGAGGTACATGGGAAGTATGGGAACGATGGGACCAAGATCTTTGGGGCCTAAACCCACCGTACGTGCAAACGGGTGCCAGCACTTGTTGACGAACAAAGAACTTTCACTGTGCCAAGTGCCCTGTTGATGATAATGTACGACAATATCTTCTTAACATTTTAGTTGAAGCATGCTCTATTTAATTAAATGTAGACCGACAACACGTTCAATAACTAGATCATATCATAGGATCTTTGTGAATGTTACACATGACACAAAAACATTACGAAATTCTAATGTAGGTAGGTATATACTTAATTTACAAATCCAAAGCAGCTAGTTTTAGTTTCACATCTGGTGCATACATGTATATAACTGAATGTAAAACAACATACCATTTCATGGAAAATCAAAGAGTTGCCATATATTATTAAAATGGTGAAAGGCGCGGGTCTTTTTACTGTAGAGTGGCGGTCGCGCGGTACAGCGCTCCGCACTTCAGGACGTGACCGAGCGACGCTGGCCAGAATCACATTGACCTCTCTTTTGTAACTGGATGTGACTGAATTTTATTGCAGTAAAATATATCTAAAATCGAAAAATAGTTAACTGAAGTGAGTCCTAATGTGACAAGTCCCAAGGTATTACATGCAAGTGACCCATTATCATGAGTTGTCCTTATTTGGTTAGTTACCTAGTCTCATTACAAAACTAGTCAATAAGTACATGTATGAGCCCAAAAGAACGATTTCGAAAGTCTGAAAAAACATCAAAAGTTTTCTCAAACTGATTTCATGCGATTTTATCTTATTTAATATTAAATATGTTGGATAGACGATTAAATGAATGTGTGTGTGTTATTCAATCGTGCCAGAACGGATGAACGGACAGGATGAAAGTTGGCACAGAATAAATATAATCTAGAATAGCACATAGCTAACTCAATATAATTATGGAAATAGCTTCATGTGGCTTTGCAGTAAGTACCTACCTAGTAGTGTGGCAACGAATCAGCGGGAATACCTACTCATTTCATCAGATCTGCCTGTAATTGATGAATGTCTGTTCCAACTAATAGCTCCACCCGCATGTAATTCCCTTCCCTTCCGGCGCTCAACCAATTCCAGGGATAAAAAGTGGGCTACTTTTTATCCCTGGAATTGGACTACTTCAGAATATAATCCATCCTTGTATCAAATTTCAGCCATTTGGGTGAGTAACAAACATTCAAACATATTACCTAGTAGGATTCATAGGTGAACACTGATGACAAAACTTACTCGCATACTACTACTATTAAGTAAATGTGATGTTAAATTTCATGATTACGGGCATTAATAGAATTACGAACAACTTTATACATTTAAATAAAAAAATATATACTATGAACCCATTGAACTTCCACTCGCTTTAAATCTGATTCGAAATGTTTTATTCTGGCCAGCGAGAACGCGCCGCCAACGGCTCGGGGCCGCATTACTTGTTCCCAGAAATTTCGCCTGACTCGATGGATAATGGTCATCAAATACATTTACTGAAAGATGAGATATAATGGAAAAGTTATCACAAAAATGTTTGAAATACAAAGTTATTATTCACAGTTAAATAAAATTTTCATTAATCTGTAGTCAACAATTTCTCATAGCATTGCCAAACTCTCTGAAAGCTTCATTTTATTGTAACAAAGTGTCGATTGGGCACAACTTTATTAAAATATTGCAAAATTATAAAGTTTCGAGTTATTTTATGAGAAATGAGTACTTAAATTCTCAATTAAACTAACTCAGCTATTAATTAATTCAAGTCTACTCTCATTCATATCAATATAAATCAAAAATACCATAGTTGGTTAAAATTTTCATGTAAGCAATACCTACGTGCCTACAGAAAACAGGATTCCCCAAACTATGGAATTATTAGGTATGTACCTACAAATTATTGATGTTTGTATTTATTGCCTGTCTTAAATCTTCAATAAATTTTACACACATCTTTGGTTGGTGTCAAACGTGGCACTTAAGTACTCATAAGTTGCACTCTTCAATTTTCCAAAAGTGCGACAATTCTCTACACCTATGTATCATGTTTCGGGAGCGTCATCACAATAACATGAACAGTTGCTATACCCACTGATATTATTTCACTTGTATTCTAGATCAATAAACTATTTACCAGTATTTCTATTATATGCGTAGCTAAATAGGTATATACACCCATTTGTCGTACTTATAGCAAAAGGCATCAATTGCAAATATAATGCCGAGCGTGCAATATCTGCAGTGAAAAGGGCCAAACACACAATATGTAAGGTGTTAGGAGACATTAAAACGAACGAAAATGTTCTATAAATGACACCTGCGGTCTCATAAAAAACTTCAGATATTGCACGAAGTTGTGTTTAATATTTTACAAACAAAGACAAGGAAGTGTTACTTGATATTGATTATATTTGATTAAGTATACTTATAAGTCATATTTTGTGTTGTTTCCTTCTTATATTGTTTTATTGTCTCATATCAAATAATTTATATATCTACGATTTAGGTAAGTAATATACCTGTAGATATTTATTGCTTATTCGTAATAAAATTAAATCGTACATAGATTTCAATAGGTAACTACTTGTCCCCCGTGGCTTCGCCCGTGACATATATTTCGTTCAAGTGGCACCAGTAGGCCATTACGGGAACAGAGCTTGGCAGAGCTTGAAGCCTCGAGGACGTTAACGGCTATGATCAACTTAAAAATGATCAGACGCAACATTACTAGTATCTTTCAAATACTTGGCTTAGTTATATAATGCCATTATCTGTTGATACATACAACGTGAGTAATATTCAATTCGACCTTGTATAGAGCTGTAAACAAGCGATCTGTAAGTTCGCCAACATGAGTTCACAAGTTCCCATTGCGGGAACTAAGATGAACCCCAGGGCGATACCAAGTTTCGGCACGTATATTGAGACTAGAATGGATGTTTGATGAATACGAAATGCGATCTCAGTAACATGTCGAAAACTTGCTACACGACTCGTGGACGGGACAGTTTAGCCAAGTTTGTGAAATAAGCATCCATTTTCTAAATTCTGTACCAACACAACCCAATTTAGAGCGACAATAAATTTTCAACTTATGGAAAAGTGTAGTAAATGGTCACACTGAACTTTCATTATGCGAATTCATTAATACAGGATCGGAATAGAATTCTGAATTCCATTGAACTTTGGACGAGCGCGCTTCCGTCGAAATCTAGCTGAAAAGTTGAATTGAAATGGTTTTTTTATTTGTTAGAACAGAATTACTTCGTTCCACACAATTGCCTGAACATTTTTTTACGATTTTATTTTCGCCCATTTAGCAGAAAAGGTATTTGCCACAATGCAACAATTTCCTGCATAACTATGTATGACTCTACAGCTACTTTGATGATACAAAAATTGTAAGACTATTAAGAATAAAACAATCTATTAATATACCTGTACCTACGATATATGTATATGGTTGTCAATAATCTACTACACATTAGTTGACAATGTGATTGACATTCAAACAATGAGTTCGTCATTCACGCGGGACTACGCTGTTTAATCACACACATTACCTACATTCAAGCCTACACCTGCCAATGAGGTCGGAGAGTCTATAATGGTAAAGAGCGCAACTTCACATAGCTATGTTAGGTCCGCAAAATCCACAAGAGGCGCATGTTGGCGACAGTCATCTGACAGGTATCGGCCTAAAGATCCATTAACGTGCCTTCCGCGCCGGCTGCGTTACGCGGCTCGACGTGCCTGCCTCTCCTCCCCAACAAATGGACAGCTCAATGAAACACTTTCATTGTCAACCGATGAACACTCCAACCCGTTAACGCTTGATTGTCTGGCGAAATTCACTGTTAAACCTTTTATAAGAAATTTGGCCGAGAATGTTTTGATTAATTTGGAGAATACTGTCAGAAAGCGACGTATAAATGTCGGTAGTCGTCTTTTGTGATTCTGTTCGTATTAAATTTAAGTACCTATATAAGTATTTATGATTTCAACAAGGAAACACAAAGATACTGTATTGTGTTTTAAATGAGAATATTTAATTGTCCATCAAGAAAAATAAATAATGCAGTTAAATACAAAAAAAAACTTAAGTAGGTACTGTAAAATTTACATCACAAATGGACATAATATATTTTCCTTATTCACTTCAGAAGCCTGCCAAATAACTGTTTTCACATTTAAAACGATTTCGTACGAAAAATTCTGACTAAAATTCAAATGGCTGTGACTGGTATACAAGAGAATTTCTTTGACACATTTCTTAAATTATGTATTATAAATCGAGAGCCACAAAAAATACCAAACGTGTAATAAATTACTTTGCATCAATTTACATTATTATTTTTGTTAATCAGTATTGCTGAAAATCATGTCGGCGCCATTCAGTTACGCCTGCTTTTGTGGTGTGCCTTCGCAGCGTTCACTCGGATGTGAGAGGGAAAAGGGCGAACATTTCCTCATCCAGTAATTCTCCGTTGCAATTAAAATATCTAGCAAAATATTAAATATAATGCGGAACAATCTGCTGTAACACAAACAGAAATCAGACGCTGAAACAATTATTACTCTTGTTTTAATTAAAAGGATGTGATGATGATTGCTGTTTGACAGTTCCTGTTCAGACTGTATAGTCGCTCACAGCCTGTACAATACATAGCTGTTTGTTAACGTTAACTAAGCGAATTTAATAAAATCAATAGGTATAAAAGTACAACAAATATATACTTAAACTCATAGAATACTATACGCTTTGATTGTAGTAACAATAAAAAATAAGATAAAAATGGTCGGTTATGAAATGTTGAGAGCTCTCAGAAATACAGACCACTTACGACTTAAGATTAGAAACAGTCTCCTAGTAAAAGTGACGAACGTATTGGTTATGACTGTTAGAAGTCGATATAATAAGTAGGTCTGATTCGTTTTAGAGTGAGATAGGTTCTTCGTACCTATAGGTGTTGTATTTTTAATGTGATGAGTTGATAATAATGAGTACTCGTGAGCAAGTATTCCTAATATATGTCTTATCTGCTACCTAAGTGGTATACAGAAAGTTGTAGTAAGATTATACTCAAGAATATAGGTGTTAATCGTATATACTCGTAGGTATATCTTGTTTGGAACATGATGTATCAAGAAATTAAGACTACTTACATGAGTAGGTATACCTCTATATTCCGATAATTTTCATACGCAAACTGTGAGAGTATTAGCAGAACTAATACTGCTGACATAGATAGATATAATTTTCGGTGTTGATATTAGATATTTCAGGGCAAAGTTAGCAGCATGCATTTACGAATCAACATTTCAGTGCATGTAGAATATATGAAATAGAAGGCGTAGCTGTTCTCACAGCTCAGGAAATTGAAGCAAACATTGCAATCTGTACTATTTAACACTTCACATGTAAGTATACAATAAAAGCTCACAGCATACTCGAAATACGAAGCGTTATCTACATTTCAATATAAATTAGGACAAATTTTAACACTTCACATAAGTGTTTTACGTAAGCTTGACCAGAACTACCAATATTTAACTTTGATTATAGGTATTTGTCTTTTGACTATTATTTATGTTATCTTTTTTTTTCCTGTGTGTATAAGTATATCTATGTATTGTGTCATTCTTTGGCACGCTCTACAGCCTGTAATGTTTGACCAATTTCAACATAAAATGTGGATTAAATTCAACTTAATTGAGAAAATGACATAACATGATATATTAGTTCAATATTAAATGCTGCAAAAAGAAATGACTGAAAACAATAATAGTGCGCTTTAATTCGAGTTTATAACTAAAGAAAAGTGTAGCTAAAATACAAAATGTATTTAAACCTTATGATGATTAACATCAACTGCTCATTTAGAAGTTAATGCACGTAGCCGCACGAACTTTATCTTGGTGTACCTCCCCTTATAAATTGGAAGTCCGTCCGTAAGACTGCTTGTTAATTAAATCTACTTGACAACGACTTTGACGTTTGACAGATTTCAACTTTTTTGGCAAGGTTCGCATTGTTGTTATTATGATTTTATAACATCCTTAGTTATGTTTCAAGTAACTAAGTGTGTGGGCATACACAAACCTACCTAATATTTAGTTGGTCGAGATATGAGTTGATATATAACTAGGCATGTACAGATGCGTTGCTGCACCGCAAAACTTTCGAGATATATCGGCGACACTCGCAAACAAAGCGACGCTGCCACAATAGGTACCACTTGTACTACATCAGCCACTTTAAATATGCTAGCAGATTGATAGAAACGTAGCATTTTATTCCTTATGCAACGGCAATACTGTATAAGGAAACAATGTATGAAAGTTTTGACTCGCAAAGTTGTCATGGTTGGACCACACTCGCGCCACACGCGCCGCACCCAGAGATAAGAACACGTCATAAAAGAGGCACCCGCCAAAACTTTGCCTTAATTTCTGTATTTTCCATTTCGTAATCACTACGAGAGGGCTAAACTTAACTTGGTTTAGATAAAATGAAAGACAGGAGTTAGCTTTATGATTGCCTCACAACTCTCACACTCGCACACTCTAGTAATATTTAAAGTTGTCATAGTAAATAAACCAAACCAATCAATACTTGGTATTTCTATAAATGCAGTGGAAAAGGGACTAACGCAAGCTTTAGGATTGGGCGGTCAGACGGTAATCGTTCCTGGTAAAGCTGACATGCCCATTAAAAACAATAAGTGGACCTCATGCGACAAGAGAAATTGCCACGAGGATGATGATGACTTGAATTGACATCACCTCCTTTACCTTCAAAAAGAGTGTAAGTCATAAATCGAAACATCAGTAATCAAAGCTTCCATCGCACAATACGTAAGTACATACAAAACACGACGAGTGGTTAAATACGAAAGAGCGGATTGCTGTACGTGGGAAAGTTTAACCACAGTCGCTCGACGTGAATAAGTATTGCTTCCTAACGCACATACTGAGTGTTTGCCAACGGAGATTGCAATATTATGTACCAATCTCCAGCCTTTTCCGACTAGCACACCACACTGCCGTCATGCACCTCTTAGCGTTGGAAATATTACCCCATTGAAGTCTTATCCTCCATATTCAAAATGTTTTCTCGCAACTTTCTGTATTTCAATTGAAGTTAAACTGTGATTGTATATATTATTCGATCCCATAATATACTGAAAGCATCGCGACGTCGTGCATCATGATGATGTCGTGCTAGCCCTTATTTCAGTATATGGCAGTAAGAGTTGGGTATAGCAGAAATATCATGAAAGTAGCACGGAATATACTGAGACAATTTAGGCGTGTAAAACGAATTTGTACTTTGTGGATGACAATATATACAATTGGTTAAGTCAATTGATCATCGTTATCAATGACTGCTCATTGTGGTAGTCTTTGAAAGAATCCAAGATCATCAAATATGATTAGCAAAATTTTCAGCAGTTACCACGAAAGGTTTCGGAATTGTTAAAATTCATAGGTACGCACAAATATTTATAAATATTTCTAAGATTATTATTAGCATTAATTTATCTATGTATAAAAGGTACATAACAACCAAAATATAATTTGAAGTAGAGTTTATACACGAGTATATCGATACGAGTCTAATCGGAACTGGTAGCACATAGTAGTCTTAAACTAAAAGCTGCTTATTCATCGGGTGTGATGTATCTTATAGCTCTCTTGGGAGAAGCTGAACGTTGTAGTACAACGGCATAATCTACAGATAATTTAACATAATAAATGTATTTCGCAATATTATAATTTCAAACACGGTTAGTGTTCTCGGGGGAGCATTTTCAATATGAGTGTATAATAATCGTGTGTATTACGACGTTCTTCTGCCGCCAGAAGCCCCAAATTTACTTTTTCCCCTCACATTTAGGACGATATTTTATGTAGTAATACCATTAGAAGGTTGTCAATCGATTCCTCCCAAATGACAATAGTGAAATGTAAATATTCACGTAGCTCTGATTCAAGAACTACGAAAAGCAATAAAACCAGTAAACTAAAACAGTTTTTAATATCGAATTGGGAAACTCATTAAGCGAAATAATAAAAGTGAAACGTTGTAGAGTGTATGTTTTCGTTTCTAAAATTTAATAACAGCTGGAATCGTTATTTGTAACTGTTGTAAACGACGAAGTATTGTAGCTATTTATGCTTTCAATTCCCTTTATGTTATTTTAATCAACATAATTACAAATAGAAATCGTTGACATCGCTCAATAACTCGTGAGATAGAAAAATACTTAACCAAAACAAACAAATTTTTTGATTAACATTCATATTCATGGACAAAAATATTGGCACTGAGCGTGTATCGAATCCATGATCTCTGACATAGAAGTTGAATGCTCTACCGCTACGCCACAGAGGAAGAGAGAGGTTAATAAAGATAACCACATGGTTGTAACTTACCAATCCAAAAATGAATTGATTCCAAAAACAATATAATAAAAACCAATGAAACATTGCTAGTTTCACTTGCCAATTGATAAATCGTCATCCTAATCACACACGACATACACAGTATAGGCATGAGCGACGGTAGGTGACATGACAAACGGTCGCGGGCGTACCCTGACGGTAGTGGAAGATTTAGTACCGCGTTGTGTAGCGATAACTACCTCTGTTTACACTACATTAAACTTGTGCCAAGTGCCGCTACTGCGAGTAAGAGTCGATCGCCACCGCCGAGTCCTGGTTCGTAATGTGGATAAATATGTGGATAAATATTTGTAAAGGTTCACAACACTAATATCTCTTGAGCCTTCAATATTTTTGATTTCAAAATGCTCAAATGGTAAGTCCATGTTTCCAATTCAGCGAAACCTACCTTGGAAAAAAAGTCGCGGGTTAATCTTGAAATTTGACTTATCCAGTTGATTCCCCTGGGCTCATTACTTTGAAGATTTTTAACAAATATCTAAGAATAATGTTATTATTATTAAATTGAACACATAACTTAATACATTATTCTTATTTGTTAAAAGTCTTACTATCAAAAAAGCGGTGTGCGCGTGGGCAATCAACTGAATACACCAAATTCAAAGAGTCACCCTCCGTCTTCCGGAAAAGTATTTCTTACGTACAGAACATATCATAACGTTCATATCACATTTTGGTATTTATTATTTTGATATTTATTAGGACAATTCGATATACACCATAAGCTAAAGAATATACAAACAAAATGTGGCAGGGTTACCTATATACTTAATTATCTTCGGTGATCACAAACTTACATTTTACAGCTGGAGAATGGACCTCTACTATTATTCTGTGCCTCAACTAATGTCTCAATTCATACGTACGAGAACATGTTGTTTCTTGAACTATTAAGTTGACTTTTTCCTTCTAGTCGCTAACACATAAAATAACATAATGTAAATCATGAGAATATAACTCGTAACAAAATTGTTTTATTTGAACTCAACTATTCTATTTTCGTGTCATGCATATTTTACGAGTCGTAAAATTTACCCGAAAATAAACCTAGCTTTTGACCATTATTATTTTTGATTTATTGAATTTCATGTCGTAGTTGTTACAATCAATTATATGGTATTTTGATACGGTATTTATAAAACGAAGTAGTTTGAATATTAAATGTTGTAAAAAAAATATTTCGCTAGGAAATCTATAGAAAATAATATTAGCAACATATCCTTCCTATCAAAGTCTACTGGCAAAAATAAAAGATTTAACTGTCTGGGTTCACATAAAATGTCATTGAAGGATCAAAACCCTTTCTCTTCAAGTTTTTTATAGGTATTCATCTACTTCTACACACTCATTTTTGATAGAAACTGCTTATGAGTTCAGTCCATATTGAACATTAGAAAGTGTATGAACCCAGAATAAGTTATTCATTAGCTGACAAAATTGTATCTGTTGCACCAACAACCGCACAAAGCGGCAGTGAAACGTCATTATTTCGCGACATTTATTTGATTGTGGGCACACCTTGTAGCTTACAAAGCTTTGACCGTCCGAACAAACAAACCGTGGACGCAATAAGCTCGCAATTTCGGACGGACGGTCGACAAATTTACCAACTGAAATGAAGTCTCAACTATAGTGCATTGTACCGTTGTTGTCAACAGGGCACGTTTTATTACTCACACGCGCTAGTGAGTTTCACTGTACTGCTTCCGTGTGAAACACTTTGCTCACAAATGCAGCAGATTTTTATACCACTACTTGATTTATAATTTCAGGCAGCCAAATTACATTCGAAGCAACCCATGTGCAATTCACTCGTGTCCCTCAAAACAGAATAACAAGACAAGAAATAAAATTACTGGAAAAGACAACGAGGTTCTTTTACAATTGCTATTTCTTTTGGAATATGATTAGAATTCTTTGTTCCACTGCATCGATACTCTTATATTATTATTATGTGCAAGAAATCAAGAAGTCCTAATGCAAAAATATTTTCAAATAGGCAGTAATTAAAGATAAAAACCGACTGAACACGCACCTCTGCAGCGACAAATTACTTTTTATTACTGAATCAGTGCAAGCGATGGTCTTTATTAAGCGATTGTGCAGTGGACAAAAATATATTATGACCTTTATTATTTTTCTGTAAACTACTACTAATAGATTTTAGATGAAGTAGTTATAGATTAGCACAAACTAGGACATAAAACAGTGACTTAATGCTGAATATTTACTCATATTCTTATTTGATTTTATATTAATTTTACATTACACGATTGGAAAAAGGTTCAAAAAGTAACTTCACGTAGTCGAAGGTCATAGCTAGCATAGGTGTTACGAAGGTTTATTAGTGTTGATCAATTAAATATAGCACATATATAGATAAAAGGAATCAACTTTGAAAAACATACACTGACCAAATTGGTGATATTCTGTAGAAACATGTCATAAGCATCCCAAACCGGCGGTCCTGTATGAAGGTTTAATCACGATACAGGATACTCGTTAAGTGTGTAAGGACACTAGCAAATAGAGGGTTTTCCTACCCCAGAAGGAGTAAGATTTGAATATTTTTATAACTTCAAAACAATTAAACAGTCTTGACAACAATTAAATAGGAAGCTCACTTCTGCTTTGAATATCAGTGCACATTTGTTGTTATCGCAATAGCATGATAGTCGGGCATTTTACCATAAACCGATGCAACCGGCAATTCCGGGAGCAGTCATTTGGCGGAACATTAATTACCCGGCCACTTAACCGGATGGTGCCATGCGGCCTCAACTGCTTTATAGAGAGTAGATATAACCGTCGGTGCCCAATAGATGAAATTCATTTGTATATTGAATCAAAAGTGTACGTACAAGTATTTTTTTACGTTTTGTAGAAAGTTTGTTCCCACTTGTTCTACTGAATAGTTCTACGATAGATCAAATGGTCATCCTCACCTGCGAGTTGGTACACCTACTGGTTGATGGATGAGACAATGACTGCTGCTGATATAGAAAAATATAGCATATATAATTCTATATATCCGCTATATGGAGACTCGACAAAGGTCTAATATACACCAGTAACTATTAACCATACCTAACATAACATACGTTTAACATAAGGCATAAGCTGTATTGTATGGTTGTCTGGACCAATGGATAATTTTAACACCGGCCATGTAACTTGGGCGTTATTGCCTAAAGCGAAGGAAAAATGGAAAAAGGAAAGAATGAGAGTTAAGTCCTTCGACATCATTTTGTTTTGATTGTCGGAAAACAAAAGTTTTTATTTAAAACAGGGCTAATTTACCTACATCGTACCAATTTTGATATCCAGCTTTTTTAAGCGCTGCAATTTATTTTTCAATCAGCCGTTTCTACTCAAAGTTCCATTTTTTAGAACTTATCTTAGTTACTTAGTCAGTGATCGTTTATCAACTTTGCTTATTAATATCATACAGATAGAACGTAACCACTTCATCAACATTATCTACTGCTTCAGTTACAATATTAATTTCAAATAATGAGTAAAATTCAAAACCATCATAGGTACCTAGTTTGCCTCTTTTCTTAACATTCATTTTCTTCACCCTTTCATATCTCGTTCAAACATAAGGCACACACCTCGAGTTTTATTAACTAACCTCATTACGCGCACACTTGGCACTGTATTGCTAGCATCATTTGTAAAATAAATCGTTTATAATCAAGTGTCGTGACGTCATCAACAACTGTCTGCGGCCCGACATGTAATTTCCCGGGCGTCAATTATCAAGAGACGCCGCGCGGTCGAGGGCCTACTGTCAAGACACTTGATAACACCTTATTATAAGGGAGCTTATGAATCTTATGATATTGAAGTCCACATTTTGGAACGTATCTGGAACAATAAGGACTTTAAGGTTGCCCTATTAAACATGAGCGTACTACCTAATAACTTGTATAGAATTTATCGTTAACAGTGGAAGAATTAGCCATCATTGTTCGGACCTTTTCCTAACTTAGGTAAGGTTGACTATCAGTCTAAATTCGTAACGACTGAACTTAAATATTTTCTGCGAAGCAACTGCCTTCTGATCTACGATCCATTGATAAAATCGAAGTTACTACTTGACTTTTTAGACTTTTTTTTTATTCATGATAGGCTTACGTTTGACCAAAATCTCACCTGATGGTAAGTGACGATGTGGTCCACGATGAATCACGCTTGCCTAGAAGGAACCTATTCACTCATGACTTGAAAACTCCCAGGTTATAGCTTTCCGGAAACACAGACTCAGGCAAGGAATTCCACTCCTTAGCTGTACGCACGATGAACGTGTCAGCAAAGCGCTTTGTGCGTATGAGTGGAATATCGACCATATAGACTTCAAATACCCGTAACGAATGCCATAAATATTCCTATGACAAGTGAGATCCACGATTGCTTTGAATGCTCTGCGAGACACTGAAGAAGGTAGTTATATATATAATTGGTATGTTACCTACATACCAATTATACTAATTATACCAGGTACTGTAACAGGGCTAAAATTGTTCAACGAAGTTGAGCTTATCTTGGCTAGATAGTGCCAAAGTAGTATTTTACATAACAATACATTAAAATATAATAAGGTCAGGTATGTCAGTTTTTGATTTCACAAGCACTAAGCACTAGGTTTAGCTCGGTATACCACTAATCAAACGAAACGTTCTCAATGTAGTCATTCAATTTAAACAGAGAACGTCATGTTTATTCGCGCGAACGATCCTCCGCCTTATTACCTCGAATTGACTTAGTTAAGTAAACGTTCAAACGCTACATCTGTCAAAGTACACACATATACGTGCTATTAAGCACTGTGTATGTTATTAAGACTATTATAAAATCGTAGTTGTAGCACGCGACTTCGTTTACGTGGAATTTGGCAACAAAATTTACACTTCAAGAAATGGTACGACGAGTGATGGGTTTATGTCCTAACATTTAGGGCATTTATTCAAGCGTATAATTTATCCGCCTAAAATACCAGGGAATAAACCCATCGCAGGGTACGGCCATACCGAGTTGCCATACGAGTATCTATGGTATTCGTTACGGCTAGTTGGAGCCCTAAGAAGTCCGACAACAGTAGTCTAACTATAGAACTTCGATATCGGCAATGGTTTGTAGAAGTCAGTAGGTCTAATGAAACATACCTACATTTGAGACTGAATCGGGATCGGAGATGGAATGTGACAGTTCATTCGGCCTAACCCCTACCATGATACGACTCACGAAAGAACTCATAACAAGACAACCACTTTTCAAAAGTTTCGTACGTGTTTCCTACATGACAGTCGCTTCACTTTTTCCAACTTCAAAAAAATGTTGAAGTTGGAAAAAGGCTCAGAGGATGAGATGATGTCATCGTAGGAACACCATGTTGAACAACATCGCGCGTCGGGGATATTGTGAAAACTAAAATAACATGAAATAAACCAGTTGCAAATCGTTTTATTTTAATGTGTAATACTTGCGAAAGCTTCCGCCAGTATCATGTATAACAAAATGTTGGTCCAGTTTGCAGAATTTATGGAAAGTTTGTTTATTTTAAATGTATTTTGTAATATATACACGACTTACGTAGCGTGGCCATAACTTTGAATAGGTGTTTCAGTTTTAATCAGCTAACTTTATTAAACGACAGACAATTTTGGTACACCTCGTTTGTCACTGACGAGGTTCTAGCTTTCATCTCAGATTTGGGAGATCAAACAGCCGTCACTCCGGTAAAAGCCAATATACATCAATAATGGTGGAGTAGGAGAATGCAACCGGGTTCGGAGTTCGGATGATGTCACCTGATAATATTGAAGTACAAAAAGTAGCACAAGTTAAAAGTTTTCTTTGCTATATTTACCGATAAATAAGGAAGCATCCGTTCATTACCTCAGGTAATTTTCCCCCAGTCTCTCCCTTTTTAGATGAAGGAGGCCAATAGTACCTATATTATAAGAAAAATGGCGAAAAATGTATTAATAATAAAACAATGCCTGTAATAAGTTCAATTTTTATGGCGAAAACATATGTTAGTGCGCAGTAGGTATCTTGTTATAAAAGGTTATGGGACTTATGACATTATTTTTTATGAGAGATGTGGTGAGGACTGGGTTTACCCCCTCCAAGTCCCGAAATGCCTCACATAATTGATGGACGCGCCAAATAAACTTTATCAACATCGAAGGTCGTCCAACATTTTAAGTAACTCTGCCAAATGACAGCCAATCGAAACATCCTAAAAGTTAACATAAGCGGCTTAAATAATAATAATGCACATTAAACTTCTTAATCAGCACAACCGTGTTTCATATAACAGATATGTCACAAGAACGTTGGCTTTACCCGGTTAACTACCGGATAATCAATTAACCGCTGACCGCCTGCATCCGGCTGCAGCGGAACTATGATGAGACGCCAGATAAATGAACCGGAAGTCTGGGCTCTCTTAGCTACATAATGGTCTGTGTGCTGTTATGTGTTAAGACATATCTGCTTTCTTGAAGTTGTATGGTTAAAACTAATTATATATTTTGCGCATAGTGGTTCTTCACACATCCACGCATTCCATGAATAGCCATAGTCTTAGCCATTCACCAGTCACTAGTACGAGTAGACTGGTAAAAGCATTCCTATCGAACTTCATTCGTTGCCCTAATGGATCATTGGCTCTCGATCGAGTTAATCTCATTGCTGCTGATTTCAGAATCGATGACGGTATTTCGCATTCACGAATACTTACCACGCTTGTGACGTTAACACCTACGATCTGTGATACAATGCTACGTTAATGCGTTGGTTAGTTGGATATCTAGTAGTCATAGTATTTAGGCGGGGGTTTTGAAAAATGCATAGTACAGTGTTAATTCTAACGTTTACTGAACTGAATGCCATGTCTTATACCTACTTGAGATAAAGTAATTGTGCCGCATTCGAGTCCTTTCTCACAATGTCTTTAGAACTGTAGGTTCTTATTGTACGCCTCAGGAGTTCGTCTTATCGACCACCACGTTTTTAGCATTATAAAAATCTCCCACTCACTAAAAAATAACGTACTAAATTTAAATAAAATCTGTTTTGGTATATCTACCTCCAATACCCCTTTAATGTACTTTACTAGTTTTGAAAGTTCACAAACACAAATGATCACAATTTCAAATGACAGTCAAATCCATCCAATTGTCTTGTATTAGTCTCAATTGTCTCAAATTTCGATTAAGGCACTCCACCAACAAATCTGTTAGCCCTTATCTTTCAATCCGTACCCAAAGGAATTTAACCCGAATGATTTCCGAGTCATTAACCGACTCCCACCCGTCCTAAGCAAGATAGACAACATCTGACTTAGATGTGTATCGTGTGAACCCAGCGGCTTACTCATTAACTGCCTCTGATCCCACTGCTACACAGAATTGAAGTTATCAACCACGGACGCGAAGAAATCGTGCTATCTCTAAGTAAAGCAGGCTTAGTAAGCTCCAATCAAACTAAACAAACACCACTGATCGTATTTCTATTCTCTATCTAGCTCTGTGGAGTTTCGTGAGCTTTGGGATTATGCCGTATCCAGACAAGACGGAGTTATGGTCTCGTTACCTCAAATGAGTCTCAGTAAAGTGGCGTTTTAAGATTACGGAGTCTCAACTAGTGTGCGGCGTATATTGAATGCTCGTTACAGTGTCCTGATAATGATAAGTTTGTCCTTCGTTCTAATGAGTAAAAAACATCAAGCTAACAATTTCATATGTGTTTGGAGCATGTTTTTTTTTTGTTATATTAAAGTTACGCATATTCATTCTCAATTTATGTTAACAACTTACAACTCGTAAACGAATCATCATCATCGTTGCGTTAGTCCCGATAAACAACGTAAAACATGTACCTAAGGAGTACCTAAATAAACGGTAGTGAAAGTAGAGTTAGTAATTTATCTTAAACGTATGTTATCACTGTACCGCTGCAGCTGAGCGCATTCTTCAGAAGCAATTAATTGTGCTGCCGACCTCCATTTATTATGTCATCTTGATAGCATAAGTACATAAGTTTACTAAGTAAGTATATCAGTATTAAACCTGTTAAGATGGCCTTGTTATATAATACGAGTATATGCCTAAAAAATCTAATGAAACCATGGAAAAGATGTATTTATTTCTGAGTCGTTTTATTTCAGGACTAGCTAATTTCTTCACGATAATTACTCCTCCTAGCGTCGTCGTGGCATTTAGATACTTCTCAAGCAAGTGCCATTATAGTTGACTGTTTATGTGTAACAAAAGATACTAAGTTTTATTCAATTAGAAGTTGTTAAATTACTAAGAAGGGTTTTAGGAGGCTACACATTAATTATCTCAAGCTGGCATCTTGTAAAACCGACACGGGCTTAACAAATATCGGAAGCGGCCGAACAAGGCTTCGTAACTTTGAAAATGCTCAGTCACTCCCGAGTTTGAGCAAAAGAGATTGTTTCTCAAAACAACGGCACACTTCAAGCTTACATAGACAATATCGATAAAAACGTTTAACAAATAAAAAAATGTTTTTTTTCTCTAACATAACTTACCGAATTATTTAAATGAATGACTTTACAGGAAGTATACTCAATAATTGATGCTTTATGAAGCACATTGACAATTGTAGAGTCTCGCAGCTATGTACATTTGTGAGCTCAGCGTTTGTCAAGAAAGTTGAACCGCGGCCGCGGATCAAACTTTCCTCGCGAGACATGAAACTTGACTTGAATGATAAGATTAAAATATTACATCGCCTTGGCAAACTCATTCAAACATTACTCCAGAGTTGAATTACGGTAGTCGTTATAATTATTATGTTAACACCGCACTCAACTTTGGCGATAACATTAAGAGGTTAAAGTCTATTAGATCTGCAAGTCGTATATCCTAATAGGTACCAACTAAAAGTTTATCGCGAGACATAACTTCAGAATGGAACACTTTCCGTTTCAGTTGCTCGTTTCAGTCTTATCAGTGCGTCGGTTGTGTCATTCGAAAGGATCCCTAAATTTATATTATTAGTATGCAGTGGACGAAAAAAATTGGGTCACTGTTTGAGGCTTTCTGCGCACAGTTAAATGACTCGATGAAACAATAATAATAAAACTAATTAGAATGTGAAATGTAGTAGTAGTAGGCAGAGCAGAGCAGTGTAGCAGAAGGTAGGCACTAAGCGGGGTGAGTGTGGTGCGGGCGGCGGCCCGGGGCGTTCATCTAATGAGCATCCTGCCTCTCACAATGTACCGAGATGATATTCCGCGGTGGCCCGACGACTATTATTATATTCTGCCAAGAGAACCGCCGCGGGCGCGGCGTGCAAGCCTTTTCAAAATAACTATGTTGCGCTATATTTACGACGACTTAAAGTGAACCTCTAATCCTAAATGTAAAATTATTAGGTTGAAACTGTACGCCGCGCGCCGCTGCTAAATATTACAACGAAAATATTTTTATTTGCGCAAATATTCGTTAGCAGCAATGTGTTTATATTATTTTCAGAAGGTATATTTCAATATGGAATGAACCCATGTAGTTTTTAGGGCTCCTAAGAATGGCTAAGAACTACATAGTCTGTAAGTATGTAAAAAAAGAAGAACAGAACCATTATAAGTAGAATCATTTCTGTATTCATTGCCTGTATGTCTGTCTGTTCAAGTCAGCTTGTTTGTTTGTTTATATGTCTACCTTTTTCAGTTCGTCAATTTATTTGTCTGGGGCACTTCACACGGTCCATTTAACGATTCGCGGTCTCCAGTATACGGCTCGTTCGTTCACGGCCATCGGACCTTCGGCAGATGTGGCCAGCCCTTTTTTGCTTCAGTTTGCTGCGAGTTAACCCCAGTTTGTCAAAAGCTACGTTAATTAAGTTTGTCCCACTCTAGTTGTGTACGTAACGCGAGTTCAGTGCGCGAGTCCGACTTACCATTAATCGGTTTTTAATATTCTTACCAGAATGCGGCACATAGACTAATATAAGAAATAAATAAACCTATGCACCGTAGTGTGGTTATGTGTTTATCAGTCTAAGTTTGTACTTACGTATGTTCCACTGCAGCTCCTAAAATACTAAACTGATTAATGACATCAGTTTGGTATCAAATAAAAGGGGAGAAAATCCCGAGATCAAAAACATAAAATATAGTGTAATTTATGGAATATATCAAACGATAAAATAGCCTATTTCAGCGATTTACATCACCAATAACGCCATCTATCTTGGCTATATTTACCTTAAAAATAACTAGTTAACGGCTATATATCGTAGTCTGGTTACATTACAGTTTAAAACTTTGTATTGATAAAGATAATAACAGTATTTCAAAACATACTTTAACAATAACAAAATTCGCGAAAAGTTTTAGGATACTTTCTTTCAATTACCTACTATTTACCTATACTTTTTTTCAAGAGCCTTATCACGATCACGATGTGCGTCATCTGAATAAACCAGACAAGCTAATGGGAACTAAGAAAGTACTCAGATATACCACATACATCTTCAATATACCCAGTTCGGTAGCACGGTTCGACTCAATCCGACCTAATCTGGGCTTACGTGAGATCACAGAAACCGTTACAGCTGCCGTGATAACGTTTTCTATTTGCTACAACACAAACTTTATATTATGCTACCCTACGTATGCAAAAAGATACCTACTGGCATTATTTAGTTGAAATGTAGGTATCTGCGGGACACCGATTTACAGTGAAAAGTAGGTATTATAAATACTCGTACTAATGTAACATCCAGAGACTTCAACTATGTTTGTCAAACATGGCAAGAAAACATTATTTTTTTAATACACTAAAACGTACACACGATAGGCCGATAGTACATCTGTAGGTTTTGTGCTATGCAAAATGCTTTGCGTTATAAACAAAAGTTGATTTGTGTAGGTATGTACTCATATTTATCAAACGTGTAAAAATAAGCTGGATCTAGTCCTGCGCACGGCCGTGCACTTAGATTAACTTTACCCGGAACAAAAACGTAGGTACCTACTTTTTATTCCACAGCGATTGTAGGTTTTTATGGAAAAAAATAAGTAAAACGAAATTCACACGAATTTCTTCAATATTATTATACCTACGCCTGCCTACGCCTTAGTGCCACGTTCTCTTTTTCCGAACCAAATCTATAGGAATAGTTAGTATACCTAGTAACTACTTCAAGATTTCATTGAAGTAAATAAAATTAATTAAACACCGAAATCAGCTGTTAAAAGGCTTTATTTCATACTGGTCTCATATGAAAAAGTGGAATTTTCCTTTTAGTCGACGCTGTGAACAAACTATACGGAAACAACTTTTCAACTCGATAGCTTCTACGAGCGGGATGCTTTGTGAGTTTTATGAATAATAAACATCGTTTAGTGCATAATAATATAAGTTCCGTTATAATAATATGCTTAGCTTTTGTATCTAAAATAACAAGTTAATTCTTTAAGAGCGATCTTATAATTGTGGAAGACGATAAGGTTTATACTCCCATCACTTATTAACCTCTTGAACTAAGCTGATTTTTCTGTTAGGAGCGGCCGCGGCCTCACGTATAGGTATTGTACCTACCTACCTAACTAGGCAGAGGTCGAACCCAAAACATCTGGATTATAAATCTACCTACGCCACAGTGCGTATTTACCTATTTATTTTGGATTTACCCTAAGTTGTGCCTACTAGTCTTAAAAAATTCTTGAGTTTTAAATAGGTAAAATGAATTAATAGCAGGGTGTTATCGTAAGTACTAGGTAATTTAGGCTCAGCGGGTTAACAGGCTCATGACTCCCAGACACCTTCCTTGGTCCCACTCATGCATGGTCTAGTAAATATATTAAAATGTCTTAATTCCAGCAATCTCTATTAAAGCAAAGCATAACTTGCTCTAGGTATAAATTCTAAGTAGAGAATACTAATAAATATTTAAAAAAATTATAGCCAAATTCTTGTCTCAGTGGCTTTACGTATTGCTCTGTGAATCAGGTTGAAAAAGAAGTAACAATCTTGACTTCCACAAACATAAATAAAGATATTCATGCATAAAATATTATGCACTAAGCAGAAATTCAACCCACGAGCTTGAAGTTCAATCGAATACTCAATCACCACGCTAAACATTCTTCAGTCAAAGTAATATAATTTGACCGTACTTTTCTAAAACATTCACGCAGTAGAACATGACTAAACAACAAAATGACTAAATTAAAGAAGAAAATCTCGCTTTGTGTCATTACCTAATAACAAAACTTTAAAATCAATATAAAGTTCACTAATACTAATGTAACAACTTGGCATAAAATATGAAACTTATGTTTTAAAATTTCCTACTTCAAAATTGTAGAGAAAAGCAACAGAAACAAAAGGTAGGTAATTGCAGCAGCGGAAAACAAATCCAGGCTTTAGAGTCACCCCGCCTGAATCTAACGACTAGATGAAGAAATAAGCTTTCCATAAGCAAAACTACATTTCCTATAAGACGAAAGGCAAACAACTTTGACAGAGTAAAGGGTATGGAAACGGCGACTGTTTTTATCCAATAAAGTAAATATAAACAACACTGGGTGAAATAGGTATACGTAAAATGGAGTTTCCCGTTGAGCCAAAATGCACAATGTTATGTTTTGGCTTTATTTATTTTTCATTATATTAAGATGGCTTCAAAATGTCTTTACATAGTACTTTTCTTTGGAAGGAATTAGGATTAATTTCAACTTCTGACTGTGTTCTTTTCTGTCATTTTTTATATTGTTGTCATGACAAACAAGGTTTTGACTTAGTAAACAAATCGGTTGGACCCACCTACTTTAGCTCAGAGAATTATTCATGTCTTCCTGGGTAGTTATCATGGTAGTAATAGTGTCAGTCTTCTGGGTACGTCACCAATCAATGGGAAGAAATTTTTCCACGTCTAGATAAACTTGCCGTTTGGTTCCATTCAACGAGGCTCTGGCGCAGGATTTCCTCTCGGAGTTGGGAGTTCAGATGGTAGTCACTTCCATAAAAGGCATATAAGCCACTAGCTGATGCCATAACTCCAGTTCTACTTAACCAATTGCCATCAATCATACGGCAGATTTTAAGTATGACCAAGACCTTTCTAACAATAAAACAGCATCGATATCAGTAATTTTCTAATCATTTTGCGTCTATTGCGAACAAACAGACAAACAGACGAATTTCAAAAATGAAATTTTTGTTTTTCATACGAGTATAACATATCCCAAGTATTTCTTTTTTAATTATATCTTCAATGTACAGACACAGCTCATTTACAATTTCATAGTAGTATAGATAAGTAGAAGATAGATAGAAACGAAAAGCAAGAAAAACAAAACAGACTGCGGGAAAGTCTCGGATGCAAACAGTAGTAACATTCATATTTAGCACTAGTACCCGCGACTTTTTAACATAAGTATTTTTAACTTTCTTGGAATAACTATGATACAAAGTAGTGTCATTGGAGTCGTGTACAAAAAGCTTATTTCCTTATAACACGGGCTAGAGTTTGTAAAAGTTACTGACACTTAGATCACACTTTAAACATGCAGACTCTGGCTTTGTTCTTTACTTATGGTCATGGCATAACATAAACTACCAGAGAATTGTATAACTTTAAAGTTCGAGCTATAAGAGAACCCACTCATCTGCACCACTACCCGACAGAATTTCGCTTCCATAACTTTAAGCCTCGTACCATAACACTATTTCAATGAGTTTGAAGTATGCAACTAACTAATCCAAACGATTTTTTTAAATTACTTTTGCATGATTGTTTAAACATTCAACATATCCAGCAGGATCAATTTTATATTGACAGTATCTAATCTTGATGGTTTTACAACAGGTAGGTATATATATCTTCAATATGATTAAGCATATTTATAAGTCTACGTGATTATTCATACACGAGTCGATTCTAATGCAAAAACGCTTATGGATGTTGCCTCAAGCTACGCTCAAAGTTACCTATGAAAACACGATGAAATACTGTCTTGTACTTTTAACAAACAAAATTCCTAAAATAGTATTGTTTAGTATTACATTTTATACATCATACATTTATTTTCAGGTTGGATCAATAAAGGCATTGAATTTACTTTAATCAATGAAGTTCATTGAGACGAGAAAATTTTCATTGATGGATTATTCAGAAATCCAGTATTTTCCGTATTTCTTCTTTTTAACATTTTATAAATTTCATACTTTTAAGCGTTTGAATGCACCATTCTTATGGCAAAAGAATTTTAAAAATAAGTGCAATAGAGATTATCCGCCGCATACATTTTTTATATCACTAATATGGTAGACAAGCACACGGTCCATCCGATGATCTGACTCTCTCTCTCTAGCAAGAACATATTCGTTCTTCCATCAATATAATTCTCTAAGTTGATACAATTCAGAGACAACAAACAGAACACACAGCTTTTACCTGTTTTAAATCAATGTTGGTTCGCATTACCACTAGAAAAAGTTTCAGAGACGAAAGCCAATTGAGTAGAGGAAAATAAAAAGTTCCCTTCCAACTTAGTCTGTAATGTCAACTTGAGTTCAAGAAGCGACAAGGAAAAAATACCCTTCAGAAATGGGTGTAAGGAGCCTCTAATCTTTGGGACCCAAGCCAACCTCGACTGGCTTTCTCCTAAGGGTTGGGGAGTCAGATAGCAGTCACTCCCGTAAATACGAGCCAAGTTAAAACAAAATAAATTATGATGGAGAGGGTGGAGGGGAGTAAAAAAGCAGACCCGAGCTTCTAACTCGGGTCTGCTTCAACTTTAATTAACGCTGTCGCTGGGATGAAAGATACATAATATCATTATACATAGAAACATCCAGACCAACACAAATAGACATATATTTATTATACATACAAATATTTACACTGAGCTGGAATCAAATATTAGCCGAATGCTCTACTGCTACGCTACAGAGTCACTGTCACCATTAACTGTTCCTTCATTCAGCACACTTTTAAATAACTATCTCTTACAAACATATATTATATTGCGGCTTGTTTGATTGTATGTACTATGTACTGTGTTTGCTGTGAGCAAATGCATAAAAGCTTCGTTCCTCGCTTGTATCCCGAGTCACACTTTTTTCAAATATAATACAATAAATATAAGGTCTTTGAGGTACCCAGTACCCACTACAATTTACATAAAAGGTTGTATCCGAAATCCCAGAGGAACTTTTGGATTTACCCTAGTTTGTACATATCAGTTGTCGTCAATAAAAGTAACTATCCCGTAAAAACCAACCCTTCTTAAATTACATACAAAGTTGAGCTTGTACGACTTACGACTTTGCATGAATTTCATTTTTTATGTTGGATTGTATATATCTACCAGTATATACCTACCATAGTAGGCACCTACTAAGGTACTAAGCGATATAATCCCAGAAAGATGTCTTTTGACACTTGGTTGTGTTGTCGAGTGGCTGGCGCAAACAGATCGCCAGGCAGCTTTCACGCTGGAGTGGCGCTAAGCGCGACCATTTCATGAAGTAATCCGCACTCCGAGAGGCATTAGCGACTCTTCCCGCGTACCGAGCCATCATCGCCGCTGTTACTCCTCAAACAGTGCGTTTTAATTTTTTTTCATTCAGTTTTAAGCTATTTTTGTGTTAAATTATGTTTCTAAATCTTACTAGAATTGTCTGCACTATTTTTTTCTTATCTGTTAGCGAAAAGAACAAAACAACTTCCCTTCTTGGTGGATCGGGCCGCTTTATGTGGAGATGTTTTGTTAACTGCGTTTGTCTGTTTAATTTAGACTTAATAATTTTATGGTCCTCTTACTTACTTACGGTGGGTATAACAAACTATGCGAGTGTGTTTTGTTGGTCATTGTAGTTACGTACAATGCTTCTTGGTTTTAATTATTGTAGAGTAAAAATACAGAGCATAAAATAATTTTACATCGCATAAACGGCCGTCAAACTATCTCGAGGCAGTTGTTTACTTGGTAGTACAGCTACCGTGACGGCAGGCGACGATAAGTAGAATCGTTTCACAGCATAATCCTCTCACTGAAGAGGTATTATACTATGACGGAGTCCACCCGCCTGACTACGGATAAGCACCTGCATTGTGTCGAAGTGTCGGTATTTTGACGTACGCAACTTAGTGCTGCAGAAAACGGAACATGTTCTATAAAAATAACATAACTTAACATAACATAACATAAACTCACGCCTATATCCCCAAAGGGGTAGGCAGAGGTGCTAGCACCCACATTTCGCCAGTATATGTTTAGGTCCCAATGTAATAGTAATAAAAAAAATAAAGATAATTATATTTTTAGGTACATGCTTTATAATAATGTCGTTAATATTATAATACCTTGATCTGAATACCCTGGTCCCAATAATTTTGGATCGGAGCAACATGTGAATCCTCTTCATACATAATCTGTCAGATGTCATGTCCTTAGTCACTCCCTTGCTTACCATTATCTTCTTTCATGCATTTCATCCATTTTTTAAAATTAAATCTCCAAATGTACCTACTGAAACAAAACCTTTAAGAATTAACCATAGTCTGCACCGAAGGCCACGCAAATGGGTTGCAGCAATGTCGCATTGTTTACAATCGATCATATGGTCAGGAGACGTTAAAATGTGTTTGTTCCCAGCTATTTAAAATAAAAATAAAAGAAACTAAATATAGACGTACTACGTTGGCCAAAAGTGCTTCCTCAGTTATTTATGTAAAAGCTGGTCGTTGTCTCTTTGGATCTCTCCCAAATACCTATCGCTCGGCACGTCCAATATGCAGACAAAAGACTACTTACACACCGATGACAGCCATATTGGGAATAATGCAAACATAAAGTAGAACCTTTCATCTTCTAAAGCAGAAACAAACACTTGGAAATATTTTGAACAAAAGGTCTTGACCATACATGTGCAATATCGATGAGTAGCTAGGCTGGCGGTTCGCGTCTAATGAGGGAGGCAGCACGCAGGAAGGTTTTCAGACTCAAACGTGACTTGAAAATGAAAAGAAAAATATATTACATAAAATTTCGCATCAAGATTGAGATAGGATATTAATTTACGTTACGATTGTCATCTACGTTACTCTAAGGATTGAATTTTAAAGGTTGGGATTCTAGGTTAACCAGTGAGCCTTAATTGAGGTCCATTCAACTGAGATATTGGTAAACGGTCAGCCGCCGCCGGCGAACGCCTAATTGAACTCTCTTTCTTGTGTTATTGTGAGTACACTTGTGGGTTTTGACGGATTAAGTACCTTTTTATGTTTGATGTAATTTCTTTATAAATATAAATAGATACTTACTAAATCATGTGAGGCTTTTTGCATTGAATAATAGTAATAGTAATAATAGATCGAACCAAAATATATAAAATAAAGAGATAATTAAGGCTAAGTAATATACCTAGATTTTCAGTATAACCAACTCATCATCATCATCTTTATGCTAAGTGGATTGCGACAACGTTGTTGCAACAATTATGTAGTAAACAAAGTAGGTATATGAACTTTTCATGTAAATGTAAACTTAGTATGCGTGATATCAAAACAAATAAAATCAAAATGATCGCGACGGATGGAGCATGAAACGGTTCAGTTAGCGGTCTCACGACTGACTATTGAGGTTTAACAATGGGGCCAATCACGCGCCGCGAACTTCCAAGACCCCTAGAGAGGCACGTTCGCACACTTCCGAGTTGTACGGATACTTCTCCAAGTTACATAGAGCCAGAAAAATCCTCAATCAATCGACAAAATTATGGTAAACTTAATGATATCTGTCATCGTTATTCCAACCTCGTAGGCGTAATATTTTCGCTAATCCTATTTACCGAGTTTTAGTGAAATTTATGATGCCCTGATTGCATGGTACTTTTTGAAAACATGGATACATTTTAGCCTATGTAGATCACACATTGAAAAATGTATTGTTACTATATTTCACCACCGTTTTTACCTACTAGTAGGTACTAGTAGGTAAAAACGGTGCCGGTATATAATTGTTACCTAATTACTTCTTAAATAAAACATTATTCTTATTTTTTTTCTTTTAGTTAAATAATGACGATACACTCGCTTGTAAAGTTATTTATTGAACTTTTATGAAAGTAATATTTTGTTAAATGTAACGATAAAAAGCTGGTAAACTGTTACTCATTTTCAATAGCTAGTGATTACCAAGATTACAGATTGTGTTAACAAATTGAACTAGGTAGGTAGTAAGATAACTTCATGAGGGTAATGGCAGTAAGAGATCAAATCATTAACAATCCCAGACAGTGATACTTTCACCATTATCAATAGGTAGAGGGACTAAAACAGCCCTTCGTAGAGCATGAATCGTAGCACTCAACAGAATTTAATCTACGCGCTACGTTTCGTAGCCCAGAAGTCCTTAACTTAGTTAGATGAATAAAATCCCATAAACATTCCAACTGTATGTACTTATCGGCTAGAATCTATCAGACAGAAAGTGCTATAAAGTTACATACAGGTAACACCACGGTACACGGCACCGGTTTGTCAGTAAATAGGTCGGATAGAAGTTGTCCCATCTCTAGCGCGTTCCGAATAGAACTTACAAATGTCTAACACAGCTGCCGTCTCGATGCTTCTCACTAGATATCTACGAGACTAGAAACAATTTGAACTTGGTTTTTACACACTTTATATTAACCTCATTATTGTAAAAAAGAAACTAGCAATTCTTCTACTTCTTTTATTTATTTCTGAAGTACCGAATAATTTGAAATTTTGCACCCAAAACATTTTGAGAAATCTCAAAATAATAATTAAAGTAACCTTTAATCATTACATTTTTTTAAATTTATCACGTATTTCGGTTATCATAATTTTGGTGGGTAGGTAACTTAACACCTATCGAAATAGGTAGAGAAACTATATCTCTACCTATTTCGATCTCAAATTATCAGGTGGTGAAAACAAACTGCTTCCAATTATATATTTTGATTTACTTATACTAAAGTATGTAAGCTCGCAAACGAGCAAAAGTTTCCTTATTTGTTTTACTTAACATAATTAGGTATATCTAATAATATATGAAACCATAGATTAGGTAGGTATAGTAATCTTTTCTACTTATATAAATAACAAATTTAATTAAAAACAAGCTTCACTACAATGTATATTCAAAAAATATTTTTGTATCATTCTTCTACGATGTGGAAGACCTGCGTGAAGGTAAACGTTTACTCTTATCCACAAACACTAAGCACTCATACCACTAAGGTTGTCTTTCGCACTTCCTCGACTTGTAACCCTCCCTAACGATCACTGGTGTCTACTTTCCAGAGAATCACAAACAGTACAAGTGATGTTAAACTGCCCTTTTTTTATCGTGCAGAAATCCCCATGGATACCACCCCCGTCGGCCATCGGGGATGGTTATGTCGGGATCGAACCGACTAAAACCGCACGCCGTGTCGGGTCTTAATTACCGTGGTGTAAGGTTACCCAATAGGCATAACCCTTGCACCCCAGCTGACCCCGGGCCATCTATGGTTTAAAAATGGCCCCCTCGACCCCCCAAAAGGAGGGGTGGGGCGAGCATCGCGCCACTTCACCGACGGTAGGGTGCAGGGTGACAGGCGCCCGCCCTGTCACCCAACCGTCGGCGCGCAGACAATCAGCTCGGCCCCTGCTCGCTCCCCACTGCGCCCTCTGCTAGTCAGAGGGACACATGGCTCTCCATGTGAGGAGCAGCCCTCCAGAGAGCCACTCCCACTCCGGCCGGATTGGCGGCAGACAGCAGCGTCTCCCGTGGCGAGTGGGAGGCGCTGCTCGCCTCCGTTGCCCGGGTGCACCACGTGGAGGTTCCGGCCCGCACCCATGTTAAACTGCCCTGCCTTTAAATCTAAAAGCGTAATCCCATTTAGCCTTTCCTCTTAAGACCAATAGGTACAGACCTTTCCTTTAAAGACTTCATTATCTTCAGGCTATATCTAATACCAGATCATAACCATTTCCTGAATCGATTAAATCAGGTAGCCAAATTTCCCACACGATATTAAATGCGCAGCCATATCAAAATCGCTATAATCGAATACGCTCCGATTCATAACCGTATTAAGCTGGGGGTCTGTATCGATTATATCGAGTAGATACACATGCCGGGAGCCGAACCGATAGCCAAATAAACTAGCAAACCGCATCGATTACCTGTCAATGGCAGCCTCCATTGGAGTGACCGCGTCGCCTAGCCCACCCGAGACTGTCCTGATTATATACCTACAACTGCCGATTTAATTAAAGAACACTTCTTATTTTCAACTTAAAATAATAATGCTTGCTGTTAAGATAGGGCTCATTTAAATGTACTTATGGCAAATTAATGCTAAAGTATCTAGCTAGGTATATGGTTCAGATCGCTCAAAACAAAAATTTCCCAGGGCTATTATTCAAAATTCATACTGCATTCTGAAGAATCTGCACAGTAATTTCATTATTGTGGTGTTAACAACACAATAGAGAGAACTTTGTGTTAACAAAACTTTTCTACACTTTTAATAAGAAGGCCATTCATCGCATACTTTTCATTAGTGAGGAAGTGGAGAAGAAAGGGGATGACTTTATCGCTGTAAATCGTGACACCAGAAAATTAAAAGTGCGCAGTCATGGTTGGGCTATCTTAGAAAGTAGGGTGACTGTGCACTTACTGAACTTAATTAATCGGCGCTTTAACCGCTCGGTGGACATGTCCTGCAATCCATATACTTAGATGGTGGACATTACAAAGGCTTCAGGAAATCAAAATAAAATGTAGGCACTATATTAAACTAACTGCAATGAAGAATCATTTTAAAATCTAAAACTGGTCAAGTCCGAGTATGAGTGCCACTCGGACTTAACCAGTTTTAGATATCAACGGCACTGACGGTAGGTATCGCACAAAACCGGATAAACTCAACGTAGGTAGGTACCTATTTATATAGGTCGCGATCAGTTTGTCAACTGCGAAAGTTTCGATTGTTTCGATGCGATGCATCCTGCATAGTTACGACTTACAGCGCCGAAATGTGAATAAATACCGATGTGGGGTTAGTCCACAAACGAAAGGTCACAGCAGATTATGGAACGAACAATGCTCAAATTTTCTTAGAAGGATAAAATTTAATTTAAAATGAGTTTATCCGACACAAACCAAAATAATCGTAGGTAAGTAGGTACTTAGATACTTTTTGACAAAAAGAATTAAACCGACATCGTAAGGTACAAAAAGTGAAAAATAATTGAATTAGTAATTTAATTCAAATTAATAACATATACGTATGACTATTGTGTTGAAGTCGGTACATAAATATTTATCTACTTAAAAGAAAACTTGAAAAAAAAAAAGGTTAATAATGGTTTCATAATATAAATATATTTCTTTTCGAGATATAGAGCCCAAAAAAGCACATTTGTACCCTAAAAATGAATATAGGTAGGTAGGTACTCGTATCTTTGACTATTGATCGATCAAGAGGGAGGACAAGAGGATATACTTACCTACCTATTATAGTGTCATTAGAATTTTCTGTTGGCGCATTCCTGTAACAAGCTCCAAGTATAAACTGGGTAGATGTAAATAAGCTCATCCCCCTTTATTGCGGTACATAAATGACGAAATATGGACTTTAATTAACCTAACCCTTCTGGCTAATCATTTCGAATGACACAGACGTCACGTTATTAAATAGTTGAATGAACATACCTAGTTATAGGCACAGAAAAGAGAAGTTTAGTAAGGTTATAGGTAGGTATAGGTAGGTATAAAGGTATAAGTAATGATATTTTTATCTATAACGCGTGCGCTATAAGTTGAGACCTGGGCTCTCCGCCTACTTCCTCCTGCACTGCCCCTCAGTCGCCCGTGATATACTTTTCGCAAAAAAATAGGTAGACAGGTAGGTAACGACTCGGGCAGAAGCTTTTTTACGATATTTTTTTGTGCGCTGTACAAACACGGGCTGGTGACGTCTAGCGGTCAGGTCTCAACTTATAGCGCACGTGTAGTATATATAGGTTACACAAGGATTGAGGTTTATGAACTTAGTGATAATTAGGTACCTACCTAGGTATAATTGTACACACGAAAACTAAAAAGTATAAAATTTAAAAAAAAATCAGAAAACCTGACTGCGTAAAATATGACTAATATGACTGAAATATTAGACCAGTGCCGATAGACTTTGAGACAAAATAAATTTATAGTAGGATGAAACCTGTACCTGTTGTAAAAGGAAGAGAATATAATAAAAATGATAGGAAAAATAAATTACGGGCGATCTGAGCTCGGGAAGGGGGGAGGGGGGTGAGTTTTAAGGGTAAAAACGGTTTATCTCGATTTCCGGCAAAACTACAAGTCCTATGGAAAAAAGTTAAATGACAAAGTTGTAGGTAATAAAGAGACCTACAACTTTTCTATTTACACTTTTTTCACATAACCTCAAAAAGTATGTGAAAAATTCAAATAATCAAGTTTTTGGTTTTTTATTTTTATCTTAAGTAAAACAAATTTGTATTCCACGAAATTTGGTGAAAACTTAGCTTTTTATGTCCCAAAGACACTGTAATTTTTTTGATTTGAAATACTCTTTTTTTCAGCTTATTTTGACTAAATATCGAAAAACCACCCCAATTTTCAATCGAAAAATCTCACGTCAAAATATCAGCTTTTTAAAAAAAGTCAAAGAGTTTTTTGTTCTTTGAAATCTCTTCTTTCTGATAATGTAAAAATATATATACATTGCTATGGTAAATGTTCTCAGAAAATGCAAAGAAGAAAAACTCGAATTCGAAATTAACATTTTTGTATTTAGTCATTTCCTCGTTGAGGTGGGATGAAAAGTTACATGTTGCACTATAACTTCATGGTTGCACTCGAGTGCAAAGATTTTTCACCTTGTGCTCTTTTGATTCCCTCGCTAAAGCTCAGGGTTCTATTTTGTGAATCGCTCGCTGCGCTCGTGATTCAAATTATGAACCCTTCGCTTGCTCGGTCATCAAAACTGAGCACGCGAAGGGTTCTAAAAATTGAACCCAGATCTTTAACGAGGGAATCAAAAGTGCGCAAGGTGAAAAATCTTTGCACTCGACTGTAACTATGAAGCTATAGTGCAACACGTAACTTTTCATCCCACCACAGCGAGGAAATGACTAAATACAATAATCACAAAATAGAACCCTGAACTTTAGCGAGGGAATCAAAAGAGCACAAGGTGAAAAATCTTTGCACTCGAGTGCAACCATGAAGTTATAGTGCAACATGTAACTTTTCATCCCACCTCAACGAGGAAACTACTAAATACAAAAATGTTAATTTCGAATTCGAGTTTTTCTTCTTTGCATTTTCTGAGAACATTTACCATAGCAATGTATATATATTTTTACATTATCAGAAAGAAGAGATTTCAGAGAACAAAAAACTCTTTGACTTTTTTTAAAAAGCTGATATTTTGACGTGAGATTTTTCGATTGAAAATTGGGGTGGTTTTTCGATATTTAGTCAAAATAAGCTGAAAAAAAGAGTATTTCAAATCAAAAAAATTACAGTGTCTTTGGGACATAAAAAGCTAAGTTTTCACCAAATTTCGTGGAAAACAAATTTGTTTTGCTTAAGATAAAAATAAAAAACCAAAAACTTGATTATTTGAATTTTTCACATACATTTTGAGGTTATGTGAAAAAAGTGTAAATGAAAAGTTGTAAGTCTCTTTATTACCTACAACTTTGTCATTTAACTTTTTTCCATAGGACTTGTAGTTTTGCCGGAAATCGAGATAAACCGTTTTTACCCTTAAAACTCACCCCCCTCCCCCCTTCCCGAGCTCAGATCGCCCGTAATTTATTTTTCCTATCATTTTTATTATATTCTCTTCCTTTTACAACAGGTTTCATCCTACTATAAATTTCTTTTACTTTTTACCATTTTCATAGCTATCTGCACTGGTCTATATGGTGGAGCCCAAATTTAATAATTGTAAGACCTTTATATTATACCCAATTATACCCATAATTCGCAATAAAATATATTGAATTGAATTGAATTGAATTAAAAAATTTAAAAGAAAAAAAAATCACATAAATGTCCTGTGGTCTAGAAGCTTATCAACTGAACTCAGTAATCGGGATCCATTTATTCGACAGTCAAAACTAATTTTTCAATGAATCTTGACAATCTTGACTATTCAGTTGTTATGTTTCTAGACCACACTTGACCACAGGACATCTAAGTTGCTCTTTTTTTTTCATTTTAGTTTTTCACACAGTCGGTTTTTTTTTTATTTTTAAAATTATTATTTTTTTAAGATTTTTAAAGTGTTTATTTGTACAAACATTCTGTGAGTTTAGACACTCAGTCGCAAAACACGGGCAATCGCATGCCTAGATAGAAAACAAACAAAACTTGGTCAATGTAACTAACATCTTCGTCGGGATTTCGCTGCGTCAATAAACTCCTAAAAGTTTGGTTTGAAACTTAATTTAGTTAGACTGGTGCTCGACCATTGCTGCAGTGATGAAAAGTTTTAGCAACACTCAGCACTAACAGAAGCCAAACGAAATAACTGAAAGCTATATAAATTAGTTACCTACATGTGATATTTAAATAGATATTTATTTAGATCCATCCATAATATCCGTATGGTGTCACTCCACGCATACCTACTGGTTTAGTGAAAAGTAGCATTATATGAGAACTCCAGAGAGAGTATAAAGTTACTCCACGGATTATGTATGCGCCCTAAATACGTGCTCCACCTCATGCCTATAATAACCAGATTTGATTTTGAAGAAATTTATGAGGACCTTAGACTAAAGAGACAATCCAGAAAGCCACACTGAAAAAATAAAATTTTAAAGTCGATATGCCATATAAGTACTTACTTATACGACAGTAGGTAGAAGTAAAATTAAGCTGTGATAGTTTGTTTATTTGAACGCCATATTCTCGGAAAAAGAATCAACTACGGCGAGTTAAACCGCGGGCACGCTGGTAAATAATATTTATAAATTATGATAATAGAAAACTACCTTGGAAGCCATAGTGTATTTTTACGTAGAAAAAAAATTTACACAGGGACAATTTTTTTTTCCAATGCGAACTCTCCATAGCCATAGCCATAAGAGAAGTATGAGTAAGTATAACATAACATTAATTTCAAAATTATGTTAACTTATTTTAATTTAAAAAGGGGCAAATTCACAAACAATAATTTGCAACCTTGTTTGCAGTGGGTAAACTGGTAACATTGTGCACGTAGGCTTTAAAGACACTGGTCTTTAAAGCCTACGTGCCATGGCTGCTGAATGAATTTAAAAAAATAAAAAGAAGACGCGCTGCTGTGTACAGCTGTCACGCATCTTACACAAAATATTTATCAAATAATTTTCCTATTTATAGGTATACGAATAATTTTTTCTTAGTTATGTATCTTTTCAGTATTGTTTAAGGTTAAAACTGTTATAAGTTTTACATTAGCTACGTTTTAAATTTTAGATGCAATGAACTGTGGTTAGAAATGGACCAGCAATTTTCATTGTCCTGGAACAATTTTCACGGGAATCTGACAAAAGGATTTGCCGGTTTATTAGGAAATGGCGAGTTTGTTGACGTTACGATCGCCGTTGACGGTCATTTATTACAAGCACATAAAGTAATATTATCAATATGTTCACCTTATTTCAAAAAGATGTTTCAGATGAATCCATGTCAACATCCAATAGGTAATTATGAATTATTGTTATTATGAGCATGAATATTCTTTGTGGCCATAACGTCCTCTATCTAAAGTTTGTTTTTTTTGCAGTTGTATTAAGAGATGTGACTCACAAAGCAATGAGAGACTTGTTACAATTTATGTATCATGGTGAAGTGAGTGTGAAAAGAGAAGATCTCACTAGTTTTATAAGTACCGCTGAAGTGTTGCAAATCAAAGGATTAACCAACAAAGAGGTCAGTGTAGTCATCAATAGTAGGCTTAGATGAGTAGGTACCTATACTTTTTACAAACAATATTTATTACATTAATATTAACATTAATAAATAAAATTTATATGTTTGCTATGTCATGTGTATTTAACATGAAACATTGAATCCCTAACATTTGATATCTGTTTATTTCTCAAGGTTTTATCTGATGAAACACTTATAAACTTTCTTAGTCATACTTATAATCTAACTTCGGTTAAGTCTAGCTTACAAGCTTCATAATAGATAAAAAATTTACAAAATGTAGATAATTTGCTTTAATTGTTTTAAATGACCTCTTTTTTTCAGACTGACGAAGATGATGATAGTGAAAGAGAACAGGAGTTGGCTAAACTCAGAACAGAGACTCAAAACCACACACCTGACGTTGAATCCTCTGATAACTATGACACTAATGTCAATGATGAATTAACTCAAAACAATGAACTAGAACTACAAAAACAAAGGCAACTCATTGAAAAACTACAGAGACTCAGCAATCTTAAAAGAAAATCAGAAGAGTTTCTGCAGAAAAATTATTTCACAGATATACTTAATCCTGAAAAGAGGCCTAAAATAAAAGAGAAAATAACATACAAACAGGATAGTCAGATTTTTCAAACTAATAACTTTGAAAATGTAAAAAATTTGTATGATGAAAATCCTGTAGACATTTCTACATCTTTTAACACACATTTACACAAAAATAATGCTCAAGAATTGAGTGAAAAAAGTAAAGACCAATTGGAATCTGATAATGGAGTAGAACTTAAAACAGAATGTGATGACAATGATATTATAGTAACAGATCCTGCTGTATGTTCACCTCCAAAAAGTTATGATGGTTCAAGAGATGGAAAGAAAGATCTTTCTGTATCAATGGACTATCCATCTCCTCAAGACAGTGAGTATTTCATTTACTACCAAATAATCTCCAAAACATTAATTTTAGACCAAACAAATTGTGATTGATTTTTTTGCTGCACCCACTGCTTTATCTTTAATCTAATCCCTTCTTATAATTCACTGTTTCACAATTAGAGATTGTGTTGAAAATGCAATCATTTTATTAGTTTTCATTGAAAAAATTTCTGTTTTCTTTTGCAAGAAGCTTCTTATTTTGAAAACACGATGGCATTTTCAACATTATACAATCTTATGAATATTTGTGACTTTTACAAGCAGCACATTGAAAATGCCCATCGTGATTTCAGATACCAGCTTGAGTTCTTTTATGATCGACCTTAAAAACTTAGTGAATGGCAAGGTGACTAACAACATGCTGAGAACTAACACATGTGAAGAATACTCTAGAACAACTATGGAACATCGCCTTGTGACTATTCCACAAAAAGAAGATGGCAAGAAGAAATACCCTCAGCGTTCATGTCGTCTCTGCTGGAAAATCGGTCGACGACGTGACACTAGATTCATGTGCAACGTTTGCGAATTACCATTCTGCAAATCGCCTTGCTTTGGAATACATTTTAATGATATACTAAAAGTATCACAGCTTCAAGCAGATTATTACGCTAACTAACAGTTTATATTTATACATATTTCACTCACCTCTTAAGAGGCAAAATGATTTTAAAATCAAAAAAATACACAGTGAATCATAGATTCAAAAGATTTGGGACCAAAATCTATAAACACTGGATATAAGATGGATATTGTGAAAATTAAAACCTTGAAGATTCATAAATATATTATAGTGTAGGTTATGGTAAAGTACCACTTACATTTGGGAGTAATAAAAGTCATAAAGCACAATAATTAATAAAATGTTTAAAAAGAACTGTGATAATGGGACTATACTCTCATGTGCCAATTATTGTTTAAAAGACAAACTATTTTTATGAATCAAAAACTAATTTCATTCTTATTTGATTAGTGCCATTGCGTTACGCCATTAAATTTTATGAAGACTTTATTGCTCATATTCTAGTCTATTTATTGTACTAATTAAGGTATCCATCAATCATTTCTGTCATAATTTAGAATAGTGTAAGAACCAGTAAGAACTAAGTATTTGATGAGAAATGATTTTTCAGCAAAATGATCTCTGTAAAAGCAGTTTTACTTGTACTTGTATTATGAACAAATTGAGATTACATTCCTTATGTTTTTACATTCGTGATTTATATAATATTTAAGGCTTTTGCATGAAATAATTATTATTAGTTTTTTTTAAGAGTGAGTGCTATTTTTGTGTGATGTCACTTAAAAGTGTGTTGAATGATTTATTGTAAGCAAATGTATTTTTATATCCATATTTGATTAAACAACATTTATACTGAAGAACTGGAGTTCATTATTTTATAGGCAATAATTTAACTGTCATCAAGAATATCCATTTGATGGTCTAACACAAGATTTTTATTACAGGTGCACTTTCTCTAGTTGTGAATGGCTCCTATGAGAATCAGCAGTTACCGGTTCGATACAAATATATTTACAGTAGGAAGGGTCACAAACAACTAGTACACATGAACTTTGTTTATACAAAACATTCAACCACACATGGGAAGACTTCATGGAGATGTGTACAGTATTTTTCATTGAATCGATGTCCAGCCACTGTAGAAACCATAGACTCTATGATTTACGCCATTAATCATCAGCACAACCATGAAGATTGCTATGAGAAGTTATCACGAAATAATATTTACGAAATGAATGTTTCGTCGAAGTAGACAAGTGTCTCTTGTACATAGTATTATTAATATAGATATTTCTAATTCTGCTGCATGAGTTCTAAACTCAGTCTCAACTTCAAATATAATTAACATCCTTATATGTGAATGTAAATAATATACGCAAAATTAACCATCAAATTAGGTAGCTATAGCAGGTTTGGTAATGCAGCCGAGTTAGAAATGATCCTGATTATGTACTTCGATATTAAGGTTTCAAAAGTTCCTATATTTTATTTAACAATTGATTGGCACGTATATATAATTATGTACGTATATAATTATATTCAAAATGGTTTTATACGTACAGATTTTTTAGACTCATCTAGTCAAAAGATAGATTATTTTGTTCACGTAATAAAGAACCATATTTCCACAGTAAACATATAAGTTAAAGCAGTACGGAAACCCTCTATCGAAGCATTAAGGTAGTTAAAAACTTAATTTATGTAAAAAATATTGTATGATGAGCTGAGCTAGCTAGATATCGAATGTTATAATAATACAGTGTGGTTCTTTTTTTTTTTCAAAAGCAACTATGTTATTTTTAGGGCAAATTACCGCCGACAACGTTTCTGGCAATGTTGATCATTAACTTTTAACGCCAGTTTTGAAAACAGGCGATGGTTCGTAACACCTTTAGTATTGATTACTGACAAATAGCCGCCAGAACAAGCCATGCTCATGCCAAGGTACATAGCTACACCACTTTATCCTATATATTTTACCTTTATTCTGTCTATGCTATAACGACAACCGCACCTGAAAGCACGGCGAAACCCGTTTAGGTTCTTGTTGGTTCTTGTAGACGAGACGGGTGCGTCTGTGTGAGTGTGACATTACGAACGCTAAGTACGTAGTTGCTTTACTGCTTTAGCTTATACATTTACTGTGATATTTCTGCCCTTAGGTAAGGAATAAATTAATATAAAACGCCTATTTACATAATCCATGTTTTATTTCACTTAATTGACAGAAATATTCATGTAAGAATAGTTATTGTCCAGTGTATGATGACAAGTACACCTTAATTCATGTGCACAGCACATAATTATACATTCATATCGTCTATTTGATGCGTTTCTCAGTTGATTTTACACCAAGGTTAGCTGCCATTCTTTTCCTTGCCCTATGTTTTTTACTAAATCCAATACCTGTGGAAAGAAATTACATCTATCATATTCCAATGTAATAGAACAAATCACACTTCTAAAACATTTATAAATTTCGAAAAACTAGCTGTGCAATATCTTAATAATTTTTTATATTTCCTTTTATATCTATATATATAAAAATGAATCCCTATTTCCCTTGGTCACGGCATCACGCGTAAACTACTGGACCGATTTCGTTAATTCTTTTTTTGTTGTGTTTGTTATTGTCTGGAGAAGGTTCTTATGAAAGAAAAAGTCAAGAAAGTTGTGCGGGACATTAGGGAATTTAAGAAAACTTAACAACCATATTAACTTATTAGGAGACTGACATAGGATACTTTTTATTCTGCCACGGGGACGACGTATGCCACGGGCGAAGCCGCGGGGCACAGCTAGTTATTAATAATTATTTACAACCACCACACCATAATAGACACTTTAACTTGAAGGGGAGTCTACAGTGTACTTTCTACTGTTAATTTCAATGTGATCATTTGAAATTGAAGAATTTGATATGGTATGGTATGATTTCACGGGCTGTTATCCGCAACTCCACGTCCTGGCGTGGTTTTTGCGTGATGTGTACTATGGTAACGAGAGTTCAGTAAATTAAGGTCCAAAAAATACATACGGACGTCTACATCAGGTCGTTCTTTTAAGCCGAAAGACCTGGCCACGGCATCCACATCCATTGTAAGTAAATTGAAAATGTGCTTCAATTTTTTCACTTCAAAAGCTCTCATATAACCTTCAAATGCTTCTATTGCTAATTGATGAAGTTGAGGGTCTGACATGGCAGCATCCAACTGGAAACAAATTGTGTTTTACTTGGTAAGTCGCTAGAAGAATGCTAAGAACCAATACCAATCATTTTGCGTTATTTTGATACCCGCCAGATGGCGCAGTAAATTAAAGTTTGCAACACGTGAAGTGTCATTTACTCGCGTAATGTGCATCTCGTCAATCACATCATGCCCAAAGTGCTTTTACGGCCAATTTGAATCAATAACTATGTTACTGACATTTCGAAGTTTACATAAATGTACTTAACTTACCTTTGGCTGTAAATTGCCTAATTTATTCCAACATTCGTATTTATCTAAATATATTTTAGATTCCTTTAAATAATTGACAAATTCTATTTCATCTGGCCGTAAGAGTATTACGGCATTGCCTTCTGCGCCCATCCCTCTAGCAGTTCTTCCCACTCTATGAATATATTCCTGAAATGAGAATATTAATTGAAACTACATTATAAAAAATGCAATAAGTAAGCATATAATTGTTAGGTACACATTATAAAAATTTACAACACCTTTGTGAGAGGAGTCTAAAAAGGCTGCATCACACCTAATGCAACGGTGGTGAAGTGGGTATATTGGACTCGAACCAACTATAACCATAATAGTACGGGAGGTAGCGTTAATTTTTTTTGGCAAGCGATAGCGAGTTGATATTCTCCACGATAATAGATCTTTATTGATACATACCAGAATTGACCGTCAGAACCCGCACCCGCGGAGCAGTCGAAGGTGACACCATGGTAAAGTTGTCAAAAAAAATTACGCTCCGAGCAATCATTTGACACGTGAAACTTTATATGGTGATTCCTGAGGTCATTTTCAACTGAGAAATAACCGTCAGATGTGGTGTAGAGTAGTGGTTATACGTCAGTCGCGTATATATTAGACCAGTGCCGATAGTCTTTGAGACAAAATAAATTTATAGTAGGATGAAACCTGTTGGAAAAGGATCAGAATATAACAAAAATGAAAGGAAAAATAAATTACGTGTGATCTGAGGTCGGGAAGTGGGGAGGGGGGTGAGTTTTAAGGGTAAAAACGGTTTATCTCGATTTCTGGCAAAACTACAAGTCCTATGGAAAAAAGTTAAATGACTAAGTTGTAGGTAATAAAGAGACCTACAACTTTTCATTTACACTTTTTTCACATAACCTCAAAATGTATGTGAAAAATTCAAATAATCAAGTTTTTGGTTTTTTATTTTTATCTTAAGCAAAACAAATTTGTTTTCCACGAAATTTGGTGAAAACTTAGCTTTTTATGTCCTACAGACACTGTATTTTTTTTTATTTGAAATACTCTTTTTTTCAGCTTATTTTGACTAAATATCGAAAAACCACCCTAATTTTCAATCGAAAATTCTCACGTCAAAATATCAGCTTTTTAAAAAAAGTCAAAAATTTTTTTGTTCTTTGAAATCTCTTCTTTCTGATGATGTAAAAATATATATACATTGCTATGGTAAATTTTCTCAGGAAATGACTAAATACAAAAATATTAATTTCGAATTCGAGTTTTTCTTCTTTGCATTTTCTGAGAAAATTTACCATAGCAATGTATATGTATTTTTACATTATCAGAAAGAAGAGATTTCAGAGAACAAAAAACTCTCTGACTTTTTTTAAAAAGCTGATATTTTGGCGTGAGAATTTTCGATTGAAAATTAGGGTGGTTTTTCGATATTTAGTCAAAATAAGCTGAAAAAAAGAGTATTTCAAATCAAAAAAAATACAGTGTCTGTAGGACATAAAAAGCTAAGTTTTCACCAAATTTCGTGGAAAACAAATTTGTTTTGCTTAAGATAAAAATAAAAAACCAAAAACTTGATTATTTGAATTTTTCACATACATTTTGAGGTTATGTGAAAAAAGTGTAAATGAAAAGTTGTAGGTCTCTTTATTACCTACAACTTTGTCATTTAACTTTTTTCCATAGGACTTGTAGTTTTGCAAGAAATCGAGATAAACCGTTTTTACCCTTAAAACTCACCCCCCTCCCCACTTCCCGACCTCAGATCACCCGTAATTTATTTTTCCTTTCATTTTTGTCATATTCTGATCCTTTTCCAACAGGTTTCATCCTACTATAAATTTATTTTGTCTCAAAGACTATCGGCACTGGTCTAATATATACGCGACTGACGTATAACCACTACTCTACACCACATCTGACGGTTATTTCTCAGTTGAAAATGACCTCAGGAATCACCATATAAAGTTTCACGTGTCAAATGATTGCTCGGAGCGTAATTTTTTTTGACAACTTTACCATGGTGTCACCTTCGACTAGACCGCTACCAGACCGGTTGACGGTCAACTCTGTTATCTATACTTATAATAAATCTGTAGAAGTGAAAATTCTGTACATTGAAAATAAAAAAATAAAAAATAGCAGGGGGTGTTACTAGACTGACACCGAACCCAAATATGTGATTAAAAAAAATTTTGTCTGTCTGTCTGTCTGTCTGTCTGTCTGTCTGTTTGTTCAGGCATCACGCAAAAACTACCGGTTCGATTACGATGAAACTTGGTATAATTATTTTTCAATATCCTGGGCAGCACACTGGATACTTTTTATCCTGGAAAAGTACGTACAATAAAAGACAAATTTAATTTTGCGGTTCAATTCCTAGACCCGATTACTGTAACAACCGCAAATAATAAGTTTGTCGTAGGTTACGTCACCCTGTTCAAAATTCAAAATTCAAAATTCATTATGTCACAGGTAGATAGAAGATGTTGTCAATTACATAAAAGTATCACCGTAGCATGTCTGATAAGACGTACAATAGTATAATCATTTATGAACCAACCACATCACACTATAATTAAATTGTGAAATCTATACTTACTTAGTATAATAAATCTGTAGAAGTGAAAATTCTGTACATTACAAAATATCAAAAAAATAAATAGCAGGGGGTGTTAGGTACTAGACCGACATCGAAACCAAAAATGTGATTAGAAAATTTTTTGTCTGTCTGTCTGTCTGTCTGTCTATCTGTCTGTCTGTCTGTCTGTTTGTTCAGGCATCACGCAAAAACTACCGGTTCGACACCTGGGCAGCACACTGGGTACTTTTTATCCCGGAAAAGTACATACAATAAAAAACAAACTTAGTTTTGCGGTTCGATCCCTATACCCGATTACGTCAGGGTATATAAGCTACGTCACTCGCAGTGGAGTTCACTAGACGCTGCTGCCTGCGGCCAATCCGGCCGGGGTGGGAGTGGCCCTCTAGAGGGCTGCTCCGAGGCTTTCCATTTGTCCCTCTGACTAGCAGAGGGCACAGTGGGGAGCGAGCTGATTGTCCACGCGCCGATGGTTGGGTGACAGGACGGCCGCCTGTCACCCTACACCCCACCGTCAGTGAAGTGGCACGATGCTCGGAGGGTCAAGGGGGCCATCTAAAAACCGTAGATGGCCCAGGGTCAACTGGGGAGCGCAGGATATGCTCTATGCAATCTTACAACTGAACACTTGAGACGGCGTGCGGTTTTATGAGGTCCGAGCTGACTCAAACCTCATAAAAACCGCACGCCGTCAGCCATCAGGAGTAGTTAAGTCTGAACTTAACTACTCCTGATGGCTGACGCGGGTGGTATCCGAAGGAACTTTCGCGCGAAAAAAGGAATTTGAAACGGAATTCGAAATCCACGCGGGCGGAGCCGCGGGCAACAGCTAGTGTATTAATAAAGCTCTATTATCGTGGAGAATATCAACTGGCTATCGATTGCTTGTTAGAATTAACGCTACCTCCCGTACTATAATGATGTCCCCCTATGCAAGGTATCTCAGGGATCCCGGTCAGCCATGGCTACTCACATTGGCTATCGTGTTGTTGGAGATTAAATACAAACATGAAAATGAAAACGTACGACTTATAGAGAGAGGTGTGCGTGGGAACACGGTACACCGTCATCCTGGGCCTGATTCTTCTAAGGAGATATTTCGTACTCTCGATTCATTATTATCATAAGGTTTGTATAGGTAATAGAAAATTGAAAAAAGCCCATGGGAGGGCAGGAACGGGTTCAGATTTCCACAAGAGGAGCCGCGGGCTACAGCTGATAGGAAATAACTTAGCTAAAACTTACATTAGCATCTGCAGGTGGATCAAATTGTACTATCCAATCAACTGAAGGAATGTCCAAACCCCTGGCTGCTAGGTCTGTACAGAACAACGCCACTTTTGTTGCATTATAGAAACTAGATATGACATTAGTTCTATCAGCTTGACTCATTTTTCCCTGAAAGTACAAAAAAAATTCAATAAATACCACCAAACCATTTTTTCTACCATTTTGGTAAGAAATTTTGCATATTGCAATATTTTTCTAATACATGTAAAACATTTATAGGCGTACTGTTTATGGTATTGTGTGTGGGAGACAACACAAGCAATTTAGCGCACAACCATAATTGAATTGGAGAACTCAATTTTTTATTTGGGGCAATGGTTTATTTGGATACTTATCTAACTATATTACCTATACTTCATTAGACTTTTTAATTTTACACTAATATTGCAGAATCATACTTACATGAATACATAACACTGAAGCTTCACAATACTTGCTAAAGAATTCATGATGAAATTCAACTGACTTACAACTAGAGAAAAACACCATCACTTTGTATTTTTTCATCTTTTTAAGTAATTTATCGAGCCACCACAATCTGTACTCAGTCTCACATACAGCATACCTGTAATACAGATTAACCATGTCTAAAAAATGTAAAGTAGCTATGTCTGTACATTGGAGATTATAAAAAAAAATTACTTGGGTGTTTTAAAATGAATGATTCTGAACACAAAAATATTTTTTGAAGTGAAAACTTCTTTAGCGGCGCTGAGCACTTTTTTTGTATGGGTAAAAACTTTCAAACTCGCGTCAGGGTCACGTGATGCTGATCGAAAAAGCGTAAGTTCGAGGGGAAGGGAGAGGAACTAGTATCTCCCACTCTTTCTACCGTGCCTGAGTGTGCTGCTCTGTTTAGGCGGCACAGGGCGCTTGCGCGAATGACCGTGTGTGTTTATGTACAGCGTCCCACGCGTATCCAAGAGCTGATTGCTTGACTGTTGTGTAGTAAATACACTGTTATGTATTCGTAAATGTGAATAAATAACAACATATAAATTGTCATATTTGTGTACGATAGCGCAATAAATAAACATTGTATTCTACCTCATAAATGATAGTACTTTTATACTTATAATTAAACACAACGTTAATATTGAAGTTTTCACTTCTGCCGGCACTCCCGGAGTGCTATTTTTTAAATTCTAGTCTGTTTGTCTGTTTCTGCGCGATGGACGCAAAAACTACTGAGCGAATTTTGATGCGGTTTTTTTGTTGGTAAGGTCTTGGTCAGACTTAAAACCTTACGCATATTTGATCACAATCGGTTGAGTACATCCGGAGATATAGTCAAAGAGCCGCGGGCATAGGCTTGTATTATAAACATTTTTTTTTCAAAAGATGTTAAGGGTGTACCATTTGAATTGGCCTCCAAGATCGTGTGATTTAACGCCACTTGACAATTTTTTGTGGGGATAATGTGAAATCTAGTCTACGCCGAAAAGCCCGAAACGATTGACCACTTGGAGGATAACTTTCGTCGCGTTATTGGCAATATACACTGACCTGTTTACAGGTCAGTGGCAATATACGAGTATGATATATATGACCACATTATGTTGGAAAAAGTAATCGAAAATTGAACCTCCACTTTAGACTACGTCCGGGCCAGCAGTGGTGGCTGCCACAAGTCATATTTAAATTATCAAATGCCAGAAGATTACCTTTCGAATAAAGTCAATATCATGTTATTTTAAAAAGTCGTATGTTTTCTGCCTCTAATAAAAAATGAATGAAAAATAAATTAATATAATTCGGGGCAACTCGACACCGAGTGCCGAGTTGACGAATAAGTCAAAAAAACACCTGTTGCAATAAATGTATGTATTTATAAAAAATATAGATTCATCTTCTTTCTAGAACCCATTGCATTAACAGCTTATATCAAGCTGATAAAGAAATGCTTGGGTCTAGATAGTACTGTATTTTAATTTATTATATATATGCAGTTATATATAGACTCATACATACCCTTGCTTCAACCCGTCTACTGTGGCCATGAGGTTATCTTCATCAGTATTTATATTGTGAACCTTTTCCTTCATTGCTGATTTGACCAGAGCTTCAGTTCTTTCAGATAATGTCGCACTGAATAACATTGTCTGTCGTTCCTCTTAAAAAAAGCATACATTGTTAGTCAAATTGGTTAATTGTGACGATTCTACCACAATTTTATTCATTTTATAGATACACTGCTATTGACGGTATAAAGCTCATTCCACGTAAACCCAAAAAATGTCTGGGTATTAATATTGATACCATACATGTTGGCTTAGCTGCTTGGTGATTCAAGTCACAAACATTCCAATAATCTGGCACCCCCTAGTTTTTAATAGTACCAAATTAATAACACTACTGTATTTGTCATTTAGTCGTATGATTAATTCTGTTGAAACATACTTGGTAAGCGACCGATAATTTGTTTTAAATCTTCTTCAAATCCATATTGGAAGATTTTATCAGCTTCATCTAATACTAGACAACAGACATTTCTATAATCAAACTCTTTTGTTCTCATGTGATCAAACAATCTGCCAGGAGTAGCAACAACAATGTGAACTCCTGAAAAATCAAAAAGTACATTCTCATTAGTCACTTTCAGTATAAAGGTATTATTGGTATTTCGGCGATCCTACTTTTGCCTACCTTCTTTGCAGTTATTACATTTTACTGCAAAGGGAGGCAAAAATAGGATAGGAGATGGTTAGTGATAGGAGAAACGAAGTAGTCCAAAGGGATGATGTACCAGAGAATTTTGAATATCGAGGAAGTATCCAGGTAGGTCATTTGACTAGACTAGTCCCCCTGTAAGGCAATGGTTTCCAATTTGTCTATAATTTTTTTGTTTGTTTTGAATTTGTTACTGTTGTTTTACTAAATAATAACCGCGGTAGCGCGGTAGTGGTCTGGGTAATGGACTGCTGAGACGAGGTCTCGGGTTCGATCCCAGATTCACCATGCCACATACCAATGTCTTTTGTGGGTGCTAGCACCTCTGCTTACCCCTGTTATGTTTTACTGACAGTTGACAGGATATTTACCATGTTTGTTTGTTTTGTTGAGAACGTTATAATAGTAATTTAAATGACCATGTTGTCAATCTAATATCCTATACCAATGTTTTATTTATAGTTATTGTATAGTGAATTTACAGTTGTCAATAGTCTGCTGGCAGAACAGCTGATTAAGTCAATACAAGTCTGTCGGAAATACACCACAATAAGCTCATAATAAGAGTTAGTAACAGGTACCTTAGTGAGCAGGCCAGGTGGGTGATCAACCTTAATTAAGTGGGCCATTTCACCCATGACTTTAATCAGACTTTAAAATATTATTTATTCTTAATTTTTTGTCAATTTACTAACCTGTGGCTAATTCATCACTTTGCTTCTTTCTACTTTCTCCTCCAATGATAAGTGCAGATGTGATATTCTCATGATGTATGATTAAATCTTGGAGCACCGTATATGTTTGTACTGCTAGTTCTCTTGTTGGTGAAACTATTATGCAGAATGTACCTGAAGTTATAGAATGTGTCATACTTTCAACACTGATTAAGTTGTAAGGAACTGGCAACATGTAATTAAATATGACTAACTTTAGCTGTTCTGAGTTTCTGACTCAAACTGAGTAGATTTTCTGAACTTAACTAAAGAATAGAAATAGAAGTAATCTGGATACAGACATTGGGGTGCTTATAGTCTGCACCTGGGTGCTACCAAAGCGAACGCTATTTCAAGACTTACCCCTCATTTGTTTTCCCAAACATTGAATAACGACTTCAACAGTTGGTATTAGAAAAGCCAGTGTTTTCCCAGAACCTGTTTTGGCTGTAGCAACTACATCAAATCCATCTAAAGCTTCAGGCAGCACTTCTGCCTGAATATCAGTCATTTTGCTAAAACCCATCTCTTGAATAGCTTCCAGGGTAACTGAAGAAACTTTATCTTTTAAACTTCTGAACATCCTTATGTAATCTATATTCATTTAGCTATTTCTCCTTTTATAGAAATGCAGTATTGCTGTTAATTAAGAAGTACTTAATACTGCTGGGATCTGGTGGGCTGCTTAAAAACCTTCAGGCTTCAATATCCTTGGTGCTACTTCGCTCATCGCGCGCTATGGTGACGAGACGATCAGCTGGAAATGGAAAGACCACAAACTGCACAGCACAGACTACTTTTATTTAACCATGAGTCCATGAACACTACAATACCATGAAGACATGCATGAAGCTCACTGACACAGAGCGCTTTATGTCAAGCTCTAGGGATGGGGAATTGAATAAAAAAGTGAACATATCTATATGTATCGAATCGATATTTTTTAGATGTATCGATAGTTAGCAAGTAAAAAATGGCAATATTATCGATAATCGTCATTTTTCTTAAAACGTTTGATGATAAATATAAGTGATTTCAAAACATTGAAAATGTCAATAGGTAGTTAAAACACGTTTAAAATACGTACCTACTTTATTTCAATGAATATTTGTGTTTCCGGAAAGCTAAGTATTACCTGGGAGTTAAAGTGAAGTTAAATCAAGAGTAAATAGGTTGAATATTTTGAACTTCATCGGGGATGGCAAGAATAATATGGAGCAGTGCTGCCAATTTAGCGAGTTTGTCGGTAAATTTAGCGTCATTTTAGTTTTTACAGTGGCTTATATTATGTGTTTAGCAACAAAAAATAACTTGCGACTTTTCTAACGATTTCTAGAGTTAAAAAATCACTAACTATCTTCATAAAGAGGGTGATAAATTTTTAATCAATAATTATTGCTAATTTGTAATCAAACAAACATCAATAAGGATCGAACAAATGAAAATTATTAAGAAAATATTGATTTCAGTAAGTACTAAAAGTAGAAATACATGGTGATGGGGGTCAACAAAAATTTGTTTCATTAAATTATAAATTAACAAAATACGAACGAACAATTTAAATGTGCGAACAGTCTAGAGCTAACAAAGAACTAATAATTTGTAAAAAAAAAGTTCAAAAGCAATGAATCGATCCAGTACTACGTATCAATTTAAAAGATTGATTTTTGTGTGAAAAAAATCGAATCGATTAATCGATCTCAGATCGCCATCTCTACGTCGCGTCAGTGTCAGCTGTGTCAGTGTCAGCCTGTCCATGTGCCATGTGCGATTGTGGATTGTGGCCAAATGCGCTGTATAGAAGTCCATGTGCGATAAATGTAAATATTAGAAGTTTTAGCGGAAACTAACAATATGCCTACCCCAGAGAAGAATAATCTTAAGCGAAAAATAAAAAAACAAGAGAAAAAGAAATTGAAGTTGATAAATGAAAAAATAAAAAGCGATTTAAATGAAGAACCAGGTACAATAACCTACAATATTATCGTTCGATTTTCGTTATTCTTCGTACTATTTTAGGCGTAGCTTTGAAAATTTTCATGTTTACACAAAAATAATGCTTCATTTTGATTTACAGAAACAGAACTGCATGTAAATGAAGAAGCTACGAAAAGGCCACATGAGAGTAATGATAAATCAGCCCCTAAAAGTAAGCAGCTATAACGTCATTGCTTCTCCAATATCAGACATAATTTCAAATGAGCTTTATACTCTCAACTTGTTACTTACACATTTATATTGTGCTAAAATATAGTATAATTATGAATGTATTTGTTAGAGGCTTTCATGAACACTGCGAAGTTTGGTTTATTCGTCTGTATTGTAGCTGTAGCTTTAGACAAAACTGCATAGCCATGCTCATGCAGTTGCTATTTTATTCAGATGAAGTTTCAATTCCTCAAAAAATAATATTATAACTAACAACAATATTAAAAACAAGATAATACCATAGAAAATATACTTATGTGTTTTAGCTTATGATCATTCAAGGAAGATTTGTGCTTAGCATAATATATGTATATTGCTAAGCACTAATCTACATTAATGTTATAAATTGATGGTATTCTTTTTTAGAGAAAAAAAAGAAAATAAAAACGGAAGTGACGGAAGTGGATGAACCAGAAGAAGATTCTGAAAACGAAGTAGAGTCAAAGACTAATGTGGAAGAAAGTCAATGTAAGTAATACAATATAGCATTAATATTGCACACTGACATAGAATAGTAATTATATATACAGAATAGAAAGTTTGAGCATGTGAACATTTATTTCTAACCAGAAGCTACTATATATAGGTATATAGTAATATATAGAAAGTTGGTTCATGCTTCTTTATCTTGAAAACTGATGAAATTCTCATTATGAATTTCATCCTTCTAGGATGAAATTTTAAAAAACATTGACACATATGTTCATTTATTTCAGTCAGTCATTCAATCGGGTCAAGTAAATATACATAGAATGAAGATAGATAATTGGGTAGTTCCTCAGACATCAGACTGTGAACTTACCACCAAAGAGATTAAAAACTCTTGCTGCATGGTGCATTAAGTTGTTTTCGGTTTAATTATTTATTTTGTCTTTTATTTCAGTGCCTGGATCCAGTTTATGTCTTGGCATTTTATCAGACCAAAAGTTCACTGCTTTGGAAGGCAAGGTATGTGAAGCCACACTGATGGGCATTAAAGACATGGGATTTACCACTATGACAGAAATTCAAGCAAAAGCAATCCCCTCACTGCTTGAAGGCAGGGATCTTGTGGGTGCCGCTAGAACAGGGTCTGGTAAAACATTGGCTTTTCTTATCCCAGCCATTGAATTGATACATAAAGTACAATTCAAACCAAGGAATGGTAAGTTAAATCACAATACCTTAACACAAATTAAATAAATATATTTTTCAATCTTCTTCTTTAAACATGTTTAAACAATAAAATATGAAATGAGAAGCCATTGCGATACTTCTCATTTTAAATTATAATGCAAAATATTATTGTAATGATAGCATTATTTTAATGAAAGCAAGTTTCATATCTCCAAGAATATCTGATGACTGCATTAAGAACAGATTGAGTCTCCAGTGAGAACTGTTGAATGAGGCACATTTGTTGTTGACTGCCAATCAAAAACTGTAATAGAATTAAACAACTGTTTTATGAATACAGAATGGATATCTGTACTTATTTAAACACAAATTTAAAATTTAGCTTATCGCAAAGAGTTTTGGCAGGTAACCAAGTGAATGGAGCGCTGCATAATTTTATGAGCAGTCAGAACGTGTCTAAAGAGGCACGTCTGGCTGTACATAAAGGAGTGCTCGTTCCCACACTTATGTATGGTAGTAAATGTTGGGTGAACGGCGGTAGCCTAGTGGTATTAGTAATGGACTGCTGAGACGAGGTCTCGGATTCGATCCCAGGTGCACCATGGCACACACCAATGACTTTTCGATGCTTTTCGAAGTTATGTGTGTATTTATCGCAGGTTTATAAGTGCCCGGTTAATGGCAATAGGCTCGCCACCTATTACATTGGGACCTAAACATAAACTGGCGAAATGTGGGTGCTAGCACCTCTGCCTACCCCTTCGGGGATATAGGCGTGAGTTTATGTTATGTTATGAATGTTGGGTATGGCAGAAGAAGCATGAAAGTAGAAATGAGAAGTCTAAGAAGCATAGCTGGAGTAAAGCTGATGGAGTGAGGAACTGTGTGATAAGAGAACATTGCGGTATGTTTGACCAAGATAGAGAAAGGGATGCTTAGATGGTTCGGACATGTAGAGAGGTTGGATGAAGGAAGATTGACGAAACAGATATATGAGGCAAGGGTTAATAGGCAACCCAGTAAAGGCCGACCTAGTCGTACATATTCTAATCAGATCCAGGACGTTTTGGAGAAAGGCCAGGTCAAGAGTACCCACAACCGGCGTGCATGTATAAAAAAAACAATTATGAAAGTTGAAGAAGCGAAAGGAGTATGCCAAGATCGTAGAAGTGGAAAGATGTTATCTCTGCCTACTCCAATGGGAAAAAGGCGTGATTTGTATGTATGTATGTAACTACTGAATAATTAAATTGTTTTTAAGGTACTGGAGTTATTGTTCTGTCGCCTACTAGAGAGTTAGCCATGCAAACATTTGGAGTATTGATGGAATTGATGAAACATCATCATCACACATATGGGTTGGTGATGGGTGGTGCCAATAGAAGTACTGAGGCTCAGAAACTATCTAAAGGTGAGACTTCTTATTCTTCTGATCAGTGAATATACAATGCCTATGAATCTGAAATATTAATTTATTTTTGTAAAGGTTCAATATAATTTAAGTTTGACAATAAAAAAATTGAGCAATTAGTCTGAAATTGGAGATTTAGTATCTATTCACACATATGCGTTTTTTTCACCTAGGTAAAGATAACAATCTGCTTCTGTCCTTACATACTTCATGAGCTTCCTTGTCACTAAACCTTTCATGCAAGCCCACCAGTTTCGGGTACTTTTGAGATGCAATTTTTTTCAAATATCTCATTTTTAGTAGTATGATCCACAATTATGTTATTGCCTTATTTATCCATTCTATTTTTTTAAGTGAAGTTGATTTATTAATTAAACGGTTAGTCTATTGCAGTCTACTGCTGAGCATGAGCATACACCTCTCCCAGTGTGCACCATAACCATAGCATGCGGTCCTCTGCCTTGCCTATCAATTCTATCCCACGTATCCCAACCTTTGTTTTGGTTGATGAGATGTATACTTTTATAACTACAGTAATACTTGCCACAATAGTTTACCAATTTCAGACAGCTTTTACTCTATGAAACCATCTTCAATCTTTCGTTAGCAATTCTAATAACAATGTTATTTTACAGGAATAAATATTCTGGTGGCAACACCAGGACGTCTTTTAGACCACTTGCAGAACACACCAGACTTTTTATATAAAAATCTACAATGTTTAGTAATCGATGAAGCAGACAGGATATTGGAAATTGGTTTTGAAGAGGAGGTCAAGCAGATCATAAAGTTGTTACCCAGTAAGTATTAACATTCATTGGAAAAAAGAACATGTTGTATTACCTATATAGGTATATGGGGTCCCATCAAGATTGAGGGGTCCAATTCAACCTCATCTGCTAGTTGGTACACCTACTGAGTAGTGGAAAAGGGTCTGCAGGTTTGGGTGCGGACCGGAACCTCCACGCGATGCACCCGAGCAATGGAGGTGAGCAGCGCATCCCACTCGCCATGGGAGACGCTGCTGCCTGCGGTAAATCCCGGCCGAGGCGGGAGTGGCCCTCTAGAGGGCTGCGCCGACCCCTCTGGTTCTCTGCCCGCAGACGGGCGTGACAGGCCGGTCGCCTGTCACCCTAAATCCCACCGTCGTCGGCGAGGTGGCCCCACTCTTTCAGGGGTTCGAGAGGCCACCTTAAAACTGTAGATGACTCGGGGTCAGCTGGGGTGCTGGGGTATTTGAGACCCGAGACGGCGTACTATTTTAGTTGGTTCGATTCCAACTTAACCGATGGCCGACGGGGGTGGTATCCGTGGAGACTTCTACTGAATACAAAAAAGACTCTGCAGGCTTTCCTTGAATGTGAGGCAAAAAAACATTTTTAAATTAAAATATGCATTATAATTTTAGAACGCCGCCAAACAATGCTGTTCAGTGCTACGCAAACAAAGAAAACGGAAGCTTTGACTGCGTTGGCTGTAAAGCATGAACCAATCTATGTAGGTGTTGATGACCACAGGGAACAGGCAACTGTAGACTCTCTAGAGCAAGGGTAAGTGTTTTGTTCAATGAAATTTCTAGTTAAAATTTTCTACAAATCATAACCAACTAGGGTAAGGGAATTCCCCTTTCTTCCTCCCCTTCCTAGCCCACCCCCCTTCTCTTCAGGGTACGCAGCGCGTGTGTGACACCCTTAGTGTTGCACACTGACATAGGCCATGGTGACCGCTTCCCATCAGGTAGGCCATGTGCTTGTCTGCTACCTAGGTAGTATAAAAAAAATCTGCATCCAACAGTGGTGAAAAATACAGTACTAGACTACTAGTTATTTCAGGATACTAGATATCTCAAGACTGAAAAAAATAGGAAACGAGTTTAATTGCTATTTGCTAACAATAAGATACAGCGTTAAATTGATCCATGAGTGCCATGAGTGGTAATGTGATGAGTTCAATTATTGCTAACCACGACAATCTAGTGACAGCAACTGACACTACTATAGAACTACCGATCCTGCATCCCTTCCTAAAGACAAGCATTGGTCCACGATCCGCCAAGTGTGGCCAGGTGGCCTGGTCGGAATATAATCCTTTGTGTCAGAATAACATCACACCTTGTTTCTCTCTGTTATAAGTAAAAATGTTAGTAAATTCATGTGTTTTTCTTCAACAGCTACATTGTGTGTCCATCGGAAAAACGTATGATGGTTCTATTCACATTTCTCAAGAAAAATAAGAAGAAAAAGGTCATGGTATTCTTCTCGACGTGTATGTCAGTCAAATATCACCATGAACTCTTCAACTATATAGATTTACCCGTTATGTCTATACATGTAAGTTTCTTGTTATTATTCTCTTTATTTTCAACGGATATGCCGCCTGCAGCCGGTCGGTCATCTACCCGCCATGATAAATCTTCATCCACTTATCTTCTACAGTTTGGGAATGTTACAGTTTCTCCCTGATAAATCTGATCACTATTCGACCCTCAGATTGTTAATTGTTATTTTTTCCAATGATTTTCTGATCGGAATCCCGTCCCGTCCTGGATGATCATTTTTTCCGATCAGAAAATCGTTGGAAATAGTTAGCATGCAATTGCTTAAAAATTTCATTCAATTGTTATTTTTGCCTGCATTGTAAATGTTATAAATTTAATTGCTCACCAGCTGATATTGTATGATTTGTAATTCCAAGACTTTTGTACAATCCGAACTATATTTTCGGTAGTTCGCAATACGTACTAGATTGATTAATTTATTTGGATATCAGGTTTTCTTAAGCCCGATAAAAATGCTTCTAATAAAAGATACACTTTTTCTTACAGGGAAAACAACAACAAACAAAACGTACAACAACTTTCTTCCAGTTTTGCAACGCCGAAACAGGTATATTGTTGTGCACAGATGTAGCTGCGCGAGGTCTGGACATTCCTGCTGTGGACTGGATCGTGCAGTATGACCCGCCGGACGATCCCAAGGTATGACTACCAATTACATATGACTACAGTGATATATCTGTTATTGACTCTTACACCGACTGCCAGATTATGTGTGTGTGGCACAGTGAGCTCTGGCTACCCTACTTACCGGCGGGAACACAACACGATGGTTATTATGGCCGCGGTGTTCTGTAGGGCGGAGGTACTACCCCAGTCGAACAGCTCATTTCGGACAAGAGATACCGTCGTGTCCTACCTCCTATGTTCATTACTGGTCCCACAGAAGTTGCAACAGCCATCATCTCATGCCTGACTGTCACTACATGCATCTGATTACTATGGAGGGTTTTTGGCAAAAGTGTTTGACCTACCTGGTTCAATGAGGCAAATAACCTCAGAAAACCTAGAAACCTAGAATAGTAGAATGCATAACATGGTGTGGAATAGCATACAGAGTGTACAGGGTCCTCCCAATATCATTCAACCCAAGCCAACCACACCTAATCACTTTTGCAGGTGTTCCTTTTAGGGTTGGGAAGTTATACGCTACCAGAAAATCATACCAATTAATACAGGGCCATCGCTATGATACGACATACAAGATATAAAATTTATTATGCAAAATACTGTAATGAAGTGTTATTATTTTAGGAATACATCCATCGTGTTGGCAGAACTGCAAGAGGTCTTGGTACTAGTGGACACGCGCTGTTGTTTTTGCGCCCCGAGGAACTTGGTTTCCTTAGATTTTTGAAACAATCAAGAGTCACACTTAATGAGTTTGAATTTTCTTGGAATAAGATCGCTGATATACAATTACAGGTCAGTAAAAATATATTTTAAGAACTAGTGGTTCCATCTACAAAGGATCCATGGTGAATGAAATTAAACATCTAAAACTTGTGGTCCACACAAACGAAATGTGTTATGGTGACACTGGGCATTTATTATTCATGCCAAAAATGACGGCATAAACCCAACTGTATAGATGGGTTCATCTGTACAGAGTTTATGTCCAGTATTAATCGTGCGATCTGAATAAATGCCCAATCATTGTTCAAAGTTCTCACTTCAAAAATCGGGGATTTATTCATGGCTCATTCCTGTTGGGCATAAACCCATCTATGGTCCCATGGATACATACAAACTATACAGGAACAAATTGCACATCGTTCGATTATACACGTAAATTGTTATTAATAAAATCATATTTCTGTTACAGCTCGAAAAATTAATATCAAAGAACTATTTCCTGAACCAGTCAGCAAAAGAAGCGTTCAAGAGCTATTTGCGCGCTTACGACTCGCATCACCTCAAAACGATATTCGACATCGATACTATCGATATGGCGAAAGTATCGAAGTCTTTTGGTTTCACGGTACCACCAGCTATAGAACTCAAGGTAGCGAGCAAAGGGCCTCCTCAAAAGAGGAAAGGAGGAGGAGGTTATGGATACTTTAAATCGCTAAACGCCACAGCAACTTTCAATAAGAAAGCAGAAAAAACAAAAATATACAGACAGAAGGGTAACAATAAAAAATCCGTCAACTAATGAAAAAATAAATCAGTTTTATTTTATCTATCTTATCGTTTTATTGCAATACATTTCAAAACACTACTCATAACGTAAGTCAACATGTAGTGGTCAATAATGTTTGAAACAGTATTTAATCATAAAATATATGAAATGTAATAATGCAATGTAGGTAGGATTTTGCGTCACATAAAGAAATTAACCGCCGGACAGTATCAATGTGAATTTCGCTTTATGGAATTTATATGTGCTATATAACATAATGTACCATCTACTGACGGTGAAGGAAAAACATTGTTAGGAAACCCACATGTCCTAGAAGAAATTCTAAGGACATGTCGAATCCGTAGCGAAAATTCGCGCGGTGCGAACGGCGAAGCGTCTTCGGTGACCACTGCCCATCAGGTGGGCCGTGTGATTGTCTGCCACCAAAGTAGTATAAAAAAAACTCAATCACGCTTAACAACGATCTGGCTGAAATTTGGTACAGGAACAGATTATAGTCTGGAATACCATAGGCTTTTTATCCATGGAATAGGTTCCTATGTGAAGTGAGAACGGGATCAGACTTCTTAGACCAGTGCCGATAGCTATGAAAATGGTAAAAAGTAAAAGAAATTTATAGTAGGATGAAACCTGTTGTAAAAGGAAGAGAATATAATAAAAATGATAGGAAAAATAAATTACGGGCGATCTGAGGTCGGGAAGGGGGGAGGGGGGTGAGTTTTAAGGGTAAAAACGGTTCATCTCGATTTCCGGCAAAACTACAAGTCCTATGGAAAAAAGTTAAATGACAAAGTTGTAGGTAATAAAGAGACCTACAACTTTTGTATTTACACTTTTTTCACATAACCTCAAAAAGTATGTGAAAAATTCAAATAATCAAGTTTTTGGTTTTTTATCTTAAGCAAAACAAATTAGTTTTTCACGAAATTTAGTGAAAACTTAGCTTTTTATGTCCCAAAGACACTGTAATTTTTTTGATTTGAAATACTCTTTTTTTCAGCTTATTTTGACTAAATATCGAAAAACCACCCCAATTTTCAATCGAAAAATCTCACGTCAAAATATCAGCTTTTTAAAAAAAGTCAAAAAGTTTTTTGTTCTTTGAAATCTCTTCTTTCTGATAATGTAAAAATATATATACATTGCCATGGTAAATGTTCTCAGAAAATGCAAAGAAGAAAAACTCGAATTCGAAATTAACATTTTTGTATTTAGTCATTTCCTCGCTGAGGTGGGATGAAAAGTTACATGTTGCACTATAACTTTATGGTTGCACTCGAGTGCAAAGATTTTTCACCTTGTGCTCTTTTGATTCCCTCGCTAAAGCTCAGGGTTCTATTTTGTGATTATTGTATTTAGTCATTTCCTCGCTGAGGTGGGATGAAAAGTTACGTGTTGCACTATAGCTTCATAGTTACACTCGAGTGCAAAGATTTTTCACCTTGCGCACTTTTGATTCCCTCGTTAAAGATCTGGGTTCAATTTTTAGAACCCTTCGCGTGCTCAGTTTTGATGACCGAGCAAGCGAAGGGTTCATAATTTGAATCACGACCGCAGCGAGCGATTCACAAAATAGAACCCTGAGCTTTAGCGAGGGAATCAAAAGAGCACAAGGTGAAAAATCTTTGCACTCGAGTGCAACCATGAAGTTATAGTGCAACATGTAACTTTTCATCCCACCTCAGCGAGGAAATGACTAAATACAAAAATGTTAATTTCGAATTCGAGTTTTTCTTCTTTGCATTTTCTGAGAACATTTACCATAGCAATGTATATATATTTTTACATTATCAGAAAGAAGAGATTTCAAAGAACAAAAAACTCTTTGACTTTTTTTAAAAAGCTGATATTTTGACGTGAGATTTTTCGATTGAAAATTGGGGTGGTTTTTCGATATTTAGTCAAAATAAGCTGAAAAAAAGAGTATTTCAAATCAAAAAAATTACAGTGTCTTTGGGACATAAAAAGCTAAGTTTTCACCAAATTTCGTGGAAAACAAATTTGTTTTGCTTAAGATAAAAATAAAAAACCAAAAACTTGATTATTTGAATTTTTCACATACTTTTTGAGGTTATGTGAAAAAAGTGTAAATACAAAAGTTGTAGGTCTCTTTATTACCTACAACTTTGTCATTTAACTTTTTTCCATAGGACTTGTAGTTTTGCCGGAAATCGAGATAAACCGTTTTTACCCTTAAAACTCAACCCCCTCCCCCCTTCCCGACCTCAGATCGCCCGTAATTTATTTTTCCTTTAATTTTTGTTACATTCTGATCCTTTTCCAACAGGTTTCATCCTACTATAAATTTATTTTGTCTCAAAGTCTATCGGCACTGGTCTATCTTCCGTTACGTTCCGTTAATAATAATAGCAATGATCTCTGTGACAGCTGTGAATAAAATCGTGCCTATGAAGCGTAGACAGAGAAGGAAAATTCTCTGTCTTTTTTCATTCAACACGATTCTCTGTCTACGTTGAGGAAAAATCTTATACTTTGTCAAATTTAGGATGATAATTTTGACAGCTCCAAATAGGGTAGTCCATATAGTATAATCGAAAATGAATCTTTCGATTTTTGATTATCATTGCCGTAGAATATAGAATCGATAGTTACAAAAACACAAAAACAATAATTTTTTATAATTCTAGGTACCTAATTGGGGAAATATAAATTTTATAAATATTTGTTGCAAGTTATAAAACCTCATAGGTATAGGTGAAATCAAACAAAAAAAATCCAAATTACTATTTTTATTAATTTAAAGGTGCACAACCTAAATCATCATCCTCTTCATCACTACTTGAACTATCACCAAGGTGAATTATAAATTCTTGTTGTTCACACATGTTGTCAAAGTGAACCTCGCGCTCCCAGTCTTCTTCTATAATTTTTTTGGTGTGTTCCACGACTTTCTGCCAGTCCTCTGTAGTAACATTATCACACGCATTTTCTAATAGTGTTAGCATTTTTTTAGCCGTGAATGGTGGAGAAGTGTTGTGTTTGGCTGCATGACCTATAAAACATAAAAACAAATATATATATTATGTAATGACATAAATTATCTAATTTTACCAAACTGCGCCAGCGAGGGTAATATGTTTCATGATTTGATTTCTGGTGCTAAAATATTATGTTGTAAACAATTTTTTAAAAGTAAATTTAAAAAATGTTATACTACAAATGAATTATAGCAGGCAGTGCCCATTCCAATCATAAACCAAAGGAAAATTAATGGGTACTGCCTGCTATCGAAATTGTTTCAGGCTTTTCAACAGCAATCAGTTTTTTTTATTTTTTAATCATTTATTTTATTAAAAATTTAGGTGCTAGGTATAATAACAAAAAAAGAACCTTTGATGTTAGCCCAAATCAGTTCCATGGCATTGTATTGGCAGTGATACGGTGGTAATCTGAGAACTGTATGGCCGCGTTGCTCAGCAATTTCGTCCAAAAGGAATGTTGGCTTTCTGGGTTTATTTTCTTTCACTAAACAGAGTAATTCATGTTTCAGCATTGTTTCGTTTGCTTCCACTCCTTTGCTCTGGAGCCAAGATATTAATTCTAACTTATTGTTAGCTGTTGTTGGAGCTTTGTCCTTTTGCATGGAGTGGTACGGCGCGTTATCCATGATTATAACATGTGGTTCATGCAAGTTATCCAATAACAACAAAAACCACTCTTTGAATTTCTCAAAGTTCATTTCTTCATGATATTCATTTGTTTTTGTGGACTTGAAGGCTAACAAACAATTAGGCACAAAACCATTTGCCGACCCTGCATGCGTAATTATAAGACGTTGTCCTTTGCCCTCAGGTACTTTTGTGACGGACTGTGCCGTGTCATCGGTCCATGCTTTCGGCACGGTGTGATTGGCATTAAGCCACGTTTCATCTAGGAAAACAACCATTTCCCAATTTGTGATATTTTTCGCTTTCCTTAGAAATTCGATTCGTTTCAGGGCAATATCTGTACGCTCCATAATTATCTTCCTTTTGTCGCATTTTTTGAAAACAAATCCAATATTGCGCAGTACAGTGGCCAATGATGGCAAACTACCTGTAAATAATTCGCAGTCTTTAAGTGACACGGCCAATTTTCTTAAAGTGGGATATTCACCACGTCTGTAGTATGCATATAAATGGTTGCGAATTGCGGCAGCATCAAAATCATCAATATTGGTGATTGTCGAGACTCTTCTTCTTTTCTTATTTGGAGTCGTCAATTTTTTTTCTGTATCTTCATTCGTAGCTTGACTTGAAGATGACTCGCCATACTTTTCTTGTATTATTCGGGATACTGTAGCTCGTCCGAGGCCAAGAGCGTCCGCAACTCTGTTTCCAACTTGAGACATAGGCAGCAACGGTTTGCGATTTTGATACTCTCGTTCAAAATAGTTCTGCAAACGAATCACAAATTCACGACATTCACTATTTAAAACAGTTTTTTTCGTTCTTTTCGGCATGATAATAGCCCTAAATAACAAAAACTTAAAGAAAAACTTAACAAATACAAAAGATAACAGAAAGATAATAAAAGAAAAGCGTATAAATTTTATAACAGTGCGGGCGTCAGAACTCGTATGGAGTAAATTAATAAACAATGGCGAACTGACGAAGGGCTGTGCAATCGGAAAAGTTATAAATTACAACTTTTCCGATTGCACGGCACACATATAAAACTAATAAAGTAGGTAATAGTTTTATTTTTGTGCCTATAATATTTATTATTATTTATGGTATAATATTTATGTTTTGTATTACAAAAAATTGTAGTAGATAAGTAATTAATAATTTTAATAAATTAATATAAGTTCGATTTATTCGATTCATTTGTCTAACGTCAATTGTGCTTTATTCTTGCAAGTCGCTTCACTATGACAAGTGGGCGGGGCTTGTCTATGAATTACCATAATTTTAGGGGTATGATTTTGTATAAAAAAATACGATACTTCATAGACATGAACTGTCATTATTATCATCCTAAATTTTACAAGGTATAAGAACCTTTTTTTTAAACTCTGTCAGTTAATCTGTGCTCATGGCTCATGCCGTTGCATGCATGAAGCTATAGATAAACATGGAGGCCTCACTTCCAATACCTACTTGATGCTCAGTCTGTATTTACTATCTTGCTCTCTGTGGGCCGACTTCTCTTTCTAAGTATGATAACCTTCTAAGCAAGAAATCACCATTTAAACAAGTTTAAACACTTACGCGTGGAATTTTATATCACATCCTTGATGCCACGTACTACCGCAACCACGCACTATACAATTTTGCACCATTTTTTGAGTTTATACTTATAATTAACTTTAAATATGTTAAAAACCAAAACGATAATAAACAACCGCCATATTGTTTATTGATAGTTGACATGTAGTACTAATGTTGCCACATTACGTACTGAATCCATAGACAATGGGAATTTAATTCACTGATTTCCTGATTCAACAACCCAATCATGCATAATAAATGGCATAAAATTTATCAATTTCCACATTAATAATCGTAGTCGAACTATAGAGCTATTTATAAATCATGTTACTTGCATTTTTGGTTAGTATGGTCTATTTCTATAATTTACTAGGAGATACTAATAAGAAGATAGCAACATTGTACAAATACACGAAAGAGAAGTCAGCCCACAGAGAGTGAGATACAGACATGTAGGTATTTGGATCAAGCTGTTCTTCCCGGTTTGGCCTCCATGTTTATCTATAGCTTCATGGTTGCATGCCGTCGTCTGTAGGGATGACGATTCTTGCCGAAAAAGATCGATTTTTAAATCGATTCGAATCGTGACCAATCGATCCTCAAAAAAATCGAGGTCTAAAAGATCGATTTCCTAAAAATCGATCTTTTTTCAAATTTTACATTACCATGTATAAATTCGCGAGTTTTTGAGTAATTAACCGGCAGCATTCTTGTAATACCCTTCAACTAATTTTATTGTACGGTTAATACCAAGACAGAAAAAATCGGCTCAGTGAATTTGGCCCCTTATATTTTTAAAAAATTTTGAACTTTTTTTGTACTAATTTTATTAGTTGTTCAGTAGTTTTTGACTGTTCATACATTTGAATTGTTGGTTCGTATTTTGTTCATCGAAATATTTTGTCAATCGATTCAATGAATTGATCCAGTACTATGAAACGATTTAAAAGATCGATTTTTTGGCTGGAAATTCGCTTTTTCGATTAATCGATCTCAGATCGCCATCCCTGTCGTCTCGTCTGTCAGCTGTCAGTCAAGAACTGAACTTGGCAGTTTATATATTATCTATGTTGGCAGTGTTCATGTCACGTGTGCGGTAAATGTAAACATTAGCAGTTTTTACTTTTATAAAGGAAATTAAAGAATCTAAACAATATGCCTAACCCAGAAAAGATCCTTATGCGAAAAATAAAAAAACGGGAGAAGAAGAAATTGATCTTGATGAATAAAAAAGTAAAAGATGTTTCAAATGAAGAACCAGGTAACATAACCTATAATATTATCGTTACTTTCGTTATTTTTCTTACTATTTCTGCATAGTTTTGTAAAGTTTTATGCTTCAAACAAAGCATTGGCCATAACCACTAGACCAAACACAAAGATAATGCTAGTAATGTCAACCTTTATTGTATTTTTTTTAAATTTACAGAGACAGAACTGAACATAATTGAAGAAGCTACAAAAATACCACATGAGAGTAATGATAAATCAGTCCCTAAAAGTAAGCAGCTATACCATCATTTAAACGTACCTATAATAATATAATGTTGCTTCTCCAATACCAGACATATTTTCAAATGAGCTTTATAGTCTCACCTTGTTACTTGTATTGAGCTAAAATATAGTGGATGTATTTATGTATTTATTAGACTTTCATAAAACATTACGAAGTTTGGTTAATTCGTCTGTATTGTAGTTTGAGACAAAACTGCATAGCCAATGGAGTATAGTCATGCAGTTGCTATTTTATTAAAATGAAGTTTTAAGACTTTATGAGTACAGTAATATTTCAACTAGCAAACATAATATTAAAACAAGATAATACAATAGAAATTAGACTTATATATATTTTGGCTCAAGATCAGCTATCGGCTATTAGTGTTATAATGTTATTGGTATTCTTTTTAGAGAAAAAGAATAAAATCAAAACAGAAGTGGATGATGAACCAGAAGATTCAGAAAAGATAGAGTCAAAGACTAATGCGGAAGAAAGTCAATGTAAGTAATTGCTTCAAAATTTCATTGAATTAATCAGGCAGAGAATCTAAAAATAATGTTTAAAAATTATTGTAACATCATTCATTGCTTCCCTAGTTCACACTAATATCGGTTCATGACTCCACCGGCACCCTAAGCCCTAAAATGATTTTGAGAATTTCGAATATCTATATTCGAAATTCTCTTGGATACATCATGTATTGCGTCCAAGTAACTCAGTTGGTCAGAGTATTCCTCCTGTAAGGGACTGGTCACAGGTTCGAGTCCTGTCCTGAATGTTCACTTTTTCTGATCTAAATCATTAGGAATAGTATTAGCATATTAATTGCTTTAAAATTTCATTGAAGTATAGGATTGCACACTGGCACAGGATAGTATGATTAGTATGTAATCATTATTATATTAATAATATCTTTTGACCTGTTTGTTTGGGTCAAATGTAGTAATTGAAAATTGACCCCCTTCTTCTGGATGGATTGTTCTGATATTTGGCACACATAATATCTTTAGTTCTGGTGACAATACAAGTTAATCTATTCTGTATCATAGGTGGCCGCCGGTACAAAATGGTGGCTTACGTATTTTTCCTCAACTACCGCAATATGGATATCGATTATATTTTAAATAAAAGGCCTTGACTGCTAGTATATAGTTCCCTGTGAAAAAAAACTTCGGAATGGCCGCTTTTAGTGTATAAAAGCCTTTATCTTTAATTATTTAATCTTAGCTTTAGGTACTGACAAATTTTTGTATTGAAATATATATCAAGTAAGGTTAATTCAAATTCGTATAAATCTAAGCGTTACTTATGGTCTTTATATTATTTTATAAAAAAATCTATTCTCGGCCCGTTGACTAACTGATTCATCAACCCAGAGCCTAAACCGCTGGACCTACAATCTTGCAATTTTAGTAGATGATTTGTATGTTGTAGGCATCCATTAATAAATGATTTTTTGTAATTTCACTTCTAAGGTGGCAAAAAAGCGTTAAAAGTTTGTGTGAAAGTCCATCTTTTTCAAAATTAGACTCATGAAATTTCTTACACCTACTTCTGATTAAAAATAAATGAACGTGTATCAGCGTCTTTGTAAATTTCACCCCCCAGAGGGTGAAATAAAGTTGAAAGTTAGGAATAAAAATATAGGAAGTTCATCAGTTTTCAAGATAGAAGTATGAAAATTTATGTAACAGTTTTTGGTTAGAAATAAATGTACACGTGTACCAGCGTTTTTTAAAATTTCGCTACTAAAGGGGTAAAACAGGCGATGGCGATGACTGGTTGTACGGAAAGTCAATCATTTTCAAAGTTAGACCCATGAAATTTCATACATCTACTTGAAATAAATAAACATGTGGCGTTTTTCAAAATTCCACCCCTAAGGTGCAAATAAGGGTAGAGCAATTTTATGGAAGTCCGTTATTATGGAAAGTGTTTAAGTTTTGAAGTAAGAAGCATGAAATTCAATATTAAAGGCCCAGTTGTTGGGTTATGAATTTTTTTTCAAGAATTTATACCTGGGCGAATCAGTGTCCCGGGCCTATTATTATTGGGCCTGGGATGTTGATAAAAATGCCGGCAAACCTCATTGAAGAAATTTTATATTTCACTAACTGGCCCCGCGGCTTCGCCCGTGACATACTTCGTCCTCGTGGCACTTATTTAACCCCATACATCCCGTAATTTCTTAGTTTTGCAATAATATATGGAAATTTGCCCGATTCGTTGACATACATGATTGTACTTTGCTCCCCTGGGCAATAGCGTGTTGATATATAGCCTATAGCCGTCATCGATGAATAAGCTATTCAACTCAAAAAGAATTCGAACCAGTAGTTCCTGAGATTAGCATGTTCAACCAATCAGTCTTGTCTCTATTGGTATAGGTAACTTTGGTTTAGTTAAAAGCAAATAATTTATTTTCTATTATTTCAGTGCCTGGATCCAGTGGCATTTTATCAGGCCAAAAGTTTACTGATTTGGAAGGGAAGGTATGTGAAGCAACAATGAAAAGTCTCAAAGAGATGGGATTCACTACCATGACAGATATACAAGCACAAGCAATCCCCCACCTGCTTGAAGGCAGGCATCTTGTGGGTGCTGGTAAAACAGGGTCTGGTAAAACATTGGCTTATCTTATTCCAGCCATTGACTTGGTACATAAGGTGGGATTCAAACCAAGGAATGGTAAGTTAAATCACAATATTTTAACACAAATTATATTACATATATTTTTAAACAACATACCATAGCAATACATCTTCTCATTTTAAACGATAGTGCAAAACATTGTAATGATGATAAAAGGCGAATGTGAAAGCAACAGTTTCAATCTCTAAAAATATCTGATGACTGTGCATTAACAACAGATTGAGTCTCCGGTGAGAACTGTTGAGGCACATTTGTTGTTGACTGCCAATCAAAAGCTATAAGAGAATGGAACATCTGTTTTATGAATACAGAATGGATATCTGAACTTCCTTAAAATGCACTATAGAATTTGGCCTAATAAGTAATTACAACTACTGAGTAATTCAATTCTTTTTAAGGTACTGGAGCTATTATTCTGTTGCCTACTAGAGAGTTAGCCATGCAAACATTTGGAGTGTTGATGGAATTGATGAAATATAATCGTCAGACATACGGGTTGGTGATGGGTGGCGGCAATAGACGTACTGAGGCTCAGAAACTATTTAATGGTGAGAATTCTTATTTTTCTGATCACGGAATGAATATGAAATATTAATTTATTATTGTAAGAAGAAGTTGAATATAAGTTTTTTTATAGCCATAAAAACATTGAGCGATTAGTCTGGAATTGGAGATTTAGTATCCATACATACATAATTATTATACTCCGCGTTTTTGTCCTTTCCCTTCTGTCCTTACATACTTCATGAGTTTCTTCTACTGCGTTTTGCACCTTTATTTATATTTGGTCCGCCGTAATGACTGCACCCCACCTGATGGTAAGCTGAGGTGGAGTCCAAAAAGTGAAGTCACCATTCCCACGGGATGCCTCTAGAATGGTGATCTCTACCCAGACGGCCTTGACAGATGTTTTTTCATGGCCGGCTTAAAGAACCTGAAATATTAAGAGGAAGGCAACACGTGCGTGAGTAAAGCATCATCAAATCGCTTTGCTCTCGATGCTGCTGTCATCCACATATGGTGAAGCCCATATGAATGCACCATATAGGTATGGATGACATCTAAATCTTGCACGTGTTGTTCGTGACAGGAAGGGAGAGGCTGGAATCAGTTGGAATAGCTCATCGGAACACTCACCATTGGCTATAGAGAATTGGTGATCTCAGGATTATCCATGATTCGAACTGCTCATCGCTGCAATCTATCGAAAGCGTGATCGAGAGCATGTAATACGTACTGAGTGGAGGTATCCCAGAGGTGAGAGTATTCAACAAAGAGACGGATCTGTGTTTTATACAGAAGCTTCTGTATGAAACTTTGTATGGCCTTCTCTCCCGGGTAGGCAAAGATGACAACCCGCCATCTGCTTCCGTCCTTACATACTTCATAAGCTTCCTCGTCACCTTTAATATGGATTTAAAGAACGTCTATACCTTTTTATACTTAGACTAATCTTTAGCGTACTTAACTGTACAATTTCTGTAAAGCGATTCTATCGTGCAGCGAATCTGTCATAAAGCGAATCTGTCCTAAAGTGAACAAAGCGGTGATTTATACTTTTATAAGAACAATAATAATTTCAATAATATTTTACAAATTTCAGATATAGCTTTTCACCTATGAAACCATCTCCAGTCTTTTGTTAACAATTCTAATAACAATGTTATTTTACAGGCGTCAATATTCTTGTAGCAACACCAGGACGTCTCTTAGACCATCTACAAAATACTCCAGACTTTTTATATCGAAATGCCGTTTCTCTTGTCATTGATGAGGCAGATAGGCTATTGGAAATGGGGTTTTTAGAAGAGGTCAAGCAGATCATAAAGCTGCTGCCCAGTAAGTATTCATTGGATAAAGAAACATGTTTACCTTTGTAGGTATATGGGGTCCATCAAGATTGTGGGGCCAAATCCAAGCTCTCTGCTAGTTGGTACAGGCGTACAGCTACTGAGTAATGAACAAGGGTCTGCAGGTTTGACTGCGGACCGGAACCTCCACGCGGTGCGAGCTGGAGGCTGCTCGCCACTCGCCAGGGGAGACGCTGCTGCCTGCGGCAAATGCCGGCCGAGGCGGAAGTGGCTCTCTATAGGGTTCCTCCGATTTCTAAAGCCAAAAGTCAAGTCAAAAATAATTTATTCTGTATAGACCATTAAACGGCACTTACAAAACGCCAAAATTAAACACAAACAAGGAGGGCACAGTGGAAAGCAGGCGGGGAGTGGGCTGGTTCTCCGCGCGCTGACCAGGATGACAGGACGGCCACCTGTCATCCTACAGACGGACGGTCAGCTAAGCGAGGCGGTGCGGTCTCGGAGGTCTAGGGCGCCATCTTAAAACCGTATATGACCCAGGGTCAGTTGGGTTGCGAAGGATATACCTATTGGTACGAGACGGCGTGTTAGTCTGTTCGATTCCGACATAACCACCCCCGATGGCCGAAGAATTTGGTATCCGTAGGGATTCCCACACGCACACTCAGACTCTGCAGGCTTTCTTCTCGGGTTTGAGTAAACCTAAGATAAGCCTAATGAAGAGACAGTGTAATAAGTAGGACCCCAGGATCCAAAGAATAAACTTGAATGTGAGAGAAAAATCAACTTAAAATAAAATATGCATTATAATTTCAGCAAACCGTCAAACAGTGCTATTCAGTGCTACACACACAAAGGAAACGAAAGCTTTGGCTGCGTTCGCTATGAAGGGTGAACCAATCTATATAGGTGTTGATGACCACAGGGAACAGCCAACTGTAGACTCTCTAGAGCAAGGGTAAGTGTTCTGTTCAATGAAATTTCTAGTTAGAATATTTTATTCTATGAATAATAACCAACTAAGGCAAGGGGATTGTGTTCTGCATCCATACATTGTTTAGCTCGAAATCAACATTGGTGAAAAATATATCCCTAGACATGCTAGTTATTTCAGGACACTAGATATCCCAGGGCAGAAAAATTCACCCTACACCCCACCTTCGGCGAAGTGGCGCGATGCTCGCCCCACCCCCCCTTTCGGGGGGTCGAGGGGGCCATCTTAAAACCGTAGATGGCCCGGGGTCAGCTGGGGTGCGAGGGATATGCCCATTGGGTAACCTTACACCCCGGTTACTAAGGCCCGAGACGGCGCGTGCGGTTTTAGTCGGTTCGATCCCGACATAACCACCCCCGATGACCGACGGGGGTGGTATCCATGGGGATTTCCGCACGATAAAAAATAAAAAAAAGGGGCAGAAAAATTCAGGAAATGAGTTCAGTTGCTAACAGTTGTTATGATACAGCACGAAATTGCTTCATGAGTGGTGATGTGATAATACCACATGTTTGTATCCAGCGCCATCTAGCGACAGCAAGCTGAACTACTTTGACACTGCTATAGAACTACCAATCCTGCATCCCATCGACATTCTAATGACAACCTTTGCACCACGGTCAGCCAAGTACCTTGCCTGGTCGGAAGTTCCTCCATTTGTCTCAGCGAAACATCACACCTCTTTTCTCCACAGTTTTATGTAAAAATGTTAGTAAATTTCATATTTTTTTTCTTCTACAGCTACATTGTGGTTCCATCAGAAAATCGTATGATGGTTCTATTCACATTGCTTAAGAGGAGCTGGAAGCTAAAAGTCATGGTATTCTTCTCCTCATGTATGTCAGTCAAATATCATCAGGAACTCTTCAACTATATTGACCTTCCGGTTATGTTTATACATGTAAGTCTCGTGTTATTATTATTATTATTATTTCCAACAGGGATGCTGCCGACAGCCGACCATTACTACCCTTGGGAAGAGTGACAGTTTCTCTCCTTGATAAATCTGATCGTTGTTCCACTTTCAGATAGTTTGTTATCATCTACTATCTACATAGACCAGTGCAGATAGCTATGAAAATGGTAAAAAGTAAAAGAAATTTATAGTAGGATGAAACCTGTTGTAAAAGGAAGAGAATATAATAAAAATGATAGGAAAAATAAATTACGGGCGATGTGAGCTCGGGAAGGGGGGAGGGGGGTGAGTTTTAAGGGTAAAAACGGTTTATCTCGATTTCCGGCAAAACTACAAGTCCTATGGAAAAAAGTTAAATGACAAAGTTGTAGGTAATAAAGAGACCTACAACTTTTCTATTTACACTTTTTTCACATAACCTCAAAAAGTATGTGAAAAATTCAAATAATCAAGTTTTTGGTTTTTTATTTTTATCTTAAGCAAAACAAATTTGTTTTCCACGAAATTTGGTGAAAACTTAGCTTTTTATGTCCCAAAGACACTGTAATTTTTTTGATTTGAAATACTCTTTTTTTCAGCTTATTTTGACTAAATATCGAAAAACCACCCCAATTTTCAATCGAAAAATCTCACGTCAAAATATCAGCTTTTTAAAAAAAGTCAGAGTTTTTTGTTCTTTGAAATCTCTTCTTTCTGATAATGTAAAAATGTATATACATTGCTATGGTAAATGTTCTCAGAAAATGCAAAGAAGAAAAACTCGAATTCGAAATTAACATTTTTGTATTTAGTCATTTCCTCGTTGAGGTGGGATGAAAAGTTACATGTTGCACTATAACTTCATGGTTGCACTCGAGTGCAAAGATTTTTCACCTTGTGCTCTTTTGATTCCCTCGCTAAAGCTCAGGGTTCTATTTTGTGATTATTGTATTTAGTAATTTCCTCGCTGAGGTGGGATGAAAAGTTACGTGTTGCACTATAGCTTCATAGTTACACTCGAGTGCAAAGATTTTTCACCTTGCGCACTTTTGATTCCCTCGTTAAAGATCTGGGTTCAATTTTTAGAACCCTTCGCGTGCTCAGTTTTGATGACCGAGCAAGCGATGGGTTCATAATTTGAATCACGAGCGCAGCGAGCGATTCACAAAATAGAACCCTGAGCTTTAGCGAGGGAATCAAAAGAGCACAAGGTGAAAAATCTTTACACTCGAGTTCAACCATGAAGTTATAGTGCAACATGTAACTTTTCATCCCACCTCAACGAGGAAATGACTAAATACAAAAATGTTAATTTCGAATTCGAGTTTTTCTTCTTTGCATTTTCTGAGAACATTTACCATAGCAATGTATATATATTTTTACATTATCAGAAAGAAGAGATTTCAAAGAACAAAAAACTCTTTGACTTTTTTTAAAAAGCTGATATTTTGACGTGAGATTTTTCGATTGAAAATTGGGGTGGTTTTTCGATATTTAGTCAAAATAAGCTGAAAAAAAGAGTATTTCAAATCAAAAAAATTACAGTGTCTTTGGGACATAAAAAGCTAAGTTTTCACCAAATTTCGTGGAAAACAAATTTGTTTTGCTTAAGATAAAAATAAAAAACCAAAAACTTGATTATTTGAATTTTTCACATACTTTTTGAGGTTATGTGAAAAAAGTGTAAATAGAAAAGTTGTAGGTCTCTTTATTACCTACAACTTTGTCATTTAACTTTTTTCTATAGGACTTGTAGTTTTGCCGGAAATCGAGATAAACCGTTTTTACCCTTAAAACTCACCCCCCTCCCCCCTTCCCGAGCTCAGATCGCCCGTAATTTATTTTTCCTATCATTTTTATTATATTCTCTTCCTTTTACAACAGGTTTCATCCTACTATAAATTTATTTTGTCTCAAAGTCTCGGCACTGGTCTAACAATGATAAATATCACTAATTTATTTAATAGCTCGACAGTTGATGTTGTTGATGCATGAATAAAAATAATGAATAGGTATATTAATAATAGGCAGTATCATCAAATCTTATTTCTGTAAAATCTAAACCTATATTTAAGAAACAAGAACCGTAGGTATTCGTCGAAAAATTACTGGAATTTTGTAATACCAGACTTTTTTATGTACAAACCAAACTATGTTTTCGGTAGTTTGCAACACATACAAGATTTATTTATTTATTTAGGTGTCAGATTTTCATATGCTGCATCTTTAAGGACAGTTAGTGGCCCGTCAAGCTGAGGGCCGCCACTGTAGCACTACCGGTGTATGTAGTGGTGACCCCAGTCCGGAGACTTTACCTTTAGCTCACCATCAGGCGAGGTAGTCGTTTTGACGTGTCCTATATAAAAAAAAACTCACTATGATACACCTTTTTTTCATACAGGGAAAGCAACTACAATCAAAACGTACAACAACTTTCTATCAGTTCTGCAACGCCGAAACAGGTATATTGTTGTGCACAGATGTAGCTGCGCGAGGTCTGGACATTCCTGCTGTGGACTGGATCGTGCAGTTTGATCCACCGGACGATCCCAAGGTATGACTACCACTTACATATTTATACAGTCTGTATATATTATATTATGTTATTGATACTTACACTGACTGCCACCTTATCTTACTTCCTACTTATCCTATAAACTAGCATTCCCCCACGGTTTAGTCCTTGACATACTTCGTCCCTATGGCACCTATATAAGCTATACATGCCTTTGATCAGTAGTTCTAAATTGTTTTTTTTTTTTACGTAATATATGGTTACTGTTTCACTCCCCTGGATAGTAGAGTGATGATATATAGCATATAACATTCCTCGATAACCTACTATCCTACACAAAAATAATATTTTAATTGGAACCAGTAGTTCCTGAGATTAGCTCGTTCAAGTAAAAAAGAAAAAAAAACTTTTCAGCTTCATAATATTAGCATAGATGTCAAAGTCTATGGTCAATAAATGGCGGTCTGTTGTCTCTGCCTACCCCAGAGGGAAAAAGGCGTGAGCGTATGTATGTACGTATGTGAAAGTTCGTGAAGATGTTTGTTTATCAATTACGCACTAACGGCTGAATGGATCTGGCTGAAATTTGGTATAGGGATAGATATAGTGCAGAATAACACGTAGATTAATTTTTATTCCTGGAATGGATCCTGTGGGAAGCGGACGGGAACAAAATTTCACGGACGGACGGTCATTTCACACAATAAACGGACCTTGGCTCCAAAGTGCAAACTTGAAGGAAACTGGGAAATTATTATATAAATACCCTAATATTAGTATTATTATTTTAGGAATACATCCATCGTGTTGGCAGAACTGCAAGAGGTCTTGGAACTAGCGGACGCGCGGTGATGTTTTTGCGCCCCGAGGAACTTGGTTTCCTTACATATTTGAAACAATCAAAAGTCACACTCACGGAGTATGTATTCTCTTGGAATGAGATCGCTGATAAACAATTACCGGTCAGTAAAAATATATTTTAAGAACTAGTAGTTCCATCTCTACAGTATAAAGGAGGGGGGGGGGGCTCTACCATGAACAACCAAAACTTCTGGTCACTTTAGGCATTTATTCAATACCTACATATATGTAATGTTCAATAAATAAATGTCAAATGTGACAGGCTATAAACCTGGGCTCGATCGCGAGATATGTGTTCCATGCAGTAATGGGTTTATGGTGTACTTTGGGCATTCGTGTCGGGCATAAACCCATAACTCAACGCAACACCGAATGTTTAATGGATACATACACTATAGTTATACAGAAACAAATTTCATATCGTTCAACTATACATGTAAATTGTAATAAATCAAATTATATTTCTGTTACAGCTTGAAAATTTAATAACAAGAAACAAACACTTGAACCAGTCCGCAAGAGAAGCGCTCAAGAGTTATTTGCGCGCTTACGACTCTCATCGCCTCAAAACGATATTCGACATCGGTACTATCGATATGACGAAAGTATCGAAGTCTTTTGGTTTTAGGGTACCACCAGCTATTGAACTCAACCAAGCAGAAAGAATAAGAATATACAGACAGAATGGTAAAAATAAAAAATACATTAGGTAGTTTTTAATAAATAAATTAGTTTAATTTTATCCATCTTATCGTTTTATTGCATTTCAAAACATCGCTCATAACCTAAGTCAACAATGTTTGTTATCAGAGCCATAGCTCACTACTTATGTACACAATGTTATATTAACTTGATAACTTAAAACATAAATATCTTGACACTAGGCCTGTACGGTGATTACATCTCGTACCTATCTATAGTTAAAGCTCATTTTAACAAATTATATCCGTTTTCTAGAAGACTCTTCACGTATGTACTGCATCCACTGCCAATTTCTTCTTTGGTACTGAATTCACGGTTAAGAAAACATTGAAAGTCTTATCTAACGTAATATTTACTTATTATAAAATCAAGAAATTAATTCAGTTTTAGCATAAATAAATAAGATTTACTTGATCCAATACAAAAAGTATAGGTCGCACCAAGCAACATGAACCAAAGTCGGCGTGGATGGATTATAAATACATAATTATACAATTTCGTATAATTATACGAAACCAATGGCCAACGTACACGGGCCCGCGTGATTGGTTTAGCAGTGCCCATCCACGCCGACTGTGATTCTGTGAAGTCAAATTTTCACTTTCCTTTCTTGTATGGTTCAATCATTTTTTCTAATATGGAGTAGATAGGTACAAAAGTGTACTGTATTGTATGACAAAAGTCATAAGTACTTTGTTCTCGTTCACACTAGGCTAATTATTAGCCTAATTTTGAGTGCCTAACCGTTTTTAAACGCCATCCAGGGTCGTATCTACGTCCTCAATATAAAATCATTGGCTGAATATAAATATGTATCAAATAGCTCTAGTTAAAAGGATACAGAAGTCCACGTGCGGCTGTTCTTGAAAACCGAATGCTTTTGCTGCTAACTTGAGATCCAATGAGTTAATATCAAATATATTTCTGAGAGGGTGTGTTTTATAACCCCGAAGGAACGATAGGTAAGCTTTTCTCGCTAATGCTCTTATTACACCATTATTTAGTATTAAATCTTCAAGCTAAAATCAACAAGAAAGAAGTCAATGAGTTGTACCGTTGACCTATCGCATACCTATATTTTTTAAGGTAGGTAATTTAATAGAACTTACCATTTCTTGTACTTCATCTGGAGGTATACCAAGTGCATACGTATCTAAATAGATCTTTTCTTTGCGTAAAAAATCTACAAACTTTTCTTCTTCAGGCCTAAGTAGGATCACTGCATTCCCTGTATTGTCAAGTCCGCGAGCTGTTCTACCAACTCTATGAATGTATTCCTAAAAGATAACGCGGCGTAAACATAATTATGCCAATAAGAGGTGTAAAGACTTTTGGTGCCCAGCCAACCGCACCTGCTAACAGGTGTGACAAGGTTCTGGCAGTCGCTCCCGCAAAAGTCAAATCAAGACAAATAGTAGATGAGCAGAGGCAGACCCCATGCTGCAAAGCACAAGCTTTGGGTGCGACCCAGACTAAGTAATCTAATAAAATAAGTAAAAAAAACTAATATTAATCAATAATTACCTTTGGGTTAGTTGGTGGATCATATTGTACAATCCAATCAACTCTGGGTACATCCAAACCTCTGGCTGCCACATCGGTGCAAAATAATACTCCAGTTTTGGCTTCAACAAAATTATTATAAGCCTCTTTTCTTCTAGCTTGACTCTGTTGACCCTAAAATTATTAAGGAGTTATTTGTTTGGCCTTAGGTTCAATCGCAGTTATACAAATCATAATAAATACCTACTTACGAAAACAAAACAAAAATTTACATGATATAACATACTCGTGTGAAAAAAAGGTAATATTCCGAATATTTAATCCCTCCAACCTAGTTATACCTATTTCCAATTTCCATTAACAGTACATTATGTAAAATGGGCGGATCGGAGAGAATTGTTACAGGTTCAAATCCCGTGCAGGATATACCCGTGTTATAGTCATTCACAACAAAACTAAGGTACCTAAACGCTTATGCCTCGACTTTGTTAATTAACAGAACTAAGTAACTAATTTGCTAGTAAAATATGGCATAATAGAATAGGGACGCCTGTGTGTTGTTCGGTCATTCGCCTTTCTACGTACCTACTAAGTAAGAACTGCTTATATAACATTCTCATGTGTAACAATATTAAATAAATACAGATAACAAGATACACCTAACCTACTTTTTTATGGTTGAGTTTTTTTTGTATCTCAAATAATGTTTTTTATCTATCGGCACAAATATTATACTGTGCCACGTTTGTCGGGCCGGAGGGGGGGAGGGGGGGGGAAGGAAATTAGTACCTGCAGGCTATTGATACCATCGTCGATAACAATTTTTATTTTGCCAGTAGGTACCTTATCATTCGATTTTAAACTGCAGATAAAGTGCGCGCTATACCTTAATAATAAATAATTAACAGTTCGCTTCGCTATTTTATGATAATGGGCAAGCCACTGTCATTCCATTGCAAATTTTAAAGGAGAGACCTCAGAGACCAAAATGTCCAATAATAACAAAGGTAATTTTAATCTTTGAAACTCTGACTCTGGTATTGCCAATGCACCTGGTTCTAACTCTGGGAGGTACTGAGATAGGCATGTATGAACAGGGTGCGGGCCGGAACCTCCACGTGGTGCACCTGGGCAACAGAGGAGAGCAGCGCCTCCCACTCGCCACGGGAGACGCTGCTGCCTGCGGCCAATCCGGCCGGGATCGGAGTGGCCCTCTAGAGGGTTTTTCCGAGGCTCTCCACGTGTCCCTCTGACTAGTAGATGGCACAGTTGGGAGCGAGCGGGGGGCGAGCTGATTGTCTGCGTGCCGACGGTTGGGTGACAGGACGACCGCCTGTCACCCTACATCCCACCGTCGTCGGTGAAGTGGCGCGATGCTCGCTCCACCGACCCTTTCGAGGTTCGAGGGGGCCATCTTAAAACCGTAGATGACCCGGGGTCAGCTGGGGTGCGAGGCATATGCCCATTGGGTAACCTTACACCCCGGAAATTAAGGCCCGAGACGGCGTGCGGCTTTAGTCGGTTCGATCCCGACATAACCACCCCCGATGGCCGACGGGGGTGGTATCCATGGGGATTTCCGCACGATAAAAAAAAAAGGTATGTATGAATAGCAACTCATGGACCCTGCTATAGTATACTATAGAATTTTATGGGGATGCAAGAGGGTACTCTTGCGTCCCCATAAAATTCTGGCCCTACTCACCAGCAGAAATAAAACACTATAGATATATCACAGGCCCATCATCTTACACTACTATGAATAGGAGTAGCAATAGGAGGGAGCATACAAGGTGAGATGAAGTGAGTGAGGTAAGAATATACTTTCTTCAGTTTTAAATTCCATTTCATTATGCTTATAGTACTAGACTATAACATCATACCTACTTACATGAATACTTAAGACAGAAGCTTTACAATGTGCCTTGAAGAACTCATAATGGAAGTCTACAGATTTACAAGATGAGAAGAACACCATTACTTTTAATTTCCTACTTTTTTTCAGCATTTTGTAAAGCCATGAAATTCTTTTCTCCACTGGGCAAATAGAGAATCTGGAAATAAGCATAACATTTAAAATGTAGGTATATCAATTGAAGAATATTCAGATACTGCCACTAAAAGTATTGATTATGAGTCTGTTTAGTGCTATTATATTTGAATTTGGGTAGGTACTAAATTATGAAATACTCATTGTACTGTAACTGCAACATTGTGTGCCATAGTTTGAACTTGAAATTACCTACCAAATTCACTGTATTTTTGCTTGTATATGGGCTCAAATACATCTAGACATGCAAATCTATTACACAAATTACACCACTGAGAAACTGTGTATGTTAGGACCACGGGTGCACATCACCGTTTGAACGGCTCCTCTATACAAAGATGGTACCTGCAGTGTACCTCAGTGTACCCTTAACGAAATCCAGTGTACTTCTTTTGATAAACAGAAAAGTTAAAGTTCATTAAAGCAGGTACCATCTTTGTGTAGAGGAGCAGTTCAATCCGGCGATGTACACCCGTGGTCCTAATGTACACAAAAAACTGACTAATCTTTTGAGAGTGCAACCATACTTTTTCCATTAAGCATGGTCTGCATGGTATATACATTAGTTTACCGGAGTCTCCAGTAGTACAAAGTAGGTTTACTTACCCCTGTTGGAGTCCTGACACAGTTGATGTTTTCTTATCAGTGGCTGATATCAAAATGGGATCATTTTTCATTGCTAATCTTGCAAGATTCTTTACATTTTCATCAACAGTTGCACTAAATAAAACTGTTTGTCTTTTTGCTAAAACACAATTAAGAAAATTTTATTACATTTCATATTTCACTGACACATCTTGAGAGGTCTTAGCAGGTAAAAGTTTTAAATGCCCATATAAATTTATGCATTTAAAAAGTTGTACAATCTACAACTTGTGAAGTTACTGAGAGACAGATTTTGCCGGACATCTGTTTTTGTGAAGAATCTTTGGAAAATATGATTTGCATGTGTGAAATTTTCATAAGTTAAAGTAGTATAATATTATAAAATTTTCAATCACATAAATACTCACTTGGTAATAGCTGAATGATACCCTTTAAATGCTTTTTAAATCCAGCTTCCAAAAGTTTATCAGCCTCATCTAGGACTAAGATTTTTAAGTGATTACAGTTGAAATGTTCAGTGTTTTGAAGATGGTCTAGTAACCTGCCTGGTGTACTTACTATTATATTCGCACCTGGAAAATTTCAATGTTTCAATGATCTCATGTAAGTTCCCATCTAAGTTCCAATGAACAGTAAAACATAAAATAATAGGACCCATTGTTATATTAATCTGTTTTCTCTGGTTCTCATAGATATCTAGTGCTAAATTCTAGATGCACCTGGGAAATCACTGTAAGTTAATCACATGATGATGATGATCTGTAGATAATGGTATTGACAATTACCTTTCTTTAACTTCAAGATGTCTTTAGCTTTCTTTTCTCCTCCAATAATGAGACAATAAGATAAATCAATGTGAACCAGCAACTTCTTCAGAACTTCATAAGTTTGTAATGCCAACTCTCTAGTAGGTGACAAAATTATGCAACCTGTGCCTGCTTAAAAATATAAATGTGTCCATTTTTGTAAAAGTAAAACTAGGTATATCAATAACAAAGCAAAGTTGTCTTTCAAGCAAATAAATAGATCTATTCTTCTGTTATGTACCTACCTTGTTTCCTAGACATCTTCAGCTTGATGAGATTCTCAACAACTGGTAGTAAAAATGCCAACGTTTTTCCGCTACCTGTTTTGGCTGCACCAATGATATCGTGGCCTCGAAGTAAATATGGTAAAGCTTCAGCTTGAATACGTGTTGGCTTATCTATACCCATTGTTTTCAAAGCATTTAATAATTTCGTGTTAATCTTGCCTTCTAACATTGAGTAAGAAGATAGAGATATTATACTTTCCATTTCCATTTCTTAAGCAGAACTTTGAAGCTATTTGATATTTATGTTAACTAAAGTTGTGGTCGACACTGTTTTTTCTGTACATTTCTCCTTTTAAATAAAACACAGATCTAATTCACACGTGTGTTTTGTTTTGTTTGTTGTTTAATTAGGTAGGTACCCTGGAGCGCGGCTGCCCGCTGCCGCATCAGTCAGTGAGCGTGTCAAAACTGTCAAATTTTACGTTTAATTTTTTAAAATTTTCGGTATCTATACGTTACGTTAGTTGAACACGCGTAGAATCCTTCATGCGTAGAACCAAGTTGACCGTTCTTCAATGAGGATCAGTCACATAACAGAACTTTTAATTTTTAATTAATGAAACGTATGCGCTACAAATTTCTAAGCATTTTGTTTTTTAAATGATTAAAATCCGACCAGAAATGACGAAGTTATCGAAGATTTAAAATCGGCTATTTTAAAACGCACACTCTCACTGGATTTTTGTCGATGACGTCATGGCTTACATCGTGTGCGATGCCCTTTGATAAACAGGCCGATACATCAACGAAGAGCCTAAACCGCTGGACCTACAAACTTGTAATTTTGACAGTAGATGCTTTTTATGTTGTAGGAATCCACTAAGAACGGATTTTTAGAATTTTTACTCCTAAGGTGGCAAAATAAGGCATAAACATTTATATGAAAGTTCTTCATTTTCAATGATAGACGCATTAAATTTCATATACCTACTTCTGATTAGAAATAAATATACATGTATTCCAGCATTTTCAAAATTTCACTACTAAAGGCGTAAAATAGGCGATGGCTGGTTGCATGAAAGTCCGTTATTTTGAAAGTAAGAAGCACGAAATTTGATACAGCTGCTTCTGGTTAAAAATAAACGTACCTCGTGTAGAGTGGTTGTATACATCAAGCGGGGTGCAGTCAATTCGGCGGACTGACAAAAATAAAAACACCCCCAACCGAGGCGTTTTATGTTTGAATCGAACTGATGAAAACCGCATGCCGTCTCGGGTTTTCTAGCGCCGAGGTTACATAAGGTTGCCCAAAAGGTATGTCCCTCGCACCCCGGCTGACCTGTACCCTCTCCGGCTTCAAGATGTCCCCTCGGGTTTACGAGCCACGGTGTCCTCTCCTTGCTCTTTATCTTTATCCTTATCCTTATCCTTATCCTTATCCTAATCCTTATCTTTATCTTTATCTTTATCTTTATCTTTATCTTTGTCTTTGTCTTTAATCTTTATCTCCGATGGCCGACAGGGGTGATATCCGTGGGGATATCCGCACGGGTTATATAAGTACTTGATTGCCAGCATGCCTTAAAATGCTATCGAACCACTACAAATGAAAGAAATATTTCATATATTCTTAATACATCTAATAATAGGTGGGACCCGACGGTACCGTATCTCCCGTCCGAACTGAGCAGTCCGACTGACTGAGGTAGTACCTCCGCCCTACAGAACACCGCAGCTATAATAACCATAGTGTTGTGTTCCCCAAGGTAAGTAGGGTAGCCAGAGCTCACTGTACCCCTCCTCCCCCCCTCTTCCTAGCCTCTCCACCCCTTCCTAGTCGCCCCCCCCCCCCCTTCCCTTCAAGGTAGACAGAACCCCTGGTGACACCACGTGTGACACCCCTAGTGTTGCACACGTCCATAGGCCACGATGACAGCTTCCCATCAGGTGGGCCGTGTGCTTGTCTGCCACCTACGTAGTATAAAAAAAAGAAAAAATACTTAATTCTTTATTTTAAAAAAAAATCATTAAATATTTTATCCGAATAGCCCTATATTCTCCATAGCGGCGCGGGGCGGCGGGCGGCGACACGCTACGATGTGAGCCATGACGTCACAGGGTATTTCTACGCGGTGGCGAGCGTTTTTGAGATTACCGCACTAAAATGGCTATAACTTCGTCATTTTTGATCCGATTCAAATAATTTTTTACAGAATTTATTGTTTTTTTTAGGTCTATAAAACTGCATACTCAGCTAAAAAAGTGACTGATCCTCTATTTTATACTCGTATAAATTATTTCTGGAAAATGATTGAATGACTAAAATGGCTATTAAAAATAGGGGTTGGTAATAGAGGGGGAAGATTTAGGGTTGTATGTATTTTTACCGTATGAGTACCGCGGTAGCCTAGTGGTATTGGTAATGGACTGCTAAGACGAGGTCTCGGGTTCGATCCCAGGTTACCATGGCACACACCAATGACGTTTCGATGGTTTTCGAAGTTATGTGTGTATTTATCGCAGGTTTATAAGTGCTCTGTTAATGGCAATAGGCTCACCACCTATTACATTGCGACCTAAACATAAACTGGCGAAATGTGGGTGCTAGCACCTCTGCCTACCTCTTCGGGGATATAGGCGTGAGTTTGTTATGTATTTTAATGCCATTTATCATAAAAAATAAATATTAGGGGTGGACAACTCTGCCCCGCTGGCCGCGGGGTGGGTATCCATGAGGATTGCCGCACGGAAAAAAAGGGGTGGACAACCCTTCCTTATCACTTAGGCCCTTATCACCGGTGGGAACACAACATGATGGTTATCATTATTGCCGCATTCTGTAGGGCTACTACCCCAGTCGGACTGCTCATTTCAGACGGGAGATACCGTCGGTGTCCGACCTCCTTTCTCTTAGGGAAGTAATTTCCAAAACACCTTTCTGGTTTCTAGTAGCAAAATTTCAGGTTGGTAGCCGTAGGGTTCTGGCCGTTTTGGGCTCTGCATTAATAAATCAGTCAGGACAATGAAAAATATTTTTAGAAAAGTTATACATACATAGACAGAGCAGGTCATACAAGATAACATATCAAACAAGTGGGTAATATTAAACAAAAATTTTATTGATCACTCACAATATTTTTTGTTCATATCATTTAATCTCTACTTGAACTAAAACAGCCATGTGGTTGAGGAATGTGAGAAAAATAATGCTTTCTTATGATTTCAGTCTTCACCACCAGAAACACTGTTGAATGAACATTGTAAACACCCAAGACATAATCAATATAAACACTTCCACTTAAAACAAAAATAAATTTATACTTCATGATACTCTATATGCTATATTAAATTGAAGTTGATTGCAGTTTGTGAATTATTCACACCTATGAAAACAGTGTAAAGATTTGAGACATCTATAGTGAAATATCTTATTGGACTATGATTTTCCATTTTATAACTTATGTGTTAAACACATTACAAAAGTGTTGAGACACATCACTGGAAATATTAAAGTTCATCATGTGATGAGTGTTGAGGGGCATTACTGGCATCATCACATGCAGCGGGTGTTGCAAACTCCATCTTATATTCACAGCGATAAGGTTCTGTGACCGATAAGAGTTTGGTTTCTAATCCACAGCTGATGGTCACACTGGTAGTTCTACTAGGACCATTCCAGCAAGCCACACCATTAGTATACTTCATAATTGAATATTTATTGTGGTTAGGGCCACCCCATTCTCCCCAATTTCCAAGTCCAACTTCTCCACCACCATTCTTTGATTTCTGAGTGACTTTCTGGAAGAGACACAATTTGTAAACATATTCTTTGTCTTCATACTCCCAGCATTGTCCTTCCAAAGTAGCATATTCCTGTTGGAGACCATAATCCTTGTCCAGGTTTTCTTTGATTTTCCTTATATTTGACTCTATTTCTCTAACAGTACGTTCTGCTTCAGTGAATTCACGTCTTGCTTCAGAAGCTTCATCTACAAGCCTTTGTGTTTCCTCATCATAGACACCTGACGGCTGGTCTGCTTCTGGCTCTTCATTGTCTTGATCAGCGGGTTCATGGTCATCCTCTTCCTGTCCAATCTCTTCATTGTCCAGATCACCCATTGCTTCTTCAGCATCAGCATCATCAGTCTGCTCTATATCTTCAGCTTCTGAAGCAGGCTTGAACATCCCCTGCTCCATCATTAATAATGGTTTTACCAGTGACCATGTATTCTCTAGGAAAGTATCTTTATCTACACTTTCTCTTTCACCAAAGAAGTAATTTACTTCCTCTCCATCAACTTGTCCATCTTTGTTTTTATCAAACAGATTTACTATCTTTATTTCATCTACAGTAAGCAATCCATCCTGGTTTGAATCAAATCTATCAAATTGTTCTAGAGCTTCTTTAATAGTATTTTGCTTTTCTTGTTCAGCTTTCTTTTGCCTTTCTAGTTCCTCTGCTTCTCTATACACCTTGAGAGCATCATTCTCTTTGGATTCTAGATCATTCTTTAGGGTTTCTTTCTCTTCTTTGATCTTTTCAGCTTCAGCCTTGTCTTTTTCAAGCTGTGACAGTTGGTCTGCCATTTCATTTCGTTTCGAGTTGCCTTTCTCAATTAATTCTAATCTTAAGTGACTACCTGCTTTGTATAACTCTGATATTCTTTGAGCTTCAGCCCTAGCCTCCTTGCCAAGTTCCTCGCAAATGTTGCCGCATGTAGCTGACGATGCGTACTCATCAGTTCCATCGCAACAGTCACATACACCATCGTTGACTCTGGAACTTGGTATGTTTTGCGGTCGATGACCTGCGTTTGTACAATAGAAAACTCCATTTAGACATGCAGAAGTTCCTGGCTCGTCGCTACCATCAAAGCAATCGCAATAATCGTCATTCACATAGTTGAATGGTATAGTCATTGTGCCGTCGAAGCAGGTGAAATCTTTGGACGGTGAATATAGGGGTGCTTTAGATAAAGAAACCCCGCGAGGTCTTGGTACATCTGACTGTACATAGGTGATGATAGAAGTTACTATTAAAATAACCGTATGATATTGGTTGATCCATGTAGAATAGACCATGATTATTATATTAAAACACCGACACCGTTATATCTAAACACCGGTCACTTGTTAAATCGCAGTACATAAATAGAGAACGTGTAGAAAAATATGACAGCGCTGACGTTACCCAACCAGAGCGAGCCAACTTAAAAAAAATAATATGTAAAGCGGTTGCTTCACAGGCCGGCACTGATGCCGCTGATGCGCAAATCGGACTTGGCTTACGCTCGCTCGAATCGAATTTATTGCTTGAGTTGAGTTTGAATAGGTAACTTCTTTTGTTAACATTCTGTTCTCTTTATTTGCCTCCTAACTTCACATAATGAGTGGTATTTTTATTCAATTTTAATATTATAAACTTTAGTTGGCTTGATCCCTGCCTGACCGACCCATATCTTCTTATCTGTGGACCGACCAACTGACTGTACTACTAGTATTGTTTAGTATATTTTGTTTGATCTACTCTACTACTCTACTACTATACTTTTTATATTAAAAAAAAAAGTAGCTTCGTTTCGTTAGATGTCAAAAATGAGATTTATTTTGTTTGGTTAAGTTCTTAGCTTGAATTAAATTAAACAATAAAGCGGAGATATTTAGCGTTCATAGATATATTTATGCTATTGATGAGCTTAATAAACAGCATAAACATAAGCCAAATATGGAAACTCTATTAGAACAACAAAGAAGCTATCATGAGGAAAGGGAAAGAACCATGGATGCCATGGTGAAAGAAATTCTTCACAAGAAGGCAGGGGTTAGTGTTTGAACAAACTACTTATTACAGATTTAAAAATCTCAAATATAATTGTTTTACATCGTATATTATTATTTTTAGCATCGAGAGACAATAAATGGTGATCATCGTCTAAAGAACTTACATGATGTAAGTAGCCTATTTATTCTACTAAATACTAAATGAACTGGTCTTATCTATTGTTTATTTGATAGTCTAAGACATGGGACTAACAAAACATGTAAAAAATATATAAAGGAATTTCGTCGCTGTCGCAGCGACAAACTCAACATAATGCTGTGTCCTTAGAGAATTGCACCGCTGAGGTGAAATCTAGCATTTGACTATGCTATGTATAATTATTTATGGACTGTTATACATGCCTGTTACCCAGGTCTTTTTTGTGACTTTCCAATGATAATTACCTTGTTCAAAATTATATTTTTTAGAGATATGTGGAATCTACAATACGGCTTAAAGAATTATATGAAGACAAAGATGGATTGAGGAAGGAAGAAATTGCTGCTCTATCTGGGCCTAATGTGTTTCAGGAGTTCTATGCAAGGCTTAAGCAGATCAAGGAATTTCATCGAAAACATCCCAATGAGGTAACAATTGGTATTGGGTTCTAGTACAGGGGCTGCGATAGCTAATGTCATGTCTTTCGTAACAATTCTGTTAAAATCAAGTGGGAAGTTATTTCATTTTAGTTTTCAAAATTCTTTTTATTTCATATCAGATTTTTTAATACATACACAATAATGTGTAAAAATTAGGTATGTATATACATTTATGTCACATTGCATGTAACTGGTTGCAGATATGTGTTCCTATGTCGGTGGAGTTTGAAGAATTAGCAAAATTAAGAGAAAATCCAGCAGAGGATTTTACAAGTAAGGAAATTTTTTAAAGCTGCTATTTATAATTATGAGTAATTTAATGAAATACAATAATATTGAAATAAAACTGTTTTTAACAGATTCTATCACTATTTGGTGTTATGCTCATTTCACTGATCCTAATGTTTCAGCTGTTGTTTTTCAGTAGCCATAGTCACAAGTCGGTTAAGATTTTGTCTCATATTTTGTAGTGTAATTCATCATAGTATACATGATATCTCTTAGAACTTATTCCAATGTGTAATATTCACGTTGCCGACAATATCATAAAATATAACTTTGACTTACAGCTCCTGTCGAATTCACTGATGAAGAAGGCTACGGTAAATACTTAGACTTGCACGAGTGCTATGAAAAGTATATAAACCTAAAAGGAATTGAGGTAAGTGAAACAAGGTAAAATAGAGATTAAATTTATTTGAAAATAATTAGAGTTGCTTTACTTAGGAACAATAATATTATAGGACATGTTATACAGTTCCATTATGGTCAAACTAGGCAAATAGCTTGTAATATTACAACTATTGGAAGATCATTCCAAAAGTTTTAATATTAATAGATTGATATTTTAGTGTTTTTATGTTGAAGCAGAATTTCCTGCTTTTATTTATTTGTAATAAATTTTTTGCTGAAAAATATTCCAAAACTTCACAACTTCCTGAAATTTCAACAATATAGCTTAAGAAAAAACAAAAGTCAATGTTCTATGTGAATATGGTCTGAAAATAATACTTTTTACACTTGAAATTGCATAAGAATTTTGTTATAATATTCATCTTTAAACAACTAAACTGTATGAATTCTTTCAGAAAGTGGACTACATCACTTACTTGGCCATATTTGACCACCTTTTTGACATTCCCCGTGAGCGCAAGAACAGCGAATACAGAAACTACATCAGGGCTCTTCTAACATACTTGAAGGATTTTGTCTGCCGTGTGAAGCCTCTGCTAGATCAGGCGCAGGAAATGGCCAGTGCTCATCAGGAGTTCATTAAACAATGGGAATCTGGTACTTTCCCTGGATGGCCTGTAAATATTTCTTTTTAATTTACCTGTATAAAAAGACCAGTTTTAACCTTATACTCTTAACCAATAATAACAATAGTTAGTCAGACTCGGCAATGGATTTATGCTGTGACATTTGGGCTTTACATACATACATACAAATCACGCCTTTTTCACATTGGGGTAGGCAGAGACAACATTTGGGCTTTAGTCTGGCGTTTATTATTTGTGCCCAAAATGCCAGGGCATAAATCCATTACTGGTCACGCTCAGACATTGGTTATGGGACAGAGTATGTATTGTTACATGTTAGTATGATGCTAAAATCATGTATCTTTTTGTTATATACTCATACTCGTATATCTGCTTAGGATAAGGAGATTTGGATTAAACACCCACATTTCATCTGCTGATTTGCCATCATTTGGACAGAGAAACTCTTTTTATAGAAAAAATATTAGTTTGACTCAAGAATCCAAAACTCAGACCAGATGCACTCATACTGTTGGTCCTGAACAGTCCAGACCCACAGAAGCTTTCGATACAAAATAAGCACTCCCAATCAGAAATGATAATAGTAGAATGTTATTAGTTAATATTCCTTTTTTTTCAATATGGGGATAATTTGATCTGTAATGCTTTCCTTTTTACATTCTAGAAAGAAACTGGTGGTGCTCTAACAAATGTGGGCGCTCATTTGGATCTATCAGCTTTCTCCTCATGGGAGGAACTTGCCTCACTCGGTCTGGATAGATTAAAATCAGCCCTCATGGCTCTAGGCCTAAAGTGTGGTGGTACATTGGAAGAGAGAGCTCAGAGGTAAGTAAAATGTACACAGACAATCAGGCAATATTCATTATGGTAGTCACGTCTCAATCTCTACGTGATTCCTCCTAGGAAGCTACTCAGACCAAGGTTGCTGAGATAGCTATTTGATAGATGCAACACTGCATATTATAATACATGTCTCTGGTCGCTAAGACTTGAGATCCTCTCTACATAGTTAATAGAATTACATACTATATCAGATAGAGTACATTGTAAATAAATCATTCATTCATTCATTAGTCAGTAAATACATAATCATTAGATCAATAATAACACGAGTTGTTATTTACTCTGCAATATTCAATATAGATTTGTTGATTATGTTCTAATGTTATATATATGCTGGTTTCAGGTTATTCAGCACTAAAGGCCAAACTTCCTTGGACAAATCCTTAGTTGCGAAAAAGGGAGGTAATAAGGCAAAAGCATCTACACAGCAGAGGCATAAGGATATTGCTGCCATTGAAGCTCAAGTATATAGGTAATCATACTAATATTAGAAATGTCATAATTTGTGGGGATGGATGGAGTGGAGATATGTGTTACTCTTTTATGCAAAAACAACTAAATCATCTTGACATTTGCCACAGAGATAGTGTAATTTTTTCCTACAATAAATTTACATTAGGCATTTAAATAGTATACCCATATTTTTTTTGAAATAAATAAAAATATTTAAGACCTCCCGAAAGATATTGATCAAATGACAATACAATGTCTTCATTTCTTTTCGAATTAATTTAATGGACTGACAACAAATATTAGCAGTATATACTTGATTTTGCTCACTGTAAATAAAGTACTCAACTGTACTTATTATGGTTGAATGAAATTTTTATTATGGTTCTTGATTAATAGTCAATTTGAATTTAAAGTTTTTTTTTATTGTACTTAGGTTTGCTAACATAGTAGGCAGTACCCGCGGTGCGACTATCGAGAATGTAACCCGTAGAGCTGCGCGCGCGGCCGGTGAACGACGGGACGACAGTGGCGATGAGAGTGATGCATCTGCTGCTCCTGATATTGATTCCGATGATGATGAAGTACCCTATAATCCTAAGAATTTGCCCCTAGGATGGGATGGAAAGGTAAGTCTGTTTATTCAATTTTAATTTCAAATTGTTTTATAATGATAATGACTCATCATTATTATTTGTGTGAATGTTATTCTTAGTTGAATCTATGTATTATTAGTCCCTAAGTGCGTTTTTTGAGCAGGGATAGTTCAAACTCTTAGTTTAGCTGGCAAAAAGGTTTGCTGGTGCGCTTTTGGTACAATTTTGGAAATAAGTTAACAGTTTGCATTTGTTAGCTCTTGTCCTATTGAAAAGTTTGATCTCTTTTGGGACTATCTGCCAAAATTGTTGTTTGCATCTACAATTTCACAAACTGTCTCTTTTTAATAATACAATACAAGTATAGATGGGAGCACAGGGAGGGATATGAGTACTTTTGGTATTCAGAACCAAGTGTGGTAATGATTGTTGGAGTTATCTTTGAATTCCACAAATGCTAAACTGTACTGTATATACTTGTTCATTATGAACTTAATCCTTAAAATTATTTGTTTTATGCTTGCAGCCAATTCCATACTGGCTTTACAAACTGCATGGTTTGAACATTAGCTACACCTGCGAAATCTGCGGTAACTACACCTACAAAGGACCAAAAGCTTTTCAGCGTCATTTCGCCGAATGGCGACACGCTCACGGCATGAGATGTTTGGGTATACCAAATACCGCTCATTTCGCCAACGTAACCCAAATTGAAGACGCACTTGCATGTAAGTATTAGTAGTCAGGAAAACGGAGGAAATATAGAACCATTGATAAGTCGGTGGGTGGTGAATAAGGGGTGAGAGAAACCAAAAATGACCTAAGGCTGTTTGATGCAGTCTGACGGTCCAACATCAAGAAAAAGCCTGCACCAGAGCCTCGTCTGTTGAACAGCAGGTTTACCAACTTGCCATTGGTTAAAATAGCCAAGAAGATCCATTCTCGCCAAGCTCTTCCATCATTATGTAGAATCAAAAACAGTTGGTTAAATCTTACTAATCCATACTAATATTATAAATGCGAAAGTAACTCTGTCCGTCTGTCTGTTACGCTTGCACGCCTGAACCGCCTGAACCGATTTTGACGAAATTTGGTATAGGGGTAGATTAGATTAGACCTCGAGACATAGGCTATATTTGGTCGCGATAACCGACATCCACGCGGGCGAAGCCACGGGCAAAAGCTATAATAACTATAAATATTTTTCAGTATGGGAGAAAATTAAACATCAAAAAGAGAATGAGAGATTTGTAGCTGAAAATGATGAAGAGTTTGAAGATTCGCAAGGTAACGTCGTTAATCGTAAGACGTACGAAGATTTGAAGCGTCAAGGACTTCTATAAATATTATTTAAGATTATGTGTATCAAAATAAAATTATAGACCAAGAGACTTAAGCTTTATTAATGTATCTCCTAAACCTGAACTGAAGGAACCACCAAAATCTTAAGATTTAGGATACAATTTAAAAACAGTTTATTAAAATTTCTAGTGATAGTGATATGAAACATTTGATGACTTGGTGAGCTTTTCTGCCAGGCTCAAATAGAATTATCCGAATTAGAATTAGCCGTCTAGCGCATGTCCGTCCTTTTTTTTAACCAATAAGTGGCATATTGCGGCCAAAACAAAAGCCACCCTCGAGGGAGTGGATATCCTGGACGGATAAATCCTATCATTTCCTAAAAAGTAGGTTCAAGGCTCTCAGGCTTATAATGCGACAATTACAATACAGGTACAATGTAGGTATTTCAATTTTTGAGGATTGCTATAGTTACAATTCACAGCTGGGCTGTAGGCAGTGTGGTGACTGTGGTGAGTGGTCACATCTAAAGTGTAACAAGACAGCCATGTTTCAATGCATTGTAAAAATTGTGTTGAATCGCCACATGTGCGTCTACGTACTACTATAAATTAGTTACTGGGATTAATAGACCACAGACGGTGTCATTTGAATGGGCCTTAGGTTGACAATCCGGAATCTACTGGGATGGAAAACCACTTGGGCTTTAAAGCGCAGTATCCATGGCCGTTAAATTAATTATTATAAGTGACAGAATGACAGTGGACAAATATCGATATTTTCATCTACGAAAGCTAAAATATCGATGGGTCTATTGATAGTACTTATCGTTAGCGTTTTTTTTAAATGTATGTACGAGCAACAATACTATCGACAGTATCAATAGTTTATTCGTTGCTAGCATCAATATTATTGATAGTATTGTAATCATTATCAATTTTTAGGTGATTTGTTGACTATCGATAAACAATCGATTAACTATCGATCGATAACACTACAGTCACTGTATGGAGTAAATAGTGTGTGACAGTGAGTGACAGGTGACAGTTGTACAACAACAAATACACGCGTATTTATGTGTAAAGATGTTCACTTTATTGTAAATGATAAACTATCCTTCATCATAATTAATACAAACTGTGAAGTTATTAGTTATCGCATATTTTGTGACAATGCCAGAGGGTTCCAGCAGTCGGATCTTCACCGGCGCGAGAGTTTTAGGTTATGTCAGCACCCATGTGCCCTTTGTTGCCAGATTTATCAAGAGGAGAGGTGAAACTTTATTATGTACAAGTGTAGGTAAATGGTTCCATACCTACGGCTGCGATAAGTTTCGTCTACTAAGCGTAAGTGGCGAACATCCTGGCCCTATCACCTGTATGACTGGTGATAATTACCACGTCTATACAGCTAGTGAAAACAATATTTACGCATGGAGACGTGGTTGTGAACTCAAACATACCTACAAAGGACACTCTGCTCCAATACACTTGATGTTTCCTTTCGGTATTCATCTTATTTCTATTGATGAAGACAATGTACTTAAAATCTTCGACATCAAGGAAGAAGCGCTGTTTCTGGAGCTGGGTTTCGATGAAGATAGCTTTAAAATAACCACATTTTGTCATCCACCAACTTATTTGAACAAGATACTGCTGGGAAGTCAGCAGGGTCAATTGCAGCTATGGAATATCAGGACTTCAAAGTTGGTCTTCACTTTCAAAGGCTGGGACTCCCCTGTAGTTGTAACAGAGCCAGCGCCAGCCATAGATGTAGTTGCTATTGCCCTGGGGAATGGAAAAGTGATATTGCATAATTTGAAATATGATCAGGTTGTAATGGAGTTCATTCATGATTGGGGAATAGTCAGTAGCTTATCATTCAGACTTGACGGGGCTCCAGTGATGATTACTGGTAGCTCAGAAGGACACATTGTGATGTGGGATCTAGAAGAAAGGAGGGTTCTGTCACAAGTGGAGTCTGCCCATTATTCTAAGATAACTGGCTTAAAGTGTTTGTCCTCGGAACCATTGATGGTCACTAACTCAGAAGATAATTCTTTGAAGTTGTGGATATTTGATATGCCTGATGGAGGAGCAAGACTTCTAAGGAAAAGGTAAGTTGTTCATAGTATGATTTCTTGACCTTCTATTTTTATTAAGTAAGTGGGCAGTCAAGCGGGGGTTGACCTCACAGAGTATTCACTGAATAAATTAATACGTTATTGAAGGAAGGGCATGTGAAAAGCGCTCAAAACTGGCGGGGCTTGCATGGAAGGTTTAATGAAAGTAGAGGAAGCGCGTGAAGTATGTAAGGACAGAAGCAGATGGCGGGCTGTTGCCAACCCTGAAGGAAGGCGTGAGCATATATTATGTGTGTTATTTTTATTGTAGCAGTAGTTTACCTAACTCTATTATTTAAAAATTTATCAATTGTTTAGGGAACCAATAACAATACAAATCAATGTGGTTATTTTCAATACCTAAATTAAAAGAAAATGAAAGTAATTTCATATTCATTTTATACTTAATTAATTAAGCTATCTAAACCATTATGCAATTGAAAATTAGCTGAGCTGTTTTATTGTCCGTTTGGTTAATTAAAACCAGAGATATAACCAAAAGTTACGATACCCAACATTCATACGGGCAGAGCCGAAGGCATCAGCTGGCAATATGATAGTCCTCACAATTTACATACTGTACTGCAGTGTATACAATATAATCTTAATTTTTAGGGAAGGTCATTCTCAGCCACCAAGTATGGTTGCCTACTGTGAGCCAACTGGGCACAACCTGTTAGCTGCTGGCAGCGATAGTAGTCTTCACATAATGAACACTGTATCCGAGACATTCAACAAGAGTCTTGGCAAAGCTTCTCACAATCGAAAGGCTTCAAAAAAGAAGAGTAAGTTAATTTATTCCATTATCTGTAGGCCTTTCATTGGCCACGGTGACCAATTCCTATGAGGTGGGCTGTGTGCTTGTCTGCCACCACAGTAGTATAAAAAACATATCCTTCTTTTTCTCGGTATATTCTTTCATAGATAGTTTATACTTTATCAGCTATACTTTCTTAAAGCTCTTTTTTTGTTTGCACTGGCAAAGTTTAAATCGTTATTGTGTTGCTGAGTGTAGTTGTAGGTATAAGTCACACCTAGAGAACTAGACTAATTTTTAAACTTTCGCATTCCATGTATTCTATATGTGACTATGGCCGGTGTAACCCGGTCGAAACGTTAGGCAATCCAAAGGTATGTACATATACCTATACCATGATAGCGTTAATTCCCGTTAACATTTTAATAGACAGATTTCACTGATTCAATTTTTTTTTATTGTCAATATTTTATTTTCTTTCAGAGAGATTACAAGTGGACAATTTAATATTACCACCAATCACAAAACTCAGTTCCTGTATGCAGAGGGACAAGCAATGGGATAGTATTGCATCACTCCATGAAGGGTTCTTTGTAGCCACGACTTGGTCATACAACAAAATGCGAATGGGAGATCATAAGTTGAAGCCGCCAGAAACGGATAAAGGGGTTATTGCGAACTGCTTGACTGTAACACATTGTGGCAATTTTGTTATTATTGGTAAGTATGAAACTTGGACAGCATTTTCAATAGTATAGTTGAATAGATAGAAATTAAAAGATGTTTGAAAGTTGCGCCATGGACATAATATGTGAATGTTGAGAGAGGAATGTTGTTGTAAGAGATTAAAGCGTGAATGCATAATGCTTGAGGAGCAGAGGTAAGCCTAAGAAAAACTGGTTAATTCTTGGCAAGCATATCCCACTGTCGACCACATTATCACTTGTGGTCAAATGCGAGCCTATTACCAATAAAAAATATGGATGGATTGTATTATGAGAAAAGCAAGGAAAGGATTAACTGAGTAGACATTGTCTCTTCTCTGCCTACCACAATGGGAAAGAGGCGTGACTGTATGTATGCATGTATATACTGAAGCTACTAACTCTTCTACTGCAGTTTTAGTATCTAGATATTGATTTTATAATTTTTTACAGGATATAGTAATGGCCAAGTACACAAATTCAACATGCAATCTGGCTTGCACCGCGGGCATTACGGGCAAGAAAACAGGCTGGCACACAAAGGCGCGCTCAGAGGGGTCGAAACAGATCTGTGTAATCAGAGGGTAATTACTGTTGGAGCTGATGATAAATTGAAGTTCTGGCATTTTAAAGATGGTAAGTGACTGACAATCTTCTTTGTGTTTATGGATGCTGTCTATGAATTTTGATAGTAAAAGGGGCAACATTTAACTTTATTAAGTTGTATCAAAAAACAATTTCAAAGTTTATTTTTAGTAAATCTCAAATGTGCCGGCACCGCGTCACATACGCGATGTCAGCAAAAGTCCCCACTGTAGAGCGACGGGGCGCCCGCGCCCGGGAACACCAGTTCATACTGCAGGCTTGCCATAGTCAGCCGCATATAACTCGCTTCACTTATAGATGTTCTAAGTCAATATCAAGTGTTATAGTAATTCTAATATAAGTCGTACATACAGTGAGACATATGTGTAATTACAAATAAACAATCAAAGTGTACGCTATCTTTTATTGATATACTCCCACGTAACACCCATAGGTATAGCCTCAAAAGTGGTGACCCCGAACGTGAACGTGGGAGTCGTAGGTTTATAGGTTATATAACCTATAACCTCGTGTGTGAACTTTAGTGAAAATTATCGAACTTTGTGAACATTAGCGTAACAATGGCAAACGACGGAAGTGCGGCTAGTGTAAAAACAGAAGAGCAGGTGATCACAAGCATCGCGGTTACGACGCGTATTCCAGACTTCTGGTGCGACGAGCCCGAGCTGTGGTTTATCCAGGCTGAAGCAGTATTAAATCCGCAAAAGGCGTCGGACGAATCAAGGTACCAAATAATTGTATCGAAATTAGGCAAAGATGTTCTGACGCAGGTCACGGACATACTCAGAGACCCCCCGCAAACAGACAAGTACTCTACGCTAAAAAAGCGATTGTGCGAAATCTATGCGAGGACCAAGGAGCAACAGGTACACAGACTCATGAACGAAATGGAATTAGGAGACCAAAGGCCGTCGCAATTATTGAGAAAAATGCGTGACATTGCACGTGGCAAGATAGAAGACGAAACCCTCCTCATACTGTGGCTCAACCAGCTACCAAGCACAGTGAGAGGGATTTTGGCAGCTACGGAGACGAAGGACCTTAGTACCTTAGGAAACATAGCGGACAAGGTCATAGAATCCGTATCACATAGAGAGACAGTCAGCAAAGTAGATGCAGCTACAGCAGGCGAATCGGAAAATTTGATAGCAGAAATCAGGAACCTGACAGAGAGGATAAGAGGTCTTGAAAGCAGGCAGCCCAGACCCAGATTCACCGGCAGAGGTAGAGGCATGTCCGGACGCTTTGGAGCCAGAGCAACGAATCGCAGCCCATCTCGCAGGCGAACACCAGCAGACCGTGACTGGTTATGCGAATATCACTTCCGGTTCCGGCATCGGGCGAACAAGTGCGTGGAACCATGCAACTGGAACAAGAATAAGCCGGAAAACTAACAGCGGTGCACGAGATGGGCGAGTCGTGCAGGCCGCAAGTGAATCATCGCCTCAGCATCATGGACCAGTACACAGGTACCTCTTATCTTATAGACAGTGGCGCAAATATATCGGTCTATCCGCGTAATCTTGTGAGTGATAAACACATATCAAAGCATAGTGAAAATAGTAATTACAACTTGTTCGCGGCAAACGGCACTAAAATTAAGAGCTATGGACTAATAACAAAAGAATTAGACTTTAAGTTAAGACGAAATTATAGGTGGATATTTGTCATAGCCGATGTTAAGCAACCAATAATAGGCGCAGATTTTTTAGCTAAGCACAAATTGTTAATAGACCTTAGTGGCCGAAAATTAATAGATACAGAAACAAGCATAATGGCGATTGGTTCATTCTCCGATTCTGACCAATCCACAATAAAAACCACACCCGATGATCATCCCTTCATAGACACTTTATCAAAGTATCCAGACATAACAAAACCCTTCTCTTTCAAAGGCATCCCTAAACATAGTGTGCGCCACCACATAGAAACTACTGGGGCACCGGTGCATGCTCGTGCACGCCCGCTGCCTCCAGACAGGTACAAAAAGGTTAAAGCTGAATTTCAACTTATGATGGACCTAGGTATATGTAGACCCAGTAAAAGTGCGTGGGCCAGTCCATTACATGTAGTGCCCAAAAAAGATGGTAATATTAGACCCTGCGGGGATTATAGGAAGTTAAATTCGATAACAAAACCAGACAGGTACCCGGTACCGCGACTACAAGACTTCACTTACTTATTAGCAGATAAAAAAATTTTTTCGAGCTTGGACATCAACAGGGCTTACAACTGCATACCGGTGCACGAGGATGACATCGAGAAAACCGCGGTAATCACCCCAATGGGTTTGTACGAATTCCCAGCAATGCCGTACGGGTTAAAGGGGGCCAGCCAAACGTTCCAGAGATTCATGGATCACAGCGTCTTGCAAGGGCTGGATTTTTTGTTTTGCTTCGCCGACGACATAATTGTAGCCAGTGCCGACGAAGAGTCCCACAAACATCACCTAGAGGAAGTCTTTAAGCGTTTTAACGAATTCGGCATCACCATCAACATATCAAAGTGTTGTCTGGGCCGACAAAGACTTAAATTCCTAGGCTACGAAGTATCAGCAGAAGGCATAAAACCTCTGCATGATAAGGTTGAGGCTATAAAAAACTACCCAAGGCCTAAAACAGTAGAGGACCTGCGTAGGTATTTAGGCATGCTAAACTTCTATAGGGCACACATCCCAAAAGCAGCGCAAGGGCAGGCTGAAATGAACAAATACCTCCACAACTCAAAGCGTAAGGACAAGACGGTCATACAATGGACAGAAGCAGCGGCACATGAATTCGAAGAAAGCAAGGTAAGTCTACAGAACGCGACGTTACTGGCACACCCATCACCAGACTCCCCGTTAGCCTTGATGACTGACGCATCAGACAGCAGCGTGGGAGCGGTTCTGCAACAACGGGTAAGTAACAGATGGCAACCCTTAGGTTTTTTCTCCAAACGTCTGACTGAAGCACAAAGGAAGTATAGTACCTATGACAGGGAATTATTAGGCATTTATCTAGCAATTATTCACTTTAGGAAACTCGTCGAGGGACGAGAGTTTGTGGTCTATACCGACCATAAACCATTAGAGTACTTATTTAGCAAAGTAGGCAGTGAAAAAGAAACTCCTAGGAGAACAAGACAAATTATGTTCATTAGTGAATTCACGAACAAAATAGTACACGTTCAAGGCAAAGAAAATGTCGTAGCGGATACGCTATCGCGTATCGAAACAATAACATGCCCAACAGGCATCAATTTCACAGAACTAGCCCAGGCACAGGAAACAGATAAGGAACTCTCAGAATTTTTAGTTAACCATAACAATAGCAGCTTGTGTTTCAAAAAGGTACAACTAAGCGGTACCGGGCCACAGAACAACATCCTCTGTGAGACCTCAACCGATAAGGCACGCCCGTACCTACCGGTAGAATTTCGCAAGGCAGCATACGAATCAATACATAACCTTAGCCACCCGGGTATTAGAACATCTAGGCGTATGGTTACCGATAGATTTTTCTGGCCAGGCATGAACAAGGATATCGGTAAGTGGGCACGATCATGTGTTAGGTGCCAAAAGGCCAAAGTCCACCGCCACACGACATCGGCTCTGGGAGAATTTCCCGAGTGCGATCGCTTCGAGCAAATCAACATCGATCTTGTTGGACCGCTCCCCAGCTCAAGGGAAGGTCACAGATTCTTATTAACTATGATAGACAGGGCCACCGCCTGGCCTGAATGCATTCCACTCACAGACATTTCAGCTAAATCAGTAGCCCGGGCAGTTTTCGAACACTGGATCACACGTTTCGGTTGTCCCTTAAGGTTAACGAGTGACCAAGGGAGGCAGTTTGAAAGCGAAATATTTAAGCACCTTATGAAATTTTTAGGCATAGAAAAGATTCGCACCACCGCCTACCACCCACAAGCAAACGGCGCGTGCGAAAGAATGCATAGATCATTAAAGGCCGCACTAAAAGCTAAATTAGACAACGAAAATTGGTTAGGGGAATTACCGACAGTATTATTGGGATTGCGAGCAGCACCGAGGTGCGACACTAACGTAAGCGCAGCGCAGTTAGTGTACGGCTGCACCATTAGATTACCCGGGGAATTCTATGACAGCACAGACAGAAAGTTTTACGACTCACAAGAGTACGTACAACATCTAAAAGAAGTAATTAGTAAATTAAAACCAAAACCGGCATCTCATAGATCATCCAGACCTATTTTTGTCCACCCAGAACTAAAAAAATGTACTCATGTGTTTATTAGAAAAGAAATAAAAAAACAGGCACTGCAACCCCCGTATGAAGGTCCATACAGAGTAATTACCCGTACAGACAAAACCCTCACAATTCAGTTGCCAGATAGAATTAGTAACGTATCCATTGACAGAGTCAAACCAGCATTCTTATTAAATACGGATAGTCAGGAAAACAGCAAAGCCATCAGCCCCCTACCAAACAGTCCTAACACACAATCAGAGTCAGAATCGGAGAGAGAAACCACACAGAAAGGTATCTTAGTCAAAGAATCCGCTTATGAAAACGCTAACACTCGTACCTCGCGCAGCGGTCGTACCATCAGGCGGCCAGTAAGGTTTAACATATAACATGTGCGCAAATGTAATTCAACACAGCTATTACGAAATAATAAATTGTAATTGGATAGTGGAATTGCACAATATACTGATACCTTTGTTCAAAAGGCACTCATTCACAGTTTGTCACTGTTAAAAGATAGAGCTTTATAATAATGGGTAATAATCAAGGTAGCGAACAAGTAATCATTGCCCAAGAAGGACCAAATAATTCAGACATACAGTACCAGATATCAAAGTTCAATATAATACTGTTCGCAATGCTAACAATAATAAGTGTATTAATAGCTTATTTGGCTTTCAAGATATGTAACAAAAGAACAAAAAATTGGATAGGTAAACAGATGACAGCAGCAGCAGTTAATTCCGGTCGAAACCCCGAAGGGCCCAGAACAATTCCACTCTCCAAAGTAGTTGTCACCTAGAACATACTATGTAAGTAAAAACCACAGGAATGCCAGCGGGAGGTATGCTGAGTAGTGATGAATGGAAGAAGTTGCAGGCGCTGTCGTGATGGACGCTGAGGATCCCAAGGGATGTAATTAAATATAGCAGAGCGGGTCATCACGGCAGCTACCATTAAATAGGCATGAATGTGTATAGAATAAGTAGCATAGAAGGTCTCTGCTGACCACATGGGCATGCACAATACTTCATATGTAATAATCTTTACAACAGGGCACAGTCTTGCGACACCGGATGTGTTACGTAAACACAGTAGCAGCGCCCGAGTGTGCAAGTCAGCAAGAATCGCACGGAGACCATAAGCGATGCATAGTTTAAGAACAATGTAATGATGTACTGTTTTTGATGAAACTTTTCGTTAGTTATAGATGTGATTTTTCTCTAAAATTTTTATATAAAATTTTTTAAAAATAAGGGGGGAATACTGTGCCGGCACCGCGTCACATACGCGATGTCAGCAAAAGTCCCCACTGTAGAGCGACGGGGCGCCCGCGCCCGGGAACACCAGTTCATACTGCAGGCTTGCCATAGTCAGCCGCATATAACTCGCTTCACTTATAGATGTTCTAAGTCAATATCAAGTGTTATAGTAATTCTAATATAAGTCGTACATACAGTGAGACATATGTGTAATTACAAATAAACAATCAAAGTGTACGCTATCTTTTATTGATATACTCCCACGTAACACCCATAGGTATAGCCTCAAAATCAAAAATCGAATTTATACTACAAAAAGTAAGAATCAATAAAATATTTGCAAAAATTAACAATCATACGATCAACGATCATCATCGCCGATAATGTAGTGCATGCAACAGACGATAATGTGGATGCTTGCACGACATTGCACGATGATCGCGCCGATTGACAATCACACGATCAACGACGACATTAGCAATAGATTCGCTAAATGCATCGTGGTAGGGGCCAGTTCGATTGACTGGATAGATATTTAAAAAATCGCAATTATAATTAGAAACTATTTTGCTTTATAACTTTGTAGTAGGTAATTAATTTATCGATTTCGATCAAATATATTAAACAAACCATTTTCTTTTAGCTTCAACGCCTTTCCACGTGATGAGGTTAAAAGAGTCGGTGACGAGTACAAAGTGCCATAGGGATAGCGGTCTATTGGCTCTTGCGAATGAGGACTTTTCTATTACACTGGTCGATATCGACACTATGAACATTGTGAGAAACTTCGATGGACACAACGGGAGGATAACGGATATTGAATTTGATACACAGAGTCGGTAAGTTTACCTATCAACGTTTTTGTTTATCGGAAGTGAGAAGATTTTGGGGTGTTTCGTTTTAGTTGATAATTTGAAATTGGACCACAAAAATAACATAATTACTCAAATAACAGGCGGGGCTAATTATTTTCTTTAGGTTTATGATTTGCTGAATCCATTTGCGGCATTTGCAAATCATAAGTTCCATCATTGGTTCCGAATGGTTCCGAAGTAAGGCCGTGAAGATATCTGGCCCGGGATTTATGTGAAGTCTGCCTTTGCTTGTAAGTTTTGCTTCAAGCAGCAAATTCCAAGTGCTTTTAAAAACAATTGGAATAAACTGCACAATTTCGTGTATTGTATACACGAATTTGAATTAAACACACACACAAACATGTTTTATGTCTCAATTGTTGAATTACTTGCTTATGATCCATTTAAAAAAAATCAATTAGGTATCATAAAAAATACTAATCCCCTATCATGTTACTTTCTCTACTAATTAATGTACGACTGTGACAACATCCACGCTGCACCCATAGCCGCCAGTAGGGCAACAAAAGTCCAATTTTGAAAGTAACAGCAATGCAGCAAATGTTGGTGCAGTATTTGTGAAGCCATAAGCATTATTCGATGTGCATCCAATAGGTATTGTGTGAAAGAATCAACTAAACCAAGTTCTTGCCAAATAGTGAAGTAGTCTTGCAGATTACTAGACCATGACACACTGAGTCGCATTGTCAAAATGTCGATATGAGCTTTAGACGAAGAAAAATACCCGAAGTATTGTAATTATGTGAAGCGGAAAAAAATATATATTAGCATAGGTTTTGATATTTCTCAGTCGAATTATGGTATTGAATCTCACTTTTGGTTCGCAAGTTCGACTAGCACACCTTCGCCTTTGGAATCGCAACATACCTACTATGAATTTATTGTCTATTTACTAGTACCTATAAGTATCACTAGAATAATTATTTATTTATACTAACAATTTTTTTTTGTAGATGGCTAATTAGTTCGTCAATGGACTGCACTGTATGTACTTGGGACATACCGAGTGCTCAATTAGTGGACATTTTCTCAGTAAGTAGCATTATTCGTTTAATTTCTTCCAGTCCAAATGAATTGCATACGATTAAGTGTAATGTTTATTCTAGGTAGAGCAGCCTTGCACATCACTCAGTATGTCACCAATCGGCGACTTCTTAGCAACGACACACGTGGGAGAACTAGGAGTATTTTTATGGGCCAACAGATTATTGTACGAGAGGATATTCCTTAAACCAATAGATAAAAATGCCATTAGCATACCTAAATTGAGTAAGTGTTTTTCAATAATACCTACGTATATTTATAACATTACGGATGCGACCGGGACTAACGCGAAGATGATAATGATTTATAGCATATTTACTCGAAATATGTTTAGGTTTATTATGAAAATATGTTTTAGTTTAGGTACATGGGAGTGTTTGTAGACAGGTGTCATACTTTTCAATTATAAATTTGTGGTTTTATACCAGTTTCCGAGCTTACATAATCGACCTAAGATAAATGACGTAATTGAGAAAATTTGATCCTTTCTTGTTTCGATTCTTCCATATAACTCTAATTCGTTTTTAAATTTAACTCCTGATTGCTTAACAAAAAACTTCAACTTGCCATTTTATATTTATAGAATTACCAAGCACAGCTCCAGAGAAACCTGACATAGAAGACATAGGAATTATAGATTTGGGAGAAGAACCCGAATATATATCACCAATACAAATTAACGAAGAGCTCATTACATTATCAGACCATCCCACATCGCGGTGGTTGAATCTACTGCATCTAGATATTGTTAAAAAACGTAATAAACCTAAAACACCGTTCGCTGTGCCAAAATCTGCACCTTTCTTTTTGCCTACCATACCTAGCCTCCAATTAGAGTTTGACTTGGAAAAAGATAAGGACGACAACAGAGAAACGAAACTGTTAATTCCAGATTCTTTATCTACATTGACAGAGTTTGGAAAGAAATTAGTTGTATGTCAAACAGAGGCAAATTATGAGAAGTGTGTCGAGAAATTGAAGACGCTACCACCTGCGGCAATTGAAACCGAAGTGATAAGTATGGCCCCCGATGCGGGAGGCAATTTGGACGTAATGAAACAATTCCTTCGTATGTTGGACATCATGTTGAAGAGAAATAGAGACTTTGAATTAGCTCAGTCGTATATGAGTTTATTTTTAAAGATGCACACGAAAATTATATCTCAAAATGAGGATCTTCGGAATTGTTTAGTTTCAGTGGAAGTGACAGCAGCTCAAACGTGGTCTAAGTTACAAAACCAATTATTGTATAATATATGTGTTGTTAAAGCATTAAAAGATATGTAATTCAATCTTTGTTTTTGTAATTATTTGAATATTCAATGCACCAAGTACTATAGAATTAACTAAAGAGATAAGTACCTACTATGTAGTCCATCGGAATGAAAAATGAGGGTACACAACTAAATAAAAGAGATATGAAAAAAAGTCAAGCTAAAGCTGTAACAGTAGGCACACACACAAATAACAAATCGTAACGTACTATTGCACGAACACTCAACAATGGAACGTAATAGATGATTCTTTCTTATTGTGAACATTGAAAAAGTAGGTTTTTATGAAAGGCGATGCGAATAATCGTGTTGCTAAACGTACTTATTTTTGCCTTTTATTCCTTTATTAAATCAAATACCTGTCTGGCACCTATTGCGCAACGTCGAATACGTCAACAGTGAGCACTCAGTAGTGAAAAGATTTGTAACGATTATTGGTTCTTTGATAAAATATGAATTTTCCCCCGTCTATGCAATTTTTCTCCTCCATTGGATTCCGCCTATTTGCGGATGATCCCACGCGAGGGTCTTTTGCGGCGTTTATTGAATATTTTTCCAAGGGAATTAAATCGCCGCCGATCGGTTCACCGGAGCCGGCGCGCGGCGTTCATTAATGGCCCGCTTCATTTTCGCAATAAGTATTCATTTATCCGCACCCCCTCAGCGTGGCGACCTACAAGCGCCGAGAAACTCCAATGAAAATCTGATTGTGCTTCCCTTCTTTTGCATTATGAATATCTATCAAATTCCTTCGCATCTTAGCGATTCCTTTATTGAAACCAGATCGAGTGTTCAGCAAATAGAGCGAAAGTAAAACCGTTTCATTAATGTACTTATATATTTTTTAGTTTGGATTTCGCAGCAAAGGAGAATTCATAAGGAATGTGTGTAGATTTAACAAAGGCTTTGGAAAGTCATTTCGATGTGTATGCGCCTTCATTTGCAAGCGCTTTAGAAAATGTTAATTTCCGGAGGGCGTTCGGTGTGAGTAGCGTCTGAAGGTATGTTTTAATGTACGGTTACAAACCACCTAAGAATCTCATTATTATGGAAATATGAACGTTTTCCGATTGCGAATCGCTCTCCCTAAAATAATATCCACCTATAATATGAAACATTACTCATTAGACAATTTATAATTATACCCTTTCATGTGAGACGGGGCATGCGGGACATTTGATGTGTTACAGATGGTTACAGAATACTTAGGTAGGTACCACCGTCTGTTGCGCCGTTGCAAACATAATTATGGATGTTTGAATATGAGTTTGAGACTATAAGTATAGCAATATAGTTACAATTAGACACAGTCACTTGCATTGTTATAAGAAGGTAGGTACATAACGATTAACATGAGACGGTGATCAGTACCTACCTAAACGTGGTGTTAAGACGTTTTGTTGGGTTTAAGGGTTTCACCTATGAGAGGAATATCCATCTTTTTTTTCTTTTTTTTTTGATCTATTTTTTTTAGGTTTTTCGGGGTTTTTATCAATAAAGACATGTCAACCCCATCATATATCCATCTTGTAGCGGTGGAGTTTCGCTGACGTCATCCTAGATACTAAGTAGGTAGATATCTCGTTGATATAATAATAATAATAATAATGCAGAAGGCGGTACTCCTCGACACGGCACGCATTGTGAGGAAGTTCCTCTCCCTGGAGCCCTAACCACCGGTGGCTTGGTCCCTGTACCCGACGCCGGTGGAGCACTATTTTTTATATTTTTAAATGTATTTTTTTTAGATATATTTAAAAATGTAATTTATATGTATATAATTGAAATAAAGAGAATAATAATAAATAATAATAATAATAAATTCATTTATTGCATGAAACATGGTAGGTAAAAGATCATCAAAGATGACGGTGAGCATCCTTTTTAATAAAAAAATCTCATCAAATTCCGTTCAGCAGTTTTTGCGTCCATAGCAAACAAACAGATGAACTGATAAACAGACAATAATTTCGAAAAAATATTATTCGTGTTCATAATACCTACCTAGTTTAGGTACTTAACATACCTAACCCAAGACACACAGCTCATATAGCACCACAGAATTACCTAATAGTCTACATGTAGATAGGTAGGTAATGACAGTACCTATATACCTACCTAGCAATTTATTTGATGCGTAATTTGGTAAATTTCGACTTGTAAGTACCTACACGAGTTTCTGGATCCCCGATCATATAATTTGTTAATCGCAATTAACGATTATTAATTTTAATCACTCCCAAACTCGTGAATAGTAGTTAGGTAGGAAGGTAGGTAGGTATCTTTATTTTAACACACATACCTATATGAATGTAATTTTGGACTAATTAGTAGATCTAGGTACCTACCTAGTGCCTATGCTGAAACTTTTGAAAGAAGTTTTACAATTTAAATCGGTAAAAGCAACATTCTTGACTTGAACAAGAAATACCTATTAACATATTAATAGCTTCTATTCATTATTTTTATGTGGCAGGCAGAGTAATCTTAAAACAATGTCTGAAAATGACTGTATCATCATTTTAACTTCACACGTATGTAGGTACATACCCAGGAAGTGTCTAGGTAGGTGAGTTGGTCAGAGTTCACTCCCTAGAAAGTGACCATTTGCGGGTTCAAGTCCCGTCCTGTATCTATGTTGAGTATTCAATAAATTTATAACACTATATATCTATAGATAATACATACTTACATAAATTTTAAAAATATTATTTATAGCCATAGCCAGTAAAGTTTCTTTCGATCTGAATATAGTACAAGGAAATGAGGATTGTCGTCCGTTTTCTATTACCGATGCTTTATTCCACGCCATTTAACTTTTTCAGTGGAAAGTTCTTCATAAATGCGGCGGGAGAGGGCCGTGGGTCGTGGGCGGGGGAGTGCTCGACCACTTGACAGTGTCCGCTGGGTATAAACTCAATATCTAGAAAATTAACTATTATATAATAATTAACTATATTATGCAGATTATAAAACGCACTCGAACTGCTTCTGAATATAGGTAATAGGTATTAAAATGAAATTAATATAACTAAGGTATCTTTTTGAAATAGATAGGTAAGTACCTACCTACCTTATATTGGGTATAAAGTTAGGGATGTGAGTAAATTATAGAAGCACTGATTACTGACTGTTCTTAGACCGTATACAAGAGGCTGTGCTTTGCAGTGGCTTCATGAGAAAAATACGTAATGCCGACCTTATCTTTATTATTTTGTTTTTGTTGTAGAAGCAGTAAAATAGCGTCTACAATATGGTGCGCCATATGGAGAATCCAGAAGGTTATCTAGGTATAGTGACCTAGATAACCTTGCGGCTTTCTCCATATATATGCGAACCTATACATTGCGACCAGTGGCCAGTGGGCCATCGGTCATATCCAGTAGACACATATAGGTTCTGGATTGATACCTATTACTTATAATAACTTTGTTATGTCATTATTTTCTACATTGTAAAACAACTGATCCTCACTTTTACTTGTTTTTGAAATTTCCCCTTAAAACGATTACGTTAGCGATTGTTGCCTGAATCAGCTATTTAAATAATGAACAGCCACTTTTCACCGCTTCTGTTAAGGACTTGTGTAAACATCACGGACCAATACATAGGTACCTACGAGTATATAAGTAGGTATGGCTACACGTTCATTAAACGCATTAATCTTATTATGGTTAATGAGTAAGAACATGTAGCTATCCGCTCACGTGTTCTCATAATTACATTAAAATGTTTCGAATAGACCTTTTAACAGTGTACCTAATAAAACTGATTCATCATTCAGTATTCGTGAATTGGATTCATTGAAGACGCAATTATTGATATCCGTTAAATACCGCTCAGACAAACGTTCCAAAAAGGTTTTGATAAAAATTCAAATATTTTTCTGCAGGTTGTTATCTCATGTGGGTATTTTTATTCTGAAGTAGATATATTTATTTAACTTCACAACAGAGTTCCAATGTCTATGTATTATAAACGAGTTTGCGAGTATAGATGGATGGATGAATGATGTTTGTTACTCTTTCAGGTAAAAGCGATTGAACGGACGACAATGGCTACTTTTTATCCCGTGAGTTACATTACGGCTTCTCCGTTCTTCCCGTTGGGTGGATCTACTCTGCAAATCGCTTATATAAATCCTCAATAACCAGTAGGCACGCCATAGCTAGCTTCCGCCTGGAGAGTGCATCGACCAATTCAATGTTCTTTTAATTTGCGAAGCTGTGCATGCTGGGTCTCTGCATTGGCAATTTGGGTGTATCTCTTACCCATTTGTCATAGGAGCCGGGTGAAGCTCCTGGCATTTTGCGGCGGCGCTCTATCCCTGCAATTTTCCTTTTATGGGAGCGACTGTTTTCCGCGCTACAACTTGGAGAGGAAATCTTGCGCTATAGCCTCGTGTGCGTCAAGCAGCAGATGTAGGTACTTAGCTACCGGCTTGGAAGTGAGGTTGGCTTGGAACCCGACTATATTGATGGGGCCCATACACACGTTGTGTTCAGGTAAGTACCTATCTACATCTAACTAATCCAGACGAATCATATTTTCATTCAATACTTTTATTCAGAACTTATTAACTTTCTCATCAAGAATGAATGTGATTTTTTACTCAATAATTTCAGACACGAAATAGTAGTTACTAATTTACATGCGTTACATTAAGCAAACATTCGTTATAAAGTGCAGCAAAATTGTTTCATGAAAAGTGTATGCGGCAAAGCCGTTTGTTGACGATTGGTTAATTAAAAGCAAACAGAGTTGGAGAGTTTACCTTGTCCACGGTATAATTCCGATATCCGTTTTCTGCACATTGGCCTATGAGATATCGTTCTCATAAATTCTCACTGTCGAGGTTATGCGGATCCACGTCTTTTAATTATTTAAGGAAAAGTAAGAAATACATATTCTGCTTCTTTATTATGATTTAATTTAACCCGAAATTTTGTGTTGTTCTATAAAATATTAAATTGTTGGATGTGAATCTGAATGATGAATATCGGTATAATTAAAAATGTACCTATGGGTGGGTATACAGGGGCCAATGACAATAAAACCACAAGGGCCTCTCTTCTCTTCGCCTCACCTGCAAGCTGGTATATACAACGCTGCTGATTTATTGACGAGTCTTTGTCGTAGGTTTTCTTCTCGGGGTTGGGGGTTCATATGGTATTCGGGCTGGGAAGGTAAAAACAAACTAAGGTACCTGAGGTAAATAAGGCCCAGGGGGTAATAAGGCCCACATTTCGAATTTCGCAGAAAAAACATTTTTATGGAACTTCACTGTTTACGCACACGTGCACAATGTCGGTGTGAATGTTTCCATATTGGTCCACAGTCGCTAGCGCCGCTATCGTGCCAGTGACATGCGATGCGTTGATGAAGTGACTGGCTACTGTGCAATTTTATAATTTTACATACCAAAAAACTGTAATTATTTTACGTTTAATTCAATAATTGACTAATAACGCGGTATTTATTATCGTAAGTATGTCTTGTACAATACAATGGGTATGGTTTTTCCTAGCCAGAGATAGTTTTTTTTAGGTTTATTAGGTTATTTTGTAAAAACGTGGCATGAGGTTAATAAGGTATATATAATATAATATAATATATATAATATAATATATACAATAACGGTACTTGGGCCTTATTATCCTCTTAATATTTGTGTTCTAAGTCAATATCCTATGTGAATTTCACTGACAATATATGTGTAACATTGTTATAGATTTTGATTTAAATGCCTCCAAAGAGAGCTCCTTGTTCTTTGAAACTAAATTTTCTACGATTAATATGAAGAGGGCAATAAGGCCCACGTTTAATAAATAAAGGAAAATGATTAAATGAGTAAATAAGTTAAAATAAAAGTGTTTACTTTTATTTTAACGCATTTCTAGGTAAATTTAGGATGATTTACTGTAAAAATGAAGCAAATTTTTATATGGGCTTTAATATACTACCGTAGTATAATAAGGCCCCTCAGAAGAGTTTAAAAAAAGTGTATTTTCTTATCTAAAAATATGCTTTTCTTGATTGTTTTACACCATTTATTATAGAAAAATGTACAAGCTATGTAAACAATATGTTTTTGAAATCCTATACGCATTATACTCAGATTTAAAGCAATATTTTTTTAGGTGGGCCTTAATTGCCACCTGTACCTTAGTTCATAAGGAACGGAGAGACTGGACAGCGGATACCTACAGGGCAGCAAAGTGCAAACTTTGGATGCAACGGAATTTGGTGCCCAAATGATGATGATAATTTAAAAAAATACAATTAAAGTTCTTTAGTTTTGCCACCGGAATTTTTAAAACATAAAAGAAATCGAACAAATAATTAAAATTTCCAACGCTACGTTTGTTTGATAAATTTAAATAATAGTGGTATAAATTTGGCAATTCAAAGACTTTTAAAATGTGGATTATTGTGTGGTGACTCGAATAAATTGTTGTGACTAGAGTAACTATCAACTATTGGCAAACGACCAGAGTACTCGCACCTGTCAAGTAATGTGAATATAGGTACCTACTTCGATAAATATCAGCGTGTTCAGCCTCAGCATACACACGCTGGTATATTGAAGTGTCAGGTAGAGGTGTTTCCACTCATATTTCGTCAACTGAGTTTTTTAACCCAATGTAACAGGTGAGAGATAGGTGTACCTAAATGTAGTTAATTAAATTACGAGCATTATGTTCTCTAAATCTAATGCATTTGTGATAGTTGAATAACTAAATACAGAGATATGCCTAGGTAATGTAGGTACGTACCATGGGTACCTACTAGGTATGGTTATTATTATTATGTATATATTATATTATTATGGTTGGAATAGTATTTCGTGTCAGTAGGTAGGTACCTACCTAGTGTAGAAAAACGAACAATATTCTATGTTAAAACCTGTAAAAGGTGTACTAAAAAGAGTTAAATCCCAGCAGAATACCTGTTCAATTATGGAGACAACCGATCGGGGCAGTGACTTTATTTTGAGGAGTTTCAAAGTCAAAAAGTTAAAAGAATATCTGTTCAATTATTAAATCTGTTAGAATGACCGTTTCTTTTTTGTTTATTTTACATATTAACGAAAGTAAAGAATCATTGATAAGTATTCAGCCTGTATGTAAAAATATTAATTGTAAACGATCCGGTTCTTTCTTACCTACCAATTACAATCTTTGCTAAAATTAGGACAAGTTTTTGCAAGGATAAAGAGTGTGAGAGAGAAAACTGAGATAGAAGAATTGACTTTAAAAGCTTTATAGTATGTAGAAGAGTAGGTAGAATTGATAATGCGTGCAATATTCCCGGAGTTCTGCCTATCACAAAATCATAAAATGATCTTCTCTCGAGATGTCATCAGTCTATAGATAAAAAGAAGGTGCTAGGCACCTAGTAAACACACATCAGTATTTTTCTTGGCATGAAAATGTGTTTCGATTTTACAATAGAAAAAGGAAATTTTGTACTTTAACCCTTAATAATACACAATAACAGTTTTGTCCAACCGCAGGCTCGAGAACAAGGCCACCCGATTGTCAGTCGGATATATACGCTGCTGGATCAATGGAAGTTTTATCCAAATTTTAGTAGCTTTACGTATTGTTAGTACTTATTGAAGTGATATAATCGGGTACGAGGAAATGTGAAAATGTAGCAGTTGGCGCCGAGAATTGAGGGTATACTCCAATAGTGATTATATGGAAATGCGATCATACTTGAAAGGCGATTTCACACTTGTCGCTTTTTACTGATCCATTGATGTGCTACTCGTTTTGTGTTCAAATGTGTATAAACTATGTGTTTTATCCTGTCATTGAAATGTTACGTTATTGAAATGTTTGAAAATAAAAACGGGTCCTTTTGGCCAATTTCACTTTGATCTAAAGTGTTTGTTTGAAATCTGTTATGTGCAGTGCAGAGCGGTTTTTAAGGCCATTTAAATATAATTCGTATTACTATATGTAGCTGTTGCCCGAGGTCTCACCCGCGTTTCGCAGCAGCCTATGTGTTATTACAGACTATAAATTTATAACTGTATCAAATTTCAGCCAGATCTGTTCAACTGATTGAGCGTGATTTAGTAACAAACATCCAAACATCTTACCAAACTTTCACAATTATAGTAATAATAGGACACGAGTCTGCACAACTGAAACATCAATGCTATTCAATACACATACCTAATGCAAACTTTTAAAAGTAAATAATACTGATTGGATTACTAAATACAACTTGGAGCGACCCTGTCGAATTATTATAAAAACCATTTGAAAGGGTCTATTAAAATATTTCTCTGATTAAGCTCACCCACCTCGTGTAAATCGAAAAGAAGGGTTTCGTCAGCGGTGTGTTTAATTACAGTTAGCAGAATACAACCCTTTTAACAGCCGTTTGTTTCTGTATCTTCGTTTTATCTACACTTTCAATGAACTGATTTGTTGAGGGTCTTATTTTAAATGGTGTACACGAGGTTAGAGTACTTTATTTAAGTACCTATATACACATATTATTTATCATATAAGTAGATGCAAATAGATACATAATATACTGTGCGGGTTTTATCCGTATATAGAGTTGGTCTGATATGGGTATGATTTTGTAGATACAATAATATATTCCGCCCGCGGCTTCGCCCGCGTGGAGGTCGGTATCGCCACCAATTTTACTTATACTTAGTGTGAAGCTAGCTTATAGCATGGTTTTTTAACATAATAACAACATTCAAAATATGCGTCGTTAGAATACACGTTGTTACAGAATGCGTTGAAGAAATAAAGGTTCACTGCCCGACGCCCGTTCCCCGTAGGTGATAGCGAGATAATATGTAGCCTATGTGTTGACCCGACTTCTTAATAATATTCGTGCCAAATTTGAGTAAATCCATGCGGTACTTTTTGAGTTTATCCCGAACACACATGCAGACAAACAGACAAAAATTCTAAAAACTAGATATATTTTTGGCTTCGGTATCGATTGTAGATCACACCCCAAGTACCTATTCTTTTAAAAAAATATTCAATGTACAGTTTTGACTTTTCTACCATTTTATTATATGTATCTATAGATTTTGTTCTTGTCTTTATAATGCCAATTGGTTTACACTGGTCATGATACAGAGAGAGTGCTCAGCGTGGATGGAGTGTCACCGTGACCTCGCAACAGCCACATCTATCACAACTTCGCGCAGTAGCACTGTCGAAGTGGGAAGCGTTACGCTGCAAACCATCAGGGTCTAGTCGGTTTTCTTTTCAGTCTATCTCTTAACATTATGCTACGTTTCATGCTGAGAGTAGAGCAGAATTCTTACTTATACGATTGAAATCATAGTGCACATTTATTATGTGTAGAACATATAAATAACTGTCAGATGTGCCTATACCACATGCATACCTATAATATGTGATACTCTCTCGTTTATGCAGAGCAGTCGTGTACTCGGTAGGTTTGTGTATGTCGCTTAGGGCGGATGTGTAATTTGCATGGCAATAAATTATGAAGATGGCCAAACGGTCCGCTGGTCTTCCGCTTGTTTACAAATTAGGTGCAAACCTGACTCCCTCAATGCTCTAATGGTCCGACTAAGTCAGTTAGCTGCTACTTGGAATGTGCCTAATTTGATAAAGGGTTGCCGTATGTTCTCTTGAGTAAGTACCTACTCTAGTTTTATTATGTTTCTTTGCTTCGTCAGAGGAGTTAAAACAATGTTCGTAAGGCACAGGAAATTGGTTAAGTTATGTGTTGTAAATATTGTTAAGTTGGCAGTTCAAGTTCGGCATCCGGTCACGCACCTCGGACTTTTTCAAGGTTCATAAGTAGGCATATGAGAACTATTAGTGAAAGAAAACATCGCAAAAAATGACTGTTTTGAAAACATGAATAAAACACTGGCTTAACATTTTACGCCAATCACAAAATCAATGAGTTTCATAGGTAATAATAATTAATAACGCAATGTTTATTTACAGAGCATAACGGTTTCTAAAGTGTCTCTCTTTCGGCTTCAATTTGACTGATAAAACGTGCCCTCATTCTAGTTATAAGTAGGTATATGGTAAAAATGTTTATCAATCATCATGGTTTATATATCAAAGAGCGATAACAGTAAGCAGGAAGTCAACTGATTATAATATTTGTACACAGCACCAACAATTATTTGATAAATTTATAGGACTTCCCATATAATCTCGATTCAGCTACCACTAAAGTTAGATATTCTAGAAATTCATAGCGAAAGGCGGTATAATTTATTTTATCTTTTGAAAAATGATGCATGTCTATAATTCGCCTGGACGAAATAAAAATAAAAGGAATGAAATATTTAGATTACAATTCGTTTGGAGCAATGGTAAGCACGTGACTCTAAAAATTCAAAGCTGTAACCTCAAAATTGGGTTAAACTAAAGCACGATTTTCGCAGTAGTAATGATGGTAACACTGCGAGGCGATTTTTTGATGACCCTTATTTATCTTCAGAGATAACGAGAGTTGAAATTAACATAATAAAGTGATTTGAAACGATTTAGCAAACCTTAAACCAGCGTTTTGTAGATACTTATCACGATATTTATTTTAAATATTAATATCTAATTCCTTACCTACCTAAATACATATTTCGAAGTTGTAGTGCATAGGTAGATTTGTGTAGGTACTTACCTAATAATGTATTTATTTTGTCGCGTCATCCCGGTAACATTATATGGAAATTATTATGGCATACCTACATTTAACAAAGTTTTTAAAATCAAAGTAATTAATTTAATTTATTGTAACTAAACAGTTGATAAACTCATTTGAATCAGATAATATCCGATATAAAACTACAACTGCTACAAATAAGTTTATTATAAAATATCTACATATTATGGAATTCCAAATAATAATTAGTTTTGTTAACATTGCAATTTGCGTGGGATCAAATAATGCGATTAACAGAAAATTTAATCCCGCTAGCGACTTTTATCATTGCAGATTACTGAAATATGATGGACGGTCATGAAATGCAAACTCATTCTGTTTTATACAATTAACGTGTTTTAATTGTAAATATTTAAATTTTTAACACTTTTTTATATTGGCTACGTCAATATGAATTCACCCCGTCTGATCGTAAGCTAAGTAAATGTAAAGTCTCAGGAATAGGGGGCCCCATTATGTATACTGATAGTACCTACCTATTACAATGGTGGCCCTCAGCTTGATGGCCTCAATTTGTGACGGATTAAGGACTATCCATATTTAACCAGCTCTATTCGCATTTCAATTAACGATTTTGGTCACATTTATAAGTACTTTTGCTTCTATTGGCCGATCAGACAAAATCCAATAGATTAAGGAAATTGAATGCCATAGATAAAGTTCAGAGGTGTTCCACCGCGTCCAGCTTTGCAAATATTTTAGGTTCCTGGGTAAGAGTTACACCATAACGTATCTCTTTCGGAGGCGCTTTACTAATCATTATTATAAATAAGCTTCGACAACCTCTGGATTTGGGTAAGAGGTCTAAAAGTAGGTAGTGTGTATTATGAGTTCTGACGTCAGTATACATATTAATTGCGTGTATTTATCGTTCCGCAACGATCTAGCCAGTTAGTGTACGTCGGAATTAGAATGTAATCGGGTAGCGGGTGCGGTGGAACGGAACAACAAGAATTTACGAGCACCAACGCTTCCGCACCATGCACTCTCAAACACTCAAAAACTTCACCCCTTGCCTTTTGTACGAATATGTTTTTACATAGAAGTGGAATAAATTGCGGACGTTCCAGCTAATTTGTCCACTCTTGTCAGTTTTTCTTAGTCGCTACTTTGTTCTCGTATGCAAATAATAGAGGGCAGGGAAATGTACTTATTCGTGATAGGTGCAGTCAAGATGATTTATAACTGCCAAGAAAAATTATAAGTATAGTGCACGGCATCTAACTTGGCCAGGTTTTGGAGTAGTGGGGCCCACACTACTCCAAAATCTTGCCAAGTTAGATGCCGTGCACTATAGTTGTCAAGCAGCAACCATGGCCGGAAAAGTTTAGTGTGGTATTAACATTTCCAGATGACTAAATAAATAAATAAAGATAAATAAATGTTCTACAACATTCTACACATCGCTCACTAATATATAAATCCAAAGTAAGCATAGTTTAAGTAGCTTGTGTTATTGGGTTCTAGAATGCGGATAAACATACTTATTATATACTTGTTTTTGTAAATACATAACATATTATACATAGAAACACCCAGACCAATGCAAAAAGCCATATCCATGAATAAAATTATTTGTACTGAGCGGGAATCGAACCCGCGCCCCCGTCGCGTCGTAGCAGTCGAATGCACTACCGCTACGCTACGAATCGATGTCTAGTCAAAGTGTAGTAGGACTAGTAGGTTGTAGGTGCTACAAGGCTGCTTTTTGTGGAAGAGTTTAGCAGCACGAGCTTGAAAACATTATGTTTGTGATGGTAGCGCCGATTCAAGATGCATGTTTCCTATATGGCATGTAAATTACAGACTGACGTGTAGGTACTTATTGAAAGTTTGATTAGATTAAATATTAATTTCGACAGTAAATACGTAGAGCAATAGACGGAACTATATATAGAAAAAGAAGTCTTGATAATTAAATGTATCGGTCTGTATTATTCATAAGTTATGTTTGAGAGAGATAAAATGTCTTATCTTTCCTATAGCTCTGTCATCGCGCTGTCACCAGACATACTCGTAAACAAAGCATTATCAGCTAAATAAAGAACACCACACACATCCAAGCTTTACTGATAACGAATGCACGGAATAGTAGGCAAAAGTTGATATGTAGATACAGCTTGATTTCTTTATCTTAAAAACATAATTGACATATTTTTATGTAATGCGTTATAATTAGGTAAGTATTCTAGAGATCCGGATTGTTTTCATTTGACCATTTTGTTGAGATCTATATGATAATAATAATAAAGTACCTAATTTACAGTCTAGTTTATTGGTGTATTCTGCGATTTCTCCAAAGCTAATATCATGCATTGTCTGGTTTCAATCAGAGACACAATTTATTTTTGCGTGTATTTGGTAGGTCTGAGAATAGATAGTAAGTTATTTTTTGTATCCTAGATTTGCCCGCGAACATTAACTTTCGTACAGTTTATTCATAATTGTTTCATTGGTTGAAGTGTTTAAGTTTAGAAATAACTTTACAACTATTATGCATTAGCATCGCTATAAAGTTCGTTAACTAAGTTTCTGAGTCCAATTTATATAAACAGCAAAGAGCGAAACAGAAGTCAACAAAAAATTAAGCTCCACAGTGAGCTGAGCCGTAGTCTTTGTTCTTCTAATCCCGACTTTTCTTTCAGATAGCGTTCAGTCAGCTCTTAAATTAAGAATTTATTTCAGAACTTCATACTTTCCGTTCCCCTTTGTGTTGCATCACAATGGAAATTATTATCAATTGGAAAACTTTCCGTTTCCACAACTTCTATAAAAGCTCACGTTTTATTTTCCACTTTTGGCTTTCTTTTTGTTTTGTAAGGCGATATCACAGCGGGATATTTCACTGTGCCATCTTGATTATCAAACAAATTATAAAGTAAGCTATGCCCTCTTCGTGCCCTCGTTGTGTAATATGACCGACGCCGATGCAGAGATCGTAAACTAGCCATTATAAAATACATCTGGAGCATTAATTATTTAGAAATATTTTTAAAAGCGGTCCGCAGCATGTTATCTCTTAAAAGGGTTTTCCAATGGAATATTCATGATTACCCTCAGTAGCATTAATGGTTGTTTTGAGTTCCCTCATGTGAAAAGAAACATAGTATTAGGGGATATGTTTTCACGAGTTTATCTTGAAAATTGACTTCGAGCATTGCTTAAAAATTTGAATTTCATACCTTTATGTCATGAATAATTTATTACGTCCCTCTGAAAATTGAAAATATTTTAATTAAAATAGTACGTATGTAATTTCTATCTTAATGAGTAACTTGAAAACTTCTTTTGGTAACGTAAAATAACACCTCTGCTAGCACCTCTGCCTACCCCTTCGGGGATATAGGCGTGAGTTTATGTTATGTTAAAAAAAAATAACACCACCAACAAAATAGATTCGAGCGTGAGCTTTTCTCCCAACATGTGGCGTCCTTGCCTTCCTTTCAATATTTGCATTATTTGTATATAATTATACTCTATTTAATACTAAAAGAAAAATAATCTAGAAAACAGTTTTTACACTAATGAAGTGGCGAAGCAGTATCTGGGTCTGCTGCTGTTAAATGGTCGCCGATGTATCTGTTCATGCTCTCTGACTTCTTGAGAACTTGTAGGCAGTTGTAGGTTTAGGAGCGCTTAGGTTAAGGTTAGGCTTATACGGCTTGCATGGGAATGACGACTGTCTGATCTCCTAATCCCAAGAGACAGTCTGCTCCAGAGTCTCGTATGAAACATCCATGTTATAAATAATATGTCTTTTTCAAGTAAAAGCATTAAATATTGCCTGAGTCTTACGAAATAACACAGTACCTATAACACAGCTGCCTGTATGCCTACGACTAATTTGTAAGTATAATAATGATTATGTTAACATAACATATTTAAATATGATATAGGAATAGGCTATAACCACCACAGCCTGATGTAACATTTTATTCACGGTTCAAATAAAATATGTAAATTGAAATGGTCTAACAAAAAATATAGGACACATTGAGATGACATGTTGGCACAGTTTATGACAATGAAAACCGACGAGCCACTTCGGTTGAATTTAATCCGCCGCGGTTAAAGTTCCCTTCAGAAACAATAACAATTCGTTCAACGATATAATGTGACCGCACAGTTTTCCCCAGGGGAAGTTTTAAGTGCAAAAGGCCTCACAAGTTTATGTGTTGAATGAATCTAGGATCCAGCCGCGTAATGTAAAAGTTGTAATTTGATTTGCAACGGCAACCACTATAGCTACCATTGTTTTCATTTACCTAAAGCAAAACGGCTTTATATTTCACGTTTAAACAAGTTACGACTTTGAGAGTTATGAATAAATAAATAGCTTTTCATTATACTCGCCTCTATCTACTAAAGGTATCAACAAAGATATCTATTGTGCTGTTGATGGGGTTTTATTGTAGTATTATTTACGTTATGCCCCGTTTAAATTTTTTGGACGCAATCTTTAAGGGAAGTTGCTATAAGATTAAAATGTTTGAATTTCAATAAAAGGTTTGTATTATCTGACATTCTTCATTTCAAAATATGAATCAACTGTCTAATTGACCTTTTTTATTTTATTTATTGATTGTAGAGTTTGACAACCTCGACTTTGAATAATGAAAAGTGTCAATTGAAAGTTTGTCTTTCTTTGCCCTCCTTTAGGTACCGTGCACCCGATGACGATAAAAGTTTGTCAACTTGTAGCTTGCAATTCCCATAATGTTATAGGTGTAGTTTGGGCCCGGTAGGTGCAATACTGCACTGATAATCATGTGTTATTTAGCTATTTGAAATCGTGTCTTAACTGTCCACAACTTCATTAATCATCCAGTCTCGCACAGTTTACCTTACGTTGATATTAAGTTGGTGGCAATGATGCTTTCATCCACCTATAAGATACTCGTAAACCTTCGTTGATTGAAATAAACAAAATATAATAAATATTGAATGATATATCTTCGAAAGCATCAATCCGCTCTGATACCTATCGGCTAAACGCGTGGCTAAACGTAATTTGCCATACCACATTGTAAGTAGAAGACGTGTTGACATCAGCGTCAATGATAACCTTGTAGCCCACCCACAAGAGACCGCAAGATGTAACGAAGGCCTCGTAATATGGGGCGACAGGACGTGAATATTGGAAGTAAGGCTCACGACAATATTCCTATAGGACGTGCAAGTGGCTTCCTTAACAGCACAGTGACTATAGTGAGATGTTATGAGATTTTTCAATGATGATACCTACAGCAAATTATAGTAAAAAATTTAAAAAATACTCGGCTTTTGGCCTGCTATAGCTTTGTATTAGGTAGGATTGGCGGCAGCTTAAGTTTACGTGGTTTACGCGAATAAGATAAATATTTTTACCGTATTGTATTGCGATTTATTTGGACATTATCTTGTACAATATTATCAATATACTTAACTTATGTAACAAATGAATGAAATTATGTATTTGTAAGTGCGCCTCGTTATGATCACTGCCACATAATTACCACTGCGACGGTAATCTAGAAATAACAAATGGCTATTATAAAACATTTCAGTATTCGAACGTTATTTGTAATTACCGTTACGATATTGTACTTTCAAAGGTTTTGTTATTCTAACTAATTGAGTTATGGTCTGAGTTTGAAGTTCACAGTTAAGGCGCGGTTTCAATTAGTTACAGATATTAGTGATGTGATGTGCAATTTATGAATTGCATTATCTAATTACATTTTTATTAAGTAGTTGAGAATGATACCTGTGAAGGCTATGCGTGTACTAGGATTGAATTTACGTCCGAATTCTAATAAAAATATTGTGGTGGGTGGCATCCGTGGGAATTTCCGCTCGATAAAAGTACCTACTTACTTACCTCTTTCAATTGAAATTTTAGAGAAGAGAAGAAAGTAATAGAATTGGCAATTGTCCATTTTGTTATTTTTCTTGCCCATGTAATTTTTTTAGAAAATAATAAAAACTGTATTTATTAATATTTTCTTCATCATTAACGGAAGTGAAGAAACTTCCGTTCTCATTTTCCTTTTTACCCGACTGCCAAGAAGGGTTATTACAGTTTCGTATGTAGGAACATGCAGCTGACACTTTGGGTTTAAAAGCGAGGGCGAGGTAGGTCGTATGGTTATTATTTATTTAATTTAGTTTTAATTGCTAAGTCTTAAAGATTGGCGAAGGCTGAGCTCTTTGGAGGGTCGTTTCTTTTGATGAAGGCTATCTCCCAAAATGTTATAATTTTGTTTATCTTAAACGATGAGAAATTATACCTACCAACACTGGCTACGAGAAGAGAATTACGGCGATTGAAACTTGGCTTAAGTTGTCTTTACAACCTAAATCGACACCAACAGGGTCAATTAAGTTAACTTTAATTAACCCCCAGCGCAAACAAAGGGGTGTTATAAGTTTAATGTATGTATTTGTGTAGCTGTCTGTGGCATCGTAGCTCTGGAATGAATGAACCGATTTTATCTCATTTGTTTATGTAAGAATTGAACTAGGTAAAAAAGTGTCGCAGAGTTCTACCAAATAAACATAGACGAATACTTAACCTTTTTTTATAATTCGAAGTTAAGGGCGATCCAGTATAGAATGGCAGAGTATCTAGTCTAATGAGATTCAAAAATAAGTTCACCATATTTCTGTTTATATTGAGCTTGCAATTATGTAACAGTTCTATACGCTATTAGCACAGAAAAATCCTACTGCAACATGCAAGTACTGAAATCAAAATGTACGACTATAATAGCTGATAAAAACAGTTGGTCTGCAATTATTTTCTACTATGTAGGTTGCAATATCAACCCCAACGGGTAGCACAGCGGCAACGCTTCAGAAATATCGGTTACACTGTGCCCATAATTATACACTGGTGTAGGTATACCTACACTTGCGCCAGTATTTACTTAGTACAAAGGTGGGATATAGAGAGCATAAGATTTGGCTTCAATAAGCTTTTATTAGGTCTTACTTAGTATCAGTTCACTTTTCAGGTTATTCAAGGTTAACCACATTTTAAGTGGTATGTACATATGTTTTTTCTTAGGATTACATCAGATGATATATTAGGTATATTTGTACCAGGTTTTTTTTAAAGAATATTAGTAGCCGTAATTATTTTTATTCCCCCTAACCCCTCCAGCTAAATAGCTTGTGAGCGATGGACTCACGTCTCGGTAGTGTAATGGCCAGGATACGAATCCGGGACTAAGAAGGACTCGTCAACCACCAAGATCAGATTCTTCATAAAGAGTAAATGTTGCTTGACTTTTTAGCAATGATTTTATATTGAAATTATTCATGATGATTATGATACCTTTATGATAAGTAATTTTATTCTGTGAGGGTTCTTTGTGGGATACCTCGGTCCCGATCCAACATCGTGATAACGGTTGGTATCTTCTTCTCTCGCACTGGTAGCCTAAATCAAATTTTGTTTACCCGGTGTGTCGCTGCCTTAATTGCGTTCTCAGAGACGCTCATGAGCTAGCTAGCAAGGAGGAGCTCGTGAGCGCCATTGTTCTTTGTTACCCTGAATAATAATAACCTAAACCATGTAGGAAGGCTATATAAATATATGAAAAGGAGACTACAGAAAGAAAACTTAGAAAGACTAATATTATTTGTTTTGAATAGCAGTGAATATTTTATTTATTTTCAATTGTGCAGTGGATGATGAGAATATCGACAGTACAATGGCAAAAGTGCGCACGCGACATCAATGTTAACAGATCACATCATATTTACAGCACGGTGTTTTACCTGTCAACTGCCATTGTCAGTTGCATCATTTTGCCGTTTAACTATCGATATAGGTATAAAACATTTAAAAATTTTGATCGTTATGTTTCGGCGTAATAAAGTCTACTTAAAGTTAATCAATTCTTGAAATAAATATCTTTTTATTTATACCCTTTTTGGCATCAATGTAATTTACTAAAATATGTGAAGAGAGATTTCACACTAATACCTACTACCTACTGCTATAATCCTTTGATTTACACGGAATATTCAGCTGCAGTCAACGCTCTGCATCTAGCCAACCACACATGGCATTGGTGACTATCGCTAAGTAAATTACAGTTCGCTGGTTTCAAAAGCATCAGGGTTTGTAATATTTCTGCATAACTTCTACGATATAAAGGTAAAAGAACAACTTACTTCATGTAAACCGTATGCGTTTCTCATAACCCTGTCAAATGTGCCATGACAATGTTATCGAAACTATCATATAGTGCGCGGCATCTAACGTGGTCAGATTTTGGAGTAGTGTGGGCCCCATTACTCCAAAACCTTGTCAAGTTAGATGCTGTACACTAAACTTGTTTGTGGCAAAATGCGTCGCCTAGAAACAAGTATAGTATACAGCATCTAACTTCGCAAGGTTTTGGAGCAGTGGGGCACACACTACTCCAAAATCTGGCCACGTTAGATGCCGCGCACTATACGCATAGCGCTTTTCACTCTCTGATATTATCTTCTGTCCTTAGCAGCGTCACGATTCACAAATTGCCTACACTGTCATTAGAATAACAAATAAGTTCCTTGGCCAAATACATATCCCCTGTGCATATAAGGATCATTGCCACTTGGTGAGTTGGTCTGATAATATGAAGCCATTCGTAAGTAAAACCGAAAAATAAATAGATAATTTGAAACATAGTCATAAGTCATCTATTCAATGTATTTCTACATGTGCATGACCACTTGGAGCAATGTGGTTGCAACACTAATTGGATATTACCTACATCTGTTTGCCAAAGTCATTGTTACAATTAAGTACGCATTTCTACTAACTAGTAGGCAAATGCTCAGAATGCTCAGATGTTTGCTTGTTTTAATAATGTAGTTAACTAGGAAGCCTATGTCTATCAATGTACGTGTAACTAATAAAAAAAAATGTACTTAAATTATTTGACAAATTAGTCAAACAAGAATTGAATAAGTACTCAGAAGCCCTCTGTTATCTGATTTCACAAAACCGTCTGAATGAATCTTAAGAAGTAAAAAGTTGTTTTTGGGTTACCTTTCCAGGATAAAGTAAACCCATGAATAACTAGCATCCTGTATGGTCAGATCATCCAAGCGTGGCAACATTAATAATTCCTTCGCCTGCCATGAAATCAATTCAGGCTCCTATCCTGGTTGACCAATCGTACCGCAAGTCCCGTTTTCGTCGTTCGCCGACACATTTAAGTTGGTTTAGTTTTGCCCCGGTTCTTTCTTCTATGTTAACCAATTGAAATCCATCGACGTCTTACGTTTTGATTGTGATTAGAACTTGATGTCAATGCTCCAGACGGTAAGGTTGCGTTATGAATGACGGATGTAGGTGAAAGGAATAGGCACACAATGCTTACACTAACCATATTCTTGATTAGATTATGTAAGCTTAGAATAACAGTAGTTTTTACATTGTACAATGAGCTAGAAAATCCTATTCAATAATACGTTCATGAAGAAAAAAAAAATAAGCAAAATTTCAAGAAATTGTGATAAACAGTAGGTATTGAAAGTCTTAATCTTAGGTAGGTAATGAATTTATTTTGGGAAGAGTCAATAAAAGGCATTTGGATTAAAAGAACTAGTTGCTGATTTGTTTCAAGTTTATGATTTTTTGAGCAAAAGTGTTACGACTTATGACTACTGGGAAGATAAAAATATAGCAGACATGACTAGACTACACATAATCCCAATTCAATAAATAAATATTTCTATAATAAAGCAATCCTAGTCTCGAAACTAATCATATCTCATACGCAAATACTTATAAGGATTTTATTTACTTTACCGAGAATCCCAGTAACCGAGAATGGAGACCTTGTGATAAGAGTAGATATACTCTAGAAACAGTAAATAAAAACATCAATGAAAATCTATCACATTTTAGGTGTACTTTACTACATACTTATGTACTCTGCGGATTTATAAAACCGATGATAAATTTTAGTTAATGAATAAAGAATATTTTGGCCTAAAATGGTGCCTATCGGATTCGAGTATAATTATCTCTAATATTTCAGTAAAATAAATAAATTATATGGAATAGTTTTAATAGGAAAATACGTGACCAATAACCAACTTATGCCTAAATATGGAGACGCTATTGAATTGTACTTTCTTTTCAAAAAAATTACGCTGTTGAAGTTAAATAAGAAGAAAAATACTTATCTAAGTAATGGAAAATTGCAGGACGTGGAAAACACGATTTAAAAAAAAATAAGCGCAGCTTAACATAACCAACAAAAAACAATTAAATTTAGAATTGAAATTTTCCTTCTCTTTTGAAGTCGGTTCAAAATACAATACTCTTCTTAATGAATAGAATGCGTAGGTACTAAATATAATGTTGCTTACAAGCCTACTAATTGTATAGATTAACTTTAGTACAAGCGGAGCTCCGTAGTAAGCACGAATTAAGTAAAGCAACAAAGGTACCTATTTGTTTTTGTACTTAATACACTCGGGATGTTCACTCGGGTAGGGTAATGGGTACTTACAACCTTAATAAGTATTTTGAACTCTTTGCTCTAACCTAAAGTGAGCCAATTCAATGTAATTGTTACTTGGGTCCCATTTACGTTTAGAATTTAACCGCAGTTAACTTTAAATAAGAGCGTGTTATTTTATCTGTTCTCTCTCAAACCGTTAATTAAGATAATTAATAAATTGTGTTATTTTTTTGTATAGGGCAACATGACTTCAAATCTAAAGAAGCCAGGCCACCAATGAATGCCAACATGGTTGTTGCCTGTAGCCACTGCCTTTAGGGGGCAAACTTCCCATGAAAGCCAACACATTTGATGGGGTTGGGAATCGGACAAAAGTCGTTCCAACCTAATATGGAAACGAAGAGTAACAGTAGGAGAGCGAACCCCGGGCTAAAGAAGAGGAAGAAGATAATGGATGCCAACTATGGTATTAGGTTTGACGGTCTTCATACTCGTAAATATGCTTTTTCATGACCCGCTGTAAATTAATAGTAGGTAGTGTTTTTGCACCTACAGTGCACATAATAGTGAAATTGCTTATGTAAAAATCGAGATTTTATGTAGGTAAACCATAAAATCTCGAGTAAATAAATAAACTATTGAAGTTTTAAAACAATATAAGACCAGTGCCGATAGCTATGAAAATGGTAAAAAGTAAAAGAAATTTATAGTAGGATGAAACCTGTTGTAAAAGGAAGAGAATATAATAAAAATGATAGGAAAAATAAATTACGGGCGATCTGAGCTCGGGAAGGGGGGAGGGGGGTGAGTTTTAAGGGTAAAAACGGTTTATCTCGATTTCCGGCAAAACTACAAGTCCTATGGAAAAAAATTAAATGACAAAGTTGTAGGTAATAAAGAGACCTACAACTTTTGTATTTACACTTTTTTCACATAACCTCAAAAAGTATGTGAAAAATTCAAATAATCAAGTTTTTGGTTTTTTATTTTTATCTTAAGCAAAACAAATTTGTTTTCCACGAAATTTGGTGAAAACTTAGCTTTTTATGTCCCAAAGACACTGTAATTTTTTTGATTTGAAATACTCTTTTTTTCAGCTTATTTTGACTAAATATCGAAAAACCACCCCAATTTTCAATCGAAAAATCTCACGTCAAAATATCAGCTTTTTAAAAAAAGTCAAAGAGTTTTTTGTTCTTTGAAATCTCTTCTTTCTGATAATGTAAATATATATATACATTGCTATGGTAAATGTTCTCAGAAAATGCAAAGAAGAAAAACTCGAATTCGAAATTAACATTTTTGTATTTAGTCATTTCCTCGCTGAGGTGGGATGAAAAGTTACGTGTTGCACTATAGCTTCATAGTTACACTCGAGTGCAAAGATTTTTCACCTTGTGCTCTTTTGATTCCCTCGCTAAAGCTCAGGGTTCTATTTTGTAATTATTGTATTTAGTCATTTCCTCGCTGAGGTGGGATGAAAAGTTACGTGTTGCACTATAGCTTCATAGTTACACTCGAGTGCAAAGATTTTTCACCTTGCGCACTTTTGATTCCCTCGTTAAAGATCTGGGTTCAATTTTTAGAACTCTTCGCGTGCTCAGTTTTGATGACCGAGTAAGCGAAGGGTTCATAATTTGAATCACGAGCGCAGCGAGCGATTCACAAAATAGAACCCTGAGCTTTAGCGAGGGAATCAAAAGAGCACAAGGTGAAAAATCTTTGCACTCGAGTGCAACCATGAAGTTATAGTGCAACATGTAACTTTTCATCCCACCTCAGCGAGGAAATGACTAAATACAAAAATGTTAATTTCGAATTCGAGTTTTTCTTCTTTGCATTTTCTGAGAACATTTACCATAGCAATGTATATATATTTTTACATTATCAGAAAGAAGAGATTTCAAAGAACAAAAAACTCTTTGACTTTTTTTAAAAAGCTGATATTTTGACGTGAGATTTTTCGATTGAAAATTGGGGTGGTTTTTCGATATTTAGTCAAAATAAGCTGAAAAAAAGAGTATTTCAAATCAAAAAAATTACAGTGTCTTTGGGACATAAAAAGCTAAGTTTTCACCAAATTTCGTGGAAAACAAATTTGTTTTGCTTAAGATAAAAATAAAAAACCAAAAACTTGATTATTTGAATTTTTCACATACTTTTTGAGGTTATGTGAAAAAAGTGTAAATACAAAAGTTGTAGGTCTCTTTATTACCTACAACTTTGTCATTTAACTTTTTTCCATAGGACTTGTAGTTTTGCCGGAAATCGAGATAAACCGTTTTTACCCTTAAAACTCACCCCCCTCCCCCCTTCCCGACCTCAGATCGCCCGTAATTTATTTTTCCTTTAATTTTTGTTACATTCTGATCCTTTTCCAACAGGTTTCATCCTACTATAAATTTATTTTGTCTCAAAGACTATCGGCACTGGTCTATAAAGGACAATCTAGTGCATTTATGAAAGTTGGAACTAAATTCAGTTGTTTATTTTGAATACGAAAACGGTACGTAAATGTAGTTCACGCGGAAGGCCTTTAGCAGGATGGCGGTGGCGGTGGGAGCAAATGTCAGTCTTGTGTCGGACGCCGCAAAGTAATAACAGTCCGTGCTAATGGATTGTGGTCTTTAGGTAGCTCGTACACATGTCATGTTTAGACATTCGCTTTATTTTATCAGCAAAAGATGTATATTTTGTAGCTCTTTTCAAATATAGCCGGCCCTAAAAAGGTTTATAAATGTGGTTTAAAAGCGTTTGGGTTTGTGTTCTTTGTCTATAATTTATAGACATAGGTTTAGGGGTATTATAACGTTGAAGTTGCAAATAGATATAAACAGATATAATTAATCTTGTAAAGCGGTTATTGTGATCAAACTAAGATGTGTTTCTTATTCACGTTTTAGGGAGTTAGACAGAGTTTTGTGTGCTGCCACTAAGAATTTGCTTAGGTACAGAAAATCTCAATAACACTTTACCTGACTTGGAAATCAAATCCAGGAGCCACGACGGAACCCAATCATTAGGGACACTGGACCTTAGAAGAAATACTTCTTTTGGAAGGTTCATAGAGTTTGTCAATCCGCACTAGGCAAGTAAATGGCCTCTTATTTCACGTGACTCACAGCGCGATAAATGTCATAATGATCGTACAGACCTAGGTAACTATGTAAAACTAAATTTTCTTTTTTTGTTTTTCATAACAATAACAACTATACATTTCAATTTATATTTGCGTATAATGGTTCATGAAGCCTTGTACACGATTTGTTTGTGAGCTAGTGAACCGCAGCTTTAGTTAATTATAACGCAACTTGCCCGAAACGTGAGGCAATTCAAAAGTACGTATATACCTACACTATGTTCCCGTTAATTCCTGTTAACATTATTGTATTTCGTGCTAATCTCTAAAACTACTGTACCGAACCTAATTAAATTACTTGAGTCAAGTAATCCTCGTTAAAACCAACCAACTGAGTCCAACTTTGAAAGGGTTTTCTCGTAGCAGTCCCGCAGCAGAGGTTCACTATCTATCTACCTTCTAGCTCCATCATGAACAAATTAATGTATTGTTATCAGTTTGTCACCTTCTTACAAAGTTTCAAATCTATTTGAGTACAAAAACAACGGGTCAATTAAACTTTAAAATAATAGCGTTTATAATGAAGTTGGCATGATAATGTAACGTACCTAAAGTAGGTACCTACCTACATGATTATGTCATCCCAGTATTCATAATACTGCACGTGTATATTATTCAATGCACAGACTATGAAGAAAAAGTCAAAGTACTTACCATTTAGTAAAAAGTTTCCAATAAAACAAAATGTTTAGCCATTTAAATTAGGTATGTAT